>JARWMV010000232.1:0-2400000 GCA_030998015.1 Ceratorhiza oryzae-sativae | reverse complement strand
GTTCACGTAGTTTGGAGCCAGGCTTCAAGCCAAGTTTTTGTATGTGAGTTTCGTATCGAGATAGAGCATCTTCAATATCTTGAGAGGTAATGGCTGAAGGAGCCGATATTGCGAGGCCAGTGTTGAGCGTGCTGCCTCCTGCTTCAGCAACACCAACGAGTTGATCTCCTAAACTATCGTTGTGTTCACCCCCAGCTTACGTTTTGGCAGCATGTAGACCCGAGCCGCTGGAAAGCTTTGGCACTCTGAATAAAGTATTTGGCACAAAGACAGCACAAGCAGGATGATTGCCAAAAGCAAGACCAACTGGGCAGGTCACGTGCAACTCACCGCATCAACGTGACGAATCTGCATCCCGTTTCCGTCGCAGGTTGTCGGAACTGCAGTGGCGCCCATCTAGCTGCGACACTTTCTCCCACCAGACTCATCGACCATGGCTGACGACAACGAGATGTTCGCGATGATGGGGATGCCCATGGCGTTTGGGAAACAGACGAAGAAGCGCACGGTCGACATTGCAGCGCGATACGAAACCACCAAGCGCGCCGAGCCTGGAGACGAAAAGGTAAATAGCTACACTAACTATAGTGAGAAGAATGAATGGGCGTAGGTTAACACCAGACTGTTTCCAGGCAAAGCCAGAGACGAAACAGGTCCCCGGCCCACCGGCTAAACGCGCCCGTGTCGAGGATCAAGTGTCTGAGCATGAGACGGATGATGAGGACATAGGTCCGAAACCTGCTGCTGCACCTGGCCCTCAGGATAACGGTGTAGAACAGGGCAACGACGACGACGACGGCGACGACGCAGACGGTGACGAGGACGACCTCGAGGATGAGTCCACTTTTCCAATTACCCATGAGATTAGTCTCAAGGATCACACAAAAGTACAGTGTTTATCCTTTAATTTACCCGAAACCTGAAATCTAACGAGCTTAGTAGGTAGTGTCTGCGCTTGCTGTTGACCCATCTGGTGCACGCGTTGTCACCGGTTCACATGACTACGATGTCAAGCTGTGGGATTTCGGTGGGATGGATGCACGCTTCAAGCCATTCCGAAGTTGGGAACCTGCAGAGAGCTATCATGTATGTTTACGTCTTTCCGGTTCGGCTTGTGGCTAATAGACGCGCGCAGGTGCACGATCTCAAGTTTTCAAACGCTGGAGACAAGTTTTTGGTCATCTCAGGAACAAGTCAGGCTAAGCTTTACGAACGAGACGGGGAAGAAATGTAGGTAGTGCACGCGTAGCCCTTTTAGGTTGACTGATATCGCATTAGTGCTACGTTTATTAAAGGGGACCCATATATTCGTGATATGAAAAACACAGCGTGAGTCGACCGGTTCTGACATATTCGCCAGTGTCCTGATTTTGAGTACTGCTCTTGCTCAATGTCACAAGTGGCCATGTCGGCGAGCTCACAGCATGTGCCTGGCACCCCAAGGAAGCCAACCTTTTTATCACATCTTCGCACGATTCAACCATCCGGTAAGTTTCCTGGTCAAGGCCCGACTCTGCAACCCTTCTCGTTTACTCGCCCCCTATTCCATCCGTATCTGATCCGGGGCGAATGGTTCTTGGGTTTCGATGCAGCTCGATCGGTGGCTAATCTGTGCTCATTTTGAACGCCGGGCGGTTATCGTAGGATATGGGATGTCGAGAACAAGCGGAAGCAGAAGACAGTAATTGTAGTCAAGAGCAAGGAGCGTGGAACGCGGACAAAAGTGATGTCATGCGCGTACTCGCGAGATGGCAAGATGATCGCGGGTGGTGAGTAGGATTACTTCTCGATCTGAGTTCTACTTGATAAGCCTTGTCTAGCCTGTTTGGATGGGGCGTTGCATATATGGAACACCACCAGTAATTTCGTCCGACCGAGTTTGAGTATTGAAGGCGCGCACGTCAAAGGAACAGAGACGGGATCAATTGCGTTCGCATTGGATGGGCATACAGTATTGACGCGAGGAGGCGATGACACGATTAAACGTATGTTTGTGCCACTGGAGCCCTATGACGATGCTGAGCTTCTGCATCTGCAGTGTGGGACACTCGCTCATTCAAGAAGCCAGTTGCGACTACGGTCGACGTACCAACATTGTATCCAGGGACGAGTGCCATTTTCTCCCCAGATGAAAAGTATATTGTAACGGGTGCAGCCGCGATCCCTGGCCGGGAACCTGGGCGGCTGCTGTTCATCCGCAGGGATGGTGCCGAGGGTGAGGGCGGACTCAAGCCAGTGCGCTCGGTACTTTTGGGCGACAAGGTGAGCGCGGTCAAGGTGGTATGGCATTCCAAGATCAACCAGGTGAGCCGATCATGATCACTGGCCGAGCATGATTGAATGATCCTCCAGGTCTTGGCATCACTCTCTGACGGGTCAGTGCGAGTGTTGTACTCGCCCAATGCGTCGACCAATGGTGCCAAGCTGTGCGTGACGCGTGCGCCAAAGAAGGTGACAATCGAGGACGTGAGCTCGGCTCTGCGGGATGCTCCCATCCTCACGCCGCATGCGCTGCCTATGTTCAGGGACGAGGAGAACAGGTGCGTGTTATGGAATTAAATTTGTTCGATAGATCGCTAACAGGACACAGGAGCAACCAACGACGGCGGGAAAAGGAGTTGTCGAACGCGCGCAAGCCGGCGCCCCCTGTCAATGGACCTGGGCGCGGTGGGCGTGTTGGCGCCAGTGCGACGCAGCACATCGTACAGCACATGTTCCGCGACACGTCGCGCGACGAAGACGTGAGTGCTTTGTTTTTTTCGATTGATTTCGGGACAGGGCGGCTTGGGGCTTGTTTGGGCTTATCGGCTGGATTTTGGCTTCGGAGCGGATTTCCTTGACGACATTCGCATCCGGAAAAACACGTGGGCCGATTTTCGATTTGCGCTCTTTCCCATGATCCTGAGTAATGATGACTGCTGACGATGCCCTCTGCTCTTGCCACGACGCCGACAGCCGCGCGAGGCGTTGCTCAAGTACGCGAACAAGGATGATGGAGAGCTTAAGTGGACCAAGGGTGAGTGCGGCGAGCGGTGCGACGGCCCAGCAGGGCCGTAGCGCCCGCCGAGCAGACGGTGTACGACGGTGTGCTGACGGGCGGCGACAGCATGGAAGGATTCGGGCAATGTGTTCGCTGCGGTGAGCGACGAGGAGAAGGAGGAGGAACAGTAGGGAGACCGGGGTCTCCTGCGCACGGACCATGTGACTAGGAAAGAGGCCGGATGCAAATGGAAGGGACGGTGTCCATAAAACCTTTGGCTCTCGTGCGATTCCTCGCCGCGAGTCTGCCCTCTGAATTATCTGTTTTGGCGCTGCATATACGCCCTGTAAGCATGTCCGACGCGTCTGTGTTGCCGGCTCTCCCGGCCCCCGCCCCCACCTCCCCTCACCCCGCCCTCGACTACGACGACGATGCCGCCACCCGCAACGAGTCTCCGCCCGTCACCACCCCCGCCGACCACCCGGAGCTCGGCACCACCGCAAAGGCCGACCCCGACGCCGCCATGGCCAGCCCCCCGCGCTCGCCCATGCCGCTTGCCTACCCCGACCCCGACACCACCGACGTCGCCCCCACCCCCGCCCCCGCCGCTGTCAAGCGTGAGCTGCCCACCGACGACAACGAGCACGTGGCCAAACGCGCCCGCGGCGAGGGCACCCCCAGCGCCATCCTGCCCACCAACGTTGTGAGTGCGGCCGTGGCTGTGTCCTCTGTCCCCGCCGCTGACCCTGAGCAGCCCGCGCCCGCACCTGCCCCCGCGTCGGCAGCTGCGGTTACGTCCGTCGCTACCCCATTTCCAACACAGGACCCGCCGCCGCCGCCGTACACCGGCCCGACGCAGATGTCCGTCACACAACAGAAATTTTGTTTGTCTAGCGTGCGCATACTTAAGCGGCTCAAGGACGCTGCTCCCTTCCTGCGCCCCGTTGACCCTGTTGCGCTCAACATCCCACACTACCCCCTCATCATCAAGCGTCCGATGGACCTGAGCACTGTCGAAATTCGCCTGCAAAACTCGAACCCCAACAAGCCACCGGTTGACCCCATGGCGCCACGCTACCGCACTACCAACGATTTCGTCAACGACGTCCGCCAAATTTTTCAAAATTGCTACCTGTTCAATGGGCCTGAACATTTCATCAGCGCTCAGGCTCGCAAGCTCGAGGATACACTCGACAGGCAGATCCAGCAGATGCCTGCAGACGAAGAGGTATGTCAGCCTCGCATCCACCATCCACGAGGCTTATACAGGCACAGCCCGCCCCCCGTTACGAGTCTCCCCAGCCCAAAAAACCTTCGGTTCCTCCCGCCCGTCGACAGTCGACGTCCGTCCCCACCATTCGCCGCAACACCCCTGACGATTTCCCATCACCAGTCGCTCGCCCCAAACGAGAGATCCACCCGCCGGCGCCAAAAGACCTTCCCTATGCGGACCCGTTACTCGGTAAGCGTGGACGCAAAGGCAAAGGACGTGATGGCGAACGCGACGACGGCACTCGTGACCAGCTACGCTACTGCCAGAAGATCTTGGTTGACTTCAACAAGAAGTCACTGTATCAGGTTGCCAGCCCATTCTATGAACCAGTGGGTGCGTATTTTCAGGGTCCTTTTCTAGGGTGCCTGCCAACCCGTTCTTTAGACGCCGCCTATGTTCCCAATTACTACAAGATCATTAAGAGGCCCATGGACTTGGCAACGATGAGAAAGAAGCTTGAGGATGGCGAATATCCGAATGCACAAGCCTTCCATAACGACTTCCGGCTCATGATCAAGAATTGCATGTCCTTCAACCCGCCTGGAACTGCTGTCCACACTGCTGGGCTGGAGATGGATCGTCTCTTTAAAGAGAAGTGGAAGAATCTCCCACCGCTCCGCCAGATTACTCCTGAAGATGAGCAAGAGGCAAGCGGCAGCGATGATGAGCACTCTGGTGAGGATACCGATTGTCAGCGCCCTTACTCTTCCGTTTTTCATCCCCATCTAACATTGGGTTTACAGTGGCCATTGCGATGATGGAGTCCCAAATTGAAACGATGAAGGACAGCCTTGCACTGCTCAAGGCGAAGAAGAAGAACAGTCAGAAGCCCAAGGCTCCTCCTCCTCCTCCTCCCAAGGAGAAGAAGTCACCTGTGGCTCCGCCAAAGAAACCTGCGCGCAAACCATCTACCTCCAACTATGCTCCTCCATATACTCCTCCCGCTCCTGGCCCGAGCAAAACGAAGCCGGTCCCCGCCCCCAAGCCTGCAAAGAGCGCTCCGACCAAGAAGATTAAGGGTGGCGCTGGCTCGGACACTGAGCGCACCATGCCCATTATGTCCTTTGAGCAAAAGAAGGAGCTCTCAACAACGATCGAGTCGCTCGATGGAGATAAACTCGAACGAGTTATTCAAATCATTTATGAGGGCATGCCTGATTTGCAAAACGTGAGGCCATCATTTCAGAAACATTACTTCATCCTAACGCGATATGTTAGTCGAACGAGGAGATCGAGCTTGATATCGAGTCTCTGTCCCCAGGCGTTCTCATGAAATTGTGGAACTTTGTAGTCAAACCCAACCAGCAGAAGAAGCTGGCGGTCAGCTCCAATGGCCCCAAGCGAACGAGTGGGAATGCATCCAAGGGTGCTGCGGCAACCGGTGGGGTCAAGCGCAAGAGTATGGATGAAGCTGTGGAGAGCGAACGCATCCGTAAGCTGGAAGCACAGATCAACCGGTTCGGAAAGGGTGCTGGCGCCGATGGTGGCGCCGAGACCAACATGGATGACGACGCACACTCATCTGCTGGGTCGGCGTCCGATTCGGACTCGGGCAGCGAGTCCGACTAGGACGCCATCTTTTGTTTCGATGGTCAATCGACTGATATTTTTGACCGGACTACGTAGCTTACTTTGTCGTATTTTTGTTTTTGGTGTCTTTTCGAGCGTCCGTTTTTCAATTGTAGCTACATAGTTTATCGTCAATCCATTTTATATGTGTACTCGAAAGATCGATCGTAGCTGCAAAGGTACTTTCTGTTGTCATAAAGGTGTAGATACATACAACTCTGGGATACAAAATCTAGATGTCCGCCCTGAAAGCCTGGGCTTGTACGTTATACAACTCCGCATAATCTTTATCATTGGCCATCAATTGGTCGTGGGTACCCATCTCGGCAACTCGCGCATCCTTCAAATACCTGCTCCATTCAGTTAGTGGGTGAGGGGCATTATAGCTGGGTAGACGTACAGTATGAGGTCAGCATACCGGGTAAGCCCACCATATCGGTGCGTCGAAAATATCATGGTGTTTGTACCACGCATCCCGCGAAGCCGCTCGAATAAGTCTGTGCCCGGGCCGTTAGCGAGGGGATTAAAGCTCAGTTTGGCGAAAAGGACACGTACTAAACTCAGCAAGGGGGTCGAGGGATGCGGACGGCTCGTCAAACATCCACAGTCGCACTTGCTCGTCATTTGAGCGCATAAACGTGCGCGACCTAGGACGAAACCGTGTCAGATCAACGAAGGCGCCTGAAATGAACAAAATCCGCATGACATACAGTGCGAGCCTTTGCTGTTGCCCACCCGATACCTCCAAGTCCTGTGCCCTTCTTTCGCGTCCGCGTGTGCCCGAGGTACCGAACCGCCGACCAAGCAAAATATGTTTCTGAGCATCAAGTCCGCCAGAGAACTCTTGCACAGGTCGAGACAAATACGTGTCGAATCCCTCGGGAAGGGATTTGATAAAGTCGAACGCACCTCCGAGCCGAGCCGCCTCTTGTACGCGGTCGCTGTCGTGTGCGTGTGCGGGGGATCCCATTGCAATATTTTCGCGAAGCTGCGTGTAGGAGATGAGTTTTTGCCAGGGAAGTCATGACCATACTTACAGAAAGCGGAAAGTTTGAGAAATCTTGGAAGAGGACGGCGGCGCATTGGCGGAGGTTCTTGAGCGGGATAGTTCGGATGTCGCGCCCGTCGATAAGAATAGTACCTTCATCGATTTCGTACATCTTAGAATCAGCTTGAGGGAAGTGCTCTTGGCCGCCCGTTCTCTCCGACTATGACACAAAGTTGACCCGGTTCAATCTTGAATGACATGTTTTTGATCACGTATTTCGAGGTTCCGGGTATTTGAAAGAAACATTCCTACATAACAGGCGGAAACGGTTAATCGCATACATCCCTGATCAATTGGGACACATACTGAAACTCGATGCTAAGGCCTCTAACCTTTTGACCATCGGCGATCCTGAGGGGTTCAGAGCCCGGAGGTGCATCAGGGATCTGGTTTGGGATGTCGATGATAGAGTAAAGGTTTTGGATGGCCTGAAAACTGTAGGAGACGCCTTCGATCATGTGGGACAGGTTGTCGAACTGGTGGGTAAAGGACTTGACGTTGCGCTGGACGAGCTCTAACTGGGCGAGCGACAAAGGAATCGAGGCAGGTGTATGTATTGCTCGGAGAGCGAAAATGATCTATGCGTCAAGTAGGTAAATTTTCTAGAAGGAGGATGGCCCAGCCCAGCCCTTACCTGGGGTAAATCTTGCAGCATTGGCAGAGCCAGTGTAATTAGGTTTCCTTCCTGTTTGGTACGTAGATAACGGCGCGCTTCCCAAAAGTCTTGCGCATTGTCGCCAACGGTGGTTTTAGCCTCATGGTATTCTTGGAGTTGTCTGTGAGTTAAACATATACAGGCTAGCGAATTGCACTGACCCCTTGATATGTATTCCTGAAGGTTCCCTGTGATGAGCTCCTTCCGATGAGCACGGTCCGTCACAACACGTTTCAGCCCTTGCATGCGCACATAGTTTTCGTTATTAACTTTCGCAAGCCAAACTGTTATTACGTGTCAGTACCTGGACTGCGATTAACCACTCTGAGCACTCACCACCGTCTAAACTTTGAGCGGGTCGGGTCCACCAAGTAGCAAATGGCCATATGAGGCTTGATCCAACTAGGAGAACACTGTCGTTGCTTTCTTGTATAATACCCCAGAGAACTGCTCCCTGGGTAAAGAGTTCCAATAGCACAGACACAGTAGTAAAGCAATCAGAAAGTGCTGCCCAGCTATCTGAACCTGAACGATCCGAAGCTATCGCTTGAAGCAAGCCGCGAACCTCGCTATCGTCAAAAGTGGGAACGTCTAGCCGAGCATGAGCTTTTTGATTGAAGACGGAAAATATTTAATATTGTAAATCCTCAACAACCATCAGTGACACCTTACCATGGACGATATATTCTGCAAAATGAGCACGCAGACGTAGACGAATGATAGGAGCCAGCCTTTGCATGCCATAGGTACACGCCCGTTGAACAAAAGCTGACATGCCCCGTGCTGCGGCAATTCGAATCAACAAGTTCGAGTTGACGTCGCGTGTTTCTACGGCATCTTGTATCTATTGAAAATATTTAATAATGAGTTTTTACATCTTTCAGGCGACTTACTTACAACTTGAAACATCCGTGAGCTATAGTAGAGCGCTACTGCAGGCATAACCGCGTTTAACGCTATGCATAGCAAGTATAATGTTATCAGCACTGGGGCGAGCCCAAGCGCGTCTTTGAGAAGCCGCCACGCATACGGTGCACCGCTCAGCCCTGCGGTTATTCGTCTGTAAATCTTGACCATTGGGACTCCATTCAGTTTATTCTGCCGCTCGGTGTAGTAGTCCCAGACACCAAGATTAGTGTATATGCTGGTGGTCGGATCCGCGGGGTCGAATTCTTTGCCGGCCATGGGCGGCTGGGGAAAGTCAAGGGGCGGGTCTGCCTGGCCAGGTAAAGGCGGAGGTTCAACCTCAACAGGGGGTGGCCCGGTGGGTGGCACGTCACTCGTCCCAGGGGAGGTTCCACCTGTACTAGGGGGAGGACCAGGGGGTCGGCTCGCAGATGGCGGCCCTCGAAAACGAAGTTCGCTTTCCATTGTGCTCTGCTAGTGCTAAGCACCGTGCCAAGGCGAATGTGGACGGTATAAAAGTGAAGAGAGCAAGCGATACAGCTGGGTCGTAAGCGCCAGAAGACTTTGGTTGAAGTCGTAATATGTGAAAACAATCCGCAGTAATAGCGCAGCACGAGATCAATGCAGCTGCGACGTTGGGTACAGAAGTTTACACGGTTGGCTCTTTCGAGGCGTTCGCGGTAGAGCTAAGGAATCGAAGTTTGACTCGTCCCTGGATGCCAGGTGGCGAGAAGAGAAAAGAGACTAGCCTGACACGTCCTGTATTTACGTCATTGACTCGGTTAGTGTGGGTCCTATTCAGGTAACAAATATACATCTTGGACCGAGGATGTGCAGGGCAGGACTTTCGATTACTAAAGGAGGTACAGAGCAACAGATGACATTAATGTAGAACAGTCACCGACATCCTTGTTAATTGCCCAAAAATGTCAGCTGAGAGACGATATTTTAGCATTCCCGCGAACGATATCAGCGCGCGGGTTTTTTTCTTAACAATGTTCAGAGTCTGAACTCTAGACGTCAGCGTAATCCCAATACTCTGGTCGCCTGAAACTCACGCTCTGCTTGCCAGTATCTCCAAACTGTGCACCTTTGGCTTGCATATGAATCTGATGTAAAATAGTCATTGCGAGGATCAACAACTGCCCAATATTGTGTGTGAGAGGATCATCTTGGTCCCGGAACTCTTCAGCGCGCCGCGCGATGGTTGACGTCTCCGCATCCAGAGGAAGAAGATCTGAATTATCGAGTGCCTATAAACATCGTTTAGCGACAAAAGTCAGTCGATTAAATGAAGACTTACGGCGAGAGCTCCTTCCAAATCACCTGCTGCGCTGAGGGCGATCGCTTGCCGGGCTTTGAGTAATTTTCGGATAACCCTGACTTGATTTTGGTCAAGCGTCTCTCCCCGCCGCTCATAGTGGGTGAGGATTTCACGCGCACTTGCTTCGAGTTGTTTCGCCTCTTCCGCGTTCGAGCTGAGGTTGCTGAGAGAATCACCGAGGGCGCGGCTGAGACATACGAGAACGATGTTGGTTTTGCCAGCGAGATTATACAAGCGGATAGCCGCAATCGGCTTTTGATCTTGCTCGCAAAGTTGGGCAGCTGGCAAAACAATGACATCGCGATACTCGTCCCTGTTCTTGATGTGAAGGAGTTGCATGTCGTGCTCGACAACTCCAGACTTCAAAATAATGAGAAGGATACTGAAAAACATGTTAGAATACTCACATAACGTGTACCGTCTGGTCGCAATCCACCGACCAAGTCATCCCAGCCAGCAGGGGCCGCCACAACGATTCGGCGAGTCAGTTCGCGCGCGTAATCAACCTGCTCTTTCCAACGTTCTGACCCTGGTCATGGCTCAGTGATATGCAATATGCATATTGAATGGCCTCTTTCGGGTCTGAGGTCATAAAAGGCTTGACGTATCGAGTGATGAGGAGTGCCAGGTTTAGCGCATGAGGCTGGAAGGGTATCGCTGTGACTAGTGCCGTAGTCAGTTCAGCGTCCTGCATCCGAAGAACGGGAGTCTACGTACGAATGTCTACTTGGGATGCTTCTGAAGTGGATGGTGCTCGAAGCAACCCATAGTACGCCAAGGCAATCGCAATGTGGACGGCTTCAATGCGGTGATCGGGGTGCTCGTACAGGGCCGCAACAGCCTGAGTGCTGGGTTATTAAAATATCCAACTTCCAACAATGCTCAACCCACCTGTTCAAATAACCCGCAAACCATTAATACACGAGCCCACATTCCCTTCTTCGCAGCGCCCGAGCCCTCAAAGTGTTTCTCGCCGTATCCTTCTAGCACCCGACCGAGCTCGCGCAAGCCATTGCCTTCATCCTCATCAACCATCGCAAGCTGGAACCATATCCAATCTTCTGCCGTGTTGGTCGCACGACGCACAGCTCGGCGGTTAGGATCAAGCCGGCCAATGAGTTTGAAAAGTGCAACTTTGAAGGGGTCAGCGTTCGGGGAGTGAAGAATGTGTGAGTTATATGTCGTCTGAAGCCGATCACGGAGTATTTTTGGGAGCCTAATCGATTATTGGCTAGTGTTTTAACCACATACCCAAATATAGCTCACCTTCGGTCGCTCGACTCAACCCATGCCTTCAAATAGGAAAGGAAGTACTGTTCGCTGCGCTCAAGAGCATCCGCTGATTCGATTGCAACGTCAAGAGCCTCGCGAAGATGACCGGTTCGCACTAGATAGAATATATGTGCCCACACTGGTCGACCTCGGAGCAACTGAAAGAGTGAATGAGTAAAAGATTAAAATTAAAATAAAGAAAAATAAAGAAAGCAGTTTTGAGAACTGAGAACTAACCTCCAAGTCTTCGTCCCAACGTCCCCCGCGATAAAACGCACACCTCAAGTAGCCCATGATTCGATTCGAAACACTCGGATCGCCCCCAATTGCGGCATTGGCAGGGTCTCGTTGGATCGTGGCATCCACAAACTCAAGATACTGCTTCTCTAATCCAACGCGAGCGCCGTTTGCAATATTTGTTCGAAGTTCAGCAGCAGCAGGGGTATCTTGGTTACCAAGGTGGGCTTGGGCATACCGTCGCTCGAGAAGTGGAGTGTTCAGAATGTGGGCCTGAGAGTGAGAGGAGGGAAGGCTAAGAGAAGGAGGTTCTGCGACCATGTAACGAAGCAATTCGAGAGTAGGAGCGATGCTAGGTGCAGACTTTCAAACATTTTAGTCCATGAACAACTGAAAACAAAAGTGATACTCACGTCTGCATATGTTTGTGCTGTCTGTATGAGAGCCGAAACGATAGGATACGCGGTACCAGCCAGCCGAGCTTGGTTCAATCCGCGTACGATTTTATCATATGCCATCATTTTATTGAACATGGACAAAGATGTTGCAGGTTGTGAGATAGCCTATGAAGCCGGTCAGCAAATGAGTTGTTCAACCAGGGAAGCATTACACACCCCACTGGCAGATCCGCGAACAGTACCCCAAAGCACTTGCACGAAGGTTACTGCCTCCTCTCGTGTTATCCCCGGTATTGAACTTCCCAAGCTCGTCGAATATCTTCTTCTTGCGAACCTCCCAATCCCGTCGAACACGCTCGTCTAGAACACGATAGAACTCCTGCTCCGTTTCTCGTCTGCCCTCTTCTATGCACGTAATGATAGTTTGTTCATGAGAGTGGCGGAGATAGCCAGACACATCAGCATCGTGTAGTTGCGTTAGTGGAGCAAACGTCGCAGCAGTGTTCAAGTTTGCCACTAAGTCAGCATGAGCGTTGGCATCCACATTTCCACCGGCGAGCAGGTACGTACTATACGAAAGACATGAGCCTCAATATGGACACAAATTTAAAGTAGAAATGCTCACGCCTTCCCCCCGGTGCCAGGCGCAACTGGTTGTTTCGACACCAACCGTCGGGACTGTGCCTCAATCTGGTCAAGGCTGAGATTAATCGATGGGAGATCCGGGCGAGGGAGGTGAGCGACAAGTCCGCGAGACGATGCGAGAATAGCGTTGAGGTCCTCCGCCATCGCTAGTTATAGCCCGTTCTCGATGTTTGTTGTTCGTTCGACCTAGCACCTAGCGGTTGCTCTATCGTATTGTCAACACGAGATATTAGCCAGCTAATAACCTAGATACTCACGACTAGTATTTCCGTTGCCTCGCGTTGGTCCCGCTTCAAGTTCGTCAAGCGAGATGCACTGTTGGGTCGGTCGCGTCTGGTCGCGTTTGAGAGCAAGCGCTATAGCTCAGCACAGCCACTAACACACGACCACTAGCCGCTGGGACACAACTTGCGGATCATTCAAAATATCTAGCTTCACGCCTTTTGTTTCGCCAAACAAATGAAATATTATCCATCATGACATAGGGACTAGATTAACAAACTAAAGGGCAAATAATTCTGTATGTATCTGGATCCCCCCGACACGCATGGCAGCCTTTGGGCCAACTTTGGCCACGGCATTCCGGGCTTGACACACCAACGACTCTGGACCGCTTGCGGCTACCGCTATCCCCCCCGTGACACGAGAAAATGTCCCCTTTTCAGTATCGGTGTTATTCTCCAGTAGCGGAACAAGTATATCCCCGATGGTTGGCTTGGATTCTTGTGTTGTACTATTACGGATGGCCATGAGGTTACCGGGGTCGCATAGACATGTCACGTAGAAGTGGAACGACAGAGAAAGTGAGCTTCCATGACATGCCTCGGCGAGATGGGCAAATATAGGGGCAAACCAAGATATACATCCTGCATATAGTCAGCCTCTCGAATAAGCCTCATGAATGTGTGACGTACCGTACGACTTGATGAACCAAACATATTTTATATGGCGAGTCTTCTCGCCCTTTCCTCTACCATGTCTGATTATTCTTCCAACAATGTCGTCCAGAACTCCCAATGTGAACGTTGCGCCACTTCCACCAGCGACTAGTAACACGCTCTCAAAATCGCCTAAATCAAGGCTAAGGCCACCATAAGGGCCATCAAGCATGACGCTAACCCGCACATCGCTGCCAGACGGGCTCTCCGCCGCGAAACCATGCAAGGCATTGCTCCAGTCCCCCACAGCCCGAGCCCCGAGAGTGATTCCAGTCGAAGTTGGGCAGGATTGGGGTAGGACAGTGGTGGACGAGTCCGCATTAAGTATAGTAAGCGGATGTGATTCAAACGGTCGGCCACCAAAAAACACTCGGAGACGAACATGTTGCCCTGCCATCCAACCACCCTGTACATCGGGTATCCGGATCTGTAATAGAAATTAGTGTTAAGGTTTACAGGGGAGAAACAGTACTTGCCAGGGTCATCTGTTGGTCAACAGGTGTTAAATAAGCATCCTTCAGGCGGAACCGCGAGAGCCGCAACACAAGATCCAGTGCCCAAAATGCAATCGGAGGGAATATCCATGGTTCGGCATATGGGGTGTGGTAGCATATAACAATAAAGAATGTAATGTAACCCAAAATACTGTTGGCAGGGTCAGTTCAGTGTAATTCAAGGTATGAGTGAGGGATACACGTACTGGGACAAATAGAAGAACTGATATGCGTATGAACGGAGAGGGCGAAGGCTGAGCAGCACGATCATGCATAACGTTCCGTACGCAGCCATCCCTCTCCTTTCCTTAATTCCCGTACGGAGTAAATATTCCTTTCCGTTCCGTATCCTGTTGTTGATCCAAAGCGAACCGTGAACTGTTGCCATTAGGAAGAGAAGACGCCCAGCCCATCGGTGAATCCAGTTTAATTTTTCGTATCCCTTGCCGAGTAGCAAAGCAGCAGGGGAGTTCTTGGACGCGAACAAGAAAGTTGGGCTGAGCAACGCAAGGGCCATAAAACCTGCAGCCGTTGAGTAAGATATTTGAACAAAAAAAAAAGTTCCCTTACCCGCTCGGTTAGAATTGGATCTAAGTTCAGACGCCTGTGTGAGACAGAGTATTGCTGCAACTGTAGCGCCAACGAGCAAAATTACTGTGCGCAAAAATAGCTCATCAGTAATTGACTCATATTGATGAAAGCATTCTCAAGTCCAACTTACGTTGACCCGAATCGATTCGCATGCGTCGGAGTGATTTAAGAGAGACGGTTTGGACCACTGAACCTGCTACCGAAAGCGTTCTCCCAAGCACACTTTGGCCCGATGCAGGCGGTGAATCCGATCCTAGGCGATTCACTCTCAGCTTCCCCTCGTCCTCCTGGACAAGCTGATAACCAGTGGCATTCTCCCAAAGGCCTTTGGGAGAGGGAAGGCGCCTTCGGTAAATTGCGCGAGCAAGACTGGGTGCGTTGAGTATTGTAAACGCCGCCAGAGTCGACGTCCAGGCGATTGTGAAATACCGCGCATATCGAGGATCAATCACATACGAGCTATAAAAGCGACACGCTCAAGTACGCTGACGTTGGAGAGTACGTCCGTGGCTTACTTGTAAATCTGCAGCTCTGGGGGTGGAATGGGGGCGCCATCGAGGGACATGGCGATGGCAGTGGTGGAGCAAAAGCAATCGTCGAGCACGGCAATTCAGCTTTGCTCGTGGAGAGAGGTGCCTCAAGTGGGGGGAAAGGCTCCAGCCTCTTGCTCTGTCGGGGATTATTATATCCATGGGCAGGGGAGATGTGATAGTCGGTTCATGTCCAGAGGTTTCCGGGGTCTCAGTTCTCGCGCTCGGTCAACAGTGTGCTTCATGGGAGCTTTGCCAGTTTCTGCCTACAACTCGGCTATCCAAATCAAAATTGAATAAAATATCCGAAGCCAGGCGCTACGTAGGCACCAACTATTCTACAGGAACATCGCAGCCAGCAACCCCGCAAATCCTGCTCCTAGTCCGACCTGGGCGCGAGAACCGACTGCACCGTTTGGCTTTCCTGTCGAGCTGGGCGCAGTGCCCGAAGCTGAGCCAGAAGGCGACGCCGCGCCCGAAGCACACGTCACATTCGATGGGACAGTCGCGCCGCTAATGAGCGTCACATCCGCGCACTGGTACACTAATCAAACAAATGCAAATACCAACATGAGCTATTTCAGCGTTCGCGCACAACCGACTCAAGTACTCACAATTCCCGTCTCCACCGTCGAATTGAATCTGGATCGTTGCGTTCGTGCCGTTGGAGACATTGGATAGGCCGAGCGACTGAATATTGACAGGAAGGCAGGCTTCACCTTGCTTGGTGAGCCTGATAAAGTCGGTGAGCTGCGCGCCGTTGCTCGAGTTACTGAACTGGGTGAGATTTTGAGGGTTGGCGGCGAATGAAATCAGGGCGATTACGTTGGCAGTGTCATGGTGGCTATTGAGATATCATAGATTAACTTGAATACTTAGGTACGCGAAATTAGCTCACCTGTCGATATTAATGCCTGCAGCCCCCAGCGGAAAAGGAGAGCGCGGCCCAGGAGTGTTGAATCCACCTAAGTCGTGCAAACGGATCCAAGTCAACATAGGGTGAATAGTACTTATTTAAGTCGGAACACACCACAAAATTTGTTTTCGATGTCCTGCAAGAATTATCAGCGCTAATGCGGTCTGATTGAGCGAATTACGCGCACCTCGTCAAAGCCGCGAGTCGGAGGCCAGTCGAGAGTAAAATGAGCAGCGACACTCCCGATGAGTGAAGCAATGGCAATAGCACGGATCATCATCTTTAGTATGTTTAGGAAAGGTGTGTTATCTGGCGGGCGGGGGCCGTTGGGGGCAGGACGAAGAAAGCAGCCATCCTGGGCTGGCTTTTGTACCCCTTGGAGTTCGGCAACTCTTCCGTGTTCCTGTTCCTCACGGTTCAGAATCACCCTGTGGGTCGGCGAATGATGGCTCTCGAAAGCTGTGGATTTCAGGCGTTGGACGCCTGGCACCGTCCAGTCGGCAACGCTTGGTCGCCCCCACACGCCCTTCCGATAGCTACCTAGGGTTGGATGCTCGTAGTGTATCGCCACGGTAGCTTTGCGTGTAAAGTATATATGACGACATGAAAATAACATAAAACAATAAACGGCGCTCATTCTGCGTGTGCTAGTCCATGAGTATATCGCCCAAACAGAATCTCCCCAACTCCCAAGCCCAGAAGAATCGAGATAATGAAGGAGGCGTTGAACGTCCTAGAAGAGAAGCAATGGGCGTCTCAGCCTGATAGGTCTAGCTAAGAAATAGCGCTTACATGACAGCAAGCATCAGCGCGTATCCGAAGAAGGATTGTATTATTTGCATGCCACCTCTTGCCAGCTCATGGGAAAGGATGAAGGGAGGAAGCCTTGGGTGAGCGGCGGGTCCTTGGGTGGCTCCGGCCTCGGGCGCGCAACAGCCGCCCCCTTGGGAGACTTTGTCGGAAGAAGTTCTCGAGTTGTTGAGGCGCACAAATTGCGCGGCAAGGAGAGCATCAGATCTAGCCATCGTTGAAGTTTCATCCTCTCTCTCTCTTGTTACGGAATTGCTCACCGATGCTTCCAGTGCTGCTCCATCACTCCTCTCATCGCAGAGATGCAGCGTTGTAAGATAGCCAAAACGAACAGACCAACGCATGCGCCTCCTACCGCTCCTGATGACCTGGGTACCCAGTCCTTGAAAAACAACGCATCTCCAGGTGTAAAGTGTAGATAGGGGATCATCATCACGCCGCCGGCTCCATTTGCGTCTCCTCCATGAACGTGCTGGGCAGATACGAAGGAGGGAAGAACAGTAATAACCGAAAGAGCGCATAACATAGTTTCCATCGTGTTCAAGGTGGGATGGTTGAGGATGGGTGCAAGCATCCAATCTAGAGCTCTCGGTCCGGTCGCAAGCCAAAACCAGGACCTCGGATACTCTTGGAGTGATCTTAAATCAGTTGTTGCCAAATACTCGCCTCGAACCGCAACTCCCGAAGGAACACATGCTTTGTTGAAGATGTTCACACGTCGTGCGTGTGCGGCCGAAGTGTTCCCCTGGTTTGGCTCGGTATTACGGAAAGGATCCAGAGCTAGACCCCCTACATCTCCCCCTCCAGCTCGGACAGGTACACAGAACGAGATAGGCAGGCGATAGGCAAGGAACAGGACACGGAGAGCCTTAACAGCAGGAAAAAGTAGTCATTTAGAAGCTAAGAACGCCAACAATGCGCGAACGCGAATGATGAATTCGAGGGAGGGCTAATCATGATGAGCTGTTTGTGCGCTTTTATAGGATGCGCGATTTGAGCGCAGGGTCCTCTGAGTCAGCAAAGCCCGACAGGATATTGCTGTCATGAGACCTAGAAATGAAGTCGGCAGCCTCTTCTACGTCTCTCATTCGTCTAATCTAACTCACGGCTAGCACATCTGTTGCAAAATTTATCGCCATGCTACAAATTAAAATACAGGAAATAATTGCTTTAATGGAGACAGTCAGGTGACTTGATGGTCAATCACTAAGCAAGACGCCATCCTTGCATCGTCATTTCAGAACCGACCACCACGGCCGATATTGCCAATGTTGCGACCCATTATGCTACGCGCAACGGCAGCAGGCCTCCGTTCCTCGTTGTCTCGAACCATAGTATTGCCTGCCATGTCTCGCCCAGTGATGCCTGCAATCATGCAGACTCAGCGACATAACACCACAAAGCTGCACTCGGTAAACCCCGATTGGTCTGCCCCTGTTGTAACCTATGAAGACATCAAACCACGTACTGAGCAGCCTGGCGAGGTAAGTCGGGTGTAGGGAGACATTCAATTATTACGTCGCTCATGAATTGGTGTCACGAAGGACGTCTACCTGATTGATGTTCGAGAGAGTGACGAAATTGCACAGGGATCCATCCCATCTGCTGTTCCGCTTCCTCTATCAATTTTTGCTGAAGCTCTGCGTTCACCCGAAGACGAGTTCCGGAACAAGCATGGGTTCAAGAAGCCAACCGAGAAGCAAGAGTTTGTGGTCTACTGTAGAAGTGGTAAACGTAGCGCGACTGCGGCCGATATTGCTCACAAATATGGCTATACTAAGTGAGTCTCGTTTGAATGGTAGCACTCCCGAAGCGACTTAAAGGTATGCCTAGCGTGAAGAATTACTCTGGTTCGTGGCTCGATTGGACTAAGCGAGAACAAGAGAGTCGGGGGAGCTCGTAAAAATCATCGGAATAATTCGATCTTACATCATGTAACTATTGTCTATATTCTATATTGAATCATGCGTAAGGATCGGGTGTGCGCGGTTCCTTATCATAGCGGCGCTTATACGAGGCTTGACCCAAACAAAGGACAAATATATACTTGACTTACTTGACTCTGAACACCACTCAGGCACCTCAGTGGATACCTGTCTCTCTATACAATACACCATCATCATCAGGCCAGACACTCGTGACGTCAATACCCACCAGCCTACGTTTCTTTAAGACTTGACTCATCGCCTTGGCCACTCGCGTCTGCAGCCTTCAGAATACTCTTTATTAATAAATCTAGTAGGTATATACTGCCAAGGCGTGTGCAGAAGGCTAACATCTCGTCAGTCGAATAATGGCTCTCATCCAGGCTGTTCACGTCCGCTCACACGAGACTCGGCCCGAGCCAAAGCCACACACCGTCTATAGAATCGAAGTACAAGGTCCTGTCCGCTCGTGGCAAGTCTGGAAGCGATACTCTGAGTTCACCGAACTCGACGTTGAGCTAGCCAAAGCGACGGGCGAATCACCCCCAGCTCCACTTCCCCCGAAACATTCTCTTTCGCTCTCATTCCGCCGGAGTATCAATGACGAGAAGCTCCTCGAAGACCGCCGTGCAGGGCTGGAAACCTATCTCCGAGCTATTGTATCAGCCAAGGACCCCAAGTGGCGAGATAACTTGTCGTTCCGCGAATTTCTGAACGCCCCCCGCGCTAATACATCCAACACCGGAGACAATGTCGCTTCGCAGTTCACGACCTCTAGTTGGCTTGATGAACAGGCCGACCTCATGACCATGGCTCGCGACATCCGTTCCGACCTCAATAAACGTGATGCACTATCGGATCGTAATGACGTACAAGGGGCGCATACCGCTAGCGTCAGCGCGAAGCGCAAGCTTTCGGCTCTGGTGGTCCGTGTTGGCGTCCTCGCTAAAGGGCTAGCCGACCTTGCTATGGGTGGGCTTAGCCAAGGAGAGCTGCAGCGTCGGAACGATATGGTGGCACGTCTCCAGGACGATTGCGAGAAGCTGAGCAAGATGGTGGTCGCTGCACGACAGACGTCGCGAGGGACCGAGCGCGTTCTGCCTTCTGCCGCTGATCGCGAGGCGTTGCTTCAGGACCAGGCCTCGACGACCGGGTCCAAACCGTTTGGCCGTGTGTTTGGACAGAAGCAGCCTCCTCAGGAGACGGCGGAGACCCGCTCACTCGACAACCAGGGGTTGCTGCAGCTGCAGTCGGCGCACATGGAGCAGCAGGACGCGCAGCTCGCTCAACTTTCAGCGATATTGAGACGGCAGAATCAGATTGGCGTGGCCATTGGCAATGAAATCTCACAGCAGATCGAGATGCTCGATCAGCTCTCGAACGACCTGGATTCGACGGGGAATAAACTCAGCAATGCCAGGAAACAGATGAACCGTCTAGGATAGGCGAGGACTATGTCCATGAAAGGGAATGATTTTGTGTACTTTATGGTTGCTGGCATGATAGTAGTTGTGAACATCCTGGTCTAGCGTGATCCCGATTTAGTCACGTGCGGCAACACGCTTTACGGTCGACCAGACCAAACGCAGAGCAACCCGCCTGCACAAGCGGCCGACGCAGGCGTCATCGACTTCGTTTCTACACTTCGTATCGACCTCGTGTTCTGCTTGACGTCTGTTCCTATCCGATTGATCATTCGCTACAACATATACCAACACAAGCCCCAACCTAGACAACCCCCCACGACCACAGAGGTTCGATGACTGCTAGGATGGCTGACGAAGGCTTTGACGACGAGGGCGCTATGGAACATGTTCGGTCTGCTTCGCCACCTGAAATATACCAGTCCTGGATGGATGCACTAAGTGACGCTCAAAGACAAGGTAAGCACACCTGCCTAGAGCACCGTTCAGATGTTAATACCCTTCGCCAGAGCTAGCTCTCAGGCTGCTTGCAACATTACCGAGGACTCAACTCGCAGAGTTTCATCGTAACCTCGCTCCTAAGCTTAAAGTCGATATTCTTGGCGTGAGTCAGGCGATCCAAAACTGGGCCGTAGCTAACACTTGTTTTAGTCTCTGCCCATGGAGATCGCCCTCACCATCCTCTCCTATCTACCTTACAAATCTCTGCTCACATGCGCTCTCGTGTGCAAAAAGTGGCAGACTCTGGCGAATGACCAAGAGCTCTGGAAAACACTATGCCATGCCCGCAACTGGCACTGGAAGACGCCCAGAAGAGATATCATGTCGACTCAGCTCAGTCATCGAGCCGACCGGACGTCGATGAAGGGGTTGGCGAAGATGAGGCCGAGTACTCCTCAGACACCTCGACCATCACCCCGTCTTCCCCCGGGGGAGTTCGCGCTCGGGTGCACGATTCTGGCTTCATCTCCATGCTCTCCGAGACATCCTTGGTCATACCTAGGCTTCACCACCGGCCCACATCTATGCAACAGATTGGTCTCGCGCTGTCAAGATTGGACAAGCCAAGCTCCTCAATTCATAGTCGTGTGCTCTCTACTATCGTTAATTCTCCTGCACTTGCCAACCCAAACTACAAACTTCTTCACCAAACACATGTGATGCTCAATTCTCGCATGCGGAACTCATCATTTCGAATGGCCGTGCTTCCGTTGCCGATGCGCAATCCAGTCTCAAGCCTCGATGTTCCTCAGGGCCACTCCTCCACAATATACTGCCTCGCGCTCTATACACACCCCGCTTCAGGCCAGCGATATCTACTCACAGGATCCAGGGATTGTACAATCCTGGAATGGGATCTCCGTTTGGGGCGTCCCGTACGATGTTTCAAGGACGCCCACTTTGGCAGCGTATTGAATCTGGCGGTAGCGGGGAAATGGATGATCACTGGAGGGTCAGATGGCCAGGTGGTAGTGTGGAGCCTGGTCGAAGGAGGAGTGCACACTACCCGTCGAGACACGGAGGATAGTGTGCTCTGTGTGAGGGCCAGTGCTCAGACGGTTGTTGCGTGCGGAAAAGGTGAGCCGAGACGAGGGTCGACGAGCCTAGCTGATGTATTATCGTTTAGACCGTCTCCTGCGGATTTATTCTCTTCCTGACCTTCGGCTAACGCATACGCTAAAGTCGCATCGTGCTGCAGTGAACGCTCTATCATTATCGCCAGACGGATTGTTCGTTATTTCGGCCTCTGGTGATCGTAGCATCCGAATATGGGATACCGTGAAAGGAACAGTCGTAGCTTCCCTCGAGGGTTGGCACTTGAGAGGGTGAGTTCTTCAGCTGGCCCTCTGTTTCTTTTTTAACGCGATTACAGCATTGCCTCGATTGACTTTTACCCTCCGTACATCGTGTCAGGCTCATCTGATAAGCACGTTCGTGTGTTCAACCTTCACACACGCGAAGGCTGGTCTACCTGCTGTGATGCTACCCGCGCCGCCTTGCCTGAACTACCCGATAACCTTCCCGCATCACTCACATCCGGTTCGGCTTTCTCGCCTCCTGTTGTTTCCCAAGCCACTCCTATTCCCCCAGCCTCGGGTACCATCTGTCAATCATGCAATGGGGCCGGAACGATAGGAAAGCAGCCGGCAGGTCACAAGGATTTGGTTCGTACGGTCGCAATGAACAACGAATTCGTGGTCAGCGGTAGCTATGACGAAACTATCAAGGTCTGGGATCGACAGACGGGGGCACTTTTAGCTGATTTGACGGGAGGGCACACGGGGCGAGTCTTTGGCGTTGTTTTTGATAGCACCAAGGTCAGCGACTGAAAATCCCAGCATACTTGCCGCTAACCTAATCGGATTCCTAGATCGTGTCGTGTGGTGAGGATCAGGTACGCCGACTATTTTTCGTGTAGGCACGCCAATTGACATCCTAATCCCGCAGAAAATATGTATTTGGGATTTGAGCTTCGGACTGGACACGAGCTTTATTAAGCTATAATCTGTAATCCAGTATACCATTATGTATTCACAGTGTATCAGTCATTTCACTCGGAGCCGATGTAAGCGGTGCGCACGTGGCTATGCGTATGAATCAAGAAAACTCTACAACGTCATCTTCCTCTCACCCGCCACCACACTCTCACCTGCCCAGAGCACCAACCGTCATGAGGGTAAATCAACCTGCTAATCAGATCAAGTGGGTAGATTTAATCGGAACTCATGCAAGAAGCTGACATCCCGATAGGCTGACGAACGTTTCTGTTGTGCGATTAAAGAAGGGAGGGAAAAGATTCGAGGTAAACTGCAAATAATTTGTATTCGACTGAGTGAATCTAAAATATTTTAGATCGCATGCTATAAGAATAAAGTACAAGAGTGGCGAAACGGAGTGTGAGTTGGCTAGCTACTTGAGGCCACAGACCCTCTCACACGTTATTGTAGAGAAACAGACCTGGATGAAGTACTCCAAATCAATAACGTCTTTTCCAACGTCTCAAAGGGACAAGCCTGTAATTCGAGCGAACTCCAGAAAGCATTTGGAAAGACCGATATCTCAGAGATCGTCAAGGAGGCAGGTGATTATTTGTTCACCAGTGTCCTGATAAATTAACCTATTCATATCTAGATCTTAAAAAAGGGCGAACTTCAGGTTGGAGACCAAGAGCGAGCACATGAATCTTCGCAGCTCTGGAAGGAAATTGCGACTCAGGTGTCTGAGAAGTGTGTTGACCCGGCGACACAACGCCCATATCCTGTCGGGATAATCGAGAAGGCTATGACGGAGGCTGGCTTTAGCATTAAAACTGGTAAGAATGCCAAGGCTCAGGTTAGTATCACTGCATACTACTCGACAGTGGTATCGTCTGAACTTCGAGCAGGTTCTCGAATGTATCAAGCACCTACAAAGCCATTCGACACTTCCTATCCAACGGGCTCGCATGCGCATCAGGATATCGATGCCTTTGGCAGACAGCGAGCGGCTCAAGGAGAAGATATTGCAATCTGCAGAGAAAATAGAAGATGAAGTTTCAGGAGATGAGTGGGAGGTGGTAAGTGCAGATGTCACCGGGTTAGTTGGCAATCCTCAGTTTTTAATAGACAATGCTCATCGATCCTGGACAATTCCGGGTACTGGCTGATCTCGTCCAGTCGGACAAAGAGCTCAAAGGATCGGGTCGAATTGAAACACTCAGCTTTGCGGCAACTGCTTAGATGTACAGTATTCTAATTCTAATAGATACACTACCGCCGTTGCGAGACAGAACGTCCTGAAAGCGTGTTCAGCGCGTGACGTGTCGTGTGATCAATGTCATGTAGCAAAACAGGCCGAACAAATGCATTCCAGTTGTCCGTCCAGTCGTTCCACAAGTAATTACCGCCATCGCTAGTACCAGAGGGTGTAGATATATGGCTGCGTTTGTGTAACCCCTGACGGAGCGCATCTAAGCGATTCGTCTCGGGGAATTTCGAAAACAAGCTCTGCGGTTGAGTTAGATTTGAACTTGTTGGAACGCATATAGTCGCCTACCGTAATTTGATCCACCAACTCGTCTGCGGTCTTGAACTTGAGACCATTGATGCCATCCTTGACGAGCTCATCGAGGCTAGTGGGATTTATCAGATTGAGAAAGAGAAAAAATCGTGTGCCTTGCCATTCAAAGTCAAGTGCGCACACCGGGAGAGCACAGCCGAACATGTCCACGACTTTCATTGGAAGATCCAAGCCCGAAGACGAACTATGAAGCGATACACCCAAATCCGCCGAACCTACAGCGTGTAAGCACGAGCTGCAGGTGTATACCTCATGAATGCCTACCCAGTAAAACCGGATAGTCATCCGGCTCCAGCCATACGCTCACGCATCGGACCCATTCCCACCTTTGGACTTTCTCCAGCTGCGCAACCTCGGCCATATAATAATCTCTCTGAGGACCTTTGCCAGTGATCAGAGCGAGGAGCTTAGGGAGACCGCCGGCTTTGGCCCGTTGCTCGTATTTTGTCAGTGCGTTCAACAGAATCGAAAAATCTTCGTCTGGCGTCCACGATGTGCTACTAACGAGGAGTGCAGGCCGGTCTTCACGGATAACCACTCCAGGCGACGTATTGTATATAGGGTCATACCCAGTCGAGAATGAAGCTATTTTTGTCAAGGCAAAAGAACTGGGTGCCTGTGACTCGGGGAGGAAAGTTTTGACGGATGGTGCCAGCGAGGGTTGTAACCGGCTAAAGAGCTAAGAAATAGGTGAAACGGCGACGGAGGTAATATGGCACTTTTCCTCACATCGTGAATTTCAGCCGGGCTGGATCGCCGGAAATGTGATGGAGGTCGATCGTGCAATGTCAGCCGTTCTCCGCTACAGAATGTGAGCTGTGAGCCAATCTCCTGTTTGAGCACATACGTTAGCTTCCACTCCTTCACTAATTTGTTCTTCATGGCGTCGGTAACAAACAGGTGAAGATATGCATGTCGTCCAAAAATGCGCTCAATCCTGTAGGTCGTGAAAACGAGATTAAAACCAAAAAGCTATGACGTACGATTCAGCCAGTTTTACGAGTGGGTGTTTTGCCCCAAGACGCAACGCCAGAATGCTATAACCTAGGTTATGCCAGTCTATCACTAGCTTGCAGCCGCGGAACCAGCAAACAAATTGAACCAGTAAAAGGGTCGGCACGGATGGCGGATTCTATGACAAGATTAACCCCGATACCATATTGTAACAACGTCGCATACCTGAACCATAACATATTCTGGAGCTTGAATACTCACGAGCAGTGTCCAAAGGACCGAAACGGTCTGGATCAGTAGTTTTAGAGGAGCCGCAAGGATGAACATTTTCCGAGGCAACAATGAAATGAATTTTGGTGGGGGCACAAGTGGTAGCATCGTGACCTTGGGAAGTTCCCTCAAGGCCTTGATGAGTGTAGAACCTGTGAGCGCGGATGAGTGTGTCCATACAATAAAAAGACAGATACTCACCGGAGTATCCAATTAAATATGTTTCAAAGCCATTTTCCGCCAAACTCTGGGCATGATACATCATACGTGGACTTCTCCCGACATCTCCAAGCACTAAAACAGCCACAGAACGTCGGATGGGAGTCTTTTCTCTATGAAATAGGAGCCAAAAAAGCGCAACAATTGCTATGATACCAGCGTATTCAATATAGTAATCCGTATTCATGATGGGCTTGCATCAAAGTATAATCAAAAGGCAAGGACGAGTAGACAAATAAGAAATAACATTCACATCAACAAAAAACCCTGACGAAACCTAGGCTCGTGACCAGCCGTCATCGCAAATTGACCCGCTACCATCAAGGATGTCGAGGAGATGATATCATTGGCCAATGCTTCTACTTCAAGGAGGATTTATTGTGTCATTGTGAAAGACAGAGGCACTCAGTATCTCATATTATTTTTCTACAAATTTTCTCATGGGTGACCGCGAGGCATCAGAAAGTGCGAGGTGGATAGAAGCCACCCTGTGACATGCTTGCATTAACTTTATGTCATGACCGGTGCATTTAAAAAGCAGCCTGGGCAGCTGCCCGATCTGCCAAACTACCCCTCGCAGCCCATTCCATTTTTTCACCAGGCGCCAACCCAGACTCGATGGCTCCCTTTGCTCCTTCCTCCTTCGGAACACCCCAAGCACCTCCTCCAGGGGTATGAATCAGCAAGTGATCACCTCGGCCCATAAGCACCGTCGCTTTTCCGCCAATGTTGATCATCCTTGGCTTAGGCTTGTCATTTCCATCGCCTAGTTCGAGTTTGGGGGCGTCATACTCTTCTCGTGGCTGTTTAATCCAGATGTTTTGGCCGCATGCACCTGGACCACCACCCTCGAGGCCATAGGGCCGGTGAACGCGACGCTAAAATGTCCAGTGAGATTTACCAGCCGGACTGAATCAGTGACTCACCTCGGACAAGATCGACACTTGCATCTCATGCAAAAATTCGATATCCCGAATAACACCATCCCCACCGTTGTATTCACCGACCCCCCCAGAACCTTTGCGAAGCGAGAACTCGTGCAACAGGACGGGGTAGCGCCGCTCAAGAATCTCAACATCCCCAATACGAGTATTCGTAATGTGGGTGTGAATCCCAGACGTGCCATGCCAGCCAGGGCCTGCACCTGATCCTCCGGCAATAGTCTGCGGGATAGGCAGCAATTCAGCACTTTACATGTGTTTAGACAGAGTGTATGCGTACCTCATAGTACCCCCAACCTTGGGTAACTTTGCCGTCTTTGTCCTTGCCTCCCACTCCAAATGTTAGGTTGCTTTCCAGTATACCAATTATCCCTGCTCCAGAGGCCAAACAAAAACGATAACTTACTTCGTACAACCCTGGCTAGCTGCACAAGCATTAAATGCTTTCAACACAACGTCCACAATTCTCTGGGACGTCAACACATTTCCGGCGCACACTGCTGCAGTTCTCGATGGACGCAAAAAGCAGAGTTCAGGTATCCTCACTGAAATGACATATTCATTTCTTGCCTACTGGTGGGCCTAATGTGAGCTTACCGTCAATGGGAACCAAACAGCCCGCATTCAACGGGATCTCCGAATTCAGCATCGAACGCATACAGTATATAGTCGCACTATGCACCACCGAGATTGGGGCATTAAGGTTCCCTCGAATTTCGGGGCCTGTACCTTCGAAATCGAAAACTGCGCTGCCCGAATCCGGGTCGATTTCAATTTTCAAGTTTATCTATGAATTGCATAAGATGTCATTCATCAAAGAGTTTAACTGGCGTACAGGAGATCCATCGTCGAGATAGTCTCGAGCTTCAAGGGTCGTTCCGTGCTTCTTGGCAAAGTCTCGGAGCAGGTTTCGGACTGCCTGTTCGGCGTTATTGCGGATGTGAAGCATATAATCGTGGACGGTCTCGAGTCCATATTCTTTGATCACTACATACCAAACGAGTTTCGGCTCAAATTCTAACGAAATGCAAGGCCAGACTTACGCGCATGTATAAGTTGGTTACCCTTGTTGTTGGCTGCAATTTGCTACCAAGCCGCTTCCTCAGTTCATCGACCCTCCCCAGTCCTCTCTTGGCGCTCACCGCTTTCAAATCGCTCTCCACATCCCTGATATTCCTGCAGCCTGAGCTACCAGGATATCGCGCCGGGATTTCGCATAGCAACTCTCTCAACCCGTCCGAGTCGTACACTCCGTCATTGACAATCTTGAAACTCGTGATCTCTGCGCCTTCTTCAAAGATAGAAACAGACGTAGGGGGCATGCTGCCTGGGAGGATACCCCCAACATCGGCGTGGTGCCCTCGTGAAGCAGTAAAGAAGATGATTTTGTGAGTTTCTTGGTCAAAAACTGGTGTAATGACCGTTATGTCTGGAAGATGGCTGGTAAAGCAGCTAGCATTAATGATGCGAGATGGAGGTAATGGGATACTTACGAGCCTCCGGCACTTGGTGAATTACACATCAACACATCCCCTTCCTTCAAGTCATTTCTGTGGAGTTTCATCTGATACTTTACCGCACTATCCCGGTATCAGTTTCCACCCGGTTACCCAAACTGAAAAGGAATACTAACAAACTCATTGCTCCCAGATGAATCGGAATAAATGGTGCATTCGCAACAAGATCTCCATCTGGCGCGAACAAAGCGCACGAAAAGTCCAAACGCTCCTTGATATTCGTACTGATTGATGTCTGTTGGAGCATTCGACCCATGGCCTCAGCCACGCTCATGAACCGGTTGGCAAAGAGCGTGAGCGTGATTGGGTCTGGTCCTTTGGATACGTCGGGCATGGTCGTGGTCGTGGAAGGGCGACGGATTTGTGAAATATGGAGTCATAACGATGGAACAGACGATCATGTGACAAAATGATTATCCTCTGTCGAGCTAACTTGGATTAGCGAGAGAGATGTGACAACATTTACAAGGATATCTGGATCTGTCAGACTGCGTAGATTGTCATCAAATCTGGCTTCGATGCAACTCCTCAAGCAACCCGACGTTGCTCCTGTCCTCGCCCATTATTCTATGCGAGTACTCAATCACCCATCACCCATGGAAACAAGTGAAAGCATAAAACTGGCAATAGATAATATCGAATCATCGATGCTCGATCACCAAGAGCTAGGCGAGAGTCAAAGGGGCAGTCGCCTCTAGTCGTTTCTCGAGCGCATCTTCATATCTTTTGTCCATTAGGCGATCCCATTGAATAGCCTGTTAAAAACAATCCGGATGAATCAAAACTTACCTAGAGTACCATATGCAATCCTTCATAACCGCTCATCTCACGTTCACTCATCACGGCCATCTTTACTTATAGCCCTAGCAGTGCGACCCACAAAGTAGATTTATTCCGCGCTACTCCTACAACCAATTTTTATTTATTTCGCAGGCTCGGGATCATCGTACCCGGCCACAGGTACCCTCCCTCGCTGGGGCACTGTTTAAACCCGAATCAATTCGATAACCGTCTAAAAATTCTAGATAAGAAACTTACAAGGATAAGTGGTAGGGATCTTCTCATCCGGGACCCAGCCGAAGACATTCTTTCGTATTGGTGGCACAACGACCACCGCGAGTGGTCCACACAAACCTAGTCCCAGTGACCAGACGATCGTTGGGTTTTCGTGCGCTTGGCGCCGCTAAACGATTAAAGGTTTCAGCTGTAGCAGTATTATAGCCGTGATCGGACTAACAACATAGCGCAACCCGTTCTGGACAAACGACATGTCAATGGACGAGGATGAAAGCAAACAAGTCAATTGCAATTTCCGTCGATCATTCACGGTTTCTGGGGTCTTGACCAATAACATTTTCGGCATTTACCATAGGTGACCCCTTTGAGCGCCCCAAAAATGGACCCATTTGTGATCATTTTGGCGCCTACGCTTTGTCTATCTAGTGTAAAAATGAAATAAAGATATTATGATTGTTGGAGAGCTTCTTGCCATCTATGCTGTGAAAAGTGCATGGTAGAGATACAATGATTTTGTCAAGAGCATGTATACAACTTGTGATCTCAACATTTCAACCCATGGTTGTTGAACGAGATCGCGGGCCGCCAATATTACAACGCATGTAGTTCGCATACATTCGTGTTTCCAGCATTTCCACTTGCTTATCCGTTCACTATGTATATAAACAACTGTATTCGCCTGTAGTACAATGCCAGCTCAGCCTGTTCATCCGTATCATGTAGACGGCCCCAAGCGCCAGCAACCGTTTTCCACGCGCTAATAAGCTATTGCTCATATAGAAGTAATATTCACTTCTAAAAAGGTTGTTTCAATCGTACAATTCAGTGAATTATGTACGAAAATGGATATCAGCACAGTAAGCGATCTCAAACAAATACGGATATTTCTGCAGAAACTGTAGGGATCATATTTGTACATACATAAAGAATCGTACGGTTTGTGCTAAACCAATCGCACGCCCGAAGACAATAGAAAGATACCATGAAAGAACGCATGTGCGTTCTGTATCATTCTACACTATTTGGGCATACAGCCACTATCGTGTATAAAAGGGATACATTCGCCCCGTAGCTAGTAGCTATTGAATATATCCTTTTCACTAGTAAATCATACCATACACCTTTGGCGCCGTCTTAGGGACGTTGTACATCGGATACATATATTGTATTCCTAGTTATATACACAATTTCTATAGAAACTACAAAGGAGCCACGACGATGATAGTAACTAGGCGAGGTAAGCGACAACGCTATATGCCATAGAATGCCAGGAGTGACTGGTTTCCGGTCGCGACCTCGTTTTCCGGCCTCTGCAGCGTCGGATCCAAGGTCACTAAATATTAGAAAAACAGTGAATAGTAGCTTACCGCCTTGCATAACCACGTTTTCAGTCTCAAATGTTTTGGTCTAAAGGTACATGAGTAATGGCTAGGACGATTACAAGGTTTGTAGGGCCGGTCTCGGAGCTTAGCATCGGATGCGGATGGTTGCGTAGTCCACAGCCAGTCGATGCCTGCTGTGGACTCTTTGACTAGCTTTGGTATAGTACTGATGCGCTCCCCACGGAATCAACTGATCGGCAGTCTACCTCCGTCGCAACACAATACATACCTGTCCTACGCCAAGAGCCCTTGGATGAAGCGGAACGAATAGTTGCTCACCCGCTGGTGCTATAGTACAACAAGTGGCATATTTTCGTATTTTCCTCGAATACTCGTTGACAATTGGGTAAGCTCGTTTCGGTTCGTCGAGGGGCGTTCACAGCGTACCCAGTCTGCAAAATCTCGACACGCAAACTGATCTGTAAGCAATAGCAGCTGAACCAGGTCTGCGAATATTTATCCCATAATTTAAAACGAACTCTGTGCTGAGAAAACGAACGAATGGCCACAGATGGTTACAACGTTGGGGTGGGCGGAATAACTTTGCCCTGGTAGTAGTTGCGTCTTTCTCTGGCCCTCGGGACCAGCTTCGTCTTGGAGAGGAAGGGCTTATTAGAGAACACTCCCTCGAAACGAATACCGCTCATATTACCACCCTATCCACCAAGGCATCTTACGCGCGACCACCAGTTGTAAGCATGGGATGTCTTTATAGAGGGGGAGCTGTGGTCTCGCTGAAAGCAAAAGGGCAATGAGCGCTCCTATGCGTTCGATTCCATCGCAGGTTGCATCTATATATGTGCCTCAACCGTTGTTGACATGGCGGTTTAGCCAAGCGGTCTAAGGCGCCAGACTAAGGCACGACTGTGGGATTCGAATCCACTGTGGTCAGCCATCTGGTTCTTCGGAGCGTGGGTTCGAATCCCACAGCCGTCATTACCTTTTTAGGCATTTAAGTAACGTAATTTGAGCCAAAAACACGTTTTTAACTGGCAAATACGATTTTCCGGTCAAGTGCGCTCAATTCAGCGGATCCGGGACGAGTAAGTTTTTTTTAGATTCTCAGGACCAAAGACGGGTTTCAATCGACCATATCTGTATCCTTTCAAGTCACTCAAAGTCTGGTGGACCGAGCGCATTCATCCAGGATAGTCTCACGTAATCGCCGCATATACAGACATCTTCATGCGCGCAGTCTCAACCCGCTCCGAAACCTTCACCGTTGTACCAAGCCGGCCTGGGCACCCAGTTCAAGCAATAAAAATATCTAAAGGAGGCGTCATTCAACACCGACCTTCGAAAGGCGTTCCGTATGAAGCCGGAAGTCGAGGGCGGATTTTGACAATCGCTTCGTCGGGTCGTAGTAGCCATACATGAATACAGAGCTTGATCCAAATTCTGTATTTGTGGCAGTTTAAAGCTCACCTAGGGCGAAGCAAGAGCTATGGGAGAGTTGTGGCTAACCTTGGTTGGATAGGGGATCCGCGGTCGTACTGACCATATGACCGAACTTTAAGCCCTGAATGACGCAATTGGGTATATCATGAGCGCTTCGTGCACTTTTTCGACGCGGTTATGCTTATTTTAAAACTTTCAATATCTGCTTGTTGCCTTGGATGGTCAACATGATCCTGGATCCCCTAACCAAGGTCGGCCACAACTGGGCCACAGCCCCTGCTTCACCCCGGGTGAACTTTGAACTGCTACGCATACAGTCTTTGAATCGAGCTCTGGATTCATGTATAGTACGACCCGATGAAGCGATTGTCAAAATCCGCCCTCGTTGGCTCAAGAATGGCCAGTTTCATACGTAACACATTTAAAGTGCTGGATGACACCTCGTTTGGATGGTGCCAGAATTGTATAATTATAGCACTCCAGGCCAGTTTAGTTCACATGATAAAATAGGATCTACAACTTGAACAAAGTCTTGGCATACTCTACACGAGCCGAGGCAGCATCATCTACAAACCAATACACCTGTCCTGGCGACAACGGCCGGACACGAGAAGAAGGAAGGCCCTCCTCGGGGTGGTCAAGAACGCGCTTCAGCACATCCTGCTTGGCCTCTCCTGAAGCGACAAATGCGCATCGCGCCGCATGATTCAAGACGGGAAAAGTAAAAGTGATGCGCCGCGGGGGAGGCTTGGGAGAGTCTTCAATGGGTGCGACCCAGCGATCGCTTTCGCCGAGTAGTTCGTGTCCGGGGAACAACGAACACGTATGCCCGTCTGGCCCCATTCCAAGCAAGATCAAGTCGAACACTGGGAACCGCGCCGCGTCCTTTTGTGCAAACTCGCGAATAAGGATCTTTTCATATTCATCCGCAGCTTCTTCAGCATCGTCCAGGAGAAGCGGATCGACGGTATGGATATTCTTTGTGGGAATCGGAACATGGGACAAGAACTCGTCCTTGCACAGTCTATAGTTCGACTCTTCATGGTCGAATGGAACAAGCCGCTCGTCAGCAAAGTAGATGTACCTTGATCGTCGGTTAGCCAAACCCTTTCAGCTAGGAGGATACGTACCACTTGTCCCATGGGATATCTCTGCGTCCAATCAGCCCCTTTAACGTTTTCGGGAGCGATCCACCTGATAGAGCCACGGTAAACTTGCCCCGCTTTTCAATCGCATCTGTCTGGGCCTTGAAAATAAACGCAGCGAGGGAGTCTATCAGAGTACTGGCTGTCCCGAATGAATACATGATTGGCGCCTGCGGCGTGTGTGACGAGGGCATGATGCAAGCGATGGTGGTCAAGATCAATCGTGAGAGGACATGTATTTGTCAGCTGATGTACACTCCGTCATTCACTATGTGGCGGCGCTTCTGGCTCGGTCGACTTGGGAGCCTTTCGCTTGAGATCGTCCTTGTCGGTGCGCAGAGTTCTCTCTGCATCCTGCTGGCGCTCTCGCTGCACCCTCGCCTCTCGCTCCCGGTTGATCGCGTCAAGAATGTCCTTGGCCCCGCTCGCAATCAACGTTTTGGCAACATCCCGTCCGACTTGCTCAGCTTGCTCTGCCGACGACACCACAGTGCTCATCGTATACTCCACATGCTTCGATCCGTCCAGGGCGGTCACTGTACCGGTTAGCGTGAGCTTTGAAGGCCGTGGCGCCGATTCCGCACTTTCGCCCCCGCTCGTAGCACCTTCATTCTGCACACCAGCCCCCTCGATAGCGTCCCCCTCGTGCTCCTCCAACAGCGTGGTAACCCCAACCGGAACACTGCACCCCCCTTCCAGGACCCGCAGACACGCCCGTTCGGCTTTGCATGACCAAGCTGTACGCCAGTCTTCGACTTTGGCGAGCAATTCCCGAACTTCTGCGTCATCTGCCCTGATTTCGATACCAAGTGCACCTTGACCGACTGCATGCATCAGCGTAGGCGCACCGGGCGTGGAAGCAATCCGAGAGCCGAGCCCAAGCCGCTCCAGCCCGGCGCGCGCCAGGATAATCGCAGAGTAAGGCCCATCCTCGTCAAGCTTTCGAAGTCGAGTATCGCTGAGAAATCGGTAAGCCAAGGAAGACAAAAAATATGGTAGACAAACATGTTGCCTCGCTGTTTCGCGTTAGAATTGAATGAATGCGAAAGAGACCGTGACATACCACATCTTTAAACACGAGTTTAGGGAAATTACGCTTCAGCTGGGCAACGCGCCTCACGCTGCTTGTTCCTACAACCGTACCCTCTGGTAGTTCTTCTAATGTCTTGTATGATAGCCCAGCTTTCACTACAAGGCAATCGCGCGGATCCTCTCGTCGGGTGATAGCACCAATTTCCCCTCCTTCCGGCAACAACGTCGGAACGTCTTTAAACTATGTACGATCATATCGATCTGACGGTCAAACAATGCGACCTCGAGGTCTTTGGTCCACATGGCCTTTCCTCCGAGTAGGTAGAGCGATTGCGATTGGTTTCGGTCCCCCTCTGTAGTCAAATAGTGAATGTCAAAGGTTTTGTCCGGATGAAGCGCTGTCAGAGTCCTTTGGATCAGCTCTGCTTGCACCTTGGCGAGCTGAGACCCTCGAGAGCCAATCGTATACTTGGTGCGGTCGCTTGGCATGGTCGTGGTAGGAACTGGGTCACGAAGCGCTTATCATTCCATCTTTATTTCATGTACATTATGCCGCCAGCCCAAAAATTGCATTCGCCTTGGCCAAGACTTCCTTCTCCGCTACAGTGAGGGAAGATGTTGAAGTGTCAAATGGCCTCAGCCCCATCGCAGATTGGCCTTCTGGGCTGGTTATATGCTCTTCTCTCCCCTTGTTGACAAACTCTCTCTCTCCTTTACCGTCAAACTGGGGAAAGTCTGGAGGAGGCTTCCCAGCCAGAAATGCGTCGCGCTGAGCAGCTACGTATTTGGCATTCGGCAAGGTTAAGCTATAGATCGGATCAGCGATATAGTACAATACATACGGACAGACGCTTACGGGACGGCTGGGATGTACATCACCGAGGAAACCTCGGTGCCCTTGTGCTCGGCTTCGACCGAATGAAGCAGATCGCAGTGCCAAAACACCTGCGAGAGTCGATTAATGGTAAAAATAGCCGATAGACGCAACTCGCACCATGTCACCCGGTTTGACCTTTGGAGCACTTGTCATGGTCTGGTTGACCCTCAGGTGAGGATGTGACTCTTGGCTTGCTTGCAAAGATGTAAACGTCTCCTTTCCAACTGCGTCAATTTGTCGACGGAGTCCGTGAAAGTCTGGCGAACCAGCTACATCAACGATCCAGTTGGCTGAATCAAGGCTGGCAAAGGTCAACCCGCATACATCGTATTCTACGAGGAGCTTACTTTTTAGGGTTCCCATCGACAGGCTTGAAGAATGGGCGAAGTATGATATATGCGGTTAAAAGAGTAAGATCTGGGAAAAAGCGGATTGTGCCTTCTCCAGGTGCCGTAGACCTGTCTCAATGATGAATAACGGCCCCAACTCGTACGAGGTACATACGACATGGCAAGCCAGCCCTGCCAGGTTCGGAAGACCGAAGACTAAGGGCAGTGAATATGAGATCCATCACGGAATCGATAACTCACCTGGTTGGGGCGGTTATACATATCCGTGTTGCCTTCGAGACGGTGTGTAAAGTCAAAGGGGTCATACTTGCCCCAGTCACCTGACAAAATGCTGTCAAAGCATTTTCTGAGAATCGGATCTTCCCATTTCTCGATGCTCCCACCTGCATAGCATGAGTAAAGTAATACGCCGATGACATCAGGGCATACCATCAATGTGAGGAGAATGGAGGTTCCATTGTACGCCTGCCTCCCGCATTCGGAATCGGTCCGCATACATCAATGTGCTAGAAAGGCTGACCGCAGAGGTTTCGCTCGCATGGAAGAGAGTGTTGAGCCAAGCGGCGGTGGCTACCACATTGGGATGAGACCGGGCTCGAAGCTGAGATTCTGACCAACTATGTACCATGAGAAACGGTCAAGGCGAATGGCACGGAACTTACTAGATCTCAAAAAACTGTTTCCTCTCTGGAGGATAGCCTCTCACACTGGGGTTTGCCTCGACGTAATCCTTCAAGCTATGCCTGTAGCCGGTCGCAGTGGCCTCATCGATAACCCCCCGAACCACCACACAGCCAGCCCGCTTTATCTCGGCAATTTTTGCAGGCTCAAGCGACGATATTGAAGAGAAATCTACTTGTGGAATGATCTGCAACGAATTAGCAACCGCTCGGTTTTGGTTACAGTACTTACTGAGGAGCCTGTCTCTTCAATTTCCTCGGTGCGAATCTCAAGAGCCTTTAATAGACTGTTCCACGAATTTTGAAGTTTTGTTTCATTCTCAGGAGAAATAAGAATTCGTTTCAGTTCAGCAAAGCGAGGTGTGAATGGGACAAAGTTGGGTTCAGACATGGTTCTCCGGTGCGAACAGAAGTCGTACACACGGCCAAATAGCATCGCGTAAGCGCCCAGTCCGTGGACACATGCGGTACTAACGGGGAGCAGGTCCCACACCACGACAGCTTCAGTCGCCAGCACTCGTAAGTCGAGCTGTGTCCTTGTAATAAGAAAAAAAGTGACGCTGATATTACCGCCAAGTTTATTTGCACGATCTCGTTTCCTTCTTCTTGCTCAACCCCCTCAGCCCGTCATCATGCCGCCTCCTCATTACGACTTTCTCATCAAGGCAAGTTATGTCCATAACCAATAGACAGTGTGCTAACGACAGAGACAGCTCCTTTTGATAGGAGATTCTGGTTCGTACACTACATCCCCTGCCACATAGCTCTTACCCTGCACCGTCAGGTGTTGGCAAATCATGTCTCCTATTGCGTTTCTGCGACGACGCATGGACCCCATCCTTTATCACCACCATTGGAATCGATTTCAAGATCCGGACCATTGAGCTGGATGGAAAACGGATTAAACTGCAGATTGTGAGCACACAGCATTGCCGGCCACTGGTCCACTAAGGCATTGTCTTGTCAGTGGGATACTGCGGGCCAGGAGCGTTTCCGCACCATTACTACGGCGTACTACAGGGGTGCCATGGGCATTTTGCTTGTGTACGATGTTACTGACGAGAAGTCGTTCAACAGTACGTATTTAGTCATCCCGCTGCCGTTTCCATGGTGTCTCCTACTGATGCATTTATGGACTAGACATTCGTACGTGGCATGCGAACGTTGAACAACATGCCTCGGAAGGTGTCAACAAGATATTAATTGGTAACAAGTCGGACTGGACTGACAAGAAGGCTGTGACTGAAGAGCAAGGTGTGTTGCCCGGATCTATATAAGACGTAACCATCTGAATACCCCCACAGGTCGTGCTTTGGCTGATGAATTCGGCATCAAATTCATGGAAACTAGCGCCAAATCCAACGAGGGTGTCGAGGACGCATTCTTCACGCTTGCACGGTAGGTTGATAATCTCGCTTGAGGGAATCGAGCTGACTCGAATCATGAGCAGGGACATCAAGACCCGTTTGATTGACTCTCAGCCGGATGCGGGTCAAGCAGCTGGTAATCCATCACACGGAGCTGTTCAAGTAGGCAATGCCACGGGTAGCTCTCAGCAGGCAGGTGGTTGTTGTTGATTTAGGGGATCTGTAAAGATAAGGGACGAGAAGAACCCACATGTATCCACGCATAAACCTGCGATTCTTGTATGTGGTCTTTGCGCCTTGTCTACGATGCTGTGTACCGTATATCTTGTTCTGTCTGAGTTATAAAGACTGAAATACCTCTATTAAAAGCGATAGGAAAGCACATGAGCTCAAAACGCGTTGTTCCAGTTCCCGCCCCACCACCGCCTGATCCTCTCTCCGCCCCATTCTTCATACTCGGCCTTGGTGACGACCGCGCGCCTAAATTCCTCGGTGCTCGCAAATTGGCTCATCCCTCTCCACGCATCCAGCTCCGAGTCCTTTGCCCTCACAACAGTTACAGGAACACCAGGATCTAACAACGGCCGCACGCATGCCTCTACACGCTCTCGCATTCCACGGGTCAGTGCAGGACCGCCGGTGATAAAGACTCTTCCACAACGTGTATGCGGAAGGAGGCTCGCCATAATCTCTCCCAGCCCCGCCGAGTCGATTCCTGCAATTCCTGGTTGGAACCACACTTCGGGCACACGCCATCGCTCGACATTGATGCAACCGGTGCTCGCCTTCAATATCGCGAGTGCGGGTTGTGGTATTTGGATTTGGATCGAGGTCGGCTTGGTCGTACGATGGTTTAAACGCGTTGAGAAGCGCGGATTTTTGTTGTTTGAGAGAGGCGTAGGTATGAGCAGGTGTGAATGAGGGGTCGTATTGGAGCAATTTGGATTCAAGCAGCATGAGCTGCTGGGTGTCTTCCTCCTCGTCTGAAGACTCTACAGCAACATTCTAGGGATGTAGTCAGGAGGCTGAACATGGGATAAACTCGAGCGCATACGATTTTGCGATAGATCGCCCAGTCTTCATCGTTGGCCCCAAACATGTCACCTGTGTTTCGCAAGTCAGACTCTGTTTCAATCTCAAAGGCCGAAATACTGACTGTTGCCACCCTTTTTCCTCTTTTTAGTCGAAGGCTCTTCGCTAGCTAGGCTCGCAATGTTCTTCATGCGGTTCATGTTTGCGGAGCTCTTTCGATCGGCCAACGCCGCCTTGCGCTTTTCTCGCAATTTCAGCTTGTCTACCAAGAGCTGACCATATGATCATATTAGGCACTAAACAACTTGACATTCCCCAAGCCACTTACATCATGATCTTCTCGCAATTTAGCTGCCCAACCAACAGGATCGAGGGTACGTTCCTCCAGTTCTCGTCGCTCTTCTTCTTCTTTCTCTCTTCGAGCGGCCTCCTTCTCTTTTCGCGCCCTGATTCGCGCCTCATAGCCCGCTTTAAGCAACTTTTGGCGGCGTTTCTCTTTCAAACCGTCCTCGTCCAGCTAAAGCCAAAACGTCAGAGCACATCGAGAGCCAGGGTGCAGCACATACATCGGCATCTGGTACGTCAATCAGAGGAAACGTGGGCTCTTCTTGCTATAATTGACGCATTGAGTACAAGTTGTCGTAAAACCAGAGCACATACCGGAGCATCGTCCATCTCGTCCCCTTCCTTCTTTCTCGCCTTTTTCAAGTCGTTCTCGAGCTTTTTGATCGTACTCTCAAGTGCCTCTTCGTTATCGAACCCTTCTGTTCGTAATCGATGCTACGGCAAGGTTAGTCATGTTAGACTATATGGAAATGGACTCGACTCACAAGAAAGTCTGTTCTCTTCTCCTTGTTCTTCCATTCTCGTAAACCTTGAAGTTCCTCCAGATCGTTTTCTTTTTGCATGAGCTAAATTGTGCATAGGCTCAGATCGCTGGTCGGTGGACTTGGCGCGAAACCCACCTTTTCCAACCGCTTCTGGGCAGCCATTTCCTGTAACCGGCGCCCAGCCTCTTTACGCTTTTCAGCCTGCCTGGCGAGCTCCTCCTCGGTTTTCTCGGTTTCCGCCTGAGTGCATTCTGTCAGAGAGCCAGATTGAAACGAGCAAGCTGGATCGTACCAAAGTGACAAACGGGAATTGGACGATGCGATCGGCAGCTTGCATTTGTTCTGGGCTGCTTAGCTCTCTCAGTTTTTCGTTGTAGTCTGGGGCAACTTCACATAGCGCATGGAGGATTGTCTGGAGGATGGATGAGCCGAGTTTCAAGCAGACGGGGGAAGACGCACGGTGCATTGTTCTTTTGTGACCTTGGCCGGGAAACTCGGGTATTTGACTTGGGCTAGTTTGAGGAGGAGCTCTGATGCTTGTGAGCCGCCGTAGGGAAGGCTGGTAGACATGTGAGCAGTCAAGCTAGTTGAGCGCAGAGAGCTTCTCACCGTTTAGAATATCCGAGCAAGGCGCGACCTTCGTAGACTGGGATGACGCTCGTCGAGGATGTATTGAATGAAACGACGAGAGAATCCATGAGGGCATGGTTGGGATTACCAGTGTTGTAATGCAGAGACATGAGCGCGTCAAGCCCGTATGCGACACTGGGTACACCATAAGCCTCGAACAGCAGTTCTGATGTCACTGGCGGGTGTACCGAGTCAGCGGGGATCACGACACTCAACATGGCTCTCACAGGCTCTGCTATGCAACGGACTGGCGAGTCTCTCGGTCATGAATATGGGATGCTCAACAGTATCTGTATTAATCCCAAGATGTATAAACGCATGATCGAGTGCATTTTCCTGTAGCATAGTTCGTATCTGTGGTGACATAGTATAATACATCCACGTACTAACGCATCAAAGTTGAGTAGCAAGTCACCCTCCCATGGCTGCTTCGACTGTGCTCGAGAGGTCGCGTCAAAGTTTGTCGCTTCGCCAAAGAGGAGTATCGGCCGGTTAGTCTTGCGTTCGCGGTAGCGAGATGCCGAGTTTAGCCAGGAGAACGGACCGGCGCCGGCGAAACCGTATCGAAACTTGGTCGCGCCTGGTGACCCGGTCAGACACAGCACATGCAAGATGGGATGGACTAACCGTTGTCGATGACAATGGGGACCCGCTCGGTCGATGCGTCGTACTCGAGCGGGACCATGGGCCCGGGCGTCGGGGCATTGTGGGACGCAATAAACAGCGTGCGGTCGTCGTTCATCCTGGGCGGTCGAGACGCGGGTCACATGATTCGGACATAAACAGTCTGCTTGAGTGGCCGGGCCTGGCCACCCCCGGCTGAAACACGCAACACACTGGGCCCGTCGACGCTGCCGGTGGGGAGACGCGCATAGGCGGTGTGCTCAAGCGGCCGAGCGGTGCGTCGTTGGCGCTGCCCGGGCTGGGACGGGGTATTTGGGCGTGTTGATCGTGGTTCGTCACCGGTTGCAACTTTGGGCCGACTCAGAGTTCCCGGCTTGTTTGGCGAGAGCCAACCTCTGCTTGCCCACCACACCCTCCCTTGCCCTCCCCCATAGATGCTCGCGATAATCACGCCCCCGACACACCCTACGACGGTAGGCACCACCACCCGGACGGTCACGAGCACCGTGCCCCTAGAAGATGCCCAACTCTTGTCATCCGTCTCGCTACCGCCCACGAGCTCACCCCCGTCTGCCTCTGCCTCTGTCTCTGTCTCTGACGGCCCAGCCCCGGTCAAGAAGCGCAAGCGTGGCCCGTCTGCCGAGCAAGATGGAGCACTCGCGCCGACAAAAGCGCCAGGCAAGAAACGAGGATCATCGTCTGTCCCCAGAGAGAAACGAGTGCAGCGCCTGCGTGCAGAAACACCGACCGAGAGCGCTGTCCGCAACCGCTCTCGAACACGCGAACGAAATACCAGCTCGAGCAGGATGGGCGCGCTCGAGTCGACGCTGCCCGTCGACCGCTGGTGGCGGGATTCTAGTCCCCCGACGTACAGCGCGAATAGCGCCGCTCATCCCGGCGACGCTACGCCAAAAAGGCATGTCCAATCCATTGACATTGTGCGGCCAAAATGGAGGGGATATCGAGCATGTAAGTCCTGTCCACAGTTGCGAGTCTTGTTGTCCAAGCTGACCTTGACCTGCAGGGTTCAAGAACCCATCCGATCCAGATGACCCGTTCTGGAAGTTTGGCCAGGACAACGTCCCTTGCGCCGAACTCGAATACCCAGCCAACGATGCCAAAGAGTTTTTTGCGCTTGTCGACGCATACGATCATGATGATTACCAGCCGTTGAAGGACCTCTTCCTTACCATCGACACAATAGCGACCAGCTACATGGACGATGGAGATCGCGCGCTCATTGGATACACAAGCCTGATTCCAGGGTCAGACGATGCTGGCGTACGAAGTTCCCCACCACCTCCCCCAAAAGGTCACCCGCACTCCCCTGACCCTTCGACAACGCCCCCATCTTCTTCAGATTACTCGCCAGAGCTGCCTCCCTACCAGCGCTTGGTCAAGGCCCGAGACACTCGCGACGGACCGCTATTTATACAGGCTCTCAACATCCTCAATGGATATATCCGAGCACTGCGCCCTAAAATGCAGCAGCATATGCGTAACAAATGGACAGGCATTCCACCTCCCGTATGGAAGCGTGTGACGGAAGAAGGATACCAACGAGGAGTTGGTCCCAGGATGAGCGAGCTCGGCCGGTATAAGCAATGGACCAGCGGAGTTTATGGCGAATTGATGCAACCGTAAGTTGATTGGCGCAAACATAGCTATCTCAAGACTCACGTGGCCACTTTAGGTTCATTTCAGAAGTCGTCCACCGTTCAGGCCTCGGCCCAGGCAAAATATTCGTCGATTTAGGCTCGGGAGTCGCCCACACCCTCATGCAAGCCTCGCTGCAGTCTGGGTGCACCTCCTACGGGATCGAGCTCAGTCCCCCTGCAGCGTCGATTGCCAAGGATCACGAGCGCGAATTCAATGTGCGGCTGCAGATGTGGGATCTGATATGTTCCGAATTCAAGTTCATCGAGGGCGATATGCTAGAATCAAAAGAGGTTTCAGAATGGATCAAAAAGGCCGATGTGATCTTGGTCAACAACTTTGTGTTTGAGGAGCTGCGTGAGTGTCGACTGTGCCACTCGGGCCCCAACGATGATTAACGCGCTGAGGGCACAGTAAATGAGCGGCTCACATGCCTGTTCCTCGATGCTCGGGACGGAACCCAGATTGTCTCTCTAAAGTGTTTCTTGGATAGGGGATTCAAGATCACCGAACGCACAATCTCTTCGCCACAGGCGATCCTGAGGGTTGAAGAGCGGGATTGGACAGCGGGTGCGGTTTCTTGGTCGAACACGACTGGTACGTCGCGCGATACTGCTCATCGGCGCTCAACCTAACTTGGTGCGCGCAGGCACATATTACGTCCACACGGTCGATCGTTCCAATCTTCGGGCAGAGGAGGAACGGCTGAACGCGGCACGATCCAGGTCCACGAGGGCCCGGCGACAGTAACCCATCATTCATTCACTCAGACTTTTTGCACCCAGACATTGACACTTAGACAGTGTTACGTACTATCAGGATTGGGTCACACTCTACAACCCCCTATTAATATACCACTTCATCGTGCTATGATTGGTTGTTGTCGTAATCGCTGTGCAGCTGTTTCAGATCGTCTTTCTCTTTTTGCCCATTCAAGTCATATGCATCTAGTGGGCTCATATCAATTACGTTGTATATCTCTCAGGATTGGATCGGAAACTTTGAGCATATGCCGCATGCTTTCCCCCTAACCTGCCGGCTGCGATATTCCCGACTCACCGCAAACGGCTAGACGTGCTTGCTAACCGACATGTTGACAAGATAACAAATGACACGATCTTTGTGAAGGCAGGATCTCTGCTGCGAGTGCGGTGTCGCCGCTCGAGCTCCATCATACCACGCGTCGAATGACCTCTACGCGTTCACGAATTATGTTCAACTATGTTACTCCACACAGCGCTATTCTTGACGTTGGCCATTGCATTGCGTACATTCAGTCTATTGTGCTGCCACGTGAGCCGCCACTGGCAGCACAAGATCGAGGGTCGAGTCCCCAGATTTTCGCTCGCTTTTAATCGGCAACGAGCGGTCGTACGCGATGATATCACGCTTTTGTTCCATCACAGTTGCGCCCAAAGCCTATTCGGGCGCCAGGGATGCGCGGTTGGTCTCGGCGTGTCCAGTCCAAACGCCCAAGTACAATATGACCCTTTTTCGGCCAAGAAATAGAACCTGCAGTTTGGGGACTCAAGAACTTCGTTGCCCCCTAAAGATAGTTCTATTTTTCTGCCAAGGGTGGCTGTTGGATTAAATGTGAAATGCCACGTTCTTTTCCTGGACACTCGGACAGCAAGCGCGTCGACGATCAGGAGCAATCGCGATACACGACATGCAACTAGACCTGAAAAGTCGACGTCCGGAGGCATTCCCGGTGCGGATGTTGCTGGCGATGCATATATGGACAAGCTCACAGCTTTTTAGTGTTTATCGGCAGCCCATGGATGCGGCGAGGCGCTGGTGATCCTGTCGAGGGACGCTCCGGTCGCCCGTGCCGAGCCGCAGGCTGATTGGAGCTGCTTGTTCCCCCGAGGCTTGGTGGTGTGCTTCTCTATCTGGGCCTCGTGGTGTGTTCCCCACCGGCCTTAGCGCTGAATTAGACCTTTAAAAAACGGCCGAAGGCGCAATTCCGAGATACCAGTATTTGTTCCCCCCTCCCCCTCATCCCTCCCGCCTTTCCCACCTTGCTTTCGCTGTGTATATAACACCCACCCTCGAGCACACCCACCCTCGGCTTCAACTGCGACCCCGCTCTGACTCTCTTCCCCCACACAACACACGATGAGGTACGCGGGTTGAGGCATTTCGGCCGATTAGATTAGGTTCGCTCACGGGCGCGTCGCGCTTTGCTAGGCTTGTGATCAACGATATGCCCACCGCGTGCACCGCGATCCTGGCAAACACCGACGGCGCGAGCCCTCCAGCATACATTGTCGGAGTCCGCGGCGACGACACCACCATCTACGACGGCCGGGATGGTCGCTTGCTCTGTGAAATCGATTGGACCAATGACTGTATCCATGTGGATGAGAAGTCGGTCCCAGTGAGCGATTTTTTGCAGCCGTCTGACGGAGGGAGGTGAGTCGCCACCGTGTGCTTGCCGATTCCGGAGGGCGGTCGATCCTGATGTGCGCCTCTGATTACAGTATGACGATGTGTTTCCGAGGAAGGAAGTACGTCTGGGAGAATCGCGGCCGGGACCTTGTGGTGAGTTGTCGCATAGCGCATCGATGTGCGTCACCAGACATGATAGATTAATTGGACTGTTCCGTATAGCTCCGCCTCGCGTTGAATAATGTATCGGAGACCATCACGGTTGCCCGGTATCACCAGCGCCATGGCCCATCCTTGTTCGGCCGCAGAGACTTTTTAGAGATCACCGGTTGCGGCGCAAGTCTCGCCGGACCCATCATCGGTGAGTTATGGGCACTGCCTCGGATGGAGACCACTCGGGCTGATGCTGGGATAGCGTCATTTTGGATACTGAAGCAGGCCAATGGCCTGAAGCAGCTGCCCCGTCAGCTTGCTCGTGTCCCCTCACCCCCTTGGGCCCGCCCTCCTCTCTACTCTGAAAAAACGGCTGTGACTGTTTGATCTGTCTGCCGATCTGTGTCCCGCTTTGCCTATGGTTGCTACTCATAAGTTAATACGTGTACCATACTTGTACTACCACGAATGTTAGAAATACACTAGTTACCAACGCATTTAGTCTTGACGGAAACAAATGTCTGGGGAATCATCCGTTGCGTACGTCATCCGCGTGGCGCTAATGGCGTTCTCGGCGCTCTCGGCACGCCTCAGCAGTATCCTGTAAGTACACACCGACCACCACAACCGCTGCACAGGTGTCCGCAGCTCGCAGCGGTTAACCTCTTCTCGAGTCTTTCCCGAACCTCCTTTCTACCATCGACCGTACGTTGCAATCATGAAGGGTATCTCAAAAGCTTTCGCGCGGTATGTGTTGCCCAATAAGTCATATCAGCTGAAGAGAATCTTAGCCTCTGGGCTGCAGGACTCCCCATCTGGTCACTTCCCGCGTGGGAATGTCCAAAAGTGAGTGCTCTCTAACCTCGGACAGGTGCTCCGAGCTGCCGTACACGTATCTACACACGACTTATCCCCATGGGTATAACCCACAGAGTCCTCTGATCCCACGTTTGACGACTATCACCGCAAGTTTACGGCCATTGAGCAGTCAACAGACAAGCTGCTCAAGGACGCCAAGGTCTTTAGTGAATCTGTCATTGGTAAGCCCTAGCTCTGCCCCGGTCCCGTAGGCTGCTGAGTTGAATTGACAATGATGGCCTTCAGCCTTGTTGACATCGGGCGCAAACTTTGCTACCCATTTCTCAAATTTGTTCCACCCTATTGCGGGCGAATATGATCTCATTGGCCGCCATCCCGAGTCGGAGGAGACCGTGCGAAACGTGACGGCCTATCAGGCGGACATGGAAGAACTTCGACAGACGCTCTCGCCCGAGCTCGAGTTGATCGAGTCGAGGATTGTGGGGCCTGTCAAAGAGTTGCAGACGATTATGAAGGGCATTCGCAAGGGTATCACCAAGAGAGACCACAAGGTGAGTTTTGAAATCAAATTAATTGACTGGATGACGAATTTGTGGCAGCTGGTGGATTACGACCGACACAATAATTCCTTGACCAAGCTCCGAGAAAAGAAAGACAAATCGTTGAGTGACGAGAAGAATCTGTTCAAGGTAGGTCGAGCTGGTATGATCAAGAAATATTGCTTACGTTATGTGTGTTAGCTGGAACAAGATTTTGAGCAAGCAGTCAACGACTATGAAACGATCAACAACGCAATGAAAGAAGACTTGCCTCGATTTATGGTTCTAGCGACTCAGTTTATAGACCCTCTATTCCACTCGTTCTTCTACATGCAGTATGTTTCAACTAGCCCGTGCTAAGAACACATCTGACGCCGTTGATTTCTTCTGATCTAGGCTGAACATATTCTATCTTATGCTCGAGAAGCTTCAATCGTTTGCCACTGGGAAATATGAAGTGGCTGGAACCCCTCAGGACATTGAGCAGGCGTATCACAACCGACGGACTGACGCCATGGAGCAGGTCGAGGCGTTGCATATCACGAAACGCATCACTTCGACCGGTGGGTTATTTCCATTTCATCAAACCCGTTTATGACTGATCGAGCTGGCCGCAGCCAAGTTGGTTGCGCAAAACCGACAGACGTCGGGTCAAGCACGTTGACCACTGGGTCATCTATTCGACGAGCACCTTCAGGCAGTTCCACATTCGGCTCCCTTGCCGGGAAGAAGGCGCCACCACCGCCCCCGGAGCAGCAAGCGCGTCGAATGCGGCGCCCCCGCCGTACACCCGCCAGCTTCGAATGTCAGCATGCCCTTAGCGGGGAAGAAAGCACCCCCTCCGCCGCCCCTGAAGCCCAAGCCGAGTTTCGCACCCCCGGTTCAGTACGTGGTTGCTTTGTACGACTTTACGGCGCAGGCGAGTGTTGTCAGAAGCTATGCGGATCTATTTTGACAGATATACATCTAGGCCGATGGGGATCTGAGTTTCAAGACTGGGGATAGAATTGAAATCGTTGAGCGGTCAGCAAGCGCCGAGGATTGGTGGACTGGCAGATTGAATGGTCAACAGGGTGTTTTCCCAGGTATGGAATACCGCATCATGATAGGCACGACTTCTGACCGAGATGTCTCCAGGAAATTATGTGCAGGATACGTAAATATAGGCCATACCGGCGCTTGTGTAGTTGGGTAATATATATACGCTTGAAAACTAAAAACACTGCATCATCACTATGAAAAGCACGGCCGGGCGTGGGTCGGCTTAATTTTAGGCTGCGCACGTTGCTCGTGTCCAGAGCAGGGGCCTAGCGTTGGCGTGTATAAAGACTGGGGGCATTCTCATCGGAAGCCAGAGGGCGTGTGAGCGAATATAGTAATGTCGCCGCGCCGACTCTGCGCGCCTGCCAAGCAGCAGGGCAGACGCATTGATGAAGGCGCGGGATAGGCCAATGATCTGCGAGCTCGCGAGCACCTGCGTGTCCTTTGTAGCATGGCGGACGGGCAAGCGACTCTAAAGCGAGGTCGTGGACATTGGCGCACTGGAAATTTGCGCCGAGGCTCTATATGGGCTTGCTGACATAAGGGCCAACAGGGACGCCATTGCAAATTGCGGCACGGCAGGAAAATGACGAGCGCCTCGGTGCAGCTGCCTGACTCTTTCTTGGCCCCTCCGCTCGTTGAACCCAGACCTCGCCCCGTCCAGCGCGCTGCCACTGCTGAGCCCGATATACCCCCCCTGGTATTTTTGGCGCTGCACAGGCGTTTAAAGGGGCAAGTCTGGCCGACATCGCCTGCTGCCAAGCACTGACCTAAATTCAGCTCCCTGCTGTCTTTGCCGCCCTCCCCACCGTCCTCGTCGCCTCGGACGCTCCGGCCAGCGTGCAGCCCGCGTGAACTCAGCGTCTCCGACCCAGGTAGGCCCGCTTCCCATCCTTGTCCCTGGCACTTCTGCACATCCCTCGGCTGATTCTCCCTCCTTCATCTGTCCACGGCTTCCCATAGCTTGGCAGCCATGTCGGCTCCTGCCCCCCCAGTTGCTACATCGCGCGCCCCCGCAGCCTCGTCCCAGCCTCCGGCAGCTCCGTCTCGTCCGTCGGCGGCTACGTCCCGCCCGCCGGTGGCCTCGTCCCGCCCCTGGCAGCTACCACGCCTGCGGTCACGACTCCTGCGGCAGCAACCCCCGCACCCACGATCCTCGAGCCTACGATTCCCCTTACGACACGGTCCTCGGCGAGCCACCGACCCCGGACAAGCACGTCAACATCCCCCCCAACCTCCACCGTCACGCCGTACGATGCGAGCTCTGACCGCCGTGCGACTACCCAGCGCACCAACAAGATACTCGCTGGCATATTCTCAACTCTGGGTCTCATTTTTCTCAGCCTGGTCCTATTTCAGCTGTACCGACGTCACAAACGCCGGCGCAAGAACACCATCCCGCTCCCCCCGCCGAGAAAGCAGTCCATGTCTCAGGTTAGGTATCGAAACTCTCGCATGGTTTCAATGTACGGCGACTATCCAACCCAAGATTTCAGCCGGCCCCCCAGCGTCTTGGTCCACATGGACAAGTCATTTGGCTCCCGCTCGGCCTTTGCGGTCACCCCAAGCATTCACAGCAACGCCGCGTCGACGGACGTTCTTGGTACCGAAGAAGTTGTCAAAAAGAACGCCGAGCTGTTGGCGCGCCCTGGTCATGTTGCGCAAGAGAGCTCTTCCGATAACAGCATCAGCGGTCCGGCAATGCCTCTGAATGACGAAGAAGCCGGCCGCCAGCTTTCCCCCCTTGGATCGCGTTCGCAATCGCCTACCAACGGTGCTCCCTCCCGTCCGGCTTCCCAGCTGTATGCATACCCTCGTCCAGAATCGCGGACACGCCTCGCGCGGCCAAGCTCGGTGGCGTCCACCTCCAGGCAATCGTACCTGAACACCGGGTCTCGTCAGCATGGATCCCAACGCCACTCTTCGTATGGAGCTGCGAATAGAAATTCGTACTATGCGACAGGCAACTATGGCGCACCGCACTCACCGCATGTTCGGGACCGCGTTGGATTGGTGATGCCGCAGCCTCTTGCCCCGGAGCTATTCAATTACGCGCTCGTTGGACGACATGACATGGGCCTGGATTTTATGCAAGGTGCATGGGGCAGTCAGGGCAGTCTCGCACAGGCGAGTTCGATCATAACTTGGCGCCCCTAGACGCGCGCGCACAGATTCATGGGTCGCTCGGGGTATGTGTCTTCTTGTCACAGCATTCATACGCTCCGAACAACTAACACGCCCTCAGGACAACATACCCCACGCAGCGAAAGCCCTTGCCTCTGCCAAACCGCTTTCCGCTCCAGAAGACGGAAGCGAGCCCCGTGGTCGGTCAGCCCACCCCGAGGTTCCTCGCCCATGACGAACATTTGTATAATGGACTTTGTTTCTGTACGGCTGTTACTCATACCTCGCCAGTAACCTGCTTTTTAAGGCGTCTGGTGACTTGTGTAGTCTGCTTGATTGTTCTCTTCACTCCCTTCACCACTGCATCAGTAATAGAGCTCTTGTATGCACGGACCAGACTCCAGTTGCAGCTCGAACACTTTGTTTCACTCTATATTTCTATTCTTCAGGGTAGACGTCTGTTTTCTTCGTATATGATGTATCGGCGCATAGACTGCAGTCTCTACTTTCCAACTTATGCCGCTCCTTTATGCAAACTGTTGATCTTGAATTCACCAATCCATTATGCACGAGGCTCGTAATTATGGCGAGAGTAAGACTATATTGACATGTATCGGGCCATGCTGCTCGAGTTGAAACATGAGAAGGTGAAAGGTTCAAAAACCAGGCGCCCTCACCCAGAGTCCCCTTTTTTCTTTTCTTTGTCCTGAATCTGTCGCTCCAATTTTGCAAATTCGTCTAATGCAATAGTTTCTTCTTGGTCGAGGACCTGTGTGACAGGTAAATCTATGCACCATAGCGAGGCAACAAAAGCTACTGACCTGTTCAACCCCCTTGACCTCTGGGATGTAATGCATCATCATGCGCTCAATCCCAGTCTTGAGCGTAACCGTGCTCGAGCTGCACCCTCGACAGCTTCCTTTGAGCTTAACTTTTACAATACCAGTTCCTCCCTCGTCGAATCCACGATACTCTATATCACCTCCGTCCTCCATGATCGACGGCCTCACCCGCGTCTCGAGCAACTCCTTGATCATCGCAACTATGTCTGAATCGGTATCCAGGATCTTGGTATCCTGTGGGCCAGCAGCCTCTCGATCCTCCTCGCTCCTAAACAACGGCGTTCCCGAGGTGAAATGCTCCATAATCACCGAGTAAATCTCAGGCTTGATCGTCGCCCAGCTATTCTCCGAGTCTTTCGAGACGGTGACAAAGTCTGGACCGAAAAACACAGATCGTACGCCTTCGATCCCAAAGAGTCGGATGGCGAGCGGAGAGGCGAGTGCCGAGCGCGTGTCCACAAATTCGGCGGTGCCGTTGGGCAGTACTTCCACGCCTGGGATGAATTTCAGAGAATCGTCGTTGGGGGTTGTTTCTGTTTGAATAAACATGGTTCTTTCTGAACGGAGAGATCAGGAGTCGTTTCGTGCTAGATTAACCCAAGTGCTCACTGCCTAGGTCATGCTTGGCGAGCGGCCGCGGTCGCTGTGGACTCGAGACGAGAGACTGTGTGGCATAGCTAATGGGTCGTGTGCTTCTGGTTATTGGAATGTATAAAGACGCATATCGTGAAGCAGAAGCAGCAGCACGGCTATTTGAAACGCTCCTGGCGATCGTTTGTGCTGCCCGTGCGACGTGCACCCTTGAGGCCATGGTGGGGCGGATCAAGGAGCAAATGCATGAGTAATATGCAGCAACTATCCGTGGCTGTGTAGCTGAGTCATGAGAGCGAAATGGTCAGGAAATGCTGATCTGGACTCTGCGACGACAACGTTGATGCCTCTATTCAAAACCGAAGATGTCCCTGCCCTTCGTCCGTGGCTGGTAAAAAACTTGGAACCGATGTATGTATATGCTCGTGCATTTCCCTAAAATTTTAAATATCAATTTCTGTCCTAGCTGTGATGCGGAACCAGACGTCTTGACCAACTATGTTCTTGCCTTGCTCAAACACGATGCTCCTGAGCCTGAGCTAAGGAAGACATTTGAAACTCAGTTGTACGACTTTTTGGACAATGGTATGTGGGATCTAGATCTATCGACAGGTTCTGGAGATGTTTACATGTTCGAACAGAAACCACGCAATTCGTGGATAGACTATTCATGGTGCTCAAGACGAGATCATATGACACTTCCAAGCCCAAGACCAAGTCCCCGAATAATGCGCCAGCTCCTACGCCCGTGGCATCCAGCTCGACTGCTGCTCCTGCCCCGGCTCCAGCAACATCATCCTCCAGCTCGTCGAAAGACACCGGAATACCTATACCCCTAGATGCTCTGCTGGCCCCAAAACGACTCACGAGGCACAAAACGTCGTCTGGACAGCGACGGTGGTCCCGGAGACCAATCGCGGTCGCCACCCAAGGGCCCTCGGTTACGCGAGTCGACAGTCTCTCGTTATGACGCCCCCCATTCTGGAGCCAGGTCAGAAAACGGCACACGTGGCTATCGTGATGAGCGAGATAGGGATAGAACATGGGATAGGGACCGCGATGGCCGCAATGGTGCGCGTAACCACCTTCCACCTACTGGCCCTGCGGCTGAACGGGATCGGGAGGATAGGAGTGGCAAACGCCCGCCCTGTCGTGACTACCATGGTGAGTGGCCGTTCATTGAATAGATGATGCATGTGCTTATATATTACTATAGAGCGTGGTTTTTGTGCGCGGGGAAGCAACTGCGTCTATAGCCATGGCGAAGAGGCGGTGACCCAATGAGCTTTCCCCCTATGATGGGTATGATGGGCCCGAACTTCATGATGCCTTGGTTGATGAATCAGCTTGGCGCTGGAGGTTATGACCCTAGTCAATCCCGCATGAACATGTCACCTCTACAACCACCTGCGACCAACGGCACAATGGACGTGGTTATGGAAAGCGTCGCTCCTGTCACCCCTGCCAATCTGACCGATGCAAAGGTCATCGCGCCCTCCCTTGATGTTCCCGTTGCTAATGGCTCGAACGTTGCGCGACACCCGAGCATGCGTGGAGGGCATGGGGCATATGGTCGAAACATGCGAGGGCGCGGCACGTCCGCCGGTTCATGGAGTGGAGAAGCCGAACCTTTTGACGGGCAAGGGCAAGGATCGAGCTCCGAGCCACGCCGTGATAAGACCCTCGTTGTCGAAAAGATTCCCCCGGAGCGCCTCAGCCTCGAGGAGATCAATAACTGGTTCAAGAAGTTTGGCACGGTGACCAATGTGGCGATCGACGTTCCGTCGGCGAAAGCCTTGGTTTCCTTTTCGACACACGACGAGGCTCGCGACGCATGGAGGAGCGAGGACGCAGTGTTTGGAAACCGGTTTGTGAAGCTGTATTGGCATCGCCCAATGGGCAACCATGGCCAGACTGGCGCAAAGCTGGCTGCCTCGGCCCCGATCATCAGCAACCTCTCTGCTCCGCCCAAGGCGGAACCGGCGCCAATCAAGTCTGGTCCATCACAACCTTCTGTTATTAATCCATCTCAACAGAAATTCGAGCGCTTGATGGCAGAGCAAAAGGTCCTGATGGTCAAGCTCACCTCGGCAAAGGCTGAAGAGAAACAGACTATAAAGACGAGACTACGAGAGCTTATTACCGAACTTCAGGAGGTGTCGGCTGCAATGCGAAATGGGAGCACGACCCCTACCCCACCTCCCCAAGCAACCACAACCTCGGCTGCTCAAACCAATGGCACATCTACCCAAAAGGACGAGCTGGACAAGGACCTAGAGATGACGCCCTCCGAGCCTGGAACGGGAAAACCCGACACGGACACGTCGTCAAGTGTGAACCCTGAGCTCCAGGCAAAACTCAAAAAGCTGAGGGAGGAGGTGAGGCGTGATGATTTCTTTTTTGTAGCAATGGACTAATCGTGTATGCGTCTAGGCTGCCTCGCTTGGGCTAAATGCCGAAGGAACTCCGACATACTCTGCGCCTTCCCATCGACCGTATGGTTCCAGAGGGCGGGGTGCTTGGAGGGGAAGAGGGAGAGGGGCGCCACCTGCTCGGGGTAGCATGAAGCTAGATAACCGACCGCGAACGTTAGTTGTCAAGGGCTTGCCCGATACATCCGAGGCAATAGAGAGTGCCAGGTCGTGGTTTTCGGTGAGTGTTTACTTTCGCGGTCCCGATTAATCATGTTATCTAACGCATGGTTATTTAAAGAGCTTCCCAGAGTGTGAAGTTGTGGAGACGAATGCAACAGGAGAACTCGAGGTCAAGTACAGGACGCGATTTGCTGCAGAGCAGGTTCGTGGTTCGAACTCCGACCAACTACCGATACTCATGTGAATGCAATTTTATAGGCATTGGCAGCTGGCGCAACGATTCCGGCCCTTGGGACAATAACGTTTGCATGGCCAATCACAGCCTCGAATGGCACTACATCATCCGCCGGGCCCACCCCTAACAAAGTCACCACCATCAACCCGCCAGCCGCAGACGCCGATATCCCTATGAAATCTCAAACGGAGGCTGATGAAGACGATGGATGGGGCGCGTCGCGCTGGGACGACGATGACGAGGATGGAGGTCGTCGGGACCGCATGTGATGATGTATTTGTATGTTGCCTGGCATCATTTTCGAATAATAGCTCTGCTGGTTCTCGTGCTTTCGAGTTCTTTGTTTGCTTTCTGCGCGACTTGCTCTAGCCTGGAATACATCAACGATGAAATTATCGCCATGAGACTAAAAACACAAGCGACCAGCGACGTGCCCCCGAATTACATGTAGCAGGAAAAAAATCATACATAAATATCAACGTCACGTTGCCCTGAGTTCTGGCCACAAATCGGATACTATGAGGTCTAGAATTATAACCAAGAGGTGGGAATTGACTTCGGCGGATTCGCTGAATGGGTCGAGTGCCTGCTTGATGGTTAAAGCACGAGCCTTTCGAGAGCTTCCTAACAAAATGCTCGAAACTGGCGCTGCCAAAGCACCATTAGCCTACATTTCATCGTACCAGGACTGACGCCTACCCGGACACAACTCTCCTAGCCGGCTCTCCAATTGTTCTCGTATCAGCAACTGCTCTTCGATTGTTGGCTCAACGGGTGTTGGTCCTGGCCACCCATCGTTTGGGAACAACGTTCGCTTGCTGAGCTGAATCACCTGAGCTAGGGCAGAAGGTGACGTTGCCCGAGATAGCACGAAAGGGATAAGCCTTTACAACGAAACATGTGAACCAAAATTATCACATATAACCTGCAAAATTTGACGGACCTTTCCAACCATGGTTGAGCGAACCTGTCAGCTAGACGCAGGAAAAATAGGACTGCACTTGCAGGCAATCTTGCTTCGGCCTGCAACAAACTACCAATAAGTTTCAAAGAAGGGGCGAGAATATCCCCATGGATGCTTGCGTCTTCTACAGGTGAGAGGGGTATAATAACCGACTCTTCGCCATCTGAAATCGAATGCCTATGCGAGGATTTGGGAAATAGGGGTGATTTGTGGGACAAAGAAGCTCGACCCTCATGGGAGCGGTTCGCCGCTTGGGTCAAAGTGACAAGCGATTGAAAGGTGGAAATAACCGCGAGAGCTAATCCGGAAATTGTTTGCATGGCAGAGAGCACAAATATAACGATGTTCTGAACGGATGGGCCTCGGAAGAACCCCAGCCCTGCAGGCTTTGAAGATATTCAGACACCGTTTCTAGGACTTCAGCTACATTGCTTACCTCTGGTTGGGCAGCTTGTTGCGGCTTAAGCAAGCTGAGAATAATTTGTTGGAGGAACCATGGCTGCGCAACTTTCTTTAGAACGTTGCTTAAAACAACGCATGCTACGATTTCTCGCACAATAAAACGCTCTGCTTCGGACTCCCAATCTTGAGGCGCAAGCGACAGCCTAAGGAGGTTCTCGACCAGTTGGCGAAGATAAATCTCGGATATTATCGCCGAGTCGGGTGCCTGTCCAGGCTGAATAGCCACATGGGGCTGGAGCAAGTGAAAAGTATTGGCTATCGTTGGTGGAGGAGAGGTATTGACAAACGCCGTGTCCATACGCATAGCTGCGATGCGATAGTCGTTTATATGTAGATCTATGAGCGTGGGCACTTGGCGCAACAATAGGTTGACCACGTCCACGTTTGTTGCTCGCCGCTCAATGTCCTGAATGACATGGGAAAGCACCCGAGTTATCTGGGGCAGAAAGTCCCGATCACGAGGCGTGATTTGGCTCCACCAAGTTTGTACAAATGCGCGCAAAGCTAGTGCTAGGAAGTCATATAGCTCATTATTCAGGTCTGTGAGCGCTGGGTCATTAGGCTCTAAGCCGAGCGTGAGTATGGGGGGGAGGGATGCATTGGTCGGCAGAGTGGGAAAGAGCAAACGTCGAGCTAAGGATGTTGGTATCTTAGGTTTGGGATTTTCTGAGTTGTTGGAGCGTATGGACTGGGAGCGAGCTGTAGGTGGTCGGTGTGTCAGCTTCGGACCGTCGATTCGGTCAGAGTTAGCGTCTGGCGTGGGTTGTTGGCCAGTCTTTGTCGACACCCAAGATAATGAGCGAAGAGGGCCATCCATACAAAAATTAGCTAAATATATTCGAGCTCTACGGCCAATGATTGAAGCTAGATTAGGGTCAGACAGAAGAGGGGAGCGTTACACGTGACCATTTTTGCCCAGCCTGGGACCGAGGCCGAACCTGCCCAAAAGTGGGGCGTGGTGATCCCCAGTGGATAAACAGGCGTTTCATAGTGGTTACATTGTATCGATGAAATGTGAAGTTACAGAGCCAGGTAATCACGAACTTGTTCCTCAGTCAGCTTCCGGAAGACAGGCTTCGCTCGCTCGCCGCCAAGGGGCACCTCCGCAAGCTCCTCGGCAGTCGGGACGGTAACTATACCAATTTCTATGGTCTTCTCTGTCATCTGGCCCTCGAAGCCCTCCTTCAGGGTAAGCAGGGCGGTATGGATAGCATCCTCGAGAGAGATATCGTCGTTGTATCTTTCATAAGTTTATGAGTAAGGGCAACATGGCATTCACTCTTCGGTAAAACCCACCGTTTCTCGAGGAACGTCTTAGCATTCGTCATATTCTTTCCAATTGCACTTGCCTTCCACGCCCAGAATGAGCCCGAAGGGTCGACTTGGTAAAGAGTAGGGCCTCGGTGAGAATCCCATCCTGCTACTAGTAATGATACGCCAAATGGACGCACACCACTATTCCATCCATCAAATGGTTAAAAAGGGTTTAATCGGGCATGTACAATTTCTTACCCAGATTGCGTGGCCTCTTGCATTACAGTTGCGATCGATTGGACGAGCACTCGAGTAGGAGGATACTCCCCATATATCTTCCAATATGCTTGTGCGCTCTTGCGTGCTTTGGCCGTCAATACACGATAATCCGGACCCATTCCAGAATATACGATGCCGATGTTCGGACAGATCACAGAGACTTTGTCGATCGCAGACTCGTCGACGAGTATGGAGGAAGCTTTCTTCTCCGTGGCGATCACGATCCCATTAGTAGCTAATCGAGTTTCTCAGATTAGTTCTAGCCGCACATATAAGCCTAGCATACATTACCTTTAATCCCCAAACTAGTAGTTCCTTGTGCAACAGCTGCCAACGCGTGCTCGATCTGAACGAGTTTGCCTTGGCTAGGAGTTAGTTTTGTACTGGACATGATATTCATTATAATCCATACCGCTAGGGCTGAATGTTGTGAGAGAGAAACTACATACGAATGCGTAAGTAAAATGTCATTTTATGCTATGATATCGACTCACCTGTAGGCTCCGCCTCCACCAGCAGCAGACATGGTGTCGAGTGTATAGTCAGGGATGAAAAGAGTCGGACGCGTCAGCTAGACGCGTGTTAGCGCCCCCACTGATTATATAACATAAGACCTTGGTTGGACGCGCGTCGAATAGGGTAGCCGTCCACAACCATGGTGAGTACATAACTATACAATGCAAGTATATTACAAACCCCAAGCTTTCAGGAATCCAGACTACTACTTGTCCTTCGCACAACGAATCTGTGGCGTCGAGTGCGTCTATCAAGGATACCCGGAATCACCTAGGGTTACATGACACTTGCGCTATGGCCCTCGTAGCCTCGCCACAGAAATAACTGGACCAAGCACGCTGCAGAAGAGGCTTGAGAACGTAAGGCAAAATTTGTGCATTTGAAAGACAAAACTAAATCCTGGGCAAGTGGGAGGCAACCCAGGACAATTTGAAGCTGAACCTGAGGCGGAACATGTATGGCATGCATGCACCTATTAGGATGCTTATGGAGCGCAAGGCTGTTTTCACCGTGAGTCTCTCGGTACGCAGATTGGTGTTTGGATTTGACTGTCATTAGAGTCACCATATGCCCGCCATACCGCAATCCAATATCCACCTGGATATCTTAATGGGACGGGACGAGACTCTTGATGTCGGTGACTTTTTTGGAGGTGCGAATTCTTGTTTCCACACCCTACGGCTCCTAAAAAAAAACCTGGTTTAGACATGGAGACGGCACCTCCTCTCGATATTCACGCAGATATGGAACGAAAGCTTCGCCTGTAATTTTACTTGAATAATGCTGTCGCATTCAACCATCGCAACCCTCGATTATCCCAGTATGCATGCATCAGATACAGGGGTTGGTCAATAATCATATTTGTGGTATAGCCAGAAGTACGATTCTATAGTGCCGGCATTGGTTTGAGCCCCTCTGCCTCTAAGATCCCTTGAACGACAATCTCTGCGCTACCGATGCACCCCTCCAACAGCGGAATTCCTCCATATGCCCAGGCCCCACACACCCACATCTTGGCTTCGTCTCGCTCGCCTTCACCTGATTCAAGGCCCTGCAGAACCCCTCTAGTCCACCCGAATTCAGCACCGTCTAGTGGTTTACAAAAGCTGTCTCGAGCAACCTTGGATTCAACAGTAAGAACCGAGCGAGGAAGGGTTGAATGCGACAACACGGTCTCAGAGAGCGGCATGATGATCGGATTGGTTGTTTGACACAGCGCTGGGCCAGAGGGAGTTGGGAATACATGCGTCGCCATGACGCAACCTTGTGCTGGCTGGTTAACGCTGGTCGCTTTCTTGTCCCCTGCCAAACGGTCTGATGGAACTGTGACCAGGTTCAAGTCTCGCCAATCCCTTCGGTGGCTTGGCAGCAGGCACTCATCCCTGTGTGTAACGACGGTCACGTTGCGTGTCCGGAACGAACCGAGAAGCCTAATAGCTCTGCTCAACGGTTCCTGAAGAGTTGAGCTAGTTGGGAGCGAAGATGCAAAGGACTGGATTAGCTGGGCGCTGTGAATGGTGGGCGTAGCGAGGACAATATGGGAGAAACCATCGAATATTTGGGGTTTTCGTGTGTCCTGCCTGGCCGGACCTGATATTGACATACGCAGCACCTGGCTCTGAACTGGGAGCAAGCTGGAACACCTCAGCACCAAGATGAATGTTTGCTAGAGAGATGGGCGAAACCAAGCGAGATACAATATCCCTGACGCCGTTTGCTGCGACATAGTGATGTGTACCAAAAGTAAGCCAGATGTAATCTGTGGTGTGGCAGTCAGTGGTTATTCAACCAACATTATTGTTTGGTGATAAGAAACCTTACCCAAAATTTCGCCGGCCGGATGTTCCCAGACATCGTCAATGGTGGTAGTACACACGGCAGAAAATAGCGGAACAATTACGTCGGAAACAAATGACTCCCACCCCAGCAAGCGCGAAAGGAGATTTTGTTGCGCCGTACGCCCCGCCCAAGCTCGGAGGGTCTCACGGCATAGATGTGTCGGAGTGCGTGCGGAGGGACGAGAGATTATAAAAAGTCGAACGTAGTGCAAGAACAGAGCCAACATTGAGAAGAGCCAAGTAAGCATGTTCGCAAAGGCCAACATATCCAACGGGCGAGAGAGGCGTCGCGCTCCAAACACATTGGAGGGTATTCCGAGACCTTCTCGCCCAGACGCGCCATTGTATATCATCTGGGTCGTTACTACATTGTGTCCCAAAACTGCGGCCCCGATGGTCGAGAAGGAATAAGAGTAATCATGGACCTTGAGCTTGACGCCCAGGTGCCGGTAGAACTTTATAAGCTTTGGGTATGGCCCTATAGGATTATGTTAGTATAAGAGGCTGAGCACCATAGTGAACTTCGGCGTACCGCCCTGGATCGACTGAAAAAAAAATAATCGTTAATCTCGGTTGGAAGCTAACCAGGTTCGTTCTCACCCTCATTGGAACATCCACCCGGATTTCTTCGTATGTGTGCTCCGAACGCCCAGGCACACGCACGGTAAGTGACTCGGCATCCATTCCGAGTACAGAAGACTTTTTAAAAGACGGCAATCAGCATTGAATGAACTCAGATGGCTATAGTCATCGCGTTGGACTTACTTTTTCGAAAACATGAACGTCAAATTCAACATTAGACTCTTCTGGACGACGTTTTGCATTTGCGAGCAAGTATGCAGCGGATAGCCCGGCCAAACCACTACCAACAATTGCGACTTTGACGACTCGTCGTTCGGGCATCAGCAAGAAATAGTTGAAGGTGGCACGATTAAGCGACTCGTCATATGAATCGGTTGTCAATCGGGTATCCGGAACCGAGCCGGCCAGGGGTCGATCGTATTATGTAAATCACGGTACATTGAGCAACATCAAAGCCAAGACAAGGTGTGCCTTTGCGAGTTAGGCTATGGCTACGGCTCCACTCGCCTCCTCTTGTCGGAGCGGTCGTCCCGGCTTGGTGGCGAGTGTTCGCGGCGGTGCTCCCGGGAGCGAGACCGTCGGCGCCGGTCGTCTCTGCCGCTCTCATAGCGTCCCCGTTCCTCTCGCCTCTCATCCCCCCGACGAGGCGAATAACTTCGTCTTCGGTCGTCATCCCGATATCGAGAATGTCCTGGAGACCTGTCTCTTCTGCGTCGGTCGTCTGCTCGCCAGTCTCGGTTTCGGTCATCAACCTTGCTCCGTTGGTCGCCCCTGCTCCCGACTCCGTCGTTGCCATCCCCTTGGCCTTCCCGGTTTTGTCCAGATCGGCCTCTGTAGTCCGCAGCATTGGCAGATCTGCCTGCGCCCCACGTCTTTGGAGCAGGTGCATCTCGGAACCAAAAGATGCATTGGGACCAGTTGGTTGAGGGGGATTAGGACAGTCTGCGAAACCCAGCTAAGTATAAGTGAATCCGGCACGGGTCTAGTGTGATACCTGCCTCTTTTGAGATGTGGACCCCCACAATTGAAGCAGCCTTCTTGTGTACCAACAGCACCTGCGGTCGAGGGCCTTTCCCGATTGCGGCGGCCCCGAACTCCCCGAGTGCGACCGTTGTGTCTTGGTCCCTCAAATGGGTGTACTTTGTCTGCCCGCGTTTTCCAAAATTCTTGACTTGCATGACAGTAGGTAGCACCGAAGCGTCGATAGTCGATTCCGTCGCCTCGGTGAAGTCGTGTCGTTTAAGAATTTCAGCATCCTAGCGTTTAATGTAAGCATGCAACATGTATACAAGAGGCACCAACCCACCTGATGGAAAGCGCCTTTATGCCAGTATTTTTGTAAGAATTTTTGTTGACCTTTAGGCTTCTCTGCGCGCGATTTGTCCGCCCGCTCTTGGTCCTCCTTGAGTCGTACTTCCTCGGGAAGCGCCGCACGTCGTTCTCGCTCCAGGCGTTCTTCTTCGCGAGCTTGAGCAGCATTTGCATCTCGTGAAAGACGAGCTAGTTCACGAGCTCTCCAGGCCTCAAACTCGGCGGCTGGATCGAGGGCATCCGTGTCGTCCACATCAGGAACGTTTTCCGCAGTCTCCCCTACAGGCAAAGTGGGTTAATTCACGTTCTTGAATGCTAGCAGAATACTCGCTTTCGGCAAGTTCTCGCTTAATGCTTTCGGCAACAAGGTCGTGGCTTGCTTTTTTGCGTTCAGCTGCCTCCATTTCGCGTTTCCGGATTGCCTCTTCAGAAAACTCTGACTCGGCCTCCATTTTCTTGATGGTTTCTCGTGCTCGTCTGAAAAGGCCGTTAATGCAGCGTTAAGTTGGTTACCAACACCGCTTACTTTGGGACAAACACTGGCCGAAACTGAGGTTTAGGTGGCTCTTCCTCTGATTCCTCTTCGGAGCTTGATTCATACTCGCTACTCCCAGACTGTCAAGACTTTCGTTATTGCTAGTAAAAGGCTGCAAAAGAACACATACCTCCTCACCTGGAGCCTTGGGTTTCCCTGCTCCCCCCTCCGCTCCCTCTTCCTCGCTCTCTTCAGATTCTGTATGGACTGGTATTTAGTATCAAACACAAAAAAGCTGTTTTCCCATCACAAACCTTCTTCGTTTTGCCCACCAACATACACTTTCCCGTCTCTTACATCTACATCCTTCAAGGCCACGCTCATCTTTGCTACTCCTTTCTTTACCGTTGCTGCTCCATCCGTCTCGTCCTTTCCAGCCAGTTCGAACTCGTCCTCCCCAATCTCCTCCTGCTCGTCACCCACCTCCTCCTGTCCGGCATCCGAATCCGAGTCAGAGAGAGCATCCACCCCCTTTGGTGCCTTTCCCTTCCAGTACCGACCAGCGGCACGAGCGGGTCGAGGTGCAGCTGGCTTGCGGGCGGTTTGCATGGTCTAGCGGTGGCGAAAGCAAGGGCTGACTTGTGATAAGCGCCGAATGTGCCATTTGCGAGTGCAGCAAGCGCCAGAAAGCAACCACACCATTTGATCACCACAAGCTCATGTCGCCTCATTCTTGAACTCATTATAGCTGTGCCAATATCCAAAATGACATACCCAATACAAAATCCGCGTGCCTCTTCGATATTCGGCTCCCCTTCTGTAGACCTCCAGAGTCCGTCTGTCGCGACTACTTCTTCGCGCTTCTCGGTTGCGCCTACCGCTAGTCAACCACGAATCGGCACAGGGGTAAGCATATATGACAGAAACCTCAACAAGACGCGCGTCTCAGAGGTGTCGGCGTCGGCGTTTGCATTCTTGTTCTCTGAGATGATTCAATATACACAAAAACGAGTGAGCGGGATTGGTGACTTGGAAAGGAGGTGGGCTAGTCTGATATCTGTTTGTATCGTGAGCGAAATACTTACATATTGGTAGGTTGGGGACGTTGGGATATAGAATAGGCACTCGGGTACTTGAGCTCATGGTTTGGAGGGCTGAAGGAAACTCCAAGGCCCCCAAACGGGAGATCCGATTTCTGCCAGCTTTGATGGCGATCCATTCCCAGGTGAGCATACTTGAGTTACCCTTCTTCGTCGTAATTGATCAGGCACCAGGTTTGGAAAGCCTGTTTCGGCAAACCAGCAGACGGTATTGAAAAAAGTGTAGAAAAAGAAGATGAATGTGTGTGCCACGCGGCTGATATTGTTGAAAAATATCTGACTATACACTAGATATGATCATCGACAATGACCCACCTATCACACGATATATATCAATTCCAAAGGATATGGACCAACTAAGCTGTTCAGCACTCACAGCAGGCATAGTAGAGGCTGTATTAGATGGATTAGGCTTCGTACGTCAATATATTTCGCATCGACTATCTTGTCCTGACGGCGACTCTAGCCTGCCCGTGTCACAGCGCATTCGGTGCCCATGCCCAACTTGCCGCATCGGACACTTATTCTCATTAAGCTAGATCAATCCGTTCTTGATCGTGAAGAAGCATTGAAAACTAGTTGACAATGAATTTGAATTATCTTCTATTAATTTGCGTTGTGATCTTGCCTGTGTTAACATTGGACGACAAGCGCCAGATTTGGATATCCCGAAGCCAACCACGACCTCTAGCAGTAACCGGGCACGTAATTCAAGTTCGAGCCAGAATCTATACTTACTCGGCATAGCTCAGCTACTGTGGTCATTATTATAGAATTTACTGATATCACCATGAATGTGCTCAGACGACGTACCTCTGGACGACCAACTAAACCTGAACCATATGGGAATTTTCATATATCATTGAACCAATCTGGGGCTTCCGGCAAAGCAGAAACAGAATGGTTGAATATGGGGTACTGGGAGGTATGTGTATTGCGTATGATTTAGTAATACCAACACCTCGGCCTAACCGTTCAGAACACCACCGACTTTACCGTTGCCTGCGAGAGTAAGCAAATTAGCTGGACGAGTGACCATCAACGTGATTATGACTCCGGATATTAGGTTTCGCTATCAAGCTCGCGCAAGCAGCTAACTGCAGACCAGGGGGGCGCGTCTTGGGTCCGTGAATAACTTCTCTGATTTCGCGGTACTGACTCTGCCAGATACAGACGTTGGACACGCAACCGGAGACTCCTTGCTTCTCCACTTAACGCACCCCGATGTCCCAACACCGAGCTATCTTTGCGGTATCACGAGCCTGGAGTCTCAGCATCTCCGCGCCGTGCAGCGCGTGTTGAATGTTTCCCAGGACTCCACGGCGCAGGTAGAGCTCTACCTTGGCGACGCCGTATACCACCCCCTTCCTGAGAGTGTTCCATCAACGTCTCTCACCAAAGTGCAAATCCTTCGCCACCCTCTTGAGCCATATACGGGAGATCAGCGTGCGCTTTCACAGCGTACATTCACATCTATTCTCGCTCTGGACTGCGCCTACCACTTTAAGACCCGCGAACAGTTTCTGGTACAGTCGATTCAATGTCTTGAACCAGGAGGAAGCATCGCTCTCGCGGACATGTGCATCGAGAGCTCACCCGCTAATCCCTCGCTGCGCCTGCTTCGGAGACTATACTGTGTTCTGTTCTCTATCCCCCCTGAAAACTTGATCACGATAGCCGACTACGAGCGAACGATGCTTCATGCTGGTTACGAAAACGTCTCTGTTGAAGACATTACGCTGTCGGTGTTTCCTGGGTTTACATCGTTCCTGAAAAGTCGAGGTGGTGGGTGGTGGATATTCTCCTGGATTGTAATGTTTTGGTGGAAGGTCTGCGGCGCGAGGTTTGTTGTTGCAAGCGGGACAAAACCTCACAGTAACCCATAACTCAAACTGTGCATAATATGCCCCTTATGCCATTTTGAGTATCTTTATATTCATACGAGCGTGCGCTAAGAGGGTGAATAAGCTGATTGTGGCTCTGCTTTTCTTTTTGCGTCCCCGCTTCAAACGGTCCGCCGGAAACTGGGGTGTAATGAATCAGCCCCTATAGATATCAGAACGTGAACGCTGCGATTCGCGTGGCCGAGCTGTATTGGACACAAACGTCATGGTTGAGGCTGGAATTGAGGTCAATGTTAAGTCATTGACCAAGTTGAGCGACGTAAAGAACCAAAGAATTGTTATCGCCGTGCATACACCCTACGCTAGACCATGCGGGTTATTATCCTGGCTTATCGGGTGTGAAAAATTGGGTGGATGGCGCGGGGAGGCGCACTGAATTTGATAATGGGTGACTGCGATAGATCTAGCGCATAATCACATGCGCCGGCACTTTCACATGCTTGCGCCATGATTGCATCCGGCACAAGATAAAGCACACCACATCGCGCACTGCTCGCCCACCATACTCTGCCTTGCACACCAGCCCCAACGATGACCGAGACCCAGACTGCGCCGCCCCAGGTCACATCTATCAACCGCGTCGGGAAGATCCCGCTCGTCAGCGACACCTTGGTCTCGCTCGACTCGATTCTCTCTCAAAACGCGTACTCCAAACGTCTCTATTCCGTCGCACAGACGTGCGGGGAGCGTGCATACACCCTCTCTGCTCCCGTCCAGGTGAGTACTCTCAGTCCCCCTTTGCCGGCTCCAAGACACCAATTGTGGCTCGTTCAGGTTCGCCTGGCCCCCGTTATCGGCCGCGCAGATGGCTATGCCAACAAGGGCCTGGATGCCCTTGAATCCCGGTGGCCTTACCCATTCCATGTGTCGACCGAGGAGGTTGTAGGGACTCTCAAGTAAGCAACAATATCGTTATCCTTGATTTCAATCGCTGATCCATCGTAAAAGGCAAGGCCCAGATGCTGCATATGGTATATACGCAGCTTATGCTGATGCTGCAAGCAAAGCGTACGAAAGCAAACTAAAAGCACCCGCATACGGCCTTGTGGCTCGTGCAGATTCAGTACGTATTGCCTTTGCTTCTATTGCCATTATGACGTTGATCATCGGCCCTAGACTCTTGCGCCAATTGTGGACCGCCTGGAAGTGGTTGTTGGCAAGCTACATAAGGAGCAACCCTCCTCGGCATCTTCTTCCGCTTCCTCGGCTTCCTCAGAGTGAGTGCACCCTGCGCTTCGGTCATACTTGCTCTTATATATCTGTTTGAATCTCAGCTCGGAAGTTACCTCCGAACCCCAGGTCGCACGTGCCTACAGGCTTTCCCTGGATTTGAAAGACCAGATCGTCATTCTGTCCAGCGAGCAATTCAAGCAGCTTCAGCAAAACAACGTTTACGTTCAGCGTGCCACAGAAACGCTCTACAATCTGACCAACAGCATCACGAGCTTCCCCCACGAGTCCAACGTCCGTGCTCACCAACTCTCCCAGTCCGTCCTTTCGGAACTCGAGACCCTCAACCACGCTGTCCAGTCTCGCACAGAGGCACTCCCCGGGCAGTATTCCGCGCTCAAAGAGGCAGTAGGGACGACATTGGCCGAGGTTCGCGGCATTATCAACGAGGCGAATGTGCCAGTCGGCGAGAAGGCGGTAAAGGTCAGGGATGTGGTTGTTGGCCACGTTCAGCCGGTACTCCACCAAGTTATCGAAGAGGGCAAAAAGCTCATCGGGCGCGCCCAAGTCAAAGGTGCCGACGATAAAAGCTACGCAGAGGTTGCGAAAGAAGGAGAGGCTGCGAGCCACGAGGAACGAGAAAACGGGGCTGCCAATGGCTCTGCGTAAAAGGTTTACCACACTATACCACCACTCCGATTCCTTATCTCTATTTTTCTCTTCTTTTTTTCGCCACTCATAGACTATTTTTCGGCTTTGTTTGTGAATAGACTGTTGTACCCCGACTCACGATTTCGCCCGGGTCTTGTGTATATGCGTTCGATTAATTGATGTAAATTTTACACGAGTGATACCACGTTCAGTGAATCGTTTCCGGTATACCATTTAGCGAAAGCCCGGTTATACTTCCAGCCAAGCCTTCCCCCACGCTGCCCCCACTGCTGTCCCCTGACATATCCCGTATCTTCCCGAGCACTCGCGTTACACCCCTTTTTCCACCACCGCCACAAAGCCGGTACGAAGCGGCCGCCTGTTCTAGGTCAGCAGTGGCCTCCTGCTTGTCTCCTCGCCGCATATACAAGGTCCCTCGCCTCTCCAATGCCTCGGCTATGATCGGCATTTTATCGTGGAGCTCGCCGAGTTTGAGCGCATCATTGAACCAACCTAAAGCCTCGTCGTCTTCTCCAGCGGCTACATGCACTTGACCCAGTGCCAACAATGCTTGCCCTTCCTCATCGATCCAATTGCCCCTTCTTGCTGCTGCGCGGGAGTCCCATAACAACCGTTTCGCTTCTCCTGTATGCTCGAGTTCTGCCATCATGCATTGTACGCGAATTTGCAGCTTGGGCTGGTGCGCAGCACTTAATATTTCCATTGCTTGATTGAGATGTGTGCGAGCGTTCGGTCGGTCCACACGCGCAAGTTCGGTCAGTGTCTGCGCATGTCTTGCGGGGCTAGATGCCGAACCGAAACTCGCAGCAGCGGCAGTATATAATTGACGGGCGAGTGGAACATCGCGTTGCATATGTGCGCGTTGAGCTCGCGCCAGAATTGTTTCGGCCTCGGCTATGCTGCTTGGTTCGAGGGACAGTACCGATGTCGACGGGGAAGATATAAAGGAGGAAGAGCGGGACGAGCGGGTGGAAGATAGTGATCTTTGACCCGCTGGGCTGCCTAGTATCGTGTTAGGAACGGAGGGGAGTGCAAAGGGCTGGTTGGACTTACTTGGATCCTGCACGTCTCTTTGGAACTTCATTAAATCTACCCGGGCCATGATGTCTTGCATAGGGAGCCGCTCTGATGGATTTTGTTTCCAACAATCTTGCATTAGTGCCCATAGGGCTGGCAGAATAATTACGTTGTTGGGGAGCGGAGGTGTTTTACCGCGCATGACTCCAAGCATCACTGCTGAATCGCTAACTAGGTGTGACCATGGGATATTATGGGTTTGGATCTAAGAGCAAGATTAATTCGGCTCAGAAGTAAAAGATCTGGGAATCCGCTTACCTCAAGCATGACCATACCAAACGCCCAGATGTCGGACGCAATGCTAAAAGGCGGAGGTCGCCCATTTTCGTCTGGCTCATGCAACTCTGGGCTCATCCACCGCAGAGAGCCATGGAAGGTGGAGGTTGTATACCCGCTAGGGACATCCGAGTTTTTAACGGCTCTCGATAGTCCAAAGTCGCTTATACGAGGAGTACGGTTTTGAGAAATGAGTATGTTTTCCTGTGGGGCCGTTATTCGGTGCATTGGCTTGGTTAGGGGTAGCCAAGACTAACCGCTTTCAAGTCGCCGTGGACCACCGGCGGATCTCTTTCGTGCATATACACTACCGCAGAAGCAATATCGTGAATCTGGGATAAGATTATACACGTGTTCATCGTTGTGCGTTTTGGGCATTCACCATTGCTAGGTCATCGACCCGTTCTTCACCAGCGGCTAAATACTAGTGGTAAAATGTCAGATGGTTGCTAGTTCATGTGCATATAGTCCGCTTACGTCCGCAAGGGTCCCAAGTGGGCAATACTCCGTGATCATCGAGGGGAGTGGAAGAGCAAAGGGGAAGACTCCAAGGTCCGTGCAAGTTCCAAGAAGCGGTAGGATGTTGGGGTGCTGAAGACTTCGCCAGGTTTTCAGTTCCCTTTCGAGTCGCTAGAGGCGGTGGGAGAGTTAGTGCGTGGCTCCAAGCATTTGATGGATTGTAGTCTACCCTCTCTACTTCTTCCCGTTCTGTTCCTCGCATGTGCTTGCTGGTGACATGGGGTACCTTTACGGCTACCTAGCAAAACTGTCATTCACCGAGTCACTGAACATGCCATCCCGACCTTTTGAACTGGAGCAGCAATGAGCCAGCTCAGCTCGCCCCTGTTATAAGCACATTTCGGCGTGAGTTTGTTGGGGAGGTTGCCAGCGGCTAAGTCAGTGCTCACATCCATATGTCCGCGAACCCGCCTCGCGCGAATGGGCTCGCTCCGGTTTTCCTAACGAGCCCAGTGAGGTCGAGGGAGATGTGGTCCATGCTTTCTGCCAAGCAGCTCGTGGTTGGGGGTGAGTTGTGTCTTGTCCCACGCCGGCGCTTAATTACCGTGTCATGTGAAGCCCTATCAGCTTGATTTAGTACTTGGCAACAACTGTACAAGATGCTTTTGCGGTGTTTAAGTAAGCGCCATAAGAAGCTATTAATCGTTCGCGACTCAGAAACGTGCATAGACGCTGCGGCAATTCAGAGAGTAGTAACACGGCAGCGTCCGGGTCGACTCGCCTTTCAATTACATTTGTCGCAAAGTTGTGTGGTAAGGTGTGGTTCACCCACGTGACCTTGTATCAACGCGTCTCTAACCGCGTCTGCAACACCAAACAGCAACGCGCCATCATGTCCGACACTGAGGATTTTGACATGGCGAGCTCTGGGGGCGAAGAATTTGCACCCAAGCCCAAGAAGGTATGCCTCACTGTCTCTTGGTTGAAGCTGGACTAACCCGTGGGATTCAGGCTCCAGCTAAAGCGAAAGCCTCTACTAGTTCTAAAGCAGCACCGAAACCCAAGGCCGCTGCGGCGCCCAAGAAGAAAGCCGGAGGAAAGGTTCTAAAACCAATCGAGAACAAGAAAGAGGATTCGGACGATGATACTGCATGGGTTGTTAAGGACAACAACGAATCTGATGCGGAGCCCGAGGCAGCTCCAGCAGCGAGAAGGAACAAAGGCGCGTCTGAGATGTACGAAAAGGTGAAAAGAATGACTTTTATACACCACAAGGTGTACTAAATCTGCTTTCAACAGCTTACACAACTGCAACATATTCTCAAACGTCCCGATACATATATCGGAAGCATCGAGGCTATCACCCAAAAGATGTGGACATTTGACGCAGAAACCAAGCGCATGGTCTACCGAGACGTTACCTATGTTCCCGGTTTATTCAAGATTGTCGATGAAATTCTTGTCAACGCGGCCGACAACAAGGTATGTTGGCATTACGGCCGTACAAATATGTAACCTAAGGCATTGCTCCTTCAGATCAACGACCCCGACATGGACACGATCAAGGTTGACATTGACGTGGAGAACGGTACAATCAGCGTCTATAACAACGGCAAGGGTATTCCTATCGAAATTCACTCGAAGGAAAAGATCTACATCCCCGAAATGATTTTCGGTCACCTCCTCACGTCTTCTAACTACGATGACGATGAGAAGAAGCTCACTGGTGGCCGTAATGGTTATGGTGCTAAGCTCGCGAACATATACTCGACAGAGTTCACGGTTGAAACCGCGGACAAGAACACCAGTCAACGGTACAGACAGACCTGGACGGATAACATGTCGAAAGCCGGCAAAGCCAAAATCACCAAGAATGCGAAAGGCGAAGAGTTCACCAGGGTTTCCTTCACTCCGGACTTTCAGCGGTTTGGCATGACTGGAATCGATCCTGATACTGCTGCGATCCTTCGTCGTCGCGTCTACGATATGGCTGGGACCGTCAAGAACGTCAAAGTCTTTCTAAACGGCGAACGAGTCAAGATCAAAAACTTCAAGCAGTACGTCGACCTGTACATTGCCTCTGCCAGGGGTGAAGGCGAAGACACTGGACCAAAACCAGTCATCGTTTATGAAGAGATCTCACCGCGCTGGGAGGTCGCGTTTGCACTCTCCGAGGGATCTTTCCAGCACATTTCCTTTGTGAACAGTATCGCGACAACCAAGGGAGGGACACACGTCAACCTTATTGCGGATCAAATTTCCAAAAACCTAATTGCGGGGATCGAGAAGAAGAATAAGAATGCGAAGGTTAAACCTCAGTCGATTAAGAACCACATGTGGGTTTTCGTCAACTCCCTCATCGAGAACCCCGCTTTCGACAGCCAGACCAAGGAATGGCTGAGTCTGCCGTCCTCCAAGTTTGGGAGTCGACCACACCTGTCTGAAGAGTTTATGAAGAAGGGTAGGTTGCTGGTTGGTTTTAATGTGCTTCGGGCTAAATCATTTCATACTAGTTGCTAAGTCTGGAATCATCGATAATGTTCTCAACTGGGCAAAGTTCAAGGCCGATCAAGAAAACAAGAAGACCGATGGCACCAAGCGCACACGGTAAGTAGATAAACTGCTAGAACACGTTCAACGCTAAAATGATTGACAGGCTCACTGGAATCGCCAAGTTATCCGATGCAAACAACGCCGGTGGTCGCAATTCCCGGGAGTGCACGCTGATATTGACCGAAGGAGACTCTGCGAAGGCCTTGGCGGAGGCTGGGTTAGGTGTAGTCGGGCGAAATAACTTTGGTATATTCCCACTGCGTGGAAAACTGCTCAATGTTCGCGAAGCAAACCACGACCAGGTCATGAAAAACGCGGAAATCCAAGCTATCAAGCAAATCCTCGGGCTCAAGCACGGGCAAACTTACAAGGACACGTCCAGCTTGCGTTATGGAAGCATTATGATCATGACTGATCAGGTACGCACGCACTCGTTGTGTCCGAATCACTTGTTTAGCACCATGCTAGGATCACGATGGTTCCCATATTAAAGGTCTATTGATCAATTTCCTCGACTATTTCTACCCGTCGTTGTTGAAGCTACCGGAATTCCTCGTCGAGTTCGTCACGCCCATCGTTCGAGTAAGAATGTCCTATGGGAACCTTAATGCTCCCTACTTACAACCTGCGTAGGTTACGAAAGGGAACCAAAAAATTAACTTCTTTACCATCCCAGAGTATCAAAAATGGGCCGAAGAAAACAATAAGGATGGGAAGTGGTACGTCAAGTACTACAAAGTAAGTCGTGCAACTGTTCTATCTGCCTTGATCCCATTCACACATCTCAATCGACAGGGTCTGGGTACAAGCAAAGATTCAGATGCTCGTGAATATTTCGGTGCAATGGAGAAACATATGATTCCCTTTGCGACAACTGAGGAAGGCGAGCGGGAGCTGATCGACATGGCTTTCAACAAAAAGAAAGCGGACAATCGAAAGGACTGGTTGCGACAGTTCAAGGTGAGCGGTACTCGCCTACGCTCACGTATATGCTACTTACCGCGAATACTTTAGCCTGGAACATACATTGATCACAACGTGCAAGAAATCACCTACACTGATTTCATCAACCGAGAGTTGATTCTGTTTTCCATGGCCGACAATATTCGATCAATTCCATCGGTAGTCGACGGTTTGAAACCTGGTCAACGCAAGGTTATTTTTGGGTGCTTTAAGCGTAAACTCAAGAACGAAATTAAAGTTAGTATCAACCCTCATGCAATTCGCCGTTAACCAAGCTCTTCCAGGTGGCGCAGCTCGTCGGTTATATTTCTGAAAAAACCGCATACCACCATGGTGAACAGAGTTTGACGATGACGATTGTTGGCTTGGCGCAAAACTTCGTGGGCAGCAACAACATTAACCTCCTCAAGCCCGAGGGACAATTCGGTACTCGCGCTCGTGTGAGTGTGGCAGTATTCCAACCACGTAATTAAGATTGACATGCTATATTTGCTTTAGGGAGGCAAAGATGCTGCATCGGCTCGTTACATTTTCACCAATATTCCCAGGATGACGCGGGCAATTTTCCATCCAGCCGATGACGCGCTTTTGAACTATCTCAAGGACGACAATGACTCGATTGAACCTGAATGGTATATGCCCGTGGTGCCACTTGTCTTGATTAACGGCGCGGACGGTATCGGCACTGGTAAGAGTGAAACCTCGTGTGGTATTGAGATATTTGACTGGACGCTCGCATGAAGGCTGGAGCACTTCTATTCCGAACTACAATCCAGTTGACGTCGTTGATAACATTAAACGTATGATGCGCGGGGAACGCATTCAGCCAATGGCTCCATGGTATCGTGGCTTCAAAGTGCGGATCTATCGCTTTCACCCCAGTGGTCGTATGCTTACATCCGAGCAGGGCACAATTGAAAAAATTGCCGAGGACAAGTACAGGGTCTGTGGTATTATAGAGCGCACTAATTCCGGCGTCGAGATCAAAGAACTTCCGATTCGCACTTGGACTCAAGATTACAAAGAGCAGATCGAAGAATGGATAACTGGCACGGATAAAGTACCACAAATCGTGAAGGTGAGTATATTCAACACTAGTAAGTGGCATTCGCACCGATATTAGTTATCAGGACTATCGTGAACACCACACTCCCCGCACCGTTCACTTTGAGCTCATGCTCGGTGAAAAAGAGATGGCAAAAGCCGAGGGAGAAGGTCTAGAGAAATTCTTCAAACTCGTTGGTCAGATCAATACTAGCAACATGATCTGTTTCGACGTGAACGGCAAAATCAAGAAGTACAATTCGCCCGAAGAAATTCTTGAAGACTTTTATCCTCTGCGACTAAGCTATTATCAAAAGCGCAAGGTATATATACAACCAGCGATCCATCTTTATGACAACTAACACTCCTGGCTAGCAATACATGTGCGATGAGTTGGAGCGACAGTTTGAGAAGCTCTCGAACCAAGCTCGGTTCGTGCACATGATCATCAAGAAGGAGCTCGTTGTTTCGAACAAGAAAAAGGCCGACTTGTGCGCTGAGCTGCGCAAACTCGAGTTCCGGCCGTTCCCCAAGGTTCGAAAAGCCAAGGATCCTGGGGAGAACGAGGAGGCTCAAGAAGAAGAAGAGGAGGAGCAACCAGTCGGTGCCAACAGCGACTATGATTATTTGCTTGGGATGGCGATTTGGAGTTTGACACGCGAAAAGGTCAGCGTGTTCTGTTTGCATATATAGATACAGCTAAGCATCAGAATAGGTTGAGAAACTACTAGCCGAGCAAGCCGCCAAGGAAGAAGAGTGGAACCTTTTACTCAAGAGAAAGCCTATGGATCTCTGGGAAGACGACCTCAACGAATTCCTCAAGGCTTGGGAAGTAAGTTTACTCGTCACCTTGTAAGGTTCTGTCGGTTGACCTGGTTAAACCATAGGATATGTTGGAAGAAGATGTCCTCGCCGAGGCTGGTAGCAGCAAGAAGAAAAACGCTACTCTTCGGACTCGCAAGTCCATTGGCGGGAAGAAAGGAAAGCGAGCTGCTGATTCGGGCTCAGAAGACGATTTCCGTCCAGCCAAGGCGGCCGCGAGGCGCAAACCAGCGGCCCCTAAGCCCGTAGCAAAGATTGAGGAGATGGACGTGGATGAGGAGCCAGCGATCATCAAGAAGAAACCGGCTGCGTCATCCTCAAAGGTGAAAAAGGAAGAATCTGACTCGGACGCGCCAGTGATCAAGGCTTCATCAGCTGCCACCAAGGGCAAAGCTAAGGCAGTCAAGCGGAAGAGGTCAGTAGCTTCTTACATTCTGTCATCGTTAATACCTAAGGCCTTGTGTGCAGTGAGGAGGATGACGAGCATTCGGATATCGAACCTGTGAAGAAGGCCATCAAGAAAACAAAAGCACAATCATCTGTCACAGACTTTTTCGACTCGAAGCCGGCCACAAAGCCCGCACCGAAAAAAGCTCCCCCCAAAAGAAAATCGAAAGCTCCGACGACGATTCGATGATGGTGCTAGACGAGACTCTGCCCTCCCCTCCCGTCAAACGTCCGACTCGCCCTGCTGCCAAAGCCAAGTCTAAATACGTCGACGTTTCCACTGACGCAGATGACAACGATGATGGCGACGTATATTCGATTTCAGATGATTGATTGAGGGCTCTTCGTGTACATTCTATTATGGTTAATACTTATGTGGTTTGCGGTCGTTATTCTCTGTATACATGATGATGCTATATGCATTGTGATACCATTTAGTAACAATATGCAGATTTCATTCAATCCAGAGTTGCGAACGCGCCTTGTACCGAGAGCACAAAAACATGGCAGAGTCACAACTTGGCTGGCTGAGCTCCTGGCGTATTCATTCAAAGAGGCACGGTGTTGATGCCATAGGAAGTAGATTGTCTCAAAGGAATTTGCATATAAACATGACGAGAGCAAATGTAGTGAATGGGGTACAGGAAAACCTGAACAGGAAGCCTTTACCGGTTCTGCAGAGAACACATCAAACCGGCTGCATATGTGACCACCACGACAACGCACCTTGGTGAAACCAATAGCAGCCGACTTTTCGCGGAAGCACTGACGGCAGATGTCAAGGCCGTATTTCCTAATGAGACCGGCCTGGTGAGCGCACACACGGCTAGCGTTGCAATGGGTCAGTAGGTAGGCCGCAAGTGCCATCCATAGCGACACACCATTCCCTGCTTCCCTTTCCAAACTTGCGGGGGCGCGAGAACCAAACGGCGTCGTGGGTCATTTTAGGTGGTTGGGGGTTTAGGGAGCTGATGCGAGTATTTAATACGCGGTTATATCTTCTTAGCACGTCGGCAGCGTACCTCGGGACGACGCAAAAGTGAGACAGCTTTCGTTGATCACCGGATGCAACTCGAGAGTCCGCCAGGAGCTTATGTGATTCTATGCAGTTCCACATACAAACGAAACAACAAACTAGTATAAACAACGGGACGAGAGACGCGTATCAAACGAATGTGTTAATTCACAGCATGCGAAAACGGAGATGAGGGAGGAGTTTCAGTCGGGACTTTGTCTTCAAGTTTCTCTATACCATTGGCAGGCGGCGCAGGCGGGAGTTTGGGCTCGCCTTCGCGACTCGGGCTTTCACTTGTGCTCGAATTTGCACCAGCATCGGATGTGTTTGCTGGGGATTCACTCGAGCGTGGTGTCAGCTGAGACTCCGCCGCAGTCGGTGTCAATCCGTCTGGATCATCTGCAGGCTCTGCAATCTCCACCACGACTTTGGGACGGCTTGAACTTGAAGGTCGAGACCAGAGAAACGCCGATAGCGGAGACAAGAACTTGCTGCGACTTGGGGTTGGTGTTGGGGTTGGTATCGAATTGGTTTCCTGAGGGGTTGGCGAAGCAGCTCGCGGGGTTGGAGAAGAGTCTTCGCTAGCAGCGACTAGCTGCACAGGTACCATTCGGATGGTACTGGTAAAGCCCGTCAGCCTAGATGCAATAGAACGACGAAAGAACGTACGGAGGGGCTGAACGCTCATCGTGCGTTGTAAGGGTGAGTATTAGGTTCTTGAGATTCGGAAGTGTATGCCTCAGGTCGATGGCACGGAGACCTTGCTCGGCCATTAACTTGTTGCGAAATCGCATATTAGCTTCTTTGCTCGACCCTCGCGATCATAATACGAACCGTCTCGATATCCTTGTTCAGTAAGAAAACCGCATATTCGAACCGATAGGTATCCACGCCCGTAGGGTATAGAGGGAACCTATTGCGTAAAATTCACTAGGTCAAATCCTTTGCCGAAGCAGGTCGTGAACGAACAAAACAAGATCTACTCACATCCTAGGTCCATGCATCGCCGAAATGGGGTCTCGGACAAAACTCCGGCTACCTACATACGTAACAGGATACGGCAAACGTACGTTCAAATATGTGCTCAACAGCACCACCACGTGCGCGGCGTAACCCAATGCGGCGGATACCCCTTCCTCGTTGTCGAGCGGGGGCGCAGGATCCGAGGGCGCGACGGGCACTGGGAGGGGCACGCCGATGATCGTGAACACGAGGTCTGCAGCGCGCTCCGCGTCAGGTTCGATCGGGAATATAGACTCGAGCGTGTTGCATAAGGCTGTGCGCCGCGGAGCAAGAGAGTCGTGCACGGAGAGATAGGTGGCGCTGAGAGAAAAAATTAGTCATTTGACTAAGTTCATGTGATCATAAACAGACACACCGCGAGGCATGGACTTGTTCGGTTTGCTCCTCATTGGCTTCGACATCTTCATCGTAGATCTCTGTGGCAGCGCGAAGGGCCTCGCGTCGAGCACGAAGTTCGTCGATCCGATCCTGTATTTTCCTCGAGGCTGGGGGCGGATCTTTAATGACGTCTTGGCAAGTGTGTATATGCACTCACATGATGTACATCCTTGCCTAACTGATTCGGTTTCGCGTTTCAACGTCCGTATATGCTCTTCTCGTTCACTTATGTCTCTAGCCTGTGCAAACGTTAGCGCGGAAGACAGTGATCGGAGTAAGGACATACCAATAAACGCGGACCTCCTCGCTCGATAATCGCGTCGGTCCTTTGGACCACCTCATCCAGCAAAACCTTGGTATCACTGACAACAGTGTACAGACTCGACAGCTTGACAATGTCGGCCCATGTTGCGCTCTGCTTCATCCGCGTCTCACGCCGACTCTGTTGAAGTATCTCGCTTCGCGTGGGACGTTTTGATTTGAGGGACGAGGAAGCAAGCTCCGAATCAGACGCATATCCCGCCGCGGAAGCAGGACGTGAAGGCGGGCTAGGAGGGAGATAATACAAATCCCCGATCGGAGCGAGCGACAAGAATAGCGTATTCGATGCCAGATGAGCAGGATGATCGAGCAGCTAGGCGAGCAAGCGGGGTAGGTTTCATGACCTCAGATGACCAGTGGAAATTGACGTACACTAGCTTCAACTTTTTCCAGCTTGTCCAATTGGACATCCCATTCGACGAGGATCTTCCATTCGCCCTCGTCGACGTCGTCCGGGCCTGTGTCCTTGGCTTTCCCCTTATGACTAGACCATGCCCATCCAGAACATTCGTCGACCCTCCCCCAGAGTGTCACTGTCACTTGTTTTTGATGGCGATCAGTCCACTCGGCAAAATCCCCGCTGGCATCGAGGTCTGTCCAGCATGGGTTTGTGGACGGTCGATGAACCGAAGAGATGAAAAAGGGTACGCTGGAATCGTCACCGTGGGTGGAACGAGCGGGGGATGGTGACCTTGTAGACGGTGGGGAAGGTGTCTGAGGAAAGCCGATAGATTTGATGGGAGACGTGCGTGCGGAACCGTTTGCGATAGATCGCTTGGATTTCAGAGGGACGGTGGGTGTTTTGGGTGTTCCGTTGAGCGGCTTCAAGTCATTTGATTGATCGGCTGACAGGTCTGACGAGCGCAAGGGTGAAGGTTCCGAGCGGTGGTACGAGTGCTTGGGAGGATTGATCCTGTTGGACGGCGGAGCGCGCCTTGCAGGTGACCCGCGTATGGGGGAACGGTCGCCGGTAGGGGAAGACGGCGCTTTAAATATGTCATTACCGTTTGACCGAATGGGTTTGAATTTACACTGTCAGGTGTGGATAGAGTAACAAAGGTTTCTACAAGTCTGGAAGACATGACCTTTTCGAGGTTGCGCTGGGACGGATAGTGAAAGAACGAGCCTGCGGTCGCACTTGGGCTGGTCGGAAGTCCATTCTGAGATATATCCCGAGAGTTTGTGGCGGACGTGGAGGAGCCAAGAGATGTATGAGAGATGGAGCGCTGACGTCTAAATGTCGGAGGCGAGACAGACGGCCCAGCGCGTGGATAGCTGACTGGGGGACCAGGAGGCCGAGCACGAGGGGTGCGAGGCGTCTCTGGCGCAGGATATTTTTCCGGGCTCTCGTCGCCGTGGCCCTCGACGCGCAGGTTGCGAAGAGTGACAACTGAGTTTTGGGATATGCGCCGGCTGCGGCGGCGAGCAAGAATAAGATCGGTGTCATCCGAAAGGTGGAGAACGGGGGCCGATGTCTGCTGGAGGGCGGAAGATGCGTGGTCTCTGATGGGGAACGGCGTGAGGTTTTTTATGTATATTCCTTGGATGTGCCGGACACGGCGCTGGTTGGACGGTAAAGTGAGCGGCCAGGCAGAGTTGGGACAAGCACAAACCTGGCTCCCAGATAGCTCTTCGTACATTGTGTCAAGTGTTCCACCCACCCACCCAGTCGTCCAAGTGCTATGTCAGGATACGCTCGTCGTCGCCGCCAGACCGGTGCTGGCTGTCGACGTCGAATGCCAACAGTTTCACATGTCGCTTAGTCAGCACACGGTCCTCGTCTTGTCGACCACTATGATCCCCAAGCCGGTGCCCGGACGCCGCAACACGCTCACAAAGCCCTCTCCGGCAGCCGCCCCCGGTGTTCTCTACCCTCCGCAGATGGGCATGGCCGGTGCAAACTATATGGCGGGCACGGTCCCCACTTTGGCAAAGCCAGTCCCCGGTGCACACAATCCGGGTGCGACACAGCGTCCGTATTTGGCCAACGAGATGGCCATGATGCAGGATGCACTCAAGGTTAGTCTGCTTGTTCCAGAAGCCTGCTCGACTTATTGGTTGTATAGATCGCGGCGCTCAAAACGGCCGAGACGATTCGTTACATGAGTGCGGCACGAAGAGTGTGAGTGAATGTCATTACATATCCAGGCGTTCATACTCAAGGGGACTAAGTCTTGGTCTTGGTTGCACACGAATGCCTTAGTCCTGGCGTTTCTCAAGTCAAAGGTCCCCCGGCTGCAATCACAAACGAGCTACGAAAGCAGCTAGCCCGCTACGATCAGCTATGCGATATAGTTGAAGCACGCTTGGTACGTTGCCTCTAGTCCAGGCCGGTGATATTACTCATATCGACTAGGTACGAGCCCACGCCGCCCTCTCCGCCAGGCTAGCACGCGAACGCGCTGCCAACCCCCAGCTAGGCCAGAGCTCATTACCTATTCAAATCGACTCGCCCATGTCGGACGACGTGCCCCTGTCACAGTCTACTGCTACCCCCGCTGTGTCGGCGGTAAAATACGTTCCACCACCCAAATCCAGAGGCCTCTCATCCCTAAGCGCCAAACGCCCTTCCAACGCATTACCCGACTCGAGTCGCATAATCTCACCCGTCACCCTGGCATCCAACGCAAACGCGATGACTACTCTCGATTCAATCCCTTCCCATCATGCTATCGTTCCTGAGCTTCTCAACGCACTACGAAGGCAAGAACAAGAACAGGCTAGAAACGCCTTGCATCAACCGCAAACGCAAGAAGTGCCTTCAATGGACATATTCGGCACGGGCGCGACGCCATCCATGGACGACCTCTTTATGGACGGAACGAACCCCACCAGTGTGGATCTCGATATCGACTCGGCTGTCGTGGCGGCTATCGACACCTCGGTCGGCGGCATGGACGTGACCTCGGTGATCCACTCGGCAGTCCCAGATATGCACTCCGCCGTTCCGGACATACACTCGGCAGTCCAGGACATACACTCGGCGGTCCAAGACATGCACTCGGCAGTGCCAGGCATCGACTCGGCGGTCGCAGAACTCGACTCGGCGGTGGCTGAAATGACCGCGGCCGCTGAAACCGACGCGCTGTTTGGCGATCTGCACGCACCGGGTGACGGGTCAGAACCGTTTCCGGGCCAAGGGCCGGACCCGTTTGCGAATGTTTCAGGCACTGGAGAGGAAGACCGGGCAAAAGAGCAAGATCTGTTGGCGAACCTTGATCGTGGAGAATCTAACGGCATGGACTTGGAAATGAATATGGATTTGATAGATATGGGTGGTCTAGGGATTGGAGCGGGTGAGGGAGGTGAGGGACACATGGATGGAATTGACATTGAGGGGGAAAACATGGGGCTCGGAGACATGGGCGCCGATATGGGCATCAGCGATCCGGGGATGGGTGGGATAGAGATTGGGAATGAGGAGCTCGAGGCGATGTGGTCGAACATGCACTTTTTCGGCAACATGGACACAGGCATCGTCGATGAGATGCCTATCAAAACGGAGCCAGAATAAGTCCCTGTTCTCCCGATGATCGTTGCGCGTTGTATGCTCTGTCTAGTGCCATATTCTATATCATGTGTTCGTTACACCATCGAGATCGCTTATTCAAACATGAAAAAGGGCTGATGATGGGTGCCTAAACAACGCTATGGAGTGTGCTAGAAGACTGAGAATGTCTCCATTGGATACGATCGTGATCGAATGAAACAAACAGCTGTATGCACTGTACTCGTCTTGAATGTGAGCAAGATGCCGCATGATGCGCAAATAGTCCCACAGCTCGCTCCAAGAATTTACCGCATTTAAATGGCAGTTTGGGCATGCAGACCCTTTGCGGCGCCACTGGATTGCTTGTTTGCACGTCAAAAACCAGATTTGGTAACTTTCGGGTGGAAGAAGACATAAAGGCAGTTTTGCAACTGAAACGCGCAATGGAGGCGGGGCAGACCCCTAGGGATTGTCGAGACACAAATATCGCGACAGGGATGCAAGATTAACGATACACATTTGTATCGGGGCTGATAACGCGTTCTGTCGGTATGTGTGTGTGCGTGTGAATGCGCCTCGCGAATCGGGCTGGTGTAGTCTGCGTTGAGCTTACACGATGCGGTAGTGCAGACTTGGCTCCAGGATTTCATTATGTACTGTAGTAACTATTTGTCCGGCAAAACCTTTGCAATCCTTGCCACACTGGGTCTCATTTCAACTGGGTGTAGCGCGTGATGAATCTTCGAACTCTAGACGTCACCGCGTGTTTCCGGGACAGCTGTTTCGAGGGTGCGCAAAAAGGCGTACCTGGCTGCCGCACTCTATGCAAAAATGGGAAAAAAAAGTGCGAAGGTCGATGGATTGAGATGCGTCTAAGTCGCGCGTCGCGATAATCCGGATGGCTAGGAGAAAGGTGTGAGGGGTGATGTCATGTACGGGTGGGAACGAGCTGGTGCGAGCCGGATTAACCGGGGGGGTTGACAACTCAAAGGGCGATAGGAGCTGTCAGCGGGTGAGTCTAGCCTTGGGCGGGAAGCACCGAAGGGCCGTAGGATCGCCTAGCGCGTAATGAAAGAGCCAGGGGGGCGGGCTGCTAGGGGTGCAACAAACGCAAAGACGGCGAAGAACTACTAATTTCGACGGGTGTGGCGGGCTTGGTTCTATTAGCCCGAGCTCAAATTTAAGAGAAATCGGTTACACCAACTACTGCGTCGAATATCCCCGCCGCGCCTATTTCTGCCTTCCTCATTCGGCCAGCACACCTGACTACCTTCTCCTCTGTACCACCACACCCTACTAGACGGGGTCCCACAACTTGCGCACCACTACGTGAGCATACACCCGTCGTTGTCCGCGTCGCCCTGCTCACCACCTGCGTCCAGGAATACGCTGTGCAACTAAACCATAATACCTCCCACAACTCACTCTATACTTCTATTTAGTTTTTTCTCTTTCTCTCTCTAAACTTTTCGCACTCGACCCATGGTTCCTGCCTTGGAGCAGCACGGCGCCACGACCGGGCCCAACTCGGAGAGAAACCGCAGCCCGCCTGCGTTTCTTGATCTCGCCAACTCGGTAAGCACTCGCATAGACACCTCCTCACCGCGCTGACGACTCATGGATCGTGAAAAAAAAAGGTGGCGCGACAGGGTGCTAATTTGCCAGATGTCAACTCGGTTCGTCTTTTTTCTTCCTCCTCCGCGTGACGGGCGTCGATTGACCCAGATCCCAGCGCATCGAACAGAAGCGACTCGAGCACGAACGCCAGCGCCTGCAGCAGCGCAAGATGTTTGAAGAACAGATGCGCATGCTCGAACATCATCAAGCCCTTGAAGAGCAAAAACTCATGGGAAGCCCCGCGATCGGAAGCGGCCCGATGAATCCAGCGCTCTCTCTCATCGGCAGTGGCGCCATGCAGCACCATCCCGCCATGTCGGCCCCCACCACTCCTCCCCGTACAAACAGCGTCCTCCAACCGCTCTCGGGCAGCCACGCGATCCATGACAACGATATTGCAAGCGCTCTCTCTCACGGACTTGCCCCAGGAAGCCGACTCAGCAACGGTTCCCTGTTCAGCGGCGTCAGTTTTGGAACGCCCCAGAGTGCATTCCACAGCCCTGCTAACACAACCGAGAAGCGCAAGTCGGTTAACTACGCGGATTACGCAGAATACAACACTTATTCGCCCGACGGCCCGGCTCCCCATGCCCATACCGTCGTCATGCCCAGCGTCTCGCAGTTTGGTTCGCATACGCACACTGCGGGGGCTAAGAGTATGCCTGGTTCCCGTCGTGGCTCTGGCAACCACGGGGATTTGCCGGGTATCAACTTGCAGGGCTTGTCGATCCGTGACGGAAGCGCGACGTCCACAGGCCAGGCGGGCCAGGCTGGTATTTTGAAGAACGGCTCGGGCAGTATCTTTGGCCCTGCTGCATCGCAGCCGACCAAGGGCTTCAATCCTGGCTTCCTGCTAGACCAAGAACTCGACAAGGAAGTGTCCCGTGATATGCATAGTAAGTCTAACCCAATTCCGTGTCGATTTTGTGCCAACCTGGGCGTCACAGAATCAGTCAATTTCCTGCCCCTATCTTCTGAAGACGACGCCAAGTCTCTTCTCCGATCCGATTCTTACTCCAAGTTGTCCGCATCGAGCGCAGCGCTTGATCTCGCCCCCTTGTCTCAAACTCCCCCTCGCGGCCCTGGTCCCAACGCCCGCATCGATCCCGCTCTTAAATCTTCCGAGTGGCCGCAGTTTTCTGGGGCTCCTCGGGCAAACGATGCCATTGCGCAACCGCGTATACGGAACGCCACGAACCCCGGACCCATTGGCGGGTCGCGGCCATCCTCGGGTATGGGTCGCAACTCGTCCAGCCCAACTGGCATTCAAGAAAACGGCGCCATGATCAACGCCTCTGCAAAGAGCGTACCCGCCACTCCGATGTCTGCGCGTCAGAGCGTCGGCAGCTTGGCCGGCAAGCTGGGAGGTGGAGATGTGGCGTCGTTTTCACAGGAGCAAAACGGAGCGCCGTTTAATATGAATCGCTTGTCCGGGGCGTACGATTCTCCGGTCACGTTCAACTCGATCCAAGGCAATGACGAGAACGTACGTTTTCCTGGCTCACTCTGTTAAGCGATTACTAATCCACATATCGGCAGTTTGTTGGCAATATCAACGGCGAGATGAGTGGGGCGCCAGCGTTCGGGTCATATGAATACGAAGGTGGCGCTCGCAACGGTGTCCAGAGCGGCTCTACAGCACTTTATCAACACAATGGCTCTCGCTACGGATTGGCGTTGGGTAACGGGAGGTTCATGTCCCAGGAGAATAGCAACAACAAGATGGGTGGACTGCATGGCACGAAACATAAGCGTGGTGATATCGACCGAGAATGTGAGTGACGCGTCCCTGGATAATTTCAATGGAACCTAAACTATTCATTTCCGTTAGTCAACCGATTCGCAGGAACGCGATTGGAAGACCTCGTTGGTGAAATTCCAGCCTTGTGCAAGGACCAGCACGGCTGTCGCTATCTCCAAAAGAAGCTAGAGGAGGGCGTTCCGGAACACCGCGATATCATTTTCCGTGAGACGTTTAGTCTGTTTGCTGAGCTGATGACAGGTAAGCAACCATCCCCATGCGGGGTAGCAGACATTTTGACCCAATATCATTGCAGATCCGTTTGGTAACTATCTCTGCCAAAAATTGCTCGAGTACTCGACCGACGAGCAGCGCAACATGATTTGCGAATCTGTCGCGCACGACTTGGTTGGAATCTCCTTAAATATGCACGGTACCCGTGCTGTGCAAAAGATGATTGACTTTTTGTCTACGCAACGCCAGGTACGTTGCCATCAATTTCTGAAGAACTCGCCTGCTTAAAATATTGCGTTGCGTATTGGACTTGGTAGGCTAATCCGTCATCTTATGATGTTCAGATACACTCTATCATTATGGCGCTGAGCATGCACGTCGTTACATTGATCAAGGACTTGAACGGGAACCACGTCGTCCAAAAGTGTCTGAACCGCCTGATCCCGGAAGATAACCAGGCATGTGCCCACGGCTTGGTGTATTCGACCCTGACTAACTCTTGAGTAGTTTATTTACAATGCTGTTGCTGCGCACTGCGTTGAAGTTGCGACCCACCGCCACGGGTGTTGTGTCCTTCAACGCTGCATCGACCACGCTTCGGATTCGCAACGTATTCAATTGGTCACCGAGATCACGTTCAACGCCTTGACCCTAGTACAAGACCCGTACGGCAACTACGTACGTATTCGGACGTTCTCTCATTGAATGTTCTTAGGCTGATAGGGCTTCTAGGTCGTTCAATACATTCTCGATCTTAATGACAACCGTTTCAGTGACGCTGTAATTAGGCAGTTTGTTGGGAATGTGTGCGCACTTTCCGTCCAGAAATTTAGTTCGAATGTAATCGAAAAGGTACGAACCCACCCTTTTATCCATTGATTGATGTTTCCGCGATGGCTAACAACTTGTCGGCGGATAGTGTATTCGCGTGGCTGAGCACAACACACGTAAGATGTTGATCGAGGAGCTTCTGCATCGTAACCGTTTGGAGAAGTTGTTGCGCGACTCGTTTGGGAATTATTGCGTTCAGGTTCGTGATATTGAGTTGACATCTTTAATTCGCAAAAACTAACACGCACCATTCAGACTGCCTTGGATTATGCGGAGCCCACTCAACGTATGCTCCTCGTTGAGGGCATCCGACCGATCCTTCCGCTGATCCGAAATACCCCGTACGGCAAACGCATCCAGTCCAAGCTCCAGCGCGAACAAATGGAGAGTCACCACCAGCAGTACGGAGGCCATAGCTTCAATCAGTCTCACGCAACGCTCGTCAACATGGCCGCCATGAATGGCAACGGTATGGGGATGGGCAACCGTCACGTCTCGCAGCCGTCTGTTCATCACAGCCCGCTCGCCGATGCCTACAACCGCCCTACTCTGTACAACATGCCTCAGCAAATGCACCCTGGCCTCCAACAACAATCGATGGACCACTACGGCACTCCCCACATGATGTCTTCAAACTTGCACCACTCGCCCATGACAGCCACCTCGGTCTTCCCGAACGTCTCTGCTTTCTCTAGCACCATGCCTAACAACTACGGCGCCCTTGGCATTTCGGCTGGCATGAGCGACCCCTACCAGCGCGCCAACTTCCCTTACGGGATGTAAAGGCTAACCTCGGCCGTTGGCACGTATCCTTTCTTCGTTATCTTGCATCTCGTATCATATCATCCCGTCTTTGCACGCCAATCGTATTGTAACGACCAGGTATAGCGTCACTCCGGTTTATTTCTCGTCTTCTCTGCATCCTGTCCAGTTTGGTTGTTGCTCGCATTCAGGTCGGACCGTGTTTCGGTGTTGTAACTCGTATCTTCTCGTGGCCCTGTTCTTGATTGTTCGTTGTCGAACGAGGCATTCGACGATGAGCGTGTAGGCAAAAAAACTTTGCTATGCTCCCTCGACGAGGGCTGGCTAGCACAGCACCCAAATACCCTCTGCTGCCAACCTCGACGTTTGCCTGGTTCCCATTTTCTTTTATCCTCGTCCCTTACTATTCTCACTAAACAGCTCATTGTACTTCATCCATCGCAAGTAAGCTCGTTTCAGTTAGTCTGTAACGTTTTCTGTATGTAGTTACACCTCGTGATATCAACCACTTTGTTTTTTACACGAATTCGTCTGCCGCGGAGAACCACGTGATAATACGACCCCTTTTCCCGTTGACTTTGTTCACGTCTCTTTCCGTCATGCGCCTCAATGAAAACGTCGCGATCGTCGGGGAAAAGGTCGTGCTGGTTCCTTACAGGTATGCTGATCTTAGCGGCTCCGAGGTTAAACTAATTCAATGGATGCTATGGGCGCTGCGTAGAGCAGAGCATGTTCCGGTTCGTGGGCCGCATTTACTCGAATGGAACCCCTTTGTTGATTTGCACTGGCCGCGCAGCGATATCACGAATGGATGACTGATTCCGAACTCCTCGAACTCACGGCCTCCGAGTCGCTTACGCTAGAAGAGGAAATGGATATGCAGAGTGCGATTCGCAATTATTTCGTATTTACTCGACTAATCATTCTGGGAACAGGGAAGTGGAGACAAGATGATGATAGTATGTTGTGTATTTTTCGGGGTTTTGCTGAATTAAATTTGATTCATCGCCTCGCGGATAGAGCTTACCTTTATTATACTGGCTCGAGCGGCTGAAAAGGAAGACCCAGAAGGGATTCGGGGGTTTCCCATGGTCGGTGATGTCAACCTGTTCCTCAAAGACACAGAGGCGGAGGACGGATCTGTCAAGAAGGAGGCCGAGGTTGAGATCATGATCGCTGGTATGTATTGATTTTCAAACCCCGCTCGCCGCGCTGTCATGGAGCCGCTGTTTACCAAACCGCGGCGCCCCGATGCTTAGAGCGAGAATACCGCCGCAAGGGGTTAGCGCAGGAGACTCTGGGGTTGTTTCTCAACTATGTCACGCAGGAACCATCGGGTCTGGGCCTTGATCCTTACCAGCTCGTCGTTCGCATCGGTTCATCAAACGCACCTTCCAGGAGACTTTTCGGGCAGCTGGGGTTTGTTGTGAGTAAAGAGGTCGCAGTGTTTGACGAGGTTGAGATGCGTTGGCGCTGGGACGCGGGGGGAACTCGGCCCGCGATTGTGGAGCAGGAAATGCGGGCGTTGTGGGGGTGTGGCGGAAAATTAATTAATTATCCTCAGGTGTGAGACTCCTGAAGTGCACATATGTTTCTGCCCACAATTAAACAATAATAACCCAGCACCCACCCGTCGCCTTCCCGGATGGACTCAAGGATAAGCGCCGCTGTTGATTTGAATGTTGGCACACATCGACCCAGATTCGACCCCGGTTCCGGCGGCCCGCCTATTGGCTTGGCTTCTGAAAGAATCCGTCGTTTGCTCCATCTGGTCATAACTACTGACTTTACGTCCACTTCGAAGACACTACGTCTTCGGGATAGATCTCGACTTGTAGAACTTAAAGCGGCGGTTCCAAGTAATTGCTGCCGCTATGTTTGAACCCCCGAATCAGCGCCAATTATGAAGCTGACGGGCTTCGCCGCTCCCATTTGGATAGCCCAATGTGTTTTCGCGGTGAATAAATGGATCGGCAGGTGACATCGCCCCGACATTGAACTATAATTAACTCGCATTTTCGAATCTAGTTCCTGGGGCAACCTGGCTCGACACCGATGGGAACGTTTTGCATGCACATGCGGGCGGAATCGTCAAGGACCAAGGTTCGTGACAGTGCCTTGCTCCTAATTAAAGTCGCTCGATCACTGATTGCGGTTTTCAGATACATGGTATTGGTTTGGGCAAAACGAAGAAAAAGGGTTGCCACTCTTCAGTGGTACGTAGTTAATGCTCCGCCCTCTGCTTCTGTACAGGCTGACAACCAAATATCATAGGTATAAACGTGTATTCCTCAAAGGATCTTCTCAATTGGAAGAATGAGGGGAAGGCACTTTCGCCGATTAATGGAACGGAAATTGGTCCTGAAAGAGTCGTCGAGCGGCCGAAAGTGGTCTATAATCCACCAACTAAAACTTGGGTGGTATGTTGCGTTACTCATGGGGGAAAAAAAAAGGTCCAATAACGCGCTCGTTAGATGTGGTTCCATGCAGACAACAGTAGCTACGGTTTATTAAGGCAGGGGGTCGCGACGAGCCCAAATATCACAGGTACGGATTTGACAGAATATAGTCTCCTCCGAGACTATCCTAACACACGTCAAAGGCCCATACACATTCCAATATACCCTCCAACCACTCAACGATTTTAGCCAAGACCTTGGACTTTTCCAAGACGATGACGGCAAGGTTTACACGCTGTACAGCAATGGCGATAGTGTTGCTGCTCATGATAATAAAATCACGTTGCTGGACGAAAACTTTACGCAGCCTTTGGAGGAGGTATACACTTTTTATGGTCAGTATGACCTGACGCATTTGCTCGACTCTCGCTAAGCTCTTGTCAAGCTAGATTTCGACCTCGAGGCTCCAAATATCTTGAGGACACCCAATCTCTACTATGCGATCATGTCGCACAAGACTGGGTACCGCCCTAACAACGTTGTATACTTCTCTGCCCAAAATTTGTCAGGGCCGTGGTCCATTCAAAACTACATAACTCCGTAAGGATTTTGCTCATTCTCACGTTACGTCAAGCCAATACCCGTGAATATAGGATGGGCACGCGAACCTTCAATAGCCAGAGTACTTTCAACATCCGGGTGAATGGCACAAAGGGACTAAACTGGATATATGCGGGTGACCAATGGGCAACCTCGGCAGAGCTATGGGACAGCCGGTCAGTTTTCATGTTTTCACGTAAAAGAGGATATAATCATAATTTATGAACCTAGTTACATATGGCTCCCTGTCGAAGTCGATGACCAGACCGGACTACTCCAGATTACTTGGCACGACATTTTTTCGATTGACGTCAAAACTGGTATGGGGCACCGGCATGCAGACCGACACGTGCTGAACACGATATGCAGGCAAGTTTACCTATCCAAAGGGTCAAACCTATGAAGCAGAAAACGGGGTGGTAACCGGGTCGGCGCACGTGACACGATGTGTAAGTTGTGCTGGTCTAGGCGCCAAGTGGGGAGCTAACAACGGGCCTGGTAGCCAGCATGCTCTGGAAATAAAATCGTTACAGGAAGTGAGTTTAGGTCTGTCGATACAAAATAACCAGATCGTTCAAGTGTTCGATAGTTGCTGGGGAGAACTCGACCCTGACTCTTGAAGGGATCAAAGGAAGCGGAAAGCCTCAATGGGTGTCTTTTTACTACCACAATCCAGACGGCCTGTGTGAGTTTATTTGCGTCAAATCCAACGGGGTGCTAAATAAATGTTTCAGTCGGTGATAATCGTGGTGTAAGCGGTCAGAGCTTTGTTCTGTCTCGGTTCGCGACTGTTTCAGTCAATGGCGCACCTCCAGTCACATTGCGTCAACGTGATACAAACTCGGGCATCATAATGTCACAGCCTTTAAACATCACTTTCATGAAAGGCTCAAGTAACACGATTACTATTGGAGGCTACAATAGAGGTAAGCTGAGATTAATCATTCGCGAGCAGGAGTTTGAAAGCTAAACTTGGACATTGCAGGAGCCGCTTCTGATATTGATCGTATCGTTGTGTATGACTCAGATTGAAGTGAAAATGTCAAAAGACACAATATTTATGCATGAATGAGCGTGTGGTTAACAAATAAATCGCAAGCCGCATCTGTATGCACTTTGGAGTCAATTGTGGGCGCTTGATGGCTTTTTGTTTGGCCTCGCGTTTTATCCGGATCCATCAAAGCCATCCTGGTCTCCCGAGCCAAAGCCCCAACCATCACCCGTTCTTTGCCATCTGACCATTGACACAAGAAATTTGCCCATCATGGACCGTGGAGCAGACCGTCGCCAGAGTAAGTATCACAACATCTGCCTTCGCGCGCAATGGCGTTGGGCGCAGGGCTTTAAAACTGACGCGTCAATTGAATTATAGATTTTAAGAGCAAGGCAGGATTGAAGCAAGACGAGCTGCGCCGTCGTCGCGAGGAGCAGCAAATTGAGATTCGCCGGCAAAAACGCGACGAGAACATTTCTAAACGCCGCAACCTTGCTGTCGATCTTGGACCCGATTCCGACGATGATGCTGCTGAGGGAGCGGGCTGGCAGTCAGATGTAAGTGGCTGACGCGCGAAAAAAAACTTATGCTTACAAAGTATAATCATGATTTCGTCTTATTAGCTTGCTGCGAGCATGGTCGCAGATGTCTTTTCAGACAGCCAGGAGCGCCAGCTTGATGCTACCACTAAATTCCGCAAACTTCTATCCAAGGAGAAAAATCCTCCTATCGAGAAGGTTATCGAATGTGGTGTTGTCCCTCGGTTCGTTGAATTCTTGCGTGGCAATAACTCTATGCTTCAGGCGAGTCGAGCTGTTTGCCTGTCCAACAAGCATCCTAAGCTTCCCGTCTTTAGTTTGAGGCCGCATGGGCCTTGACCAATATTGCTTCGGGCACGGCCGATCACACTCAAGTTGTCATCGCGCATAATGCAGTACCCGAGTTCATCAACCTTCTGTCCTCATCTGTGATGGATGTCCGCGAGCAAGCCGTCTGGGCGTTGGGTAACATCGCAGGTGATTCTCCGAAGTGCCGCGACTATGTTCTACAGCAAGGAGCCCTTCGTCCACTACTTGCCCTGTTGAGTGAGCACCACAAGCTAAGCATGCTGCGAAACGCCACCTGGACTCTCAGCAATTTCTGCCGAGGCAAGAACCCTCAGCCTGATTGGGAATTGGTGAGTCGCATGCTGGCGCATAAACTACCAGGCTGAAGACCTGTCCAATAGATCTCACCGGCTTTGACGGTCTTGACCAAGCTAATCTACTCGATGGACGATGAGGTCCTGATCGATGCTTGCTGGGCGATTTCTTACCTTTCTGATGGGTCCAATGACAAGATTCAAGCCGTGATTGAATCCGGCGTATGCCGGCGCTTAGTTGACCTCCTCATGCACCCATCTACCTCGGTTCAGACTCCCGCACTTCGTTCGGTTGGTAACATTGTTACCGGGGATGATCTCCAGACTCAAGTTGTCATTGCGTCTGGAGCTCTCCCGGCTCTCTTGTCCCTCTTGTCTTCTCCCAAGGATGGGATCCGCAAGGAGGCATGCTGGACCATCTCTAACATCACTGCTGGATCTCCTCACCAGATCCAAGCCGTGATCGAGGCTAACATCATTCCTCCTCTTATCAATATCCTTCAAAATGCCGACTTCAAGACGAAGAAGGAAGCCTGTTGGGCAATCTCAAATGCAACCTCCGGAGGCCTTCAAGAGCCATCTCAGATTCGTTACCTTGTCTCTCAAGGTTGCATCAAGCCTTTGTGTGACCTTTTGACCACCATGGACAATAAAGTCATCCAGGTTGCGCTTGACGGGCTGGATAACATCTTGAAGGTTGGAGAGATGGACAAGGATGCTGCTGGACCGGGTGCGGTTAACCAGTACGCGATTTATGTTGAGGAAGCTGGGGGCATGATCACGATCCACAACCTACAACATCACGACAATCTGGAGATTTACAAGAAGCGTTCTTCATTATGGACAGGTACTTCCCTGACGAGGAGGATGAGGATGCTGGAATTGGCGCGCCCCAGGTCGACGAAACTGGTACTTTCGCGGTGAGTATTCAGATTTGGTTGCGAAAAACAACATTCTAATAGTCTGTTACCTAGTACAACACGGATGTTGCTGCCCCTCAGGGCGGTTTCAATTTCGGTCAACAGTAGATCGATTGGGTGGTTGTATTCTCTATCATTTCCCTCGGATCGTTCATTCTCCGTGCCCCCTTTACCTCGCATTGTCTTTGTATCTCAGGGTGTCTGTGGGATACCCTATAGCCCGCACCTGTTTCCCTTTTACATCTCTCATCCGTATTATCTGGTTCCAGTTCTGTCTTATGTGATCGCCATATCTCTGTCCTCGCCTGTAGTACTTTTCGGTACAGTTGTGTATGTATCTGAAGGATGCAGAATGCACGTAGTGGTTTACAATAAATCAATCTGAATAGATGTGGTTATTTTGTCTTAACCTTCTTATTTGTTTTGTCTGGGTGGCGGGGTAAGCAAGCGCGCACAAAATGAAGAAGACGCGACTCGGTTGTCGACCACCACCATGGCCACACAGATTTTACCCCTCGGTATGGATATACCGTTGCGTACGTGCCGCCTGATATTTTGTTCATGCGTCGTATTAGAACTCGTCGACAGGTGCATTGGACAGCGGATATGGGTGATCACAAAGAGCGATCGAGAATTCGTGGGCACACTCCTTGGATTTGACGATTTTGTCAGTAAGTACCGCAAAGCTTGAGCATTTCGGAAGGCCAAACTAAGCATGGCGAAAATTTTAGACATGGTGTTAGATGACGTTACGGAGTAGTATGTTAAATTACGAGCGGTCCCCACCTACCCTAAACCTATTCACAGCGAGACTACCCCACAAGGTGTCAAGAAAACCAAGTTGAGGCAAACGCTTCTCAACGGTAACAATATATGCATGGCAGGTCCTTTCTCGTGCATCACACCATTCGTCCAACTCATGTCATTCCAACGTAGCTCATGCCTGGCAGTAACGGGCCTGAAGATAACCCGGCGCTTCCATGATCCTTCGAACACATATTCGAGCCGGTGTAACGAATATTTAATGTTATTGGGCAAGCTGTTCAATTCATTGCAGATGTGCAGGTTACATGTGTAATCTAAAAGCATATCCAAGTACAATCGGAATAATCCGAATATTTTGTTCAAGCAGTAACAGACAAAGCGGCCATTCCTTCGGTGACAGACGCTGCTTCTCGGAGTTTTACAACCTAATCGGTCCAAATCGTGGGTTTCAAGGCGAGTGAGGTAACTGGCCATTCGCACCTTGCCTATCGCGACCGTTTTCCCTTCATCGCGCAACGTGAAACGCCCAAGTTGAGGGTAGAGTTTGAATGGCTCCACACAGATGGGTGCAGTCGCTTCAATCAACGCAATGATTTTCTGGCCTTTTTTCGCGAACTGAGGTGGTTTTTTAGACTTGCGGCCTGTCTTTTTGTCGAAGTAGTGGAGCAACGCCTACAAAAAAAAAGGCTAAGCCGAAGCCCGTTGGGGCACACAAAGCTCGACTTACTGATAGCGCAACTTCTTCAGAAAGGGTATGAACATGCATAACTGCGCTGTAACCGGCGCAAATAATGTTCTTATGCTCGAGAATCACAAGTTCGGCTTCAAATTGGGTGACCGCATGTACGGTTTGCCGGGCGACGTAAGGACAAACCCAGGCGTGACGTCTTCATCGTCAACCCCTCGAAGTCGTAAACGAACGTTGTCTCCCGAGTAGGCAAAGTTGATTTCCTCCTCCATTTCGTTATATATTGCCATCACATCCACGCTAGTCTGGGTCTAGGCGTTAATTCCATGTGATCTCAAGCCCAGAATAATTTACCTTGTTAGGCATCAATAACAATGTGTCGTTTTTGTATACGCGCCCACTCTCAAGCTTTCCAACGACAATAGTACCCATGTCCTTATACTTCTCCGAAATGGGGATCATCACAGGGCCATTGACCTTACGGTCGACCATGGGCATGGTGTCGAGCAATTCAAGCAGAGACGGGCCACTATGATTCCAAACCAGACTGTCAGACCATAAAACCGGAAGCCAAGAAATAGGCACTCGCCTGTACCATGGACAGACGCTATCCGACACCCTCTCCTTCAAGTTTGCACCAGTGTATGCAGAGACTGGTACAAAATTGACGTCCGTCTTGGGATTGAAGCCAGATCCCCTTAGGAAGGGGGTGAGCTTGCCCACTATCTCGTCGTATCGCGCCTTGGACCATTCTACTGTGGGCTCGTCCATTTTGTTAATGACGACCACGACCTTCGTAACGCCAGTGGTTTTGACAAGCATGACATGCTCGCGAGTTTGTCCACCCTTTTCGAAGCCTGTCTCGAACTCGCCCTTTCGTGCAGAAATGACTAGAATTGCAACATCTGCTTGCGCAGCGCCAGAAATCATAGATGGGACGAAAGTTTTGTGGCCAGGAGCATCGAGGATAGTATATCGCCGAGCATCTGTTTCAAAGTATGCTCGACCAACCTCAACGGTTTTGCCCTAAACCAGCACCCGTCAGACACCGGACTTGTGTAAACAGCCCCTTCCTTCCGTTACCTTGGAACGCTCTTGCGGGGTGGAGTCCAGGGCCCAACTCAGATACCAGCTTTCACGACCGGCTTCCTTTGCCTCTCGCTCGTACTTTTCCATCGTTCGCTTGTCGACCATGCCAGACAAGTACAGCAATTGACCACCCATAGTAGATTTACCAGCATCACGTGACCGATGAACACCACGTTGAGATGTTGTTTGACTGAACAGGACATAGGAGTGAGCGTCACCGTAGCAGACCTTGCTGTTCTGCTTACCATTTGGGTCAACTGGTGCCGAATCGCCATACAAGTCCTTGAGTGTGTCCTCATCCACCAGCGCCTTGGTTTCCTCCATAACTGCGTCAACATTTGTTTTCGCTTTCGCGGAAGTAAAATCAAACTTTTCCTTTGGGCGCGTAGAGGTAGGTTCTTCGTTAGCTTCAGGAGCCGTTGGTGCTGGCTTGGGGGCCGGTGCTGGTGTCGGTGCTTGAACTGATACAGGAGCAGGAGCAGCAGCTGGGGGTGCTGGTGGTCGAGCACCCCCGATGTTCAAGCTGATGGTAGGAGCGGGCTTGGGAGCCTCAGTCTGTTCTGGCCGTTCAATTGGTGCTAGGGGTGGGGTCGCAGCTGCTGGCGGGGCTGCGGGTCGCGGCAGGCGGAATGCCTGTCCGGGAACAAACTCAAACGCTCCTGGATTTAGTCCTGACATTAGGATAGTGCAAAAGGCGATAGGAGGAACGCGTTTAAGGAAGTGCCAGTGGTGGCAAGTCGTACGCCTGGATAATTTCTTGAACCCTGGATCTCCGTCATATTTGCTTGTATCGGTTTGGTCACTGATAGTATCTTAAGGATTTGAATTTGATTTGATTTATAGTTCAAGTAGACATTATGGTTTCAGTAAAATCATATTGAATATCTCGAATTAGGTTTTTTTTAGTTGAGAGCCTTAAGAATAGCCTCCCCGACGCCCTTGGCGCTGGCGGGATTCTGTCCAGTGATGAGGTGACCATCAACGACGACCTTGGGCTACAGGTGGACGTCAGACTTGACGTTAAAGAGGGGGTCGTCCAGTACTTACCCCCAGGCTTCACTAGCCTTGGTGTAGTTTCCTCCGAGCTCCTTGATGCGAGTCTCAAGTAAGAAAGGAACCTCCTGGACTTTACCAACCTGCTCTTCCTCGGCGTCGGAGAAACCTGTAGCGTTGCGACCGCTGAAGATGCTCTTTCCTGACTCGTCTTTGACACCACGAGCGCACTGAACCAGTTTAATTAGTTATTTGAAGAAAGTTTCATTAGTTTGCTCACCCAGGTCCGTGGCAAACGGCAGTGGTAAGTTTACCCGAGTTGTAGAACTAAATGACAATGAGAATCGATTTTTTACACCCAACTACAATAGAACTCACAGCCGTAGCCAACTTGATGTTAACCGGATCAACTGCAAGATCGATCATGGGGCCATGTCTAGAGCCATGTTAGGCGGAACTGGTGACACGAAATGCACATGTAGCTTACCCTCCAACGTAGAATATGGCGTCATAGTCATTGACGTCAACTTCGGAAAGCTTCTTTGCGCTCGCCAACTTCTGTTTCACTTCGGGATCTTCCAAAAATTTCACGCTCTCTTCATCCTTCTTGAAAGCCTCAACAGAGGACTGATCGATCTCAGGATTCGGGCCATTGGGCGAGGCAAAATCGATGGTGTGTTTTCTGAAAGGAGAGAGTTGGTTTCTAGAGATGGTGTCAGGCCACAGTATATGCGCTTACCCGCTAAGGACAGTAAGGATGAGCAGCTTCAGGGAGATACCACCGGTTTGAGCTCCAGAAAGTGTTTTGTTGGCAGAGGTGAAAACAAAAAGGATGCGGAAGGCATGCGATGGGAGAAAACTGATGGCAGTGGTGGTTCGGGTTTCGGATGGCGACTATGGTTCAGACGTCATGGTGGCCTTTATAGGCGAAGGTGCAGGCGCAAACAAATCGATACCACCCAGCTCCGGCTATCCTTTACCGGAACCGATGGCGATTTGTTTTAGTAAACTGGAATCCTCTGGATCGAACGAGGTCCTCCACTTGTGATGAAAAAGACAGCTAAAGCTGATGAATCACGCATGACACCATGGAATCCTCGTGAGAAGACGCACGTGCGCCCAGGCGCTTCATCCGAGTTCACACTCCGGGCTTGTCCTCTCCAACCATCCAAAATCCAAACGTAGACTTACTTAACGAAATGGCGTCTCTGCAACAATTAGATCCAAACAGCTTGGTATTCGCCTTGACGGTAGGTCTCTACTCCTTTTGTATATCATCAACCAAGTGCTTGGGCGTCGTGGAAGTGCACAGTCGTGATGGCAACATTTCTGACAGATCTGAACGCAGACACTGAGCTTTGTTATAAGTCCATTCGAGTCCCCCGGATACAATCTTCCTGTCAATCTTTTCGGATTGTACGCACTAGACAAAACCGAATCTAATGAGCCTTTGAGGCTGGTGGGTAATAAGCTAACTGCAAGACCGATGGAGATTAATGCAAGGTTTTATCTCATTAGTACTCAGGAATGATGGGCGTCAGTATATTTTTCGACATAATCTACATGTGGAGGCATGAACAAAACGGGTACGTTCTTAATGAGATGAGCATTGTATGCACCAATTTCATATCCTTATTTAGGTTTATCAAGTTCTTGACCATCATCTTGACAATTGCAAAGGTATGCGGTTTAAACGGAACAACCTAGTGGTTTCGCGCACCTCACCATCGAGCAATAGATTCCCACGCTCCTGATCATGTTGCAGACGCTGAAGGCTCGTGGAGACCAACTCGCGTCCTCATTCGGGGGTGTAGGATTCCAAAGCCAAACTGGTGCGTTTAACTAAGCACCATGTCCTATCCGAGTCGTTCAACACTATCACAGTATGGTCTATGCCTGGCGGGTACAGACATGGAGGATATGAGAGTGTTGGCGACGATCTCGAAACTGCTGCGCCGCAGCCTCCGCCACACACGAACCCAACTTCACACCACCATCAGCCCATTCAGCAGCCCCAGGCGCCGCCAGCACCAGTTCCTGGAGGGTATCAAACGTGAAGCAGCGTTCACATGTGTGTATGTCCCCAAAATACTAGTTGATACACATTTTCATAAAAATGTAGTTAACTGACCTAAACCCAAGTGCGGAAATGATGTCTAAAGGTCTTAAGGTTACTCTTCCCTCACATAAATGCAAGCTGTTTGTTTTTCCTCGCCCTCGCACGCACACCATTCTTCGGAATCCTCAAACTCGGTTCCGGCCTCCCACCTGCGCCAAACTTCGGTATATGCACTTTCCAAATTGCGCGTCCACCTAGCGGTATCGAAAAGTGGCATATGTCTCGATTCAGGTATAGATTTCTTCGTAGGTCTGCGAGGGCACCGCGAGTTTGCTTATACCATCCTCCTCGGTCGTCCGAGGCGGCGATAAACGAGACACTTTTTGCCAAGTCGACAGCCCGATTCTCGTAATCGCTCAAACTTGACACAATCATTTGCGCCCATACCCTGTAGCGTTGGCAATGCTTGCAGCGATCCTGGAGCACATTTTATGCTCATATCTCGGCCATGTCACGATTGGCGTCCCTCCCCACAGAACGCTGAGAATATGGTACTTTGACGTTAGACTGAACACAAAATATAAGGATGAACAACATACTCTGTAGCGACCGTATGCGCGTTGCATTCGAGAGTATCGAGGAATACGTCTGCAACACGACACCTTTGAATGTGTTTTTCTTTGGATGCTACATCGGTGAATCGGATCCGAGATGCAATTTCTGGTCCTGCCCACTGTTGAGCGCAGCGAAGGATGTTTGTTTCGGCTACCGCTGGAAAACGCAAAAGCCAAAGAATGCTTCGTGGCACGCGAGCGAGGATACGCAACCATGCATCGAATACCACCTATGTAAAACTGCGGTGAACAAGATGCTGTGTAGAATACAAGAAAAATCCTTTACCGGGTCTACCTGCACCAGAATATAGAGACATCAATAACAACTGGACAGACGAAATAATATTGATACAGACTTTGTAGAGCTATAGAGTGGTAGATGAGTTCACGAGCGAGATAGCTACAACAGAGATTGGATACGTGCCTGGTTGAAATTCGCATATATAACCCAATCACTGTGTAGTTCGAATCACAGCCCAAACCCCAGAGTGAAAAGTAGGCAACGTACTCAGCTACATCCGGAAATATTGATTTGCGTAACTGGTGCCGCCGAATCTCTTCCAGCTTCCACAAAAGATCCGGCGTTGCCTCGCGCCCTCGCAGAGCGATCTCATTCAACCGGTCGTCTTCACGGAATGACTGCTTATGATCTGTAACGAAGCATGTATGCTTCATGGAAGGTAAATTCGACATACAGCGCCCTAGTTCGACTTGACTTACTGGCATGAGGCTACAGCATGCATATTATACTGAGCTGGGGGGTTACAACTATGTATAGCCACTTACATGAACTTTTCGGAGCTATGAAGTATATTTAGTATTGTGCCAACCAAGATAGAGCCGGTGACGCACAACATCCATTGCTCGGAGGTAGACTCGGGATCTGGGTCTACGTCAAAGTCACACTCAAGCTCTATATGAGTAAAGCCGTCTTGCGTGCGCGATGTTTCCTCTTTTTTCAAGCGGTGTCTCCACATCTCAAGAGCACTGGACCTGGGGCTGCATGCCATAGATCAGTTACTATATAATCGGACCACCCTGTGGACAGGTGTTAGATTATGGCATTGTATCTAGCCATTCAATAAGCGCACCCGAAGCCAAGCTGCCGGCAAATCCCATTAGCGAGATGATGGCTGGGGCTGGTCGCACTGCAAAGATGTCGTTGCGAGCACCTTTTGTGTAACCATTTAGGTTTACCACTATAGGAAGGAGGATGTAGCGCATATACAGCCAAAGAAAAAGATGTGAAGCTCACATATATGTACTCCATCGCGTATAATACGCTCGACTATTGCTTGGGTCGACCATGAAGACACATCTACAAAGTGATGGGCTTCCAACTCGATCTTGGCGCGGTATGTTGACCCATCCGAAACTGTTGTTGCGTAGCAGAATATCTCGAAATTATCCCTATTGTGAAATCTGAATACAGATTGCATAAGGTGCCCCAGCGGATGATTGCTGGTCGTGCTATTAGTTTCGCCAAAGGGTTAAAGCAAGCTGGTTACTTACTTGAAGTCGCTTGACACATATCCGATCTTCATCCTAGTGGTTTCGGGGGGTGGGGGGTTCGTACACATGCTCTGGAATCCAGTCTTGGCTCAATGCAAGGTAAGACGTACGTATTGCGTTACGATAGGATATTATGCGGATTCTGCGTGTCGACAAGGGAAGAGTAAACTGTTTTATTGTGAGCTGTTTGTCATGGCACGTGACGAAGGCACACACCGTGTGAAATGGAAGGATAGACAGAGCAAGAGGCGCGACCATCGCGGTCCGGAAGTCGTGGCCGATTGTATCTAGACACGTCCACCTCGCGCGACTTGCCCTTTGATCGCCTTTCTGCTATCCCATACATATCCACATACCAACGGCGCTGTAAAACCCTCGAGAGCATCTCCACTAGTCGCACAACCGATCCAGCTTCATAAATGCGTTTCTCAGCCCGGTTAAACTGTTGGTAGAATCTCGACATGCACTTGGCCCAACGTTCTCTCCTGGTTTTGCTCAGAGGCCCAACACATGACTCAATTATGGCCATCCATTCGTCCAGCGTACGATCTGCAGCGATTATGCCTGCATTAGCCCAATAGCCAGCGACGATTTGAGAGTCACATATTTCTATAAGCTTGTCTAAGAACCCTGGTACCCGTGGATCGGGATCAGCATCTGGGCGTGCGATGATAGCGCCCAGGTGATCCAAGTACAGGTCTGACATAAGCCCGCCACGCCCTTGCCAGTCGCACACTGATCCAAGTACGTTTACGAGGCCAATGATTGACTCCGGGAAGGAAGGGTTAGCGAGCACAGCGCGCTTATAGTACTCGAGGGCCTCGTTTAAGTGTCCAGCATCTTTAGTTGCGTTTGCCATGTTTGCCTGAGCACCATGGGATCTAGATGTGAGTAGCACTACGGCCTCTCCAATGGGCCTGTACTGACCAGTGCAATATCAAAATCCGGTTTGGCCGTTAGCGCACGTGTATACATCCTAAAAATTCGTGATCAGGACATGCGAACTATCAAACAGAGTCTTGCGTCGTGGTGGACAGTCGAGAAATTATTGAAGGATGGAAGGGTATGCGATCCCTTGGGCTTGTGTGCATTCGTGGCCCAATATCCACACCACCAACCACGGTACTCACTTAATGGCCTCTTCCAGATTGCCCTCATCTTTCAGTAGGGATCCCATATTTGTCAATAAGTGCGGGTGATTTGGGTCCAGGTTCAGTCCTTGGATGTAGTATGCCCGCGCTAGACCTGGGCCAGTCAATAACTCGACCTCAGCTTCGGCAATGTCATGGCTGCTTGGCGGTTCAACAAGGCAGGTGATTCGCGTGCCGGCCAATGTAGAAAGTAATATCCCAAGGTTGTTGCACACTGAAGCCGAGGGATAAAGAGCCAGACCACAATAGTACAACAACAAGGCTGCCGACAACGACGCCCGAATTCCGGGACCATCGATCATGCCTGTGGAGGCCACGTTTGGAATAAAGCTCCCTCGCGTTGCTGCTTCCTGGAAGTGCCTTGCCAGCGTAAGCACAATGGTAGCCGTCATCCTGCTGGCGCTTATGGACCCATGTGGAAGTGTTGAAGGGATAGCATTCAAATCCAAGTTGCCCCCTTCTTGGACGATACCAGGGAACAGGCCTTTTGTTGATGAAAAAATCCGGAACATCATGGAGAATATGTTCTCCGGTTTGACGAGAACTAGAGGAAGCACATTATTTCTTGAGAGCGCCTGGATTACCGTGGCCTGAGAATGGTGTATCTGGGTTAGGAGATCGGTGTTCGAATCGGGCTCAAGTGCGGGAATGTGGCTCAGGTTACCAGTGACATGGAGTGCGGACACGAGTAAACCCAGCAGGAGGTCATAAGTCGTCAAGTAGACGTCTTCAGGCCTTGGTTCAGTGCGTTGGCGTCGGTTCAACACCAGCTCGACTGCATAAAATTGTTCTTGAATCCCGGCAAATTCCTTATCGACATCCAGCCCTTCTTGACCGGTGACTGCCAGCAAGTACTTCAGATTGCCGGCTGTGTAGAGCAGATTTTGTAACCGATGCAATTCTCCGATGCCGACCAACCCTGTGGATAAGCTACTGAGAACATTTGGGCCTGGGATAAGCCTTTGCAATGCAGATTCGCACACGGATAGAGCTTGGCGGAAATGAAGCTGGTCGCCGCCTGGTGGGGCATTTGTGTCAATGGGCTGGGGTACGTTGCATAGTGTACCGGTGAGGTTATCCTGATTATGTCCGGTCAACATTTCCTAGAAGCGGATAGACTATATGCGTACAATAGCATCCCAATACGACGGCCGGAGTTCGATTGCACGTGCCCACCATTGCTTGGCGTTGCGAAGATCGCCCATTGCTCGGAGTGTGGTAGCGATGTTTGACATTGCTTCGACCTGGTAAGTGGATGTATGCGTGAACTCATTGTGGCGGGATATCCTGGATCAGCTGCTTACAAAATATGGATCCATATTCAAGATTTCGTGACTGGTACGGAGGCTTCCCTCGTAGTCCTGAATAGCATATTGGACGCAAGATAATAACAAGGCGGTAGGAACGTGTGTTGGGTGTAATGTCCGCAGGGATAAGAGAAGAGGTAATAATTCAGCAGTGTACGTTTGGACAGGATTCATATTTGTAGGCTGGGGTGGTGGAAGAGCCGAAATAGGTCGGGAAGACAATCCTAATGGTGGCTTAGAGCCAGGTGCCGGATTGTCGTACAAGTTGTGGGCGTAGGTAAGCAATGCGTCTCGAGCAAGTGACGAAGCTAATGGATTTATGATGCTTGGAGCTGCTGGGTTTAGATTGGGATACAGTAGCTCTTGAACACCAGAAGCAGGAGCGAGAGCACCTACAAATGACTGAGGACCCAAACCCTGTGGAGGAGCAAGAGGTATTGCAGGAACCGAGCGTTGTATGGAGTAGCCGTGCTCTGGAGTTGACGGTGGTTGGATGGAGTATGAAGTTGTTCGCAATGAGCTGTGGTGAGAGCTATGTGACACGCTTGGCGTCGTGATGAGAGAACTGGCGCTACGGGCGTCAGATGGACGCGTCGGAAGCCCTTCGCGCCCCCACACTGCTCGGCTCGCGGGACCACGCTGAGGGTTGCGGTGCCCCCTTGGGGGCTGTGAAAGTTGAAACGGCCGGGGCTTAGCAAACGCAATAGCAGTCTCGCTTGGGAGTGTTTGTCGGCGAGCTACAAATCCGTTCCCCGTTCCTGCAGTTGGTTGTCTTGGCTCTTGATCTGGATACGGCTGCCTGAGATTGTTGGCTGAAAGTGAAGTGGCTTGAACTGGCAGCGGACCGGGCCTGCTGTCTCCAGGTTCCGAGTTTACTCGGGAATCAACCTGCGGAGAAGGCTTCCCTACCGATGAAAAGCTGGAAAGATGCGTATGGCTAGTGGATGATGTTCTAACCGATGCTATCGACGACTCAGACACCGCAGAGGAAGTTGCTGCTGAGGACGACGAAGGGGCGTGCGATAGCTCATCATCTGGCTGCATACGGATGGGAGAAGCGAGTGTCGGCAACAGTTGTGCGGTGGGGGTGGTGGTCACTGGCAAATATCTTGATGGCGAGCCTGGCATGCGTACATCGGGAGACAGGGCGCCCGGCGAGGCGGGCACCTGGCGTGACGGAACCCGGGACATTTCCCTGCTCAGATGAGTAGGAGATCGCAAGGAATGTCACGGAAAGGGGCGTTGCAGTAAGCAAGCTTATTGTATGCGATCTGGTCGATATGGGGGCGGGGGGGAAGATTTACTGGACAACACGCAACCTTGGAACACACCCCAAAAATCACGTCATTGCCAAATGACGTCGGTCTGTTGAATCTGTGTGGACCGGCAGAGCCCCAATAACCCGCCCAGCATCACAGGCCTAGAGCGCTCTGCCGCGCTACTGGCGGTTTCTTTCGGGCTTTCCTTCCGGCCCGTCAACATGCTTTCATAATGAACATGTCGTCATTCTTCGCGCTTAAGTCCGTACACGTCCCAGCAAGCAGACCGCAATAAACAATATAAGCACATCTGCCCTTACATACCTTAGCGCGTGGGAATCTTCGGCCGTTTGACCGTTTTGGACTTCCCCAAGGTCCCTGTGCGATCAAGTGTGTACTGCTTTTGGAGGCTCTTGATCGTTTCAACAATCTCGCCTGTTGCGTGGCAATAAACTAAGAAAACGCAGCAGAGGCTTCGCATCAAACTCACCAGCCTGCTTCTCATCCTCGGCCTCAAAATCATAGCGCTTGCTTCCACCATCTCGACGAACAACGAGCTTAATACTCGTGGGTGCTTTCTTGGTCTTCTTGCATCCAATGACCGTTTTAATATGGTAAGAGCTGGTCTTCATTGTGTCCAAGAAAGCTCGATTGCTTGACGGCATAATCTTAACAGATTTCATGCGGTTAGCACACTGTTTTGTGACGAACCCATAACTTACGTGAATGTAATCGCCATCGATAGCTATAATACGTTCATGCCTGCCTACCAGCATTGGGATCTTCCGGTGCACGGTATATTTCTAACTCAGAGGTTTCGGTGTTCCAATTTCCCCGCGTAATGTGGGGAACACGAACCTTGTATGCCTTTCGGTAGTCATCCATGGACGAGCTGAATCCTCGACCAGGGTTCGCGTCCTCCAACAGCTCGAAGATGGATGCTGTTGAAAATCACAAATTAATAGTTTATCCGATTTTTTGAAGCAGTGACAAACCGTTCGGGTCCGAGCTCCGAGGCACCCGCGAGGGCTTGACCAATCCTAGCCCGTCAAGCAGCGATCGCTTGACAAGCAAAAGCTCCTTAGTCCCCTTCAGGCTTGCCACGGTGCGGTCTAAGGGGATGAGAATTGATGGGTTCTCTGTCATCAAGGCCCACTCTTTCGAGTCTTGCAGCCGGCGTTTCCGACAAACTTGCTCCAGCACGTCTGCCATGTATGTGTCAGCCGTCCTACGAGAATCAAGCGTTAATCACCGATAACAGGGATTAGGGATGTTTCTGACTTACACGTTGATAGTTGTGCTGTAATGCACGTCAGCTTTAGCAGCGACCTTAATCTTGAGGAAGATGGCCGGGCCGCCCGGTATAGCACTAGTCGTGTTACCGATGGAGACCCCGGTTAGAAGGTTAGATGTAACCACATCTGAGCTGGACATCATTGCTACAGGCCCTGTTGCACCTGCAACAACACCTGGTGGCGCTAGTCCACCCCCTGTAGTGGAGTCCTGACGCGGTTTTATTGCCATGAGTCGAGATGGGCGACGGGCAATTGATGCCTCGGCTGCTAGGTTCTGCTGGACTGGAATCAAACCGGATAAGGACATATTAAAAGCGCGTGGCGAATGTAATAATACCTTGCTCAGGTGTGGCTTCGACAATCGCGAGTTCTTCAAACGATTTAAGTTGCATCATTGTTTGCGTCCGGGCAATGGCTGTCTATATTTGAGCATCTGATCTAACCAAGCGAGCCGCATATACCCACTCAGGTCCATGTCCACCTCGCCATCATCAAACATCACCAGATTCCAACCAGCCGAACTCAGCCTTGCATCCCTTTCGGCCTGGCTCATGTTTTGGACCCCTTCATCCAGCCGGGGTTCCTGCTCGGACTCCCAGTATGCCCAGAGCCCAAACCCAATTAGCTCTTCCGCCGTGGCGTCCTTCCGAACCTTGACCTCAAGTGAGAAGGGTTTCTCGATAGCCCGACCCCTGCGGTCTTTGCTTTTGACCTTGTTCGCGTGGGGAAACCAAAGTGTGAATGGAACTGCACCCTGCTCTGCGCGTCCAGAGATTGCACCATATAATTCCGAAAACGGGTTGTCCGATACTGTTGAACGGGCGGCAAGAGCTTCACTAAGCGCCGAACGCGTGCTGTTGGGCGCCCTCAATGGCACTGGCTGGCGGGTGAACGTCATAGGTGGCTCTTCCGGTGAAGGAACGCGGAACCCTGGGGCACTTGAGTATGCGCGAGAACGTGTCACGACGGATGCACGGGGAGTGAGTGGAGCGGGAGGTGAGTGGATAGAAGTAGGTCGAGGCATCGGGACGCGAGTGTTTTGTGGCGTGACTCGGACAGGAGGGGCGGCATTTTCCGACGCAGCGACCTCTGTGACAGGACTGAGACGGCTTCGAGGCCGGGGAAGTGGGGGAGCAAAAGGCTGGGAGTGAGCTTGCGGGAGGGAACCTGAGTTTCCGGACAAGAATGAATGCTCATCAGAGCCAGTCGAAGCCCCCACGGTGTTAGTTGTGAATGTTCTACAGCATAGTGTGAATAAATTGACGGTTGGGCACAAAGGTAGACTCACGGATTAAATAAAACAGATAAATCATCAACATCCCCACTTTCTGCCATTTCAGCGTCCATTTCGTCTGGGTCTGCATCGCCGTCGCCGTCACCATCATCGTCCGATTCGTCATCATCGGAGTCGTCAAGCGCCACGGTCCCGTCTCCTTCTCCATCAATGGTACCGGATGCATCCTCCTCTCGGGATGTCCGCGAATCGATAGTACCCGAGAGAGAGACTGCGTCTGCCGCCCGGCGGGGCGCGCTGGCGCTATTTCTCAAGGGTTGAGGGGTAGGACTGGACTCGAAACTCGCTAGGTTGACCGGGTTCGGGGCAAAGCGTGGGACAAGCCGTTTCATCAGGCGTTGCTGCCTGCGTTCTTCCATTTCGGCAGCACGGGCGAAAATAGGTAGATTGAAAATAGGCGCAGCCGGTGGTGTCTGGCTTTGAGTCTGTGAAGGTACCAGTGTGTCAGAGGCTAAGCGAGTTGGAACAGTAGCAGTCGGAGTACTGCCAGTGCTCGCCGCTGGCTCAGCAGGTGGAGGTATCGCAGAACGGTAAGTCGAACCACCGGAGCTGCGTCGCTGTGCGTGTTCCTCGTCAATGGCTGGCGCGACATTCACAGGCGCAAGATCTGTCAAGACATGGGAGTTCAATGGGTTCGCACCACCTGGCACTGGGGTCGGGGCCGAGTCCGAACGATATCGGGGAGGCTGTTGTTGTGGCTCTGTGAGCGCGGTCGTGGAGCGTGAAGGTGTTCCACGGTTGGCAGACATTCGACGACCTGATACACGCATCCCAGCCATCCCGGTGCGAGACGGCCCCATGATGGTCTCGCTGTATTTCAGATTTGCGCCCGGATAAACACCAGCCTCTGGGGCGACGCTATCGTCTTCACGCGCGCGACCGTTGGCGAGCATGTCATTGCGGCTAGGAGATCCAGGTGGGGCAAGGACAGATTCAATAGGCTTGGGGCTCTCTGTCTGAGTCAATTGTGGCCAGAGTTCGGGGTCTGCTAGCCCGGCTGCGCGAATGTACGGGTTGGCGTTGTATCGGGGGTCAAACGAAATAATGCGATTTGCATAGGGATCGTCTACATGTCGCAGGTATGTTAGACGAAGAGCGTGGGTAATATAACTTGATGGTGTTCAGTAATAGTGCCTCTGGTTGCGGTACTGCTTACCCCGGATCGCTCAGAAGTGACATTGAGAACGAGAATGAGAACTGTGTGGTTGCTATTAGCAGCTCGATTTGGACCTGATTAACGCTCGATCTTATCTTATCACGAAGGTGGGCCAACCAGCGTGAATGATTCACGTGTTCCCCATGTTTGCTTGGTGCGGCTCGGGTACTCTTGCCTACCGGAGCTGCTCACGAGAACCACGCCTGCCTCCTCACCCAAAACTCGCAAAAATCCAGTTTACTCTGTACTAGAGTCTGTTAGCTATCTCTTCTCATTTTTATATTGTTACAATTCTTGAGAATGTCGAGTAATGACCAGTTGATCCACGCTGCGGCGGGTGCTGCAGGTGGTGTAGTAGCAATGACACTCACGTAGTGAGCACACTTATCCCGCAGAATAGTTGACTGACCAAGCTCATCCTCCGCACTTCCCAGTCCGCTCATCTTCTTGTCTACTCGGGCGGCGGTCGAAATAAAAAGGGAAGACAAGGCATGTAGAGCCCACAAAGTACATTTATGCTCATACTGACCTAGGTTACAACAGTCGACTTACCAAGCTATTCTAGATGTCATCCAATCTGAAGGTCTTCGCGGGTTGTATAGCGGGTTAAACTCCTCCCTCCTTGGCATTGCAGTCACTAATGGGTAAGTTCCAATAGGATTATCTCAGCACACAATTGACCCTCTACCACAGAGTCTACTACTTCTTTTACGAGAAATCGCGCGCAGGAATACTATCATCCAAACCTAGAAAAGGCAATGCGCTATCTACTTTGGAATCTATGCTCGCTGGTTTGCTCGCTGGTTCAGCAACGACGATCATGTCTAATCCTTTATGGGTCGTCCAAACGACTCAGGCCGTACGCACATTGCCCTCTACCACAGCACCCTCCCAGGCTCCCGAACCTCAAGGTCCCAAAAAGAAGCTCGGTTTCTTGGCAACAATTCGCTATATCCTTCGCACAGATGGGCCAGCCGCTTTCTGGCGTGGCATTGGGCCTGCGTTGGTGCTCGTTGTCAACCCTATTTTGCAGTACACCGTGTTTGAGCAACTCAAGAATGCTCTTGTTGCTCGTCGCCAGAGGCTATCCAAGGCGGCGGCCCTCTCTAGCCTCGACTACTTCCTTCTTGGAGCTTTATCTAAGCTTGGTCAGTATTCGCCCGATCTTCTATTTGAATCCGCCTCAACGAAGCATTTCAATCAGTTGCAACAACTCTGACCTACCATACATTGTTGTCAAATCGCGCATGCAATCCGGTCACGCTCATACACGGGAGTACAAATCAGCTTGGGACGGTCTGACCAAGATCGTTCAGCGAGAGGGTATCGCTGGACTCTACCGAGGCATTGGGAGCAAACTAGCCCAAAGTGTCTTGACTGCAGCTATCTTGTTTGCAGGCCAGCGGCGGTTCTATGAGCTAACCAAGGCGGTAGGTCTTCAAAATGTCACTGAAGCAATCCACACTTGACATTGATTTTCTTGCTCTAGGCTTTAACTTCGTACAGTCGTCTGCCAAAACGCCACGCGTGAATATAGAAAGTCAACTTTGTGATGTATATTCCCACAACATACACCTTAGTTGTGCAATTATGTAGTCATTCGGATTACCAGGCCAATTAAACAAAATAGTATAACATGATTGCTTATCGTCCTTTATCCTCCGCCAGGATAGCATCATTCAGTTCGTCCAGGGGAACAAGCTCCTTTTTGTCTACCAGATCAAACTGTGACAAGGCAATCAGCGGAATGAGAATGGACACAATTGACTACAAGTTTACTAACCTCGTTTATAAACAAGAAAAAGTGACGATAGCTTGTATTAAGGTGGGCTAGCAGGTCGTGAGGCTCAGCTCTATGGAGTGTCGCGTTGCATACCTTCAATACCAAGCGCAGCGATCTGCTCAAAGTGGTGGCTATACAAGTGAGCGTACACACGAAACAGTCTCCTCACAATGGTCTTGACAGTCGATTGGAAGTTTTTCGGGAACGGGACACCTTACGGCCATCCTTTTAATTAACTCCATTGAGTAGATTGGACGTCTCTTACCTATCTTGTTAGGAAAAACCTTCTCATCATCCAATAGCCCTTGAACCCAATTCATTAGAGCATCCACATACTCCGGGGCGCTGAGCTTGGTTGGACGCTTGTAGTTGACCCCATCTTCCCAGAGGTACTCGTACCTAGGGCCGGCTGACATGATGGGACACTGAATGCCACCACATGAGCCCAAGTCGGGTTAAAACTGGCTGAAGCCCACTCACTTGCTGTGGTGTACAAAACTCGGTAACTGTTCCATAAAGCATGTTGAGATGATTAAAAAAGTCCACAGCTGATTTTGATGAGTGCCAAGCGGACGCGATTCTACGTGATCGAGCTTACTGTGCACTGCTAGCCACTCGTTAAGGTCCTCGCCTTCTGGTAATATGACAGCCAGCCGAAGATTACCAGAGCCCTATTTCGACAAAGTAAGATATTTAGAGTGGGATAATGGCCTGAGACACACCAGTGTAGCCTCGGCATACTTCCTCAGCTGATATTGCTTAGTCCCTTCGGGGACGTCTTTACGAGGCTTAAAGGTACGTGTTTTAGCACTGGAATAGAACCCTGTCAGTTACACAAAACAGGGAGTATCACAGTTCTTACAGTCCAAAAAATGAAGACATGTTTATGGTTTAAATTGTCGGACGTGTCGTTATGTAAACTAGCCGACTCGGTCGTCGTGGGTTGGAGTCCAGTCAGAAACGCCCCTATGCGGAGAATCACGTGAGGATCCTTTTCGGAAACCACCACATCGCGAAGTGCTTGTGAAACAGTTTGGCATTCCATCAAAGTCCAACAAACATGACTATGTTCTTGTTTTTCGGTCGCCTGCAGCGTGATTCTGCATGTACTATCCGAGCATGGATAGCTTTTCAATACCTCCAGCGTTTTATCCTTTGCCAGCACGCCTACTTCCCATCTGGGTCTCGACCATAGCTTGGTGCTATAACAAACGTACAGTCATCCAAGTACATTTTAAATTTATCACTATGCTAGAATAATTAGAAGTGTTCCGGCCCGGAGCGCATTTGAACCTCAGAAATCTTGCGATGCTGACAAAGCATCGGGTTCTTGAAAGGTCGTTCACTCGCTTCCTTGATTATCCCTACCTTTTTGGATTACATCCCATTATAAACTGGGCCATATAACAGATTTTAACGACTTATCGCGCTGTTCTCACTTTGTCCTGGTCGCAGTACATGTATTACACAATTTATGGTGCAAGTATGTAGGGCGACAGCCAAACTCCCAGTCTCGCCATGGGTACAGGTCGACACAGGAGCCTCGTAGAGAAGAGAAAATCCTTAGCTCCTGCTGACGCTCCTAGCCACGACAACCTGGGCTAATTCGCTCCTACGCGAGCTAAACGTTGGCTCGTTCGATGGCCAAAACGTATAGCTCGAGTCTAACTTGTATTTGCTCAAATCACGCGACATAATGTTTTATTCTATTCATAAACACGGGTTATGTGAAAGCACAAAAGCGAGCCGACGGCATCCAAAGCTTAAGTCAAATCAATGATACTGTCACCGGTTCCATCAGTCGAGTCCATATCCTCAATTGAAAGTTCTGGTAGCCGAGAAACTAGCTCCTGAACACCTTTTATAGCCTCCATGTTTTGAGCACCCTTTGTGCGAACGTACATCCAAGGACAGTCAAGTGATTCGCAAAGCACAGGTTCGGCCGCTGGCGATGAAGTGCATGCCGCGCAAAGGATGTGAACACTTCTTGCCCGTCTTTCCACCATGCGGACTTTTTCCAGTAATAACTGCGCAGAAAAACGTCGATCTTCAAAACATTCCTCGCAGATATCTAAATTGTCCACCATTGATCAAGCGGGGTTGAGACGCTAACGAGGCTACTCACCCATGTCACTAGGTTGATAACAGACCATACACTGCATGGTCTTGAAATGCTCATCAATATGTTGCCTGTCTTCTTCTTCTACACCTTCGTCTTCATCTTCTGCGACGTTATTGAGCCTTCTTGCTCCAGAGCGCGCAGGTTTGGGCATCTTATCAAACCATTGTCGAACATTTGTACCGACCAAGTTGAAGATCCGCTCTAGCGGGGGAATCAGCGTGTGAGTGATGTAGTAAATGTCGTCAAGTTTTTTATGTCTACAAAAATTGTTTGTTAGTATTTTATAGAGGCAACTTAATTCGAAGAACATACCTGTCTTTGAGCAATTCCTCCGGTGGCACTGCTCGGTCTACCAATCTCGACCCAGGTTCGCCCCGTATGATCACATACGGCACGCGATCCCCATACTGAGGCTCGGCCATCGGATCGAGTGCCAATTTCTTAGCCGCCACAGTGGCCCCTGGGGGTGGAGGAACTTTGTCACTGCGAGCGGGTTAGGTTCAATACTGTAAATGGGGGATGATGCGCACCTGTAGCCCCCTAGCCTGACTTCTTTCGCAAATATGAAATCTTGGATCGAAACCTGACCCTTCATTATCTTGGTCCAAGATGAAACACAGTATTCTTTCACTTCGCTGAAATCCTGGCTACGAAACAAAATCCTATAGCAAAGTGAAAGATCAGATATATGCAGCGTATATGCGCTGCGTGACTCACTTCAAGCACTTCTCAACCATTTTTTGGCCAGCCGGTATGCCATCCCGTCTGACTGTTTCGATCCCCTTGGCGTCGAAAACCGGCTCAGCCTCGTCAGGATTCTCGTACTTAAACCCAACGTATCTTTTCTTTGCCATCAGCACACATGGGTAGTAGACCTGAATGATGGTCATTTTTCTAATTACCAACGAGTAAATAATCCTACTTTTTCAAACTTTAGTTTGATGGGTGGTGGATTTGTTGCAGTTACGGTATCTAGAACCTGTCGGCAACAAGGATCAAGTTGGCAGAGTGGGGAGCTGACCTGCAATCTCATTACCGATCCTAAACGCCTCCTCTTTGGTCCTGCCTGGGAGGTAGACAAACAAAGAGTCTGTATCACCATACACAACGCGGGCTCCCCACTTGGGTGTTTGTTCTATCATCGCGATCGCCTACAAAGGTGGCTTAGAACCTGCAAGCCTATGCATATATGGCAAGCCACCTTTTCCAGGGTCTCCCGCCCACTCTGGACGATGCTGTCTGCGATCTCCGCTGCTGGCATTCGACCACTAAAGTTCGCGCTCGTATACCCATAAGTGACGTTGCAAATAAACTAGTTGAAAGTAAGTCATGGTGTCAAACAACTCTGTCACCAAGCAACCCACCTTCAAACTAAGTTGCCGAGCGTTTAGTATTTTCAACAACCCCTGGATATAATTTCAACACAAATTTACATGTAGATCAACTAAACCAACCCTATCTCCTCTCGCGCTTTTCATCGCCTGCATATTCAACGCTAAGCTCAGACCCTCGGGCATCCACACACGCACGAACCTGCTTGATCATGATACGCGTATCAAGTAGCTCGGTTAACATACGCCCAAGGAGTCCCTCGCGGACGTTTCGCTTTGCATATGCCATTCCGTTTGCCGCAACTAGATATCACGTCGCGTCACCATCATTCTGGTACTGCCAAGGACCCGGGGCTTACTATGGATGTTATCTTCCCCAATCCTCTCTATCAACTCTGGAGGCACATCCAATTCGGTCACCCCAAATTTGTTCTTTCCCTGAAACAGAGCGGCCCGCCCAAGAAAGGTCGAATAGCAGTAATTGTATGCGATCATGATTGAGGGATAAAGCGATTGGAAATCAAGGACCACCAGCGGTGTGTAAAACGCCGACTCGGGCTCCATTACCAACGGAAGGCATTCGCATGCGTTTTGAGAACCAACCTAGAAATGTGGGGATTAGCGCACATGTGTGTACCAAGAGGACAAACAAGTCACCTGTTCCTTTGAGGGCGAGATCATAATGAAATTCTCTTGCTTGGCAATCTTAAACATGATGGATTCCACCTTGAATTGGGATCCACGGGTAAGCACCGACATAAAGTCAACCCCTATAATCCTCGCTGACTCGCTTGGCAAAGGTGAGGAGCGAGAATAAACCCAAACGAACAAAACGCTTACGCCGTGCGAAGAATTACTTCCGTTTGATCTAATAAATCAAGAATTGTGGCGGTTCTATCTGCCCAATAGTTCAAGAGCCTTACAACCCTAGACGGATTCCCAGACTTGAACCATTGGGTCAAAGTCTTGTCACTAAACCGAGGGACCCTGGCAACAATTATTGGTCAAGTGCACACGACCCTATGTTTCGTCCTTACCGCCTATGCATCACATGAAAAACCACATTCTCATATGTGTATTGTTCCAACGCCTGCTCAGAGCGCATAATCCGCCAGACATTCAACACATGTCGACCGACCACGTGAAAACTCGATCCATGCGTCTCGTCCCAGCGTTCCGAGCCAGCTTTTCGACCATGGTTGGCAGATACGCGCGCAATCTCCTCAGATACGTAGAGACCTATGGGCGCTTTGATTAGCCGTTCGCAATCGGGCAAGGATAAGCCTACCATAGCTACGCCCACGCGCGTCAATGTATCCCCATGAGAGTGTCTGAACTTGCCAGCCAGCCAATATATCGGGATCCCAACCATGAACCAAATCGACTAGCGAATTGAGCAGATCGAGCTCAGTCTCGACTATGTTGATCTCGTACCCAGGTATCCAACGGGGATCAGCTACGGGACCGACTATGATGCAGCCTGATTGGTAGTCGGCTCTGTCTTCGGCGTCTCCGCCGGCATCTGAAAAACAGTAAAAGACGCAATAGATTTCATCTTCGGATGGATTAGGAAGCAGGTCCCCGCGAGTGCATGCTGTGAATTTACAAGATCAATAAACTTTGAGAGAAGACGAGATAAAAATACATGCCAAATATTTCAACGGATAAAGCTGAGATCATCTGTTTCTCTCGGCCCCCGTCTCCTCCGGTCTTCTTCTGGGTGATCTTGAACCCATGCGTGTTTTGCGTCGGCCCTTCCAGCTGCGGACTTCATCAATTACAACCGCATATGGCCATCACGGACCTTCGTACCTGGGACCTATTCCGGTTCGGATTCTTCTTTCGTTTGTCCCTTTCCTCGTCCTGACTAGGCGCTCCATCTAGCCACCGCCTTACAACAGAGACGCTTGGGGGCTGTCCACCCGCATACTCCCATCCATTCACGCCAATGCCTGCGTAGACAGGCCTCGAGCTCTCCAGGTCCTTGGACTTCCAGTCTTCCAACGAACCAACTCCAGTTCCTCCCTTGACGTGGAAAACACGTCCGGCGTAGCGAAACGGTTGGTCAGGTACGTCCTCTTCTTTTGAATAAAACGGCACACGATATATTTTGGAAGGGAGGCCGTATGATGCAAGCGAGTCTAGAAGCTCCCGTCTCATAGGTGGGCGTCGGTTATATTCGTATATGTCTCCACGCATGGGATGAGGAGGAACGAGCGATGACATGGGTATTGGCAAAGGAAACCGCTCCTCGACGTCTGCCCAACGAGTGACCTTTTGAACTACGGGAGCGGGAGTCAGCTGGGTCGGTTGATATTCTTGCGTGAGCTTTTGTCGTTTGGGTGCCCGAAGGAGTTCAGTTTCATCTGGATGCTGAGGTTCTGGCTTGATGGTACGAGTGGTTGCTGCATCAAGGAATGGATTGTCCTCCTCGAATATCGGAGTCTTTTCGTCGGCCTTTTTCCTTGCACGAGCAGCTGGGGTCGGGTTAAAAGTAATTGGGGTGACTGGTTGGGGTGTTGTAAGCCTGGGCATCTGAATGGGTTTGCTCTCAAAGTCTTCGATGATACGTTCGAACTTGGAGGGCGAGTCTCTATTCGTGCTCGAAATTAGCAGGTTGGGGAAGATAAAAGGTATAAGCCCACTTTACGGTCACTTTTCGAGTAGGAGTGGTGCTGGGTGATATGTACGAATTGCTTGATCCCCACTTAGCTGGCTGTATGCTCGAAAATTAGGGATGCATACCTTCTGCTGCTCACGCTCTCGGGTGTACTGAAGGGATTGGCACGTCGGGGAGAAGACATGGGCGTTCTAGTTCTTTGCCTTTTCCTGTGGAACGTTCAATGAAATCTTCGATAGGTACCAGGAGTAGACTCACGTTGGGGTAGCAGGAACACTCACCCCCTGACCTACATTTTGTGTGGCCGCCTCCCTCAGCACATCATCATCTAGGAATTCATCCCATCTTTCATCGTCTTCGTAAAATTGGGCTTCTTCAGCAGCTGTTACGAGTCTTTGAAAGGCTTGACCGGTGGCGAGATCCTCGTCGACTTCGTTCAGTTTGGGATCTCTTTCTCCCGGTTGGTCACTCGTCTCTTGGTCAACCTGAGTCATCCCAAACGGATTAACCACTCTTGCAACCTGCGTTGCCGGCGGATCTGTGTTTTCCGGCCCTTCAGCCCCCGAGAGTCGAGGGAGCCAGGTCTTCCAGTCCTCTTCCCAAAGTGCCTCGACGCTCTCGAATGCGGTCATCACCCACTTTTCCCACCCCTGTTGTGTATCATCCTCGGTCTTCTTGGCGCCTGTTTGGGCTTCCTCAGCTTTCAGTCTAGCCCGAAATTGGTCCCAGAACAACGGTTCCTGTTCCCACCCCCCACCAAGCCCACGCTGGCCGGCGCTTGGGTCGACCGGCAGCTCGGGGGTCGGATTGAGGCCGAGCGCCACACGACGAGCACGCTCAATGTCCCATAGCTCGCGCACGCTCTGAACAAGGGGTTCCGAGTCGGCTGGTGCAGGCCGAGGGATCGTCAAGGTGTGGTGGAGGTTTCGCTGGGCGAGTTTGTGCCGGTTCAAGATCTGGTGCGAGATGATGTCTATTTCGAGACTCATGCGTGATACTTTTGTGTGAGGCGATGGGGAGAATTGGCCTGGGAGAAGTGGGGCTTTGCCCGAGCTGTCAGAAATACACTCTCGGATTGGTGGATTCATGCGAACAGCCATGATGTACCTTTTGTCGCCAAGTCTATATTTCCTTCCCGCACATAATAGCGCTTAAACTCGAGCCAACCACAGCCATAGAGCCCAAAGTCGCACATGAACTGCAGAATGAAGCTGATGTGCGCCTCGAACACCTGGATCTTTTGCCTCATGACCGCGCCAGAACGAAGAACCGTGGCCGCGCGTTGGACCATACCTGGATCGGCCATGATGACTTTGAGAAAAGGAGCGTACGAACAATGGAACCCATAGAAGTGCACGGCTTTGACAAGAATCACCGCGCGCACAAACTTGGACTCGAAAGGATTACGTTTGAGAGATATCGCAATGGCGCGGTTGAGCGTCTGTGTCAGGGAGCGAATGTATCGTCCAACTGAATGAGACACATAATTAGATCGCAGGGATGGCCGAAAAGGGTGCGATGGGGCTTGCCTTGATCGGGCGACATGTCACCGTCGTACGGGATGTAGAAATAGGGAAAGACCTGGTGGATGTGGACGCAGGCCTTGTCGCCGGTGGAGGTGACGCCGAAGACGCGGATGACGGGGCATCGGGGGAAGCGGGTGTTGTCGAGCGAGCCGGCACGGACGAGGGACCAGTCGATGTTGGTGACTCTGACGGCGAGCGTGTCCATGGGCGCGATCGGTGCGAAGCTGGCGGATATTTGCGGCTGAGCGCTTTCGGCGATTCGTTGATCGGCAATCACGGCGCCCATTTAGCGCCGGGTTGGTCGCACCTCGTTACCACCGCCCACCACCACTCGTTTTCCTGCCCATTTAAACCCGACTGCGCAGCGCGCATTCACCGTCACTCACTTGCACTTCTGCGCCATGCCCGCCCACAACCCGCTCCTCAGCGGAGGCCTCACTCTCCGCAAGTTCCGCGGCACCGTACGTCGCCCCGGGCCTTCTCTTCGCGACTAGCACTCACCTTACGGCACCCCCCAGGTTATCAATGACATTTGGCCAGAGCTAATCTTCTTCGGCGGCGTCGCTGCTAGTACGTCGATTTGTACGTTATCCCTTGAAATGCACTAATTTTTGGTCGCGTGCCACCAGTGGTCTGCTGTGTCTCCGAGTTTACCAAGACGAAGCTCGTGCGTCCCACTGGCCCCCTCGCTCGCGGCCCCCTCGCTAACGTTTTCGCAGTTTTTCAACAACCAACTCTTGACTGTTCTGGGTACCGTTCTCGGTTTGGTCATCAGTTTCCGCACAACTTCGGCGTATGACCGCTACTGGGAGGGTGAGCCATCTGCTCACATCCTATTGATTCAAGCTGACAAGGCCTCTAGGTCGCAAACTCTGGTCCTCCATCTCCCTCAGCGTAAGTTTCACCAGCTAGCAACCGCTTCCTTTTTTTTTTTTTTGTGCTGACACAATATTACAGAGCCGTAATTTGGCGAACCTTATTTGGATCCATGTCCCAACAGACCGCTCTGCCAAGAACCCAAATTTGCCGGCCGATCACAAGCTTAGGGCTATTATTGAGAAAAAGTCAATGATCAACTTGATCCAGGCTTACTCGGTCTCTGTCAAGGTACGCACATTCACACGCAACTAAAATTTGTCTGACACTCGTTTAGCACTATCTCCGAGGCGAACCTGGCATCTATTACCAGGACCTTTATCCCTTGATTGCTTTCCTGCCCCAATACGCCATCAAGGATGGCCCCATGGACAGCAACGAGAAGCTTCCGCTCTGGGCTGACCACGCTAATGCGGGCGGACACCACATTCCACGTGTGCCCGGCTCCGAAGACGGCGGCTTCAAGCGCAAGAAGAACAAGACCTTTGACCCCGAAAAGGCCCTTCCAGACGTCACCCCCGACCATGTTCACCTTGCGCCGGCTCGCAACCCGCCCAAGACGACCTTCTTCGACTACTTTCCGGTTCTCATGCCCATCAAGACCTTGTACAAGCTCGGCAAACGCTTGTTCAAACGCTCCACCCCTGATGACGAAAGCGAGGAACACCGCAGCGCGTGGACTGGCCGCAAGATCAACCGCCCAGTCGTCGAGTCTATCGTGCCTCTTGAAATTGCGTATGTTGATGCATGCCCGTGTTTCATCTAATTTACTGACGGCGCTTGCAGGCTGCACATTTCGTCATACTACAACTTCTTGTTGACCAGTGGGCTGCTCCAGCCGGCTACTGCCACCTCGTTCAACAACAACTTGCACTCGATCCAGGATGCCTCTGTCCAGCTGCGCCGCATTGCCACCACGCCCATTCCATTCGCCTACCAAGCTCACCTGCGTATGGCCGTCTGGCTCTATCTCTTCTTCTTGCCGTTCCAGATCTACTCCGCTCTCAAGTGGGTCACAATTCCCGCCACCCTTTTTGCAGCCTTCCTCTTCCTTGGCTTCCTTGAAATCGGTGCTGAGATTGAGAATCCGTTCAACTATGATGACAACGATCTCGACATCGACGGCTACTGTCTCTCGATCGCCCGCGAGCTCGCCGAGATCATGGCGCACGACCCGTCGCCGCCTCAGTCCTTCATCTTCTCCAACTTGAATCAGCCGTTTGCGCCTGCCGACCGTAGGACCGCTTCTGAGCTGCTCAACGATAGCAAGGATTACCAGGACGAATTCGGCGGGATGGAGAATGTCAAGGCAACTCTTGTCCGCAACTGGCGTGAGGTCAACGAGATGACGACCCACGACAAGAAGAAGATCGCTGCTTAGACCCCGATCTAAAAAGCATTTTGCATAGTATTTCTTTTGGTTGATTTGGTTTTGGACATTGTTCTGGTCACGTTTCGTCTGACTGTCGCATCATCACTCACTCGCTTAGTTGTGTTTGCCCGGCAGCAAGTACATACTTACATTAGATCGTATTCAATACACACATTGCGCTATCTATTTCCACCCCATCCAGGAGGTGTATGCGTGAGAATGAGGATTACATCTCTCGTAATTTAGCCTGCGCGCTTTCTTCTACTCCGGCCCAATATTTGAGTCTAACACAAGCTTCTTTGGCAGCCTCATAGTCTCCCGTAGTGTATGCCTGTTCAAAATCTGACAGGGTGCCGTTCAGCCCGGCTATCTCAAGCTAATTAGCATGGGCCCGGATGTCAGAAGAATCCGGCGAACCTTTATTCCGCTCCAATACAGCCTCAACCTCATTCACGCTCTCCGCGAATTCAATTTCTTCTCTGAGCTCCATGACTCTGTGAATAAACTCGACGTCCTCCAGTTTATCCCGCTCGCTCAGATCGACACCCCGCAAGGAAAGCAAGTATTCGGCTCGTTTGAGTGGCGACCGAAGCGTTTCGTACGCCTTGTTCAATAGAGCAGAGTATTCTGCTGCGGTAGCTTTTTCTTTCTATCCTGATCAGCTCCAACTTGTCCTTCAATTAATCAATTGCGTGGCGCAACGTACCTCGGGTTTGGACGACCATGCATCCGGGTGCATAATTCGCTGTGTCTGCAAGAACCGATTCCGGAGTTCTTTCAAGTCGACACGAAACGTGTTCTCGGGTAGATTGAATAGAGATTGGTATGATGTATTCGCAGGAAGCCTGGATATGTGCGAACACGATGGACAGATGGGCAGCCGCGTCGGAAGTGGTTTAGAGCACGCCGGACATGTGGTAGGCAGCGAAGCTGACGAAAATGTACGCCTCCCAAAAAGTGTGCTAGTCGCCCGTTGGGCTCTGATTAGCGACCTCAGCCGTCGATAGTGCATCGTGGACAGCTGTACGTGGTCGGGACTTGAGAAACCAATTTGATTCGCGCGCCACCCACTTGCTTATCTTATGTGACGTCACGTGTGTGGCGTTCATCACCTCTCCTTCTCCACTCCGACGACGGCAATATACCCACCAACCCCCCCGCCCGCATGTCGCGCCGACCAACACTCACGAAAAACCACTCGACACTTTCCCCTCTTCCTACTCTTCCCAGCGCATCCTCTGAACCGATACCTGAAGCAAATCAACATCTTGCGGCTTGCAAACGCAAGATTAGTCTCCGCCCCCGCCGGCTGTCTGTCGCTAGCGGTCTTTCGCGTACGAGCGAGGCCTCGTGTGCAAAGGATGCACCAAGACATAGACGGCGAAAGGGAATCGATCTGGACGCTGAACCTGAGGCTGAGCCAGAATGTGTGATGCGGATCGGATCAACCGTCGATGATGTACATGTTGCGGATAGGAGACATTCACAGGACGACGAGTCTCGGGATATTTACGAGTGGGCTATCTTGTATGAGAACCAGAGAGGGTAAGTCTTTTGTTTCTTGCCATGTACTTTGCTGTTGGCTCATTTGTTTCCAGCATCACGGTTTTTTCGATTCCGTACTACTCCAAGCTATCTTTGCTGCCAACCGAGTGAGTATCTTTGCGGCGCAGGCCTTATGAAATTCTATTTATAACCGCCCCCCCCCCTCCCACAAATAGTCCACCGCCCTTCACGGTCCCAAGCCAACCATCAGTCCATGGCAAAGGAAAGACACGTCAACGAGAGACCTTGCGTGCGCCCGCGGCTCTCGCAGATTATCAGCTACCGGATCCCAACTGGCGGTGGGTCAGGTACGTAACCTCTCGTCACTTCCATACTTGGCTCATTCCCACTCCTCGTGCACGTAGTAAATTCTGGATGGTCGATATGCGTGGAGATGGCGAGGTAAGTCCGATTTATTTTTTCCTATTCTTGCTTGTTCGGCTGTCGTATTTACGTTTTGGGGTCTAGGTCCAACAGGACGGCTATGAATACAATTGGTATTTTCGCTCAAAGGGCTGGCGCGCATCCATCGGATCGTTCAACGCAGGTGGATGGGTGAGGAGGCGGCGCTGGGTCCGACTCATGATGCGCCCCGCGACCAGACCCATCGACGGCCCGTCAACGTACCCCAGCTCTTTGAACACATCCATCTCTCCTTCGACCTCTGCTGACCCAACACTCCCTCTCTCCGAAAACAACTACGATCAAGGAGAAGGAACCGATACCCGGATCTGGCGGGGTGATGCCGACGACTGGACACGAGTCCGCAACGCTCTCCGTGAGTTTAGGAGCGATGGTCGGCGGCTCGAGGCCTGGGAACGTTGGCTCGGCCTGGAGGAGCGTGCGGTTTTGGCACACGCGGCCGGACGTTTGGGTATTGGTATGCTTGGGGCTAAGATCAGGTTGGATGAATGGGATACGAGGCACGCACTCGATCCTGCTTCGCCTGTATCCAAGGATGTCACAACGCCTGGCACGATTGGTTCCAAGGCAACTCCGCCCCCTCACGACACGGTCTTGCCCGTGTTACGAGATAACGTGAGTCCGTCTCCGGAAAAGGTCAGGCGATGGGACTAACCGTGAGTCAGTTCCGGCGCATCCTTACGACATTCATATTCCCCGATTCGCGCGCCCAGTTCTTGGAACTCGTCCGCCTAGCCGGATTCACCGAATCTGACGTGCCTGACCTCGCGAGCTTTGATGCTCATTCCGATTTCTGGAGTCTCGCGCGATCCAGTTCACCAGCATCAAGCCCCAGCAACCGGAATTCGACTTTGAGTACTCGTTGAGCGATAACTATTTAGTTTCTTTCTTCTTCAGCATCATCCTACATTTCTGGTGGTTTCCCCCATGCGATATTTTCAGTTCATTGCGCTTTGTTCTTGGCCCAACACTCGTTACGTTTCTCTGCATATGGTTTTCTTCCGTCTTTCTGTTGGTCATCCATGGTGTCTGTGGCAATCACTCCTTGTATCAAGTATGTATGCCCGCGTATAATGCGCGAGCATTACGATCCTTTCCATTTAAAAGCATATCATACATAACCTATCCATACATTGTTTAGGTTCTAACAAAAAAAGGTCCATTGAACATTGTCCGGCTACATCTGCTAATATCTAGTAGTGGGGATACTGCCCATAGCTGTGACTGGAAAACGCGCTATCGCTCTGCTGAAGCCAACTCGAGTGGGTTGGGGACAACAAGGTTGACTCGGTGGCAGCCGGGTGGTACGTTTGCATCCCCCAAGTTGTCTCACCGACTTGTTGGTTGTAGCTTGCATCTACGAAAGTCTGGCTGTAGTCCGCCTGTTGGCCATAGTTCACACTAAAGTTGGGATAGCCTGATTGCTGTTTACCTCTTGAGTGAGCTGGTTGTAGTCTATACCCAGGAAAGCTTGATTATAGCGGCCTGCTGAAGGCTATGCACGTATTGATCTTGAGTTGCTGGTGCACTTTGGCTATATGCGCCGTACGAACCCGAGTTGCTTGAACTGTAGGCGCGGGAGCCACTCGCTTCATACTGGCAAAGGCCGGTCGTGCTGTGTGGCCAAGTTGCGCTAGTGCTATATGCACCGGCGTTGGCTGTGCTCGAATACAATCCGGGAGTGTACGCGTTGCACCCAGTGTCGAGTATGCCTCGGGAATAGTAGTCGCCTCTGGCAGGAACGGTATATCAACGTGTTGCCGTTGGTGGTGCGAGTCCAACCAAGCAGACGCATCGAATGGTGTGTCAGATCGACGACGCTCTGCCGTTCCAGTCCGCTCTTGTCCGGGAGTTGCAGAGTCTCGAGGAGCTTGGCCAGGTTGAGGAGGTGTGGAACTGGGCTGTTTCTCTAACGCGTATTTTCCGCGCGGGGCCATGACCCATGCCGGGCCAAGCTGTCGTTCCACCCTTGTGCTCTTGCTTTTGCTCTTGCGGGATTTACGAGGAAATTCTCGGTCGAGCCGTTGGAGCTCCTCTTCTAGTTCGGCGTGAGCAATTAGTAGTTCTTTCTGGGCTGATATTCGGAGCTCCTTGGGAGTGGGTTTGGATGCCTTGGCCCGAGGTTGAGACGCAAGGCTTTCTTCGTACGTGTTCTAGTAAGCAAGCGAGTGAGTCAGTCCCAGTTTAAGACTCGATCTGCGGAATACATACTGATATAGGCCCGTTCTTGGCCAGCCAAGCAGTCCTACGAGAAATTCCATTATTGTCGACACCCTCTCGCTCGGATACATGGACAAGGTGTTCCAACGTCTCAACTTCATCGCGGCTCCCGTTTGTACGATGCTCGAGCGGCTGGGTGGGCTCGTGTCGATTCCAATCGGGACGAACCTTAGCTCGCCAAACGGAACTTTGGCCAGGGGATTGGTCACTAGCAGGCATTTTCTGAGTGTGAGCCATAACAGGGAGGAAAGACATCGCGAGCAGTGAGAGTAGTTGAGAGTGTCGAACCCGAGCCCTTCCAGGCTTGAGATTTATAGACCTGCGCCATGCTGACTTCCAAGGCTCGTACAGCGCTGGTATACGCCTCGTCGCTGCTCATGATGACGGCCGACGTGTGTAGAGTAGTGGAGGCACGGTCCAAGCGCGAGTTTACAATTCGACTTTCATTGTTAAATTTGAAATACATGCAAAGAGGCTTTCGGCGTTAGCGCTAAAGGGCGCTCAGTGTTTGGCCGCCAACCCAATTTGCGTCAGCTGGAAGGGTCTCCCAGTACGAGGCGGTTCCGGGCTGTGCGGCCAATTTTAGCCTATTATGTTCTGGAAGAGCTGAATGGACTGACCTCAATGCATACATAGTTATTCCTGTTGCAAGCATGCTTAGTGGGTCTTTGTATCAGCAGAGCGACATGAGGCTTACCATGCGCCTTCGTGGAGATCTCCGATCTTGCTGCCTGCTTCGGCCTGAGGATTCCAAACAACGACGTCTGTTTAAATTTAGCACTATAGATCTTAACCAAATTGTGTAATACATAATTTCTTACCCTTGAACCCAATAGCCTTGACTTCAATTCCTCCGCCGTTCCATTTGCCTATGTATTTACCACCACCGTTCTTGTAGACAGCATCAGTGAAATCTTTGACAGTTACCGCATCCTGGGGCCGATAGTGAGTATAACATCAGCTAGCTGGATCCGGATAGCTTCACTCACCCTAGTTTCGATAGACTCAACGCCACCCTTAGTTTTGTCGATGTATGTGAGTCCTTTGAGGGGTTCGACAGAACAAGTTGCAGAGTCCGCTTCGAAATATGTGTGCAACAGGGCCTGGAAAGTCAGAGGATCGCTTCCGGTGTTCTTGACGTGGAGATCGGTCGATAGCTGATGTGCGGTAAGAGTGACGACATATGCTAGGTGGAATGGGTTGGGGAAAACAGCTTTGATTTCTGGTGTAGGCTCCAGAACTACTACGCGTTAAATGGGTTAATTGGAACAATTTGAATAAATGCGTACCCAGCCTCACGGAAACCCCAGCCTCGTTGTCCATCACAACGGAATCCCATTTCCAAATCGTGCTGCGAGCAAAGCCGTGTTGACCCATCTTGGAGTGCTCTGGCTTGGTAGGAGGTCCAAAAAATGGAAAGGCAATTGGGATGCCGCCTCGAACCTATGTTGTTATACCGTAAGGCTATTCATTTCTGTGTAAGCAACGATGCAACGCACCGGTTTCCTATGTGTTGAAAAATCGTAAGTTAACTGTGGTATTTATTCCTGTCTCCACTCACGTTCCATCCAGGATGGCCTTTTTAGAGACAAAGAGTCTTTCAGTAGGAGCCGACGAGCTACCCGAAGGCGCAGCCTTCCAGGAAAGCACTGTTGCTCCGTAGAACAGGATCTCCACGCTCGAGCCCTACGATCATACCGTCATTCAACTTAATTTGAAGTACATGCGTCTACAACAACTTACGGCGGAGGTCGTGAGTGTCACCTTATTGTCGTCCTTAGTGTAAGGCATCTTTCGATAGATTGTTGATGTGGTTGTGGAGATGTCAGGATGATCACATCGGGAGCAGTTATGAGGGGTCAGCAACGATCACGTGAAGATTATTTGCCAAGCCGTGAGCTCTCACACTCAACCTTCTCCTCGCCATGTCGAGCTCGGGGCCTAGCAAAAGAACCATCGACGTAGTCGACACAGAGCTTCCAGCCGACTCAGTCGAGTTTTGCCCTCGGGATGAATCCCGTAATATTCTTGTTTGCGGCACATATAACTTAGTCAAGGATAATGAGGATGGAAGCACTGATCCGGCTGGCCCCAAGCACACTCAAACGAGGAACGGTCGTTGTTTGGTTTATGAGTTTGAAAACGGGCCGGGAAAGCTGTAGGAGTGTACATGTATTTATCGTAATTAGCTAATAGTTGTTTGCGGACATAGGACCGAAGTCCAACGGATCGAAACAGCAGCAGTTTTAGACTTGAAATGGTTAGTGAACATGCTAGTTTGTAAGAGTATCTCGGCTAAATTGAGACGTAGGTCACACGCCATTTCATTCCCTCGGCCTGCCCTTGCCTTGGCTGAATCCGTAGGGAGGATCCTGCTCTATCAGTGGGACCAGCAGGCAGTAAGCAAGAGGCTATATGCGCATTAGATGTGCGGTGATTGACACATAATAGAAAAGGCTGTTGCATATCCAAAACATCCAAGTTGCTGAAACCCATGTATTGTGCCTTTCGATCGACTGGAATGATCGCGTATCGTTTCAAGGGTAGGCGATAACGTTGGATAATACACAGCCAACGAACTCTTCTCCAGGAGCCCTTCATTAGTTGTTTCTAAATCGGACGGGACACTATCAACTATCAAGTCTGATGAAGCCGAAATGAGTGTTGACATCACCTGGCAAGCTCATGATTTTGAGCCTTGGATTGCAGCTTGGAACTACTGGTCCCCTCACGTCGTCTATTCGGGTGAGTTTTCCTCTGGGCGAATGCCATCCACTAAACTGGTGTCAGGAGGAGATGATTGTAAATTAAAGGGGTGGGATACTCGTACATCTTGCGATTCTCCCACTTTTGTCAATAGGCGGTACGCACACATAAATTAATCTAATTATCTGAGGCTAATTTTTGTAGATTTGAAGCAGGAGTTACTTCCATTCAAGCACATCCTTTCATTGAACATATGGTAGCAGTTGGCAGGTATGAGTAGCTTCAGCAGGGGTTAATTTATTTTACTGGACCCCTGTGCTAGCTATGACAATACGGTCCGAATCTTTGACTCTCGGAAGATGCAGGTTCCACTGGCTGAGGTTGATGTCGGCGGGGGTGCGTGGCGAGTCAAGTGGCATCCCTCAGCTTCTCGAAAGGGAGACCTCCTCGTCGCGTGTATGCACGACGGTTTCAAAGCAGTCAAGTGTCCGTTTATTGATGGCGATGATTTTGTCGTAGTCGACGCACCTTATGTCACAAGCTCCTATGCTCAACACACTTCGCTGGGCTATGGTGTGGACTGGCAGCATGGGTCTTCGGGGAGTGACGTTTCGGAAACCATAATAGCTAGTTGTTCGTTTTACGACCATGTACTCCACTTGTGGACTTCATAAATCTAATCATCTAATTTGCGTCGTTTGTGTCACTCATGGGCGATTTGCGAGGGTTTGTTCTCGTAACGTAACTCCCAAGGTATTGGCGTTTAGCTTTTCACGCGCCTATCTTGGTGCTACATTCAAAGCACGCACACCACACCCGGTGGATCGTTACTGCAGCGACAAGTCTCCTGGGTACGCACCGAATAATCTAAACATTCCATAACAAAAATTAAACACAGGTACTATTGGGTTTTTGCTTTGATTGATATCAGGATCGACATATTACGAGACTTGGCTTGCAAAACTTTAAAGCCTTGTGAGAGCCTTCTGCTTTACTTTCATCTCATTCGTTAACAGATTATTGTCCTCAATCTGCCTTGAAAGACATCTGACGAGGCTTTGTGTAGGTAAGTGCTATAAATGACGTCGATGGCGAGTCTTGCTTGAACACAGATTTGTCCAGGTCGCCGTCCCTCGCATGTCATTCCGCCTCATTCATGGTGTTAGGCGCCTTGCAGCTGCTTCCCATCAGCATATGACACCTTCTGCAAGCTCAAGACCACCACATCGTCCCCCGAAACGTCTCCATAAGAACTCGGTCACTGAGGGCTCATCCGAAATCAACCCCGCCATATCCCCCAAGCGCATCCGCCGTTCGGAATCTTTCGAATCCATCTCAATAAATATTCCTGCCGATTCTCGTCGTATCTCGACTTCCGCCCGCTCGTCCAACAGGGACAACGAATCGTTTGCCCAAACACGCCGCGGACCCACTCAAGCACACCAATCAGGAGTTTTGCGCTCTGCTTCGATGCCTCGTGGCTCCGAAAGATCTAGTCGTGGTGGTGGCAGCGGAGGTGGCCGTTATTTTGGTAGAGGTGGCCGCACTCGTGCAGAGCCCAAGTCAAATTCTGCCCTGCTCTACCTGGATGGCCCAGTACACGACGAAGCCTACATTCGGAAGACTTATACGAATAGTAACCTTAGCGCAATCAAGGCTCAGTGGCTAGAGAATCCCAAATCTACAGTCAGCAACTATCATTCCCTTAACTATAACAAGCAGCCCGTGTATGAAAGTACGGAAGGGATGCTCGAACGAAGGAGGATGTTTCGGTATGTGTCATTTCCCTATTGAAATTCTTTATGTCTTTAATTGTTGCCTCGTTATAGGTGTAGCGTTGTGGCTGATGAGGCCGAGGACATCGTTGGAACTGGAGATGCTGCACTAAAGAAAGACGCTGAAAAGTTGGCGGCGCTGTCTGCCCTATTGCAGCTCCATGGGCTTGGCCTGGTGAGTGACATACCCTTACCGTCCTGTTCAGTATATTTAAAATAGTCATCAGCTGGACAAATCGAAGAAGCCAAATGGAGCCTCAGCAGCTGCGGCTTCGAGCAAAGGGAAAACAGCTACGCCTCTCGGCCCTAAACTGAAGGACGGGACGGTGGTCAATTTCGAATTAGCTCGCCAGTTTATGGATTTCTACTGTAAGGAGTTCCGATACGGCGCCCCAGAAATTACCTTCGAGAGTTCTGCGCGTGGATCCCGAACCACCTGGGATGCTGCTATGACTGTTGGCGGTCGGAGGATCGGCTTGGGGTACGCCCCAACCAAAAAGGAAGCCAAGAACAACTGCTATATCGACGTCACAGTTTACCTTGATCAATGTGATGACACACTTTGGCCCAAGTTTCAGGAGTATCTAGCTAAGAAGGGACCGGACGCGGAACCTGGGATGGCAGCCAAAGTCCATTTCGTTATGTCTGATGACCTTAACGACGAAATTCGCGATTTATGCCAGGATATCAAAGGAAGTGTGCTCTATTCTAAGAGCCCGGCTTCGCAAAACTCTAGGAATCCACCGCCAGAAGAAAACCAGAAGAATGATCGAAGTGGCATGTATCGTCCACCACGACCAGACCTCGACGCGCCAACCGAACGGTATCACGAAGCCAAGTCAACTAGGATGCGCGAGGAACGTGAAGCCTACGAGTCCGATCCTCGGATGAAGAGCATGCGTGAGACTCGGAGGAGTCTTCCTGTTTACACTCGGGCCAAGGAGCTGTTGGCCGGGATCGAGCGCCACGACGTCACGATCTGTATGGCAGCCACTGGATCTGGCAAGACTACTCAAGTGCCACAGCTGCTACTCGATCAAATGATTGAACACGGGCGGGGCAGCAGATGTAACATTGTATGCACCCAACCCCGAAGGATTGCGGCTATCAGTGTCGCCGAAAGGGTTGCCAAAGAACGGGGCGAACCTCTCGGGCAGTCGGTTGGCTACCAGGTCCGGTTCGACGCCAAGCTACCGCAGGATCATGGCAACATCACATTCTGTACCACTGGTATATTCCTCAAGCGCATGCAGTCCGCTCTTCTCGAACAGTCCCAAGGAAAGCGACATGGCCCTGGCCTAAGTTTGGACGACGTAACCCATGTCATCGTCGACGAGGTTCATGAGCGGGATGTTGACACGGACTTGTTGCTCGTCGTCCTAAAGCGACTGCTGGCCGATCGGAAGGCACGCCAAAAACCACTGAAGATTGTCCTGATGAGCGCGACAATCGACCCGACTTTGTTTCAAACCTACTTCGCTGAGGCAGACGGTACACCTGCACCTGTAGCAGAAGTCCCTGGCCGTTCATTTCCCGTCACCAGATATTACTTGGATGATATTATCCGACAATTCTCGACCATAGATATGCGCGGCTCGGCTTGGGTCTGGCAGGATAAACTTGTAACCACGTATGCGGAAAACGAAATTGGGCCTCATGCTTTAGCCCCAGTCACCCGGGGCCCTAGTAGCCTCGCTCCCCCATCCGAACCTGACCCATCGAGAATCCTTCAAAATGACCCTGATATTCCCTACCCACTTGTTGCGCTGACTATCGCGCATGTAATCAAAAAATCGGATGATGGCCATGTCCTAGTGTTCTTGCCTGGATGGGACGAGATGATGTCGCTCCAGCGAATTCTAGAGGATCGCCGTAACTCCCTCTTGGGTGTTAATTTCACTGATCCCAACAAATTCTCAATACATCTTCTCCACTCTACTGTGCCAGTTGCCGAACAGCAGGCAGTATTCGAGCCCCCCAAACCAGGCGTGCGCAGAATTATCCTGGCTACAAACATTGCCGAGACTTCCATCACCATCCCAGATGTTGTGTATGTTGTCGATACAGGCCGTATCAAAGAGAAACGTTACGACCCTGGACGACATATGTCTCAACTAGTTTCAGCTTGGGTTGGTTCCTCGAATCTGGGTCAGAGAGCTGGACGTGCAGGCCGACACAGACCTGGTGAATACTACGGTATCATATCGAAAGCACGTGTTGCATCACTTGATCCATACCAGCTCGTCGAAATGAAGCGCACGGACTTGACGAATGTCGTCATGCACGTCAAAGCAATTAATTTTCCTGGAATGGAGGTCGAAGAGGTGCTGGCCGAAACTATCGAGCCGCCCGAGCCCGAACGCGTGGCGTCCGCGATGGGCTCGCTCAAGATGGTTGGCGCACTAGACGAGGACAAGAACCTGACCGCGTTGGGACGTGTACTGCTCCAGCTTCCTGTTGAAGTAGCGATGGGTCGACTCGTTTTGTATGGAAGCTTCTTCAAGTGCCTTGATCAGGCGTTGACATTGGCTGCGATCCTCACCAACCGAGATCCGTTCATGGCACCTATCGCACTTAAGCAGGAAGCCAACGCGGCTAAGGAGAAGTGGTCTCCTACTGATTTTAGGTCGGACGCCCTTGCAACACTTAACGCATACAATGCCTGGTGGGCGATGCAAGAACGCGGCGAATACGTCTCTGCGAATCGCTTCTGTTCTGATAACTTTTTAAGCAAACCAACATTGTTGATGGTTCAGCGTATCAAGGCCCACCTCTTGCAGAGCCTGTATCATGCGGGAGTCATCGATGTCTCGGCAGGAGGTGGATCGAACACTTACCGCGCGGTCAAGGAGATGACGGTACCTCCCCAACTCAATGAAAACGGTGAATCGAAACCATTACTAGCGGCTCTCATCGCTATTGCTTGCCAGCCTAATTTTGCCATACGCCATAATGAAAGGACATATCGTACTGCTGCGGATAGGGTAAGCATATCGCCAGAATACTCGAACGCTATCTCATGACTCCGCTTCAGACGGCCTTTATCCACCCGGGAAGCGTAAATCATCGCAAGCGCCAGGCTATCGACAACCACAAGGACTTGGTCGAAATGGGAGAAAGAGAAATGTTCGCGTTTACCGAAAAGACCCGAAGTGGTGTGTCCGCCGACCAGAAGGGCCAAATCTTCCTTCGAGGTTGCACACGACTCGATCCAATGACATACATGCTATTCGGTGCATACGATATTGTGGTTACGGGAAGAGGCCTTGAATGCGATAAATGGCTGCCCATCACCGGCAATATTGATGCCCTTGACGATGTCCAACAGCTAAAATCGCTGATGGAGGCTTGTATGTTGCGGGTGTTTGACGGCATTTGTGGCAAGATGGGCACCAAGGATAGGGATCATCGTGCGCGCTTCCGATTGCGTGACGAACGAGTGTCTGGCACGGACGAGGAGGCTGGCGGGATGGGTACACCACTGTCCGAGAAGGAAGTCAAGGAGCTGGATTATCTTACTGGAGATATAGTGCGTATATTGAACCGATACAGCGAAGAACGCCTATCCAGGCAGGACTCGCGCTGGAACTCGAGGCCGGGCACCCCGAGTAGCTATAGTACGCCACCGTTCTTTGGCGGACCGGGCTCGTTCAGGTTGTCTGCAAGTGGCACTTCGACGCCGAATCCGGGGTATCACAACAGTTCTCTTAGAGTTGGACCTCGTTCGGCTTATTTTGACAGTAGACCATCTACTCGTCCCACTAGCCCGTATTGGCGTTAGTCATCACTTAATCTTGCTTTTCAGATTTTTACAATATTGTCAGTCTCTGCTCATCCTTTGTACAACCACAAGTAGAAATCGATTTACTATGCTTTGATTAAAAACATGCGTCCGCGGGCCTTGGCGCTAACCGCGTCTCCCAGACTCTCAGCTTGCCTCGACCTCCATAGGCTGGGGTACAGTTCTGAAGCCCTACGCCTCTCCCTGCGGCTTAGCCCAAACACTGTAGATTCAGGAACACATTCGTCTCTCCAGGATGGCGTCTAACATGCGAGGGTTAACGCAGGTAAGCCAAACCTTGAGCTCATACTCGATTGTTGTTCATGCCCTCACATAGTTTATCGCGGACATACGAGCTTCGCGTGTACGGGAGCTTGAAGAGAAGAGAATCAACAAGGAGATGGCTCATATACGAAAGAAATTTAAAGGTTCGCGTGACTTATCTTTTTACGGCTTTACCGAGCCTAACATCCTACACGCAGACGGAGGGCTAGACGGTTACCAAAAGAAGAAGTGCGTGAACTACCTTCGTTTTCCATTCAGTTAATAACACTGTCGTAGATATCTCTCGAAGATTATATTCACATACATACTCGGTTACAAGGTTGATATTGGCCATATGGAGGCAGTCAACCTTATATCCAGTCCCAAATACAGCGAGAAACAAATAGTGAGGGAGACATCCGGCTACAATATCATGCGAGCTGATAATGTTTCTATCCAAGGGATATCTTGCCGTAACTCTCTTAATGCACGAAAACTCGGATTTCTTACGCCTCGTTGTCAATTCGATCCGAAAAGACCTTGATGAGAACAACGAAGTCAACAATTGTCTTGCGTTGCACGCAATCGCGAATGTTGGTGGAAAGGAAATGGCTGAGGCATTGGCGCCTGATGTTCACCGTCTATTGATATCTCCGTACGTACGAAGGATTGTGCCAACCGAAAAGCGCTAACACAGGTGCAACAGAACATCACGAAGCTTTGTCAAGAAGAAGGCTGCGCTTACTTTGCTGAGATTGTACCGGAAGCACCCAGAGGTTGTCCCCGCGTCAGAATGGGCATTGCGTATTATTTCCATCATGGACGATGATGATCTTGTGAGAGTCGAGTTGTTATGCTTTAGATCCTTTGTTTATCGCTATCACAGGGTGTGGTTGTCTCGGTGACTAGTCTTGTCATGGCTCTGGCGCAAGACAACCTAGAGGCGTACAAAGTTTGTTGCCAAAAGGCCGTGGATCGTTTGCATAAGATCATCATCGACCGGGACTATTCTCCGGAGTACATATACTACAAAGTACCTACGCCTTGGCTTCAAGTAAAGTTGCTGCGTTTGCTGCAATACTACCCTCCGACGAGTATGTTTAGCTGTGCTTTGTAAACAACGTTTCTCTAACAGCTTCCTAGCTGATCCGGCAACGCGCGCTACTATCGACCGTGTCCTCCAGGCCATCCTCTCGCACAACCCGACCGACTCTTCGAAGAATGTTCAGCACAATAATGCTATCAATGCTATCCTTTTCGAGGCCATTGGGCTTGCTATTCATCACGATACCCAATCTCCTCTTGTTGGTACTGCCGCCGGCCTCCTCGCAAAATTCATTGTATCACGGGAGACAAACGTTCGCTATCTGGGGTTGGACACTATGGCTCACTTGGCAGCAAAGGCCGATTCCCTTGAACCTCTCAAGAAGCATCAGACGACCATCATCCTTTCGCTACGGGATAAGGATATAAGCGTCCGCCGACGCGCTCTTGACCTTTTATACAGCATGTGCGATACAGAGAACGCGGCCCTTATCGTCGGAGAACTCCTAAAGTACCTCAAGGTTGCCGATTATGGTTTGCGCGAAGAGATGGTCGTCAAAATCGCCATTCTCACAGAAAAACATGCGCCGTCCTATACCTGGTACGTGGACACTATCCTGCAGCTCATCAGCGCTGCCGGGGATCACGTTGGCGATGAGGTTTGGTATCGCGTTGTTCAAATCACCACCAATACCGAAGATCTTCAAGAGTACGCGGCCAAGGCTGTGTTCGAATACGTTCGCATGCCTTCATGCCACGAGAGTCTGGTCAAGATCGGTGGCAAGTGCATACGTACTCGGCATCCGACGTTATTTGACGCGTTTCCGTAGGATACATTCTCGGAGAATACGGACATCTCATCGCAAATGAAGCCGGTTGCAGTCCAATCGAGCAGCTTCAAGCATTGCAATCCAAGTCCCATTTCACCTCTCCTGCAACCCGTGCTCTCCTGCTGTCCACATACGTCAAATGGGCCAATGTCTTTCCGGAAATCAAGCAGGAGCTCCTACAGATTTTCGACCGCTACCGGCATGTCCTAGATTCTGAGCTACAACAACGAGCATGCGAGTACTTTGTCATTGCCTCGCGTCCTGAAGAAGATCCCCTCCTTCAAAACGTGTGCGAAGAAATGCCTCCTTTCCCCGCGCGCGAATCTGCTCTCCTTGGGCGACTTAATCAGAAGCATGGCGACACGGGCGGCGACAAACGAACATGGGTCATTGGTGGCAAGGAGGTCAATGCGGATCGAGAAGCCTCCCGCAAGTTGACACTACCTATGAACGGAGATGCACCCGCGGGGAACAACGCTACCTCCACGAGCGAGGTGATGAACTCGTTGGCTGGGCTAGACTTGACCTCGACCGATGTCTCCAAACCCGAGGTCAAGCCCACTCCCAAGCTTACTATCAACCCCGATATCGAACGATGGTATGAGAAGCTCACGCGAGCACCCGAAGGCGTGCTTTACGAGGACGTCCAACTGCAGATTGGCGTCAAATCAGAATATCATGGACACTTGGGTCGTGTCGCGCTGTACTTTGGGAACAAGCTTTCTGCCCCTATGACTTCATTCACCGCTACTGTCGATATTGGAGATAAGGAAGCATTGTCGGTCTCGTTCGCAAAGATCCCTCCGACAACCGTGAACCCCAAGACTCAATCTCAGCAGCTCTTGCACATCGAGTGCAAGTCGATGTTCACGAGTCCGCCAATCTTGAACGTATCGTATATGGCCGGCTCCCTTCAATCTATCAATTTGCGGCTGCCCATCGTCCTCACCAAGTTCTACGAAGGCGTCAAGCTGGGGCAAGCCGAGTTCTTCGAGCGATGGAAGTTGGTTGGCGGGCCACCACGCGAGGTGCAATCCATCTTCCCCGTAAACGTAGATTCCAGCGGGTCTCTCGAGACCGAACGACAAAAGAAGATAATTGCAGGTGCCGGGCTGCGCATCTTGGATGACATTGATCCCAATCCTGTCAACATTGTCGCGGCTGGCGTACTCCACATGTCTGCTGCCGGCAAAGTAGGGTGCTTGCTTCGGCTGGAACCCAACGCAGCTGCCAAGGCAAGTGGGCGTCTTTACGCGAGACCGTGCATATTGAACAATTTGCATTACTACAGCTCTGCCGTTTGACGATTCGAAGTACATCAGAGGTTATTGCGACAGAGATGATGGCGATGATTCGTGGACCTCTTGATGCGAGCGGAGGCAAGACTGGTCTATAGCGTGCAGCTCATGTTTTGTAATCCTACGTATTTTCTCGATTTGCTGTTGTCTAGGCTTTCGTGGGCGGTCTCATGTGCTATATAATACTATACCATTACAAGGAAAAGAACGAACGATACATATATTTACGCGGGCGCGAGGAGCAAGAGAGCGAACCACAACCTCCAATTCCGCAGACCAGCCAATACCCAGACTTACCCTTTCATAAACCTAAACATTCCCTTGCGTTTTTTATACCCGGCAGCATCGACCGTAGCAGATTCCGAGGCAATGGTGTGTGACATTTGTCGCGCGATTTCGGGCTTGGTGCCCAATTCGGTGATGGGAAGAGGTAGCGAACCGTAGGTCGACATGCCAGTCATCGACAACGCCACGGGCAATTGCATTATCCTCCTAGCTTCTGGAGACTTTGGCGACTTGACTGACACAGTCGACGTCGTAGCTTCCGAGGTCGTGCTGACATCAACCTCCTCGCTCGTGGGAGCCAACCGTTCCTCCATTTTCGGTCGACGCCTCCGCCTAGCCTGCTTTTTCCTGGTCGCGATAGGCGAAACCCGGCGCATCACTTCAGCCTCGACATCGAAACACGCCTTGATGAAGCGAAGGGCGTCCAGCTGAGACTCGGTGAAGCCGCCCGAGGGTTCATCCGTCCGAGGTGCACCCGCCGCGTCATAGCCAACATCGCCCAACTCGAGATCCAGAGACTCGTCCATGGGACCGACTTCATGTTCTCGTTCGGGTTTCCTCGACGGCCGGGGGTCCTTTAGTGCACGGGCGTTTCTGACAACTGCCGAGGCGATTGCAGCCAAATCCTTGGCCTCGTCGGACAGGAAGGGTAATACCCCCAGGCTTTCACGTTGAATAGCCGGCATGGCAGACGATCGAATGCGCAGGGCCGTATGAATTGCCGATTCTCGGGGTGGGAGGTGGTGCTGATGATGGACATGCGGGTGAATAGTAGGGCTAGCAAGGGGTCGCTCCGAGGGGGTCGAGACAAAGATCAGGTAGTCGATCATCGCATCCACATTGTCCTCGTAAAACTTCTTTATGCTACGCATAAATTCGTCTCGCAGGGTACTCTGAGACGGGTGTGAGCAGGGTGCCCACCCCTCCATTGTGAAATGTATAGACTCACCGTGTTTAGGTTAGCCAGGGACTGAAGTGCTCGCGCAAGCGACTTGAGGCTGCGCTCCACGCCTTCCGGAGGGGGTCCGATGACGAGACCATGCTTATCCGGACGAAGTATCGCCGGAACGAAAAATCGGAGGAAGAGGAACGCGCTGATCGCCTGGTATTTCAGGTCTGCGTGATCCCGGGAGCTGCCCCAACGATGGTCTACGTGAGTTCGAATTTGGGAAAACAGTTGACGGAGCTCCCTGAAAGCAGATAAGCAAAAGATCGCCAAGCGCGAGCCGGTACATACTCTGGGCATTCCCGTCTGGCTCGCCATATCGAATTCCACAATTCTTGCAACCATTGTGCCATGAGCTCTGCACCTTCGGTAGCGGTCGCTAAACCGCCCACAGGAATGACTCCCGACGGGCCACTGGTGCCGAGGTCAAACACCGCCTTTTCCCTGTAAATCCGCCTGACGACGCCTCCCAAGCTGGCCTCTAAAAATCCTCTGGAACCGAGCAGACTCATGGCAGATTCAGCGACACGAGTCAAGGTGCTGTTGCCTCGGAACAACGTAGTTGGAGACGTTCGGGGATCGTTGATCTCAGAGCGAGCCAGAGCGGAGAGGTGTGGGGCGAGTGTGGCATGGTGTTGGGCAAGTGAAATGAAATGGGTTGAAACCCAATTCGGGATAGGGACGCGATTAATGAGGTCCCTGTCGAAACAGTTAGCCGTTTCCCGACGAAAAACGCTCATGATCACATACTGCCACAGCTCAAAGTAATTGCGCCGGCCGAGTATGTCCTTCATCTTATAATATGTGTCTAGCGGCATCACCATATCTCTAGTTGGCCATGGATGTCAGCATTTCTTCTCGGGAACAAGTTGGCACGCTTACTCGTCAAACCTGATCTCCATCATGAGCTCCCCGTCTTGGAATCCCCGGCCTCCTGCTGGGAATCCAGGCCACCAAGCCTTGACAGGCTCGCCGCGTCTAAAGGGACCCAGGTGAACGGGAACCGTGGCAATATGGACCGGAGCAAAAAACGGCCTGGTTCGCCATACCCTGACCTCGAGCAGCTCACTGTGCTTGCCTGGAGCGCCCGACGTCCCCTGGGTTTGCTCCAACATGGCTCCGGTCAGATCCATGTTGGCGCCGCTCGAGCCAGCCCAGTTGCCGCCACCAAGATCCGGATCGTGGACGACAATTCGCTCCTCTTGCCAGGGAGGCCCGGGTATTTGTTTTGTGCCTGTGCGACCAACGGGGGTCCCGTTGACGACCACTTCGAGAAAGATTTGGAATATGTCCTTGTCGGGGCCCATGTCCTGATCCTTGGGCGGAGCACACTCGTCCAAGGAGCCCTTGTCCGGCACGGAGCTGACGGGGAACTTGCGCCCAGCGATGATGGTGACTTGCAAGTGTCGGTGTATCCGGTAGGGAGCTGGGGGTGATGGGGATGGTGGGGCATACGTCAAGGGGGGGTACGGACGGATATCGGGACGGGCAAACGAGCGGAGAAGGATGAACCAGGTGTTGAGTGCGTCGCGGTCGCGAAAGGAGAGGTAGATGGTCTCCTGCGGGGCAGGTGTAGAGGCGACGGGGGCGGAAGTGGAAGGTGTGCCCGGGGATGCGGGGGCGCTGGGTAACAAGGACGATCGTGAGGAAAACGTAAAGGCAATCGGGCGAGGGCGTACTGTATTGCGAGAACGTGTCGGCGCATCAGAAGCGTCGGATCGATGATTCGCAGATTGGGTGCGAAAAGTGTGTCGACCTGGACGGAATGCTGGAGATGCTGATCTTCGGTGTACAATCGCAAGATCGCCTGGCCGGCGTCGTCCTTGAGGTTGCAGGTGACCTGCCGCCAGGAGCCTGTGGGGGCGAGGCTTGAGCTCGGCTGGCGCGACATGCCGAGCCAGCTGGGCCGCTCTGCAAGCAGATGAGTGCGGGGGCGCACCAATCAGACGAAAAAAAAACTGACCCTTGAGCTTGCGGGAGTTGTCGTCGAGCAGGGGGTGGGAGCTGTGACTGTCGCGTTTGTCTTTTCTCGTTTTTTTTAGCGTCATGGTGCTCTTTGAGCCCGAGGGGCAGTAGACGTCGACTTCGGTGCATGTAAAGTCGCGCGGGTACACGGGCGGCGGGCGGAGCTGGGCGCGCTGCGCCTCCCAGCGGGCCATGGCGTCCATCGACAGCGAAATCCGGGGCCAACAACCGTCGTCTGCTATCAGTCCACCTCACACCACCCAGGGTCCTGCTTTTTACACGCCCGGCGCCTGTCGGGGTTAACCGCAGCACCCGATGGCGCCATGCGCATACAGCTTCCATCCAACGGGCCGAGCAGACATCGCGCGAGATGGCGTGCCCCTCTCCTGCGCCATATATCGCCCCCCCCGTCCCCGTGCGAGACAAGTGTCCCACCATGGCGCCCCCCGTTGCAACCGAGACAATAAGCCAAACAAACACAAGCGAACCACTCGCTCTCTTGACAGCGGATCCCAAGTCCGAATATCCATTTCATCATCTGTTGCCTGTTTTTGACAAGTCCGAACACTACCCACCCCTCACGCCATTTGAGCACGTCGACCCTGCCGCACGAGCCTATGCGCTGCCCGAGACCGAACAGCGTGCATTTCTGCGCAACGCAACGCGCGTTCGCAACCTAACCCCCAAAATCGGCACAGAGGTCGTCGGCATCGATCTCACGGCGCTCGACGGGCCGGGGCGCGACCAACTCGCGCTCGAGGTGGCCCGTCGCGGCGTGATCGCGTTCCGGGACCAGCCCAAGTTTCTCGCACAGACGGCAGACCAATTCCGGGAGTGGGGCAGCTACTTTGGACGGTAGGCCTTTGTCATCCGATCGAGCGCCTTCTCTTATATATCCAACAGCCTTCATATTCACCCCACCTCCGGACATCCGGCTCTTATCCCCGAGCTTCATTTGGTCTACCGCGACGGCAGCGAAACCTACAACCACGAGCAATTCAACCGCATCTCGACCACTCTCTGGCACTCGGACGTCTCTTACGAGCGCCAGCCCCCGGGCTTGACCACCTTTTTCCTCCTCGCTCAACGCAAGTTTGCACAAATTACCAATTCCCCCGCATTCTAACCCCCCCATTTCATAATAGCGTCATCTGGCGGTGGAGACACTTCATTCGTGTCCCAGGTCGAGGCACTCAAAAAACTCTCTCCGGCATTCGTCTCTTGGCTCCGAACACTCACCGCCGTCCATTCCGGTGTACAACAGGCGGAATACTCTCGGAGCGGCCGCCGCGGTGGCGTCGTGCGTCGTGATCCGGTCGAGCATGGCAAGATTCGAGAGTTTCCGGAATGACAAATGTAACTAACAGTTCGACCCTAGTTCACCCGGTCGTGCGCAGGCATCCCGTGACAGGCGAAGAGGCCCTCTATGTAAACGAGCAGTTTACCACGCGCATCGTTGGACTCAAAAAGGAGGAATCCGGTGAGCGAGCTTTTCGCCGGCCCGTTTCGAATAACCTGACATGATCCAAGATAACATACTCAGCTTTTTGTACAACCACATTGCGCGGGTGGCTGACGCTCAGGTTCGAGTCAACGTAAGTGTCAAATCGACAATTCAAACTTGCGCTGAATGCAGACTCGGATCAGTGGGAGCCAAACACAGTTGTCATTTGGGACAACCGTATCACCGCACATGTACGTACTCACCTCTCCCACCCATGCTCGCGCACACTGATACCATTTCTCCAGACCGCCATCATCGACTTTGCTGAATCAGGAGAGCGCCGACATGGTGCACGTATTACGCCCCAGGCTGAGCGACCGATTCCTGCCCTCGATTCGCTCGTTATCGAATGATTCTCTTGGTCGGACTGTAACCCTGCCGAGTGATGTATGCCCTGGTTCTTGTAACACCTGCACATTGTCTAGAAATGAAGATAAAAACCATCGCAGCCTGAGCAATATGCACATTTGCCCAAGTCAGCCCCTATGGCTTCGCGATCCACAAAACAAACCGTGGCTCAATCGAGATACGCTAGAGCCTAGCAGAGTGGGCTGTTGAGGTGTATCCGAAATGACGTAGACTGCACTAAATGATTTGTTTGGGTTTGTTGGGCCTCTGGATGCTGGCGCTTGATACCGCCTCGCACCCAACCACAATACACCTGGCTAGCTATTTCGCTTGATCCATGAGTCGACTGCCCATGACATTAGCGACTTGAATTATCTTGCAGAGCTGCACTACCTCGTGCCCCTATGAATGTCCCCGACGCTTAGCGAACGAAATTGGGCCAAGCGAGTCGACCGCGCTGAGCGGCCGTCACGGTTTTGGATCCCACACTGTTTTATTCGCCTCTGTTACACTTGGCCAGCAATAGTTATTGATTCAATCTTTGTACCTCTAATATCCAAGGATTTACGATTGAGCATTACTAGTCCAGATACAACGTCTTGGACTTGATCAACCCTATGCCATGACAGCCAAGGATTCATCACGAACAATCCTGATAGTTTTGCGACCGTTCTGTCGGCAAGTTGTTTGTTGATATCAGCCCTTGCCGTCTTGCCGCGAGCTAATTGGACTCGTGATGACACCGTTCACCTCGGGATCGCAAAACGTGTTCCATGGGCGCTCGCACGCTAGGCGACATGCCGCCTGCGGGACCTCGGCCAATACGGCCACAACGATTTTCAACTGCCCAAGGTAGATACCTTGTGGTCATTTTCTTGGCTATCCAGTAAGCGGCATCGGATTGTTTCTCAGAGGTAAAAAGAATCCCCGATAGTTGGACGCTTGATGTTTTGCGTCTGGTTCGCAGCCGGGTAGGTTGGACAGAAGGCGGGTGTCGCATCATGGTAACCAAGCGCGTAACACAGGCGGGGCCTTCTGGGCTTTGCGTTTACGACTGGATGTATGCGTCTGCGTTTACTCGACCGCCCGAGACCGCCTTTTTGGAACGAGGAGCTCAAGTCACGGAGGGATGGAGATGAATTCGCTGTGGTATAAAAGACTTGCGTGAATCGCCGAGGAGGAGCATCACAGCAGCATCAGCTCTCTACTGGATCCACTGGAATCAACTCGGCTATAACCATGAAGTTCTTTGCATTTGCCGTTGGCCTCGTTTCTCTCCTAGAGCTCTCTTACGCAGCGCCCGCTATCAAGGCCCGCGACTGCCCCTCGATCCCTTCAAGTGCCGACCCCGCTGTTCGCGACCAGGTCTATCGTATCACCCAGTCCCGTGGTGTTACTGCCAAGGTACTCTTGGCTACCTTCGAGGTCAGTTGCAGTATTTATTAGCAAGGGACAGTTCCAGACAAAATTGCCCCCCTACAGACCGCCTGGATCGAATCCCACGTCAATAATTTGTACGTAGCCGCTGTTCAAGTCGACTACGTTGCGCTAAAAGACCCTTCTCTACAGGCCTTGCGGTGACCAGGACTCGATCGGCGTCTTCCAGCAGCGCCCCAGCCAGAGGTGGGGCAGCTATGATCAAATCATGAACGTCGACTATAGCACCAACAAGGTACAAATACATTCAGAACGGATCGGTTCCCTCCGTCGCTGATGTAATTTCCTAGTTCCTCGACCAAGCTATTCCCAACGATGCCAACAACCCAGGATACACCGCCGGCCAGCTCGCTCAGTCCGTTCAACGCTCCGAGTTCCCAGACCGTGTAAGTTTGCATCCTAACATGTCTACACACCCGGCAATTAATGTGATCCATGATAGTACGATCAAGCCCAGGGAACCGCTCAGGATCTTATCAACCGGGCTCGTGCGTCCGTTGGAGGGTCAACCGGATGCTCTGGAGTTCCTGCGTATAGCGCATCTGCAGTTTACACCGGTGGCCAAAGCTGTTCGTACGGAGGGTATGTTCAATATCTCTCTAAATCCTACGAGTGCTCATGCTCATGCTTGACGTGCAGACACAAGTGGACCGCCAAGTGGTGGACCCAGGGTGAAACCCCCAGCACCGGCGGAAGCGGCGTCTGGCAGGACAACGGCCCATGCTGAAAAGACTGCTGCACATATATGCGTAACTTTGGTTGTACTTTCGGCTTGGCTGTTTGTTCTTTGTGCTTTAAAAAAGAATAGACTATTGTTTATTACCACAGTGGCGTGCGTGCATCAACCGCAAACGCAATTTAACCAGCTTGGGGCGATTCTACAAAGTATTACAGGACCTCGTTGCCAATAGTAAGAAAATATAGGAAAAGTAGGCAGAATTGACAACGGCATTTAGTACTAGGGAAGATACGGACAAGTGAGACAGAATAAAGGCGAGAGCCTGAAAGACGACTGGTGCGATGCTGAGCTGATTCTGATGAGTCTAATATCCTTTCAACAACGTGTATAACAACTTGAACAAACACAACTAACTGTACGATTTAGCCCCGGATAAACGAGAGTCCGCATAAAGATTTGAGAAGAGGCACTTCAGCGGGTGGGTTGGCAATTTGGGAGAAGAGTATTCGTCAATACAGGGTCGCGGGCGGTGAAGCATTGGAAAATACCTAGATGGGAAAGCCCTTCACTATGTAGCGAACGCAAACAAACCCACCGTTGGGTGAGTGGAGGATGCGTCGGTTTGGCCGTATGAACCCCGTCTTTGTACTCGGGTTCCCATTTAATTGGGTCCTGGCGAACCAGCGTTGGTTATAAAGTATTTCATGGCCATACCCCATGACCCAAGTTCGGCAATGTCGACCGACCGGTTGAGTGTGGCTGGAGGCTGACCCGCTGCCCTGAACTTGGTTCGGCCCTGGGGGCAAATAGTACCAAATGGCATGTATCTGAATTAATGTTCGGGGAAGAAGCGATATCCGAAGTCCAAGGTTTGCCCTTGAAGCAGGTCCCCGAGTCTGGCCCCACATCCCCCTCAATCGAGTGGCGAATCACAGCATACCACAGGTTGTGCGTCCCAAGTGACAAGTATTGGTATGCGAAGGTTCAAAGATTAGGCAATCGAGACGCGAGGTTATTTGGGGCATCACTACGGATAAGCGGATCTAGGTGTCTTTTGCCATCTCCCCACCACCGAGCATGTGTCATAATAGGAATGCCCAGTGTTGGCCACGTGGGGCCACGTGCGTATGATCGACGGTTGATCAAACATTGTGGGGACCCCTATCCCCCTGATATCTGGGCCTGTCTCCGTTTTCCGTTGGCCGAGTGTGCAAACCGTCCTTCCTCATAAATGGTGCATCTGTTAGGCTTTAGCCGAACCTTCCTATTCTTGGGTTATGCCGATGTTGGTCTCAGCGCCTCATGTTGATCGTGAGTCTAGCGACAAACCGCATTCACATGCATGTGAGACCGTTAAAGTTCATCAGATCCGATACCCATAGGCCATAATACATGCTATGCTGCAAGAGCTTTAGCTCGTGAATGTTCAAGGCGGTGGCCGTCACGATCGGCCCAGAAATCCAAGCCATCCGCATCGCGGAGCCGTACGTTCAACGGATAACTGGTTAGTTTATCCTGGCCTCCGGGGAAAAAATAAACAAAGTTGGGTCTCGTTCTCGACCCACTTCAGCGAACCTCCCCCCTCCCTGTTTCAACCCCATGCTATCGATAGACGATCCCCCCACACGGCGGAAGCTTCTCGTCCAGCACGAGAGCCCGAGCGGTCAAAGCGTTATTCGCGAGTACGACAAATTATGTATATCCACACTAAAACAGTTGGTTACCTTGATATTCATGGGGCCACTTTGAGCCCTTACAACAATAGGGGGTTGGTTGGTAAAAAAGATCGATTCCGGTCTTAATTCGAACGGGGAGTGGCGTGTATGTAATGGCGGACGCAAAGTATGAGACGTGCGACCAGAGGGACGAATCGGCCATAGGACACAAGCCAGAAACTGTGAATGAAGGACGGACATTTGAGCAGAGCGACGGGTTAACTGTGATCTACCGTCCAACAATGTGGATTATGACAGGGTTTTTTACAAAATAATTGTCAAAAATGAGGCGGTACCAAATGGCATATATTCAATCGATTCAAATATGGCGCTGGAACTTCCGATGACATCCGCGACGAGGGGCTGGAAGTTAGAGGGGGCTTGCGAGTTTAGTATTTCAGCATCGTAAAGTCTTCAAGGTATCAATAGCTTATCATACCTCCTAAGTGTTATTATTCGAAACACCAGGGATACCATTTAGAGATCCGCGCAACTTTGACTCGACTGGAACTGGCATGGCAGCACCAAGGGTGGGGTCGATGGGTGGTGGGGGAACGTCCATTTGGACAACACACGGGGTCTAGAGCGTAGACAGGCCAGAAAACAAAGTGTGAAAATGTTCGAGTTTTACCTGGGTGAAGGGCGACGGGAGTGTGCATAGACGTTAGTTAGGAGATGCCGCCAGTTTATAAGAGGTGGTATGCACACGATTAGAAAGCTCCGCTTTTCCAGGTTATCATCGACATGAGAAGTTCCCTGCTAATCCCTTTTGTGCTGTCTATTGCATGAACCCAATCCAGCGCTGCGAAGGGGCAAAAGCTGGCTAGCCAAGAATCAGTCGTTTGAACTGACGAAAACTGTCAGGGGAAAACAAAAATGGGGTACGCAGCCTATGGGCAATTTGTCAAGTGCCAAGCAACCGAACAAGCAGTGAGAGTCGAGCAGGATAGGGATAGTGCCCGGTTAGGTGAATGCTAATAAATATGCCCGAGTCCATGATAATACAGTCTCGCCTAGGCAAGCTAGCCCATCTGGTCAGTTAGAGTCATAGAAAAAGGGTTGCTTGCCTTTGGGGTTCCGACGTCAAACTACCAGTAAAGGGGTTGCAAGTTAAACCTAATCACTCCATAGGACGGCTTGGTTTAAATGAAATCTATTGCACCAGACTGGCGGAGAGCTCGCACTTAAGGGTAAACCACCACAGTTCACTCAATTTTTTCCCAGCGCTGTCCAGGCGGGATGGGGCGGGACGGGGCGGGACAGAGCGGGATGGCGCAGGGACGCGTCTGGGATAATGCTCGAGGGACAGGGCGGGACAGGTTCAGGAAATTCGGCATCCCGCACTGTCCTTCCCTGTCCCTTGATATTCCTTTTCCATCCCAGGCCTGTCCTGCAATATCCTTCCTTATCTAGCCATATCATGTAATCTAAAATAATTACTATTATTCGTTTATAGTCAGTACATGCCCAGAACAATAAGTCTCTGCCCAAGCCAGTCGTGGCGGTAGCCAATCCCTCGTTTTTCAGTCTCGAGAACTGGTTCGCCACCCTGAAAAATGACAAGATAGTGGGTCAACACCCGGTCACATAAAGAACAGGCGCATGAACTCACTTCTTGCTTGGTTTCTCCCCCATCACCATACACGAACCAAATGGCCCCCCAATCGAGGCCTGTGACAACTGCGTGTCAATTCCAGTCCAAATCGAAGCTGACAAAGAATCACTCGTACTTACTGCCCAAGCTTGGTGGTTCAACCATGCGCAAACCATGGGTTCAGGCCTCCAGTCACAAAGTAGCCGAAGGTCAGCAATCAAACCAGAATATATGCGTATTATTTGCTCACCAGTTCTCTATAGCTAAACTCCGTGGCAAAGGAGAGGCCAAAGGGAGTTCGAGCAACGAAGATGAGGGAAACGAAATCGCAGGAGAGGACGAAAAAGGCAATGATGGTGACGATGATGATTCGAGCTGGGGCGGGAACGATCAGGACCTGGACGTTGGTGAGGAAGATGAGCCGCTGCAATATTATGGTGAGAGAAAGTGCGCACTTTGTGTGTCAATAGCTCACCATTATTGTGGACCGAAACGGCAACCCAGTTCCTATGGAACAGTTTGTGGCCGTGTTAAAATGCCCTTGCCTTTCTGGCAAGCACAGAAAGATTCCGGTGCCCAAGACCCCCCAAAAGCGTCAAGCCGTTGAAGACAAGATCGATGAAGGAGAGCTTACCCAACCTGTTAAGACCCCAAAACGCCAGCGACGTACCAAGAGTGATGTCGATTTCTGGAAGAAGTCCAAGTTGAGTGTTCAACACAAGTTCCTGGATAGCCTGAGTGACGAACAGATATTCGCACACTTCAAGGTCCTTACCTGGGTTGAGCACAAGAAGTACGCTACACAAAAAGAGACGAATACATTTGAGGGTAGCATTGGAAGGCACAAGCGCCAGACGTTAATTAACACACGAGCAAATGCTGTAAGTAATAGGTTGCTTATTTCGGCGCATATAGCTCACCTTTTGCAGTTTTTACAAAGCGGTGAGGTGCTTGCAAGGGAACAACTGTTGAAGGCAAGGATTTCAAGTCTACATTTGCCAAATCCGCACAATATGTTAATCCAAGTTGTAAAAGGCATATCATTCAGATCGAGCCACAATGGATTGCCGAAGGAGTAACCAGCAACCGAGGCACAGGTACAGGTTGTCGTGAACTAGAGCAAGACAAGCCACCAGCATATTCCATTTCAGCATCGCCTGTTTGACTAGGAATTTCAAGTGGAGCAGGAGAGAGCAGGGGGCGAGGGAGAGGACCAAGCAAGGGAGGAGCGAAGCGCTGAGGAGAGCCACATGAGCCACACAAGCTATGCACAGAGTCAGGGCCGAAACGAGAAGGACCGGCATTATTAGCCACCAGCGCGCTCTTGCTGCTGTCGATCGCAGGATTGCTTTCTCCATAAAGGTACAAGTATTTTGCAATGGTGGTGGGTGGGAAGTCCTTGAGTTTGCAGTGGTTGCAGTTGCACGGCTTCCGATCGAGACCCAGGAGTGTGTTAACACTAATTTTCCGCTGTGAAATAGTTAGCGACTGGTCTCTTTATGCCCTCATACCCACTCGTTTCGCTTCCGCCACCGCCAGTTGCATCGTCTCGTCGTCATCCATGTTTGGTAAAGTGATGTGTATTTGCTCTATGTAATCAGTACAATAATTACAGTTAATTTTTTACGCATTTTCCGAGCAACTGTGGAGTCTGTCGTGGTCGCGGTCGTGGTCAAGAGCAGGTTATGTGTCGGCGACGAGTTGCCTTAGCAGGATTGGCGGCCAATTTGCAATTCCGTCGATCCTCCAATACGATGTCCTATGACGGACATCCACATGCTATCCCGCCAGGTCCTGTGGTTGTCCACCTCTGTCCCACCGTGTCCTGTCCCGTCCCGTCCTGTCCCGCCCCATCCCGCCTGGACAGCGCCGGGAAAAAATCGAGTGAACTGTGGTGAACATAAAAGTTAATTTGGGATAGCGAGAGTACGCTTCGCTGATAAGGTCTCGGGGAGACCCCGATTTTTGGAGCTATAGTAGTCTCAAGTGGGCCACCCCGGCATTGCGGGCAATGAGTGTGCGGATAGACTTGCTGCCCAAAGGTGCGCCACCTCACCCACCCCACTATTTCACCACTCAATGACCTGGGCTCGCGCGAGATCCAAGCGCTCCGCAGTCAAAGACTGGGAGCGCCTCTGGCTTCGTGGATATCGGTCTGAACACGTCAAACAGACCCTCCCTAGGTCGCGGCCTCTCAATCCTCACATCAGATTCAAGATCGGCGCGCCACGATCGGTCCATAACCGCTTGAACAAGATCATCCTTGGTCATGGGTTCGTCGGCGAGTACTGCTACCGGTTCTTGCCAGACGTAAATATGGCTTGCCCATGTGGCGAGGCCTACAAAGTCCATCAGGCATGCCCTTGCAGACTGCTGTCTCTACGATGGGGTACGGAATGTCCTTCGCCACGCATCCTCCTATTTCTCACTTCCTCACCTCTTCAATTCAAAGAAAAGCCTTTCCGCTTTTGTCCAGTTTCTTTCTCACTGTGATGCTTTCTCTAAGACTTAACTTTTCTTTCCCTCTCTTATTCTGTAGTTTACGTGGTCCGCCTTCGCTTTTGGCTTTCTGAATGCTTCGCTTTGTCGTGCCTGTAACCTCCCCGTCGATTGTCCTCTTGGATTTGTCTCGCCTGTTCTCCTGCCTTTCACCAAGCGGTTTGACCTTGCGTTCATGTAGCTGGTTAAATATGTATTTTTAAACCGATGCAGGCCGAATATGGTGGGAAACAGGCCAATACTTAGTCCACTTGCTCAAGCGACAGGTCTCGCAGGATGTGTTAGAAACGTTTCATACTCGACTGAGTGGTGGCTAGGGTACCTGAGTACTGGTGGCCGCATTTACGTCTCGCCCGTGATTTTTAGCGGAGCCGCACCAGGAAAATCCAGAATCAGCGAGAAATGGGTCTGTTCTGTTATACGCTAGGAATCTCGAGCAACGGTGCAGTTGACAAAGGTGACTCTCTCTAGAACTACTACAGGGATATATTGTACACATGGTTGACGATAGCCCAAGGGATTAAGAAACCGAGATATTATGAAATAATGGCTAAAAAATTGTAGTAAACGAGCATACGAAAACATGATGGGGTCGACAGCATGAGCCTCCATACTGTTCTAGCGGGATGCTTTGCGATAACTCACACAAAACGAAGAAATTGTATGTTTTAACCTTGGATGCTTAACACTCCATGTAAGGATTTGAGGAGAGGTGCGCCGGCGGGAGCCGGTAATACGACTGGAGGGAGAACATCGACCAAGGGGGGTAGAGCAATATTCGGAACGATTTCTACGTCCATCAAAAGGTATGGAATTTCGTTTGAGAGATTGGGTCGTGTCTACCACTCAGCGAGATGAAAATGTGAGTTGGTAAAAAAAGAGGGGGGGCGGTCTTAGACTTATTATATAGTATGATTTATACTCTAGCTAGGACCTTCCTTGTACTCAAGTTTGTTCCTGCAATTCGCTCATGCTGAGTTCATGAGATCACACAGCCAAGATTAGCCTTAGCTTCTCTCAGCTTCTGAGACGTCGCCCACGCGACCCACGTGGATTAATGATCGGAGGACCGGTAGCGTGGATGCCACGTGGGAGATCGACAAGGTTCTCGTCATAATTTATCCAAGCACGTCACCTCGCCTTACACTTGGATATTAAAGGTTTAGCTCATACGATCTCTAAGAATATCTCACGACTCGTCGGTACACTATAGAGTTTGGGTGCGAAATGATAAACATGATCCCCGGTTTATACTAGCCTGCACGTCACCACCCCAGTCGAACCGTCACATTTTAATTTCATTTCATCAACTGTTGGTCGCATCTCGTTCAACCGAAGTTTCCATGGATGCGATCGACACTCTGGCAGCCCGAGACCTCAGCTAGCCCGATATTGATAATTTTGAAAACAAGGAATCATATATTTTTTAGCATTGGCGTTTGATGCGAGCGCTGTAGATAATCAGCTTAGAGCATTTAAGCATACGGCCCAAACAGGAGCAAGGTTTCAACAATCACGTACGCGACTCGCAGGCTATGACAAAGTAACCAACAAAGGCCCACAGCGTGAAAGTAGGGAATCATTTAGATGAGTATATGCCTGGTTATGTGGACAGTTTGGGACATCTCAGTAATATTCAGCGTTGTTGAGTCAAGTAATGAAACAAAGTCATGCACCAAATAAAAGATAGGAGGATATTGAGCTGCGGAGGCAGATTGATTGGGTGAACCCGAGATTTACAATTGTAACGATGAATGAGCGAGATCTCTCATTAGAACCTCGGTAGGGAGGTAGGCCCAAGCAGATCCTACCGACTTTAACTCTTTAACTTCGCATAGTTTAAGTTGTGTAAATGGACAGTGCTTCACCTTTTGGCCTACTCATTGTTAACAGCGGGAATACCAGATAGCGATCCGCGCAACGGAGAATCGACTGGAGGTGCTGGAGGAGGCCCAGGCGTGGGGTTGGTGGGTGGTGCAGCATCCATTCTGGAAGACAGTAAGGGATCTTCAATATGCAAATGGAATAGTGAGACCACAAACCAGGGGCGTCGCTCGAGTTTTACCTTGGGATGAGGTAGGCAATAAACGCGATTCGTCGGCTGACAGAGGGGCCTTGCGCTTTTAAAGGCCGGGCGAGTATCTGGAGAAACTTGGGTTTCTGAAATCAACAGCAGGAGCAGAGAGTTTCTCGTTCCTGTTGCTTTCTGATTCATGTGATGCGAGGATCTGGGTAAAATGAAGGCCTATTGAAGAAGGCGCGACGTTTGCAGGAGCCTGATTCCCATTGGAGGTGTCCACGGTTGGAAGTTATCCGAAGAACCAGGGATGGGGATAGGGGTATTGATAAACGCCACTTAGTGAATTGTATTGTATCAGAGGAAGCACTTGTTTATTGTAAATTATCGACAAGTCACAGAACGCCGATCGGGGTAAAGAAGTAGTGGCAGAGAGCCACGAAACAGCTGTAAGTTAACCTAATCATTAGGACAAGATCGGCCGCCCATAGCCAGTACTTAATTTGGACGGAATATATTGAACCAGGCTGTTGGAGAGTTAAGGCTTGTAGGGTAAACACGGAAGCGTGAGTTAGGACAAGGAGAGTAAAGACATTCGACCGGTGGTATTTTGGAGAGAGAAAAATGAAAAGGAAAGGTGTTGGTTTGACTTTGGAGCTGAAACTAAGGTAAATGATTGGACAGAAAGCCTGGGAAGACGATTTAAATTTATGGTATTGTGGCAGCGGAGATGTTTGGGAAAGGTTATACAACAAGATGAGAGAAGGTTACCAGGGGGAATGCTCGGACGGAATTGCGTTCTTTGTTTGTGTATCCACCAACAGAGAGGGCCAGGTGTGATCTCAGCCCACCCCAAAACTTAGTCCACAGGTCGCCTGCCTAGGCTAAACCTGGATGGTGACGAAATCTTTGCTGAAGCAGCGAGGGACGATCCGCCCGAGTTGCTGATCGTCCGCGCAAGAGACATCCCCGAAGGCTCGAACTCCAATCGGAGCTGAACTGTCCCTCCATTGTTATCGAGCTGAGCCGTCACTTCGGCGCTCAGCATAGGTGGCGTAAACAGCGGGTGGATATGTTGCCAGATCTATGGGGGAGCACCTAGGTTAACACGTAAAACCGTGATAGAGCGAATCGCTTACGTCAACATTGCCTTCAGCGAGAATCTAGAAGGCCAGAGATCAGCTTTAACCCCGATGTTTCACGGACGTGAACGTACCGGGTCCTTCTTGAAGGTCTGCTTGTCTAAGATCGCAATATGCAATGTCCGGATGTCCGTCGTCGTATTCGGGAATACAAAGGTCTCGTTCCTACCACCCTAGTCAAAATCCGTATCCCGGTAACTCAACGAGATCGCTTACCACTCGGGACTATTGCTCTTGATGTGCTTAGACTTGTGGTCACGGTCACCGATCTTCAGGATGGCGAACGGTTTGGCAACGTCTCCATTCTCGATTCCGGCGAGGTCTCGGGCGCGATGAAGTGTTACCTTGAGCGTTCCCGGTCCAGGAGTAGGGGATGCTGGCGGCTTGACTATGTTTCCAGTCGCGGAGCCCACACTTCCGCCGAGGGTTGCGTTCGCAGCCCCATTTGCGTTCCCATTGCCTGTTGCGGCTGGAGCTGGAGCTGGAGGGGCAGGCACTGGTGGGGCCTCGGCCAAATCATCTGAGCTTGTCTCCTTGTCACCACGCCCAAAGAGCCCGAGAGCCTTGCGCCCAACACTGCGCCCGGCTCCCAATGGAATTCCGCCAACCTGGGTCATCGCACGCCCAGCGGAGGAGAATGTCGATGTCTTTGTGCGTGCCTTGGCAATGATCTCTGGCCGGAACAGCATACGAATTTGAATTTCGCCCTTCTCGCCGTGCTTGGGCGAACTGAGCTTGATGGTGCGATTGGTGGTCTCGAAGGGCACTAGATCGGCGAGCTCAATAGTACCCGAGCCCAGTGATTTGGCGGTCTCGACCTGGTTCCAGTCAAACACTTCGAGGAAGAAGTCTGCTCCAACGCGCGAAGGCTATGTGGTGGTTGAGGGTCGGCCATAGGGCAGGGTTGAGAAGCGACTTACCACGGAAACCTCAAATGACTCGTTCCACTCTGGCGCAAGCGTCTTCTTTTTAGTCTGGCTCTTGTGCGCCTTGGAACCGTTGAGGCTAAAGACAACAAATGGATCGGACTTTCCGCTACGGTCGGCGGCTACTAGGTCTCGACCATCAATCAACTCAACGCGAAGAACACCCATGTCTGAAATAAATGTTAGTACATGTATAGACTTCCACGGAATACTTACTATTAATGCTTTCCCTTGGGTCGAGCTTGATCTCGACTGGGACGTATTTGGCTTGAATTTTGACGGAGCTCTTGTTTCTTCCGTCTTGGTCCGCAAGATTAAACGTAGCAGGCCCAGCCTAAGCACCACGTCAACGCCTATTTATAGTTTGGTGTGCCAAGGCGCTCACCAAGGCTTGCTCCAGGAAGACCTTGGCATCGGTCTTGTACTCGGCAATGATATTTTCTTTTTCACCGTCATCCTCGTTGAGACGCAACCAAACACGACCGAAATCGAGTTCCTTTCATTCGATGAGCTTACAAGTATGTACTCGTTTGCTAGTGTACGCACCTTGATGAATCCCTCACCAACCTGGTCCCAATGCGCTTGTGTGCTGCGAGCCTTTTCGGTGCTAAAGACCGGCCAGTAGCCATCATCGAGAAGAATTTCTAGTTTTGCTTTCTTTGCGAGCTGGCCTTCAACGACATTGAACACCAAAATGCCAGATTCTGCAATCCAAGCATCAGTCGCCAAACTACCCAGGATGGACACGAGACGACCCACGATTTTGGAGAATCTCTTCCGTAGTCATATCTACACCTGGGCCCCTGGTAGCACCGTCCTTGTTCTCCTCCTCGAGCTCGTCGACAATCTCGTCCGTGTCGTCTTCGGTCAGACCAGTCTGTCCTGTGAGTACGGTATCGACACTCTTGGATGTCTTGTGCTTTGTCACGCGATGACCCTTGGCGTTGACAGTAATATCCATTGGAACCTTTTGGATCTCTTCATCCGAGCTGGATGCGGAGCTCTCGTCACCGCTGGCAACGCCATCCTCGTCTTCATGGCCACCCTTGGCACGTTCGATAGCACGCCGAATATCGTCGGCGCCCTCGAAAGTAACACCGCGCAGAGCAACAGCAGGGACGAATTCGGCAGTGTAATGAAGTTCTCCCTTGAAGGCATTCTTGTCCAAACGGATAGGGTCAGCAAAGTCGCGCTTTCCGGTTCCAGCAAACGGCATCCGAACGTCGTCGCGCGGTTCTGCCAGACTCGAAACGGCGAGCTCGACAAACCCAAGCGAACGATCCTTGGTGAGATGTTGGTAGTCCATGCACTCGAGGTAGAGCGTCTCGCGCAGGCTGTGCACCGGAACATACACGATTTGGTCCCACTCTGGATTGAGATTATTGTTCTTCACCTCGGTCCGGGCCATGGTCACAGCATTGAGCATCACCCGTACGTACGGATCGCTCTTACCACCCAATGCGGCTTCGACGTTCTTGACATCCTTGGCGCTCTTAATCCAGAGACGCACGATTCCGATCGGAGGAGTGTACGAATTGGCACCTTGCATGCTGCCTGCCATATCAAGCGGCTTCCAATTGGCCGAAATGCGAATTTTGCCAGACTTGCAGCCACTAAGGGGGAACCAGTCTTGCTGCTTTTCCCGAGCCTCGAGAAGATCCTTGAGGCGGATGTTCATGTAGCCAACAACAGGATCCTTCAAAAAGTCGCGATCGTCGATGACCTACATGTAACACGTTAGAATCGGTTAAATAATCCAACCGGTCCCGACCGACCTTGACAGTGACAACTGAGGCAGCCTTGTCTGTGACCAAAAACTCGGTCGGTGACTCCCAAACAGGTGACAGAGTGTGCTTCATGACCGTGGTAGCATGGACTGGGTGACCGCGTAGCAAAACTTTGGCAAACGGATTGAGGTCTCCGGACATCGACCTGCTCGCATCCAAATCCTTGGCTTGGTGAAGGACCAGACGGACAATTCCGACCTCTGTGGGTAGACTGATCAGATGTGCTCTGAAATGGGCCTGACTCTGAACGTACTGGTCTCGGGCAGAGGCTGGACCTTACCACCATCTAGTGTCTTGGGTTTCAAAACGGGGAAGAACGCTCTGAAGCATCTTCAGTAAGCAAGAAAATAAATTGACCATTTCCACTTACACATCAAACTTGATTTCTCCTCTTTCCTTTCCGTCCTTCAAGATCTTGCGAACCAAGCCCTCTTGTGTGGCATCATCAACCAGAGCCGAAAGTTCAAACGACGCGCTTCCGAGATCACTGTCCCTACGGTGGTCGTTATGGTCCAAGATCGAGAGGTTGAGGGTCTCCGTGAGTGAGTTGATGAGTATGAATTTGACCTCGCCCCAGTGCGGGTTGTACCTGTGCAACAATTTAGATGACAGTATTGCGAAGCGAATAGGATGGCACCCACGTGCTAGCCTTGTACTTGGTCCTCGCCATTTCGGCGCGGTTGTTAATCGTGAGGCTAACGTACGGATCCGGGGTACCCCCACCGAGCTTGGCTCCCTTGAGGCCACGCGCATCAAAGATAGTGACCTGCAATACTCCAATGGCGGCATCTGCATCCAAGGTCTGAGCTTAGCTCGAGAAATTATCAGCCAGCGCAGCTTACCCAAGGGCGCTCCAGACAACATCTGCTCGAGATTGAGTGTAAATACTAAATAGGACATTTGAGCTACGCAAACGTTTAAGGAAGGTGATACGTGGCATACCATTGGGATCGTACATCATAGGACCAAGGATCGAATGCACAGTCTCGCGAATAAACGAGGATAGACCGGGAATCTATGGAAAGAATGTTCACAAATGTGCAGAGGATCAATGACACTAAGACTTACATTGCCGATATCAAAACCAAACGTGTCACCTCCGAGCGGTTTGAGAACATAGTCGAACGTAGGGGGCTGCATAAAGCTAATTCCTACGGTCTGGACGTGCGGAAAGTTGGCCATGAGCTTGAGCTTGACACGCATAATACCAGAGAAGCTCATATCCTCCAGCAGGATCGGCATTGCAGCAGTTGCAAGACCTTTGCCAACTCGGACGGCGAGCACAATCTTGGGGTTGACTTTCAGCTGAGCCTCACGGTATGTCATGTCCGAAACATCATTGGGGGTGAAGGAGAATCCCCAGTCCATTTGGACAATGTCGTTTTCAGTTCGGGGGCTTGTGTAAACACGGTCGATGCGAGGCGCCTTGGTTCCCAGTGTAAAGTTTTCGAGACGGATAGAGTCCAAGAAAGCAGGCGTGGACGCTGAGAGGATTTGGTCGACGGTGGCCACAATAGATGCAGATAAAACGGGCTCGTAAATGAGCCAGAATCGATCCATAAAGTTGTTCATCCAGTGCGCAGTCTCGTGTTCTTGCTCGAGCCTTGTCTTGACGAGTTCACGCTGAATGTCATCGCGTGCATGACGGCGGAGCCGCTCCATGGATGCCTTGTAATATGTTGCACATACGGCCAGAAGAATAAATAGCCTAGGAACGCCTGTTACAGGGCGCGATTCAGGTGCAAGACATGACTCACCATCCCCACCCAAGGCGGAACAGGGTCATATAATGGGATGCTGCCACAGCAAAGAAAATAACAGCAGCGTCTAAATATAGTGTGAGACAAATAACACGCCCAAGTAACAACGTGGACGTACTATGGTACCATTCGCCATAGTACATTTCGGAGAGGAAGGACTCGATAACCCCCTTGTCAATTTCTTGAGCTGTTGGCGCAGGATTGTCGAGACCGGCTTGGGCACGCCATCCGACCTTGTACCAGTCCGGGATGGCTGGTGCGGGTCCCTCAGGCATCGCACCCGGCAGGGGCTGGCCGTTCTGGGTATTAGACTCTTCGTGGACCTCCGTGGTCGCCTTGTCCACGTCCTCGATTGTTATCGTCGGCGCAACGGGCGGGCCGCCGACGTCGACGGCGAGCTCTGGATGAAAGGATGAAATTAGCTTCAGCTCGTATGCAGCGTGTTGGATGCCAACCTCTCGCCTCTTGCTTGCGTTCCTGGGCCTTGACGCTCTGGAGCTCGGTGCGGCCCTGGCCGGCGGCGGCGGCCTTCTCCGCCGGGGTCATGTCGGGGTCGAACGAGTGGACGACGGCGCCTTTGGCCGCGTCGTCGCGCTGGATGCCATTGAGTTCGGCGTGAGCTAGTTCAGATGCCGCAGCCATGTCCTTTGCAGCGGGGGCGGACATGGTGGGGAGTCGAGCAGAAGATTTGGGGTGCCAATCGCTGATAGCAGTGGCTGAAGTCGCCTTTACTCGCACGTATACATAGTTCAATCCATGACGATACAGTCACGTGATATTTTGCAATCGCTTCATTGCTCGCTTTTCCCGCCTTGCTCGGTCAGTCCACGAACTCGAGGATCCGCAGCTAGTACCCCCCACCCGACACCGCCCCTCCAAGCTCGACGTCGATGTCGACCGGCGATTCGCCGATCCCGCGCTTCGCAGCCTGGGCAATGATTGCGGGCGCAGCGCTGGAAAAACAATAAAACGGTGACGTGCACCAACGTAAGGCACCGCGACTTGGTCCAAGTGCCAAGCTTGGAACACTCACGAGGCTCCCACGCGTGTGATCCCCATGGCGCGGACACGTAGCAGATCATCCAGCGTCTTGACACCCCCCGCCGCTTTGATTTGCACCGATGGCGGACAGCTGCCGTCATCGGCAGTCAGCTGCGGGCACACCCGGCCACAGAACATGTACATACTGCTGGCGCATAAGTGCCAAATGAGGAATTGTCGCACCGTCGTAATTGTACATTCCGTTGGGCTGCTTCTTGAATCCATAGCCTGTCGAAGTCTTGACGAATGCTACTCCGATCCTCGTACATATTTCGCACAGCTTGATGATATACTCGTCCTTCAGATAGTCGTTCTAGAAAACACGCTGAGCACCTTCGCGAACAGGAAGCATCAGACACACACCTCAAAAATAACTTTGAGTATGGCTCCACCTGAAACAACAGCACTGTTGACCGCTTTAATCTCTTCTTCTACATACTCCCAGTCTCCGCTCAACGCTTTGCCAATCTGTGTACATGTCTGGTCAATACAAATCTCTCCGCCACACTGACGCATTCCTCACATTGCTGACCATATCAATCTCGTTCCCTCCCTATCTCTCGATCAGTCTCGGTCCCCCCCAAAAACCCAACGACCTACCGCCTTGACAGCTTCGCTCGCCTCAAACACCTTGGTTGTTGTCGTGCTATTACCATGAGGAAATCCGATCACTGGGCAGATCAGCACACCAGATCCAGCGAGGATCTCTTTCGCCATCGGGATTGAATATGGCTTGATGCATGCCGTCGCGGTTTTGAATCTGCAGTGCATATAGCCATTAGTACATCTAGCATACCAATGGCACTGGACCATGCTTCACTTTTTAGCTGTCTCTAACCCCGCACGAATTTCTTCGTCGGTCATATTGGGCTGCAATAGTGCAAGATCTATCATCTTTGCAATATCCGCCTGCGACACGGTAAGTTTGACAACGTTCGACATGCTATTCGTTGACTCGGGTTTCACTGGCGTGTGTTCTACTTGCATATAAAGCTAGAGCCTCGGTATTCGATGGTTTGAATAAAAGTGAGGTGCGCACGAGGAATGTCACCGTTTAGCTTCGGCCACTGAGCGATCACGTGTAATACCCACACGTTCCAGTTGGTCATATTGCGGTTATACATACATTCTACAAAAAAGATGTCATATAAATCAAATCATATGCGACTACCAATCTAGCCCAGGAGTGATCATGTTCGGCTACGGAGCAGCCACCACAGCAGGCCAGCAATTCCACCGAGGAGACCAAGAGCACGGAGAACTATAACGACAACAAGTGCACGCCTGACTGCACCATAAAAAGCATTCAGAGCAGACCCAGACCAGTTGATTCTGCGACACGGCTTAGTATGCCGATAAAAGTATGGGATAAAGGAGCTCTCACCTCCTGTCGTTCGTTCCAGCCTCGCGCACGCTGGCCTCCCAGCCTCGAACAACATCACGATATCGTTTTCCAAACACCCTACGCATGGGGGTGAGTCACCAACAACATGCATCAATAAAGTCAGCTTACCAGATCCAGAGGTTGACGTCTGGAATCGAGAATCTGGGGAAGATTGACCTGGTAGGGAAATTCAGTACTGATCTTGGAATAGCCAACATTCGAGCTCACGTCATGCTCGCTGCGCCTCCACCCAGAAATACAGCAGATGCCGCCGTCGGGGTCATCGGCCCAGTGCTAAGTTTGTCTTTCATTTGCTGTACCAAATCACTTGAAGGATCGTCGGTTAATGGTTGGTTCTGTGGTTTTCAGGCAAGCGCCGCTTACAGTGTCATCCCAAGAGTCAAACCCCACAGCTTCAAATCCCCAGAATAAGCTGCTGGGACACCCGGGGCCGAAATAGCCGTGTGCGGCGGCAAGAGGACGGCACCAAACTTCATGTCACCAATAAGCGAGCGCACAAACACTCGCACAAAAGTGTTACGGCTGTAATCCCGATTTTATATGTCAAGAGCATTGAAGTGGGGCATCATCTGAACAGGGACATACGGAGCAAGTCGGGATGCAATGTCAATGTTGACAAACGTTGTCCGAGGGTCATTGTTCCATGGAGGGAGGATACTGATAGGAATAGCATGCACCGAAGTCTGAGAGTCAGGCTGAAGCGCGTGGGAGTGAGAAGGTTCAGCCGGTGGCGCCAAAGCTGAATCACGTACCTGAAGGTCGATTTGGGGAGGGTGAGGCGAAAGGTGGAGGAACACTGCAAGATGTTTGAATAAAGGCGACTCTGGACTGCATTTATCCTGTGCGTACCAAACGGGCTCAGGATCATCAACAGCCGCTTGCCAAGGCTCGTGGTAATTTCTCTGTCGTCCAACTGGCCGACACAAGTCCATTCATTGTCGGCAAGGTCAAGGCCAATCTCCTCCCAAGTTTGCCTCATGGCTATCTCGGCGTAAGCCGAGTGCGCTTCTGTTGGGGCTTGACATTACTTACCAGTATACAGTGCACCCTCGTCTCCCTCTTCCGACCTCCCTCCAGGAAAAGCGACATGACTGTCGGCACCCTTGCCATCCCGTCCCTCTCTCCGGATGTATAAAAGTTCAGCGACGCTTTCCGGATGGTTAACCCAGTCGAGTCGGAAGAAGTCGTTGAGGTTAGGAGGGGTCGGTGGGATCAACTCGGGGTGGGCGAGGATATGTGCCGGCGGCCGAACGTGGATAATGAGCGAAACAGAGGCTCGCCTGGGCTCTGTTCGTTGAACATACCTGTGATAGTTAGCCAAGACAAGAGGTGTGAATTCGTCGCCGACTCACGCGTGGGGGGTGAGGCTATGATACGCGGAGGAGTCACACGGATGCGGTTCAATGCGACCGCCAGTTGTTTTACTACGTTGGCTGAACGATGGATTAGCTATTTTTATGGATTTCGATCAACCGCCAACTTACTATTGCTGCTGTTCTCCGACATTTTGTGCGTGCCCGCGGGTATCGTCGCTCTGCAGCTCTGGTGGGGCAGTTGCCAATCCGTTGGGGATCCGGAAAGAGGCTCCTCGTCACTATGGTATCTTTATAGGCTGACACAGATAAAAATGGGATGGTCAGTGGTGTCTACGCCGTCAGTGTGCGACCGTTGTAAAATTTGACGTCAGTGGGCAAGAGGAGCAAGTCCGCAATATCCAGCGCCCAACCCAGCGACTTTCTTGGGGGGGCCTATTTCAAATCACCGGATGCCATCATCAGGGCTCGATGTCGCTGCTGAGTCATCGCCACGGCAGACAAATACAACCTTCCTTTTTCGTCCATTATGATCCCCACCCCAGACCTGTCGCATCTGACCAAGGACGATCTGCGACGGGTATACGAACCAGCAGGTAAGATCTACGCGAGTCTCATGAGCCGAGCTAACAAATATATTAGAACAGAGGACACGTTTCTTCTCCTCGACGCCCTAGAACAAGACGCGGGCTTTCTTCGAGAGCACAAGCCGACAATCTGTGTGGAGATCGGGTATGTAGAACGCATAAAAAGTCCCCCTCCACATCCATAAACCATTCTTAGCTCAGGATCGGGATGTGTCTCAGCGTTTCTCAGCGGTATACTTGGAAACGAGCCATGCTGTAAGGATATCTTTCGATGCACCGACCCCATTTCCTAAACGACATGGTTCAAAGTAATCATAGGAACAGATATTAATGCCCATGCCGCAAGATGCACATTGGCAACGGGAGCTCGAAACGGCGTAAGTCTAGTTGAGATATATTTACTAAACACTTATATCTAGCCTAGGCTAAAATTGACGCCGTAGTTTGTGACCTGGTAGCACCGCTGCAGGATAGACTTCGCCACAGCATTGATGTATTGATATTCAATCCCCCATATGTACCCACAGAAGAAGAAGAAGCATTTGACGCTCAAACAGAAGGGGGCATCGCCGGCGCCTGGGCAGGTGGGCTCGATGGCATGGCTGTAACCAATCGTTTATTGAACAATCTGGATGTGAGCATGATTCCTGAGACGAGACACTCTGATAATGACATTGAGCCAGAACTTGCTTTCGGACTCGGGCTGCTTTTATTTGGTCGCGTTAAAGCAGAACAATCCTTCAGGGATTATAGCTCAAGTCGGACAAACGGGGCTGGTTGGGAAGGTATCTACTCGACTGCTTGACTTGCCCCAGTCAATTTATCCTGAGGCTTGATAGGTTGTACTTCAAAGGCGGGCAGGTCGAGAACACTTATGCATACTCCGTTTTTCTCGGAAATGACCTTCCAAGTAAACCTACACCTATCATTTGTTTATGCCTTCCCCAAATCACGTCCTATACCGGACGTCATGGTACCGGAGACAATACAGCATGGCTTCTTCACAAATCTCACTGACCATGCGTCTGACGGGCGCAAAACGAATCAAATAATTTGCCACTCGATAGGTTCTAGCCACATCTTTTGATTCCAGTTCAGGGTTATCGGTGCAATCAGTGGCTTAAATAGTAAGAAGCGATGGGTCCGCAAGACGGTGGGCGTAACAGCGTGGCTAAGCTGGTGGCTCATGATTGGTTGGCGGAGTCTGACTTGGCTCGCGCCAGCGTCTCTCCGCACTGATTCCTGTAATACCTCTTCACATAGACACTTCCATGCCGCAACGGAGGTGCCGGCCTGTGGCTATATAACCACCAGAGTCCACAGTGAGGCTCGTTAGGACCTAACATTTCCTTTCCACCCAATTACCATCCTCCTCATCCGCGGCCAACATGAAGTTTTCTACCACTTCTATTGTCGCTCTCGTTGCCGTCACATTGAACATCCAGCAAGCCCAGGCTGGCCCAGTCGCAATGGGATTGTGCTACACTGCTTGCAATGCTGGTGAGTCTATCGGCCTTTATTTCTACTAGTCTGTTTGATCGACTGTTGAACTATTTAGGTTACGTTACATGCTGTGTCGCCGCCGGTGCCGTCGCAGGCACATTTACCCTCGGACTTGGTGTCCCGGCCGCGCTATTCACTTGTTCCGCCATTCAAGGCGCTTGTATGGCCGCTTGCACCCCTCTTCTCATTGCTCCTACGCCTTGAAATTGTTGTCCCGTAGCCGCGTCCACTATCTGCCTGGTGTCATGTTTGAAACGCGCCTTGTATCAATATGTTCATAACCTACCCTCTATAATCACAAATATGACTATGATCGATATATACCTGGCCCCTCGTGAACTAACCAGAGGACTGGATGTCATAAGTAGAATATTCAATTAAATATACACATGAGCGGCAATATTAGGAACACTTCGTTCCTGGGGTTCACGATGAGCACCAACTTTGCCAGACTGGTCGCCAACAACGAAAGCGGTATTACTTGCCAGGATGTCAGCATATAATGAGGACGATGTAGTAGAGCTAAATAATCGGTATTCGAACCCTTCCATATGGCGATTTTACTCGTCATTTTGTAAAGATCTCCAAAATGAGAGTCCTCTCCAGTCCTTGGTTGGTGTTTCCTTCAGTATTTCATCAGCGATAATCGAGAGCAGTATTAATCATCTACACAAAACGATCAACTATAGGAGAGCAACTCCACATTCTGTTAACGAAGGCCAGAGGGCTAGACCCCGAGTTAATCACCGCGTGGCAATGACGTGGCTAGACAACGGTGGGGTGACGCCCAAGTAGTTCTATCACGGCGTTATCGCATGTACCAGAGACAAGCCTACCATAGTATTCATTGAATCGTCGGATTGTTAGGTACTGTAAAGAGTGGGTATATAATCCTCCATGGAAAGCCATCTCCCGACCATTCCATCCTACCACCCAAACGGTCTCGACTATAAATCGCCTATATTACTAGCATGAAGAAATCTAGCTTTGCTTCCATAGCCGTGGGGGTGACTGCACTAGCGACTGTTCAAGGTATCCCTTTGACGATGGGGCGTGTTGTACGGCTTGCGACAACGGTATGTGTTTCAGACAGTCCTCGCGTCGCATCCACATGTTGATTCAAGTCGTCTTGAAGTATCTGCAGCATGTGTCACCGCTGGCACCAATGCAGGGATCTTTAATTTAGGAGCTGTCGTGCCGGTCGCTCTCATTTGTTCTGCAATTAAGCGCGTTTGCATAATGAGCTGCGCCTTTCTGTTTACGCCACCTTTCCCTTGAATCCATAGGTGAGTCTCATTCCCCCTAAGCGTGTTGGAATCTGTTCAAATTTTTTTTGATTCGTTTTAAATCAGTGGGAAATATTTATGTAGTCTGAATGATACAAATGAAAGTAGCTGAAGTTGGATTCCCAAGCCAAGTCGCTGGCTTATAAGCAATGCACTGCTCGTGCTCTTTGGGAGAGAGAATCTGTCACATAAAAATAGTGAAATATACACCACAATGCACTTAGACACTTGATACATATGCTGACTCTCAGACATAGACTAAAGAACCCAGCCACCCGTCTTCAAAAAGAAATCTATAGTGAATCGTAACTTCATAAATATCGAAATAGCTGCTTGTTCATGACTAAAAATCATCGCAAATGCTTAGCTGATGATATCCCATGATAAGAAAATCCCTAAGAGTAGGGTGGGAACGACTAAGATATAGAGTGTGGTGATTGGGGATGGGTGGGGCTGAGCCGCACTGTGAACGCTCCCCGAGACTTTCGAGTTTCTGAAAACGTGAACATAGTTCTGAAAAGAATGTGAGTCTATGATTCATCGCCACGCTTCGCTATACGTACGATCAACCACGAAGTATTCTTTCGGAAATGACAAGTCAGCACCAGGAAAGGCGCATAGGATTGAAATATACTCACATAGAAGTTACCTGGGTCCAAGATGTGATCAGAGCAGGTTCCGGGACATCCATTTGCAGGATCGGTGTATGAAGCTCCGGCCCAGTCACCTAAGCCATAAATCAGAACGTGCCTGCCACCATGGCTCAATGAAACATACCACAGAATGTGATATCGAATACAATCTAAAGGATCCCTCAGCAACGAACGGAACAAGACGCATATACAACAAACACACCTGATGGTCCCAAAAGTACCTGTTTGGCGGACACGAGGAATTCGATAGGAGTGCTGTTGGTTTACCCCAGAGCTCAGGCGTGGGTGTGTTTTGGATGATGTCATTGGGTATCGTGGAGCGATGAAAGAACCCTACAAACGCGGTAAGACACTAGGTGCTGTTGCCGGAGTCAAAGCCTACAGATCCAAACCCCATTGTTGTCCCATCGACTCGCGAAAACGCCTCCACCAACAGCGTTGAAAGTTGCACCAAACGATGCGGCACTGTCGTTGATCAAACCACACCCGGCATTGGAATCGGCAAATGCAGAGCAGTCAGATGCCTATGGGGGGTCGCACTCAGTCTCGAAAATGTATTTTAATGGCACAACAGACGCACCAATAAGTTCCCGGTAAAGTTCTGTGGATTGGTAATCGTGCATCCTATCCCAACAAAAGTCAACACATCATGATCCGATGCGTCGCTAACCCAACGCTTACCATCGGCTGTATGGAATGTGGCCTGGTTCCTCGTGTTCTCGTGGACACCCTCAAATATATCAATTTCTCCGCCTTGCGGCCAGTTTGGTCCGACAGTCCTGTAGCAGCACATGCGTTTCGTGAACGAAGCTATATTGCGAACGGGCACGTGCATACCAGAACGCAGGCCATGTACCTGAATAAGTTGAAGAGGTAGCGAATTGAGCAGGAAATTCAACGAGACAATAAGCTGACATACCACAACCATGAGGAGAACGCTGTAAATCCAAAATGAACAGACCACCATTGTATCGCTTTTTCGACTGAATCCGAACACTATAGGGACAAAGCGGGTGCCAAGCACAACCCATAATTTCAGGGCACGGCCATCATCGATCTCAGCAGCCCTAACTGACCTTTTCCTATTTTGGCCTGCAGTCAGCCATGTCGTGTTATCAACTTTCATGACGGCTTTGCCATCGCTTGTGACGTAGGCCAGCCCTTCGCTGAAAGCTGTATTGCGATCGACGTATTGAACTTGGCCGCTAGCTGGCGGTGAGCATTGGACATAACGACAACGACGGGAGCAACTCACTTGGTTGGATCCTTGTCCGTGTAAAAGTCGAACCCGCTGTACCAACGTTCATCTTGGCACTCAAAAGGATAGAATGCTATTCACTCACTCAAAAAACGATTTCCCCTGGTACAGTGTATCGACTATCCAAAGGTTCGCAGAATCATTTGAGGCCGCTCTGTTCTCCAGCCCGACGGTGCCCCTGGCTCCTCGCTTCCATAGGCCAGAGACCCTCTCTCCTAGACTCCCTAGCGAAGGAAGAGGAACCCTGCTCAAGATCGACGGGGGTGACGGTGCCGCAGTCACCGAAACAGCGAGGACAAGAACGCCAAGCGCTCCAAGCTGTCGTCCCATTATAGCCTGATGGTCGTTACGAGAATGGATTTACTGGACTGATCGACGGAAGCCTGCTGTCGTGAATGTCGGATGTACGACGGAGATCCCAGCTCTTGACGGTTGGGAAAGTGTCGAGTTGGTTGTGCGATGGAAACAGCGATGGAGAAACAAAGGTGAGGAGGGGAGCAAAAGCAACAAGGGGGATGTACGTGGACACGAGGAGAAATCTAGTCAGTAACCGCTGGTCTAATAACCAAAAACGCAGGAATGAGGGGCTCGTGGTAGACACGCGCAAGATGTCCAAATATTCGCTCTGCTCCCAGTCACGAGTTCTTCTAATCTGGGCCCCTCGAGGTTGTTCTTCTAGCGTTGTCAAATTACACCATATCTAGTCCTTTCTAGCTAGGTAACGCTGCGTTGCACATAACATCAGTCCCGCAACGTGTGTGACACGAGGCAGAGATGGGATGGGATCCCCGACAGGATGAACGGCTCAAGGCTATGCGCGATCAGCCGGTCCACTCAAATGGTTTTACCGGGCAGCCGAGATGCATAATTGACCACATGGATTCCATACATGGCATGATGAACATATCAGCCTCAGAGGCCAGAAAAAGCGTAATACACAAGGGAGGAAGGTAGTACTGAATGACAAATTGTTTACCGGTAGCGACGGAGGGAGAGGCTATCGAACCGTCGAATGTTAGTAAGAAATTACTGCGCACAACGAGTATGCGACGTACGTATTGTGCCTCTTCCAGGTCGAGCGCACCGGGGTGTGGTTGTAGCGGTTGCCCTTGCCGAGGCCACGGTTCTTGAAGCGAAAAGGTCAAAAATAGACACCTTGAAATAACGTGGAGGAAACTCACTTGCTTGCCGATGCTGGTAAGGCCACGAGCCTCGCGCCTCTTGTGCACGGGATTGACAATCCAGTTGATTTTAGGATCACGGCGAATCTGAATCAGATGCATGAGTTTAAGTCGCATATATTCAATCCGATGCCGCTTACCGCCTTGTGATTGGGGTCGACAAGGATGACCTCGTAGTACTTGTACACACCGTCCTGGTTGATCCAATAAGAGCTGAGTACGCGCAAGTTGCCGCATCGGCGTCCAACGCGCTCCTCGGCGGTGCTCCTCAGCCCACGCTGGAACTTGAGGTGGTTGACACCCTGTCGGACAGGCTTGCCGTAAGTCGCACCTGTTGATAGATTCGAGAGTTAAGCAACTGGCGTCAACAGGAATACACTGGCGGACAGCGTACCCTTCGGCACTGGCTTTTTCCTGTTGCCGCGGCGCACGCGCACACGGTAGATCAGGTAGCCTTGCTTGGCTTTGTAGCCAAGACGGCGGGCCTTGTCGGGGCGAGAAGGACGAGAGGCACGGTGGATGACATTGAGTTGACGGTACTCCCAGCAGCTAAAGGTCGTCTTTAGCTATCGATCGTACGGGGAAACACAGGACGTACCGGACGCGGAGGAGGAAGCGGAGCACATCGCTCTGCTTCTTTTTGTAGAGCTCGCTAACGTATTTGTACGCGCCCATTGTGCTGCTAAACGTCGAATGTCAGATTTTACTGAATCATCCATCCACTCGAACGACATAAATCCATCCAGCCAGAGTCTCAAAAACGACATTAGGCTCCTTCAAATCATTTTTGGCACGGCACAAGGGACGCCGACAGTCTCACAGACAATGATACCTACCTTACCGACGATCTTGAAGGTGCCGACGATGAGGATAGACAAACCGGAAACGAGCGGAAAACACTTGCTTCCGGCCGGACCAAGAGCACAGCCACGATCAGCTACCCGCCAGGCGGTTAGATCACACTCATCCCCGATCGGGAACGGGCGTGTCGCCGCACTCCACCGGGCAGAGAACGAGTTACTCGGGAAATTCTGGCGCCGCTTAAAAGAGCGACCACGAGGAACGTCCGCACGTCTCTAACCACCACCACCACCCTCTTTGCTCAACTATGATCACCCCCGTTTTGCGCTCGGTTTCTGGTTTACGCCCCCAGCTCGCTCGAAACGCTCGATGCTGGTCCCGTGGATTCGCAACAGTCACCAATGCAAGTGTCTCGTTTAGGCGCCCCAACAGGCCCACTCACATACAACCTACAGGACCCATCGTTCCGCATCCCTGTCATTGACTTTAGCAAATACCGCTCGGCGCAGTCGACGTCTGAAAAGCAAGCAACGGCCAACGAGATAGTCACTGCCTTTGAACAAGTCGGATTTGTCTACCTTTCCCAACACGGAATCGATGCTGGCACCGTTGAGAATGCGTTCAAACAGAGCGCCGAGTTTTTCGCACTTCCGATGGATGTGAAAGCCAAGTTGGCTTGGGAAGGTGAGTTTGGTTCTCCTTGGGTCACTCATGAAGACTAACGTGGCGCAATGGTCAGATCCCCGCTCGAACCGAGGTTACGTTATGCCCGGCCGAGAGCGTGTAACGCAGTCCAACGACCCAGCAGAGATTGCTCGGCTACGAGCACAAGCACCCGACTCGAAAGAGTCGATGGAGATCGGTCGGGACTGGGACGCGACTTGGTCGAACCGCTGGCCGGACCCCAAAGACGCGCCCAACTTTAAGAAAACGTTCTTGAGCTTCTTCCAGGTGTGTGTGCACGATCACATGCACCGATGAGAAGGAGTTTGAGTGATCAATTTCAGACTTGTCATGAGCTACATGCCGAGGTCATGTCGTCGATCGCGATGGGCCTTGGACTCGGCGAAAGGTTCTTTGACAAGTTCATTGACGAGCAGTTCCATAACTTGCGTCTGTGAGTTGAATGTATCGTTTTGTTTAGTTTCCGAGGCTCATAGCCCCTAGGCTCTCGTATCCCCCTATCAAACGCGACTTGCTGCTCAAAGAGGGACAGGCGCGTGCTGGTGCGCACTCTGGTATGTTCACAGCATCGTTCCGCCTCTCTGGGGACTAAATAACTGGTTGGCAGACTATGGCTCCCTTACCTTGCTCTTCCAAGACCAAGTCGGTGGCCTTGAAGTACAAAACCCACACACTAAGCAGTTCCAGCCTGCAACACCCATCGTGAGTTCAAGTGTCCCTCATTCCAGGGTCGTTTAATTAACGACACACACTAGCCCGGAACAATCGTCGTAAACGTCGGCGATCTCCTGGCTCGATGGTCAAATGACCGATTGCGGAGGTACATTCACATGCTTGTGTTATCCCCTCGCTTTCTTACTAAATCACGGATTTAGCACCCTGCACCGTGTCGTTGCACCGCCGGTTGGTAACGGCCCAACGACGCCTGCTCGACAGTCGATCGCATTCTTCTGCAACCCCAACGGCGGGGCTCAGATCTCATGCCTGCCCAACTGTGAGGGTCCCAGGGGCGAGAAGAAATACCCGTCCGTTCAAACGGAAGAGTACATTGTTGGAAGACTTAGAGCTACTTATGCATAAACTTATGTCTGCTTCTTGTATGAAGAGCCTGTGGGCTGATGTCTAATTTGGGGAACTGAACGTGGGTTCCCGAGGGGCTGTGGTGCTTTTTTTTTGGGTTCGATTATTATGGGCTATCATCTGTCAACGCATAGTAGAATTAAATTGTCTATGATGTGTCCATGCTTATGCATAAGCTAAAACGAAGCTAGAGTATCCAGTAGTAATGAGAGTGGAATAGGGGTGAGTGCGCAAGTCTCGAGTACAGAGGGAAAGAGTCCGTTATGCAAACCCATGCGAACAAAGCAGGAAAAAAAAAAGGATGCTGCTGTCAAGAGGACAGGTCAGAGGCAGATCTACACGAGCTGCTGCAAGACGAGCGCCACTCCGAGGCCCATGGCAAACGTGACACTGCCCACAGCGAGTTGTCCTGCGCCGGCGATGTAAGAATCGTCTGGACCGTAAGCTACAAAAACAAATGTTAATTCGGTTCAGCCATCAACCAACACGCAGAGCTTGCCTCCGTTTTTGCCCCCGGGAGTAGGCGCAACCTGGCCGCCCTGGGCACCCGCATCGACGGTCGAAGGCGCGAACGGGTAAGTCGTCGGTGTGGTGGAGGTAGATGCAGTGTTTGCCCCAGACCCAGCGGGTTGTGTGCCGCCCGAAGCTGCTGGCGCGGCAGAAGGCAAGATCGTTATGGGAATTGGGACCGAGACGGTCAACTGTACACGGCCTGAGAAACGTTAAGCACGGCGTGTAGAATATTCGTGATAAAATACGGACCTGTGCCTGAAAGGGATATCTGCTGAGAAAAGCTAGTGCTAACAACAGGCGATGGTGCAACGGTCGTTGCAGCGGATCCCGATGCTGAGGGTTGGGTGCCAGACTGGGCACGGGACTGGCTGCTCCCGCCGCTCGCCGAAGGTTGGGCGCTGGACGATTGGCCGAGCGCGACGGATGCAAGAGAAAGAGTAGCAAGAACAGACGCAAGGACTCTCATTGCTCGTTTTTTCGCGCGGCGTTGACGACGGGGATGGACGCAGAGATGAGCAAATCCGTTGCACTGCCACAGCGAGTCACGTGCGGACGGCAGCAAGTATCGGCGGTGTCGCCTAGGCGCCTGTTGACGACTGGGTCGTATACGTACTTGGTCTCGCGTATGGTGCTAGGCGTAGAGCTAGTGTTTGCTCTTTATGCGACTACGTAAATCGCCAAATTCTATTCTTATTCATTTTCTCGCTAACAGACATTCCACTGGTCAGATGCGCACCGAATGCACTAAATCAAGCGAGAGATCTCACTTGTTTTCAAAACGGGCAGCCCAGAGCCGGCAGCATCGACGCAAACGACGGGTACGCTGGCCGCTGACTGGTAGACATGGTAGCGTCGCACGTGGGGGGTCGGGAGAAATACGGGAGTCTGGATTGGATTCGCAAATCGAAGCTAGCCCCTGGCTTGAGTTGCCCGAGGTGAGCAAGTGGAGAACCAAGCGCTGTTCACATGAGCTGGGTCACTTGCTCCGGGGTCACCCGCCTCTGTCATTTCCCCGCGGCAACTGCAGACTAGTTAAGTACTCAGCCAGCCTCGTATTCTCCACCACCACCACCACCACTATGGCCCAGCCCCTCACCTCCCACACTCTCTCGCTGGCGCTCCAGTACCTGCTCCCGCCGTCCGAATTGCCAGAGCACCTGCTCGCCCGATCGTTGCTCCAGCGCCATCATTTCCTGAGCATATCTCCGTCCGATACAGCCGCCTATCTGTGTTGGCCTCGAGCCGGCGACGACCCAGAACAGACGGTCGCTGCACTCGACCGATTAGCCACTCAGGACCACGAACACCTCGTTCGCACCGCCGAGATACGCTACCAACCAGCGGGCTCGAGTCAAGACCCAGTCCGAGCCCGTGTATGGCTCGACAACAGTGTGCAGCTTGTGTTTGTCTGGGAGGAGGACCAAGACGGCGCTGGGTGGCGCTACTTTGACACCGGCAAGTCGTGCACGTCATTCATCCAATCTCCATTTCGCTTACCATTTACCGTGCAGATCACCGTCCCATTCCCGCCGGCTGCAGCCCCACACTCGCCCCCGCACTCCAGATTACCCCCGCGCCAGAACAAGACCACGAGCAGTCGCCAGGCGCGTGCTACTCCAGCTCCTCAGCACTCACCTCGGCGTACTCACCTATCTCTACGCCCGCTTCAGACGACTATTGGGCTGGATACGGCTCGGGTTCTGCTCCGCCTTCCCCCCGGATACCCACACGTTCACTCGGACCTTCCGCGGCGGAAGAAGAGGACGCATACTGGGCGTCGTATGGTGCTGTCCATGGTTCTGCGGATTCAACCATCCCATCGCCAGTACCTCCCAAGCATAAGCAGCTCGACGCATGGGGCCGGGAAGCCCTTCCGTGGGATGACAGCACTCCGGGCTGGGAGACGGGGGCGGATTCCACAGCTCAACATGGACTGGGCGTAACGATCCTGTCCGACTCGCGTCCGCCGACTCCGCCATCCTTGCCGACACAACCCCTGACGCTCAACACTCAGACACAGGCGCCCGTGCCCCTTCCGGGACTAGACCACCGAAACTGGAACAGCCCTCCGTCTTCGCTGTCTGCGCCGTTTTCGGCCATGTCCGAACCAGACGACGCACCGCTTGACGAACCTGATGTGCCAGCTGCCAATGAACCCGAAGCATCTACTTCGAGCAACATTCTCAGTCCCGCTGACGCCGGCTTGTCGGGCGCAATCAAGGGGATGTATGCTCTCTGGAAAGCGTCCCAACCTGCGACGACGAGCGCAGACGAGAGCAGACAGGCGTTTTTGGCAGTCGTTGGGAGCGCATTGGCAGACGCATGACGATATACTGACCGGAGCTCCCATCTCTGAGCACACCAGATATTCAAAAGTAGACACACTTGACGTTTCCCCTCTCACGAACAACGATCTATGAGCCCGCTATCTCCCCCATGTGCCTATCCTTTTCACCTCGCACCTCGCATTCTCTGTTCTGCAATTGTATACTAGCTTTATCGGGCAATGATATACCACAACATTTGTAGATGCCGTGACCAGACACGCCACATACGTATCTCGTGTTAAGAGTACTGATCCGAAGGCACCCGATGGTCGAGCTCGGTCCAAACAGAGTAATCGAACTCGTTACATTACATCGTGACGATGTTCAAGCTTGGCAAGCTGAATAAGACCAGAAGCTTGTCCAGCTTCACAGTACAAGCTCGGGCGTGAACACGATGGTCAGCAGTGACAGATGCAGCTGCCCTTGCCGCATTTCGCACCCGCCTCTCTAGTATCATACTCGCAGGGGGCTCAACCCCTTCAATGAGACTTTCCCGCTTGTCCAATATATATATATATAGGTCGGGCATGTTGAGATCTACAATTCAGCAGGCCTGCCAGCCATCGTGGAATCTAGGGGCGGTCGTTGATATCATAGTCGAGGGAGATAGTGCCGGAGTGGCTTTGTGAAATTGTATATTCGGATGATTTTGGTTTACAAGGAGCGCACCATTGAGACTTGGGCCGCAAACATAGAGCCACAATAGCCACCAAATGTGGCAGAGTTCTAGCGCTTAGACCGTGCGATCGTGTTATTCCGCCTGTACCAATTGAACACCGCCCGAGGCTCGAGTCAGGATCTTGAGCGCCCAGAACGTTTCGATATTTTCTGCAGCATCGATATGGAGGTTCTACACGTGTGTACTGTGCGGTATATCACGCGCTCCATGGTATATATACCCCCCGCTTGAGATCATGTTTCCCTCACTACGCCCAAATGTCCGAGTCAGATAGCCCTACCTTTCACAGAATCACCGTCAACGCGGCTGAACAGGACCATCGAATCAGGGCTGTCACCGTCTTCCAAACCGACCGGGCCGAGGTTAGACGTCGTGTGGCTGTTGAGCTCAAGGTACGGTCATTTTTATCACAAGACGAATGCAACTCAGGCCAGGGACATGCAGAGAGGGCAAAACCAAGTAGACATTGAACAACTTCCTTCATGCATACATGAAGATTCTATCCACGTAGAGGGAACGGGCTCGCCGTTATCCTCGATGTGGTATACCACGACCCTGCTTCCAATCGTGCGACAAATATCACCCTCGTAGACGACAGTCCTGTGGCAATTTGTCATCGTGAACTCGAGTCGCTGAAGCAGGATCGCAATATCGCTAGGGAGCAATTTAAATTCCTTAGCTCGTATGGACACTCGTTTGTGAACAAAGTGACGGACACTGAGGAAATGGGTCGATTCCTGGATATGTTTGGTCCTCGTCAATCAGAGGTTGCGAAACGCTTGCAAGAGCTTGACCTCCAAATCGCTAGGGCCGAGAAGCAGTATGAAGAGAAGAGGAAAGCCTATGAGCGAGAATACGACAATAAACGATGTACCAAGATATCCGTGGTGGTATATACAGAAAATGATGGTACGGCCGAAATTATGCTGACTTATAGTATGTATACTCTACTCCGCTATTGGAAGACTTAACGATAAACTTGCCCCATTCTGTAGTGGTTTCGAATGCAGGCTGGACTCCGCTCTACGACGTACATGCCTCTGTTAGCAAGTCGCGAAAATCGTCCTCGAATTCGATCTAAACTACCGGGCCTCGATCACCCAAATGACTGGGGAGAACTGGTCGAATGTCAAACTGACACTATCTACAGCTTCTCCTCAACTGGGAACCGCCATTCCATCACTGTCACCTTGGCACCTCAAGCGTGTGCAACATTTGCACCGTGTACAGCAGGGGCGAATGCGTTCATGGTCGCCCCCTCCAGGTCGAGTGGCTAGCATGAGCGAAGTGGCCGAATCGCGTTCTCGCTCCCACTCACCAGCTCGCATCGTGCAGGCTCAGGACGAGTCGCGGCACCTCCATTATCGATCACGTTCTCGCTCCCTCTCGCGGGGCGGTAGCGAAGACCTAGCACCAGCATACGAGCCGCCACGTATCCGAGCTCCATCGCCCATGCGCTGGCGGGGCGCCCGTGCAGTATCGGCAGATGCTCTGAATGCCATACTTGCTATCCCAGGGCGCAGCAACATTCCAAGTGATGAAACTAGCCACAAGGTGGCCATCCAAGTTTTGTATCTTCAGGCCACCATAGAGTGGATATGCATACCCAGGAAGCTGCAGCGAGTATTCTTAAAGGTGATTCAAGTTTATAAATGTGTCCCAATGGTTCCTAATAGCAGTAAAAAGTGCAACGTCGTGAATACAAGCGATTTCATGCTGCTTCCGGGAATAGGGAGGGTTTTTCTTAACGGTAATTTTGTGTCCAAGACTCGTATCGAGGTATGTCGCCCCTTCCTTTGCAGGGCGCCGATCTACCTCATCTAGTCGCTTAATGTAGCATGTTGTCCCCAATAGCGCTTTCACAATATCTCTCGGCATGGACCCATCACTACGCGTAACGTACCCACCTGTGCGCACACTAAATCACACCACGCCCCAATCAACCTTTTTGTCCCGCAATAAAGAGGATGCCAACAAGAACATTTCCACTTACTCTCAACGCATTACTATACGCAACCCGGGATCCAGTGCTGCTTCCGAAGTCCACGTGTTTGATCAAGTTCCTGTTAGCACAGACACAATCATCACCGTCAAGGTGCTTGTACCGCCTGGCCTTGGTCCCGTGGTGCTACCTGCGAATGGCGCAAAGGAAAAGCAAAATAGCAAAATTCGAGAGTGGGTACAAGTGCGCAAGGGCGTGAAAGCTAGGTGGGCCCCTTTGGATGTCGGTGGTGAAGGAACCATCGAGTGGGTCTGTGATATGGGAGGCACTGAGGATACCGAACTTGAATTATCCTGGGAAGTCAACGCTCCTGTAGGTGAAGAATGGAGATAGGATGCGCGATCACGCTTGCATTCATTCCTTCTTAAAATTATTTAATCCAACCGGATGGTGAGACGTCGAGGCTGTGGATATATGCACCATATATTTGCCCTGAAAATTATTCTTAGATTGGACACTGATCGGGCACCTAGCCCGCACAGCCATTCATGTCCATCCAGTGATTGCTTGGCAGAAGGCGCTGTAGTTCAGTTCATGCCCGAGATATATTGCGGGCATGAGGCAGATATAACCGTGCTCTGCCACCATGCTGCTGAGCCTCGGCACTTGCAAAACGTACATATAGACCGCTCGCTGCCCGAATGATATCCAAACCACATACCCAACTCCACCCGGTTGAATTAGTCCCCCCATCCCAACCATGTATCTGAACTTTTCTACCGTCTTTGCCTCGCTCGTACTTTTCGTTTGCGTATCACATGTCGCTGGAGCACCTCTCGAGGAGAGCGAACCTAGCCTCGAGCTCCGATCGAATTGGCATCATAACAAGAATCACAAAGTCACCGTTGGCGCATGGGGTAAGCTCCGCTACGACCCACAGTATGTGCATGCCAAAGTTGGGGATTATATCGAATTTGAATTGTGCGCATTCATTGTCTGAACGTAGAGCAAATGCTGACCTCTATGCTCGCTTTAGCCACCCAAAGAATCACACTGTGACGGAAAGCTCTTTTGATAATCCTTGCAGCAAGCTCGTCAACTCGTATGGCGAGCCGACCGGGTTTCGCACTGGTTTGTGAGTAGCCTGGCGTTCAGCGTGGTTCCAACCCTTGACGCATTTATCCAGTGTTCCCGTCCCTGCTACTCAGACATCCCACTTCCCCACGCGCAAGTTTAAAGTGACCGACGTAAGTAAAAAATGGTTATATTTTTCAATAATACGCTAACAAATTTAACAGGATAAACCCCACTGGTTCTACTGCGGTCAAACTGGCCATTGTCCAGCCGGGATGGTATTTGCCGTGAGTAGTTATGTCCAAAAGGGGCTCAAATCAATAACCTTAATCGGCCTTCATCCCACAGGTCAATCCCCCCAAGCACGGGAACACTTTCTACAAGTTCCAGGATAAGGCAATTGCTTCGGGAAAGTAAACGATCATGAAAAACGCTACTCGCTGCAATTATGTTCTGGTGTCTTTTGATCAGTATCTGCTATTATAATTGATTATTTATATAAGACTACAATGCCCTCGTTAAGCAGGAACTAACTAGAACCCTTAAAACCAAATCCCATCATGCAAAGAATGCTCAAAATGCTGGATTCATGCTAGCAGCAGATTCGGAATGCGTTTGGAAGATAAAGCAGCTTTGTTTGTTCGCCAAACCAGTTGTTGCACGAACAGTAAAAACAAACCCTCGAAGGATTCGAACTCGGGTACTATCAGGTGCAGCATATTGATCCCATCTTCTCCGCTCGGGAGTTACAGCCTGGACCACTGCACCATAAGCCCTGACACAACTGGGAGATTCAAAAGTCCCGATCGGCGTGTTTGCATTACCGAATATACCACCAAGGGTTGACGCATATATTAGGTGCTGAAGCCCGACACAAGGTCACATCGTGTGGTATATTGTACGAACATCTGGAAAGGCTCCACTAGATATTAGTTCTAGTCATGATTCCCCGCTGTACCTGTCCTACTACATAGAATCACTGTATTCCATCCTTGGTGGTTGCTACCACTTCCACACGCCCCCCGCAACAGCCTCTTCTCCTTCTCCGCCTGGGCAGAAGGTCGCCCGCATCGGGGTCACACTCGCTTTGTTGTTGTGTACGGCCCAAGTGTCAGTCCCGTACGGGACTTTGTCGAGAGGAGGAGAAACAAGGTTTTTCATCTCTGGAGAAAAAGTAAAGACTAATTGGGATCGTTGAAGATGGACGGTATTGCAGGCGTGTGTATCTCGTGTGGGTTGGTGCCGGGGGGAGGTTCTAGAGGAGCAGGAGGCTGGGCGGGCGTCGATTGGACGGATGGCGCTTGAGCGTCTGGACCAGCTGAAGCCATTTGTCGGTGAGTTTCGCTTTGAGGCTTGAATAACTAGTCCGTAGGTAAGCGCGACTTTTCAACGGCTCAATACAAGTCAAAGCGTGCCCTGCCATAGCTGTTGCTCCAGATTGTAGTCCAGCAAACCTCCATTCCTTCGGGCTCTAGTAATGCGTCTGTATATTCGCAAATAAACATTTGGAAAATGACACTGGTCAGGTACAGCTAATGCACTCACCAACCATTGGGATGTTCACATTGTACAAGTCAACTTCGCTGAGCCTTAACCCGGAAGCGTCTCTTCCCCAGTTTTCCCATAGCCTTTTGATGATTCGTGCAGCCAGTAGGTGTGCTGGTTGGTTGTACTTAGGCGGAGACGGGTGATGAAATGTTCCGTAGGAGAGTGCAATAGAACGCTTTTGAGACAGGGCGCCTGAAAGGGCGGCACCGATTGTGCCTGATGAAAGCGTGAATGCGGCTGTTTGACGCCAGCGCAAATTAGGTACAAGTGCGTTCGTCGGGTGCGCACAGACAGGTGCATGCTAAGGGTCTCGTTTATGGAACAGGAGTGGATATGCTTACACGCTGTATTACGTCCAAAGTTGGGTCCCGAAACGACAAGATCGATTTCGCTTGGATACAGGTTATGCAAGGCGATGTTGGTGCAAGTTGCTGGTGTCTGCAGTCTCATGTATGTCGAGTAAGCGTTTGAACAACATCTGCTGCTAGGCCATACGTACACCTTCCAAGAGGATCCATTCTCCAACTTCGCCATCTTTGAGAGGTCGAGGCGCATCGCATTTCTCACCAGACCCATCTAGATCCAAATAGGGCTTGGTGTCATTATCTGTCATGATACTTCACTGTTGGGCGTACTTGCCTTCTTTGGGGTAGAAATACTGGCCATGAATAATATCCCGGATTACATACTAGGGGTTGAACAATCAAACTGGTGCCCTGAAGGTGAGTATCATTTTACCTACCGCCTTGCCTACGTGATGGAAGAACGATTCGTTGATGAGAAAAGTTTATGGGTTTGGGAGCGTACCTATCCAGGACTTCTGGGATGCTGGTAAAACCACTCGGACATCCCAACCTAGGCGAATTAGCTATATAAGTTAATCGGAGATGAATGATCCAAGGTGGTTGCTCGCCTAGCTTCTTTAGCTCGAGATAGAGACCAAGGACGTAGGGGGAGTCCTTTGACGGCGGTCCGTCGTCGTTGGTGATGAGGACTCGGATGGGGAGCGCAGACATGATCCAAGGCAGCTTGTCGGGTGAGTTTGAGCTGGCCCGAGCCGATCTGGGTTTAAATACGTCACTTAGCGAGGGTCCTCGCTTGGGATGAATCTGGGTCACGTGCCTGAAACCGTTCCTTGCGCTTTGGACAACCACCATGGATGATACCCAAGGGAAAATATATCCCAAGATCGGCAGTGCGTCCAACTGATTGAATTATCTGAATAAAACTGATGGGCTGTCTCACACGCACAGACTTCACTATTCGTGACTGCATAGGTGGTGGTGGTTTCTCTCGTGTCTTTCGAGCTATCAACTATGAAACACGCGCCACGGCAGCGTGTAAGGTTGTACTGATAACTTCGGAAACACCCGCGTCCCAGCGGAAGGACCTTGAGAAGGAAATCAAAGTCCATTCGTTGCTGAAGCACGTCAACGTCCTTGAGTTTTATCGTTACAAGGTAAGTACGCATCGTGTGGCGCGTTGTTTTCAGGTGGCCACTGATGTCTGGCAACGACAAAGACCATCGAAGAAGCAGACTCCTCAAAATACGTCCCTGGAGTTTACATGTTACTGGAACTGGCCTCGGGTGGCGATTTGTTTGACAAAATCGGTGAGTGCATTTTCGTTTCGCGGAGTCTAGAACTGGCCTTGATAGCCACACGTATTCGAAAAGCCCCGGACGTGGGTGTCGATTTGGATCTCGCACGATTCTACTTTTCGCAACTCATAGCCGGGCTTGAATTCATTCATTCGCAAGGCGTTTGCCACCGTGACCTTAAGCCGGAGAATCTACTACTCAACGTCGAGGGCCGACTGAAAATTAGCGATTTTGGTGAGTACTCTCGGTCTGGACAGTCTAAAAGCGGGAACGCCGATTTCGGTTAGGGCTGTGCTCTGTATTCAAGTACAAAGAGCGAACACGGATGCTGAGCGAGCGATGCGGAAGCTTGCCGTACGTTGCACCAGAGGCAAGTGATCTGTATTTCGTGCCCTGCATTGTTAAATTGAACAGCGCTTGAAATAGCTTAGTACGAGTGAGCCTTACGCCGCTGAGCCTGTTGATGTTTGGGGCACCGGCGTGATATTGTTCACTTTGTTGGTCGGGAGTGAGTGTCTTCTATATGATGAGCCACCGCTCAACTCAAGCTGAATCTAGATACCCCTTGGGACGAGCCTACCACCAACAGTCCGGAATTCGTATCTTATGCACGGGGCGAAATATTCCAGTACCCACCTTGGAATAATATTGATTCAGATGCACTGGGTAAGCCGTTCATTGGATGGGTTGAAATTCACTACAAACACCGATTTTGACCCCCTTTGCTAGAGTTTCTTCGTTCTATTCTAACCATCTCCCCGAAGAAAAGAGCAACAATAGCCCAAATTAAGGTACATCCTTGGTTCAATCTGTATGTTGATATCGACGCTACACACGTCATCGCTAACGAGCTACGCTAGACCTTCCCATGTTGACCGTGCAAATCCTCAAGCACTTGCAGAGCGTCTGACACAAAACCTCCGAAGAACAGGTGATCTTAACATTGCAGCCCCCGACCCATCTGCGTTAGGTGTGTCAGCAGACATGGATGTTGATTCTGAGCCTGGGGAACAAGACGACAAAATGATGACCCTTACTAACGCGACACAGTTTACCCGGAGCTTGCTGCTTTTCGTGAGTAATGATTATATGTATGCGACCACCCATTAGTTGAGCAACACCCTCTGTTAGTCTCAGACCCAGGGTGGAACGCGATATACACCATCCCTGACCCGCTTCTATGCACGGAACCCCCCCGATCAGTTCCTGCCGGTCCTTGTTGGGGCACTCCAGGCAAAGGGGGTTAAATGTGCCAAGGGTGCAGACAACAGCAATTGTGAGTGTGTCATACGCCAAGTCCTCCAAACAACTTTATTCAAACTCGATCATCCAGCCCGCATCTCATTCCGAGTGGGGGCCTAGACCGGCGAAAAGAACAGTTCCGGGGCACAATTGAGCTAGAACCATTCAAGCTGGTCGATTATGGGATCGATGGCTCTTTTGTCGTTATGAGCAGGGAGCGAGGAAACCCTCTATCTTGGCGGCAGCTCTGGAAAGAGACTGTGATGAGCCCTGGGGTCCAGGAATATGTGTTAAAGAAGGGTTCTAACTAGTAAGCACATTGAACGTAGATTCCATCAATGCTGTACTGTATATACTCCATAATCAGACATATTTCGCTCTGTGTGCGATCACGTGTAGGGTGGGGCCTAGCCGCCCACTCAGGCTCAGCCCAGGGTTGGGTGGGCAATTTATGCTGCATCAGAATTCTCCAAATACGTTTTTTTCTTTCTCCTCGACACACTTAGTCCTCACTTTCTTGTAGATTTGTGGGCTTTTATTCAAGCTCTCGCTAGCTTTGGCCAAAATAATCTGCTCACCTCTTCTTGGCCAGCTATGTTTCAGCTGATTGGCACTTGTATCTGCTCCGTGATTGTACTTTTGGCGGGGTCGCCCAACCCAACTCTTGCCAGTAACATACAAAAACCAGACCTCAGACTTCCGTAAGTAGGAAATTATGGATATGGTCGCACTCAATTATTCAGTTGCTGGATTCAAAGTCCTGATGCTCCGCCAATGCTCAACGTGTGGTTGATATGTTCAAATCCGCTTATGGGAATTATAAGACCTTTGCTTGGGGACACGACTCGCTTGCTCCTCTATATGGAGAGTCTATTGACGGCCAGTCTCGGCTCAACCCTCATCTTGCTTGACGGCTGAAAGTGAGAATTCTGCAGATCGGAATGGCTGGGGTGCGACGATCGTAGACTCGTTGTCAACAATGCAAATAATGGGGCTGAAGGTATGGTGCCATCCATGTACTGGCCGCCAATCCCCATGATATACTCTGTCCAACAGGATCTCGTCGACGAAGCAATAAATTTCACTGTCGAAATAGATTTTAGCCGAAGCGGCACCAATTATACTGTGTCGCTTTTCGAAAGCACAATTCGTTACGTCGGAGGGATCCTATCAGCGTACGAACTTGGCGGCAAGAAAGATTCGAGGCTAGTCAAAAAGCCCAGGAGTTGGCGGACAAGTTGGTACATGGATGGGTTGGGGACAACGACATACCATACAACGAACTTAATTTTACAACCAATCGGCCAAGGATCAAAGAAGTGAGTCTTACCGACTAGCGCTTCCGCATGTAGTGACTGAATAGTTTTGCATATCAGACGGGCTTAGGTACTTACCCTAAGTTATTGCATTGATTCATTTTGAACACTCGTACCTTAGCTGTTGCTGGAACCCTTGTTCTTGAGTGGGCGAGACTGAGCGACTATACCGGAAACGAGACTTATCGTACGTATGCTGAGAAGTCGATGCGACGCATTACCCTATTGGTGAGCCTATCGTGGAGATACTTGACGCTTGAAAGTTCCAACCGCAACCGGTAGGACGCACCGCTCCCCGGGTTGCCTGCTCAAATGGTTGATCCAAGCAATAATAAACCCAACGGTACATATATAGTACGTCGAATCCCATCAATTTTTGTGCTAGTTATATTAAATATCAACTGTAGACTTGGGGCGGAGGTACAGATTCGTATTTTGAGTACCTGATCAAATACGGTCGGATGACGAACAATGCCGATCCACGTTGGACCAAAACTTGGCTTACTGCCGTCGACTCGTCGATCGCTCATCTAATGCAGGAAGCCGTTGGGACTGATATCAAAGGCCTACTCTACCTCGGGGATCACTACAACGGAACAGTACGACATATTGGCTCTCATCTTGGGTGTTTCCATGGTCAGTGCTCGTTTCGAGACTTCACGTCTTCGCGTTTTATAACGATACCGAATAGGAGGAAACTGGATCATGGGTGGTCGGTTGACAGATAATGATACTATCGTCCATTATGGGTTAAGACTTGCCGACACATGCTGGAATACTTACGAGCGCACGGCGTAAGTAACCTTATTGCATTTCCCCATGGTGTTCAGCGTTTTACGAATAGTACAGAACCGGCTTAGGTCCCGAAGTCTTTGCCTATATTGGTCCTGATGGGGTGGGCCTCTCGAAAATGCGTCATTCGATAGCCAAGCTAACTGCAACACACTAGGACCGGGCAGGGCGAGTTCGACCAACACCAATGGATTTAGCATTCTACAAGGAGAATGGGTTTTACTCCTATAATGATACCGAGTGGGCATATTATGACCTGAGGCCAGAAGTAATAGAGGTATGTTTTATAGCTCTGGTATGTTCTGAAGTGCATGCGCTGAATCGGGTCCCAAGAGCAACTTCTATGCGTGGCGTGCAACAGGAGACATCAAGGTGAGAGGCGCATATATAACAGTTGATATCATCTAAGGTTTCCGTTAGTATCAAAAGCGAGCAGAAGCTGCACTTTCCAGTATCGAGAAATACTGTAAGACGGAGCACGGCTATGTTGGCATATACGACGTGCGATTCACAAACCAGTATGAGTATATCAACCAGACCGAAACCTTCTTCTTTGCCGAAGTTCTCAAATACCTATACTTGACGTTCGCGGATCCTAACACCATTCACTTGGACGAATGGGTAGTAAGTCGTTTGATTACTCGGCTGACTCAATACGCTCAAGTCCCCTAACTTGGGTTTTTAGTTGAACACCGAGGCGCATCCGTTACTAGCGCCACCTCTGCTTGACACTTATGCAACGTCCCATTGGGTTGAGCCTGTCAAACCGTTCAGACTACGTGCGATTGGAGCGATTGTTGCACAGTCATATTCGGCAATAAGTTTGAAAGGCTTGGCCTGGATTCTTGCTATCATATTGCTTGCGACGGCTTGGAGACTTAAACCGGCCCCACGGGGTAAAGATTAAGCAGATTGTCAAAGTGTATAGATCGTTCCTTTCGAATGGGAACACTTGGATACGATTTTCACACTTTTTCATGTGAGGCGTAGTGTATGTATATATAAACTAAATACCGGAGCGACGTAATTTCGGAACATTATCATAACCAGCTCAAGCTGACCATCTTACAAGGATTGCCACTTTTCTCCAGCTGGGGCACTGACTTCCCAGGCAAGTTCCAATTCTAGCTCTTCGTTTGGCTGAACCTCGCAATCCCATTCTACTGTACCTTCTCCCCCCACATCCATCTTGGCCCAGCGCGCCCTAACACCCTTTCGTACGTTCGTCCATGGCCTCTCCTTGTTCTTGTTCTCATCCGAGCTTTCGCCGGCGTGCGAGCTAGTATCGTCGATCGGCCCAAGTCCGCTGGGAGAAATAACATTGACTTTGATACGCGCCTCGGTGCTGACAGGAACATGGTCGACGACGCGAAGTGCGGTGACAGTTGCCGGACGAGAGTTGCGAATCGTGATGCGTTGAGAATGCCCATCAACGGACTGCCTATTGTCCTTGGCCAAGAACGCAAAGTTGGACTGGTGGATAGTGCGTTTCAGAGTGCGGACCGACGGATAAGTCACGCGGAGGGCAGAATCGGTGCCTAGAGATGTCTTGAAGGATTCATTGGGAGCGACGTGCTGGGAATTGTATTACTTAGGAAAACGATCTTTGGTGTCGGGGAACGGAGGGCTCACCTCGATTCGACTCTTGGACACAAAGTTATCATCCATGAACACGCTAGCTTCTCCAGGGAGCAATGTAAATTCGCTCGAGTTGACAACCTTGCACTGTTACCCAGGGGGAAAAGGTCTTAGTGTTGACCTGAGAACAAAAAATGAACTCACCCTCAAGAACACGCTCTCCTGTTCTCGCGGAACACAGACCCATTCTAGTTCAGTCCCCAGGCTAAGGACGGCGATTACTACTTTGTGGCTACCCTCGTCGCTCGGAATATCACTCCGCCCAGGTATGCCGAATGATGCACTGAGTACCCCAGCGCTCACAACTTTGGCCTGACGCAATGCCATGGGCGAGTATGCCGCTGACATAGACACATAATGATTACCTGACGTCTCCACCGAATCAAACGGAAGCTCGTCCGTGTCGTCCATCGGCGGCGCTCGCGATCCCCGTTTAGCGAATGTAAGGGGCCGAGCAGATCTCGTAAACACTGTTGGGGGAGGAGCAGGAAACCCAATCCGCCAAGGAGATAGTGTAGGCACATCACTGCCGAGCTGTGGCGAGGCCGTCGACAGCGTCAGTGCTACGTCCGGCCAGTTTTCGCCAGTCGTTTGTGTGATGGAGGCACGGTAATGGAGCGCAACCTTGGAGGACGCATCAGGTGACTTGGCGATGGATGCGCGTACATCGTAGAGCGGTGTCCAACTCGCGTCCGATACGACTGGTATAGATAGAAATTAGTTCCTGTAAGCAGTAGTTTGCTATGACATACGTACCATACGTCAGTACAAGTTCCGCTGGGCCATCTGTCTCGGCGAGCACAGTCACCGTGATTTTCGTTGCGCGCTTTGCTCCTCGTATGTCTGCATAGACTTTCTCCTGGGCTTCGCGATGAAGCTTCTCTGCACCGCTAATTTGAATATCCAAGTCTTGAATCTTCTTCGCTATGGCGATCTGGCGCGAACTAAACATATCCAGGAACTTTTGAACATCCTCTACGCTGATGCTCTTGCTGTCCAAGGTCTTGCCATACGAGCCCAGAAGCTTGGACTCTTCCTCCGCAACTTCGCGTTCCTTTTGGAGAGATTCGAGCGCCCGCTGAGCCTCGGCAAGAGCCTGCTGGTGTTCGTCATCGGAAGACGGTTGGCGAGGTCGGCGATGCGGGCTATGATAAACAACATCGAAAATGACTGCGTTGCCCGTGCCATCAACGCGGATCGAATCCTCGTTTATGCAAGTCGGAAGACGCTCTACGTCAACATGGTTTTGACCCGCCTGCAAATAGACAGGTTATTTCTCGTGGCCAATGCCCGACGGCAGACGGGGAGTACTATACCTTGAGCTCTAGATTGACTTTTCGCTTGATTTCGGCACGGTTCGCCTGGAAGACTGTGACAGAGTCGATGTGATCATCTTGTTCAGCACAGTTGACAGAGATGTGGTTCGCGGCGGGATGCTGGGAGACCATGGCGATGGTGCGAGAGGGTGGTGGTTTCTTTCATGTCCGGCCGGCAATCGGCTGGTTCATATATCGAAAGCCCACTTGGCGCAAGGCGGGCGCCTGTCCTGTTGCGCCACTCTTTCCGCCCACGGTTGGCGGTGGAAAAGGAGGAAGAAATCCCTAGGAAATCCGGTGGGGAGTCATAGCTGTGTAAAACACGAGTCAGAGCGGAATACGGTGATGACAGTATCAACGCTGTCAAACGCAGGCACCGCCGGTGGCAGATCCCCTGGGGCCCAGGCAATTAGCTCCCTGCAATTAGTAGAATTCATGTTTCCTGACAATACGGGCCGACACAGGTTCAGCGGAGCCGGCGGCTTCTTGAGGCGGTGATCTCCGAGGCACGCGTCTGATGGTGATGTAATCGAAGTCGCACGTCACTTGTGTTTGTGCCCAAACCCTTTTCGATGTTGGACCACAGAAACCAACATCACCCACGCGAAAATCAATAAAAGTGTGGCTACACAAGGCGACAGCAACAAAGAAACAGCTGCGTACATATAACGGCTTTACACTACGTGAAAAGAGAAAATATTAGGCATAGTTGAGATAAACCACAAATACTGGTCGCAAGGAACACCCCTATCATCAACAAAAAAAACGAGTTTGCCACGACAAAAGATGAAAACCCAGAACCGTGTTTATTTGGTTGGCACCTGCTCATCTTGCCACTTCGTCCCCCCGTCGCATGCCCACTTCCGAGGCGACTTTTGTGCCGGCTGTGTTCCCCAGTTGCCATGTCCTGTGGGCTCGACGGTGTCGAACTGGTGAGTCCTCATTGGCATAGACACTGATATCGCTCGTGAACACATCGGGTCCATTGCATGTCCCGTTGCTCGCATACATGCTGCCTCCTCCCACAATAGCGGGCGACGCCGGTCCTGCGCTATCTGCAGCTGTGCTACCCGAGTGCTGAGGCTGGGGCCTTGGACCGGCGCTTCGCTCCGGTGTCATCGGGGTAGCGCCGGCATTGGACCGAATCGGCGGGGGCGTAGCAGGAGACGGCTGCAGCGACAGCAAATTAGCAGACGACCGGGAACGCGCAGGGGATTGCGCCGGAGAGTATGTTCGTTGCCGTGTCGGAGAACCATCAACCATGTCCGTGTCACCTTCATCATCATCCGTATCTCGTCGTGCAAAGTCCGCAAAGAACCTGGGAGTGATAAAGCTGTGGAACGGAAATGGCGCAGTACGTTCAGGAGTCTCGGGCAGGGGCACCGAAGGAAGTAGCGGTGACGGCTGCCACTGAACCGCACGCATCGGGAGTGGCGGGCGAGCCACGATTCGTCGGCCGGGGGTCGAATTGGGAACAAATGTCGGTTGAGCGACCACCAGTTCTTGAGGAGCAGGTAGCGCAGGCGCACATCGCCAGCAGCGCCACTGGCTCGTAGAGCCTGGTGCATCCATACAGATACGGTGCGCCCAAGTACGGCAATCCGAGCATTGAATCATAGGCCGGCCATCGGCGCCTGCACGACAGATGCAACGCACGACATCCCCAGATGGCGTATGTTGCACGACTGCTCGAGCAGTGCGTCGAGCGATAAATTCTTGAACCGAGGCTCGGGCTAGCAGAGCGGTGCGTGCGTCTGCGCCATCTTCGTCGGAAGCAACAGAATCCGAGAGGCTCGAGTTCATAACCGGGCCAGCAGGATAACCAGGAATTTCGTCAAGCCCGGATAGACCACTTTCGAGACCAGAACCGGGGGTATTCCAGACAGGTTCTTCGATTTCGTCTACCTCGTCTTCAGCAGACTCGAGCCACTTTTTGACATGTGCAAGCTCGGCATGCCGAGCCCGAACACGCTTGTCTTCAACTTGGACTGCGATCAATGACCATGGGTACTGAGCGTCGGGCCACGGCGAGCAAAGGTCTGGGCCATCGTCGATAGCAGGTGAATCGCCGTTACTGGTATTGGTGGGCGTTTGATTGTATCCGTTGACAATCTTGCCAGATCCGGAGCCAGGCCTTGCGCGATCGCGACGGCGAGCTCTCCGAGTCCACGCGCCTCCAGGCCCGGCGACACGTTCTTCCTGTTCAATGATCTGAGCAAAGACATCAGCATGAACCGCTACCCGACCCATACGATGGACGTCGGCGACGATAATGCGTGCTCGAGGACGAGGTGCAGTCCTGGTAAACGCCTGGAGGTGTTTTGGAAGCGATGCTGAAGTGGTCGGTAGAGGAGACGGGATGGGGGCTTCGGCGATGATGCACCAGGTAAGGAAGGAGTGATGCGGGCACGCTTGGTATCCGGAATAAGGTCGACGTCGGCAGTAGTTGGTAGGTTGTTCCCCAATGGAGAGTGATTATAAGGGTGTGGGGTAGATAGATGGCTGGAAGCCCTTGCTTCGGTAAGAGTAGAGTGAACTAGAGTACGTTTATTTTCATTCGGCGGCCTGTTCCTGAAAAGGGCATTAGTTCTGGACACGATGAACACAAAGCAGTGGAGACGCAAAAAATGGGGCCAGTTAGGTAAAAAGCGACGTTGATTGGAAAAAACATTAGAAGCGCTGTTGTATCGGGCCACGTACCCATAATTTGCCCAAAACGGCTGGGCAAGGGTGCCCTGATGTTGAGTGGGGTACGGCAAGGCCGTAGTCGATACAGGAGCCAAGGCGATTGCATGTCTGTGATTCGCAGAGTATGATTGTTAGCACTTGAAAATGCGGGATCAAAAATGATATTCACTCACGGATGGGACCTGGGTCGGAATTGTTCCAAAACACAAAGTGATCAACAATGAGTTGGTAGATATGCTGGATATACCAAACGAAAACTCACATGTGCGACGAGTGGGCATTGAGGGCAACAGGCTGCAGCGGTGTTGAGTATTGTCTGTCAAGAATTATGGCTTGTAAGTTAGGGATCATGACAGCCGAACCGGAGAGGCAACGCAAGTGAAGTGAAAACACACAGGAGAGCATTAGAGTGGCTGGAGTCTATTTTTCGTTTTCTTGAGACGGACAGGACATGAGCATTAGACCGGTGGTGTTCGTTGTTCATAAGACCAGAGATAACAATCCACAGCGAGGCGCCGGTCCGTCACCTGTGAAAAAGAAGAGGCTAGCGTCAGGACAGGCGAACAACACAGACAACGGCGAGCAACATACTTGCGCCGGATGTTGAGGATTGAAGGTTGTGGACCACCTTGATTGGGCTAAGATACAAACGTTTGGCCCCATCACCGGTTTCTCGGATCTATTTTACCAGAGCTTACACACTTGCACAGAGGCCCCACCGCTTCAGCCACATCAAGTACACAACACGCCTTTTCGTGCCGATCTCGTTAAAGACCGTCCATAAAAACCTCTAGTTTCTTCGCAGCATTTCTCGCATTTACATGCTCATTAATTACATCCGTAATTGAGAAAATGATCCCGAGGCTCCGGGTCTGGCCGCCCCTGATCAGAGATGGCTTAGTATTTGTAGTGGCGATCAAAAATACCGTGGCGCCTTCATCAACATTGAACATCCCCAATATCGCGAACTAAATATTCTGCCACGCACACGTTCAGCGTTTGCGCATTGTTCCATTAGTTTGACTCCAGTATTTGCATGTCCAAACACCTCTACATGAATGGTTTAGAAGCCCGGAAGCGAATGCGAACCTAGAGACTGATGAACCAGCGAAGCGCGCGTTGCGCCTTATTGCTCGATTCGTTCGCAACAATCCTAACCTTTGTTCCCCGAAAGCCACGGTAGGCTAGTGACATTGAAGTATACCCTTTCCCTTCTACGCAAGCAAGTTATCTTCGCGAATGCTATTCATTCATATCATATTGAGGGATTGAGAAATGCATTTTAAGTCTCGAAAAGTCAATAAACCCATTCGATAACCCAATGATTGTCATTCGTGAAGCTTTTCTGTTAGGAGAAAGAGCTAAAATGTATGCAAAGCCCCCAACACCCGTTTGCCTGCTGGACGACTGGGCGCTAATGACCGAGTGTCGAATTGGCAAATCGCGTTCTGTCTTCAGCCGTAATACGAGTGCCCGATGATTAATATTGAATCACACATCTAAAGGCAAGCTGGTGGGTCTGGCTCTTTTGATCCACTTGTCTAGTGTGCAGAATTTTCCCTATGGCTCGGCCATAATACAACACTACACGTCACTTGCCTGCTGGATCGGGCGAACGGACACCGCCTCAAGTGGCGGCGGTAACCTCGAAGTTTTGTCATTGTAACGTCCTTCTGGAATACTTGTGGTATTTTAAATGGCAACGCCCCTATTGATTGTGCCTAGCCCTGGCAGGCTGGCCTTTCAGGCGTAACCAAATTGAGAACGCCATCGCCGAACCCCCTGTTCTGGAGTCATGGTGAATTTGAGCCATTGTACGACAGGGTGCTCCTGTCATGGGTACGTCCCCCTTGGGGCATGCGTGTGCACAAAGTCCGTTCTAGTATGTAGGGCGCACCCGACTGCTTAACATTCACTTTACACCTTCATCTCTCATTGTTTTCAGTCTGAAAGCTGATATTTCCTACTGTGATTTCCGAAATGTCTCCGACAAATAAGATAGCTGTCTGTCAACGCTGCAGAACAGGATGACTGAATCGACTCTGTCGCTGGCATTCACGTTCGTCAAGCTGAAATCAAAGGGCGCGTTCAAGTTGAATTGAATGTACCTTCACTCTTGCTTTTGAGCTGTGGTCGGTCTGAATATCACCCCAACAAGTTGTACTAAACCCCAAAGCAGGTCACGATCGAATGTTTACCATAATACATCAAGGAAGACTCTATTCGCTTTGAAGATATTAGGGTAGGCGTCATCCTCGATGTGCTCTATCATCGCCCTGCCGCTAGTTCGGTCCCAGCTTCTAACAATGAGGCCGCTCTCAAATAACGACGTGTTGCTGAAGCTCTCTGCAAGGAACGTGAAATCGCAAAGGAGCAAGCCCAAACTCTTGAATACTTACGGTGGGACTTGGACTGTCAAATTATTGACATTGAAAGTGTGTAACGATTCTTGGATTTATTTAGCCCTTGCCAAGTCGCTATCGCAATCGAATCTAGTATTTGTACGTACAGATCGATAAGGCCGAGGGGACGTGTCAAGACGCTCGGTCAGAGGTATATGCAGATGGGCAAATGAAAAAGCGCCTCGCCAATTACTGCGATATCGTTTCTGAAACAAATGGTGCCGCGGAGCTCTTGCTAACTTATAGTAAGTGCATCTATTATTCATGGTAAATGCCTATTAACTCGATGAGAGTGGTTTCGAGTGCGAGCTGGGTGCCCTGCTGCGACGCAAGGTCCTAAACTGCCAAGTCTCCTAATACGCCATCAATACTCAAGTCACACTACCGGGCTTCCATCTCAGAAAACTGGGGAGAGTGGCCTGACGTCTCAACCTTTTCAACCCCATCCCCTCAACTCGGGAGTCATGTGCCTCCACTTTCTCCTTGGCGCATAGGATTCCCGCCTCCTCCCACGGGTGTGGGTGAGTGCCGCCGATTATAGCAAGATTTGAGCTTACTATATAGCAGGATAAGCATCTCCTGCCGGAGAGGCACAAGAGAGCGATGATGACATGGCCTTTGGTCTGTTTGGCGTGGGGGAGGTACCTGGAGTAGAGGGGCAGCCACCATTTCCCCCCAATAGCTGTTCTCCAACCAGCAGTCACTAATTAAAGGATCTTGAGCGCATCATTTAGCATATCCGGACCTAGCAACGTACCTACTGACGAAGGAAGCCATAAGATCATGATTGAACTTAAACTTGGGCGGGCGAGTAGTGCCCCAGTTGGGAAACCCTGGGAGGACGTCTAACTCGCGTCCGGGGCTTGTACGATGTGTTAATCGAATGTCGCCAACGCAGAAGACTAGACCTATATTTCTTACTGGTTTAATTGGCTGAAAAGGGCTCTAGATAATAATCTGACTGAGCACGCGCATATAGCCCTATTGTTCACGAAAATGCTATGACACTCGATTGATGTGAACCAATGAATCAAGCAAATCGAGACAGAACATGCTTTCACGAATCAAAGTATGTAAATTAAAACGCGTTTGAACGACGACTAGCTATGACACGAATAGGAGGCTTAATTTAACACTTTGTGGTAGTGTTTTTCAAACCCTAGATCTATCCGCGATAAGCAATACCATTGGCAGACAAACTACCATCATCGTTGTAGAGTGAAGAGCCGGTGCCGACCTGCCCTCCGCCCGTGTTCGCCTGGATTTTGCTCGGGGAACTAGCGCCGAAGACCGCGTACTAAGAAGAGTGGTAAGCCATAATTTGTTGAAAGAATGCAGTAAAGCTCACCATTGAAACATAGGAGGCACCGTCTAGGAAGGACATGGCTTGTTTCAAAAATGCAACCTGCTGATCACGGCTAGCCGGCGAGTTGAGGGCAAACTCCGATATCACGAGCTTGATTATTTTTTTTAAGTGATGCCCAACTGAAGCTGAAAGATTGTATACATACCTGGTAGTTGGGGAAGCGGTTGTGCGCGTTTTGTACATGTGACTGGAACTCCGAAAACGAGTTTCCGTACCAGTGGATGTTCACATAGTCGAAGTAGCAGCGGCCAGCACAAGCGGATATAAACTGTGCTGCCCAGTCAAGACCCTGCCCTGAGTTTTGGCTGGAGGATACGGAGGGGATTGCCTTCTCTGCATACATGGAACTTGGTGAATACCGTGAATATAATCTAATGGGACGATTCCTTACTGATAGCAAGTGGATTTATGTATTGGATGTACCAGTTGGCGGCATCCGAAGGGCTGATGCCATTCAGATCAGGTTCATTGAGTGAGAACACAGTGTTCCAGCCCTGCTGAGCGGCGCGAGTCCGAAGCTGGCTAATAGGAGAAGATGCCGAGTCCTTAGTCGCCTGGGTACCAATCCAGTTCACGTTGCTTTAAAAATAACCGAGAAGTTCAATATAATCATCAGGATACTTAGCAAGGAATAGCTCACGCAGTGTTGGCTGGGCGCCAGGTCTCCCAGTTATACATCCAGTTGACATTGCCGTTACCGTTGGCGAGCTTGGTTTCATCTAGGTTAGAACCCTCGTTATACCAGGGCCACGCCAAGCCACGCTTTCCTGCCAAAGCGGAAGGAGCAGCGGCCAATAGCGCTACAGCCAAAGCACTCATGCTCAAGATAGAGGGCATTTTGATTTGTGAAGTAGGTGGTGGACTGAGAAACAATTCGAATGGAAGGGTCGATGCTCATCCACAACCTAGACACGACATGTTTTATACCCCCAGAATTAGTTCATTATACTGAGTTATTAGTGCGCGAACTCGTGCTCCTGAAGGAGATGGGCATGTCGGTGACCAGGCGAATGCACGCTAAGCTTCACCCGAAAAGCATCGATTCGCGATGGTAGAATCCATGTGAGTTCACTGCTGGAACGGGTAATCATTCCGACATGGAATGTCTAAATTCGTCCTCAAAGTCGGTGCCGAAGAGCCCTTCGTGTTAGCCGGGCTCGCTAACGGGTCGTTTCAGCTCGCTTTGATCACGTGACCATAAGCGTTTGTGCGGAATTGATGCTTAAGCGTAGGTTCTTCTAAAATGAGCCATCAGAAGCCGGAACACAAGAGAAAGATATGTTGCTATTGGGTCAATGTTTTTGCTTGGCCTTTTGTGACTTGATAACAACACTAGGGTCATTTGAGCCGGTGGCTAATGAATAGCCGCTATTAACCAATCAAACTATAATAACCCTCCTAATAGCAGTTGGGTTCATTTCACAGCTACAGCTACTATCCCCTTGTGATATTGTAGAGCACGTATGAGATACAGGTATCATGTTAACTTAGGTTCAAGGAAAGAGCGTTTGTGCCACATTAATGCACCACCACCGACTGATCCTAGCCAAAACTCGTGCCCCCTGGAGCCTCCCTCGGCCCTCGGTTCTGTCCTCAGCTCATAGCGATTATCTTATAAATCTCAGAAACTTCAAATAACCTTCTTAAATTGATCTGAAGCAGACTAAGCTGGGCGCAAGAATCAGTAAATATGCCAACTCCGGCGAGCCTGATCGTCCCCTGATGAGATTAGGTTTTTTGTCAGCAACAATTACATGCCCAAGGACCGCTTAGAGGCCAGAGTATTCGATTACAGTAGGCGATATTTTATCCAAAATATCTAGTGTAGCATGTACACGTTTGTTTCATGTGATCTTCCTCGCCTGATATTGTCGTTCGTATTCTCGAGCAATTTGGCCTCGTTTTTATGCAGCACGTAATTATGTGCTTTAAATATGGTGCAGGACGTGCTTCCCAGCGACATTTGCAAAGCCTTGTTAAGATAAATCCTTGTCTTATTATCGCTTACCCTATTTTGCACGTTCTGAACTAGAGGTTGTAGACCCGATATGTCATTCGTAACTAAAGGCGCCAGGGTCCTAATTTCGTCCTGCTCTTGGCGCGTCTTCGCTCTCAATTCCTGCGACGAAGCCCGATCTACACTGCAGATGCTCAAGCATGTGACTATGCTAGCAAAGCTGAGTCTGTATGCAAACCTTAGCGCCTGACGACTTGAGGTCTTTCCAGAATCAGTCCCCTCTAAAACCGCAATAATTCTTAGAGGGATGTGCATGTTAGGGTAAGGGCGTCATAGGAAAGCGGGACATTGTCGAAGGTGACGTCGTTGAGTGGTTGAAGCTGAGCTCAGCGAGGAGCTGGGTTTGTAGTTGATTTGCGAATTAGATATCCCTATTGATTGAGTCAGAGCCTTTGGGTATACATCAAATAAACTCGGGTAGAATGAGGGATTGGTTCGGCTCTTTGACGTACCTGGGTTGTGCAGCAAAATGCATCCATATATGCACAATGCAATAAGTACGGGGTATAATAGCTTGAACTGAGGCCTAACGCGCGCTTGATTTTCTTTCGGAGGTCATTTCCAAACTAAAAGCACCAAATGGCGTATTAATTGCAGCACAGACAATCGCTCACGTGACTCTAGGTGTCAAACCGTGATCATGCAATTCGCTTTTGTGGGCCGATATTGTGCTCTTCGTCGCGTAATTCCTCAGGCTGCAAAACCCTGGTCCTCTCTCCCCCAGGCTTTCCATCCCTCTCATTGCACCAGGACTGCGCCGTTGCTCCGACGCACAATGGCAACCGAAGCAGCACGATCGAGTGGCTTTGCGACCATCGACCTGTCCGAGTATGATCCCGAGCAATCCAAGCTCATGGACGAGCGCTGCATCGTAGTGGACGAAAATGACAGGGCCATTGGAGCATTAGACAAGAAAACATGCGAGTCTCTACCTACTCGTCTGGTTTGCTGGGGCTAATATTTTGCCACCCAGGCCATCTCATGAAGAATATAAACAAGGGGTTGCTCCACCGCGCGTTTTCCGCGTTCGTCTTCCGCCCGTCCGATGGCGCGTTGCTTCTGCAGCAGCGTGCTAGCGAAAAAATTACGTTTCCCGACATGTGGACCAATACCTGTTGTTCGCACCCTCTCGACGACTTTGAGGAAGAGAAAATCGAGAAGAACCAGCACGGTAGCGTCTTGTTTATTGCATTCGGAAAACTATTGTGAAACTGAGGCACTCTCGATTAGGTGTTCGTGTGGCGGCATCCAGGAAACTGGAGCATGAGCTAGGCATTCCTCGAAGCCAGGCACCTATTGATGGCTTCCAATACCTCACTAGAATTCACTACTTGGCACCTAGTGACGGATTATGGGGTGAACACGAGGGTGAGTGTTCATTACGGATAGAGACGAGCTTAGTGCGTCTAACCCTATTGATAGTTGATTACATCTTGTTCATGTCGGGAGATGTTGATGTTACTCCCAACACCAATGAGATACGTGACTACAAATACGTGTCCAAGCAAGAGCTAATTGCTATGTTTGAAGATCCTGGTACGTAAAGTCACTCATTGATATCACGCACCGTAATCGGTTTTTCCTGACCTTTTGCATATATGCAGCCAATTCCTTTACTCCTTGGTTCAAGCTTATTGCGCGAGACTTTTTGTTTGGCTGGTGGGACGAGTTACTTGCCAGGAAACGGGACGGGAAGGTGGATGTCAAATCGCTCGAGGGGGTTGCTGATGGATCCAAGGTCGTGAAGATGGTGTAGTCTATGGTGCTACACATTTGTTTGTAAAATTTCATTGTAATCTACGCTTTCTTGTTAGTTCCAGCCTGTGCTCGGTAAAGTGGCCACCTAATTTGGCTGTTTACCCTCCAAAAGAGCGATCAACGACGCCAATCCTCAGATCTTTTGGGGTTCTGGGATATGTCACTGTTCATCATCGAGAATTCCCCGTCGTAGTCTACCAGGACACGACTGCCGAAAGCTGTTCAGATCCAACCAACACCTCACGCACAATTCTGTTATGTTTTTTACCACCGAGATCCTCTCAAAGCGCGACAGCGGAATAGGATTGATTTGGTAGAGTCTTTCATCTTTCCCCCTAGATATCTTAAAGAATTCCGTTTAGGATGGCGGCTACGTTGGGAAAGACATCCATCGGCAGGCTCAGTAGGCGCAGCGTCCTCAAAGCTGATATCAGACAATTATGCGAAATAATTGCTGAGCCTGCGGAACCGCTAGCTTTGCGTCTGAGTAGCAACTTGCTTGTCGGAGTTGTCCGGTTCGTCGACAACACACGCTGTGGTCCAGGCGCTACTCATATATCTCTCCAGCGTATACAAAGTAAAACACGATATATTCCTATCTGAGGTGACAAATTGCTTTACGTCGCTCAAAAGGACGATGTTGGAAATGAGTGCTGCCGAAACAAGTGCTGCGCTGGACATGGCGTTCGGGAGCGTTCGGTGTGTTATTGGTTTTTCTCCTTGGGCTTCGGAGCTGAAAAGTACCATAGTCCCGATACCATCACTTTTACCGCGCCCGAGGGTGCCATTGGAATCAACATCGATCTAGATATCGACGGACCCGTTCGTGTCTCTTATTTCCCACCTTGTAGGGTGTTCACGAACGTACGCTAGGCCTGGGAGGACTTTTTCACCCCTGTCGCCAATAGTAGGCATTTACCTTGCTTTGTTTAATCTGAGCGCTATTAAGGCCCATTGTAGGAGACTGTCACTCAAGCCCTCCTGGAATCACGTCCCAAGACTTTACCGGCACCCACGCTCAAACCCAGAGCCAACGTGTACCGCATACCCTGGAGGAAACGCATGCAGATCTACTTGCCGGAGCAGATGATAAGCTCGATGAATTGGCTAACGCTATAGATCTGGGTCAAGGTTTGGACTTTGGGAACTTGGACTTGGGACTCCAGGACGCGTTTGGTGACCTTGAGCAACTGGAAGAGTAAGTTTGATCTCGTTGGACGATTCAAGCCCTGACACATTCAAAGCCCGAATCTCATGGATATTGATCCGCCCACGAAACAAAAGCAGAAGGAGAAACCGCATAGTATGCTCGGTGCAACCACTGGATTCGGGATGGAGCCGGTATATGCGCGTGTAAGTGCTGGAACATTTGGTTGTTAGATCGACACGTTCATTATGTTGAGTATAGGGGTCGAGTGTCTCCATAGACCCACTCAACATGGCCGATTGGGCTCCCATGGACATGGTACCTTCGTCCTCGCGGTTCGATGTACCGGGAAGTGATGGTCTCGGGTTATCGTCTTCTTATGCCGGCTCACGATTCCAGTCGCGCGAGCCTCAGCTTCCCCCACTCATAGGTGACCAAAGGGTGGGGGCGACATTGGCAAATGCCCAGGAGGGCGAGAGGACCCAGGGTGCAAAACCTCTGCCTCCAGGCTTGAAGAAAACAAAGAAGCAAAAGGGAGCTATCCAAGACAAGCGGGCGGACCTCGAAGAGAACGAGATGACCGCTGAGAACTATACCAAGGTAGCGCATCGTCTAATTTCTTGCAAGAATGATGTTGTTCAGGCCCATTGGAGGAACAAGGTCGTATTCGAATCGAGCTTGAGCTCCGCCGGCGAGAGAGAGATGCCGCGCGGGTGATCGATATGTGGATGGAAGGTGTACCTCACGGCTGTAAGCTTCAAACACATGTTTCTGTTGTGTTCTCTACTTATCAACCCTGACCCGTAGTCAACTGTCCTGCGCTCGATGACTGGCTGAAATATTCATTCAAATCACTTGTTGACGCCAATTCCCACAAACGGAAACGTCATGAGGATGACGGTTTTGCTGCTCCCGGTATATTCAACTTTCAGCCTACCTCTTTCTCTCTTTGATTCGCCTGATAAACTTGTTCAGCCTTCCCCACAAAGCGGAAAAGGGAAGAGACTCCAAGTCAAGGCCCAGAGATGGGGCGTAGGATGGAGACACCAATGAATTTTGGTCAAGATTATGTCTGGGGAGGAGACGCAAATTTCTACGAAGGTAAGAGTCAGCCTTCTCTGCGCATACATTCCTTCCTATGAACACATCCCCGTTTGGCAGGCGCTGGGCTCCCCCGTGACTCGTCCGTCGAAGCTCCTGAACACGGGATGCGGGCGCCCCAGGCCGAGGAAGAGGTTGATGCGTCTCAACGAAGCACGTTCTTTCCCTGGGATCCTCCAGGCGTGTCTTCGTCTACGAACGGAGATCAGGGACCGGCAAACCTACCGGGATCAGTCAAAGTGGATCACGTCAGCGTAAAGTATGTGGTGCTCTGTTGTATGTGTTGCTTGTTTCGCAGCCTGAGCCTTTTTCTGCGTTTGTGTAGAATTGGACGGTCAAGTCAGACACCGTCAAGACTTTCTGCGTCTCCTGGAAAGTTTGGACCTGGGTTAGATGGATTCGGGGATGGGTTCGAGTTTCCGGTCATCGGTTCGCCTTCGTGTTCAAGGAGCGTGTTCAGGATTGCTGATCATAGCCTATAGCGGATGAGAGGCTGAGCCAGGCCGAGGTCGCGATAGAGCGTAATTCTTTCAAGTTTCTCGAGTATGTACCCCAAACACGCATTGTTCAGCCGCTTGATCAAGGTCTGCAGATACATACGCATGCAAGAACGAGCTTTAGCGGATGATTCAGAAGGGGTTTGGTTCAGTAGCATTGCGCCAGCGGAGTCCAGCACTGCACACGTCGCTGCAGCAGCGTTTTATCACACGCTAGGTGAGGGGATGTGGCGAGTCGACGCAAGTTCCGCACCTGAATTATAGTGGCTAGTGCTCGCTACCAAGTCGGTCGTTCGTGTCAAGCAGCCTGGGCCATTTGCGGATTTCTCCATCCAGGCACTGTAGGTAGGAAGACTGTAGCCATATTTCTCTCAGTTTTATTTTATGTATTTGCCGAAGAGCATCTTTTGAGTGACCCACGGCCAATGGTGACCGCCAATGCGGTCAGGAGGTTCGAACGCACACGGTACTGAGACCACTGGTGTGCTGCGATCCAGTAGATGGCTTCCACGAGTGACAAAAGACTATCTTTGTCGGTCCGAGTATTCGCCTGCTCATTGCGTAGCACCGCCACCCTGTCACTCAGCCGCCAGGGTCCGGCCTGCGCAACTGAAATCTCTCCACGACATACTTATACCACATCCCTAATACTTGCTCCTCCTGGTCCCCGCTAACATGCCACCGTCGTCCACTGGATCGGGCGTGAACTCGCCCCTTCTCCTCCCCGTACATGGAACCAGCACCCGCCCGCCCAAATCCCACATTCCTCGAGGCCGGCGCTGGCTCCAGTTTTTCGGCACTGCAGTCATCACCGGCATCGTCTTCCACCTTGTGCTCGTCGGCCTTGGCTCCACCGAGGCTGTTAGGCAGCGTGTACCGACCGCGGTCACTGACTGGTTACCCGGTGGTAACAAGTCCACCGGAGACAAGGTCACCGTTGTCTACGAAAAACCCAATTGCCCGGTTATCCCTGTCGGCTCAACTGCTAATTCCACACATCTCAAAACTCCTGAGCAAATCATTTCAGAGGAAGAGGCACCATGGACTCTAGACCAGCTCCGGGAGATGGTCAGCCATACAAAAGGCTACTATGGCCGAGACTACAGCCTCGGTCTTGGATGGAACAATGTGAGTAGCGATTTTGAACAACGGGAGTGTCAAGCCGCTCAGCCCGCTGTATCAGGTTCGATATATTTTCGAAGCTTCGCTGCTGCATGCGCGCCTACTTAACCGAACTCTTGTTCTGCCTTCATTCGTCTATGCCCGTGCTTGCGAATGGGAAATGTGAGTAACCGCACGAAAATAGAGCAGCGATAATTTATGGGCGGGCGTTTAGCAATTCGTGCGCCGCATTTGCGCCCATGGTTAACCGTGGCGACGCCATCGGCTGGGGCGAATGGCGTAATCTGCCAATCGAGAAGCAGATGGGCTGGCGTGTGCCCGTTGGCGTAAGTGCCGTCGTGGTTTGGCCTGGACATGGTATTGACTATCCATCCAGGTAATGCTCGACTTGAATCATCTCCGCAAGACGCACTCCGTTGTAACAGTTGGCGAATACCTGCAACTCAACGGAATGTCGCCTTCCATCGAATGGTCCAATGGCGCCTGGCACCGCGAGAATTATCAGAATGGCGGCAAGATCTCTATGCATGTTATCCCGAACAACGAATACGACCCGGCCCCCTTGGTTCGCGTGGATAACTTGCCCAAACAACCAGCCGGCCGTGACAACTCGCCACTGTCACGCGCTCTGTATGAGAAGCTTGGTGACAAGCGCATAGTCATGGATTTACCCGAGGCTGCCGCTGTTGTTAGGTCAAAGGCAGAGTTCGCCGACGACGCACAACTCGAGGCTATTCTGCGCGAGAATGGCTGGGAAGTCTTGCATACCTTCCGTGGGGCGTGAGTTCGCTTAGTTAATGATGCATTCCGAGTCGGCACTGACATAATCATAACCTGTAGGCTAGGAATGGACTATACAAAGAGTGTTGTCGAACCAATGATCCAGGTTGCCCCCCGTGCTCGCCTCCGTGGTTTAGTGGAGGATTATGCCGATATTGACACCAATGTTCTCGTTCTTGCTGGTGAAACCCATTTGAATCGTAAACCCGTCAGTCAACCTCTCCTGTGCGGCTGAAGTTTGATCTGATTTCATTCCAGGGCGGACTTCGGTTTACAACAATTGCGGATCGCAACCACTTCGCTAGCACTGTGCTCCACGATATGCGCCCGATCGGTCCAGTTCGCCGACTGGCGCTCAAGGTCCACGACCGCATGGAGAAAATTGTCGAGGGCAGGCAATGGATGGGTGCTCACATGCGGCGTGGCGACTGTAAGTTCACAATATCCTAGCCATTCAACCGATGCTCAATTTGCTTTGCAGTCGTCGACCACGGCTGGGCGATGGACAAAAGCTTGGAGAGGCATTTCGCGCGGATCAAATCCCGATTGGACAACGGGCGAGCAGTTCTCGAAGACATCTACAGAAGCAAACAGATCCAGATATACGACGTGCCCGATGTGCAACCCGAGAAAGACATCTTTTATCGTCCACCACCCAAGGCGGGAGATTCGTACGTCATCAAAGGTTTTGACGTGTAGCTTTTGCTGAAGCACGATTACTAGGTTCTATCTTGCAACCGATGAGCGCTCTCCCGAGGGCCTGGAATACATTCGCTCCCACGGAGCTGTCCTCATCAATGATCTCATCACGGTCGAGGACCGACAAGAATTCGGGTGGCCGATCATGCTAACAGACGTCCTTGCAGTAGTTGAACAAGCGGTGTTGAGCCACTCGGCGTACTTTTACGCCCACGCTATGAGCAGTGTCGCAGGCGGCGTTGTAAACATGCGTGCGGCAAGGGGAGCCGACAAACGGGCGGCACTGATCGACTAGACTTGGATTCTTGGATTCGTTATTATAGGGGTAGCAAGCGTGATCTATTTAATTCGTCCCTCGTTTTATTCCCCTATTTCTATAGTTTGACACATAACATGGACTGGTGATATATCGGTTTATGTGTTGAATAAAATGCTTGTAGTTCCACGTGACTTTGCTATATTGCGGCTCATTTAGGACTTTGGAAGCGCGGCCCTGCAGAAATATCCAGGGATGCGGCAGCCAGTCTGCGATCAGCGCTACTCACCACACACCGCTTCACAATGGCCGCGCCGTTGTTGCGTGGGTCCTAGCACCTGATTTGATTTGCCGCTCAGCTAAAAATATAATCACCAGCGCCCCGGCTGTATAGTACACGCCACTCTTTCATCCTTGCATCACCACCACTGGGATAAACCCACCAATCCTAATAATTCATCCATCGTTCACTAATGTCTTTTAGGTACCAACAGCTCGACCAAGCGGACCAAGTCGACACGCCTCTCCTGTCGCGTCTCGAGTTTGAAGACAGCGCTAGCCCTGGTTTCCACCATCAACGAAGGCGTTTTCCTCATAACATTCGCTCAACACCATGGTGGTACATGAGTTTTCTTGGTGTAGCTGCCCTAACAGCTATCATGCTTCAAACACTCGCCTGGGGATCGCCTGATCCATACACGAGCGATTCTCTGGGCCCGGGAGCTGAAAATTGTACACACAGAGTCCCCCTCGTTGTTTCTTCTCCAGCGAGCAACACGACCAGGGAAAAGGCTGTGGAGGATAACTGGTCGTTGGACGAACTCCGCGAGATGGTGTCGCGTACAAAAGGATATTACGCCCGTGACTACAGTTTGAATTTGGGCTGGAATAACGTGAGCGTGTCGGGGCGTTGCACGAGCGAGTCGGCTCCAGCTTACTTTCCGCCTACAGATGAGGTTCATTATCGAGACGGCGCTATTACACGCACATTTGCTCAACAGAACGCTCGTGTTACCGTCATTTGTTTACGCACGGGCTTGCGAATTTGAGATGTATGTGGCCATTTCCTGTACTGGAGAGCTTGATGGCTAAATCCCCCGCCTACACTGGCTTTTAGATATACATGTGCAGCGTTCACGACCATGGTTAATCGCAACGATGCACTCGGCTTGGAAGAATGGCGCGAAATGCCCATCCAACAGCAAATGGGGTTCAAAGTGCCTATAGGTGTAAGCCAGGCACTGGATCTCAGAGCTGAAACTCGGTTAATCGTTTGACCCCTAGATCATGCTTGACCTGACACATCTCAGAAAGACACAGTCGGTCGTAACCGTCCGCGAATACTTGCTTTTGCATAACTTGTCTACCAGCTTGGAATGGTCGACAGGTCACTGGCACCCTGTCAACTATCACAAGGCCGAGCCGCCTGTGTCTTTGCGCATCGTCACGAACGGCGAATATGATCCCAAACCGTTGGTACGCGTTGATCGACTGCTCCCGAGCAGCATCCGAGGCAACGAGAGCACTGAGCTATCTCAAATGTTGTTTGAGCGACTGGGAAACCAAAGCGCCGTGATGCCTATGGAAGTCGCCAAAGAGGTCTTGTCGACCAAGCTGAATATCACAGGAGTGAATATTGAGACGATTCTTGAAGAGAACGGCTGGACGGTACTGCACACATTTCGGGGCCCGTACGTTATGTTTATGATTTTGTCCCGGCGGTTCTATTGATTGACTTGGAATGAGTAGACATGACAAGGACTGGATGAAAAGTGTCGTTGATCACATGCTTGAGGTTGCACCCCGTTCAAGGCTCCGAGGATTCGTCGACGATTACGATCAGTTTGACGCGGAAGTTTTGTTGCTCGAGGGCGAGCTTCATCTCTATAGAAAACCGGTAAGTTTGTCGTTTGCGCGTTTTTCAACCCCAATTCTGGTATTGTTGGGCTGTCTATCTGATCAATCGTACTTTGTTATTTGTCTCAGCCTTGCTCACATTCCTTCGTGTAGGGGTCACTTTACTTCACGACTATCCCTCCGCGCATTGCTTTTGCTCAAATGGTCTTATTCGAGATGCGGCCACTGGAGGCTTTCCGCAGCCTTGCTCTCAAAATTCACGACCGGATGGAAGCTCGCGTGGAGGGACGAATGTGGATGGGCGCCCACATGCGTCGAGGTGACTGTGAGTAGAGCATTCTCCTGTGAGTGTGAATGGATATTTGATAACCCTCGTTACTTTCCGTCGCCTGTAGTCCTCAGCATGGGGTGGACAACTGAATGGAGTATTGAAGCACATTTCGCACGTCTTAAGCGGAGCCTCGAAACGGGCCGGGGTATACTCGAGAAACTTCACATGGAAAATGAGTTTCGGACGTATCAAGTGCCGGGGATTAAACCAGAACACGAAGTCTTTGACCGCCAACCTCCAAAAGAGAACGACCCGTAAGCCACCGCATCTCGTGAAATCATAGACCCACCTGATATCGGCGTAGCTTCTATTTGGCCACTGATGCTCGAACACCGCAAAACATGCGGTATATGCGTCAAAATGGAGCAATATTCATCGATGATCTCCTCACGTTGGAAGACCGACAAGCCTTCGGGTGGTCGATCATGTTGACTGATGTATTGGCCGTGCTCGAACAAACAGTGCTTTCGCACTCCGCTTTCTTTGTGGGGCACCAGTATAGCAGTGTTACAGGGGGCGTTGTGAACATGCGTGCTGCGATGGGGGCAGATCCTCGTGCCGCATTGATTGAATAAGTTAGAAATCAAGGACATTCCCATCTCGTTTACTATTGTTATTCGTGGACTTTTTATGTACTGGCGCAGTACGCATCATCATTTTCTTGATCCCTGATAACTAAAATTCGGTTGCTGCACTGCTTGGGGATCACCGCCCCCCCCCCTTTTTTTTGGCATACGATTTAAACGGACTACACGAAACCCACGAGTCACAAAACCAGGATAGAGGGAAAAGTTTTAGAAAAGAAACCGCCGAAGGTCTCGAACTGAGGTACTATCAAGTGCAACATATTGGTTCCGCTTGAACCGCTCGGGAACTATCGTCTGAACCGTTGCACCATCAAGCCCTATATGACTATCATGATCCACGACTCACTTAGTGCTCACCATAGACACGGATCAACGTGAATTCGCGAAACCTAGCTGCGAGGCTGTGGCCTCGCACAGTTGTGCGTTGTTATTATCTTTTGTTGGCGCTGCGGTCTGCTGCGATCGCGAAAAGCTGTGTTCCTCGTGCTGGCTCTAGCAAACGTGCGAGAGCCCGTGCTGCCCGCCGCAGTTGTCCCAAAGTCCATTCATACCATGGGACTGTATTGCCTCGCATTTATGATAGAGAATAAGTACTGGGCTTGGCCATCTGGGCATTGACACACCCAATCCGCCATGTCAAGTGAGCTGGCTTCACTCCAAAACACTCAAGCAGAACTGACTTTAATCCTTGTTAGACGATAATACCAACTTCCCTTACGATGCTAGCCGCCCTGCGACTATCCTATTCGCGGTGCTGTTTGGCCTAGCTCTTGTCGCACATATCATCCAAGCAATTTGGAAACGGTGCAGATATCTAATCCCGCTCATAATCGCGACGAGTCTCGAGTTTGCAGGGTATATATTTAGGTATGTGTAACGTCGGATGCTTTGGAAAGGCGTGTGCTAATATCAAGGTACGAAAGATATTATGCCATCGAGCTACCAACGCAAGAGTGGCCTATCATTATTTCACAGTGTTTATTGTTGTCGCGCCGGCATTCCTAGCTGCCAACGGTACGTCGCAGTTTTGGTCATCGCTGAGTTGGCTGTTGCTCACTCAAAGTACTAGAGTACATGATCTTTGGCCGTATCATGGGCTACATTGGCTCCGAGCACGGCTTTATTCCACCAACAATGATTACTAAAATATTCGTGGCTCTGGACATCGGAACCATCCTTGCACAGGCTGCGGGTGCTTCTATGCTGGTTTGTAACTATATTGTGCTCGCTTTAGAAAGGCCTGACTAAGTGAGCATATTCTTCGTAGAACGGCAACGACACGCAGACCTTGAAGATAGGACGCTTGATCCTGATAATCAGCCTTGCTGCGCAAGTCGGCAGCTTTGCCATTTTCATGATTCTTGCTATTGCGTTTGACGTTCGTACACGGCGCCGGTTAGGCTCTAGCGTCAAGGTCGTACATCCTCTTATGAAGGCTTTGTACGCAAGTGGTACTTTGATCATCATCCGTAGCACATTTCGTACTATCGGTTAGTAGCTCAATTTTTTTTTTTTGGTGTTAGACCATTAACTCATTCTTTTGAGTAGAATTCTCCCAGATACATTTCACTGCAGACGACGCGACCGGATACGTAGTCAATCATGAATGGCTCTTCTATGTATTTGACTCGCTCTTGATGCTTGTGAGTATTCGCCCACTCGTATACTTCACGAGTCCGCTGACGTTCTCTATACAAAGGCTGCAACTGTTGTGCTAAATATTGTTCACCCTTCGCGCTACATACCTAACCGTAGGGGACTCCGTTTAGATGGCACGACCTATGAAGTTAAAAGCAGCTGGGCTTGGTGCTGCTGTTGCTGTTGTCGCAGCCGAGGCAAGAGAAAGGGGTAAGCCATAGTCTCTACCCCCGGGTTTCCCCAGCTAATAAATACCATCAGCAGTAGATCCCAATCGGAAACACAGCTAAATACGTTGCATGTGGCTGCTCGAGATGATTTTGCATAGTATATGCGACTTGGTAGAGCTAATGGGGTGTTATACAGCGCTTTCACCGTATATTGATTTGAAAGGACTCTATTTCTGCTATACTGCTGTTACTATTCGATGCACGCCTATAATTTGACCACAAGCTTTTCGTTATCACCGTACATCTCACAGAACCGTTTCACTCCGCCATCCAAAACCCAAGCTTTCGAGGTTTCTATCCCACGTTTGTGCAACTCTTCGACGTACCAGCCAGCCGCCCTTGGTCCCCTGCCCGTCTCGGAGCAGCTATTACAGTGAAAGATGACATCAGGGATATGTGATAAGAGGGCTATGATCGTCGAGATGGTGGGGTAGAACGAGTGCGCTGGCAAATTGATCGCATGCTTGATGAAAGCGGACTGGTATGCCCGTTAGATGGACCAAACTGGGATGGCTGGACTAAACCTCACCTCAAAGTCCGTCCTCCTAACGTCGACTACAATATAATCAACCCCAACCACCTTGAGATCTATCAACTTGGCCAAATCCTCAGGGCTCATACGCGGCGTGTCGAAAGAAGGAGTGGGATAAATATTATGCCACTGTGGAGAGCTGGCCATTGGGTATGTGCTTAGTCGTCGCTTGATGATGTTAAGATCGGATTGAAAGATGCGTGGAATCACGTGCCTAGAAGTTCCCTGCACATCATATCCTTGATTTTAACGCTAGTTCTATTTGATTATACCCTCCCCGGGAAGACGCAAAGCTCCACCCAGGGGGAATAAGTGTGGGGTAAGAGTGGCGTGGGAACCAAACGTGGCAAGTATGCTGTGGCTGGCAGCATTCACTCGCTGCACGCTCGATGGAATTCCCTGTAACATTGGGCAAACAAGCCCTTGCTTAATTTATTGGCGTAATTTGCACACTGGAGAACGAACAGACCCCCCCCCCCACAACTCAAGCGGCAAATTAAACATGCCCTGGGTCAGTTCTAAATTCAATTTAGCTTTGCTTCGTTGGCTTTAGCGTATATCACCCCCTCAACCTAATAAATACAAAGTGAACTACGACGAAGCAGTACCTACTTTTGGCATTACGAATATCAGAAGCAGCGAATGTGTGGATACTATGGACCCAGTGGGGAATTCCCGGTAGTCACATCACGCATGGTAAAGCGGGGACTGGACTACTTCTAATATACAAAACACCCAGCGCTACGGTTCGTTAACAGAACGGCAGACAGAAAGCATACGAAATGATGGTGAACAGCTAACCTTGTTTGGAGATCTCCCCCGTTCGCCACACATCCTCAGAGGCAGAGAGCCAACCACGTGAAGAGTTTGATGTGACTTTACCTCTGAAATATTTCATTGAATTTTTGATCCCATTGTTCTGCTTTTAATATACCATTTGGTGATCCGGTGCTGTCAGTTAGCAGGGGTGCACGATCAATTTCACCGTACAGATGTGTACGACTATCGGAACGATAGGTCTCCTTCCTAGGGCGGTAGTTACGTTTAGGCGTTTTAGCGCTTGGGCGATTGCCAGCCGGTTTGGCCAGGCACTCGTAGTTGCCATCACAAACCCCATCGAGTTATTATCCACAAACCATATAACTGTGGCCCAATAGCACTGTTCTGTGAATCATGGATTCAGAAACCAAGTTCGCTGGCGTTTCAGTATATTAAGTACCGTTACTAACGCAAGACATTACTGCAGAAAAAGAAAGCGTACGGAGGACATCGAGTTTACACGAAGCATCCCTTTATCGAAAGATGAAACTTTCGCGAGGCTGTCAAAATGTCCAAAAGAAGAAATCGGGGTGCTACTTCTAGGATCGGTCCATAATGCCACATCTACGGAACTCCAGGCTATTCAGTCGCTCCTTGCACCTTTGCTCGACGACGCATCACTCAAAGAGCGCCACTGTGTACGGTGCCATAAAAATTACACCACAGCCGGTAATCACGCTTCGGCCTGCAAGATCATGCATGATTTCACGTCCTCCGATTCCACATTCCCTTGCTGTGGTATGGAGACCGAGATTGAGGACTGGGAAGACCCAGAGACCGGCGGGCCTGATAGCGTATGTTTTATGGGATACCACACAGGAGATCCCGACGAGGTCGATTACTCGAGTATAAATTCTGCTCCATGTGAAGAGAGTGGATGTCCTCAACGTGGAGAAATGGACGAGGGTGGGGATGGAGAGGACGAGAACAAGTCTGAAGTGGGCTCGCGCCCAACCGTTCGATGAGGATAACGTGCTTATCGCTGAACCAATTTCTCTCCCAAGACCAGACAGGAAAAGATCGATTCAGCTATAGATACTTTGCATACCAGCTCACCTTCGATGCGTACTTACGCATGTAACCAAAGGGATCTTTTACCTCACCTCAACGGGTGGCTAGCTTCACCATTCGCGACAAGTATGAATACGCCAGCCATTGGGATGAAGGGGATGTAAGAGAATTATCTTTGTACAAGCAACAGGAGCATATCCTGACTCACGACAGGGGGTTGTGAGTAGTGCTCACTTCAACACATGGAACGAAGATGTTCCTGGCGCCAAACCCCTATCTTAGTGGCTTACCTTGTTTTGTGCTCTGGGGCGTTATCGCGGCTCCGCCCCATACGTTTCAAGGACGGGTCCTATCTGCTGAACTTACGGCATGGCCGAAAACACGGTGTATCTCATTGCTGAACACCCAGGGGAGTGGACATCAACGACAGGCACATGGAACGTCCACCAGAAAAAGAAGAGAAAAAAAAAAGACGAAGACGATCACTCATATGGCGCAACCTGCCTCAAACAGCTCACTCTGCATATCAGCCCCCAGATGGATGATCACTCCTGTAGTGATTGCCATCGCGGTAAACGATGTTCCTCGACCTCCTCGACCATGCGATAGCGGAAGAAACTTGGTGCGGCATTGCCGCTTCTCGTTCTTCTTCTAGTCGATGACAGCGGCCCACTCCACCCAATTCCACTCTCGGAGCTACGGTTTAGTGAACGTAGGATAAGCACGAAATTTCAAGGCTGAATGGGGAAATAAGCCGAGGGAATCTATCATCTTCTGGCAGAGCCCCCCTACGAATACCATCCAGGATCTCAATATGATCGCCTTGCCCAACGTCTAATTATTGCAGCCCAAGCTATATCCGGAACTCCTAGAGTCCGATTTCAAATAGAATACAAAGCAGATCCCCTTTGACTCGATACGCGTGAGCCACTTTAATTGCCATCCGCCCCACCCAAGGGTTCCGGTAGATTTCCTGACATTACCCCCCTTGGCATGTTTCTTTTGTCTGCAAGAATGCCACCGGTGCTCAAGCTACGAAGCCCATTCACAAAATGACAGAATGGTTTTTGTTGTCTCTGACAGAAAGGAGTTGATGACTGAAACATGTCCGATGTGACCGGGGCGCGCAAGCCGAGTTGATCAACTCCTTACCGGCAGATTCATCTCACCGTAACGTCCGGGAGGAACGATCTCGCTCAGCGGCACGAACCGAACACCACCTCTTGTGGACAGGTGTCGCACACACACACACATACACACACCCGAAGCGCCACACCCTTCTCTGACATCGAACCAAATAATTGACGACTGGCTGGCTGGGGGGCGCGACTGTCGGCCTCGGGTTGGGAGTTACCAAGGTCATGTTTCGCTTATAAGAATACGCTCGTCTCGTCCCGCCACGTTTTGGTTGTCTGAAACCGATAAAGAGCGCCGGCGCAACCGCAGCAAGACCTGTCGCGTGGTTCGAGTGACAACGCACCCCCCCCTTTCTCAATGGATAGCTCTTCGTCGGTTGATCACACCCTGATTTAGTGAGGAACGGGATGAGCCCGCTTAGTCGATGAATGCTAACCTACACTTTGCCACCGGTTGATGCGCAAGGTCGCAACATCGAATGCGCGCTTGTAAAGCGCTCAAACATTCACACTCTTGCCATTCCAAGGACGCACGTTCTAGACCCGGAAAGATATCAATTGGTAGATTGCAAAGAGAACATATAGTGCATGGTGATAAGGAGTATCGTATGGGAGGGGTTATAGATCGAAAAGTCATAGATATCGAGATCGAAGACCAGGATCGAAGAGCACAGTGGAGAGCAGAATAAAATGAAAATGATAAATCAATGGAATGATGAACCAAGCCGAGATGAGATGAGGGCGAACGGGAAACAAGTACAACACACAATACAATCGAAGTAAAGAACAAACCAAAAAAGGGGGGCGCAATGGGTGAATGCCCGGAGGGTTGAGGGCCAAGGCGTACAGAGCAAGGCGGAAGACGGCATAAGCGAATGTAGACGCGTCAAAACGGCAATCGCGAGATCTGGCCTACCGACCGGGGGATCGCGAGAGTGCAACGAGCCAGAATTTCAAGGTAAACGTACGGAACAGGCAGGAAGGTCAAGTATCGGCCGAGGGGTGATAGAGTTACGCAGGAGCAGTTGTGGTCGTATAGGGGTTGCCCGGTCGCCTAGGGAGGCTAGAGGTTTCCGACAGGGTCGGTTCCACGACGGGGATCGCAAGAGCAATGCTCGATCCGCCGCGTCCGAGTCCCTACCGCAGATCGCAGGGAATCCGGCGGCGCATGTGACACAACGAGCCCCGCAACCTCGGTGTCTGGGCTGCGCAAATAGGCTGGACGTCGACCATCACAAGAGCGCATTCGGATGCGCGCGAAGCTTGATAAGAGCTGAGCAACCTCGATGTATGCAAGCGAGCCTGCCGAGTTCCAGTTCGGCGCAAACAATTGTGCGTGGGTAGACTCCAGATTAGGAAAGTACGGGCCGACGTACGGGTCCAACCCTTATCGCTCCCGATCGCCCCGATTTCGAGATGAAGGGTCGCGTAGTACGACGAATGCAGCACCAAGGCGCCGCCAGACGTTTCGAGACCATGCCGTACGCGACAGAGGAGATCGAGTCCCACCATCCTATCGCAATCACCAACTTCTCCTCCCACTGTGCCCATCTTGCCAGCACACCACTCTCACGTCCACACACACCCTCCTCACACACTCACCCCTCTTCCGTGCTGTGGCCTTCACAGCAGCGGACAGAGGGGCCTACACCGCACAACAACTCCACCCACCGCGCCGGGCGAGCGCGGCCTCTTCTTTTTCTGCACTAGGCCCCCAGCTCGGATCCAATAGCTGTAAATAAAGATAAATACACAATAGACTGAAACCAAGATTAATACACACCGGGTTGGTTCCTAGGGTAATCGAATCCCGCTCTCGAGCCGCGCGTTCTCGCTCGATGATGTCCTTGCGCTTGATGATCTGCGAAATGATCGCGTTGAACAGGTTTTGAATACCTAGTGGTGTTGTGTTAGTCTTTTGGGGCGTCTTGGTCAAACCAAAGGGGTACTGACCTCGGTCATCTTTTGCGCTAACCTCGCGGAGCTCCATGCCCTTGCTAAGTCCCCAGCTTTCCTCTTCTTCCTCATCCTCCAGTACGTCCTCGTAGCTGCGAGCGCGCCGCGAGCTCCAGCTGGGCGCGCCAGCACGTGCAAATTCGGCCGCGGCAACCTCGAGCTCTCGTCCTCCGCTGCGAGCGCGTCGGCGCATACGTCCGCGCTCTTCGTTTGGGTTGACGAGCTCCTCGCCTCCGTATCCTTCATCCTCGAGGCGACTGGCAAACGAATACGAGTGGGAGTGAGCATGTCCAAGGCGTTTCTTGCTGCCAGACGAAGACGATGTGGCGCTGGCGCCGGAGCTGACCTCGCCCTTGTCGAGGCCGGCAAGGCGGGTGGTGGTAACAGAGCCGAGGGCGTTGACGGTGGCCGAACTGAACATAAACGGCGCGCTACGGGAGCTCGCTAGGCTGGTGAGTCGAGGTCGGATATACATGTCATAAACACCCTCGGTTTTCGGGGTGCCGGGCGCAGTGGTAACAGTCGATGCCGAGGGCGGGGGAGGCGGTGGGGGGAACCAAGTATGAAGGGCAAGGCGGGCGCGTTCGGGAGTGACGACGCGCTGGCCATGTGCGGCCAAGTCGGCTTTGGCGCCCACAATGTAGATCAACAGGTCGGGATCGCAGTTCCGCTTGAGCTCTATTGTAGAAAAGTGTCGGGTTGAAGATGGCGAGGTACCGAATTGGGGTTAGTGCGGTGCAAAGGCGGAGCCGGACAAGGTTGGACGTGTGGAGTTAGCCAAAATAGGGGCTGTCAGCTGGCGAGCTTGTGACGCGGACAGACAGACGTTACCTTCGATCCAGACTTTGACGTCTTCAAAGGAAGAGGCGTTGGTGATATCGTAGACGAGGATGGCTGCGCTAGCGCCGCGATAGTACATCGGAGCCTGTGGAAACATGGGGTGAGCAAGGAGTGTGGGGAAACGAACAGGCGAAGAATGCGGCGCGGTCGCAGTGAAGAGGCCAATAGGGGAGCAGAGCGTGTGTCGGCTGAGTGGGAGTGGGGAAATTGTAGCGGGCGGGAGACGGGTGCTCACCATGGACCGGAAGCGCTCCTGGCCGGCGGTATCCCAGATCTGGAGACGGACCTTGGTGCCATCGACGGTGACCTTTTTCGAGTGAAAGAACGCGCCGGTGGTTGTGGTTGTGGACGCAAATCGCTCTTCAACGTAGCGGGTAACAAGGGAGGTTTTGCCGACACCTTGAAAACAGTGGGTTAGCGCTGTTGCTTGGCGACAAGGGCAGGCGTGTCTGAGACGTACCTGAGCTGCCCATGATGACGACCTTGGCGTCGAGGCTCGACTGGGTGTTGAGCGTGACGCGGGTCTGGGAGCCGCGGAGCGAGGAGCGCTTGGGCGGGCACGAGTCGTACATGTCGTTCATAGCGTGAGGTCGTGAAGATCAGGTACGGGGGGCGGCAGCGGCGGGGGCGGGGGCGACGGCGGCGGGGGCGGCGGGCAGAGGAGGGGGAGCGATGGTGCTCGCGTGGGACGACGGCGGGGCAGAACCAGGCGGTGGACAGGCCGTGCGGTCGTGGATGACTAGCAGCGCGCGGGGGTCATGGCAGCACGCAAGGCAGGAAGCGTGCCTCAAGAGGAAAACCACAAGGTGCCAAACACGCGCCCACACGCCCATCCACTACCGCTGCGCTGGCTCGGTCCGTCACTCCGGCGCCGTCCTTCTCACCGCCCTCGTCGCCGGCTCATCCACACCCGGCCCTCTCCTATCCAGCTTGCTCTTGTCGCCCGCCCCGCCAGCCCAGCGTCAACCCGCGTTGTGCCGAAACACGCCCACCACACCGCTCGCCGGGGGTCGACCCTGCCCGTCGCTCGTCTGTCGCCCACCAGGCGAAGCGCAGCGCACGTTGGCTCTTCCTCGCCGGGCTCCGTCCACGGTGCCTCGTCTACGCCACCATCCGGCCTCACTTGATCCCTCCCGCATGCTTTTTGCCTTTTTGCCACACACACGTTTCTCACTCTCCTCGCGATCACGTGACAGGCTAACCCAAAGTCTATCCCTGTCATTTCGCTAGCCCCTATATCCTCGCTTGTCCGAAACTCCTGTCCCCGCCCCACCCGACATACGCGGCCAACATCGTCGCGCATCGGATCTGACTTGTGGGCTTCTGCCTTGTCCGCACCGACGTTCTCCACCACGCCCGTCGAGTGTGGAAGCACGCACGCCCGCCTCGCCCAAACCGGCGACGCCCATCTCAGCAAGCATCGCTTTGCGATCATCGGACAATGTCCAGCTCGCGTGCGTTTGAGGGCACCTGCCACACGGTCCTTATACCACCTATTCGCTCCCCCTCACTAATCAACCCGTCAACCTCTTGCCGGCATCCCACCCTCCGGCAAGCCGAACATGACGACATCCACAGTCCCCCACTGCCGCATTCCCAGCGCTGCTTCTCTTCTCGTCTATACTCCTCACACATCATGCCCCCTCTCTCACCACTGACGTCGCAATCGTGCGTTCTAGCGCATCCGACGCTTTCCCCCATGCGACGCTCGATCCGTCCAGCCGTTCGCCCCACCACGACATTGGCGCCAAGACTCGATAAGCCATCGTTACGTTTAGGGTATGCCGCCGATCAACTTGGACAAAATCATCCTTGGAGCACACCATCCCAGCCATCTCTGCACATGCCCTCACAGAATTGTGCAGATCACCACGCCGACGACACAGTCTCACATCCTATCAATTTCGCATGCGTTATCTCGAACCTTCGGCACGCACGCTCGTTGCTGAGATAATTTAATTTACGAAGCAATGCACCCCCAAGGGACGAAAGATCATTTCGCGTTCCCAGGTGTGGATACACCCCACACATACGTCACGCGCGCGGTCTGGAGCTCGTGCCTATCATGCCTCGATGGGGCTATATCGCTTGCGCCCAACTTCAGCATTCCTCGAGCCCCAGGGTTCGTCGATGGCTCGTTGCGGGGGGCGATAGCCTTTGCACATCGAGTTACCCCATACCCCACGCTTCTGAAATATCGTCCTGGCCAACAGGACTACTACCGGACAAACTCGCTCGATTCCAGCCTCTTCTCTCCAGGACGGGACGGTCATCTTCATCTGAGCAGCGATAACCATGGTCGGAACCGGCGCGACACACTTCTAGACCCGTGCAATCGTTATCTCGCACAAAACCAGTACCTGTTCGGTGCTCGGCCGTGAGGATTCCCACTCCAGGTTCGCGAGCACCCTCGAAACGCTAACCTTGAGCGCTGGGGGTGCTTGGGAATATTCTAGTCGCCGGTTCTTTTGTTTGGGTCGGAGGCGAACTGCCTCTTGCCGATCAGCAGACATGGGCGAGACAACTGTGCAGGAGGGCGGCTTTCATCGCTTACAGTATTCGTTCATCGGGTAATCCAGCGTCTGGATCATTTAATCTGATCGGGTGCAGTTTTTGCGCGTCACGCAGGTGGAGCCGGGGCCGCGAAGCCTCCTATCTCGAGTTTAGGCGCGTTATTTTGGCGTCATTTGCATCATAATACTCGTGGGTGGCTTGCTGCTGCTCCTGCTCGGCTTACAATCGCCCCGATTACATTGGGGTCATTGTATTTTGGATGCGGTCATTCTTTGTCCATTTCGCAGATTAATCGGTTGCTCCAATTTGGATGGGTCATTCATCACACCTGGCCGATCTTGGGTTGCATCATACGCGATTACTTCGCATGCATCGGATGTGGTATGCTGGTATGTCGGGATCGAGAGTAGAACGACTCTTGGGCTGCACAAACACACAACACGGCAATATCCGATCCGAACGCATGGATATGAGCCCGAGCTGTTCGTTGATGAGTGACTTGTAAGGCAAGATAGCCGTACTAGGCTCTCGGGTCCGGGGGTTGGTCACTGCGGCGGGGTAAAAGGCTGTGTACATCTGGTCGGGCTCATACCCCCTTGGCTTGAGCGATCATATTCCAAACGTAAATGACTGTGTATCTCTGCTGAAATTATCAAAACCTGAATACATTCAACGAGTGGTCTAACTCGAATAGCATGTGTGGTACTAGGTCCGTGTCACAATCAGTTCTAGAGGGGTCCCACCATTCAAGTCATGGAGTATGCCGTGGCATATGTGTCTCGACGAGTCAATCTATTGGTTCGATCCAACAATCTGCGGCAGTGTGACTTGGATAGCCTTGCCACCGTCGTGTGTGGATAGGAGGCGGGTTATTTTCCCAGATACCGTGCGGCAACGGGAGCAAAAACGGAACCAATTTCTTGCATCACATCCATTCGCCGGCTTTAATTGGTTCAAAATTCGGCCACAGAGGGCTCGCCGAAGCTTGCATGCGCGCCTATTGGGTTCGTAGAGATGATGACCTTCCTCTTTCAGAACGAGTGCTCGGGCTCTTGAAAATGTTCTCCCGAGCCCTTCAGAGATTGGCTTGTGAGATGATCTCGGGGTGAATCGATGATGAACGTCCGAAATTGACCTGAGGCCAGTAGCTCTTCCTTGCTCATCTTGCGGTATTCTGTCCAAATATAAGCCACCTCCGCATACACGTATCATAGAGTGACGCATTCTGTTGTGCGAACGCGAATCCCTTTCTTCCTTTTCCATCCTTCCAGAACTTTTCGATCCTGGAGCCACGTCACCCGTCGGAACAAGACTGAAACCCCTTTCTGAAAACTTGCTCGAGTGTGTCCTCGGGCTGTACCTCGATCGCTTTAGATCGGTAGGTCTCGATATAGAGTGGAGCTTTGTGGGCAACATAGTCTTCATTTGGGTCCTATGCGGGAGGTTTTGAGCGACCGTCGTCTAGTTGGATGAGCTCCTTTTGATTCCCTCAATTTGTTTCTTTCCTCGAACAGCCGATCAAAATTGATGTGTTCACACCAGCCAGCTGACCGTGAATCGCCAGGGAGACAACGCTCCAGCAAGGGGCCGATTGCTTTGTTCGTACAAACGCCGATGAGTGTATCCATGGCATGACATTCAATGTATTAGAGTCTGACGCCGCAAAACAGAGGGACGTCTGTTGGGTCGTTTGGAAGGTTTGGACTGGAATAGGGCAGCGTTGCTGGATTTGCATCAACACCGTTAGGCAGGATCACCACTAGTCCAAAGTGATACAGCCAGGTAATTAGTCGTAATATATGCGCCACGTTATTAGCCGAAAGTACCTGGGTATGCATTTGCGGGTGCCTCGCCAATTTGTTCATCTTTTCCCGCTATTGAGCCAGTCCCTCCAAGTTTTGGATTATCCAAGAGTGATTTACTCGCTTCGTTCCGAGGTTCGAATGGGAGTGCTCTATAATAATCGCAGCCTGCAAATGGATTGCGATGTGAATGATGTCTCTGACTCTGACCTACGCCAACAGTCTGCAGCCTCTTCGTACCGATCATAGTGGATTAGTGCATGTGCGGCCCGACAGCAGCCTTTAATCGATTTAAGATTCAGCGTTATCGCCTCGGCTGCACCGTGAAGAACGCCTGGCCAATACCCTGGTGCAGATCACGATAGAGCTGAGTCGAAGACGCAATCTTGGATTAATCAGACTCGCCTAGTTCGATGTTTGCCGCCGACATGTCCGGCCACAAAGTCTCCGTCGCCCGGCCAGAACTCGATCGCGTCGATGTATGCTTCCCGCGCATCCCACCACCGTCTAACCTTGAGTTAGGCGTTTGCCTGGTTCTTGAATCGGAGTGCGACTTCTGCAAGTGGGCTCGAGACAAACAGGGAATTCCTTGGAAAGCATTACTCACCCATGGCGGTTCCGGGGAAGACTTCCGGAATGGTGTTTTTCGAAATTGGCTGGATAGGAATTGTCTGGGTAGTCCATAGGCATTGATTTTTGCATGAAAAGTGGGATTTCTTCAAGTTTTCGCTCGGGAGGCTGCACTGGTGGGACCTCTGTCATATTACAGCATCTTTAGGGGTGAATAGTTCTGGACCTCTTTGTTTCAATCGCATGATTTCGGCTATCTTTTATTCGAGCGATCTAGAGTCACGAGGGTATTCTGCTGCAAGCTGTAGCGACTCCCAGGAGGCTTTCAATTCCGTATGCGCACGTTTGATTCGGGTGAGGCGACAACGCCATAGTCGAATACATGATAGCTAGCAGCAACATCTGCAATCGTCTAATTATTCCGCTCTCGTCATACGCTTTACTCTTATCCGGCTTCACACTCTCGATCTTATTGGGATTGAAAAGGTAGTCTTATTGAGTTATAAGACCATATTGCATTCGTGTGTCCCCCCAATAGGCTGTTGGATTTCGCTTAGTTATGCGCTTACTCAGCGCTTTTAAGTGGCTTAACTGTACGGTGCTGATCGCTTATATGCGTCGGTAAATTTTTCGTGCGTCTAGCTCTCGCTCTTATCTACACTCGTTTCTGGGCTACTACCAAAATAGGCGCCCCAGAGTATGTGAGTTGACGTATAGCCGAATATCATCCGCTATATATGTGGATCAGCAGCAGTTATTCTTAAAGATACTCCAAAGCTTGCAACATCACGAAGAGCACGTTACTTTGATAAATGGAGGCATTTTATGAACAGAAGCGCGAGTCAGCACGTGAGTGATCTATGAATAGACCTGGTTCTATCAACACCGCCGCAGATGGGGCATTCAGTCACGGCCGCAGTCCCCGCGGGCTTGCGTGTCTGCCGTTCAGTCCACGACTTGCGGCGGACGCGAGCCATCAAGTTGTTGAGCCCAATCTCCGCAGCCGCAGTGATGACCGTCCCCGGGACGGCCGCCATTCTTCTCAAATCACTGACTCGTGCAGCGATCTTGTGGCCACGCTCGCACAGTATAAAAACCGCTGTGCTGTATTCGAGGCCTATCAACTCGTTCAAACCTCACTACACCCATGTCTGAACCCATGATGACACCTCGCATTGCAATTGTCGGCGCTGGACCGGGTGGCCTCGTTCTAGCACTTCTCTTACAACGCCATTCCATCTATCCTTCGATCTATGAGCGCGATCCTTCCGCCGAATACCGCCCACAGGGTGGTACACTCGACCTACACTATCACTCAGGCCAACAAGCGCTCCGGGACGCAGGTCTCTGGGGCGAGTTCTTGAAGCACGCTCGATATGATGCACAGGTCATGAAACTTCTCACCAAATCAGCGGATGTTGTTTTTGAGGATCAGCCACCGCCAGAGGACCGGATCGAAGATTCGCGCCCAGAAATCGATCGAACAGCGCTTCGTAGCATCTTGTTAGAGGCCATCGGCAACGAAAAGATCAACTGGAACCATACCCTTGCCTCTGTCGAGCGTTCCGGGGACAACAAGTTTGATCTACATTTCAAGGATGGCAAAGTAGAGACTGGGTTTGACTTGGTTGTTGGGGCCGATGGCGCCTGGTCCCGTGTTCGTCCCCTCGTAACATCCGTTGTGCCGTTCTACTCTGGGATATCTTGCGTCGAATTCCATATCACAGATACCAAGGGACCTCAATTTGATGAGATCAACAAGCTCGTAGGCCAAGGGAGTGCATTCGCTTTCAGCGACCGCAAGGGCATTCTGGCTCAGAGGCTTGGCACAGGTGATATCCGCATATACACGGCTTTCGCGACTGGCGATGACGAACCCGATTGGCTGAAACGATTTGACTCCGAAAACCCAGTCGCTGCTAGGTCCGACGTCCTGACTTATTTCGGGGACTGGGCGCCAGTCCTACAAGACATTGTCCGCCTTTCGGATAACACGGCGCAGATGCGCCCCCTGTATATGTTCCCCCTCGATCATTCATGGACCAACCGTCCAGGGATTACCCTCCTGGGCGATGCTGCGCACCTCATGACACCTTACGCCGGCGAGGGCGTGAATGCTGCCATGTGGGATAGTTTAGAATTGGCCAAGGCGATCGTAGCCAGCATTCAATCGGGAGATTTAAATGCGCAAGTGCAGCGGTACGAGAAAGAGATGTTTGAACGAGCTCATGAGTCGGCGAGGCGGACGAATCGCAACAAGTTGAGTTTGTTTGCTACGGATTTCCCAGCTTCAATGGCTGCGGCAATGCAGGAGATGCAGCAAGGCGAGGACAATGGGGCTGGGCCAGGGAGTGCTCACTAGGCATGATAGCTGAAGGAAATTTGTCGTTGTGATGGCTAGTTAAGGGGGATATTTCCTATGTATTCAGTTTTTTCTGTAGGCTTGCGAATGTTTCTATATTACGATGAACATAGTCAATTTTCTTTTGCTTGGGAGGGTCACAAACTTTGTTCGTGAGAAAGCCTTTCAAGGACCTTTAAAGGTAGGTATGTCAGTCTGTTGAAATCACAAACCAGGGAGGTCGACTAATTCCACTTGCCTGATAAAATACCTCGGATGGCTGCCCACCGCTGATCGCCCATTTGTTATTGATAACCGTGAACGGCACCCCAGTAACTCCCATTTCACGAGCCTCTTCAATCCCATCTGCCACTTCCTTCTTCATTTCATCGCCATTTAGGAACTCCAAAGTCTAGCGGGGGGGGCATTAAAAAAGAGGAAAATGCCCAACACGAAAATCTTTTACTTCTGCTCGACTCATCACTCCAGTTTTTTCGGCATATCCAGCCAAAATTTCCGGGTCACCGATGTCCTGCTCAAGCTCGTGAAACCCTTTAAGTACTTCGGTTAGAATCGCCTGCTGTGCATCTTGGCCGCCCTTCTTGTACGCCTTTAGAAGCAGCCGATGAGAGGGGGTAGTTTGGCGGATAACTCCACCAAACTTCCTGTGCAACGTTCAGAAAAGCTCAAGGATATGGAAAGGAGTGCATACAAGTTTAGCCCTAGCGGTCGTGCACGCTCAGCCATGTTGTCTTGGATTGATTGCATTCTATTCCACTCGATGAATTAGGGGATATTTGGGTTTTGAAAAGCTGTTTATACCTGTCCCCGAATTTCTTCAAGTAACGCTCTTTCCTATCGACTGTCGTATCCTCTGGCAGCGTCGGGTCCAACTGGTAAGGCCGATACTCAACATTGATTTTGAGTGGAAGGGAGTTTTCCTTTGCTCGGGCCAGTGCTTTGCGAAGCTCCATAGTGCCGATAAGACACCAAGGGCTTTGATACTTGACGATAAGATGTTTTATTACAATGTTCCCGGCTAGCGTCCTCACCAAATACTATCGCTAACAACTTTCAGGTGAACAACTCGTGAAGCAGCAGCAGCAGACATGATTCAAGGCTGAGGGAGGGGGGGGAGAAGAAGGCACGTAGCTGAGCAGCTAGACCGGGAGAGCGGGGAACCTAGCCGCGCTTTAGGCCGGGTTTTGTAGTCTCGGAAATGATGACCGTGGCCTTAGTCATTGAAGGAGATCGCAAGCGACATTTCATCATTTTGGCACGTGATGCCATAAGATAAATTGTATAGCCACTTGGACAAATACTCTGGGAGCCGAGCGCGTTACCTAATTTGCAGCTTGGTCATTGCTACAAATGAGCTTTTGGTCTGATTCAGCCTGCCACGAAGCGCGAGTGGCAAACATCGGCCTGCACTGAGTCATTGCACAATACTCCTGCCAGAGAATATCCAAGAAAATTTGTCGAAAGATTCTTGTAAACCATGCTAGATGTTCGGAAACAAAAAAGCGGGTCCCGATTTTTGCGCCCCTTCACCCCTGATCCGTTCATCGACTGCTCAGACACTCATGTGGGGGAGCGACCACACGGGCGCGTGGTTGTCGGCCTGTGAGCTCACCAGCGCCACCCGCTGATGGTAGGAGTTTCACAGCGACAGCAAACAATCATTGAGCTCGCTTATAGATACGAAAGAGCTAAACTTGGAGCGCGGAGTTAAGTTGCCTGCCGCTGTTTGGTTTCATAAAACAAGGTTTCATCAATGCTCGCCGATCTTCACGTGTAGTCCGAGCTTGTGCTCACATGGAGCCCTACCGATAGCTAGGCTTCTGATCAGGAATTTCTCTGTCAACTAGTCGCAGTGTAGGGTCCCTTATAGGAGTTGTTCCAGCTGGTAGCGGAATCCCGCCACGGGATCCAACCGGGTGGCAGACTCTCTCGAGGTCTCCTGTCAAATTTCAGGCAACAGCCGGGGTGGCTCCAGAATTAGAACATTGCTCTGAAGTGTAACGACCACGATGCTCGGTGCGAAGGCTACAATATCGGAAGCTAAACAACTGGGACTGTCCGAGTGGGGCAGCATATAAATACAGGACAAGCGGTCTCGAGTTGTCCCAAGCTCAGTTTCATCTCTCCTAGCGTTTATTCACCCGAGACGCATCACACTCCTTCCAAGTCACTCTCTTTCTGAATCATCGCCCGTCCCTTCTTTTATTATAATATCCCGACATGAAGTTCTTTGCCGGCGTCCTGCTCGTTCTGACTACGCTTGTTTCTGCTGTACCGACCGAAAAGCGTTCCAACACTTGCACAAACCCTGTAGTTCACGTCGAGTGGCGTAGCCTTACACAGGAGCAGCGCGATTCGTTCCACGCTGCTGTCAAGTGCCTCCAGACCAAGCCCAGCAATATTGATGGAAAGTCTGTCTTTGATAGTTATCCAAGCGTTCATGACAACCTCTTTGGGGATAGTGAGTTCCGATCACATTTTCAACCAGCATGCGCTCTTAACAGTGCGTCGAAAGTTCACTACGTAGCCAGTTTCCTTCCCTGGCATCGTTGGTTCCTTTGGCTCCGTCGTCTGGATCTTCAAGACTGTGGTTACACCGGACCATCACCGTAAGAACATTTTTCAGACTCTTATGATTTACTCACCTCGATGCCGTTTAGATACTGGGATTGGACAATCGATGCTGGCAAACTTGCTACGTCGAATATCTGGGACCCTAAGACTGGTTTTGGCGGCAACGGAAACACTCATACTAGCGCTCACTGTGTCGAAAGTGGACCATATGCTAATTTCGAGGTATGCAACTACGAGCCTCTATCTGAACAGCCGCACCAGCTGACGGCCTCGCGATGACAGCTGAGATACCCTAACAGGCATTGCCTGGCGCGTCGCTTTAACAATGGGAATGTTCGTAGTGGTGTACTGGGAAGCATGCAAGGCTCTCAGTACTCGTCGAGGATGATCCGGGAGGTTTTAAGGGACGACAACTACAATGATTTCTCGAATGACATCGAGGAAATTCCCCACGATGCTATCCACAACGTCATCTCCGGCGACATGGCCGCATCTTTCTCCCCCAACGACCCCCTCGTAAGTATAAGTCACACTGGATCTGGATAGGTGTCTTAGATTCACCGCCACTACAGTTCTTCTTGCACCATCAAAACGTCGATCGAATTTGGGCCAAGTGGCAAGGGCGCGGACCCCGTCTCCAGGAGTACTCGGGTAACACTGTCCAAGGTCAATCCCCAACGGACGACTCGTTCTACCCACTTGCCACCCTGACCGATACTTTGACCATGCAAAACATTCGTGGTCTTCCTGACGTGAGTGTTGCAGATGTAATGGATACTATGTCTGGCGTCTGTGTTATACTGTGAGCACAATCATTGGCGTCTAGGGGCAGTCAACTGACCACCTTTGTAGTACGACAAGTAGGCGCATGCGTGATTGCCACCTGCATAACAGGATTTTTTATATCTGGGTTATTAGTACTATATAGTGTTTTGTAGCCATCTGGACATTGTGTGTGGGGAGTGGCCAGTAAACAAGAATATAATAGGTTAAACTCGAAGACTTGGAATAAAATATTCGTCGGCCCTGATACATTCGAATGAGAACTCAGCGTTACCTTATCTATTGACTGGTATTGTATTGGTATTTAGTCAGGCCTGATGGCGGTACCCGTTCGCTCGGCTTGGCTACCTTGATTTCATGCGGAAAGAGAAGCTGTCCATTTGACAATACATATATCCTGGAGGCGCCTTGAGGTTTGTGATATATACAGCGTTAAGCGATTAAGACTGTACACGACAACATCAACACACTAATCCCAACTCCAAACGATTTGCCCAATGTAACACTTTCCGCGCTATTTTTACCGACTGCATTCAAAGGCTCTGGAGACTTAGTGGGCGAGCTACTAGCTGATGACAATACGCTTGTGGTAAAATTCTGGTACAATCGTAAGATGAGTTCCACCGCACAGAAGATCGGCAAGAAATTTGACCACGTACATATTCTAGCATAGGTGAGGTATATGCGCTCTCAGTCAATAAACGTGTCGTCACTGGACCAACTACATCGGCCAATTGATCATCAGCACCAACATGTCGACAGATCCAAATATCCGTACCTGTAGGAACAGCAGTTGTAGGAGACGACAGCTCGGTTACGACGATAACCGAAGTCGTTCTGTCTTAGAGGTGGCGTTAATACAATAGAATTGACTTCGTATGGTTGTCCTTACTGTCAGTAAGAGCTGTAGTGATGTAACTCGCCGAAAGCTGAGTCGTGACAGGCTGGTGTGCTAACAGAAGGCAACCATTACATAGTGGGCAGACAAGACGCTTAACGTCACGTACCCCCAGATACGCTCGTTATCGCGGCAACAGAGGTTTCAGGCTGAGGTTTAGCAAGGGCCCCGATCAAAAGGGTACAAGTGAACAGCAAAGCGTTGACTCGCATATCGGCAAATTGTAAGTGACCGTGCTAGTTTGGGGGATGGCACAACCGAAAGTATGGGGATTTTATACTCTTAACATCTGGGCCTAAAAACGAGCTGGAGCTTGACACCCGAGAATGGAACCGGCAGCCCAGCGTGGATATATATTGTCATCCTTGCTCAATACTTCGACGGACGCTTAGTAGTCGTGGTTTTGGGATTTTTCGGGGGAGGTTGGTTCGATATTTCAACACGGCTATGCATACTGAGGAATTTAGGAGTACTATGAGGTCTCCGAGTTGTCCGTGAGGGCCGTCCACGACAAAGTGTCTCCAAGAGCACTGCACTCAAAGATCGGGTGAACATAAGTCGTTTGTGATCCACGCTTTAGGTGATATATATTCAATGTTTGGTTGTGTGGGGATAGCTAATTCGAAGCGCGGGGATACAAGAAAGGCGATGGACATGAGTCAAAAGTCAAGTCCGGAGCCTCCACGACCTTTGCAGTAATGTCGTGGTCATCTAACAACTGACGGAACCTTTTACGCTCCTTGTAACTGAAGCCACCGCATGCATAGTGCCTAACTCGTTGAACGGATGGGAGTGTAAGGAGAGCCTTAAGTCCGGGACCTAGCGCATCGACCCCTGCGGTATGACATTCGTTCATTTCGATAGTGTGCAGGCAGGTAAGATTCGAGCCCAATTTGTCGATCCCGTCAAAAGCGCCTTCGCCATTATCATCGTACACAGTAAGGCGGAGACGGCGGAGGCGAGGAGTGTGTGCCAAGAGTGACGAAAGTAATAGGTACCTCCCTACAATATGTAATGACGCGACTTGAGTCCTTTGAAGAAATGAGACAACAACTTCTTCAAGACCCGACTGATCCGATCTATGAAAGCCCTCGCACTCCAGAAATACGTCGACCTCATGCGAGTCCAATGTTACAGATGACAAAAGCCATTTCATCAATAAGAAAGATATTCCGCCAAGATGGAGAAGGCGAAGGTTTGGCAAACGGATGGGCCGGGGAGGAAGAGTGACCACAAACATCATATATGTGCTCAGCTTGAACACACGAAGGCCAGGGTTGTTTTCGAGTACTTGTACTATCGAAATCAATGTTGGAGTGGGCTGGTCTACCAAGGGGGAGGCTATATGCAACTCCACGAGATTTCGACATGCCGAATATTGTAGCCCGACAGGCAAGCGGTCGAGATAAAGGCCTCTCAATGATTCAAGTATTCGCCATATCCCTCTTTGAACCCAGGCCAGTGCTGCAGCCGGAGTGGAGTTTGAACAGCCCGGAGCCGTAAATTTCTCAACGACTGGCCTACTTCTTGGGTAATAAGAATTGACAGTGCATCTTCTACATCGTCGGGATCTGAGAAATCTAAGCTGAAGGAAACAATGCGTGAAGCATTGTCAGCGATCAAATGACCAATTTCGTCACTCCACTGTCGTACAGGATGCAGTCCGCGGCGGCCGTGCGGCAGGCGTTTACCTATCTGTACATGAAGCAAGGAGCCTTTTGCGCGTTCGAGGTAAATCTTGGCATGTTCGATGTTGCTTGATCTGCGCAATTCGTTCGAGTCCTCTGGATCATCTAGATCTTCCGAGTCATCCGCGTTGGATTGTAGGATGCCAACCCGCATATCTCCTTTGCGTGTAAAATCAACGAACGACCATAGCTTGGGGGTATCGAGCACAATGCGTCGCCAGGTTCTACATATACTCGCGAGCAAGGTGGAGTATTCGACTCTGCCAAGGCTTCTATCGCCAACAGCGCGACCGTATAGACTCGCATCAACAACGGTTGCGAAGATCAAAGATAGGACCTCTGGAGGAAGGGAATAGATTGATATATGTGAGAATTCTGCCATGAATTAATTTGAGGCGTGGTCGATTTGGGGACACTAGAATCAAAGCCAGTGGTGGTAGACCAAGAGCACCAGCATCATCGGTTTGCTATGGTAAGTCATATGAAACGCTAGTCCATAAATGGCAGGAGCCGGCCGGCACAATACAGAACATGTTCCAGATAATACTCATTTGCGAGAAATTATTGGATCTTCTGCGCTTTCAAGTATTGGGAGGGCTGAGTGTCGACCTGCAGAGCCGAGTAATCCACAAGCATTATCCTGGATAAGCGAGTATCTGGTGGCTGTGCCCGGCACTGACGGAAGCAAATCCTATATCCACTATTGGAAATCATCACTTGGTGGTTTACCGACGACCTCGAAACCCAGCATGGTGAGCATACACGGTTTCACGATTGACTCGGGAATATAGTAGCGGCAACGCGTATTGAATCACGTATGCGATGTTGGAAGTGAATTATAAGATGGGATGGCCCGAGGGAGCCGGATGACTTGCTCGGACGATGGATGGATCGCAATGCTAACTTGGTCTATAATTTAGCCCAAAGCTAAAGCAGCAGCAACCTCAGGAGGAGGCAAGGCCGCCAAGAAAAAGAAGTGGTCGAAGGGAAAGGTCAAGGACAAGGCGCAACACATGGTCACACTCAACCAAGGTACGCACCTCTCCTATGAGCGTTCGTCCGCCAAGCTAACCCATTGTTGCACCTAGCCACCTATGACCGTATCATGAAGGAAGTCCCGACCTTCAAGTTCATCTCTCAATCGATTCTGATCGAGAGGCTGAAGATCAACGGCTCGCTGGCACGGGTTGCTATCAGGCACTTGGCCAAGGAGGGACAGATCAAAAAGATCGTACACCACAACGGCCAGCTCATTTACAGTAAGCGTAATTGGTATCGAGTCCCACACAGAATGCTAAGGTCTTTTAAAGCTCGGGCAACTGGATCCGACTAGGCGACTCCGTCTGCCTCTATGACCTTTGCATTTCTCTCACTCTCGCATTGACTATGTAAAAGCATTGGCCCGCTGTGCAATTGATTTTTGATATTCGCCTGAATCCCTTGTGCTGTCATGATTTGATGCGGCTATTCAACTAAGTAACACGACAAGATAGTCCAGGGTCGAGCCTGACCACATCCAGAAACCAAACCAACCACACTTGACAAAGTTTTTCCAACAGTCAGCTCGATCGTCAAAGTCAGTTCGATAGAGAATCCGTGCCAACTGAATGGCACCGAGGCCAAGGCCTACGGTACCGTTAGTTTCCATTGAATGGACAACGCCATATTATCGCCGCGCACCTCCAAAATAACCCAGGCCCATTCCGCCTTCCAACCCAGCCATACCAATCAAAGCTACGCTTGATGCTGCGAATGCACTCAATATCGGCCGACTGTTATCACCAAAGAGCAATGCCGTAGACCGGATTCCTGTCAAAGGGTCGTCTTTCTTGTCCTAGATGCCTTCTTAGACAGATGAATTCCGATGAAGAGAAAACATCCGTACTTGGTGGGCGTAAATGGTGTCATAGACTATTGTCCAGCAGACGCTTCCGGCATATAGGGGAAGACAGACGGACCAATCCACCACACCGGCGACGGCCGACCAACCGAGGAGTGCCCCCCAATTGAACGCCAGTCCTAAGATAATAGTTCTAGCTTCAGAGTACATGGAGTGCTGCAGATCCTTGAAGCTTACCTAACACGGTTTGTGGCCAATAAGTTATGCGCTTCATCAAAGGGTACACGATAACCAACGAAAGTGAGGATGCGCCGAGAAGTATGCTATTAGAAATTAGAAACCTGTTCGGCTAATTGGTTCGTGGGATTTACTCACCTATACCAGTTTAACTGTGTCAGAACGGCCAGACCGGCGCTCAGTTGCAATCCCAAGAACCCAAACGCCTGTATTCGAGTGATATCTCCACGTGCGAGTGGACGCGTTTTGGTTCTGTCTTGTATTCAGGTTCAGTAAAACCCCGGCAGAAGGAATTTCAGCTAGAATTACCGACAGCCTTGTCCAAGTCACGATCCCACATATCGTTGATGGTGCACCCCGCCCCTCTCATGATCAATGCGCCAATGCCAAATAGCGAGAGATAGGTGAGGGGGACGCTAATTGGAGCGTGAGTCACATACGAGGCCATGGTGATAGACCAGGCTTGAATTCGCGTGTTGGTCGCGATGCGGGCACTTGAGAATTTGACACTTACTGCAGGGCCAAAGTAGCAGCATGGTCCCAATAGGCTTGTCAGCTCGAGCCAAAAGTACATATGGGCGGATTTTTATTGGCAAACGGTCGACCCATGTTCCAGTGGATAGTGGAGGCAAAGGGGCTGATGATGTTGAAATTGAGTGTTTGGTAGATATCAACCGTTGCTGTGACGCGATGGGTAAATTTCGAGTTTTGGGCAGAGGAACGGGTCTCCAAGGGCCGAGGGCGAGAGATTTGGGTGAAGAATACAGTATAGCAATCCCATTTCTGTGAATAGGTCTGAAATTGCGAGCCGTTAACAATGGTCTCGCGAACATCGCGGCACAATAGCTTGGGGGCGATGGAGAGCTGTTAGCGCCGAATGAGCCGATTTGAAATGGTGCGGTCGACCGATTGGGAGCGCAGAGAACGACATCAACAGCTACCTGATTAGTGTTCTGGAACCACGCGATCCGGCCATACTGACGTTGTTGCCGTCAAGCTCGACTCGACTGCTCCGAAACGTTGGATTGCAATTACAATCGCCTCGGCGCCTCCAAACCACGGATCTGCTCTAGTGATTATCGTGACAGTTGGCGTCTCCATCCCACACCACCTTTGCCACCACAGCCGTCGGTAAATTTGTGTGTGCAGCAATGGAGGTAGACACACAAACAAGCGTACCTGCTCTCCTCCCTCCGGCCGCCCCAGTCCCAGCTCTGTTGTCGGAAAGTATGGGTTTGGGTGAGATCTCCTTTCTTTACCCAGTCAGCCTAACGCTGACAGTTGGCTCTACAGTCCGCCACGAGAACGAGGAGGTCACTCTGTCAGAGCTCCAGGCTCGCCTTTTCCTGCGTGAAGGAGACGAGTGGGTCAATCTGGGTATGGGCAAACTGGTGTTTAGCCTTGGAAAGCTTTCCTTGCGTGCTTATATCGGTTAGTGCCCGTTTCCATGTCCTATGACCGACGGTTGATTATAATTATCGTGTGTTTCGTCCAGCTGTTGTCTCCCTTCGGTCTCAGACAGTCTTGTTAGACTTTGCCATCGCTGAGGCCGGGAAGCGACGTGATAGGCATGTCTACGTCAACGCTCCGAATCCGAAGGCGACGAATGGCAGCCCTCACCCACGACTGCACTGCTTCAAAGTGAGTGCTCCGCTTCATTTACGTTTGCAGATTACACGCCCTAACCTTTTCACGCGCCCGAAGTTCCAAACCGAAAAACATGCGTTTCAGCTGGAGAAGCGACTCATGGCTCTCGCTAATCGTGACCCAGTTGCAGCCCTCTCGCGCCATCTTCCAGGCCACAAAATTAATACACCAGAACAAGTACAAAGAGCTCGCGCCACATATACTGCTGCCCGGCTTAAACAGTTGCAGGAGTCGGCCGCAGCGGCTGGTGTAGGCTTATCGGACCTTTCGGATCCATTTGGTCTCCAGTGGACCCCACCTGCTCGCGCTTCATCAGTCAAAGCCCGCGCTCACCCCTACGCAACTATTTCAAAGGAACGAAAACAGAGGCGGCCAGATAACAACGCGGATTCGACGGCGAAGGCCTTGGCTGAGGCCCTTGCCGCCACTAGCATTTCTCCGGCCGATCAGATAGAGCGAAGCGACAACGTCCAGACCTCTATCTTTGGCCCGCTTCCTCCCCCGCCTCCTCCCGTCAAGTGGGGAGGGTTTGCGGAGTATGGGGTTCGCAATAGTGCTAACGCTAGCAAGGAGATTACCCCAGATCCGACTGCCGAGCCGCCAAAAGTATCGCCAGACTTTGTTGAAGCCTTTGCCTCTCAAACTCTACAGGATTCGACAAGCTCATAGCCTGCCGGTCGATTACGGTGGTCGTTACAAGAGCACTGGCGTGATTCTATTGCGTAAAACCTAGCGACAACCTGTCCTTCTTTTCGGATATGAGGCTTATGGGTTATCTGGCCTCGTGGGACGCTTCTCCTTGATCGTATGACTTGTGCGTTTTGATTTATCTTTTCATGGTTTCCGAGTTTCTCCAGGTTCATTCCACTCTCTTGCTATCTCTTGCCCTTGTCAAGCGGCCCTGTCATCATATCCCGTTCGGCTGTCGTTGTGCATATTTTTTTCGCACATTGTATCACGTATGAATGCCATGCTTTTCAAAATAGATTTCTTTTCGTGCCCGCAAAGCTTCCGTGCCTGTTGATAAATCAAGTAATAATATACTCTAAGCTTTTACACGTGACTCCAAGATCTTGGCCAATCCTCTTGCTTTTGTTGATCACCATGGTTTCGCTCTTGCGAACGCTGAGGAGTATCCGTCGAGTGGGATTGAAGGAGTATGTTCGGCAGATGTGGTACATAGGCGATGCCAAGTCTGGGCGATTCGTTGGAGCAGATAAGTGAGTAACAAGCTCCAGTGTGAGAACTGCTTGGTCGACCTGAGTTAGGTTCGGCAACCGGTACTTCGAGAATAACAACCCGGAGGAAGAGCTCCCTGGTACGTCCAGCCATGATGTTCTACAAAACTTATGACAATCCATTCATTTGGTCCAGGCCGTCACCGCTGGGTTGATTATCGGCAGGTAAGACTTGATGAGGCTACACCAGGGCAAGCACTCGAGTTTTGATTAACTATTTGTCGCTTCTAGCACGAGTATAATGCTTCTCAGGTACCGCCTGAGTGGCACGCATGGCTTCATCATATTCGAGCTCTACCCCCCACGGAGGACAAAGTCATGCAGGAATCTCAAAGACCATGGCAAGCGGTAAGCACTGGTTTTAGGTGAATTTATGTGCTCTCAATGACATTATCATTTTTATTATTTGCCTCGCGCTGATAGCCATTCCTTGAAAACCTCACTGGTACGCGTGGTGCCTATCGCACATACAATACCGTGGCACCCAAAATTACCGCATGGGAACCGAAAGTCAAGTCTCGCGAATCATGAAGATGGTTTACTCTTTCTGCCCTGTAACCTCCGTGTCCAATCTGACTACGATTACTGATGCCCAAGCAAGATCGGTGCTGATGGGACCATCAAAAAACCCGGTGTCCAGGGAATAAGTTCACCTAACGACTACTTTTAAAAGCGCGTAAGCTTGGCATATCTCATAGGGATATTTCTAGGCTGTTGGCAGTGAGGTTTGTCAACTCTGATCAACCCTTATCTAATCGATCCTTGAGTCACTAGACTTGTATCCATTCGTCTTGACCACCTCTACCTGTGCATTCGAAGTATAGTGCCCTTACCTCGAATTTTGCACCAAGTTACCATGGCCATCAGAGGACTGAAAGCTGCATTGAATAGTAGCGGCCAATACAGGCTGCGAAAGCCCGAAATGGCTGTCGATCATCTGATCATTGGCGCAGGGAAGTTATGTCATGAGCAAGAGTAGTATGATTTGAGATGTAACGGTTATGCTTGCTTAGGCGTGGTCGGTTTGACCGTTGCACACCGTTTGGCTCAAAAATTTCCAGAAAAGTCGACGTATCTCGTCGAGCGCAACAGCCGGGTGGGAGAAGAGACCAGGTCAGTTTCACCTATTCCAGGATTCACATCCGCTGATGGACATATCATAGCGCCCGGAACTCTGAGGTCATTCACGGGGGTCAGCCTCACGGCCCACTTGACTTGGTTGTAACTTACATTTGCTCATAAGGTCTCTACTATCCTGCCGAATCGCTAAAAACACGACTGTGCCTACGCGGGCGGCAGCTTATGTACGAGCACTGCGACAAACATGGGGTTCCCTATCACAAGACCGGGAAACTGATTGTTGCGCGCCAAAGCCAAGAAGGCTATTTGCATAAGCTACATGCACATGCTCAGGCGTTGAGCTGGCCACCTTTTTCTAACCCTGTGAGTATTGTCACGTATACGTCTCAGTCACTCACTCCTAACGCCGCTTAAGAAAATGGCGAGCTTGCCCGTCGCTCCGACTCGCTTTATTTCAGGCGACGAAGCGCGTAGTTTGGAACCTGACCTCTCGCCAGAGATAACAGCTGCGGTCGAAAGTCCGGAAACGGGTATCATCGACTCTCACTCGTTCTTCGAGTCTTTCGAAAAGCTTATCGAGGAGAGCGACGGCGCAGCAACACTCACACTCGGAACTAAAGTGGTACGTGTCGACCCATATGTGCCAGGGCCTGGCGAGCGGGTCGACGGATCTGCGATAGGATGGGTAGTTCAAACCGTCACGGGTGCGGGAGAGCCGGACACAATCCTAGCGCGAACGCTCATCAACGCTTCAGGTCTTTCTGCAACTCTTGTCCTGAATGCGTTATTGCCTCCAGAGAGGCGACTCGAGATGTTCTTTTCGCGTGGTTCATACGCTTCTTATCGCGGTGCAGGCGCGACCCAAGTCAAGCGGCTTATTTACCCTGTCCCCGAGCAAACTTCCAGCCATGGGCATGCTAGTCTTGGTACACATTTAACACTTGACATGGAAGGAAACATTCGATTTGGTCCAGACGCGGAGTGGCTCCAGCCCCCCGACAGCGAAGGCCTTGACGGACAACAGATGCACGATTTTTGGCAGAAGCATCTTTCTCCAAATGACCAACATTTGGACGAGATGTTTGAAGCAATTACAACGTACTTGCCTGGTATTCACAGGGAAGGCCTTGCCTCAGATTATGTTGGTATCCGCCCCAAGCTTGTTGGACCGGGTTACGGGTTCCAGGATTTCGTCGTGCGGAGAGATTGGTCCACAGATTTTTATCAACCCGAGAGTAGAGGTGGCTCGGGACTTATGATTAGTTTGTTGGGAATCGAATCTCCTGGGTTGACATCGTCACTCGGTATCGCAGAAATGGCGGTAGAAGAATTAATGTAATTATAAGGGAATAGCTATTCAAGCGACCAAAGCCGTAGACACGAAGCGATCCAGACATTTTTTTAGCATATGCACTGTGTGGACAATGGCGGGTGGGTATATGCGCTACAATCTCTATAAAACCAAAATAAAAAGCCCTTAACAAATATTCGATCAAGCAAACCTGTTTGCTTTACTTCCCAAACGACTGAGCTTGTTGGAGCCGGATGAAGAGGTGCTTGGAACCGAGGGCGTGCAAAACCGCCTTTGGTCTTCGCGCTCTTAGTCTTATTATGGCCAGTGACCGATGCGCCTTGTCCTCCACGAAGGCCCACGCGTGGATGGTTGCCTTCATGGTTAGCCCAGCTAGCTAACCGCGAACGGTTGGTCGAAGGATCGCGTATAGCAGGTGCGAGGGACCGAGGAGCAGCATCTGGTAAATTAAGGGTTGGTTCTTCATCCGAATCTTCGTCGAAACCAAAGGCCACTTTGGCTCCCGTAGACGATGGGATACTCTAACTCGAATACTCAGTTTGTGCAGAAAGGCATGGCTAAAAACATCTTACCTCTTGTGTTCTCGTGGCTCTAAAAGGAGTTGTTGTTTCTACCTCAGCCTCTTCCTCTTCTTCGCTTCCTGCCTCATCCTCTTCACCTTCGGGGCTTGGCTCATTACCAAGTTCTGCCCCACCATTGAAATCAACAACCTGGTTCAGGAATTCGAATTCATTGGCGTCGGCGGTTTGCATTCCTTTATTATACGCATCCACGAACGGTCGTGTGGATTCGTATTTTTCTAAGTATCCTTGTCAGTAATATTCAACGTTGAGATTCCATAATCAGGGACCTCACCCAAACCAATCAACCCATCGTTTTCGATCTTTCTCTTCTTTAACAACTTTTGAGGCCCCATATAGTTGTCATCTTCGCTCCCGTCGTCGTCCAATGCCATGTCATCACCTCGGCCGCGGCGACGATTGCGAAGCTTTCCAGCGACAACATCGCGGGCAACCTTCTCATTGCGTGCATCGTCCTCCGCATTTTGTTCACTGTGATGTCTTGCGTTAGGACTTCTGGTGACACTCAAGTGTACTAAGTGCTCACAGATATTTAGCTTGAACACCCTCAATGTTTTCGGTCTGTTCGTCCATGACTGCATCGTCGACTAGCCCTTCTACATGTTGTTCTTCTCCCTCTTCCTCCTCGTCATCGTCGTTACCACGAGCGCGTGGCTTGAACCCCTCATACTCGTCGTCCGATTCGGCGGCCTCGCCTTCGATAAATTCAGACCTGTCCAATTTCTGTTTTTTCTTCTTGTCCTTGCCCTTGGAGGCCATATCCGGCGCTCTACCCATGAGCTTGTCGAACAATGACGGGATCTTAGTTGGGGGCTCGTTTTCGTTTTGGTGCTCTTCCGCCTCCAATTTTGCAGAGCCCTTGCGTACAATCCTTCGTCGAGTAGTTACGCTGCCTGTGGGAGATGCCGAGAGCGGCGAAGTACCCAATTGGGTCGCGGATATAGGAGTTGAACGAGGCTCGAATCCATCCAGCTCAGCTCCAGGAGGTCGTGTTTGAGTCCATAAACTGTAAAAGCAAAAGGTTAAATTCTATTCGGCCAAGTATAGCGGAAACTTACCCTCGCTCGTTGAGCCACTGTTGGGTCTCCTTCTCGCGTTGTGTAGGGGAAAACGGTTGGGCCATTACCTCACCATCACGCTCGATGATTTCCTGGTCACGTCGTAGCTCGTCATCGGGAATCACAGGCCGGTATAAGAGTTTACTGCGCTCGTCTTGAGTGAGTTCAACGCTATTCGCTCAACTCTTAATGCAGCAAAGGCAGAGGATGTCGTAGTCTGGAAAGGGTATCAGACATATGGGTGTATGCGCATCGATCGCTGACGTACCTCAGCGTTTGCAAAAAGTTGTGTCAGTCCGCCACCATTCTTTTCAGCTTCTACGCTCTTATCCCCCTGCGTGCCTGGTCTTGGCTCTCAAATCCAAATACGTCACCCAGGCCACCAAGCATGGCTTGAGTCTCGATCTGGCTGAAGCTTTGCGTGCCAGTACCCGGGAGAGGTGACCGAAGCCGAGATGGGGGCGAAAGAAAACGAGTGGCCCGCTGGCTAGGCGACCCTAGTCGACCCGAAGGGGAGCCAAGTCGACGCTGCGAAGGAGACCCGAGCCGGCGCTGAGACGGGGACATGAGCCTCACAGATAGAAGTTTTTCAGCGCCTGCCTCATCATCGTCGTCAAAGAGCTTGCGCGCAATAGCTGACTTCATCCGTTTTGCAGGTCGTCTAGGCAGCTCTTCTTCCTCTGCGTCTGCTTCCAACTCAACATCGAGCTCGCCCAGTACAGCTCGCGTTACGGCTGCATTCTCAGTTTCTCCAGCACCACCGTCTTCGTCTCCGAGTTGACCAAGTGGTACACGCATCGAACCAGAGGATGAAATGCGAGAGTGAGGTCGAAGGTGGGAAGGTGATCGACCTAATATTGGAGACAGGGTAGATGCAAAAAGCCCTGGGGATGGCGCCGGCGATACTTCGTTCAACGGTATAGGCGATCGCGCACCCAAGGCAGCCGGCGACCGGGTGCCATTTACACCAGCCAACTCGAGGGAGTTTTCCTTATCCGCATCATCAGGTTCATCCGCACCAGAACCGTCAAGGTCTGATACGGGCTCATGGGGTTGGCGGGTACGTCCAGAAGCCGGCAGATTCTCCTTGTCCTCCTCCGACTCAGACGCAGACCCTCTATAATCATCGTCTTCTTCGTCCTGATCCTCTCCGTCTTTGGGTCGCTCTTCTTCATCCTGCTCCATCTCATGCTTTACGGCCCTAGCCTTTCCTCCACTTGCCTTCCACCTTTCCTCGTCCGCCTTTTGCTTCGCTAGCCCGTCCGCTTGCGCCCGTTTCGCAACGTGCTTTATTAATCCCTCCAGGGTAATATTATTCGCTTTTGCTATCAGCTTCCTGCCAGTAGGTTTTGCTCGAATGGGTCGGGTCGGAGTGGGTCCAGAAACCGACACTCGCCCATACTGCGACTCCTCGTACACGCCGCCCCCACGCACTGGCGATGAGCTGACCAATTTGGCGTCCCTTCCAAAGTGCGAAGTGTGTCCGGCTCGTACGACTTGGCTATCCGTTACATCGTCTCGAGCTGATTTTGGAGCAGGCTGAGGCTCCTGACCGGGGCGCGCAAGGATCCTGGTCTTGGTTGTGTGCTTGACCTTGTTCCCTTGGGACGCAATCTCCAGCTCCGCGTCCGAATCGGAATCTGACGCTCGTTGGATAGCCTTTTGAGCGGCGAGTGCAGCGCGTTTCTTCTCTAGCAGGGCGCGTTTCTTATCCGCATCTTCCGTCTGTTTCCTTGGATGGCTAAAGAGAGTGCTCGCAGCCGGGAGATCTTCGTCGCTTCCATCGTTTGGTCCGAATACGCCTCCACCGCTAGTGGGGCTCTTGGGTTTTGATGAGCCGAACATCAGAGCTCCAAGTGGATTGAGAGAGCCTAGTCCACCTTCCTCCTCCTCGCTTTTAGCACCACCTCCCAACGTCGGAATTTGTGACTGCGAACTCGAGACAATAGGGTCACTGTAAGGTATTTCTGATCGCGGAGGCTCGAATTTTGGAGGAGCGTGGGCTGAAAGCGGAAGCATTCCAATCTTTTGACGGAGTTTCTCCTTGTCGTTTGTTATCGGTTGGGAGGTTGATTTATGTGTACGGTTGCCAGGAGGAAATGGATACGAGTCAATTTCAGCTTGACGAGAGGCAAAGCTGTTGAAGAATGCTTTGGGATCGATGCGTTTTGAGGCGTCGGGGATCTCGTATTCACGGTCTGAAAAGGACAATAAGGGATGCAGCGGTAAATTATTTAGCAACCATGCGATATGCCGGGAGTAGCTGGAACCGAGTAGACACGAGGGCAAAGGTAGCAAAAGGAAAGGATGGAATGGCGATAATACGAGAATTCGACCTGCCTTGGATAATGGCTTGTTGAGCCTTAGCCATCTGCGCCTTTTCTGCGTTGTTTAATCCCTAGAGAAAAATAAACACAGGTTGGCGTTCGTATTGACTTGGACAGAATAGATAGTTGCAAACCTTATTCTGTGTCGACCGTGTATGTTTCGGATTGCCCCTTGCATCCTCGATCTGGTCTGCACTGTCCTCGTCACGAGCTGCCGCAGCCGCATCGCTCTGAATCATCGCTCAATGCAAGCTTGAGAGGCCTCTGAGCACTGCTCGTCGATGCAGTGACACCAGATGAGCCAGCAGCAGGTCGGCCGAGGGACAATTGGCTGAAATCATTTCCAGAAGACGTTGGTGAGGTGCTCTCGATCACGAGCCTCCGACGGGCTGTTGGTTTGCGGGGCGCGACGTTCTCCTCATCTTCATCAGAGTCGGACACACGCAGAGGTTTGGACATGCGTTTCTTGACAGCTGGTTCGTCATCTGAATCATCATCCTTGTCATCGACATGACCAAGTGTCTGTCCCTCCTCGAGATCGGATGAAGGCGCGGTGAGAGTCGTATTAAGTTCAATGCTCGTATCAGGGTCGTCTGTGAGGTGCTCTGGGTCACGATAAGCATGAGCCGGAGACGAGGGCGGGCTAGACCGGGGCAACACTGGATTGGCCGCCGGTTGGGAGGCAGGAGCCGCTGATAGCGAGGAGGACGCAGTGAGCGGTGTGAACGACGAGCTGGCCGGCACATGTGCAACATCCTCCTTCACCCACTCGCCGTCATACGTATCATCGTCAATAGCGCTGATCATCTGCTTCCATCCTTGTTGAAAAAGAGGGGATGGAGATCGGCTGGGAGAAACGTCTTTGGAGCTGGCGGCGAAATTAGAGGTTGTGGCGGTCGGGAATGTGAAGCTGGTGGTGGTGTCGGGGGCAGGCCTCGGGCGGCCATAGGTGGTGGGCATCGTGCGGCGTGGAGGAGGACAGGGAGAGGTTGCTGGGGATGTATCCGCGTGACAAACTATGGCGGCTAATTGAACCCGGCCGGGCTCGCTGTCTGGAACTTCTGTGACCGACGACGACGTGCGAGTGTGCACCATCGACTTGCTCGCAACTGCCGCCAGAGCTGGGCGAAGTTAATTACAACTCAAACGTCGCGCCACCAAAAAATCTCACGGGCGCACTAGTGCCTGCTGCACGTGACCGTGTTGGCCGTGTCGGGGCTTGCTTGTCACTCAGTTGACTCATCTCAGTGTAGAACATGCATGCATAGGACCATAGACAAAACGAGCATAACAGACAACAAGACAGCCCCCTACGCCTGCTTCTTGAGCGTACCCATAAACGCGTGCTTTTCCTCCTTCGTCTGGAACGCTCCGTGTCCAAACTTGGAACTCGTGTCGATAAACTTGAGCTGCACTTTTTCCAAGTCTCGTCGAGAAGTGTGAACCATGAGACTCTTGCGGATCGTGATCACACGTTTCTTGGTACCTGGGATCGAGCCCTTGAGCATGAGGAAGTCGTTCTTGACGATACCGTAGTGCGGGAATCCACCCAGAGGAGTGATCGTCTTGTCGGTCGCATCCGACTCGGTGCGTGCATTGGCCTTGTCCTCACCAGAGCCAATCCTGTAGATCTTCTTGTTGAGCTCGGTACGGTGGTGGTATCCGTCTATATATGCATGTTAGTACACATCCGAGATGCAGCTTTTCGTGCCGCATACCTTGACCAGCACGAGCGACGGAGAACATGACCTTGCTCGGATGCCACGCTCCGATACAAGCGACCTTGCGCAGACCCTTGTGTGTCTTGCGAGGGAGCTTCTTGGTTCCCCAGCGTGCAGTTACACCCTCGAATCCATGGCCCTTGGTCACCGCAATCACATCGACGACCTCGTCCTGCTCGAAGACGGATCCAACCTCAACAGGCTTCTCGAACAGACCCTGGGCATATGAGACCTTGTCGGCGATGGAGCCTCCGTTGACCTATTGGTCACAATTTAGCGCGTTTCAGAACATGTAGAACATGTATGCGCACCTGGATCTCCATCAGGTGGGCCTTCTTCTGCTTCAGGCCAGTCTTGCGAAGCTGTGTGTGCGCAAGAACACGAACGACGGTGCAGTATTTGCGAATGCGCTCCAACTCGCGTGCAGTCGACTTGCTGTTCTCAGCAGCCTTCTTGGCATACCGAGTGAATGCCTTTTTCTTGGAGCGGTACCAGTTCTACAACCCATGCTGCATTAGCTTGTGTTTTGGAAATTATGGCTATATTAAACATACCTTGTAGAACCTACGCCTAACCTCATCGCTTAGGTGGTTGGCCCAAACGGTGGTAAGAGTGCGTAAACCGCGAGGGGTCTCGACGTAGCCGACAACACCGACAACGATGAGTGGGGGAGTCTCGACAATCGTAACAGCCTCTGAAATACATTTCAATACCTAGATATGTCACGAATTTTTGTAGGTGCTCACCGACAACTTCGCGCTTGTGCATCTTGGAACCGGGACGATCAAGATCACGAACGACATGGGTCATGCCAGCCTTGTAACCCATGATCGCAGTGAGGTGGACCGGCTTCTTGGGGTCATCCTACGCCACGAAATAGCTCGTACTAGTGACTCTTTGATATATATTGAGAGCTACCCACCTTGGGGAAGGACTTGACCTTTCCGCGATGGCGTGCAGCACGCTTGCGGGGCAAGAAGCCCAAAGAGCCGTGACGGGGTGCCTCGTACTATAAATTCTACGAATCAGCACACCATCCATCTATTTTATTGACCTCAACACACCTTACGGTGAGACATTTTCGTTAATCTCGAGGGGGAAAGGTGTCGGTCGTCTGAAACGGAACCGGAAGCAATTTCAGGGAAGTGAACCGGTGGCTGGCGTGGAAATGTGTAGGACCTACCTAAGCCAGGGCAAGCGACCGAATTGGGATTCAATCTCGGCGCTGATCGCCACCACTTGTTTCAAGGGTCCCGACGCTGGGCTTAAACTGAACTTCCTAAACTGACTAGACCTTGTCTCTAACTTGGATATAACTTTTTAAAAGTGTGAATCACACCCAGCAACCCAAAGAGTATAACCACACTAGAATGGCGCAACCGCGGCCTCTCCCTCGTTCAAGTATGGATGCATTTGATAGTATACCCCTATTCATGCGCGAACTTCCCTCTGGAAAGGACGGTGATGGGGCTGAATCAGACGTTGCGCTCGCCGCACTCCAAAGCCTCATACATGAAGGTACTCCGGAAGGTATGCATGAACCCGAATCTCTTTCGGGCATCAATCTTACTCGACAGTCAAGAGGTTGCATCCAATTTCAAAGACCAAGGCAACGAGTACTTCAAAGGCCGAAGGTTCCGTGAAGCCGAGGGGTTCTACACTCAAGGTGTCGATGCTTTGACTACCAGGCCAATAGAAGGGCAAGAAGGTGTACGAAGGGTTCCAGTTGAGGATAAAGATCGCGCATTATACAACGCACTGTTGCTAAACCGGGCTGCTGCGAATTTGGAGCTAGGTCGGTTCCCTTTTTATAACTAGTACCCCACCTACTCATGCATAGAGGACTTCATATGTAGAAAACTATGGTCGAGTGTTGAAAGACGTCCATATTGTACTTGAGCATGAGCCCAAATCATCCAAAGCCTTGTTCCGAGCGGCTCGTGCGCTGATTAAACTCAGGCGATTTGAGGAGGCGCTAGATGCATGCGACCGGTGAGCAATAATCATTTGGACAAATAACATGGGAATAGTTGGCTCATTGCGACAGGTGCCTGGCATTCGATCCCGATAACAAAGATGTTGAGAAATTGAAGGACGTGGCTGTCAAAGGTATTGAAGCGGAAACGAGGAAGGCCCAAGAAATGGCCCAGGCCGTTGACAGAGAAAAATCCATCAAGGCGGCTTTAAATACTGCATTGAAAGTCAGTATCTCGTCTCATAGATCTGGATACATATTTACAGTCGATACAGTACCATGGTATCACCGTATCGCGAACGCAAATCGACAATGTCGATCCAGAAAGTCTTCCTCACCTTGATCCCCCGCTTCCCTCAGACCCGAAGACCGCAGAGTTAATCTGCCGGGTTGCGTTAGTATATCCACAATACGGCCAAACGGATCTCATCATCCGATTCTCTACGCATGACACCTTGGGCGCACATCTCGACACAATCTTGCCTGATCCTTCGTCTTCTGATGGACAACTGGACTATCCGCCATGGGACACGAAGAAAGAATATTCGTCGCGCGGGGTCAATCTGTACGTCCGGACGAAATGGGGAAGAGTGCTAAAACTGGGAAGGAATAAGACTTTGGCGGATATCTGTGCAAATGTGCGCGCAACGGGACAGGCGAAGGGGTTAGAGGATGGATTAGTGGTAGGGCAGGGTGTCATTGCATTCGTAGTCGTACCTCGTGCGTCTGAGGCTGAGGAGCGGTACTTGAAAAGCATCAAGGAAGAAAGGGGGAACTAGGGGTTGATACAGTATAAACTACTTTCATTCTACTCCTAGCGAGGGTTAAAGCAACTAGACCTGGTATTGGGTATGCGGAATAGAAAAAGCGAAGTACTATTTACACGACAGCCTACGGGCTATGTCTGTAGAAAAGAAGAAACACAAGATAACTGTCGCCGAATTATTGGATGCTCGAGCCCAGCTAATATAATCGATCTTTAGTCATATCCAACTCTTGCCGCAACACACCATTGAGGATAAACTCTTTGCTGTACACTGGTATAGCATCATGCTTGAGATTCGCCCAGTTTGCTTCGTTCTCTCGGCTCGAAATAACGTGGTGGTGCTTGGCGTCACCTCCAATCTTCTTTTTCGTGGGCTTCGGTTCGATTTTAGCCTAAAACCAATAAGCAACGACATCTAGTTGGAAAATATGGAGTAAAACGCACCGCACCCCCAGAAGCCTCGACGACTCTCTGAAAAATATCAGAATCAACCCCGAGCTTGTCGGTTAGATAGAACGTGTGGCCTTCAAGGAGCTTCCCTCCGTTGCTCTTGATCCGCCTGATCGTTTCGGCAAGGCTGAATTCGTATTTCTTTTCATTCTCGGGATCCTTAAGTATGTAGTCAGATTCCTCTATCAACGAGGGTCAGTGTGTGCACCTTATTGAAGGCAGGAACACATACTCAGTAGTTTCCCGGCCTTCATGGAATCTTGAATCCATTTCATTGAAACCAAGTGTTTGCATCGAGGTAATGCACACAGGAACTTTTCAGTTCTACCGATCGAGTTGACTACAAGATGGGTGCATGCGGCTGGATCCTCTGTGAAGCTTGCACCCAGCTGTTTCATCGCCTGAATTGACAGGTCTGGTCAATACGAGGTTCTGGCTAGGTTACATCCTTCGCACCTTCATTTCCAGATCGGTCGGTTTCGACTTGGTGCAAATGATGCGAACTAGAGACAAATTTTGTTCTTGTCGAGAGTGTTCCTGGCCGTCCGACACGCGTGGCACACCCTTGCTCGAGCCGGTTAGTTTGTTCTTGCTAGGCTCCTTCTTCGAGGTGTTCTGGCTTTGACTTGGCCTTTTGGGTTTCACATCCACATCCTCAGTTTGGGTCTTTTTCTTCTTGGCAGGAGGAGGGTCATCATCCTGTCGAGTCGTGGTGCTCGCTCGACGCTGCTGCTTCTCGGCCATCTTCTCCATCTTTCGCACATCCCCTTTGCTCGACTGCATCTCGTTTTGGAACTTCGCCACGTCAGGCATAATCACGTTACGTAGCCGGTCCTGAGCTGCGGTCGCGGCAGCACGAGGCGCACGTCCCCCAAGGTTGTTTGTATGTGATTCATTGGAGGAGCGGTTGGTACGAGATGGATGTTCTGGCTGATCGGAAGATGTCGAGCTCCCATCTTCATCGTCCGATGATCTTTTCGATTTTCGTCCTCTTTTCTCTGGGCTGACCGGTTCGACAAGGAAGGCGCTACTCGGGGCTGAATTATCCTTTGCGAAAGATGACGTCCGAGCCCGTTCCAAAGGCTGGGTTGACTTCCCAGTTCCTTTCGAATGAGATGGAGCAGTTCCTTTATTGTTGTTAGCTAGATCCGAGGTACGTCCCGTCTTGGTTCGCTTAGATGACTGAGGCGCATCTGCATCAAGTTTCCGCTTTGTGGCATCAGAACTAGTGCCTTTTGATTGAGGTGCGTCAGGAGAAGTATGGGTGGGGTTTTTTGATTGGGGTTTATGTTGATTGGATGTACTCGATTTGCGCCGGGAAGGAGTTATAGCTGGAGCATCTTCCACGGGTGGCGGAGCATCAGCCGGTACAGGTCTCCCGAACCATTGGCGCTCGTCTGATTAGCTTCAGTCGTGGGGACAGACACAAACTTCTTGTCACGAGGGGGATCTGGCATGGGCCCAGTTCCTACGCCTCGGGCACTAATCTCATGCATCCAGTCTACGCCGGGCGGGTACTCTGTGTACTTGCGATCGCTGAGCGGCATTTGCGCCCAAGCTCGAAAAGTGTCTTCTAGCCAAAGATGATTGACAATTGGTATTCGCCATTCTCGGGCTTTTTCGATTTTGTTCTGCTTCGATTGGTTCGGCGGAATCACGATACTAACCAATGTAGTTTGTAAACAATATTGCGCTAAACTTGATGGCGAATCGACGTACTGAGAGGCTATAACACACGTGTTCTTCGAGGTCATTGAAGCTGTGAATTTGCCCCCCATTGCAGCAATCAACTGCGTAGGGATTAACGTTTGTGTTTTGGGGTGAATGAACCAGTCACACCTTTTTCAAGTATTCCCGAGTATCTCCGGTATAGTTTGTGATAGTGATAACCTAGGAACGCCCGTTGACAATGCAAGGACTTGAATGCTGCTGAATCTACGTACCTGGTTCTCAAAACCTGGAATCGGGCGCTCGTAGTAAGGGTAATGTAACAGATGCTCTTTGGGGTCCGACCATAGCCCCGTGCTCGTCACATAGAGGATCCATGCGGGTGTACCAATAATGACGCTGCAAGTCGTAGCCTAATTAATCACGCGTCAACAGAGGGCAGAGGCGTGAATGGCTAAAACATACTAGTTCATACTCCCTCCCTTCTCGGTTTATAGTGATATATATGTCGGCATCATCCAGGATTTCCTTCGTGATGCCGCCATCACCTAAATTTAACCCCGAAATATACGTTCCCCCGACTTGTTCGACGCGTCGCCGAAAAACCTCGTCCCGTGTGCTATCGCCCTGAACAGCGCGCGCTGAAAAAACTACGCGTTTGCCTCTGAGAACCCGGTTGCTAGATTGGCTCTTGTTGAATGACGATGGTTGGGTGCTGGGATTGGAGCCAAGCTCCGCATCGATACCGGCAGCGGCCTTCATTAACCTGCGCCGAGCGGTCTCCTTGGAATCTTCAGGTGCTTCCACACCACCGCCTCCACCGTTAAGCACTAGCTTTGCGCTATCATGTGCGTCAAATAGGCTGATGTCGAGTCCGGGAATGAACGTACCTATAGTCTGGGTCAAGGACAGGTGGGTTAGGGAACAAGTAAGGCTTTGTTGGAAGCAAGGTCTCTGTCTTGAAGCAATCGGAAAACCAGTGTGGGACGATGACTTGTATTGGGATCGCAGAGTCCTTGGTGCGCAGTGCTTTTACATATTTAGGCTAATGAAATGGCAGAATGTTATTGAAATTTTAACAAGTGGATGTAGCTGGTGATGACATACCCCGCTCGCACTCAGGCAAAATAGATGGGTTACGTCGTTTGTCAACGCCGGTCGCCATTGACCACCAAAAGCAACAATTCCTGCAGCAATCGACTCGCTATCTTTTAGCGGGAGCTATCGTTGAAACAGCATTAGAAATTTAGTGAGACCCCCATATTCTAGACGCACATCTGATGATGTAGCAGTTATCCCAGAGAAGAGCTTGGTAGGGTCCGCAGAGTAAAACCGAGGGCTGTGTGTAAATCATAATCAGAACCGAGTTTATGTATCAGATTGGTTCAAAACATACTCTTGAACTTTTCCTAGGAGCACACTCCGTTCGGCCCAGGTTGGCTACCTACAGGTTCAGGGTCGATCACGGTGAGAAAGATAAGCAACTCACTGTTACGACGACCGCACCCCTCGCTTCATTCGCGCCAATAAAACAATCAGAAGTAGACAATATATGGGTAGCTTCTTCTATGCCCTCCGCTTCAGTGCCCCATGTTCGACCAAAGCCTCTCGCAAGCGCTCCACGGTCTCCGAGGTTAGGCCCCGAGATAAAAAGAAGTTAATCCCAGAAAATAGCTTGATGTTTTCAAGAGGGGGTGTGGTAGCATGTGGCATTGTCGCGCGCGATCAGACAGTTCGTGAACGAGAATATATCATCCAGGAGCGATAACTCTGAGGTCGAAACAAGAAGCCACGAGTTGAGAACAAAGTCACGTGACATTGTGAACTACTCTGCCACACCGATCGTCTCTGGCAAAAGCAAACGTAAGCAGGGGCGACTCCCGATCTCGTGGCTCACCAGCCACACTGTAAAATAAATTCCAGCTGGGATGTCGGTTTCTTCGGGCTCCTCTTATTCATTTGCATCTTGCAAGAGCACCAGCGGATCTTCGATTGATGATAACATTGATGGTCGTCTGCATTGGCCCTCTGCGAAAATCACGGATTGGAAAAATCAACAACTTCATGACACTGGAATGGATTTCTCTACTACAACCAAAGAGCCCTTCTATTTTGAGGATGGAAACATCGAAGTGGAGGTACAATCTCATTTTACTCAACCAAAGGAACTGAACAAACCGAGATCACGTAGATCGCAGGACGCATGTTTCGCCTTCACCAATACAAATTGAAAGAGTTCATCGCTTTGCGTCCCATGATAGCTGCTTGTGTCAAAAGGAGAAGCAAATCAAATGGAACGAGCCTGGAGGTTATGAAAGTAGAAGAAAATACTGAAGATTTTTGCAACACCCTTGGTGTGTTGTATGCGTCGTAAGCCAAATTTCCATATCCCATCCGGAATTCCTTATAGAAAAACCGCATACCAGAGCCTATGCACAAGAAAGTACACGATTTAGCTTCTCTGTTTTGAGATCCACTCTCAGAGTCGCTACGAACCTAAAACATCCCGCACTAAGAGCATTCGCCATTAGCGCTCTCGAAGAACAGAACGTCCGTCCAATAGAGAATTATCCTCTCAAGAGAATCGGACATACCCACATGGGAGGAACTAGCGTTGGAGGAGTTGTGCGCTCGGGAAAGTCCTATCACAGTTACGGAGGCTCAGGTTCTTGGTATGGAAACCTTTGTCGAACTCGTAGCGAGGCGCGAGACCAGGAAATCGCAGCAGCACCTCGGGCTCGTGTTATTCAATACATCTCAATTAGTAGACATCGTCATTCGTCTTACCTTATGGATCTTCAATCTAGCAGCGAGGAACCGTCCTCTGAAACAGAATGCGGTGCTAGTGAGGTTGAATCTACTACAACAAGTGACCTGTCGGACACTACCCACGCTAGCGCCTTGATGCGTATAATCGACACCGTTTTCAGTTCTAAGGCGAGCCTTTCCGGTGGCCACGCAGGCTAGAGGGGATTCACAATCCAGCTTCTTGGATTTCTTCTTGTTTTGAAAATAAATGACTTCTAGTCTCTGCGGCCTGAACATCTTGTGACCAGACTACTTTCCGTGATATTGTTGTGCCTTTTTCTTGTGCTTTCCTTGCGATTTTCTTGAAATTTTCTTGGACTTAGCAGAACATCCTCGATCCAACTTGTTCAGATAGTCTCACTTAATCTATAGTCGTTACATAGTTCTATCGAGAGCTTAGTGCAAACCCTCGGCATACATCTTCTTCCAAGATTCACGTCCTTTCCAGGCATCAAAGTATGCCACAATCTTGGGATCCAAAGTCAACCCCAGAGCCTCACCTAGAGGAACCACATCATCAGGTTTGGCACCGGCTACGCCAGCAGTACGAGCGAGCCAGGCAGCAACGTGGAAATCGCTTCACCCGGGGCTTCACCGTCAACGAAGCCGCTTTCAGGCAAAAGGGTAGGGAGCTCGGTGCTAATAAAGGCTTTGACATCGGACCAATGCTGGTTCGACTTATCGAACCACCCAGAAGCAGCTTCAGCGGTGGGTTCCTCTGTATGTGGGGTATCAACTGATAAACAAAACCTCACAAGCCATATGAAGCGGACTAACCAGCATACACAGATGAGAGGAAGCCGTTGAAAGCCAGCTTCTCTTTATAGAAATCTTTGAGGTCCTCTGGCGACTGAGGGGCGAGCTTTTCAAGCTTGGCCTGGCGCTGGCGAACGAAAAGCCCCGGAACACTTTCACGCTTGGCCTTGAGTTCCTCCGGAGTGCGAGCAGACAAGAGGGAGAAGTTGGGGTCAATGTTCTCGCGGTGGACGGCATCAATCACGTTTTGGTGGGTCGAGTTGACACCAGCGGTGGGAGCATGGAGAACGAGCCACTCAACACATCCTAGCAGATAGGTGAGAAAAAGGTAACCTAAGGGGATTCAAAAATCCATACCTTGGTGTTAGTGTAGGTCTTCTCCGGGGTTTTCAGAGTAGGGAGAGTCGCAAGAATATTCTAAGACACAAAAAATTTATCCAGATTGCTACTCATTGTAATTTGGGTTGGCTCACAATGCGAAGGAATTCTGGGCGCTTAGAAGTTAAGATACGAAGACACGCTTGTATGGGTGGGTCAACGTACCGGGCTCAAAGTTATCGCCCTCCAACAAATTGACGACTTTCTCCTCGACCAAATCGGGGGTATATTTCAGCTCAATTCTAGTTTGGCTGGTTTAGTGTTTAATTATCTGGGCCGTTGCTTGGACTTACAGAGCAAGACCAGGGGCTGAGGCCTATTATAACAGTCAATTTTTCAATAGAATGTTGAAGCTTCAAGAGCACTACTGACCCAGACGCTTCCCACCGAACACGAAGAGAGTAGGCTATGCGTAAAATTATAAGTTGGAGTGTATGGATAAAGATAACGTTGCGACCGCCTACTTTGGCCGTGGTGGGCTTGGGGGTTTCAGGAGTAACAGAAGCAGCTGGAGCGGTGGTGCCGACTTTCTCCTCCGACTTCTTCTTATTATGGTGGAACAGGCGACTAATAAAGTTGCCAGACTTTCCGTTTGTCGAGGACATACTAAATATGAGATGGGGGTTAGAGATGGAAGAGGTAGATAGTTAACAGTCGAGTGGCAGTTGATTAAGCGGCGCGGAAAGGTATGATATAGTGAGGAACAGTGATGGCGAAAGGGCCGTGGGAGCTGAGGAACAAGGTCCAAACCGAGCTTCTATTTATTCGCAGGACCCGCACGTATCTTGGAAGAAGAGGATTGTGAGAAAGGTCCCTTGGCTGTGCCCCGAGGAGCTAAGGTACGGCGTGAAACTCCATGCCGGATCCGTCCGCATTGCCTATGCTGAATGTGTTGACCGGCCTCGACATGTCACGCAATCCATCACAATCCAAGTGGGTCTTATCGCATGCTTCGGATCACCATTTTAAGCGTTGTTGAACGCAGAAGGAAGATAGGCGTCCTGGCGCAAATTACGCGCACCTACCAGTTCGCATATATGTGCTGGCCAGCATGGCAAACTCTCACACTTTAAAAGAGCGGGGCGCGGTCTAAGCCGGGATGAAGATTCAGGATAGTGATTTGGTCTAGATACACAACTGAGATGTTCTGTCGCAGATCACCGTCGGGAAGCTTAGAACAAGAATACCTGCGGCATGGTCAGCGATAGAGGCAAACACAACAGAGCTGACAACGCACTTGATCGACCAGTTTGCTGACGGTCCTGGGTGCAGGATAGCCGAGGTCATCCAGATGTTTTCTAGAAGAGTAGCAAATACGCGTTATGAGGCCGGAACTGGTTAGGCAGCAAGGAACTCACTTCATAGCTGTCATCATTGGTGGCGGACCTATATCGAAGGCAGAACGGTACGAGAACAAATTAGCATATCGCTTGGAAACGATACGAAGCTGGGTAGTAAATGGACCCACCACACAGAAGAATTTTAATGTTTGCATCAGTCGGAGGCAAGTGCTTCTCAATCATATCCTTCGTGACGAATCCAACCCCGCCATCCCAAGCCTCCGGAGGATTGTTCAATACATAATAAACTGAGAAACGACTAGGATAACGGGCGGCGAGATCGTCAAGTTCAGCTTTAAGCAAAATATCCTCGAAGTTAACGTTCGCATAGATTAAGCTAAGTTTTGTCTGGTCGAGAGGGTTCTTCAAGGCAGCACGGATGATTTGCAGCATAGGCGTAATTCCGGTTCCGCCCGCAATCATGCCAAGTTCACGCGATAGCGAAGGATGGTAGTTGAACTGGCCCTTGGGCCCCTTGATGCGCACCTTCTGGCCAATTTTGAGGAGAGAGAGATAGCGGGAGATGTTGCCCTTTTCGTAGGCCTGGTAATATTGTCAGTGGGATTGACGCGAGCCCTACGGGGTTTAGAAGTACCTTGACAAGGAGGTCAAAATGGCCACGGTCGTCGTCGCTGCTAGTGGGAGTGTAGCTACGCATAATGTCCTTTCCATTGATTTCAGCCTGTACAGAGATGTGTTGGCCAATGGGCAGGCCGAGGATATCGTTCGGGTCGGGCAGCCCAAACCGATAGCTAGATCAAAAGTCAAAACTTAGCGGGCGGCGTCAGACACGTAACATTACACGCACATTGCAGTATTAGGCGAGACCTCGATTTTTTCAATGAGAGGGAACTCTTTCCACTCCTTGGGATCCAAGACGGGCGCCCGTTCTAACAGACTCAGCGACTGCTAGCCCACCCTAGAGCGCGTCACTCACTTTTGGATGAAAGAAAATAGAGAACCGAGCAGGTGCATATCGCCCTACACCGACGGCGAGCAGTTGTGTGGTGTCGATGCCCATGGCGTTTGCAATCGCGACGAGAGAACGCGTGAACTGGTTTTTAGGATCTTGGATGGTGTGCTCTTCAGAGGACGCAAAGGGAGGGAGGCCGAGCACGCGTGCAAGCGTGACCAAAAGCGCGAACGTCCCTACAAATGAGCCAGCGAATAAAGCCTGTGTCTGGTTCATAACGTGGTTGGGGAGGCACACGTGATTCGCTCAGCCGCCTTCCCCCCGTTTGTAATGAGGTTTGATTACCGCGTCCTCAAGCAAGTTTACGTAGATTCCTTCCAGGATAACAGCAATATAAGATAACAGTGATGAAATAACGCGAGAACGATTCAGGGGTCGGCCCTACGGTCATACGGGCTGGCCTTCCTCGTCGACCTCGAACGCACAACAACGAATCATTGTCTACCATAGTAACCCCCTTCCATCTGGTGCCCATCGCACGTCACGTACGTTCAATTCCTCTACAAATAGAATGCGTTGACTGTATGCGTATACCATAGATTTGGGACTACTTACGACCAGGCACACCCATGCATTCTGCACCTTCTTCGTCAACCTCTCCGCCCTCGCTAATCCAGTCGCTGGTCGCTGTCCATATGTATACTGCGGGCCGAGAGCAACATACCGCAAGGGTTTCGGCACGGACAGGGTTCCAACATGCACGAGCTACAGGAGATGCATGCAAGAGGACGCTCCTTAACTGAGGCTTAAATTGCTCATCAGGGGCAGGAAATTTGTAGATATGAAGCGCAGCAGATGCAGATTCTGTTCCAAGTGTTAGCAGGGGACACCAATAACTTTCAGATACGCACCAAATCGAACAAAAAGCATTGTTCCAGTCAAGTTCCATTCGATTTGTGCAGCACCAGTTTTTGGAAGCCCCTTTGCGCCGTCACGGCGAATGATTGTTAAAGAGGTTGTCCCAACGGCCCGGTCGTCTACGAAAGATGAATAAGCACTGTAGTACTCGCCAATCGTTAAGCCTACATTCTGCAAAGGATCCCTCGGGCCCCTTGGTTAACCACCTCGCCGGCTCCTTCCAGACTCTCTGTGGTTGCCCGAATGAGTGGTCAAAAAGACATCACATTCGCGAAGCACCTACCACCCCAACCGGTACTCGAGCATTGAGCTCAAAAGTCGCAACGACTACCCAGCTTAGGCTACTTAATATATAAACCTAGTGAGTATTTAGTAAGTTCTCATATAAAATACAAGACCATCACCTTGTCGTCCCAACCTCCGACCGCTAGAAAACCGCCGCTTGGATGCCAGGCGACGGTCCTAATACCCAGCCCGGGATCAGGATCCGGTACAAACGTTTTCAACACGGTACCAGCCAGATTGATGATTGAGAGCTTATACTGCACCACCCCATTAATAGGCAACCGCAAGGATACGGCGGAATTACCATACCTCAGAGGCCCTTCCCACACTGCGAGGTGTCTGCCGTTGGGTGATAGCGCCATGGCAGCTAATGATTGAGTGGGCGATTGAAAGTGCTGTTATGGATGTGAGATACAATATATGATACGCAAGCACCAAGCTTACTCGAGCGACCTTGTACCCATCTCTTGCATCATACACGCCTATAGTATCTCTTGACTTGTGGCGTTCAGCCAATACAAAGTATCTGCCATCTTTTCTAAAGGTATAGCCTGACCAAATTAGACGATGAATAACTAAAATTCACTGAAATGCTCACCGCGATCGGAATGCTTTGGGAACTGGATGTATGTAGCTGTTCCGTCTGTCAAAGACCAGATGGTCACACGTAACTAGGTCGAAGCCAACTGAGTCTACTCAAACAGTCGGACACTTCCTAACCTTACTCACCCCCCATTCAGAAAAACAGACGATGCTTCGCCCATCAGGCGCCCACTCTGCGCGAGCAAGACCCTCTGCCCCAGCTTCGATACGCGCGTTCCATTCTTCGTCCACCATCTTGTAGACGTTGACCACACCGCGCTTTGCGCAACAAGCAAGAACATACTCAGAATCGCATGACCAGCCTACATGGCTAATCCAACCATCTGGGGTTGTTTCTTCGTTCTGATTCTGAGTGCTAGAGCGTAATGTTCGGGATCCCCCACTTCGGGGAGGTGGCGCTACTATGGAGGCGGTCGTTGAAGGAGATGTGTCCACCAGCCATGATCTTGCTATTTGAAAAGATCCAGTGCGCCGCACAATAAGCCTATCCTGTACGGCTGTCAGCAGATATGTTGTCCCAGGACTAAATACTGCTAGCTGCCCAGTCTGTTTGAACACCTCGGTAAAGTCGAGTAACATCTTGCTTCTTGCTCAACGGCGCTTACGGGACTCCACGTGACTTGAGGTAGCTGGTCGTGGTTCCCAGCAACGAGTTAGATTCAACTTTTATATGCATCAAACATATATGACTACAAAACTAATCTTCAATTTTTTAAATTCTCCTAGAATTGATAAATCCGTCAAAGAGATCCTTGAGTATCGTCACACTATCCTAGCCGAATGCTTGGGTAGGAGCATAGTAGTCGCACTTTACAACCCGAACCAAGTTGTTGAATGAGAACGAACCAGAAAGGTATCCAACTTATCACCTCGGCAAGGCGAAAGGGTCGATCAAGGTGAAAGAAGGATTGTATGAGCATAGATGGTATGCATATACAGTCCTCTAGGCCTCTATTTGGCAACTACCTATCAGGTGCTATGTACTTATAAGAAAGGACAAACAGCAGGTCAATATACCGATGGATACAGAGTATGCGATGGTGCATATAGTGGATATTGAAAACAGGCGAGATGGGTGAAAAAAAAGAGGAAACAATGCCGTGTCCAGACGAGATCAAACAATGTGCATGTATGTGATGATGAAATCGAAGGAGCGAAGGTCTGCAGCGCATAGAATAGGTGCCAAACAGAGGATCATATGAAATATGCTAGAAAAAAAATTGAAAGATTGTCCGTTTTGTTCAAGTTGCGTTAGCGACCTTGAGCAGAGGTTAGCGAAAACTCAGACATGGCCCTTGATAACTCACCCTGAGTACCCTTTGAGAATAGTCCTCCTCGTCTCGCAGGCTCTGGTCGCTACCAACACCGCCGCGTAGCCTCATACCCAACAGCCCGCTTGCTGTATGTTCGTCGCCTTCCTCCTGATCCATCAACGAGCCTTGCGGGATGGAATATACTGAAGCTGTATCACCACCCATGGATTCGCGCTGCGGCGGCTGTCGACCACTCGGACCAGCGGCCGCGTTTGTGCTAGGCCCTCTGCTGAGACCCGGAGCGTGAGTTGGAGCGTGCGAAGAGTTGGATGTAGGAGACAGGGCGCGACGTGGGGAGGTTGGGGAGGTACGGCGGTCAGTCACGCCAGCACCTAGCGAAGCTGGTTGATAGTTTCGATAATCATACTCATAGCCATCAAACTGACCACTGCCGATCCGTGTTTGCGCAGTAGAATCTTGGTAATGATGATGGCCGCTCGACGAAGCTGCGGGAGGAGGCACGTATGATGCATATGGATCGTAGGGCTCATAAGATGCCTTATTGTCTCCAGTGATATACTCCCCATGTTGGCCGACCGCAAGAGGTGTACCAGCCACGTAGGCAAAGGGGTTTCGCTGTTGCATGGGCATACCCCTATGGCTAGTTGCAGTTGGTTCATCGTCATCGTCATCCTATAACCAATCCATGAGCTGCGGACACTAAGATTTTGATAGAATCCTACCTCAAAGGGTACACGGCTCTGCGGACCCAAGGACGCCGCGATGGCCGCATCGCGCTCATTCTGCTTCACCCTTCTCCTGCGGCGAAGCGCAAAGAACAAAAATAGTAAAATCGCCGCGCCGGCGATGCCCACAATAAGGAACACTCCGGCAACCGCCCCTTTATTGCGGAAGAAGCTGTTCATGATAACCGTTTTGTTAATAACAAAGCTTGTCGCAATTGATATAAGACATACGCCGAAGATCCTCGTCCTCCTCCATCAGGACTCAATTGTCCGGATGGGTTTGCAATAATCTGCTCGACAATCAGACATGTTGAGATGAACCCATGGAGATACCACACGAACCACAGTAGATGTGAACACCCCTCCATCCGAATGGGTGGTTGCTAACAATGAGGTTATCTCAGCCGGTGCTGAAGAGGTAACATGACCATTCGATTGGGTGACCCCAATAAAGATCGTCGTAGACGCGGTCATGTCGGGGGCACGACTAGAGACCGGTAGTTGGCTGTTGGATATAGTCAGTGGATGAATAGCAGATAGACAGAGGCGCATACGTTGCAGTTGGGCGATTCGAGGTAAGAGTCACAAACTGAGTGGAAGCAAACGACCTCGAGGTAGGAACCCCACTCGACCGCGAAGTTTCTGCGGTCTGAGTAACAAGGACATTGCTGGTCGCCGAAGGCGTAGCCGAGTCGCTGGGGGTTACTGGATCAGAGCTCGCAGTTGGTGTCTCGGTTGGGGATGTGGCAGTCGGCGTCGCCGAGGTTTCAGATTGTACCTGTGAGGTCTCTGTCGGCGTCGGGGTCTCGGAGAGTGACTCGGATGTCTGAGTGGGGGTTTCTGACGGAGTGGGGGTAGGCGTGTTGCTTTCCGTCGGAGTTTGTGAGGGTGTCGGCGTCGCCCTGTCTGAAGTCTGGGTCTCGGATGGTGTCGGCGTCGGCGTTTCAGACGGCGTCGCACTTCGAGAGGGTGTCGGCGTCGCTATTAACAACCAATCAGCGCGATGATCTAAACAGAGAAGCGCTAAAACATACGCGTAGGGGTGGGGCTAGGGGTAGGAGATGGAGTGGGCGTAGGCGTAGGCGTCGGAGTGGGTGTAGGTGTAGGTGTAGGGGTGGGTGTAGGAGTAGGCGTCTCACTTTCAGTCGTCACAGGAGGGTTGGATGAAGTCACAACATTTCGAGACGTCGGTCGGGTATCCGAGGTAGTCGTACGCGTAGGTGTGAGGGGCACGGATGCCGATGCCGATGCAGATACAGATACAGATGATGGCGATTCACGAGCAGACGTTTGTTCACGGGTGGTGGTCGGTTCAGCAGTCGTAGTCGGTTCACGGGTAGTGGTCGGTTCGGCGGCAGAAGTTGGTTCAGGAGTGTTAGAGCTATAACGACGCGGATGAGGGAGGTGGGGGGAGACATGGCAGGGCTGCTTACCTAGGCTGCTCGGTTGCCGTTTCTGTGGGCGAGACCGACGTTGGCGTATTCGAAGTGGTAGGCAGGTCAGACGTCGTCGGCGGAGCAGATGTCGGGGTAGCAGTCGTGCGGGTCGTCGGTGGACGCGTTGATATGGGGCGCGTCGAGGTAGGTTCGTCAGTGGTCGTTGGGGCCGCAGTCGTTTCAGGGGTCGTAGACGTTTCCGGCGGCGAAGATGTAGTTTCAGGCGCGCGGGTCGTCGTTTCACGCGTGGTCGTCGTTTCCGGCGGCGCAGTTGTAGTTGGCCGCGCCGAAGTGGTTTCCCGAGTGGTCGTAGGTTCGTCAGGCGTGGTTGTCGGTTCCCGGGATGTGGTAACAGGCGCACGAGTCGTCGTTTCCGGATCAGGCGTAGTCGTCACAACGTCGCGAGTCGTCGTTTCGACATTGCGAGTCGTCGTGGCAGGCGCCCGAGAGGTCGTTTCCGGTGCAGGCGGGTCGGTCGTGGCCGCAGGTTGAGATTCTGTAAACGAAACCCGTCAAATTCCGATCGCCCCACGTTGGGGGATACGCCCGTGTGGAAGGACGGCAAAGAAAATTTTACGCACGCGTTGGGGTGGTCACAACGTCGACAGGGCGGGACGTTGACATTGGAGCAGAGCGGGTGTCGGTGTCCGAAGTGTTCGGGGATGGAGAAGGCACAATAGTCGAGGGTACAGATGACGTCAGAAATGCGTCGGTCGAAGGCGCAAGCGAGGGCGGGGATGAAATAGAAGTTGGTCGAAAAGTCGAGGTCACAGATAGAGGCGAGTTTGTGGTGGACGCATCGTCGGAAAAGGACGAAATCGAAGATAATGATACAGTCGTGGGAGTAGTAGACGACCCAGAAATTGTCGATGATAATATGCGCGCGGATTCCGTCGGGGTAGTAGGCGGTGTTAATATAGATTTAGATGTCGATTGGGCGGCAGTCAGGGACGACGATGCCGAAGATGATGTAATCCGCGTCGAAGACCCGACGAATGTCGTAAGCCGAGAGGATACCGAGAAATCGTCGGTAAATGACGAAATAGAGGATGGGCCAGAAGATGAAGCAGGCGCGGTCGTCGTCGGACGCACGGTGGTCGAAGACGTGAAAGATGTAATGGCATTCGTGGTGGATGTTTCGGCATCAGCAGTAGTTATAGATGACCGAACAGTCGAGGTCGTGGATAAGCCGGCACGCGTGGATTCAAAGGACGTAGGGGTTGTGTCCACGGTGGAGGGCGATCCATCGAATGTGGAAGTGACCGGTGCGGCGCGAGATGAAGGCGGCGCAACCGAGGTTGTTGGTGCGTCGTCGGTTGAGGCAGGGGTAGACGGGATTCGGGTGTCAGGATCGCGAGTCAGGGTGGGTTGGGAGGTTTCCGAAGGACGGTCAGAGGTAGGCGACGACATGGAAGATCGAAAAAGTGGTCGAAAGGCAGGGGTAGCATTGAATAAAGTCAGCACAGCTGCAGAGCACAGGCACGAGGCAGAAATCGCCTCCGGTCGACGGAGTGACGGAAAGAGACGCGCAGGGGGGAGATGAGGAGATAGACGCACCGCTCGGGCCCTGTTTCTTCGCCAGCCGGCGCATTTCCGAGTCCATTTGAAGCGGCAGCAGCGTTCGCGGGATGCTGCACGAGGTCTGGTTGTAAAGAGCCAAGTGCTTGCGCCGAGTCGATTATGGTGGGATTGGGACCCGACACGCGGCACGCAGCGATCCTTTCTTGCCACGATCTCAGCGGACCAGTTTCAAATCCGTGGGACACCTGTCAGACGGTTGCGGGGCATGAGTGCTCACGATGGCGACAAGCATAAAGACGACGGTTGGAGCGCACGAAGGGAGCCCGAGCACGAGGAGCGGCGAGAATTGGTCGGTGCTCGGGACCGCGGCGAGACAACGGCAGTCTGAAACACATTACCTGGTTGCGACAGCGGCAGGCGACGGTGTCCAGCGCGGTCGAGGGAGAGCTGGGCGTGTGCGACTCGGGCTGAGGTGGGAGTCGGGTTGCGGTCCGGCTGGCTCTCCGCCGACTCGGCTGTGCGCGTTGTCGGTTGTTTGCGTTGCCGCGCGTGCCCCAAACTCCAACCCCACAGCTCGACCTTCAGAAACAGGATGCGGGACAGCAGCTGGGCTTGGACTCTCTGTCTTGCTGAACATCATCCCGGCGATCGCCAGCACATTGAAATCCCCGCCCACACAAACACTCAGGCCCGCTGGTCTTCGGCAGCTTCGAGAAACCGCCCCTGCTTCCCACACCCTTGAATTCAATTTGCGTCGAAATATGCATCGTACCCGCATATACCTCATGGATCGTCTGCCTTGACGTGCCGAGCCAGTCTTGTCTCAACAAAAAGGTGTAAATGAAAACAGAGGATGAGTTTGATATATGCAGTGCGCTCCTTCTCTCAGCTCATCACCCCGCTCCACAATCCACGGCCTTGAGCATGGCTTTGGTCGTACCACTCTGCGTCCCAGACGTCTCGTGGACCGAGGCGAATAGCCTGAGGCAACGCCCCAGCGCATATATGCCAATACCCAGGCACACTGCCGTTAAGCCAACGGTTTCCGAAAGTGGGAACTCCGTCTGCTGGCGATTGGTGCCCTGTTATCAGCCAAGCGACCACCCAAAACGGATAAATAAAAAAATATAGGCTTAGATTCCGATGCCGCTTGCAACTTCCCTCTACACCACACTTGATCACGAATTCCAAGCCTTCTGGCTCTCAAATGCTCCCACTGTCCGTGTGTTGTGCGCTTCTAGACTACACCACTGTGTGCGAGAAGAGCGTATCATACGTATGGTACGCGTCACCACGGACTTTACAGCGGCCGAGCCCACCGATCCTCGTGGCAAGCCAGGGTGAAATTATGCGGTCGCCCAGGGTTCACCGACAGATAGGAGTCATAAATATGCGAGAGCTCGGGCACGGGAAGGATCGGGCACGGCCACGTTTTTTTGTACAATAGAACCGAGTTCGCCACGCACTTGTCTCTTTATCCATACAACCGGACAATTTGTTGATTTGATGACGCGTTATTTGGTCACTTTTGAGCGAGAGTCTCACGTAAGCACGCCACCGCCGCCACTTGATCGGGCTTATCTTATCGAGGTCGGACGGCTCGGACGCAAGTGTCGCTGGTTTCGCGGCATCAGGAATGCTTCGGTGGGAGCGAGACGTGGTGCAATGTCTGACGTCAGTATGCTGACACTGCATATAAACTGGTTGAGATAGAAAGTGGTGCGCTCGTCCAACCGTCGATATATTCAAACCATGTCCCTCAACGACCTCGATGTTAATCCTACTCAGGTAAGGCTGGATCATGTTGAATCACTGAAGGGCGCTGATGGCACTATATAGGGCGCTGGTACGTTTGTAACCAAGTGGATCGCTCACCTCGAGTTTAAGGCATTCGACAGATGTCTATAGCGGAGTAACCAACCCAACGAGTGCCTCTATCCCAAACGACCCCAAGCGAGACAATTTTGTGAGCTCCCACTTAAACAATCCAGACACTCTGTTCACTTTTATCGCAGATCACTGATCCCACATCAGAGGACGCAGGTGCCGGTGCTGGCCCAACATTTGATGGTGGAAAAGATGCCGAGCGTGCACTCAAGCCGGCCGCGGGAGTAGTCGAATCCAAGCCGGAACTTATAGAGAGCTCGAACATTCCACCGCTCTCCCAGGAGGAAGAACCTGGATTCAGTAAGTCGACTCATGACGTTGAACTGCCTTCCCAAGCGCCCGGCGATGATCACGCTCATCATTTCATTCCAGATGCGCCTTCTAATATAAGCACAACGACATCTGGCAGCATCGGATCCACGATATCAGGAGGCGCCAAGCTCGCTTATGGTATTGTCACAAGGGACCAGGCCACATTGGAACAAGGAAAACAGCAGTATTATGGCCGAAACCAATAGGTGCCGACCGGCGTCTACAAGTACCTGAAAGAAATGCTCTGTCCGACAACGTGTATCATTATACTGTATCATTCTAAATAAAGCGCCCGTCAAATGACGATTTGTGAAATCCACCTGACCCCCTGGATGGGCGCTTAGCTTATATACGCCTGCTTTGCCCAACCCTTGCATTTCTGTTCTGCTCCCGACCACGACAATGCCTACTGAACCACGGTAAGAAAAGAGGTCCGGGTACATGCGCAGTCAACCGGTGGCTCATATCGTATGTCCTATTTAGACACGAGTTTTACGAAACCGACGATAGACTAACGCTCTCCGTCTTTGTGCGTAATGCCAAGGCGGACGACGTTTCTGTTAAATTTACAAACGATAGTGTAAGGACCATACTGAATTCGATCAATCAGGTCTCGTGAGCCCTAATACGCCAAACCCGCTAGGTTGATTTCTCGTACGGCGACCAAGCACTGCACCTAGCCCCTCTACGCGCTGGAATAGACCCCGAGAAATCTGGCTACCGTGTTGGCTCGGTCAAAATCGAAATATGGCTGGCTAAGCTGATGCATGGGAGGTGGGGGAAGCTACTCAGCGATACTTCTGCACCCGGTGAGCCGTGGCGCGGATATCTGCCGCCCGGTGGCAAACCATTTACCCTGCTTTTTACCCAGGCGTTCCCAATCCGCCCTCGGCATCTCCTTCTGAAGCAAACATTCCGCCGCCACCCGGGCTGCTAACCGCAAAAACTGGGATTCGATTGTTGCCGGAATCCCAATAGAGGACAAGTCGCTCAAGGATGATCCAAATGCTGGTGGAGACGCTGCGCTCAATTCGTTCTTCCAACAGGTGAGCGCTAGTTTTCTAAAATGATTTAATGGTATAGCCGCCAGAGGGGGGGGGGGACCGGGCACGCCACCGCCGTTCGGTCATGAACTCGCGGTTCATTGTGTTTTACCTAAAGAAGCATGCGCCCACGCCATCCGAGATTGCCGTCTACAGGCGTCCAGAGGTCCGAATGCACGCCCTCCTATTGCCCATATTAGCATACACGCTAATGATGGCGTGGTCTCTGCGTACGTGAATCCCTGTCGTGCTGAGATTAACGCACGTTCGGTTTAGATATACGGCAATGCTGACGAAGACACGAGACGTGCGATGATGAAGAGCTACACAGAGAGTGGGGGAACTGCACTCAGCACCAACTGGGATGAGGTTCGCAAAGGAAAAGTAGAGGTCAAGCCTCCCTCGGGTAGCGAGTACAAGCGATGGGGTTGAATCACGACAGACTGGTCTTCCCTGGAATAGGTAGTCATCGTCCATGTACCTTTAACCACTTAACAAAGCATGAAAATTTCATTTTAAAGCTTGTGCATGTTGGGAATAGGGATAAACAAAAAATAAATTGTCCAACCGTAAGCGATGGAAAGAGAATAGTTGATTACTGCGAAAAGTCTTAGAAAGAATCCATGTCCTGCATCCGGGACCACCCAACCCTATGAACCGTACTTTCATGCCATAACACCAGCACCTTGTTGAAAATCTATCCCGCCACCGGCCTCTCAATCTCGTCCTCACCGCCCAACAGCGCCAGCGCCGCCTCCAAGAACCACTCATTTCGTTTGATGTAGTGGACCACCACTGTGCCACCCACTCGGCTACCTGCATAACGAGTCCGCCTGCCTTCACGCGCTGCATAAGCGGCGAGCACGTCTGACCACGTAAGGTCATTACGAGATGAGATCAGCGACTCCTGAACTGAGGGTGTTTCTGGGGATGGGGCGTCCGGGGTGGGAGCGGGCTCTGGACCGTTTGTAGAGTCCTGAGGCGGGCTCTGGGAAGCTGGTGGAGGCATAGTTCCGATTCGGCTCAACGCACTTCCCTCAACCAGGGCCTCGATTTCCATTGGAACAGTCAGGTTTGTGAATCCTCCAGGCAAAGAATAGCGTGTGCCAAACCTAGAGATTAGATTTAGAACATGCCCCCATAAATGCACTTGTGCAACTCACCTGGAAACGGTGCTGTGTGACATTACAGGGTCATCCACCAGGTATGATGTAGGAAGATGTATGATTTCTGCGGGGGTGAGCCCATGCGTCGTCTGGTACTTGACGCGTGCAGCTTCAGAGGGGAATAAGAATCCGTGCGAGTAACTGATGAAGGACCAATTAGGCAAGTCATCAAGTGGATAGAATGAATGCATACACCGTGCCCGCTTTAGGATGGTCATAAACCCAACATCTCTCACTCCGCCAACGGACACTCGCAGCCTGAGGGTGCGCTTTCATCCACGCGGCAACCTAATCGAGGGTTAAATATCGGGCATTCATAGGGAGGTTGACAACTGACTTGTTTGTCCTCAGCACCCGTGGTCATACTCTTTAGTGCGGGTGCGGTTGCAACATATTCAACCAGTGCTGAAGAAAGGGCATAGAGCTCGCCAGCCATGAACCGGGATTTCACAAGGTCTGAAGTCTACAATTGAGTCTTGGTTGGCGATGGTGTGGGGAAGATTACTCACATCCCCAGTAAATCAAAGGGTCGTCCACGCTGCTCTGTGTTTGGACCAAATCCCGCCGGTTGAGAACCATGCCCTCCGGGTACTCTCGTTTTCGCAGTGTTGAGCTCTCTACGTTGGCCTCGGTCTCAGTGGTCTCGGCCTGGGAAGCCGTGCTGCTGTTTCCATCGTCGGTGCTCGACGTAGTGGTGTCAGGCACAGACCTTGTTGAGGTCGTGCTGCCCGGTTCCTTTCCTTCCTTCCTCTTCCTTTCCTCATCAGCCTCACGTTTGGCCTCCCACAGCTCCCATCGTAACCTGGCCTCGAGCTCTGCGAGCATAACAAACGAATCATCGTCTGCCTTGACAACAAAATCAGGCCGGACCCATTCAGGCGCCGCAGAACGTGAAATAGGGTCGGACGTGGATCTCGGGTAGTGTCTTGGAAATTTAGACGAGAAGGCGGATGATCGGCGAGCAAGCGGGGCGGTCGTTTGCTCGAGCGCCGGGACCGCTGGGTCGTGCAGCACGGCCTTGTCTGGAGCGGGGCCTCTTCGGATCTTCCCATCTAAGTCTGCTGCGTAGAGACGGTGCCATGGAGGAACAAGGCCGAGCTGTGATCTGGTAAGGTGTAGTTTTCGTATTCGGGGCATGAGGGATAGGAGAAAGCGGGGCTGGTGGAGGGGCCAGTGCATTAGAATGTGCCCAAGTAAAGTACGCGTGTGTTTTGCCGTTGTTCATATTTTCTTTAATTGGAAGAATAACCAAGTCGTTATACGCTATAAACACGTGGTTAGCGTGTTACGAAAAAAAAGCTGAAGGTGATACTTACTTTGATGTTCAAGCTTAATGCGACGTTCCCAGTCCTTCCGTGGCTGGCCAAGGATAAATCTCACTACGGTACGGGATGTATTGTTGAGCCCCAGCTCGCCAGAGGCTCCACCGCGGCTGCGCTCGTGGGAGGCCCAGGTAGAGCGAATGAGTTGCCGCCTCTCAAATGCCGAATCCATGCTCATGACACCGACAAAGATACCTGCAGGGGGCAGATCATCCAGCGAGGGCTGCAAAGCGGAAGAAGCTGCTGGCTTGGGGGGAAATGTTGGGGCAAGGGAGCAGTAGGATCGCCAAGGCAGTTGATACTTGTCCGGATTGAGAATGTGCATCAACAGCAGAGTCACGGCAAGCGCAAAGAGCGAAAACAAAAGTAATGCAAGCAGCTGTGATCGGCCAATGTTAGCGCGGAAAAGCGGAATTGGCGTTGCACCCACAATAGACGATATCTGTGTTGGAAAGAGCGGATGGCGGACGATAGCCATGAGCAGCTTGCGCCATCCATGGACACCATAAAGCGGGTCTCTTTTCCGACGTGAGCGGGTGGAGCGGTGGGAGCCGGAAGTCCACCACCCTCGGCGGTTGCGACGTGGAAGCAATGGCCCGTCGTCCTCGGTGTCGTCTTCGGTCGAACCATAGAACGATCCGAAGGTCGGGGTTGTCGGGCGCGATTGGGCCGGGGTTGTCACACGCGAGGGAAGCGGCGTTCGTCGACCGCGAAGAGGACGCCGAGGCTGCCGTAGACAAGTGATGGGACGGGGGAAAGAGCATGCCGGACGTCTCGGCGTGGGCGACAAAGCCGCGGCGGGTGGGGATGTCGTACTCGCTCGCGCTGGACTCGTACGGGTCGACCGGCGGTGAGGCTGGCCGGGATGGCGGGCGCGACGGCGGCAGCAGCGCAAAGGGCAGGCCGCGCATTGCTCTGTGGTGGTTGGGACAAGGAATACACTTGACATATAGGCGACTGCGTATTTGAGATGCGGTGCCCTGAGTCAGCGATAATATTAGACACCGTGCCTTTCTGCCAACTGCCACCACCATGGGTCTCTCGCGTCCAGCCCGTATCAAGATCCTGCTCGCAATCGACTCGGCCTTTTTCCTCGTCGAGCTCATCGTCGGTAAGCCTCCGCCTGGGCTCCGCCGCCCGCAGCTTACACGGTGCAGGGTATGCCGTCGGGTCGCTTGCCCTCGTTGCCGACAGCTTTCATATGCTCAAGTGCGTCCTTCACAAAATTTTATCTAGGCGGTCGTTGAATTTCTTGAAGCGATGTATTGTCCCTCATAGTCGCCCTTTACGCTATCAAGGTACTCCATGCATTATGTACGCTTGCCACCGCTCATCACCCGTCTAGCTGTCTGCAAGTGGCGCATCGGCCAAGTATTCCTACGGCTGGCATCGTGCAGAGATCTCTCCGCTCTCATCAATGGCGTATTCCTTCTCGCTCTCTGTTTCTCCATTTTTATGGAAGCCATCGAACGTTTCTTCAGCACGCCAGGTACAGTACTATCACGGCTAAAATTATACTCCGCACATGGCACTCACATACCGTCTCCAGAAATATCAAACCCTAGATTAGTCGTCATTGTGGGCTCACTTGGGCTTGCATCCAATATCCTTGGCCTCTTCTTGTTCCACGGTAACCACACCCACTCCGTTTAGTTTCACGCGCAGCTTACCTCGCTCGTACCTTATTAGAACACTCTCACGATCATGGCGAAGAAAAAGCTCATGGAAAATCAACTGTGTCTCCCCCATCCGAATCTGCACGCGCCCTCAAGCCATCCGGCGTAGTTCCTACCGAATCAACCCTCTCCTTGTCCCATCAAGCTCGACCTCATCAGAGGCTTCGACCCCTCGCCAACGATCCGGTTCGACATCGTCTCTGTACGGCCATCCTGTGCATACTCGCGCTGCTCTGGTCGCGGCTGGACAAGAAGCTCAACGAACACAGGCTAAACCCGTGAAGCAACGTATCAGGGTGGATGATGACGCAATGGTCCGAAGCGCTCCGGTTTCTGGGGCGTTCGCTGCGTCGCGAGGAATTTCTTCCCGGCTTGAAGAGGGGCTTGGCAAAATGAGCACAGATGGAACTCAGGACGTTGCCGCAAATGTCGAGGTTGTCGTACATGGCCCACCGCCGATGAACGATGACGAATGCGAGGACCCCATGGGTGACACTGAAGGCCCACACGCCCATCACCACCCGGTCGTGCCGTACCAAAACCAAGAGCACCAGGAACATGACCATGACCACGAACAGGAGCACGGCCACGACCATGGAAAATCTCATGGGCATGGGCATGGACACGGCCATGGGTCAATGAATATGCGAGCCCTTGTGCTCCACGTTTTGGGTGACGCACTTGGCAATGTCGGTGTCATTGCCACCGGGTTGATTATCTGGCTGTCCAACTGGCCGGGGAAGTATTATTGCGATCCCATCATTTCGCTCGTTATCACCGCGATTATCTTTTCGAGTGCTCTGCCGCTTGGTGGGAATAACATTAACTTGACTACCGTTCTATACCTGACTTTTGTTCTCAGTTAAATCGACATCATCGATTCTCCTCCAAGCTGTTCCGCCTTCCTTGTCCCTCCCACACCTTCGTCGCGCACTTTGCAAAGTACCGGGTGTCCTCGCAGTCCATGAACTTCACGTTTGGCAGCTCTCCGAAGTCAAGTCTGTCGCGAGCGTTCACGTCCGAGTTGGTCATCCGATGGAATTCATGGCTGTTGCAGGGCGTGTGCGAGGAGTACTACATGCGTTTGGTGTACATTCGAGTACGATCCAGCCAGAGTATGCCGAGGATCCTAGTGTAATTGCAACCCCGCGAGTAGAAGGCTTGGGAGAGGATGAGGCGGGCGGGCTAGTTGGTGTTGGAGAAGGATGTCTGGTCCCGTGTGCGATACCAGGGCAAAAGGGATGTGCTCCAGAGGATGGATGTTGCCGTAAGTCGCTTGGTTTATCTGATCAGTCCAATCACTTTATTGAACGGTATCTTTTGACATTAGCTCCCGCATCCCGCCCTCGCACACCCTAATTGCGAATATTTGATCAGAAACTAACTTGATGCATCCGAATATTGTTTCGCATACTAAAATATCTTAAAAGGCTGTCCATTCATTAATGTCATGCTTTTCAGCGTGTATGTGTCTTCACAGAGAAAGTCGGAGATGCTCGGAAAGTACATAATATGACACACATGTTCTGAGGATCAGCACGTCCTGGGTCGATGATTGAGAACAGCGTGAGTATAGCTAGACTTGGTTGACTCGCATAACCATATCGGTCGGATGGACGATACAAAAAGGAGGAAAGGGAGGGTGGTGTTTGTGGAAGGCGAGAAGGCAAGTTGTCGCCAGCCCAGTCCAGGCCACGTATGATTTGGCCTACCTCGAATAAGAGAAAGAATACCTGTAGCAGGGTTCGATTGAGGGGACTCGCATTATCATATCAGTATTTGAGATGATTTACTGCCTGGTTGTGGGCAGCCCCAGTAACAAGTCTCGAACACACAGTGTCTGTATGCTATAGAGATATAATCGCCGGATGCTGGGGGAAATATGTATACCACTTTCGTGGTTCCCGAAACACCTCCATACCACTCGGATTGCTGGCCTTGAAGCAAAATCGGTGCCGAAGTGGAAAGTGTGGGTACAACGCTACACAGCTCAGAAGTGGCAGTGGAGTCGCTGTCTAGTTATTAATGAGCCACTCAGATGTCATCCAATGGTTGTCACACCCCTTTGTGCGCTAAGTGGCAAGAAAGACAGGATTTTCCATTACTAAAGCAAGATTAAACGACTTGAGCGATACAAGCAGAGCTCGTGTTAGCTAATTGTCATTTGTGCTTCGAACCCAAGCTGCATCGTTCAACTCGTCTACGAGAGAAGCAGCGCTCGCATCGCCATAGTTTACACGCATTTCACCACTGGCGCGACCTAACACAGTTACCACAAGATCTTTTAGTCCATCTGAAAACTGGCTGCGCTCCTTCATAAGCGATAGACACTCTTGCAAAACCTGTGTGCGATTTTATGCATGTCGCACTTGCCCACGTAGTACTTCTCCGTGCATTTAACCTTAAAGTTACACGCCGGGAGAGAGGGCGGGATAACCGTACCCAGCGGGCCCTTGGAGCCTGCTGAGAAGAGTAAGACTGTCAGCTGTAGCTCCACTCACTTGTCCAACCAAACACTGACCAGACATGGGTTTCATCAGATGCTTCACAAAATAATGAGAGTTAAATGACTCTGCCAAAGAACCCACAAATTGACGATGCTGTTCGGCCTCTCGTAAACGAGCAACCTGGACGAATCGCTCTATACCCAACACTTCTGCTTCCGACGGCGTGATTGAGCCAGGTCGCTTGCAGAGCTCAGTGAAAGCCGGTTTTTCCTAGGAAGGGATTGAGAACTCGTCTGACAACCGGATGCGCTCTATGGCACTCGAGGAAACTTTTCGAGTCCAAAATGGCGAAATTGCGTAGCTCGGGATAAACATACATTGTGGCAATCCTGAGTGTGGAAGTCAGGATGTCCGTGTCGAACGAAACTGGGCCAGAAATGACACTGGGGGATAGAGCCATAGCGCTGATAAGCGAAAACACAAGCAACGCACTATACTAGGACTTACGATGCATAAATGACTCGAAAGGTGTTTGCAAAGTCGAGACTGGTCTGGTCGCAAAGAAGCTTGATACGGTGGCTTGGACTCGAGGCTGTTTCATTACCACGAACTTGACGGATCATGTCTGCAAGTACCGCAAACTTGCTGAGCTGGTACTCATGGACCCAGAACAGTCGCTCGCTTGTCTGTAGCCAATGTAAGCACGTAAGCAATCTGACCAAACGGTATGAATCTGGGTTTAAGCTCTACCTCAATCTCAATATTAGCATCCGTAAAAGCAAAATCGGGATGAAAGAGCTTGGTTGGAACAGGAGTGGGTGAACTAGTCGAGTTCCCGTGGGGCACGGGTGTAGATCCTTGTATTTCGGGGGCGTTTGTGATATCGTCAAGAGGAACATCAAGTTCTGGCTCGGAGATTGTGAAGCTCTCTGTCTTGATAGAAACAGGACTACTCATGGGCGATTCGCTCAGACTAGACATAGTTAGGGCGTGTGATACCTTTCGTAGCAAGGAAAGGACGTGGTCCAATACAGGCACTGTTCGCTTGAAACGCTATTCGTGGCTTTTACCAGATTTGTCATTCAATTGCCCATGTTTGGCACGTGGCGGCCATCGAGCTACCACCATCCGTTTCGTGGCTGGATCAGGTATTGTGATTATATGCATTACGTTAGGATAATCGAGCTCTCATCCAGTCATCATGCGCCAGTGACACAAACACGCACATATTCCAATGCCATCAATCGACGTGCCACCCCCTCACCCCCTTTTTCCTGTTCACATTCCTTCACGAATCTCTTCACCCCAGCTCGGGCCAGTACCCTCTCTCCAGGAGTAGCCAGCCAGACACTGATAGCCCCAGCGATAACTCCGGCGAAAAAGTCCGAGTCCATTCCAGTCCCGACAGCACCCCCAACTCCCCCCACAGCCCCGGCCAGAACGTATCGAAGAGCAGCAAAGCGTGGTCGAGAAAGCGTCAGTAAAGCAACTAGCACGTTCCTATGAGCTACACTATCGGCGACTTGATGAACTGGCGCGCGGAGCAGAGCAAGCGGGGTAGCGTATGGAAGAACTCGGAGCGGATTGGGTATCGGAATTGGAACCGATCCGCTAATGGGTATCGCACTCGACATGTTCTGAAGAGCAAGGTTGAGATACGCTGTCGGGTGGAGCACAGAAGCGCTAGCGCCCACGGAGCCCGCCGTCGAAAATGGCTGAAGAACACGCATCATGGCGTTTACGTCAATCGCTGTCTTGGGAACATGAGGCGAGGCGAGAAGGCGCAAGACGCGATGGCGGGTCATTTCGAGTACGGGGGGCGGGCAGCCGGGTGCCAAGATCAGTAGCTGGAGAATCTCAAGGTGGGTCTGTGCGGCGTGGCTAGGTAAACGCGGGGACGGTTCACGATAAGATCGTGGGCAGGTCGATCGGATGATGACTTGAGAAAGCAGCTCACCCGTGCCGTTCAGCCTCGTTGGCAAGAGCCCAAATCACGCCTCGCAAGGTCCAGTTCAATAGGGGCCCCTCAAAATAAGAGACACCATTTCGAAGGATCTCCTTGCCAGCGGTCTCGGGCTCCGCCGCGCACTTCCTTATCGCTTCAGTGAAGAGCGTGGCGCACAGTTTGAGAAGTACTCGTGGGCTTGTCGATCTGCATGCGACCAAATATCAAAACGCGAAGGGTACACCTTGCTGGGGAATAGGGCTCCGAACCTCAAAATGTTGTCGTCAATACCGACGCTGCCACTGTCAAAGGCGGCCTTGACCCAATCGCTGACGAGCAAACGCTCGGATTCGGCAAGGTCTACTAGATTGTAAACGGCCCAAGACGAACCCAAATACGAAGCATCGAGTAAACGCTCGCCATGCTTGAACATCCCATTACGCAACTGCCAAATGAACAATGGCCCCATCAGACCCAGGAGCAAGTTTGAAACGGGGCAAATATACCTCGTAGCGGGCAATCAACAGCTGAGCGAGCAGCAAAACGTCTCCGTATTGGCCCATGGCCGACTGGGGATCACCTGGTGTAGCCGGCAAGTTCGTATGCCCTCAAAGAGACAGTGAAACAGCATCTCACCAACGCCTGCATAGTCAAAATCTTCCAAAAACGCGAGCCCTGCTGCAACGAGCTCGGTTGGGGGAACCCTCAAAGACAAGATATCTAAAACAGTTGGGCGCATGTACAGCAACCGGGATAGGTGCGCCAACGCCTCGAGCGTCGTTGGTGACATGTGCTGAGTAGATCCGCTGAGTCTAACATAGCTCTACATTCTGGTCAGGTTTTCTTTCCATAGATGTAGGTACCAGCTCACCTGGTGTATGACAGCACATAGGCATGTATGCGTTTCGGGGTCAACGATTGCACGGTCCAGCACTTCGAGACCATCTGATATGGGCGTTTCCGACGAGAGCTTAGACTTTATGTATCCCTTTACCACTGTCATTTCAGGCCAAGTGGCGAAATTAAACGTAGCAAAAAGTCTAGGCGCACCTCGAGCTCTTGTCCGTTTTCGCCAGCCTCGATGAACAACCTACCGGTACCGCGGCCCGGCCAATTTTCTAATCCGAGGGCAGCGGAGGCCGTGTAGTTTGAATCGAGGAGCGACACGCATTGCAGGCTCTGAACAAGCGTTGTGCGAATGTTTTTACTTTTACGATCGATCAGCCCGTGGCTCCGCCCGGTCCACAAGGCACTAAACGACGGGCAAGTACATACCCTTTAATATCGTTTTCTTGGGTATCTTCTTCCATCATATCATCGCGGTTATGTACCAAGGCGGAATGGTACGGTTGCGCATCGCATTTATCCAATAGCGCCGAATAGTTTGTGAAGAGGCCGGAAACGGCAGACTGAATTGCTTCGCGCTAACATATCGGGAAGTAAGAGTGGGCATTTGATGTCATGGAAGGAATTTTTTCTTTCACACACTAGCTTCGATAGAGGTGATTGGGACTCTACCTGAGCCTCGAGTTGGCGAAGCAAAGTCGGGAGCTGAGCGCGTGTTGGTGATCAGCAAACACGTTTTCAGCGACAGATTAGGGATGATGTCACGAACTGATCCAAATACGGTGGCGCGCACTAAAAGCCTCGTGTTCAAGTCGGTTTCTGCGGCCAAGATCGATAGCAGCGACGCGTAAAGCTGGGAATAGAAACCCTCGAAATGGGGTTGGTTGAGGTTGAACACGGTATGCAAAGCGGAGAGGTGATCTTCTTTTTGCGTCAAGGGGTTTGTCTGTGCGGAGCGAGGTCAGTGTCCGGCTATTGGGTGGCGGTTTCGGGCGTACGAGCTCGTATGCTAGGGTATCAAAAAGCGCGACGTTTCGGCGGGTAAACTCGAGTAATTCTGGCCGCTGAATCGCACCACCTGCTGGTTCATCGTTCGGCAACGGGCTCTGGGCGGACGCGTGCGGGGCACCCTCGGTGGTGAGAGCACTCAGCTGATATAGCCACGCCGTCAACGGACGGCTCACGTTCTCGGCTACCGGGCCATCGAGAAAGTCGTTGATGGCAGGCACGAGATGCAAGGCAAGGGCAGGTGAAAGGTTTGGATTAGGGGGTGTCGCGGTCACGGTTTGGAGGAGAGCCGAGAGAATGTCGAGTGTGGCTGCGGTGAGCTGGGTGTCGTGAGCGTGGTGCATGTGCACATGCTGGGCCAGCGATATGCATCCTTGGGCGGTGGGCAGCGTAGGGGCTAGATGTGTGTCCGGCTTTCGAGCACGGGGTGCGGCAATGGCGCATAATGCGGCGAGAGTCTGTGTGATCTGGTCCTGGGTGAGCGGCGAGGCCGGGTTGGCGAGGATCGACTGGGACCAAGCGATCAGGGCCGCGATGTAGGTGCCGATGGGAAGAGTGGAGCTGGCGTTTGGCTGATTGGGTGGCGACGAATCAAGCGCGACACAGAGATACTCGAGGAGCACCGGGGAGAGCGGGTACGCTTCGAGCAGGCTAAAGACGGCCGCTGGGGACGGCGTTTGGCATGGCCGTTTGTTCGCCGTGGGTGGGTTTACTTACCGCATATTTCAGATGCAGCGTGGGCGGACTGTTTCACGTCTTGCACGGTGGCCAGCCACTGCTCGCCGGCACAGAGTCAAACAAGACGGTCTCGAATGGGGCACCTCGACGCACATTTTGGGGCGGGTAGCCGCAGAGAAACGCAGTTTTCGTGACATCACTGACTGTCGCTTCCGCTGCAAGACGTAAAGCACTAGCCATTGTCGAGTCCAGAGGCGAGTCCCGAACAGCCGAGCCCGTGTCGGTGTGGTTTCAGCGGCGCGAGCGAACAATGTGTGGTGGGGAGCCACACAAACGCGCTGATGACAAAGGATGACAAATGTGCCTGGGGCGGCGGGCGCGACCCTGCGCTCGACGGCGGCGGCAAACAAAGGCGCGCCGGCGACGGAGACTCGGCTCGGGGCTGCCTTTTGTGAGCGGGCAGACGTGTGTGTGGGCACGTGTGGGCGCTGGGGGCCGGCAGTCGGGTTCCCTTGAACGAGGCCCGGGTGCGGGAAAGCGGCTAGCCCGGATTGGAAACGCATAAGCTCAGGGCCTCCTCGCCGTCGCCTCGAGGCGTGCTAATCTCCCATCGGCCCTTCCTCATAAGGCCCGGGTCGTCCCCACCTCCGCTTGTAGACCTCTTCCCTCTATCCTCTGTCTGTGGCGGCGGACTAGACAGCGACAACAACACTCCTGCTGCACGCTTGACGCATCAGCATCTCGCTCGTTCGCACTTGTGTTCCGACGATATTTAACGACCCCTGCCCTCGCTCCCATCGTCGCATCCCTCGCGCCTGTCTTGCCAACCGGTCCACCCACATCTAGAGCTCACGATAATGAACACGATCCCATTCACGACCTCCCAATCTGACGCTATCCGCTACCTCGCCGACGTAGCCGCTGCCCAGGAGCGCACTGCTGCTGGCGCCGCGCGTCCGGCTTCTCACCCCCACCGTTTGTACATTCCGGCCCGTCGCCGTCGCCGTTCCCACAAGTCTGCGCGAGTCGCAGGCCCGCCTGGCATCTCCGCAGGCGTTCCGGCCGACATCAGGGAGCTTGTGGTGAGTCCTTGCCGTGATGGGATGAAATGGAGCCCGCTGATCACGCGACCCATGACGTAGCAAAAGGTCCTGGAGGCGCACAAGGCGGCATCCCGCGCAGAGCAGGGCTCTGTCTCGCCCATCGAGCCTGCGTCTGCCGAGCCGTCGTCGTCGACTCCCCGCACCCCCAAGCCGTCTCTCAAGCTCGTGCCCTGGACATACCCGCCCATCGACGAGGATGCCATCGCACCCCCATCTCCCATCCTCATGGAGGCGTCGCGCGCGTTCCTGCCTTTCCCCGAAGAGGGTAACTCGAGCGACACAGTGTCTGTGTACGACTCCGAGTTTGATACCGAGACCGAGACCGAGCTAGAGACCGAGGTCGAGTCGGATGTCGCCCCCAGCATCCACAGACCCCGCGTCCGTGTCGTCGACGATTCCGACCCCCCAACCCCCGAGTTCGAGCTCGAGGTAAGTGCTTTTTTTTCGGAACCCGGTGTCGCTGGTCCTCATCGATACTAGTCGTACAAGAAATGGTCCTCGATCGAACCGCTTGTCATCCCGACCAAGCCCACTCCCTCCCTCATTCCAATCCACCCCGAGCTCACCCCGGTTGCCCGTCAGCCAACGGTCGAGATCCGCGTGACTGGAAAATCCCCCGTGGTCGAGTCTGCGCCAAAGGACCCCTTTGGTCTTGCCAAGCTCGTGGATGCCACCTGGGTCGGGAAGAGGAAGAGGACGACGAGTGGATCTCTGGCCCTCCCTCGTACTACACCAGCCCGCCCGAGTCGCCCCAAGAGTCTCCTCATGCCACCCTGCATGCAGCCCCTGCCCGACTCCCATGTTTACCGATGACGAATATGAATCCGAGCTCGACCTTCCTGATCTCCCATTCGACCCGCCACCGATCCCATTGCTACCCACCACCTCCGGAACGACCTCGAGATCATTCGCCCGTTCTCGCCGCTCGCTCCCGAGATTACCGTCACTCCTCCCACCTGGGAGGCTTTCTTCGAGTGCATGCCCCAACAAGACGAGGCCTATGGCCAACTTCTCGCCCTTCCCGGAAGCACCCCACTCGGTCCCGCTGAACTCGAGCACAATACCCTTGTCACTCGCGCCCGCATTCGTCGCAACCCGCTCACGGGCTCGCAAGAGTGTGTGGCGCGGCAAGGTGGGCCCCATGCTGCTGGGCGTGCGGCGGTGCCGCAGAGGGGATGGATACCTCCCTCCCCGCGTCCCAGCGCACTGGCTGGTTCGTGCTCGACAACCAGCGCTGGCTGATGGTGCGCAGCTAGATGCCCTCCCCCTCTCAGCCGTGTGTGTGCAATTGTGTATATGCAGGCCTGCGTGTGCTGGGCGTTTTGGTTGTTGTGTTGTCTGCCGGCTTGCCGGGCCCAGGATGGCTCCCAGATGATGTACTTTTTTAGCTGCTGACACAGTCGCCGGCGTCCCTCGGTCGTCTTCGGATACGGCTAGCTCTAGAGTGCGACGGCTCAGTCCGCGCCCTCGGGCACGTCATCCTCAAGACAAAAACCGAGTGCGGGCCTGGTGCCGTCGCGCAATGTAAAACTACATCACGGGCTTTTCCACTGCTCCGAGCTTGCAGGCAGCGGGCTCCATGAGCCTGAGCTTTTGTTGCCCCGCCGCCCTGGAGGCTTTTTTTTTTGTTTGGAACAAACGCAGTGTGGAATCTGGGTTGTGCCTGATTTCATCGAGGGAGTCGACGATTGATTTCGTTCGCTGTGGCTCAAGTCCCCCTTGGCTCTGCTCTTTCTTGTGTTAAAGTGACGCTAGACGGTATCGCTTCGTTTGGTAGTAGTTTACGACGATTTTATACGCATGCGCTTTGTTTTGACGTTTTCTCTCGCTCCATCAATCACACTCGGCACACTGTCTTCCCTGCATTTTGCATAGTTGCATTTTTCCTTTCTTTATATTGTACGAATCAAAGTCTGTTTGCGTAGATAATCCGTTCGAGTGAAAAAGGGCGAGGCCGAAAACAAAAGGGCGAGACCCTCTTATGCCTTATCGAGAAGTCATATGTCAGTCGATCATGTTGCGTTTATGCCACGCTCGGAGCCAGGGCTATTCTTCCAGTCCACCACGACGCCGGACCTATGTCTATCAAGGACATCCTTGTTCATATCCGTGGTTCATTCCTAGCTCCGCCCCCTCCCTCACTATCCGACCTTTTACCACTCATCGACGTCTACATTTCCGATACCGCCAATTCAAGCGACGACGCCCGCGCCACTGAGCTCGACAATGGCCTGCTCGACGTCTACAGCGATGCAGTAAACCATTCAGACGTTTCGCATATCGCGGCCTTTGTCGGCGTATTGTACGCGCTCCGAATGGTCTTGTCTTCGGCTGCGATCATTTCTTGGTTTGATTCGCTCCTGCGGCGTGCGTTGCGCGAGCCACGGCTCACGCCTGGGGCGGTTGCGCAGGCAAAAGAGCTTGTCCTCATGCCTTTGTACGATTATCGAGAGGTCAAGGCAGAGCTGCTGAGGAGGAGGCTGGTGCAGTTGTATGTTCAGAAGCGCCGTTGGAGCGGGATAACACCGTCGAGCAGATGGAGCAAGAGGCGGACGAGAGGGCGAGGATGACGTGTGGAAGAATAATTTGGAGGATTTGCTGGTCTCGGATGGTTTAACACGGCCAAAGGTGAATCGGTTTTCAGGTTTCCTGTGGATGGATGGTGAACGCCAGGGTTTAGGAATTGTTCGAAGAGTTGAATGTTTGTTTTCGGTGCGCGGATAGTCTGTCGCTCGCTCCTGGGCCTATCTCATAGGAAAAGTACAGGTCATCTCCAGAAAGTCGGCTACAGCTTTGCATTTTGGTACGAGCTCTGCTATCTATTTATGTAATTAACTGACGAACTTGACCAGCTTAACCGACTATCTCGCTCTTCAAACAAGATTGCAATATCATTCGCCAACAGTCCCTATTCGACTCGCTGCTTTTCTCGTTGCAGGTCGACCAGTCGGCGACTCAATTTAGCATAGGTGTGATATCGCTCATCATGCTTCTGCCTGCGCTCGCAGTCCATGCTCCTACTCGGCTCAACTCGTGTCTTCCGGCGTTGGTCACTATACTCGGCCGTGTTGTATGCTGGAAGCTGCGAGAGTCTGCAACGCAAGCCGCCAGTCCTGAATCTCCGAATCAGACTATCGCACCACGCCCAAAGAGTTTCAAGGTTAGAGATGAGCTGGGCTGGAAACTACTCGGTGCGCGCCTTGTTAGGAATCAAATTTCTATGCTTATTGACCGAATGGACAGAGAATTCGTCTGAATCTCCAGGTACGCTGTACGTTCTCCAAGGGTGTCGTATCCACTGCTCTGTCTGACTCGATGCGATCAGTCGCACCAAACGAAACCCGACTTTACTTTACTTTCATGTATGGACTTTATCCGTGTAACACTATTGCTTTCTTGAGGAACCCCGTCGCGTTTTTACGGCAACACAATCACGAATCCATGTTTACCAAAGACTGGGACACGATCCTGGACGAAGACGAGATCAAATCCTGTAGTCGGGTGAGCCTGATTCGTTGTGGCAACGTCTGTTACTAATTATATGGATGCTAGCCCTTGCTGCGAGGACATGTGGTTCATCCCTCGATCATAATCGACGATTCGGCGGCTGAACTCGCAAACTTCTCGAGATGGGCTGACAAAGACATAGCTACGGTCGCGGCGTAAGTCCTAGATCCAGCGGTACGGTGCTGGCCTTTGACAAGTTTGTCAGGGAATGCACTCTGCTGGACATTCAGAACGCCCAGAAGGGCTACTGGGCATAGTATTGCCTACTATGTTCCTCCAACACCTCGCGGGTCCAACCCGACCCTCCACCCACCATCTTCCAACCCAGCCAACCTGCCACTTCCACCTAGCCCGGCGGAGCCTGTAGTCGACCCTGCTTCTCGTCGTTCGTCTGCCGATGACAGTCGCAAGTCGCTTCAGATCATGGTCGATACACATGCGGCTTTGACTACGCCCATGCCGCCGCAACCACTACCACCCCCTGGTGAACCGATCGAGAGTTCTGAACCCGAGGGACAGGCCCGGCCAAAGTATATTGTTGCAGAGGAAGCTCTGGCGATCTTACAGCGCGACGTGCTGATACTGAGGAACCAGCTGAACTTTGAAATATACCTCAAAGAGTTGGTTCAGCAGCATGTGGGTAGACTACATCGTGACACGATTGTGTCTCGCAGTGAAGAGGCCGAGCGGCAGGGACTGGTAGGTAAACACATCCTACAAGTGACATATGTTTAAACACTTGCAAATAGCACATCAAGCTCAAAGACTACAAATCGAAACTCGCCAAGGCCCAGGAGGATCTTGCGACTATCCGATCCGAGGCAGCTGGTACAAAACAGAGGCACACGCAATGGGTGACGGAATTGCAAGATAAACTGAGCCGATTCCGAGAGGAGAAAAAATCATGGGCAGCCGAGGCGGTAGAGCTGCGGAGTGAAGTAAACGAGGCTAAAGTAGGTTGCCCTCAGTGTCAAAACTCCATTCACTTATCTCGTTCGAACAGGCCACCCTGAAAGCTCAGAATGAACTGCTCTCGGGTGCTCAAAACGAGTATGATTTCATTTGAATAGGCTTATGGGTCTCTTACCCTTTCGTTTAGGGTATTCAATCTTAAACAGCAGCTTCGCGAATTTGCCCCAAAGATTGAGAAGATTGCCGCATACGAACAAAGAATCGATCAGCTAGTAAAAGCACAAGCATTGAGGCAAGCTACACATTCATTTGCCGTCTAGGGCTGAATATCAACGGCAGTTATAGGGATGATTCTCCTGAGATGCGGACATATCGGGAAAACAAGGAGAAGCAGGATGAAATGATTAGTAACTATGCAAAGATGGAGCTGAAACTGGAGAGCTTGCAACACGCAAATGAGCTGCTCACCGCATTGAACAAGTGAGTCAAAGAACCCTCATAGGTCTCTCGCATCCACCGACAGTTCCATCAGATCCCAAGAGGACGAGCTAAACCTTGTAAGATCGCGAGTTGAAGATCTTACCCGTCGACTAGCCTCTGCGACTGCGTCAAGTCCATTCAACAAATCCGCAACAAAAGCTGCCGCTGCATCGCATGAGCGGATACGTCAACTCGAAGAGGAGAACAATGAACTCAGGAACAAGAATGCTGTTCTGATGGACGAAGTTGAGGAAGTCAAGGCCATGGTTGAATTCCTCCGCTCTGAACGCGTTAATTTCGGTGGACCCCAATCCCCGCACCAACACGTGAGCGATCCGAGCGGGCCATCTCCCCGCCTTACCACGCTGGCACTTGCAGATTTGGCAGACGCAACCGTTGATCGCCCTCAAGATGTCGTTTCGGCGGCGTAACCATGTGTATATATTTCCCACGCCATCTATTAACATGAAGTCCTAGCGGTATAGGTCTAAGCGATTAGAAGGGGACAAAAATGAAAAGGCCCTATGAAAGAAAAAGAGTGATCAATATCGGTCTCGAACCGATGGCCTAAATCCATGAAGCGGGCTCGGTCGTGGGTGGGGTTTTAAGCAGGGCAACGCCTCGTTCCGACCTAGCTAAAGCCGCATTCAAGGCCCACGAGAGATTTTGTGCAGGGTTCTTGAACCCTTCTTTCAATTCCTCTTTCTAGGAATATCACTCTCTTCCAACTTGGATAAACGGAGTTCTTGCACTCTTCCAGTATAAGCACCCTCGTCAGTGCTCTTGAGCCCCGGTTTCACTCGCCCTCTCAACTCGGATCCAGCGAATTTCCAGGTTCTTTCTCTCCTCCACTTCATGGTCTGTTGTATTGCGCTGTTAAATTAAAAGTACATGTATAGTACTCATTATCCCACAAGCCTCGACACTTTAATCTGAAGCCAAAAGGCCACCTGATTTTCGCAGGGTTCCCGAACCCCCTTGACGATATGCCGCTAGTTGTTGCGCTCCTTGCTGCCAAGAGCCCAGTTTAAAGGTTTTGACTCTATGACGTCCTTCAAATTGGTGCTTCGACAAAAAAGGGCTCTTGAATCCCAACTTGAGTAGCGAGGAAAGCACGTCGGACACGGATTCTTGAACGCAGGCCCTTTGCAGCAAGGAAAACGAATCGGGAATATATGAGCGCTCAGAGATTAAACACCCACTCGGATTCTGGTCGACATGAGAAGGAAAAATAATGGTCAATATCGGTCTCGAACCGATGGCCTCCGAGTTATTAGCTCGGCGCTCTAACCAACTGAGCTAATCAACCTCGGAATTGATGCCTACTATACGAATAATCTCGAACTGGCTCATCTGTTCATGCTTATGCAACTTGTTTAGCCATGGGGATCAAAGAGTCCACACTCACAAGCATTTGATAACACCAGGAAATGTTTCTTCGCTTTACATTCTCCCTGGCTTCCTGGTGCCTTGAATACTGTCCAAATTTGGTTACTGGAGGCCTTCCGACGGCCATCGTGTCCGACCCATGCATTTTGCATGATGCCAAGACGAATTGTAGTCGCGGCTCGCTTTACCATTTGACTAAAACCCTTTGTTAAACTCGCGGGTTGGCTTTGGCTTGGCAACTGTTTCACATTGCCGTGCGAATGACACGGGCAGGTATGCCGACAGATTCCGAGCCTCCCTATAAGTACCACAGTAGTAGCTCAGTAAATACATTATATAGTTTTCGTCTCGCATGATGAAGCCAAACCGTGCAGTGTATGCACTGGCTTTTTTGCTATCCGTCGCCCATTCTATTTCTGTGCAAGCTGCACTAGTCGATTTGACCAGCGCAAATCGGCGGCCTCAGGTGCTTGGTCTACCGGGTATCCTCATTATCATGCGCACCTTCAACAGCAATCCTGACATTTTTTATCACTAACAGATTGGTCTAAAGCTGGATTTGAGGGAGGTAAACCCCTTCCAGACGACTCCAAGGGTTTGTCAGGTTACTTTTCTGAGAAAAAGCGTCACTGATGAACATTCATAGTGGGCTACACGCTCTCGGCAGCACAACTAGCATCCCAGTATGGAGTAGTGGCGAACGATGGGTAAGCCATTGGAACGCTTCTACGCGGACAAAAATTTATTCTTATTAGCCAAGATGATACCATGGGACTGCAGAGCGCTATCAAAGCAGTTAGCTCACAGGCGGTCCCCAGCGGTAGCTATCGATTAATTCAGCTTCCTGCTGGTATGTGTCGAGTAGCACTAGGATACAACGCCATCAACGTTTATTACAGGAACCATCAACGTCTGTCGGATGATCTACATCGACACTAGCTACCTCGTAATTCGCGGAGCTGGAAGCGACCCAAGTATTGGCACGAAGATTGTGTTTCGACCTGATAGTGATACCAAGTACGACACAATCATCAACCAGAGAGTATGCCAAGATAGATTCAAGCAGCTGTCACACTAACCTGTATCCTAGTGGGATGCCGACGGCATGACCTATAGCTGGGATTTTCCGGAAGATAGTGCAAACGAGGCTGGCCCCCGCGTTCGCGGTACAGCAACTGGCGGGTGGTAACTGAAGTTTTCCTATTCGGTTCCGCATGGGGTGTTGATCACTTTTGCCACGTTACAGGTATGGCCAGGCCGATCCATCTTTCGTGTAGGCAGCAGCAAAGTGGCAGCCAAATATACGCGCCAGTTCTCAGAAGCGCCCCAGAATCGAAAAGAACTGTTCATGGGGTCTGTCAACTTCCACTGGAGGTCTGACGAAGGAAAAAACAAGGGTAATGCGTGCTCTTACAACGATAGAACGCACTAACAGCGAAATCATAGGCTGGTCGGTTTCTCAGCTGAAGGACAAGGCTGGGGTCTTGGGATCGAATATAGTTTATGTGGGCTAACTTGTTAGGTATTCCTACGACGATTTCTAACTGTATTAATCCATAGGTCAATGTCACTAATACAACGTGGGTCACTTCTGAAGACTTGGCGTCCACAGACATATGGATAGGTAGGTTTGCTCTATCACTACAATGACACCTACGGATTTTGATTATTTTATACTAACAATCCCATCTAGCTTCCCCGGTGAAGCGAAACGGTGTGACCTGCCCCATACTCCATGCATGTATGCGTCTGACTGCTTCGCCCTAGATTATTCAGGCTGGGGGGTGACCACGGAAGATTGGTTTGTGAATAGCTACACCTAGTACGTGCCCTTTGACGAGACACAGTGTTACCTTTTTGATAACATTGGCCTTCAGTCAAGTGAATACGTTCGTGTCCTCTACCCCACAACGTGCTGAAGTATTTCATAGGATTGGTTTACTCTCGATTCCCATGGCTCAGATGCCAGTGGGGCTTTCTTCAAGCTCGATCGCCCTCTCAGATTTGATGTCTACCGATCTTCGATTGGAGACGGCAGTGCCCTTATGGAGACTGAGATCTTCGCGAAAGCTATGCCTATCTCAGATGTAGTCCACCACGTCGGTATTGAGGTACGACATTTTAAACTCACGAGGGTAGCTCAGAGTTATATCCCTACATAGAACTTGTACATAACGCATGAGATCGATGGACTTAAGCCAGAAGATGGTACGTTGGGGTCCACAACGCGAGTAAGGCTATGTATCTCATGCCCTCGCCTTCCTAGCAATGCGAAACTACGGCAATCTAGCTCCTGAACAAGCTATACATGGCATAGTGTTCCGATTCGCTCGCGATTGTTGGGTCCGTGGCATTCGAACGTTTATGACGGGTTCACATCCTGTGCGTTTTTTATCTCATTTCCGCCTTTAATGCCATTGAACACCTTCTACACCATAGGTTGCAACCGAAGTATGAAAGTCAAATGCTCCGCATTGTTGTGGCTGATTTGCATCCATCTTCAGGCCGCTCGAAACATCCAAATCCAGGACAACTACTTTGATGGTTCGTGTTTCTGTTTGAGGGTACCTTGTCTTTACTTATTGCAATCCATGTCAGGTGCTTGGAACAAGGTAAGACTGTCCGCACATATAGTCATATATAAAATAACGCTCCGCTGGCGGTCATCTAGGGAAAAGGTGGGCAACTACATCTTCTACACAGACGGTATTAACAATCGCGTAGGCGGCAATGGTTACCTGCGTGGCTCCCGTGTTTGGGACAGCCTCTACTACAACAACACTATGCGTAACCTTCGCCATATTACAATGCAATGGTGTGGTGAGTGTTAGAGCTCATCAGAGGCAAGCTACAAATAGCTGAAGCCGCTTTCAGCTATGGGGAATGTGGTCATCCTCAACAATATAACGTGCGTCTGAGCTTCGTTTTGTGTCGGATGACTTTCTTGACTCACCCTGTGCTTAGGAATGATATGAATGTAAGCAAAACTCAATGTCTACTTCAACCCCGGCTGAAGATATCTCAGCTTCACGGGGGTTGGGAGGGCACAAATCTTTTCGAACTTAACTATGTTTCGGTTCCTTACTCTCATCGCTCTGGGTCCTGCTCAAGTTGTGGAGGTGAATCCGGGGATCAAGAGGGTAAGCCGTCCCACTCCCATGTGGAACTCCATATGAACTATATGCATAGCGGGTACATGGTTCCCTATCTGGTGGTAAATTTTTTCAGTTCTTCCTCTCGAGACTTTTTATGAAAGACAAACCCAGGGCCGCCGGAGAGAAAGCTAGCAGATGGAGTGGAGCATCTGGACCTCAGTAAGTAACCCACGTTTTTATTATAATGCATGCCTAATACCCATTGATCCAGAAATGTATTCTATCGCAACTACATGATTAAGCAGGAGGTCGATGGCGGTGACTACATGGAATATCGACCCGTAAGTGCAAATTGTACCTTCGAATATGGGCTAAAATTTTGCACTTTAGTATTTTTCTAAAGATGGAACTCTGTCGAGAAAGGTATGGCAGCTTGGATGGGACAGCCAGTCAGCTACCGTGCCGGGTATTCTCATCTTTCGCTTGAAAATCGAGGTAAATCTGGTTTTTCTATGATGTGTAAATTTTGTCTGAGCCCAAATTCCAGTGCCCATCAAGGACTGGCAAGGCAATGAGAAAGTCGACTTCTCGGTTAGCCCTGCGTACGGAGCCAACTCTCTGTTAGAAGACCCGCACACCTCGTAAGATATCACTACAAACAATCATTCAATTCTGTGACGTGGATTGCATTAGGTTGTTTTTGAAAGATGTCTCGGTTGCAGGTGGGATAACTTCATTTAGTGGCATTGCGGGCAACACATACTGTAGGGGTGATGTCGCGGTATGTGATTCCACACGACACGCGAGGCGTTTACTAAAGCACACACAGACCCGCGTAGCTGGATATTACTTTGCTTCGTAAGTATAATTCGAGCAAACCGTACAATATTCACGAAATAACACCCAAAAAGTGCATCCAGGAGGTCATGCATCCCGTTCTCCCCTGGCGAGATCAACTCAAAGGCCTTCAACCATGTAATAGTATGCACTGTGGACCCGCGCATCATTTATTCTTTGTTGACGTGCAGTGATACTCTAGTTTGCCTATGGGGTCCTGGCAAAGGATGGCACCATTTCGGTTGCGGCTGATGACCAGGCATTGCTAAGATCGGTAGTTGCCCTCAAGGCTAAAGACTCAGGCGTGAAAGTGGTACTTGCCAGTACGTTTGAACGTTTCACCAACTTCACTAAAATTTTACTTATGTGTGATAGTCGGTGGCTGGGGGCTAGGGGGAGATCCCAGCAATATGGTCGCGGTTGCGAATAGCGCGTCTGCGAGGACGAAGTTGGGAACAACAGGCGCGGCCCTTTGCTCAAGGTAGCTCACAATATCGCAACTAGCAAACTTCAAATTCACGTTTCCATTAGTTATGGGCTCGATGGTATCGATCTCGAATGGGCCTCAGGTATTAGCGCTACACAATGGAAGTAAGCGTTTATGATGAACGTTACTTATTCCTTGATCTCACGGCATGTAGCAACATTATCCAGGCGGCCGCGACTGGCCTCGGGTCGTTCAAGCTATCCATGTCTACGCCTCACGCTTTTTGGTCAAGTCCCGGTATCAATAATGTTGCGGCTAATCTGGCTAAAGCAGTCGACTTTGCCAGTTTAATTACGCATGATGTCCCCGGAACGGTAAATCCATTGGTTCACTGAGTGTCCCTAAGGCTTAGCTTGAGATACGAATAGACCCTCGAGTACATGAATGCCTTGCCCCGCATGTCAACCACTGTTGCCGCGATACATAAACTGGGCTTTCCTCGTTCCCAGGTTATGATGGGTCTCCCCTTCTATGGAAGGTATGTCCCACAGCAAATCAAGGATATATGCATTCACAACTGTTTCTCAGATCTCGAAAGCTCGTAGATAACACTTGCACAAACGATGGTTGTTCTATTGCTTCGGGGACTGGGCTTACCTCACAATGCATCGCGCCCTCTAGCCTTGGTCAAGGCACCTTTCCGTATTTTACTATCAACACCGACGACGACTATGCTATCAAGGGGACACCACAAGGACTTGCTAACTCTGCGGCACGACTCGTTACTGCTTCAGGTTATGTTATCGACTATGAGACTCCTCGCTCGGTCGCCGAGAAGGCTGACGCCGCCGCCACATTGTGCACCGCAGGATTAGCAGGTAAGTTCGACAAATCTATCCCGCTAATAAAATTCCTATGGCCTGACTCAAAAAATAGTATTCGCAATGGACCAAGATAATCGAAAGTTCGATTTAACGAACGCAATAGGGGGGTTGGGACGAAGCCTGCGGAGGAAGCACATACACAGCAGGGGCCGCGCGAGACACGTGAGCGCTTGGCCTCGTCTAATGGAGGGCCATCACTGGGGTGTGCGCACTTGATTGTGCCCTTGTGTTTTCTAGTCTCAAAATATATCCTTTTGATCTTGTATCAGTTGCCATTTTGAGAACGGGCCTTGTGTTTCAACACCTCCAAGAGGAAGAGAACGAGAAGCCACGGGGATGCCTTAGAAAGTCCAGGAAGATAGATGACTGATTCGATCGTGAGGCGCGTCAGTAAACATAGTGTTGCTGAATACAGAGTTAAAATTTTGCTGACCTAGGAGCGGAACTTGAACAAGCCAGTACGATGCCCATACTCTCGTGGAACTCGTCACGTTTGAATATAATTCGGTCAGGGAGCGGATTATGTCGGCTTGTGCAGAAATGGTGAAATTTCTTTGTGATCCGTTCTGAATAGATAGGCGAGCTTTGTGATGTGCAGCTTCGGTTGGTTGCCATTGGTAGCCGCCCGGTCGCCACACGGCTGCAAGGCTGTGCGGCTGAGATAAGCCATGTGCCCAGATCCGAAGACTTACGCTCGCGCCGCACCTCCACCACCCGACCCAACTACTCTTATCGAATCGACACAGGGATGTCCTCCGAGGGTCCCCCAAACCTCCTCAACACTATGCTCGCCGCACTCAAGGACACCATCGACTATGCAGATAACACAGCTGTCAACATTGTCGACGATGGCAAGGAGGCAGCCGCTGCGATGGTCCGTAATGGCAGCCAGGATGCCCTCCTCGTGCTTTTGCCCCTGCTCATAGTCCTCTCCACTCTGCTCTTTCTGCTGCTCATTTTCTTGATATTTGTTCTCTTGTTCAAACGACGCCGGTCGATCGCGCTCAGGGACCGAGATGGCCCAGTGGACATGAGTAGGGAAGACTTCTCTGGTGCGGACGGCGGATTTGAAGGCCTCGAGTCACGCTGGCTTGAGGGTGTGTCTGAGCTAGAGCAAAGACAGTACCATCGGGTCAAAGGTTTGTCTGTGCTTTCCTGATCCGGATGGGACGGCGGCTCATTCTGTGCAGAGTACCAGCAACAGTATCCACCAAACTCCCAGGCAACAGACATCACTCTTTCACAGTTTCTTACTATCCAAGAGAAGGGCGTTTCTGCCTGGTCGTTCGAACCCGACTACGAGTCTGGCGCTAACCTGCTTGTCCATACACGGACAGAGCTCACATTCCTCCCTGACCCGTTCTCTGCAACCTCTGTTCAGTCGAATCTCCCCTTACCCAAGCTCAACGAGGTGTACTACTGGGAAGTGAAGATGTTTGATCTTCCAACGACGACGAACATCGCAATTGGCCTTGCAACAAAGCCGTTCCCATCATTCTGTCTCCCAGGGTCCGCACGTCACTCGTTCGCCTATCTTTCTTCTGGCGAGCGGTGCCACAACTACCCCTTTATGGTCACCTCGTGCGGACCCCCGTTGATCGAGGGCGATGTGCTTGGTATTGGTTACAGGCCGCGTACAGGTGTTGCATTTTTCACCCGCAACGGTCGTCGCCTGGAAGACGCTTTCACCGGGCTGAGCCGTTGGAACCTCTTCCCAACCATTGGCGCCGATGGACCCTGCAGCCTTCACGTCAATCTCGGTCAAGCCGGCTTTGTGTTCATTGAAGCCAACGTCAAGAAATGGGGCCTGGCACCAAGTGTCGGCACCCTTGCACCTCCCCCCGCATATGGCTCTGAACGCGGAAGCATCTTGCTTGAGACGGGTGGGAACGTACGCCGGACTGAGGACCGCGTAGAAGGAACAAGTGTCTCAAGTAATGGTTCAAGCTACCGGGGTAACCGCATTGCTGCGTCTTCCTCTCACCCCTACCGGTCCCGCCGTAGCGTGCGCCACCACAATTCAACGATCTCCAGCTCTGTTCCAGCTCACCCTTCACCACTACGTGGCGTCCCTGTTCCTTCGTCATCGCTTGTCCCGACAGTCGAGAGACCAATACGGACGAGGGTGATGAGATTACCACGTATGTGAGCCCGACAGACGCCGAATACCATACACCTTATGTCAACGGCCGACGGACACGTGGATCATCTCAGTCGACAAATACAACTGAGGGCGAAGATGATCACGAAATCATCATCGCGGCGTCTCCGCCAGTATCACCGAACCAGGCAGGGAATCCGCCGACACCTCGGGTGACTGATATCCACCTCCGGCCACTTAATCTGAGCGCATCCAATTCAACCACGCACTCTAGCGGACAAGGCGGAAATGTCCCTTCGCTTTCTCCGCGTACACTGGCAGCGCTCGCGCCCCCTGGTCCACCTCCCCCTGACTATTCCCCGCTTGATGTGAACAGATATCCCGACGGTGTCGCTTTGGACTTGCCAGCAGATGTGATTGCGGCCGCTCTAGAAGGCTCTCCCAGGAGGAACTGAGATTATTTGTATGCGGATTGGGATGAAACATTGGTTAAACGTGGTTATGTGTATTTTTTTTTTATATCGTAAGTGCTGGCTCTCTGAGCGACCAAAGGATATTAACGCGATCATTGTATCAGGTCTACAAGAGCTGTGTGAACCGCTGCTCGCACTTTGTCTTCACTTTCATTTGCCACCGTTGTGGCATTACTCGCAACACGGCACAAGCTGCTCGTTTCTCGTAGCTTCATCATGGTCCTTGACATTTAAGCAACATATGTAATGTAACAGAATTCATTCCTTCGTATTATTTGGATTGTCGGACACTGCAGGTGGCCGCTATTCGGTTTACTCGAACTTGAACGACGCAAGCACACCACAACGGTAAAAGATGGAAAAAGGAATAACCGGCTGCGCCCCAAAGTCCCGAAATAGTATCAACAAAAGAAATTATAACTACTTCGGTGCAAAAATAGACAAGCCAGTCCATCGCGTGAGAGCCTTTGATTGTCCAAAACAGTTGACTCACATGGCAAAAAAGAACACGGAGGTAGGTAGAGGCAGAGATGGAATAGGGGACATGTAGGTCGAGCCAAGGATGAATGAAGCAACGATAAATGAATGTGTATCATCTTCGTGTAGAGATTGATGTGCGTGAGAAATAGAAACAAAGCAAGACACAGTGAAAAAAAGGAAACCATTCGTAAAATGTGTTAATACATGGGGGTTCTGAGTTCGAGATCCATACCACGTTAAAGAGTCTAGCAAGGAAAAGGAGAAAGAGAATCTGCATGTTCGTCTGGTAAAACGCTGGCACCCGACATGCGGTGTACGCAAGTATTGTAAGATGTAGGAGGCCCACTGTTGTCGAGTCCATGACTTTTTGCATCGGACTTGGGCATCCCTAAGCCCGACCTAGCCCTTGGTCATACTTGTCCACCCCACCCATCCCTTGTGCGTGCCCGGCAATAGGGCCTTATGCAGGCGCGCTGACTTTTCTTGAACGCCCCCAGCTCCACCACCTCTTCTTCGTCGTGATTGCTTCTACTTGCTCCGCTGCGGCCGAACCCGGCTTGCTCTTTGAGGTGAAGTTCGGCTTGGCCCTCTCTGTCAAGCCAGACGTCACCGGCATTGGCTTGTTGGTCCAGCCAGGCGACCCCTCCCAGTCGTTCAAGCTCACAGTCGTTCCGCTTGCAGTAACTTCGTGCTGCCTCCAGTATTCCGTATACGTCGCTTGCGTGTCACTCTCACTCGAGTCAGGCGGAGAGGGGAGCGCGGACTTTGGCCGTTTAGACGAGGATGTTACGGCTGGGGGCGGGACAGCAAGCTTCGGGCGCTGATCGTTCCCATGCAAAGAGACCGATCGTCGGTCGCGCATGTCGCTCCGAGCGGGGCGCGGTGGGGTCATGGACACAGGTGATCCCTCACTTCGGGAGAGCATCGAGGTCTGGGGTGAAGACTGTGACACAGTGATGGCGGGCAGAGGGGGAGGTGTACTGCCCGAAGGCCCTGATGACGAGGCACCGGGAGTTTGCAGGACAATATCAGCGACCCCGCCAAGCCAAGCTCGCCCGTGGACCATTCCATGTCGGACTGTTCGCTTGCGCCATCTCCCATGCTCGAACGAGAATCCCCGTCACGCCCGTCAAGCAGACCGCCGATAACGAGGTCGCCGAGCGTGTACTCTTGCCGTCTGATGCGCATAGTTTCTGTGAGGCCAGTGCGATCAAGCAGGAAAGGACGCAAGCGCTCGACAGATGCTGGTGCGTCTGGCTGGGAGTTGAGCCTCATCGAATTCGGAGAATAGGAGAAATCAAGCAAAAAGGCCTCGAGTTTCCTGATGAGGTGGCGTGTGCGAAGGGGCCTTTAGGAGGAGGCAAATAGGCAAACGGTAGGATATGAATGATCCTGGATGGGAATTGGGGAACCGGGGGTGTAAAAGACGCTGGTGACTGGGGCCGAGGATGAGAATTGCTGAGAACAAGCGACGTGCGAGATGCACCAAACATGCGTGAAAACCGTGAAGAAAGGCGCAAGTCCGTTGTGGATGGCATTCTGGACATCGAGGGCTCGGTCGCGCCCGACGAGTGCAACCTCATTTGGCGGGGGGTGAGTGGAAATAGTGAAGGCTTCGCGATCGTGGTGACGAGAATGGCCTCTTTGATGATCGTCTTGGCGTTGGCGTTCGGCAGGAAGTTGATGATCATGTCTAGGGCGCGTTGCGCATTGTGGTAGCTCTGGCGCTCGCGAGATTTGGGGAGGCGAGAAAGGGGACGCATACGGGGTGTAGTGGGAGGCGTAAGGAGCTGAGAGTTATTGACGCCATAACAGATAGTCGGGAGCGGGTCGCTGTCGGCTTGATTGTTGATGGGGCCGACGCTTGCTCTGTCTCGCTGATTTCCTTCCTCCACTGGCGAGCGGTTTTCTCGGCCCACTTGAGTATATCTGCCAAACGGGCGGCGCCCTCTGGCCAGATTCACGTTCGAGGCGCAGAAGCCGAATCTCGGGCGTGGACTCGTTCTGAGGAACATCGAGGGATGGACTCGTCTAGGCGGCGAGATGGGCTGGATTTAGCAACAGACTGCGTGGAAAGCGAAATAGACTGACGGTTGCGATAATAAGAAGCGAACTAGCAATCGACTTGATTGCCAGCAGGGGCTTCAATGCAAGCGGTGATGGGTCTGGTCATGGGTCGGTCAACACGGGCTGACAGATGGGAGAACAGGAAGACCCACCGCCCAGAATGAGGATTGCGCTGCGGTTGGGCTCCTGGGTGAGGGTGTCGAGTGCATCGAGGTCGAGCGTCCATGGGGCACGGCGTTGAGGCGGGTTGAGCGCTCCACCGTCGCCGGCGACGAGGACTGGGCGTAGGGGTCCGCAGGATACTGGGAGGCCGGACGGAACGGACCACGAGCCTGCGCGCGGCTGGGATGGAGAGAGGCCATGGGGAGATGTGGTGGGGAAACACGACGGAGGGAGCATTCTTCAAGAATGCAGACCGAGCTTCCGCGGTCCCGGCGCTTGCACATGCCGACCGAACAAGACGTCATCCTCCCAGCATAACTATATGCACAGATCCACACCGCCCCTCCCCGACGCCTGCATTTGCACAACAGCGTATCGCAGTATTTCATGCCCGCGACGCTCGTTGCCTCGTGCAGTGGGCGCTGCACAGCTGTGATTCACCGTCGCGTCGTCACGTATTTCCTGCCGTACCTGGGGTCTCATAACGTTGATCGGCTCGTCATTCTCATCCCGACATATTCTAGGATGACGTTTTCAGTTTGTCCTTTCGTTGTGGTGGTTGCTCGTGTCGGTCGGAAACTAAATCATTTGCGCGTATACGGCACGCGCCCAGACGCGGATCGCATGTGATGACAGGCACGCGTCCCTTGTTTGCCGCCCACTACGCGAGCGAGATGAGACAAGCGTTTCCGACCATGAATGCTATCCTCTTTCATTCGGGTGACCGACCCGAAACTCTCCAACCAATGCATATCCCCGGTCGGGAGCTCGCACGCATACCACCTGCTATTCCCAGCAAGTCCCACGCCCAGTGTTCGCAGCGCTTCGCCCGTGCCCAGACACGCACACTCCACCCCTCGCACGCGATCAGAAGATGGCCCGCAGCGCGTGCCCCAATCTATTAGGGGGCTCATCTTGCCCATGATTGAGCTTCCCGCCGGCCTCCGAGTCGCAGATACACAAAGCGCTCGCGCACTGTAGTTCCAAGCTCGCGCCGGTTCTTGATTTTCCGAAGGGGGCGCGCGGTTTTCGGGCACCGTTGGGCGCTGGCGCCTCTTCAGACTATTCTTGGTACTTGCACCCCGCCTCGTTGTCCCTTGGCAACCCTACCTTATCGGGTCCCGCTCATTATTGCACAATCGCTCGTACGATACTCGCTCGGTGGCAGGAGTCTCGCGCCCGCGGATGTTTCAAACAGCCCTTTAATCGCCAAGCCTACAGTACTTATAGCAGAGGAAACGCAACGGGATATGCGCTTACACTATCACTATCGATTGTCATACAATCCTCGCGGTAGCATCCAAAAGGTTAGGGCGCAACGTTTTTGAGGTTCATGTCAGTCGTTCTCGACCTCGGTCAGACGCTAAATCGATCCGGGCCCATTCAGTTGGAATGGCTTGGCCCCTTCGCTGTCAACGGCGTGCTTGTCGCCGTAGCTTTGGTCGTTTCCACGCCACGCATTGCGCAACTCGGTCTGAAAACGGACTCTATTCATCTATACCAAATACGAAGCCCTGACAAGCTCAGAGGCTGCTCTGAAGAAGGTCAACAGACAGTGGGTACTTCTTCCGTTGTTGAACTTCGCAACATCTCCGGTTGGGCAATTGTTCGGCGATTACGTTGCCTCAGCTTGGAGTAACCCTGGGGCTGCGACCTCAGAAACGGACGAGCTTGTAATCATCATCTCAGTTATCTTTTGACAGCCGACTCGCCTCCATGACTGCCCATTCCCCTCGATCTCCCCTTGGCACGTGCGATAGCGCAGGCTTGGCATGGCGCTACGCATGTATCTGGCTATCAAAAGTCGGGGAAATCGCTTCCACTATCATCGGTGACGTTCTTCAAGGGAACGGAGACCGCTGGGGTGCCTCTGTCAGCGACCCTGCCTGACTATCGTGATCGGCGCCCGCACCGTCGCTGTCGAGAACCCCATCTCAAGTACACGAAGTCAAATTTCCACTCGTGTCTTTTGTTCTGGACTTTCCGATACCCCCGATGGTCGGACTGCGACCGACACGAGAGCCTGCACTCCGACTTCAAAAGAAACACGTGAACTCAACGGGTGCGCCCAAAGTCGAGTGCTTCCGTAAAACGAATCTGTTCGAAACCAATCGGTGGTGGTCCTGTGATCTGTGCCTCTACGTTTTTAGATCGTGTATTCAGTAGTTGTATTTAGCGTTGGTGCGTGCTGCGCATCGTGTGCCGATACTCTAACTTCTCAGAAAAATAGATCGATTCGGCAGGCACATGAGTAAACGTGATGTCATTGGCTCAAAGAACCACCCTATAATTGGTTTTTATACCCGGTCTGGATTTTCAACCTACCCGGTATCAATTTTCGGGACATCCTGAAATTAACCCACCCTTTGGGACGATCGTAATCTTCGACGTATATCGTAAGCTTATCGTGACGTATGCAAAGAAAAAGTGGAGAGCTCAAGCCCTAAGGAATATCGAGACACTTGGCCAACTTGGCTAACGCGGGGCGGCTTCAAGTCAGTTACTATATCAGGAGCGGACCAAGCGGACCAATTATCTGACATCCAGATACATGTCACGGCGGAACATCGCCATGAGGCCGAGGCGCAGAGTCTCCGAAGAAAGCGCCCCATCGCCATCCCCTTGCGCAGCACATGCTGCAGATCCCTGTACCTGTGCTGACACTTCAAGTCGCAAAGCAACCGATCAAAGCCCAGCGAGATGTGTGCTGGTAGGCATTCTCGCATGCTTGTGTCGTGTGGCGTGGCGCGGCCCTGGGGTTACCTGTAGATAAGCTGAAATAAAACCAAGTTGCCCCAGGGGCGATATACCCAAAATGGAGAATAGGGGCGACGCGTGGGGTCTTGCTGATCCCACCAAACAGCTGCACACATGATAACATCATTTGTGGGCTCCAGTCTACGGTGACATTTGCAAACCACCACAAGTTGGCTTATTTCCGTAACGTTAGTATGTTACCCGACGTCATGTCTTTTGTTTAAAGTTACTTGGAAGTCCAGAAGATCCGTTATTGGTGCACCATGTCATCGTATCGTGTAGACGACGCGCTCGTGTTGAAGTGGCAACGTACAGTGTGTGATTAGACGCGTCACCAACTTGAAATTTCTGAGAGTTTGGCCAGCCTGATTGTGTTTCCTGGACATTTGTTGCTTCGGAGACTTCGCGTTCTGTGTGGCAGGGGTCTCAAATCAATCGCACGCCCAAGACCAGAGGAATACTAAATGACACACGGGCAGGGTTTACCTCGCGATCTTGTTGAAAAATTTTGTATAGAGGCGTAAAGAAGCTGGACTACAGCACCATACTTGAATCTCTGGTATACACACCATAGCCGGGTACCGGTGATACACTATCGAGGAAATCACACATGAATAGCACTACCTGGCAGAGTAGATAGAGATTGTTGCACGCCCGATGTCTACCGGCGGGAATCATGCCAGTGGACATGGGACTGTCTACACGCGTAACAAAACGGATAGATATCTGCAGCAGCATCCCGAGAAGCAGGACGTCGCTACGTGTTTGTCCGGCCAACTTGCAATATCCACTTTGCCACTCCAACTCCAAGATCTGCGGCCGTGCCGGGACATCAACATCCGCCAAGAGCCTAAGATAGCTCGAACAATAGAGTGCTCGAGTTTCGTCGCAGTTGAGCGGCACGGCAGCGCCATCGACGCTGGCAAAGCACGGTTATATGCGGTATTTGTGAGACACAGACTCAACAAGCGTGTAGGGTTTGATGGCCGTTGTCCCGCGCTTTGTCAGCAAATATATATATATTAGAAGCCATTACCGGTCGAGGAGAGTGGAGGTGACTCGGAAGATCGAGAGCTGAGTAGGGTCACGTGCAATCGATGCTGGGGTTGGATTCCGCCTCGGGAGCCGTGATGCTTCCGTCGGCTGCTGTGGGAGTCGGGGTGGTAATACGCATACAAGTTATTGAGATATTTAGTCCAGGTTTGGAAGAGTACATATCTTTGGTTCGTACCATTTTCGCACTCTAGACTTGATGTTGGTTGTCATGTTGACTGGCCAGTGATCGAGAAATTTTGGTGAATTCGAGTCGGTCTCGTTTTACATGACGCAATCGGATTTGCAGGAGGCTCTAAGAAGCGATCGTGCTATTCTCGGCTATGACCACTGTGCCCAATAATTTGTTTGAACTGGGCCAACATGGCTTTCATATTATGCAGCCACGATATTTTTTATACACCTCTAGCCTATTTATTGCGCAACGCTAGCGGTGTGACGAGCGGAGAACGTATTTTGGGGATCGAGCCGAGTGGAGACGAGCGCGGGGCCGGCGCAGTGAATTTGAAATCTGTGGGTGAAATGTGCGTCATTCTGGGCGGGCGAGTCGAGATCTCGACGGGAACACATAAGCTCGGGTTGCAGACGACCACAACCACCCCACCGGCCGCGTAGGAGACCGCCTGAACCATGTTCTTTTGATCAGGTGAGTTCATTTAAGTGCTCAGCTCTGGCCGGAGCTCGGCTTCGACGGCGCGTCCATCTCGTTCCCATAAAACCGTCCCTGGACGACCATCAACCCTTTTGCTGATACCTCGTCGCCTCGTCTCTGTCCCAGGCGACAACTTATACCCACACCCGCGCAGAATGCACCGTTTTCCTTCCCGGAACAACCGAGCCAAGCCCAAGTCTGCCAGCCCGCCGGTTCAGTCGACCCGCTCTCGTCCTTCGTCCACCCTCACGCTGCTCCAGCCTTCGCAGCTGCACGCCCGTGCCTCTTCAGTCGTCCGGAAAGTTCTCGGCCCTCGCCCGCTGGACAAGGAGCCGACTGTGTTTGTGAGCCTCGCCGGGCGCGCTTCGTGTGACAAGCCCCGCCCTTCTGCCGACAGCATCGGTCCCGAGCCGCTCACACGCCCCCGTCGGAATACGACTTCAGCCTTCCCAACAAGCACTCCCGCCGAACCCAAGCCGCTTACGGCCTCTTTCAGTAACGCAACGTGCCCAGCCGTCCCTGGCGCATCAGGCTCCACCTTTCAACTGCACTTGCCTATTGACTCGCTCCTCTTTTCGCCCAATTCACCCCATTCTGACGACCACGACCACAACCACGACCCCAGCCCAGACCAGGATCAATTACAAGTACCCATGTCCACCGTTGCCGTGCCCTCTGGCGAATACTCACCTGCCATCAAAGATAGTCCGGAGATGTACGACTCGGGCTATGCCTCTGGGCATTCATCACAAGCTGGCTCGGCACCAAGCGCGGCCAACTCCTCGCCCATTGTCTCCAGAACACCCAGAGCATTAGGAAGGAGCATGCCTATGCCGACCACCCCCAGCTCCATGCGTCTTTCACCCTCAGTCACGCGGTCGATGATGCCGATGCCGATTCTTAACTTGCCGCCTCTTCCCCCAACACCAACGCATACGCATGCATTGCCTCGTACTAGGGTACGCATCATATCACTGCTATTTTTGGCATCTTACCTATTCTCGGTTTCAGAGTTTTCAACCAGGAGAAATGCGTCATGTCAAGAAGGCGATGCCGGCACTTATGCGACATGGAACTTCCAATACACATATGGAACAACAGGAAGAAGACGAAGACGAGGATGATGATGGCAGCACCGATGGGAGCGACTCATCCGACACCGAAGAGGCTACACCTGCTGAAGGCTCGTCGCCCGAAACTCGTGACAGTATCGACGATAGTATGAATGAATCCGCCGAACAGAGCGGCAGCGAGGATACTAGCTATTTCGATGCACGTGAAGCGCACACTCCTGGTCCTTCAGAACAGGGAGCCGTTGGTCTATCCACTCCGCGGGCTTCTCAGAACCGAGCACTCCCTAGCGAGAGCTCGGCTTTGGGGCTTCAAATTACGCCAGGTACATCGACTATTGGTGGCTTATCACCATGGACCGTAGTGGATGCAACACCGGGGGCCGACCGGTACGCAGGAGCTGAACAGGGAACTTCGCGCGCAGACTACTTTTCCCATCCAGTGGCTGCCATGCGTCAAGTGATGAAGAGCCCTCATCGGACGCCTCGCGTATCTGAGTTGTTGTCGATGGCCTCTCCGCCTCGGCTCAACGTTTCAACACCTCGTGCTGCCCCAGTATCACCCATGCCATCGATTGCGGCGAGACGCGCCCGAGCAGCCACCATTTTACGCGATGCAAGCGACGAGTCGCCCAGGCCAGGGTTATACCATCAGGTATCACAGAGCATGATGAACCTGACCTCCCCACCTACGGAGGAGGCTTCTCTGGATCCGTTTGCTAATGCTCGATCCCCAGTCCTCAACCCCAGAGATGGGTTACCTATTATTGCTGCGACGCCTGGTACACCTGCCGCACCCATGCCAACCCCCTTGATGCGACGCAACTCAATGCCAACAATGCTGAGACATCCCCCGTCGTACAAGGAGTTGTACCCTGCTGTTCCGCGCGAGGAAGAGGGCAGAGAAAAGCTCCCGCCTTATTCTTGTGGGATTCATATTGAGGCAATGATGCCGCGCAAAATGGAGTTTAGTGCACCTGGTGTTTTGGCCAAGGACCGCGCCTGGAAGAAACAGTATATCGTATTGCATGGAACGAGTCTCTTTATATACAAGCACGATATCAGGAGGCACCCAATCGGAGGAAAGGTCAAGGGTAAGGAGCGATACGAGGGAGTAGTGAGTGAAGATGAGGTTGACCTGAATTCGCCAACTGGTGAGTAGTTTGATTATGGCCAAGCACTTGAGACTGAAATGAGAGAAATAGTGCACCTGCCAGGTCATGAATCTAACATACCTCGGCCGCCCCTCAAGGTCAACGCCCCAGCACGCCGCTCGTCTTCACACACAAGATCTTCCTCTTCGGCGACTGAGAATTCGAGCCGGTCGTCCATACTGTCTCGATTCCAAAACAACTCTTCGCGAGCTACCGTCTCGACGTCTCCCGAGCCAACTTCTTCAGACGATAAGACAAACTCTAGCCAAGGCACGGTCTCCGTGAGCGCGTCTTCAAGCAGCACTTCCAACCGTCGTTGGTCGCACAACCAAGCTTCCGGCTCGTTTGCATCGAGTCTGTCGCACTTTAACGGACCGTTCAGTTCCCCTAACGCTCTAATACGGCATTATACCCTTCAGCGGTCTGAGAGTGGCCTTGGGAGTGACTATTACAAGAAGCGAAATGTGATCCGCGTGCGGTGCGAAGGGGAGCAATTTTTGCTCCAGGCTGAGAATGTGATGCAAGTAGTAGATTGGATCGAGGTGAGTAGCATGTTGTACCAGGCTGATGAGTCAAATTAAGGTGTGTTTCAGGCTCTCCAGGCGGGGACAAATGTTGCATTGGATTTGGACGAGCGTCCGATGACGAAACCACCACCATTCCCTCGGTATGCAGATACGAAATAGACTGAGCGCTTGTCACTGACGCTCATTCCGTATTTCAGCCGCCGTCGCCGTCGTCGCCGTCCGGCGGACGCTCAAGCAACGCCTGGGGCGTCTGCGAGCGCAGCTGGGGCCTCCAGCGCTAATAATGGCCCCGGAAATAATACTCCGAATAACTGATATACATACACGATATGATGATAATGGCTTGTTGAAAAGACGGTCACGGACTGTCCACATGAGATTTTGTGTAATGTTCTCCTCCTTGGCTGCGTGTAGCCCGTCTTTACCTGGTCTCTATACTGTTTTACTTAGTGTGCTCTTTTATTGTATCCGCCATGCGCGGTTTCTTGTTGTTTGTAGTTTGTTGGTAGTATTTGAATCATGCGTGTTTGTGAACGGGTGGATTCGGTGGTGTGTGCTGGCAGCGTAGCCACCTGGTTTTGCCCTTGTTCCTCAGGGTCCATCACGTGGGAGCAAAAATGAGATGGGAGGGCTGAGCAAGCGCAGACGGAATATACGAATGGGTCAAGTGCAGACGAGAGAGACACGGGCGCGGCGGAGCCCACCAGTTGTGAAGCGGGAAATTTTTCGGGAATCGGAGGGTTTGGGCAGCGGTCCTGATGGCTCTGTCCGCGGTGTGATTAGGCGCCACATGAGCTGGGCGTGCTGTTCTCACCCATCACCGCCGTCGACGCCGCCTGCCTCTTCGCCCTCTCCTGCGCGCCGACGGATCTGCGCCGTCTGTAAGATATCGTCTCCGCCGTGCGCGCTGCAAATTATTTCCCTAACCTTGCTTTCGTCTCGTCACATGCACATTGTCTCCCACAGCACAGGTGTGTCTGCGTCACCCCCTCTTATCTTTCGCCGCTAGAGCCACCCAAAGGTGCTCATGCCGACCGCCACTTGTTTCACTTTGTTTGTTGTAAATTCTGCATTTGCTGACATACCCCCCGCTTATGCCCCCAGACCGTTTGTAATCTACTTCAACCGACCACACCCCTCACTTTCTTCTGCGGCGTTGCCTGATATCCCACTCGACCAGCTTTGAGCAACCCGAATATCCTTGTATACGACCACACGACTCGCTATGGCAGACAACGCGGCAGATATTGATCTCGACTCGGTAATAGATCGGCTGTTGGAGGGTAAGCCGCATCTATTCATGTGCTCTTTGCGGCGAGCGGTGGCAGCGATGACACTCAAATTTCCTGTTGGCTCGTGCGTGTGTAGTGCGAGGCAATCGCCCAGGAAAGCCGGTACAACTTCAGGAGTACGAGATCAAGTTCTTGTGCACAAAAGCGCGGGACATCTTCATCAACCAACCGATTTTGCTTGAACTCGAGGCCCCGATTAAGATTTGCGGTTTGTTGCGCTTGATTTGTTATGATATCGCGTGCCGCTGACGACATCGCGTAGGTGATATACACGGCCAATACTATGACTTGCTCCGGCTGTTTGAATACGGCGGCTTCCCCCCAGAGGCAAATTATCTCTTTTTGGGCGACTACGTCGATCGTGGCAAGCAGAGTCTTGAGACCATCTGTTTGCTCCTGGCCTACAAAATCAAGTATCCCGAAAACTTCTTTATCCTCCGAGGCAACCACGAGTGCGCCAGCATTAACCGTATCTACGGCTTTTATGACGAGTGTGAGCACCTGTCTTTCATCGAGAGCTGGTTGTTTTATTCAACTGACTCTCATCGATAGGCAAACGGCGATACAACATTAAACTCTGGAAAACTTTCACTGATTGCTTCAACTGTCTCCCTATCGCGGCAATCATTGATGAAAAAATCTTCACAATGCATGGCGGTCTGAGCCCCGACCTTCAGAGTATGGAGCAAATCAGGAGGGTGATGCGCCCAACCGATGTTCCTGACACAGGTATGGCGCACGAGCGTTACGTAACGCGATTTGGTGCTGACGGTGGCTTGTCTGCCTTAGGTTTGCTTTGCGACCTCCTGTGGTCAGATCCGGATAAGGACATTACTGGTTGGAGCGAAAACGATCGTGGAGTGTCTTTCACGTTTGGTCCAGATGTCGTAGGACGCTTCCTTCAGAAGCACGACATGGATCTTATCTGCCGAGCGCACCAAGTCGTCGAGGACGGATACGAGTTCTTTGCGAAACGACAACTCGTCACTCTATTCTCTGCACCAAACTACTGCGGAGAATTCGACAATGCTGGAGCGATGATGAGTGTGGACGAGACATTGCTGTGTTCCTTCCAGGTATGTGTTCTTTTCTCGGCATTTGGCCTTTTGCTCATCCGCTTGTAGATTTTGAAACCTGCGGAGAAAAAGGCCAAGTATCCGTACGGAGGGGTAAACGTCGGTAGACCGATAACGCCGCGCAAACAAAAGAAGAAGGGCGACAACAAGATGGGCTGAGTGTCTCGCTCGGTTTACCCCGTCGCACCCAGCGGTGCGGCAGGTGCTCAGAGGTCTTGTGACAGACAGATGGAGGACATGGCAGTAGATTCTAGTGGCTAGGCTGGACAGGTGCGGGTTATCTTCACTGGCGGCCGTTGTACGATTCAGAAATGTAGACCTATGGCTTTTTTGGCTTTTTCTTTCTCGAGTGGGATGTTGTGCTTGGCTCCGCCTGCGGTTACCCTGCGCGTCGTACAACTCTGGCCATCTAGATCTGCGTTGCTATCTCCCCGTCATGTTTGCCTCTCTGCGCCTATGATAACGGACGCTATGACCCCCCACATCCTATGCCTGGCGATTCTCGATCTTCCCCTTCACTAATTGTAACAATCGATCTCCTACTTTATATTTCCGATCCCGCGTCCTTCAAAGGGCATCTCTGCCTGTCCATTATTCCCAGCCCTCCCCCCCTCGTTTGTTGATTGCACACCACTATCATCCCACTGCCTGTTTATATAAGTTCCCCTGATACACGTAACAACGAGTAAGAACAGATCGGATTGACGAAACTATCGAAACAAGTAGTTGAGAGATACAAAAGTAGAAACAAGGCAGATGATGTTGATGACGTCTGTTGCGCCAAAACGGGACATCTGCTCCACTCAGCTAGTCCACAAGGTCAATGACGGACGACCATCGATCTCGCATACAAGGCGCAGGGTTTAACGGATTGTGAAACTGTGTAGAATAGACAGTCCACACACGACTGAGCAGACGTAGAAGCCAAACGCATAACCATTGGGGTTGTCTTGAACGCTAACCGACCAGAGCTGTGAATAGGATCATTAGCTCAAGCAACGTGAGATCGGATACGAGAAATTATAAGAGCATGACAAATCGGAACCGCGCAATCAGCTATTGAACGAGACTTACGTATCCTCCAAAGACCTACGGCAGTAAATGGGTCAATGACTCAGGGTTTGAGCGAGAATGAACATGACTTACGGGGCCGACAAAACGTGCCAGTGACACGATTGATTGTGCCATGCCGTTTGACAGGCTTACCACATGAGGCGGTGACACTTGATAACAGAAATATTAACAATAACTCGGCTCAATCACCGACATCACATACTGTAATTTAGCAAAACTGCCATGCTAGTATATGAAAACGTTGTGCCACAGTATCGGATCGCACTAGAGGCACACACCCCAAGGGAGTCAGTAGACACGCATATCCCTGTTGTTGTTGACTTACGTGCTGATGGACAAGAGTATCATTATCAACAAACTTCCCCCACTGCCTGAGCTCGCAAAGTGTCGGTACAACACGACTGACAGGTAAGACGGGATGAACAACGCGCAACCAATACGAAACATTGCTAGGTGAGAGAAGCGACCGAGTGGCGGGCTAGCAATCAAACATATCAGAATGTTTTTTTAGTGTCTGGCTTGCAGGTATTCTCACCCTATGTTTCTGTTGGCGGGAAATGCAAAAATCAGGAATACATCCAACCGAGCAAGTTGCACTCACGGATACAGATAGAATTGGAATGCGATTTGTGCGAGACACATCAATGCGACTGAAAAAATATCAGCGTTTGACTCCACCTGAAAAACAACTACCTACTTAGTTGAGCAAAGTGCGCAGGATCAAGCTCCAGGCCACCAGCCTTGTATTTCCTGTGGTTGAGCAATAAACTTGGTAGCCATCCACTTTCTAGACTTATAGACTTACGATACCAGGTAAGTCAAAAATATTTGGTCGTGAGTAGTATTGTGCAGCGCCAACAGCCCGTACTGAAAGATAATAACCATGGGTAATTGACTCAGCCCACCCCCCGGGCGCTCTTCGACGATAACGAGTGGCGTGATCTGAGCCTGGGTTACTGTGTTACCCGTACCCGACTCGGACGGTGCTCGTAGGTTGGGGTCAGATACAGAGATTGTCCGATCCTCGATAATCGGCGCAAGATGGTCTCCGGCACCGGCCCCAGTGCCAGCTTCTACAGCAACAAGTGACTCATCGGGGTGAGTGACATAGCCTCCGCTGTAAGAAATATCTTCGCTAAGCCCCGTGTTGGCAAATATCGCAGGACGTGACGATACCGAGCTCGCACGGCGCCCCGATGGAACTCCAAGTCGGGCTTGAAGGGATGTGCCAATCCCGCTTGTACGCGTGGGTGAACGTGTATAGCTTCGACGAGAGGACGACTGGCGACGTGGCTGGGAAAGAGAATGGCGGCTAGGGACCTGATTGCCCAGAGAATGCTGGCTTTCGGGTGGGATGGCATTAGAGGAGACATGCGACTCGTCGGCCGGGTGGTTCTCGTCCCCGGATTCGGAAAGTTCAGAGTCCCAGTCTTCGAAAACTTCTTCATCGTCGGCAGTGATGGCTGCAGCGACCCAGAGATCTGTCATGTTCGTCACGTTGTGTCATTGGCTACTCAATATGCGTCAGTCGAGTGCAAGGAGGCAGACATTCTTACACTGACCCATAAGAAGTCGTTCCGCCAACCCAATATTCTCATTTTGAGGAGCATAGCTTCCGACAAAGCCGTCACCCCGAGCAGCGCTAGTCGTACTTCCCCTTCGCCTCCTCATACTTGTCGCGACGCTATCTAGCCGGCTTCTGTACCCGTACGCGGACCCACTACCGATTCCAATCGATGCGGAGCGACCAGGGCCAGACGCAGCCAGCGGCACTGGTGATTCACCCCGCGAGTTTTCGCGGACTCGGCGTGCAAAGTACCCCGAGAACCTGTGCCCGACCCTTTGCGAAATGCCGCTGAGCCCACTGGGAGAGACCAATTCAGCTTGGGATGGGGTCTCTGCTTCTTCCGCGCCGCTAGGTTTGTTGTATGCGTCTGCGTCGTCTGGAAGGCGAATAAGGCCATAACGTGGTCCTGCGTCCCAGCCAAGGAAGAGTGAGAGTAGAGCGCCTGCACCCGTGATGCAGCTCGCGACAAAACAGGGAAGGAGATAAGGATAAGAGACAAACAGCGGAAAATTGGTGAAAAGCCCAGGCCATTTGTGTGCGGGAGATTCCAGAGCACCTCCGATGATTGCGCCTGCTACACCACCAAAGCCCCAAGAAAAGCTATATGTCCATTATTAGAATAGTATGGTGGTGGAATTAAACCAACTTGCCCCATAATAGCATAGGCGCGGCCTTCGTTTGTGGAGTCGGTGATGCCCGCGACTGTTCCACGAGCTACGCCCACGGCGCCATTGAACACGCCTTGAGCCAAGCGGATAACAATCGCTTGCGGCAAGTTGGTGGCGAATCCGAAAAGGGTACAGGTGAGCGCGTTGCCGAGAAGCGAAACAAAGAGCACGGCGCGGCGACCATGTCTGTCGGCAACGGTCGCCCAGAGAAGCGACGTTATAAACTGGGTGATGAAGAAGACTGATACGAGGATTCCGGTCCAGTAGCCGACCACGGCCTCATTCTCTTGAGGACTGTTTGGTTCAGACGGATTGTTATCGGGATTGCCAAAGAAGCCTTGGACCATTTTGAGAATAAAGCTAGAACAAGAAGTGAGTGAGATTAATCAATCCTGCGTTAAGACGTACGGTGTTGAGACATTCTACCAACATTGTCAGTCTACGACGACAGGCGACGAATAAATCACATACCGCGCTCAGAAACTCGCCAAGCATGACAATCGATAACACGATCATCGACAAAATCGGCAACGGAGTCGCATCCGACGACGGATTGAGTGCGCTTGGAATCACAGCCCGCTCTCGCTCATGAATCGATCCAGCGGCGCTGGGGAGAATAAGCAGCCCGGCCGCATCGTTGTCGTCGGCTCGGCGGGCGGAACTCCGACCAAAGATCGAATTAGCCCCACGCGACGGACGACGAGGATAGCGTGCAGGCGACTCGGAAACCGAGCCTGGGGGCCGGCTAAACGATATCCGCGCATGCTTTGGCGCCTGTGTTGACAGCGCCGCGACGCGTGGTGGCTGGGGGGGCGAGGTCGAAGTGTCGGCGTCGGCAGGAGTCGGCTCGGCAGAGCTGGATTCCAGCGCAGAGTCGCCGACTAGAGCGAGCTCAGTGTCTTGAACGGCCATCGCCAGCATGCGTCAAGCAAATCAATCACTCACATGTGTTTGGCGGCAACGCAATGTGTGATGGCCGTGACGTAGACATGCCTGGCCCACGTGTATATGATGTAATGTCAGCGCCGAGCGCCTGGTAGTGTGCGAGTCGTGTTCGTCGCTGTCCTTGCCTGCCAAGGCGTCGTCGAGAGCCTCAGGTTCTCACCAACGCTGACGTCATTGGCATAGACACATCCCCTGATGGTTCAATCAGGGTCTTCCGATCAGTGTCAAGCCGAAACAAATACAAATTACAAGATGGCCCCTCGATTGAGTCACAGGAAGGCACCCCCTCTGGCTCAGCCAAGGAACATACAGACAGGAGATAGTACAAACGCAGGAGCCAAGAGAAGAAGAAAGGAAAAAAAACGATATCAACCGTGCGTCAGATTCCGCAACTCCCGCCTAGTCTCGACACGCGCTGTTATGCACGGCGATCGTGGGCACCATACCAGCCTCCGAATTGGGAACTCCCTCCTCCAAATCCGGACATCGAGACATGTGTCTGACGGGCGACACGCTGCTCCTTATCCTTCTGACTCGGCAACGGCCCTGGAAGGATCGAACGCATATCCCACTGATTACCGCGTGAGCCCCGATGTTTGCGGAGGCAAGATCTGCACGACTTACATGATCTGGGTGGTACGGGTACAACGCCAGGGAGTCTTCAGGATAGAAGAACGAGTCGCGCTCCTCATAATTCTCGTCCCCCGGAACCCCGCGCGGGGAGACCGCTATCTCCGAGTGAGTACATCTCACCTTTAATCAAACACCACTTACCGGGCAGTGGGACCGGGAGAGTGGTTGCATTCACCAACTCCTGGAAAGGGGGGCGATGAGACAGCTGTCGAGCGTTCCGCATGCCTCGCAAACTTTCAGGAATCCACGTCGCTGTCGACGAGCGCCCAGAATCCGGGCTCAACTCGCGTTCGCCGTCCGACGGTTTATTGGCCTTTCTGCGTGGACCACGAGGAACGCCTACCTTCATGCCGTGTATGCCAAGATGACGCGTAAGGTTTGACGAGACACTGAAACGGCGACCACACGAGATTACCGGACACAAGTAAGCTGAACGCGTGTTGTTCCCGGCATCAGATATCACAAAGCGGAGGCAAATGACGGGGGGTGAGGGTAGAATATGTGGTCGGGTCAATTCAACTATCAAGGAGGAATAAGACAACAACTCACGCTTTTCTCCAGTATGGGTGTTCATGTGCGTCTGGAGCGTGGATGGGCGCGCGCACTTTTTCTTGCAGACCTGTACGCGGCGCATATATGAGATTGCATGACCCAAATCAACTACATAGCCAACTTGCCGGGCACGTATGACGTTTCCCCTTGGCGACCTTGTGTGCTGAACCAGGGATGTACGGAGCCAAGTCGAGGCGACGTTGGTCCCTCGAACGCTCCGGCCTCGAACGCTCTGGCCACTCTGAGTACTCGGACACTACCGTCGGTGTTGGCGAGAGTGAAGGAGAACGAATGGGGCCGATGCTAGACGAGAAGCGGTTAGGGGATGGTGAGAGTTGAACGAACGACTATTGGATAAATACCGAGGAGCAGGAGAAACGGGCTCGTTAGCTCGATCATAGGAGAATCGGTGGGAGAAAGCGGTCACAGGTCCTTCGGGGAAGGAGTTGGACGGTGGCTGAGAAGCGATCTGCTCTCCGGATGAGGCGACATGAGAGCCAGCTCGGAGCGAATTTTGGGAAGATTCGTGAGCAAACCCAGACTCGGAAGAAGGTTGGTGATTAGGTTGAGGTGAAACGAAAGCATGAGGGTGAGATTCAACCTCATAGTGATAGGACGGATAAGGCGAGGTCTGGTCAACAGACGCTGGTGAACCATGCTCGTTGGAAGTCGGCTGAGGCGACGTGCCAAGCGTGACTTGGTCCGACGGATATTCTGGCCAAGACTCGTGGGTGTACTCATTGGCGGTGCGCACCTGCGCTGCCGAGGGTGATTCCGAGCAATCATACGAGCTTGGCGCGTTTCTGGGTGCGACATGCTCCGAGTCGTACGCCATGGACGTAGGATAGACGTACGGGGGAGAATGCTGGTTGAACTGACCTGAACCAAGGGGTTGCTGTGCGAGGGGTTGGAAGAATTGCTGGGGCGAGCGAGTAGTGACGTTAGGGAACGGAGATTGCGTGGACAGGCGGACGGGGACAACAGACCCGCGATTAGAGTCGGGATAAAAAAGGCATGGGGGCGAATAAAAATCCACCTCGGCACTCGAGCCATTAACCTCGGACGAGGGAAAGAAAACGGGTGTGTTGGGCGGGTAGAACACCCGAGGGGAGGGAGGACTCGCCTCGTCTTCGTGCTTGACCAACGGCGGCGACTCGGAAGATTCGTGGATGGTCTCCAAGCCGTCGGAACAGGCGGGCGGGTCGAGCTGAAACTGCAGCGTTACCGGCGCGGTTTGCAAGGGTGGATGGGGCACGGGCGTGGCGGAGGGGACGGAGCGACCATTGACGCCGTCGTGGGTGGAGAACGGATTAACACGAAAGACATGGACAAGTGGGCGGAGTGGTCTGCCGCCGCGGGCGGCGTTGGACGCTTTGAGGGGCGACGGGGGATGGGAGAGCTGGCGGCGAGCAAGGTCTGAAACCAGCGGCTCGATTATGAAGGGATCGGCAGTGGCGGTCGAGCCAGACATAGAGATGGCGAGGGGAGATGATGCAAGGGCGGGGGGATGGATCGAGTGTGCGGTTGCATATAAAGTGGCAGGGGCGAGCACTCATGCCCGCCATCGGCAGCAGGAGGGACCCGCCACTGTGGCTCGTGGCTATGCTCCTGGATAAGGCACAGATCGCCAGGGTCTGCTGAAAAACCAGGGGAATTCCCGAGATCCATCGCGCAAGCCCTGGGTTCTGGACTGCTCTGTGTGGTCCGCTCTGTCTTGACCACGTCCCGCCTTTCGAGGCAGCCGACATTCGTTTCCCAACCCTCACGCTCCTTTCCATGTTTTCGCCGCCGCCCAGCCCTCTGCCGCCGCCGCACGACTCTCCTGCCCCACCACCGACATGTGCCCCTGCGCGTCCACGCCTGCTCGCACGCGGCCGCCGGCTCATCGCACTCGTCGTTCCTGTAGCGATCCTTCTGCTCGTCAACCTCGCCTCGCAGAGAGCCGCCCGCGATCCGCTCGTCGACCATTTCCCCAGCACTGCTCCCGCCCCTCGTCACCCGCTGCGTGCGCAGACTGGCCTACGAGCCCGCCGTCACTCACCGAGGCAGCTCGGCGACCCAGCGGACGAGGTGTCCTCCCTTGCACCAACAGCAGCAACAACATCAGCCGGTTCAGAGACCACCACGCCCCTACAGCTCGGAGCTGGCGCCGTGGCGACTGCCGTTCCTTCTATTCCTTCGACACCATACCCGGTTCCGACCCCGTTTCCCCAACCTTTCGACTCGAGCTTGGCCTACAACTTTACGACCACCACCTGTAACACCTTTTTCAACCAGTTCACGACAAATATCACATTCCGTGCCTGTCGCCCGTTTTCGCTCTTGCTCGGGACGTCATCCACCTTTTTCGATGTCCAAAGTAATCTCACAGAGCTCACGGCTGTCATGGGCGGGACGTGCGATACACCTCAGACCATTGACCAGTGTCGGTCAACGATGGACTGGCTTGCTACCGAGATCGTCAAGCCAACAGTGTGTGGAACGGACATGACGGCTCAGAACGCAATGGTCCTCCGGGCATTAAACGGTCCGTTTTTTCCGTACATCACATACTAGACTAGCCCACTTAACTTGATCTCTGCGCAGGGTTCAAAACATATGATTTAATGCGTCAGGCTGGTCAGTCTCCGTCACCGACCCGTTTTTTCAATGTTGACCCGTTCCAACAGGCTGTTTGGTAAACCAGCGGAGCAACGCATACTGTAAGAAGATACGTATTCGTCCATCCGCATGTCTCTGACATTCCGTAAATTGCAGGTTTTGTCGAAGCGGTCGCTTCAACCTCGTAAGTTTGACAAATCCGTAACGCGCCGGACAATGTGATTCACTTCCTTGTTCCAGACCATCGGATACATACTTCTACGCCCTTCCTCTAGGCACCCCAGTTCCCCAAACATCCACCCCATCCTGTAGCGCCTGCATCAAGTCCCTGATGGCTTTGTATGCCAACCATGCAAGAGACGCTACCCTTCCGCTCTCCAAGTCGTACTCGTCGGCTCAGAAGCTGGCGTCGAACACGTGCGGCCTGGACTATGCAGTGGCTATTTCCAACGCTTCGCCACGAAGAGTTGCCAGGGTGTCTTTATGGATATCGGGAACATCATTTGGACTAATTTTTGGGATTTTATCGCTTTTATGATAGTACACTCGGGACATGTGTTATAGCTTTCTTTTATTTTGGTGCACATGTAAATAGTTGGATCGATTTCTACTAGAGACAGACTTGCCTTTTCACTCGAAACGTTGGCACACGCCAACATTCGCTTGAGCATGTATCTCGACAGTTACGTCAGCCTATCAGCACTGCCACCCAGAGCCTCCACGTCGCATTTGTCCTCGCGCTCTCCCACCTCGACAATACGTTAGTTAGTGCCGTACTACCACCACCATGAACTTTGAGGACGTCGAGGAGCGAGATGGTAAGCTTAAAAAACACGTCAGAGGAAGATTACTGAACCACTATAGGCGTGCGACTGAGCTGGAATGTCTGGTGCGGATAAATACATCCAGTGCGCTTGGGCAACTATTGACTTGGACATCCAGGCCCTCGAGTCGGATCGAAGCAACGCGCACCGTGGTACCTATCGCGGCCTTGTATACTCCCCTCAAGTACCGCGAAGATCTTCCCCCAGTTTTGTATGAGCCCGTGACGTGCAAGCCGCCCTGTCGCGCAATCCTTAATCCATACTGGTATGGCCCGAGTTGATCACGCTTTTATGTGCTGATTTTACGCAAACCTAGCCAAATTGACGTCCGCGGCAAACTCTGGATCTGTCCGTTCTGTCTGCAGCGCAATGCTTTCCCGGCCCACTATAAGGATATCTCAAATACGAACCTGCCAGCAGAACTCCTGCCCAAATACACCACGATCGAGTATACACTGTCGCGCCCTGCAGCTGTGCCACCGATCTTTTTGTTCGTGGTCGATACGTGCTTGGACGAGGAGGATCTCAAGGCCCTTCGTGATGCGCTGGTGCTGAGCTTGAGTTTGCTCCCGGCTCATGCGCTCGTTGGGCTGATCACGTTTGGTACCATGGTGCGTCCTATCATTTCATCTGGCCAATTCGCTTGGACTGACGCTACTCCAGGCCCAAGTCCACGAACTCGGCTACGCCGAATGCTCCAAATCCTACGTATTCCGTGGTGGGAAAGAGTACACCCCCAAGCAAATCCAAGATATGCTCAACCTCTCGTCTGCGAGTCGTGCCGCGCCGCGCCCTGGCCAGCCGATCCCCCCTCAGTCGTTTGGAGCCGCCCGGTTCTTGCTCCCCATCTCGCAGGTCGAGTTCCAGTTGACGAGCATCCTGGAGCAATTGGCTCGTGACCCATGGCCGGTGGCGAATGACAAGCGGCCGTTGAGGTGCACGGGTGTGGCTATCAGCGTGGCTGTTGGGTTGCTCGAGGTCAGTTTTTTTTAGCCGGGGACTGTTGGGAGTAGATTGACATATTTGGTTAATTAGTCGGCGTTTTCGAACACTGGTGCGCATATCATGGTCTTCTCCGGCGGCCCAGCCACAGAAGGTCCCGGAATGGTTGTAAGCAACGAGCTCAGGGAGCCTATTCGCTCCCACCACGATATCGATAGGGATAGCGTCAAGCATTTCAAGCGTGCTTCCAAGGTAGGCCGTTTTCGACACGCATGATCCCGATGTTCATCGTTTTGTTCCTTCACGATTCCGCTTACCATACATAGTTCTACGAGGGCCTGGCGAAACGTGCTGCCCAAAACGGCCACGCCATTGATCTGTTCGCTGGGTGCTTGGATCAGGTTGGGTTGCTCGAGATGAAGCTGTTGGCGAATATGACCAATGGCGTCATTGTCTTGTCGGATTCTTTCGCGACCTCGATTTTCAAGCAAAGCTTCATTCGAGTGTTTAACAAGGACTCTCAAGGGCACTTGCAGATGGGTTTCAACGCGACTTTTGATGTCCAGGTGTGTGTTCATGCTCTGAAATTCGATCGACAAACCTGATAACTTGGTACAGACGACCAAAGAGCTCAAGGTCTCTGGGTTGATTGGACACGCCATCTCTGCCAACAAAAAATCCGCGTGTGTTGGCGAGACCGAGATCGGAATTGCCCAGACTTCGGCATGGAAGATTTGTACTCTCACTCCAAAGACCTCTGCCGGAGTCTACTTCGAAGTCGTTACTCCTGCTGGTCAGCCACTGGGGGCCGGCTCGCGTGGTCTCATCCAATTCGTTACACACTACCAGCACTCGTCTGGTCAAATGCGTCTTCGTGTCTCTACTATCGCGCGCAACTTTGCCGAAGCAGGTTCACCGACGATCGCAGCCAGCTTTGATCAAGAGGCCGCAGCGGTGCTCATGGCCCGCATCGCAGTCTTCAAGGCAGAGATCGACGACAGCCCCGACGTGTTGCGCTGGCTCGACCGAATGTTGATTCGGTTATGTCAAAAGTTTGCAGACTACCGAAAGGAGGATACCATGAGCTTCAGGCTGGCGGACAACTTTAGTATTTATCCACAGTTTATGTTCCACCTGCGTCGAAGCCAGTTCTTGCAGGTGTTTAACAACAGTCCAGACGAGACAGCGTTCTACAGGTATTTGGCTCTGGCTAAATCTGGTGCAAATGCTAATTCTTATTATCAGGCATATCCTAAACGAAGAGGATGTGAACAACTCGCTGATTATGATACAGCCTACTCTGATGTCGTACACCTTTGACCAAGCGCCTCAACCAGTATTGCTGGATAGTGTTTCCATCAAGCCAGACGTAATCCTTCTCCTGGATACTTTCTTCCACATCTTAATCTTCCATGGTGAAACCGTCGCTCAATGGAGAAAGGCCGGATACCAAGAACAGGAGGGCTACGAGAATTTCCAAGAGCTTTTGGACGCCCCAGTTGGTGACGCTCAGGTAGGTATTTGTGGCACGAGTTGGTGGTACACCTTCATGCTGACATTTTTGGTTTCGTAGGATCTACTGATTGATCGATTCCCAATCCCTCGGTACATTGTATGCGATCAAGGTGGATCCCAGGCACGTTTCCTGCTGTCTAAGCTAAATCCTTCGACGACACACATGTCGCAAGGGATGTACGGGTCTGGTGGTGGTGGAGCCGGTGCAGCCATCTTCACCGATGACGTAAGCTTACAGGTCTTCATGGAGCACCTAAAACGACTGGTACGTTATATGTTATCGTTGGCCATCTCCGTTGATCTAACCCGGCGCGACAGGCTGTTGGAGCATCGACTACTTGATTTCATAGAGTATACACAACTGTACACGTGTTTCTTAAATAAAACTGTATGTGGGTCTATGGTTCATCGCAGGAATCCAGGTTCGAAGCGACCAGGTTTAGTCAATGTCTGATGAATCTATGAGAGCAACGTTGCTCTCGCTGTCTTCCCCTGCCTCGTCTCCGCCTTTCAACACGGTAAATGACACGACAAAGAACACCTTGCCTTCCGTGCCTCGTTGCTTGCACACAAAGTGTACCTGCCACCGCCTTGTGATCAGACATGTGGCTTGCGGTGTGAAGATTAGACAACTTACGGGTCGCTCATCATAATATGGCGTAAGGTCGAATTGTAATCCACCCGGTAGACTAAACGTAAGTTCGGGGAATTGGAGGTACCCGTGACAAAAATCAGCATGGATCAAGTCCTTGGGTTAATATCGCGTGAGCGCGCGATGTTGGGACAAAAGGTCGAGTGCTTACATCTGGTGTGAAAGTAAATTCCTTTCGATGAGACTCGTCTGTAAAATATTTGCGCCGAGTTGCTGGTGTGGGATCATCCGCAAGTGAGGGTGCAAGGGGAGGCTCAGACTTGTCGTCTGTTAGAAGCGTGGAAGGCATGGCCGCTACAGATGCATCGCCGGCAACGCGCGTACGCCGTAAATAAGGCATAGTCGACAAAAGCGGCGAACTACAAACCTAGGAAGTTAGTGGCTTGGTGGCTATCTCCGAACATAGGCATGCATACAGTGCCCAGGGTTTCTCTCCGTATAGGTCGTGCTCAAGCGTTTGATCGATGTACCTTCTCATTATATGAAAGATCGTCGAAAACAATGGGGAGAGACCAAAAGGGTATGAAATGGAACACAGCGAAAACCGATGGGTTAGGGTGACTTACTGTGCAAAGCTCAGCGCAGCACCGAACCCCCAAGGCAATGTAAGTGGCCGGTCGAATACATTCCCAAAAAGAACGTCATCTCCGTTGATCTCCTCGAGAAAACGACCTACAATGGGTGTAAGAGAGGTGCTAAGGACTATGCTTGGCATCGCAAACGTGACACGCACCTTGAATCCTTATGGACCAAGTGCGTGTCGAACGCGAATCGTGTGTGAAATAGGCATCTTTGTTGTTCTGGGGGGTCCCCTCGATTCCCTTGACGTGGACAGAGACAAGGCCGTCAAAATTCGAACCCTGAACAGCATGCGGAGAATTATCATTATATGTGATCTCCACCAAGTTGTCCAGATCAGGGCCAACGGATACTTTGAGCACCGGGGCCATTATGTCTCGAACTAGAATGCGATGGTCAACCGGATATGTTTAAATGGGATGTGACGCTCGAATCTGGAGGGACAATGGAAGCAGGTACCCAAAAATGTGGATGGCCATAGTTATACAGTGCCGCATTTGCAGATGTTTGGGACCCTACTATGTCATCACTAGCCGTAGGTGGAGCCTTTGATCGACGCATACATACCACCTCCAAACGTAGGCCTCAAGCTCAGGTTAGACATTTGTGCCGACCCAGTAAACTCAATCCAAAGGGCTGTGTACTGCAGTAACGCCAAATTCGTCTATACGTCCATCCAGCTAATAATCAACAAAAGGAGACTGCTTTACATCTCGGCATATCGCTTTAAACTATGAGGTCGTGATCCCGCGGCAACAACAGTGCGATGGTAGCTGGATTTCTATACTAGCAAATCAACTTCCTTTCTCGTAGTATACCATGACATTGAGTAGCTGCACGATCACTGAATCAACCCACTGTATACTTCGCTCGTGCAAGATGAAAGGATAGAATCCAATACATCAATGCGTCCTCTTAGTAATACTTCAGGCCTTCTAGCCACATGTGTGCGGTGAGCTTTGTATATGAGGTAGGAGGGGGCCCTGTAAATTAATAGAACCCCGGGTGTGTATAGTAGATCAGAGCCTAGATGGCCGATAGAATAACGGGTGGGCGCTGCGGTTCGCCGAACAATAGCTACTAATCACCCTGAGCCGGGCTCGTGGGCATTGTCTGATGCAGAAAGTGTTACAAGGGAGGGACTAAAACCATCATTGCCTTAACGCCCACCCTACTGGCCACACAGCTTATAGTTATCGATAGAATAAGCGAACTAGGTGAAAAGATTCATTCAAACCTGTATTCATGAGAAACCCTCACTCATCGTAAAGGGATTAGTATTGCCTTCGAATATCACTAGCATACAGCTGATATATATATTGAGAACTTCCGGCGTTTGGATGAATGGTGTGTAGAAAACAAAGGACAAAAGACTGATGTATAATTTGTGGCATAGGATTGGGTGATTTGCGGGGGTAGGTGTTATTTTGAGCCATAAACCCCTGTTCTCACGTGACCCGGCCTCTACCAACTCCCACCAATGGCTGGCAAACTGCGTTCCGCCAGCACTTTGGTCACTAGATTTATCGAACGAGCCTCCGCATCATCGGATGGAAAGAACTCATTGGCATCTGTTCCTAATCCATTTCTACCTCAAAAGAGCGCCGTAACAGGCCGTTGGCACCCACCAGACTACTCTCTTCGTCGTCAAAAAGAGCTGGTGAAACAGGCGCGCGCTGATGGCGTCTTGGGTCTATTGCCACCAGGACCTAAAGCCGGTCGCGAACAAGGCGCAGGAAGTATTATCGATGCAGATACCTCTGCCGGTGTAATTCCGAATTGGGTAGGGGAGCCTTCACCAAGATCGACGGCTGGTATTCGTTCGACACAGCGAAGGTTTAAAGGCCATAAATGGGAGCGAGAACAGAAGGATCGCGCTGATTTTGTGGCCAAGAGGATGGAAACGATGGCCAAGAGGATAGCAGAGACCAAGGCGGTGCGTTTGGAGGTGGTCGCCACCACTTGAAAGATGACCAACATGATCCTCGATTAGGCTAGAGTGCAAGAACGAACGAAAGCTCGGCCATCACTACCCTTTTAGCATCTTCCGAACCCATGTTAAATCATTCGATACAATACAGTTTTTGTACACTGAACAAAATTATAGATACACATGAGCCTAAAAGAACGCATGGAAGGCGCATCCTATCAACAAGTAGACATGAGTGGGATGTGTTTATTTCAGCCTTGAAAAGCCATTTTTAGTGTCTCAACAGGGACACTTTACTCGGTGATGACAAGCTATGTGTGTCGTTCTCCCACTCAACAACCCCGTCTTGGATGATCGCACCCTCGTATACCTTCCATACCCTCCGCCATGCCTTCCGTTCTTTCAATATCCAAGGCCAAACGACCATCATATGTATGATGGGAAGAGCCAGCACCCAGATATCGGACATCCAATGAACCGGAATCAGCGCGAATGCGATGATCCATTGTATCCCGATCTCAAGTACAAGCCAAAACGTGCGGCTATCCTTTGCTCGGTGCCAAGTTGCACGAGTGACGCTGACAGGGGCTGGAGGAGCGGGAGTCGTGTACGAATACCATAAACCGTCAGGAAAGCGCGCTAGGAGCGTTCGAGCATACAGGGCGCACATATTAATTGTCGGCCCGGAGGCCGGCAACAGCGGGACTATCGTGTCAAGACGAGAAGCGACGTCGACTAAAGTTGCCATTGGGGCAAAAGGTGATATAAATGCATGCCTCGAGAGAGACTGGTTAAGAAGCTGAATAGGAAGGCGGGGTTGGGTTTTCATTGTCTTCAACACCCCATGAGCTCAAGATCGTCGAGCGGGTATCTTGATCCAACTCGGTAAGTGAGTGAGCAATATCTCGTAGCTCGCGACGATAGTCTCGCACGACAAGTGAGTACTCTTCCCTTACGCGCACCCTCCGTCGCACACTCCGCCAGACTATTCGAGTTGGGAGGATTTTGTAGCAGAAAGCCTGCATACCACACCCAATGATTCCAGTCTCCATGGCGTCCGCTACTGTACTCGCAACGTCCACATGAACCAACTGTAACCCTCGCGAATCTGCCCAACGTCGTCCATATCGCGCTTGTTTCTCGGGTGTATGTAAATTGTGGATAACATGTGGTCGTATGGCACGGTTAAGCGCAGCACATGCATGGTTCCGAGCGCGTTCGAGTTTACGTCGTAACTCGGGGATCTGGATACCAGGGGGAATTTCTTGTGTCCAGTGAGTATATTTGGCGATTGTGCGACCGTTACGAGGATCAGCAAGTTTGTCGTTTACAAGCCCAGCGACGACTGTAGTCAAGGTTCGCTTCATCTGGTCAGACAGAAATGCAGGCCTACGCGCCACCAACGTGTGTGAACGCCTAAACCACCATACCTGGCGCGATCATTTAGATGAATTCGTGTGAAACCCAACGAGCAAGGCCTACCTGTCTATCCGGATTGCAATATCTGGTGGACACTGTGGGGTAATCGCGGCATGAATTATGGCGTACTCGTGGTCGAGCTCATTTTGTGGTGCAGCCCGCCATTCGATATTGGTGACATACAATGTTGACGCGTGGGGTGGTGGATGGAGTATACCATTCACAAATACTGGAATAGACACAGGTACTGTGGGTAGAGCTTTGAGAACGTCCGAAGGAGTAGTTTTGTTGATGTCTTCTAGTGATAGGCAATCGTCGTCGCGCTCCTTCAGTGCTATCAAACCCAAATTAGTGCCAAGCCAAGCACTGGCAACCATTCCACGCACTTTGCAGAGTGTACAACAATAGGGGGGCGTCAAGGGTAACTGACATGGTGGCTCGCGCTGCTGTGGGATGCCGCCAAGCCGCTGATCTCTGAGCCTGTACCTGCACCTGCAGGCTGTGTGATGATCGTCATGTGCTGAGCCCGAGCTGCGGTCGGGAACTGCGGTCAAACTACTGTTGTGATGATGTAATAACAGACTAATCAGGAGTCGCGCATGCATATTTACAACTATCCAATTCGATACAAAAAGATGCATTTTAGTTCAGCACAGCCAGCGACAGTTCCGTGTACCCCCTGACCCACTTCATAGTCCAAAACGACCATTTGCTCCGAGACGAGGAAGACAAAGTCCTTGGCTCTTCCCATATATCGCCTCGCCCTTGAATAATCCCAAGCTCATATGCATTCCATATTTTGTCCCACATCTTTTCCATCCTATACTCTGAGAGTGATATGTGAAAGGAGTGGTACGATGCTGCAAGAGTCAACCATAGGCTAATTGGGCTGTCTTTCTGGAGGGATATAAGGGCAATAATCCACTGTATCAATACGCCTACCCAGAGCCAAAACAGCCCGCTGTTTCTAACTCTGCGCCGTATTGCGCAGGATTCTGTGGTCAATGATGAGGGTGTAGAGACCGCATACGCATGCCAGAGCTTGTCGGGTAAGCGAGCAGTGAGTGTCTTTGCATACAGTTCACATAGGCCTTGCGCAAATCCAGACCTCGGAAGAATGGCGGAAAGCGTATCGAAACGAGAAACAACATCGTCTAGAGTGGCGGCGGATTCGAGAGGGGAGATGAAGGCGTGATTTGAAAGCGAACCACCAAGTAATCGAATCGCGACATTAAGGGGCTTTTGAGTGCCGTTGACCCCCCACGAGCACAAAATATCATTTTGGGTTTCAGAGCTAAGATCTGGGAGCGAATGCACAAGCTGTCGTAAATCGTCTCGATACTTATCGACAATACGCGAATATTCCCGTCGTATGTCAACGTTATTTTGAACCCTCTTCCGGATTAACCAACTAGGAAGAATACTCGTCCAGAGAACTTCAACGATGGAACATGCCATACGAATATCTACCGCACCAGCTAGTGCTCTGGCGATGTCTGCGTGAACAAACTGCAGGCCCCGCGAGTCCGCCCAGCGTCTCCCGAGTCGAATTTGCTTGTCATCCATATCTAGGTCGTGGGAAACGTACGGCCGCACACCATAATTGAGTCCTGTACATGCGTCGATACGTGCGCGCTCAAGATCGCGCCCTATAGCTCGAGTTGACACAGAGGGAGGAATGGAGTGCGTCCAGTGGGTGTATTTAAGAACTGAAGTACCAGCTCTTGGATCGGCTATCGGATCACCAGTCGGTCTGATAAGTATCGTGGTTGAAACCCTTTTCGTGTTGGCGAAAAGATAGATCGGTCGAATATGCCACCAGGGTACTTTTACGTCCAGTTTTCCATACCTATCGCAGGGCGAGTAAGTCAGCACAATGACCTTTATCCAACACGGTCTTTTCAATCTCACCTATCGACGCGGATTGCAATGCTAGGGGTGGATCGGACGGAACTTGAAGCGTGAATGACTGCATACTCGTAATACAGCCGTCTGTATGGTTCAGCTCTCCATTCTATACCCGTAACGAACCACGATTGTGAACGAAGCGGGTGTTGAGCATTCTGCACAAATGAGGAGATAGACACGGCCTCGGGGGAACGTTTGAACCGAGTCTAAGGATGAAGCGTCCTTTTTTTCAATATCTGAGAGCGCATCCTGCTCTTCATTTTTGAGTGCTGTATCATATAATTTAGGTCGACTTTGTCTCTATATAATGATCGTAAAATATATTTACCTTGAAGTGCGTAGAACAAGAGGGGACTTTTAAGGGCCATGTCAAGATGCTGGTCGCCCACTCATCCAAAGATATAGGGCTGATGATGGGACATCGTGTAGGAACAGCCTACATAGCATTAGCGGAGTAACGCAATTGTGCATTCAGGCATCGCCTCGTAAGCGCTGGCACATACAAGTGGATTGACGGCATGATTCTTTCCCATGCCGGAGTCTTGGCGGTGCTTCCAGACACTACCAGCCGACATAGGCTCGTGGTGTTTGTGCGATGATATAACCGGTGCCAAGGATTCGCGTTCAGACGCGCATCCGGCTTGACAGCGTCAACCGGTGGTGGTCGGGATTATTGGGCTCATCAGAGTGTCGTCACCGATCGTTCATGGTGGCGAAATACAAATGATGCCGTATGCCCACTGCTGCGCTTCAATACAACCATCATGTCTGCCGAAACGAATACGCTGCTCTCGCTGACTCCGGCATCACAACAAGATGCGATCATCGTTCCAGGAGTACGACCGGACGCTCCCCAACTCAAGGTGTCTTATGCTCAACTCCGGGACCTGGTCCTCGGGTTTAGTGACCTGCTTCGTGCTGAAGGCGTTGTTCATGGGGATGTAGTTGCTATGAGCCTCGTCAATAGCCTAGAATTCGCCGTCGGGTTTCTTGCGACGGGAGCAACCCGGTAAGTGAACCATTCTCACGAAGATCAATTTCATGGACGCTGGGAATACAGTGCGATTTCCGCCCCTCTGAACCCGGCGTACTCAGTATCTGAATTCAACTTTTACCTCGAAGATACCAAGCCTCGTGTCATTATTCTCCCCAAGAATTCATCCAAACATGCACCTTTGGCCCTGGAGTCTGCGAAAAAGTGCAACGTTCGTGCAGTCGAGTTTGAGATCCGAGGCGGTAATCCTCATCTCACGAGAGTGTTCTTGCCAAAGGAGGATAGGAAAAAGTCAAAGACAGAGTCGGGCAATGATCTACCGAAAGCGGACGATGTAGCACTTGTGTTGCATACCTCCGGCACTACCGGCCGGCCGAAGTCTGTGCCATTGACGCATGCCAACTTATTGCGGACGACAGCCAATATCATTCAGACTTATCATCTTACTCCCGAGGACAGGCAAGTGAGGCCTACGGGGCGGTGAAAGTGACAGCTAACCGAGTGAAACAGGACGTACCTTGTAATGCCTCTCTTCCATGTCCATGGGCTCGTATGCGGGTTACTTTCGACTCTGGCAAGCGGAGGAAGCGCTGTGATTCCACCCAAGTTTGCCGCTTCCAGGTTCTGGAAGGACTTCACTGTGACCCAATGTACTTGGTATACCGCAGGCGAGTAACAAGTGTCTGAATGTGTACCTCGGTCTGATCCTTCGAATAACCCTCCAGTCCCAACCATTCATCAGATTCTATTATCGACGGCTTTACCGTCTCCAGTTCCTCAAATCCGGTTCATCCGCTCTTGTTCATCTGCGCTCGCGCCTGCCGTTTTGGAGCGTCGAAAAAGCATTTGGGGCACCTGTCCTAGAGGCGTATGCTATGACTGAGGCGAGTCATCAGATGTGCTCCAACACGTTTGAGAGCCGTATCCCGGAACAGTAGGCGTTGGGGTTGGGGTCGAAGTTAGTGTGCGGGACGATAGCGGTAAGTGGATATGTTTGGGTATGATGCCTGAGGCTGGAGAGGTCTGTGATCATCAGGGAAGGAAGTTAAACGCGGACAGATTGGAGAGGTTTGCGTGCGGGGATCCAACGTAACTAAAGGTAGAATGGAGCCCGTGGCTGTATCATTTGCTTCATATTGACGCGACTCAATAGGATACTGGAACAATGAGAAGGCAAACAAGGAGAGCTTCTGGGAGGGAAGATGGTTCCGGTAAGAGACCATCAATCGAAAGCCATGTGTTTGAGAATTGAACATAGGATTTCCAACAGAACTGGAGACCAAGGAATGATTCTCCCAGAACCGTCGGCGCCACATCTTAAACTTACAGGACGCATCAAGGAGCTCATTAACCGCGGAGGAGAAAAGATAGCTCCACCCGAGGTGGACGCAGCGTTGCTTTCAGTCCCGGGTGTGCATGAAGCCGTTGCATTTGGTGTGCCAGACCAGAAATATGGAGAGATAGTATGGGCGAGTGTTGTTCTAGAATCGAACCACAAGGGAGCCGGAAAGCAAGAAGGCGAAAGGATCAGACGAGCCCTACAAGGAAAAATCTCCAAGGTAGAATTATAAAATACATTATATATGCTAGATTTGACCCACCAGCACGTCTAGTTTAAAATACCCGACAGGATTATCATAACCGATACAATCCCCAAGACAGCAACTGGCAAAGTACAGAGGCGGCATGTCCGGGATGTTCGTCAAGATGGTGGAGGGCAAAGCGAAGTTGTAATCGGGGTGGTATTCCGCGCATATATATACAAGTTAAATGATATATTGGATATCTGATATAGTGAGCTTTTTGTCCGTCGTACGAGGGCGGATTTCGGCGAACCGCCGTTGCGGCACCGTGGCGACAGACACGTGACTAGGGTATATTTATGTCAGCCGCGGTGGTGGAAAGGGCATGTGGCGGGCACGTGGCAAGCGCTCCTAATCTGGGATCGACTTGATCTAGCCAAGAGCCGTCGAGTACGCAGACCAGGACCAAGACGAACACGAAAAAAATGTCTAACGGATCGGTTCTGCTGCTCACGCTATCGAACGAATCTCTTGCTCACTCGCGACGCTCCAGTGTGTCGGCGAGCGTGTCCGTCCCGGCGTCGCCACCCGCGGTGCTGTCGGGATCTCCCACAGCGTTGAGGAGTCGGGGCTCGCTGCCAGGCCAGCGCAAACCGGCTTTCGGAGGAATAGGCGGGAACCTAGGAGAGGTGCAGGGGTTGGTTGCGGCGCTAGCTGGGATTAGCGGAATCGGGGACAAAGGAATCGAACTGTCGGTTCGAAGCGTCGCATCTTCAACAAAAAAGCTCGATTTTGATGCCATTTTGTGTCCAATCGAGTCCTACTCCCTATCCCATACACCTTCAGCCATCTGCTTCGTCCAGCCTACCATGGGCTCAAACTGGTCGGCCCCCAGCCCCACGACGCCCACGACACCCACGACGCCCTCGCCTGGCTCGCCCGCCTCCCGGCGTCCGCGGCCAGTATCCACCATCGAACTTTCCGGCACGACCAGCGCCTCTGCCGTTGAACGGGTCATTGGCCATATCAAGCGTGTCATGATTGAGCTTGCCGGAACGAAGGCCCCAGTCATTGGTACGTGTATCTTATTGTGCGTGATGTTGTGCTCATGTACGTGCAGCATACACAACATCCGAGACCCTGGTCCCACCCCCCATTGAAGAGGCAGTTAGAGCGACCGGCTGTGTGGACATCCTTTGCCCGCCCTTTACTCCCGACTCTGTCCGCAAAGCCCTTACAAAGGTTCCCCCATGGTCTGAGTCACTGTCTGACTCTCAGGTGTTGGAGCCCGTATCCGCACCCAAGATCATAGTACCTATCACAATTCGTGACCCTCCAGCTAAACCGTCGTTGACACTTGCTTCTCTGCCCTCTGCGTCAACATCCTACCAAACACAGCCCACCTCGGCGTCTTCCCACATGTCTACCTTGCCCTCTCTTGCACCACTCATTCCTCCACCCCCTCACCTAGCTGCTCGCGCTTCTTATTCCTGCCCGCATGTGTATGCACCGGCTCTTCCGCTGTGCGCCCGTCGTCGGAGCGTCGACGTGGGTGGTCTTGCCCTGGCAATGAGTGGCACTGCCGGTCAAGGTGGTGGCTGGGGCGGTTGGGCCGGTGCAGAGGAAGAACTGGCGTTGGGTGTACCATCCAGAAAGAGCAAGGTCAAGGCAGATACGCCCGCTCCTAAGCGACGAAACAACGCTGGAGACGATGAAGTCATGTACGTCCCGCATGATCAGTCGCTGCTACTACTAATTACTTTACAGGTACGCCGAACTACTGTCTCAGATGTATACTCAAACCGGTGCGGCTGTCGACGGTGCTATTTCCGACACGTCTCCATCCCCACCGTTTCCATATCCTACCGGTAGACCTCACTCTGCATCCGACCCTCACATCCCGTTTGCGTATAACGCTAGCGAATCCTCAACGACGCCCGCACCCCCAACCCGACCTCAACCCGATACTGTCAAGTCCAGGCCCTCATACCCTGATGATATCGATCCGACCAGGCGCGAGGAGCTTATTGTTCTACTTGACCGCTGGGAGTTTGAGCCCCACAAGTTGTCCGAAGCCGATGTTCTCGCCTGTGCTGGGCTGTTATTTGAAGCTGCATTCGAGATTGAAGGAATGGAAGAGGATGTTGGTGTTCATTTTGGTGAGTTCGCTAATTTAGCATGGGATTAATCTATGCCGGTATTTTGCATTGTTTACCGACTAAATCATGTGCGTCTTAGATCAACTCCCTCCGTTCCTCCGCGCAGTGCGCAAGATTTATCGCACACAAAATCAATACCACAACTTCCAGCACGCGCTCGACGTTTTCCAAGCCGTCTACTGGTTCCTGTGTCGCGCGGGTCTCGTTCCGGCCGTAGCTATCCTATCTCGGATGGGCGATCGGAATGCCATGAATGGGACAAAGGAGGAAGACGGCCCGAGCGGAAGGTTTGTCAACAGTTTCGGACCGAGGGCGAACAAGAATGGTGGGAAATGGCGGAGGGGCAAGGTACAGGGTCGGATTGGGGTGATGCGAAACATCGACGTATTCGCATTATTGCTGGCTGCGGTGGGTCATGACGTTGGCCATCCTGGGCTTAGCAATGCGTTCATGGTGTGTTTTGCCTATCGCTAAGCGTGTAACATATTGACCGTTTTCAAGGCGAATGCGGACACACCACTCTCCAGGGTGTTTGATCATAAATCGACTCTTGAGCAGCTTCACTGTGCCCTGCTTCTTCGTCTGATGCACAAGTATGGGATGGGACACCTGTTATCGTCTCGACCTGCTTCTGCCAGCAACCGGGCTGGTATTCCTGTCTCTAATGGCTCAGGCCTCGATCTTGGAGGAAATCTCGACGCGAGTAGCACAAATGGCCTAGGCCTCAACACTGGTCGGGTCGGTCTGGCCTCGTATGCATCTTCCCCCGGCTTGGCATCGGTGTATCAGGCGCATCAAATGGCTCGACAACCACGGGGATTCCGATGGCTGCTTGTGCAGACAGTGCTTGCGACAGACATGAGCGTGCATTTCAAGTGGCTAGAGGGGTTCAAAGGATGGGATTCAAACGGGAGTGTTAAGGGGGCGGACGAGTTTAAGAAAGGCACCGCCGGGCTGACAGAAGACGAGGAGAGGTTAATGATTTGCCAAGCTTTGATCAAGTGTGGTGATATCAGCAACCCAGTGAGTCTTTTGGTTGGCTCTAGCACTAGTGACTAACTTGTTCGGGTAGACTCGTCCCCATGCCGTTTCAGAACATTGGTCTAAAGTCCTTCTCGAAGAGTGGGCATGCCAAGCGACATTCGAACAAGAACTCGATTTGCCTGTGACCGTCTTCAATGTCGATGTTGCGAATGGCGCCATGCAACAAGCTCAAGGACAGGTAAACTTCATCGATCTATTCACCCAACCCTTGTTTAATGCGACTGCGTCGGTAATTCCTGGTGAGCTTCATGTTCCTCAAAGACCAGATGATATTTCCTTACACCTTTGCTCTATAGAGCTCTACCCCATCACAGAGCAATGCGTGCGAAACCGAGTGCTCTGGCAGGAACGAATGGAAATGCTTTCTGCGTCTACCCCAACAGCAGCGCCCAGCTCCACCACCCGGCCTTGCACAATCTCACAAACCCAGGAATCCCACTACAGCACTATATTTCCGCTTTCACGTCCCCCTCAGTTGGCCCAAAGCATGGGTCAACATGGTGTTAACCAAACTAGCCAAACACTCGGAATTCAGCAAGTTCGCCCGTCGAGCTCAGGGTCGGCGAGCACCGTTGGTGCGCCGAGCCTCTTCTCTCCGACAGGTAGTGTGTCGTCTGCTAGTGCGAGTGGTGGTCCAGGACCAGGCCCGACGGAGCCAAGCGCTATGCGTGTAGCATACCGTGCGAGCGTACGCAAAAAGAAGAGCTTCCATCGGGCGTCGTGGCCCGCGCCGGTCCCACAACCGCCTCCACTCCCGACAATGCCATCTCCTCTCAGGGAGCGGTGATTCCCCCCCCCCTCCCCGGCTCGTATCCTTTCTTGTTGTTCGATGCTATACCTTGGTATTGCGGTTCGTGGTTCGGTCCTTCTCGTTGTCCCTTGCTCCTTGTTCTTTTCGTGATCAACATTTCGTGTAGCTTTGAACATTTCTTGGGTACCTTGTGTCAGTCTATGTATGATTTCATGTGTATATGTTTTTCGATAGTCAGGCTGTCCGCATGAATTGAACTACATAGCCATATTGTCTATCAATAAGCGCCACAAGGGACCGTGCGTGTGAAAAGACCGCGTGACACCCCTATTCAAATACTTTTCAACCCCCTTCCCTACAATGTCCACATCACCCAATGTCAAAATGACTCGACGGCGAGGTTCGGTTCCTCCACGGAGACCAAGAGCGATATCTACATTGCCCCATCCACAGACTCCAGAAACCCACAACTTGGCACTCAACAATATCCGTGCATTCCTAAATGGTCGCTCGTCTTATGATGTGTTTCCCGTCAGCTTTCGTCTGATTGTCTTGGATACAAAGCTCGAGGTCAAGAAGGCTTTGGGTGCTTTGCTCCTAAATGGTGCGTCCTTTGCTATATCAAATCTGGCCCACTAACTGGTTATTAGGTGTGGTATCGGCCCCTCTTTGGGATAGTGATACCTCACGCTTTGCGGGAATGTTTACCGTGGCAGATATCATTCATTTAATTCAGTATTACTACCATACGTCATCGTACGACAACGCTGCGGCAGACGTCGAACATTTTCGACTCGAGTCGCTTCGGAGAATTGAGCGAGAACTCAAAGTTCCCCCACCACCTCTTCATTCCGTTCACCCGCTCAGGCCACTCTACGATGCTTGCAAATTACTCATTCAAACTCACGCCCGCCGCCTTCCTCTGCTTGACCATGATGAACAAACGGGGGATCAAGTTGTGCTTTCTGTCTTGACCCAATATCGAGTCCTCAAGTTCATTGCTATCAACGTATGCCCGATTTGTATCGTCCGCTTGATCGCCACTCATCTCTTCCCGATGTTACATGGCAGTGTCGAGACATTATTCACCTTCACATGTCACTTCGCTCCCTCGGGATTGGAACTTATGTTGACCCACAGAACGACAACCCTTTCCACCCGATCGCCACTGCGACACTTACTACTCGAGTATTTGATGTGGTTCATATGTTCAGTGAACGAGGAATTAGCGCTGTTCCTATTATCGATGAGAACGGCATCGTGGTAAATCTCTACGAAACGGTAGACGTGATCGTGAGTATCCGAGATTGTGTTCATGTACTTTGACTAAATGCGCATGGCTAGACCCTAGTCCGGTTGGGCGAGTACAAGTCGCTTGATTTGACTATTGCTGCCGCGCTTGCCCACCGCGCCCCTGACTTCCCTGGAGTCATCACATGTACGCCTTCTGATAGCCTAGCCTCGCTCCTGGCACTCGTCCGACAACGCCGTGTTCATCGCCTTGTTGTTGTGGAAGGCGAGGATGGACAAAAGGGCCGTCTAGCTGGTATCATCACCTTGAGTGACGTTCTCAAATATGTTGTTGGCGAGAACTTGGAATCCATCAGTCCCCAGTCGACACCAGCCCAACAGTTAGGGAGCGACGAACCCCAGCCATCAACCTAAGCTAGTTCTTTCTATTTTTGGTCTGTTTTACGTTGTACTTCTTCAGTTTTGTACTTCTCATTGCTGTCGCCTGTACACTATAGATCGCTCGCCTTTGTATGTTGTATTCAAGCCTGGCTATATGCTACCTAACTGGATTACAACGCCTACACCCTCTACGCCGGGTCAAACACACATGATACACTGTACTTGCCATAGATTTCCCCGAACTCTGCTTCCAGCAGTTCACAAACTACACTACCTACAGTTCACCCGCCTCAGACTCGCTTGATCCGCCATTAATAACCATCAGACGTAGGTTTATCTATGTATGAACCCGTAACTGCTGGATGGGCTGCCTAGACTCGTGTGATCGAGGGCCTGGTTGCCAAGTCCCAGTAGGGCTACTTTCGATTCCGCGCGGGTAGACGTAAAACGATGTGGACATTTGTCCAAGCCTTCTACACCATCCCAGGTAATAAAACCCGGGTCCAGTGATTGGGAGGGGGGGGACATCTCAACACGCACACGCGTAGGCCTGTTGCTTGCCAAATATGTCGCGGGCGATCCGAAGCGCGTGAATAATACACGGAGTGGCCTCCTCAACACTGGGATATTCCGTTGATGCTTCCTGAATATTATTATGAAAGTTGTCAAAGAGAAAAGGCGACCAGGTTTAAGGACACAATGTATTTCCAGGATCTCGTATCCGGGTGTGTTGGTACACCGAGCATGTGGAACGAGGGCGTGTTGTCGACGCTCGTACAATTAACATCGCGAAGTTCAGCGACCATCCTTAGAACTCTAAAAAGGGCGCCGACATCCGCACATGAGGTTGGGGGCATAGCCGAGATATTAACCGTAACAGTAGCATGGTAGCCTAAAACCTCAGGTCAACCTATGCCTGAACGGTCGCCACCGTAGCCACACAGACACCAACAACCCTCACCTGTGATGAGATCTGAGACGTGTTTTCGCTTCTCGCCCAAGACTTCCCGTATTGGTCCATATTTGTTTCCTCTCAGCAGCAGTTTGAGCACGATACGTTCGATCATTAGGCGACAGGCCTCCACATTATCCACCAGAAAGAGAAATGGAAGATTTTCACTAAGTGGGAGCATTCGTCCGTTGACCTCTCGAAGATATTCTGTTGTCGGGAGATTTGGGAATTTCGTTAGTGTGAATTAACGAAATTTATAGAGCTCATGCCCACACATACATACTGCTACATGCGATGTAATCATAGCCATAGTATACTCCGTAAGCCGGGTTCTACGAGTCTGGAGGCCGCCCATCTCAGAATTGTCATCCCGAAAGTCGTCAATGGGGTACACAATGCTGTCTGCTTACCCGTGTCCATGTCATAAAGGCTACCGGAGGATGACATTCAAGATGCCAGCAGTTGTTAAATAAGAGGAATGCGACATGATATACTTGAAACAAAAGGCGCAGCTCTATCCGAGACGTGCAGGAGCTTGGGCCGCGCATGAGTTCGGAGTTGAACAATACAAACTGTCCAACTATGCGGCGGACAAACGCTTCAGCAAGAATTTTAATCTTTGCAGAGTTAATGGATCCAAAAGTGAATGTGCCACTGGCTGTCGAGCATATGGTTAGCAGCAAGGACCTTCGTGACTATGTAATGATCAATAGTGCACAGCCACATGGCAAAGGTCTAAAAATCTTGATTGGCTCACCTTGTGGTCGGCTGTACCTGTTGCTGGTCTCTTCCGTTCCAAAACTTCTAACTTGTGTCCTTACAAAACTATGGCTTGGAACAAAAAACACGGAAATGCTCTGCCGAACACCCAATATAATTTGAACACGAACAGCTCTGGGACCAACATGCAACCCCACTATGCCAATGCCTACTATGCACATGGGGGATACTATGCACAGCCTGCTACGGTACAGCCTATGCAAATCACTATTCCATCGCCTGGTTTTGCACGTAACCAGCCTATGGCGTCTCTTATTCATGCTCACATGAGGAATCGTGTTGGTCCTGTGCGCTGCACATATGAAGGCTGTCTATTCGCAGGGTCACAAAGAGAGGTCGAGGTCCACGAATGGACAGGCATTTAATATTCCCGCTCGGGTGGGAAGAAAATCAAGGGCAAAAGAAACGTAAGAGGGGCAAGGATCTGAAGATACCGGAGACGACGCCTACGTCGACGAAGAAGCACAGTTTCGCGGAAACGGGTGAGTTCGGCTATTCAATGTGCACTTTCATGGCCTGATCCGTTCAGCTCTGTTGCTATCCTGGGAACGGATACAAAGCTGGATTCACCTGAGGCAATTGCAGCATGGCTAGAGGCAAGAAAGCAGCGCTGGCCATCAGCTAAGCGAATAGCAGATAAAGTGAGCTACAAATTCAAAATCACATAGACTGTCAAGCTACACGGTTCGATAGGTTCAGCTCGACGGGAGGCTCTTGAGCGAGGCCAAATAGTCACCGATACACAGAGGCCCCATCGTTCCGATTCGAACATTAGCAATAACAGAGGGACCATGCAGCGCGGACGAGGCCGAGGCCGTGGAAGAGGCAGAGATATTGGCGGAATCCAGCGCAACCCAACTCCAAGCACAAGACCAAAGGAACATTCTGATTATGTCGGACTGGGAGGCTACAGGGTGCAGGGAGAGACAGGGAACGGCGTAGGGGTGGTACCAGTGTCACTCCATCGACTCCTTTGGCTTCTGATAGCTCCAACCTTGGCGACAAGTCACTGTTGGGCTCCCTTGCAGCCTCAAGCTCGGATTTGGATTCGGGCCTGGACTCAGGCTCGAGCTCAAATACGGATTCGAAGGAAGCTCCGGGTCAGATATGGACCCAATAGAGGATGCAGTGTCGTCCAAACTAGCCCCAAATCAAAATACCAACATGGGCGTGGAGCCGGAAAACGCCAAGGCTGAAGAACCAACGAGGACAATCGAACCTGTGGGTAGATCAAGTTTTATCGCGAGCATGTCTAACTAAGTTATTAGACTGCTATTTCGCAGCAGGCCAAGGTGCAGCCGTTCAAAAAACGTCCCTCTCAGCCACCTAAGACTGCATATAACCCTTTTAACCGAAGGCCAAACCTCTTGCGCAATGTACGCTCCTTCCTTTTTGATGTTGTGGAATGGGTTGACCAAATGCTCTTTTCAAGTTATTGGAGCCTGATATTCAGGCTACCGTGTCCAACCTCTCACAAGCCATTAGGTTTTTGGTTGCTAATGATTTCTTGGACAACGTTGAGCTCAGACCTGGCGATGCAGATAATACGCTGGTCCAGCCGTTAGGTACCAACTCCACAGAGCCTTAGCATCAGCAACAATTAGAAAAGCAAGCATTGTGGTGTATTAAACAAATCGTAATTTATTTGATTGGGCTATCAGGCTACTGGGACGAACATGGCTTAGTGAGCTTTTGCCTTTTTAGACGAAGCATCATCAACTTCCGCTGCGCGCTTCTTGGCCGATCCATTGGTCATCTGGACATCTTGAGCGTTCACGGCAGCGAAGTACTCGAGTGAGTTGGTCGGGTCAGGCTTGATGGTGTGATCACCCTTGTTCCAGTTGGCCGGGCAAACCTCACCGTGCTCTGTGAATGGGTGGCAGTTGAGTCAGTTAGAAGCTCGAAGCTGCGGAACGTGAACGCAGCTTACCTTCCTATTTGTAAAGAAACCAAGTTACGAGCCAACGGAGACGTGGCGTCAATACTACGGCTTTGCGACACATCAGGGCACGTCGACATCACGCACCGTGTACTGGAATGCCTCTAGTAGACGAATGGTCTCATCCACTGAACGTCCGACAGGAAGATCGTTAATTGTTATTTGCCTGTCCACGAATAAGCACCTCCAAAGCCGAGGAGATAAGGATGTACATACCTGAGAATGCCTTTCGGGTCGATGATGAACAGCCCGCGGAGCGCAATGCCTTCATCCTCAATTAGCACACCATAATCGCGAGACATTTTGTGGCTCTTGTCTGACACGAGCGTAATTTTCATGTCAGGGCCAATCCCACCAGCCTTGGCAGGTGTGTTGGACCATGCCAAATGAGCATACTCAGAGTCGGTTGAAACGCCTATCAAGAGTCAAGAATCGAATGAGTGCACTATTAGTGCCAACAAAAGCAGTGGAGTCTGACCAATGAGCTGAGCGCCCAGTTCCTGGAACTTCGGCAGTGCGCGGTTGAAGGCAAGAATTTCGGTCGGGCATACAAAACTAGAGAGCAAATCAGCACAATGAACATATATAACTGGAGCTTAAACGTACGTGAAGTCCATTGGCCAGAAGAAGAGAACGACCCTGGCGAGCATATGTTAATAGGGCGGTAAAGCACGTTAGGTATCTGACTTCTCACCATTTTCCCAAGTAATCCGACAAGGAGATTTGCTTGAACGCGCCGTCCTCGACAGCAGTGGCAGTGAACGCAGGGGCGGGACGCTGGACATAGACAGGCATGGCTTGTGGTGGTTGACAGAAGGAAAGATGGCTAACAGGAACAGGGATACGCGGTATTTATATTTTGTCATATTTGCGACATCTTAGGGTCCAACAGAGTCTGTTCATTCGTGTGCAAGCCACGCGGCAATATGTTTCCCAATGTTTATGTGGCCAACTTAGCGTGAAACATTTGATGTCGATTTGCGATTAAAACACGGATGTTACTATTTGTACTCTACGGCTTCATCTACGAACTGGCAGAGCTCCCACTTTCACTACCTGAACCATCCTGTTCTTCATCTTCAGAAATATCAAGAGATCGAATCTCTACCTCGAATCCAGAACTCTTCAGCCCATCCGCGATATCTGTCACCTTCGAGGGCGCACTTGCAATAACGGCGATGGAAGTTGTTGGATCAAACAAGGGTAAAATGTGGGTTTTCAGGGCTTCTCGTACGCTGTCCAACGTCACCGCTTGAATACTCGCTAAAAGTTGGCGCCCATGGTCTTGTGGTACGTTTTTCAAGACTTGGTTTACAAATGAATCCAGCCCCTGTTAATTACGAGCATTGGTCTGAGGTTCTTTGGACATCTAGAACTGACGTACCGCTTTTCCTGGAGACGATACCCTTCGGGTTAACGAGAACACTAGGCTGCTCTTGGCTGCATCCAATGCGGTTTCGTTTAACTCAATCTAGTGAAATATGCGTTTGATTGGGTTCTAGGCGTTATAGTAGGGAGGCGCAGGATTACTCACTGAGCCATCCACCAGCCCTGAACAGCCTTCGCGCCAGCCTGGAATCCCTTATAGCTGTCTGGGGCCTTTTCAGCGGGTAGGGAAATTTTAGCAACTGGTTCACCGACACTAGTTGCAGGCTATCACTCACCCGATACAAAGTGAAACTTAAATGTCCTGCTTCAACATCTAGCGACATGTTTGCTCCGTAAGCGAGACCACTGCCTCGAATGAGTTTCCACAAGAAGCTTTCCGTGCCATCTAGTACTTCACAAGCCACACGAAGGGCCGGGTATTCTGGATGATCAAACCCAACAATAGACTTGGAGGTATGTGTTGCGTAAGAGCTCTCGATGGTCGGTAGCGAAACTATGATGGCCTAGCTATAGTTAAGCCACAAATAACGAGAAGATATTCCACAGCCGGTTCTACCTTTTTGCTCGGATTTTTTCCCATCGACGAAAGCACATCCTTGGACCAAGAGATAGGGTCAAGGTGATCAACCTTAAGGCTGTGTTAGCATACACACATAGCTTTACTTCGACTCCAGTACCTTGATATTCTCGAAGCATTCTTTCCATGCAGAACGGGGCCGCTTCAAAGACAAGATGTTTCCGGTTACGGAAAATCGCATACCACTACCGTTCGTGACTGTTGCGAGTCGAATATACACTATTGGACGAACTGTACACATACATGGCACACTCACCGTGCTCCCTAAACTCTTTCATATGTTTGATAACTTCCTCGGGATTTTCTTGCAGTCGCTTCGCCAACTCGGGAACAAATTCCATCTGAGTGGTGATGCTTCCGGCGTTCGAAACGGACTTGGACGTCTCGAACACCAGTGAGTTGGAAACGGACTGCATGATAGTGTTACCATCCCGTTTTTGCTCTGGCAATGATTGCAGAATCTTGGCAACATTGACTTCAAGGCTTCAGAAAATTAATTAGCCGGGGTGGTAGGTGGTATGGTATGGTAACCTACCGGTCTTTGGTATATTCGGGAGCATACAAGAGGTCCCGTAGCAAACCAATGATGGTGCCATACTGTGATAGCTCAGCTTTGATAGCAACGCGAATAGTATCGGCGAAGTAGCCATTCACTCCGCAATCCGCTTCATATGCAACAGATACCTCATCAAGCTTCTTGATCAATTCTTCATGAGATAGCTTGATTCCATCCGCTTGAGTCACTGGAGAGCAAAGAAGGACCCCAGATATAATCCAATATATCTGGACAAGTTATGAGTAATGTGACTTGAAATAGCAAATGATAGACTTACGGACGCAAGTGAGCGGGCAAGGTCGTGGTGGATATCCATGCGCTAATAGTGACAAAGTCCGACTACAATGCTTGGTCAATAACCACCAGCTGAACAGGTGTCATATTACTCACGTGCACATGATCATATTGAACAAAGTAGGGTAAAGGGACGGGATCAGCGTCAAGATGTTTCTGCAATGCAGAACGATCCGCGCCACCGTTGACCGTCCCGTTTCTATCGAATGGGTTGTTCTTGGCGCTCTGGACAGGTATCCAAGAAATGCTGGATACATCAGGCACTGGGAAGCTAGTAAGCATGTCCATTGGGATTGGTTTATCGTGTTCCGCCTTGGCTTCTTCTAGCTGTCTTTCAAGCTTCGCAAGACCGTCAGGTCCAAGTGCCTTCTTTTGAGCTTCTATCCTGGCCTTCTCGTCACTCTCCAATTTGTCTTGAAGCTTAGCGGATGGCCTGGCACCGACCACAACCGAAGGGCCATTGATCCAGTACCTAGGCATGGTCAGGAATGTCAATGGCGGTGCCTACAATAATCATACTTAGTCAAAAGGTCAGCCCATTGTTGGGCTGTCCATTTCTCCAAAGTGTCGTATCGTTGCATTTCTGCAACGGTCTCTGCTAGCTCACTCCCATCGGGTTTGCCGTACAGGAACTCTAGAACAGCGTTTAAAAATATGCTCGATTCATGCAACATACTGGGCCTTACCGCTTATCAGCCCGTTTGAGAATACGTCACCCCCACTTGATTCCAAAGTGCTCTTCAGCTGCATACCACCAACATCAGCCGGCGCATCTACATATACCAATAGCTCCTAACCTTGAGCCTGTCCCTCTTGATAACCAAGCGTATTCGTTCCATGTCTATACCGTCCTCAACAATCCTCTTGAGGCTATTGACTACTTTAGAATGTAAATCATCTAGGTGTTCCGTTGGAACTGAGCCGAAATAAATATTTTGGGTAGTGAATGTTGCACGCTCTTCCATGTCGCAATATATGTACGTGCTGTTAAACAGAGTGGGTCAGCATCAAGAGAGGGGGGGTGCAAAGTAGCAGGGTCCCTACCATAACGGATTCGCCGTTTCTACATATTCTTTGGTGAGAGGAGAAACAGGCGAGTCAGTAAGGTAAAGCCCGAGCAACTCCATTGCCTGTGATACCCGTTAGCTTTTTCGTACAACGGGCTGATAATGCTATACGGCTCACTTTTGACTCGGTAAATTCCGCGGGAGGCGGCCCTTGAAAAGAGACTCCAACCTCTCCAGCGCTCTCATCTTGTTCGGGGAAATCAACACTCGCCCTAGTCACCCCTTTCAAGTTAGGTTGCTTGGAGCTCGCTGTCTCGACAAATGGCCGCTTCCATCCAGGGGGGTTTGGCCCTTGGGCTGGACCATGGGCCAGAATACTGGGTTCCACTTTGGTCTGAAGGACGTGAAGCAACTCTTGGGTCTTCAGTTTTCCCGAAACGATAAGGCAAAGGTTATGTGGAACGTAGTAAGACTTGTGATAGTCCCGAACTGGTTGCGGTTAGTGATTGACCAGTGATAATGCACGACTCGGACTCACTTTGTTCCACCTTAAGCACCCTCAAGGCTTCCATCAGTCCGCCTGTTTCGCTACGGTATCCACTCCCATCGGGATTAAACAGTGTTTGGATTCTTTGTATGTCCATTAGCCATCCATCTGTACATCACCAAACACTACTTACTTGTTATGCATCAAGTCACCTGCAGTATTTTGTCGCCCTTGCATCTCACTATACACAACCCCAGCGTCTTCCGCCTTGGAGTTGATGTGATGAACCTTTAGGCAAAGGCCCGATTAACATCGCTTGATAGCCAAGGCCCGATTGAGACTCACCTCGGTCACGAAATCTGCATCCGTGATTCGTGGATACAAAATATGGTCGACATACACTGGTAGCAGTTGCAAGAATCCTTGCCCGCCAGCGGTTGAAATCGTGTACGCGGTATGGTCCGTGTCCGTCCATGCGTTTGTACCCTGAGAGAACGCCCGGTTGGCGAGATTGTCTAAAACTCCTTTGTAGGGATATTGTTCGGAGCCCATGAAGACCAGATGTTCAAGCGTGTGCGGACACCCTGAATCATCGAATATTTCGGTGGCTAACACGAAGTATCCCTTGACAATGGGAGCTATAGACCCTAAATCAGAAAGTGGCAAGCTAGGTGGGCAATTTGCTCACCATCATAGTCGACATGCAGAACGGTCAAGCCCGTCTTCTTGCTCCTCCATTTAGTGAGCTAAACAAAATTTATATGTTCTGTGAACGCTCGATAGCAAAACCGCGTACCTCGATGTCTGCATAATCAACCTTGACTCGCTGCAAGAGCTCAAAATTGCCCGTATCAAACGGTTCCGTGGGGATAGTCATCGAAAGAGAGAATTTGGAGCTACGAGAATCCTCGCCGAAAACTGACTGCACAGCCGTTGTGAAAGGGCAAATGTGGCGGAGAGATGGAAACGCGAGGCCTCGTGTGATCAAGGAAACGCGCCGTAGACCAAGGGTATTCCTAATTGGTAGTCGGGATCTGAGCATGAAGGCAACCAAAAGCACAACAGTGCTAGCGAGAGCCGGAAATATGAGGCACCGACGAGACAGTTTGACGAATAGTTGGTAGCCTCGGGGAGGCTACTCACGCCGGGCGCTTAGCTTGGAATCACCAGCTGCAACTCCACCAATTTTTGGCTATCAACTGTTGTCACAATGCAGTGGAGTGTTGATCGAAATCCCCACTAGCGTTTTCTAGGCAATTGCGTTATGGGCGCCTCTAAATTTGCCCACCAAAGTTCGGTGGAGCCCGACGTGTCTATTTGTCCTAGAATATGATGTCTTCAATACATAGTATGCTTGTGTATACACATAGAACCTCGTCTCGATGAAAATTGAACGACCATGAACCGCCCAAAAACGCTGAAGCCACAACTATACAGTGGATTAATCATGTTGGAATAAGGTGTATGAAACGGAAAGAAGAGTCCATCAAGTGGATCTTCTAGAACGTTTGGGGCCAAGAGCGACGAGCGAGGTGGTCCTTCCGTTTCTTATTTCGATCCCAGAGGTAGCGGAAGTGAGTGCTAGCCTTCGCTTTTGTACCATCGGCTTGGGTGTGGCGCCGATGCCGCTGACAGACGCTTGGGGGATAGGGAAGAGAGCTACAGGCTTCTTGACGGGCTTCAGCTCATGGAAGTTTGGTTTGGGATCCATTTGTGCGTCATCCGAGTCGGATATGAATTCTACATCTGAGCTCTCAGAGCCGTCTCGAGGGCCATCCTCATCACTATCGATAAGGGTGATCGGAGTGTTAGCATCGTTGGGACCAGAGGAGTCGCTTCGGATGGAGACAATGGATTCCTTGCGAGAGATGCGGGAAGCAGGAGGGGGCATAGCGGAGCGGTTGGCGTTGTTCTTATTTTCGAGAGCACGATTGACTTCAAACGCCAGCGACTTGTTTGTCTCGCTCATGTTTTTGAACTATAAATAATATGTCAATCGATTTCATGAGGTGCTGCGAACAGCGCTCACCTTTCTCTTTAGAGTCAACAGTCGTTCGCGGGCTGTGTCCCTGCTCTCCTTACATTCAGCCAGCTCCTTTTTTAACCCAGATACTGTTTGGCGTTGCCCCTGCATCTGCTCCTGAAGATGCGCCTTCTCCCTCGCAAGGGCCTCGTAGTTGCGCGTCAACCGCGTGCAGTCCGCGGCAAGCGTAGTGATATCTTGGGCATAAGCTAAATTACGACCCTCGAGGTTGGCGCACTGCTGGGATAACCTGGCATTATCTTGAACTAAACGTTCGTTTATCTTTCGGGCTGCATCGAGTTCTGCGTTTAGTTGATCTGCCGATTGCACCGGCGTGAGCTTCTTAGACAAGTGGCTAACCATCGCATCTAAGCCATTAATCATAGACTTTGACCAGCCGTATCGGTCAACAAAGGCTATTTCGCTACGAGTGGAGGACTCACAGCAGTAGCCTGGGGTTCCTTCAACTTCTTTGCGTTCGCTGAAGCCGACTTGAGATCCTTCAGCACCCTTTTCAGACCCGCTTCGTTGGGCTCGTTGACACAATCTCCCACAAGCTTCATCACCGAGCGTATTTCAGCCCGAAATAGCTCGCTCTCGGACTTTTCCTCCTCAAAGAAGAGCTTGATCGTATTCTTTGGATACGAATGCTTCTTCCTGCACATTGGGCACTCGAGCCTGTTGGGTGGGTTATTGCGGCTCGCCCACTGTATTAAACAGTCATCGCAACAAACATGGCCTGGAGTTAAGGGCTGCGATCGAACACTTTAGCATATTGGACTAAAGGAGACCACCTACCACACAGAGAGAGTGCAAACGTCCTTCCGCTCGATAGTTTCTCCTGGCATATGTTACAGATCGCCGTCATCTTCGTGAGACACGAGACAATCCTCAACAGACCCAAGATAAAATAATCACAAATTTCGTGAAGGCTTAATGTATAACCCGTCGAAACTAGCCCAAAGATCAGGCCACCTGCGAGATGGAGAATGCCAAGCCGAGTGTCTGAGCAAAGAGAAGGTCGTCGGGGAGGATTGCAACGCCAGCTCACGTGACTATTTTAGCCAATCACTTGGACGCGAGCCAAACAGAAGCTTTGGTACCGCAAGTCACCCAGCCAAGCACCGATGCAGCAACTATGTCAGGCAATAACTAACACCCGAATTCTCGGATCGAATAAAATCATTTCAGCCATTTCTGCTGAGCTCCAGCGTGGGCAAATCTCTGGAACTGGAAGTAAGCCAGCCAGCGATTCACCAAAAATTACTCGCCACGCAATCAATTGTCATCTCCTGCCGCAGTCCTTCGTTGCGTGAGTTAGTGGCACTATCCTTCCGCGGGTATTATTATAATGAATGGCGCACGATTCCAAAACTGCAGCTATATCAGTTGACTCGCAAAACATGCGCCACGTTTGATGGATGGCACATTAGCTTGCGTTTGCCAGCTTCCATGGTGGAACAACCCGATAACATATTCCTATACATCCATTCAGTGTGGCTTTTTGCGCGTTATATTTAGACATTGTATTATCGGTTGCCTGTGTTATTGCACGAGCTTCATGGTTGAGTCAACAAGACCCGATGATCGTACAAACAGTGCCACCTTCTCACCACAACCACCACCATGTCCTTTCATCCTATCTTCCACCTCGAACCCCGCCCGCACCGCGAACTCTCAGCCACGACCAGCTCCCGCAAGCAACACATCCGCTTCACCTACGACATCCTCCACGTCTGTCTTCAACGAGGTGACCTCGCACGAGCCCAACGTGCTTGGTTGATACTTGTCAAATGCCCCGAGATCGATCTCAGGACAATCTGGCAGGTTGGCTTGGCTCTTATACCACGCGAAGGAGGGAGAGAAAGGAAGAGGGGGAAATCGACGAGAGAGCATGTGGGATATTTGAAGCGGGTGAGACTTCAGATCCCAGCGATGGTAAGTTTGACATGTTTGGGTGGATCGAAAGCACCGACCGAACAAGGGGAAAGCAAGAAACTTTGTTGAAAGAAACCATCCTTGCTCTGATAGATATGGGCGAGTACCAAGAGGCGCTGGATGAGCTCGATTTGTGAGTCTGCCGGCTCGGCTCTAAACCCATACGTCCATTGAGGTCAGGCAACCAGGTATATTGTGACCATGCCATTTGACCAGAATGCCGTGTTGCACATCTATGCGGGGATGTTGTGGTTATATACAGCACAACCCCGTAGAGAGATAGATGATGACGGCAAGAGCGAAGAAGGAGCGCTAAAGGATGGTAAGATAATTACCTGTTGCGTTATCAGCTTCATCTACACGATATCCAGATGGCGGACCGATAGACATACGAAACTATGATTCGTCTCGAATAGGATCCGCAAAACGGCACTTTAGGAGAGCTCTTACTCTCGATCCAGATAATGCATTTGCGCAAGGGTTTCTTGGCAGAGTGAGCCCATGTGTATAGAGTCGTTGCGGAACTAATTTACCAATCCAGCTCGGAGCCGATGTCCAAGAAACTCGTCGTGGGCCCATAAATGCTATGGAAGTCGATAACGAGGGAGATGCGGTCGCTCCTAACCCAGCGGTAGGATCAGACGAAGAGGTACGACCGGCCAAGAAGGCACGAAGCACGATCAAGCAACCGCTATGAGCTGCATACAACCACTTTTGCTTGCTTCCTCCGAGTTTTGCATATTGTAAAATTGATGTCAAAAGATAAATCGCACATGCATGGCATAACAACACAAGCGTAACCGGCGGTACAGCGTGGGCTCGGCCAGAGACCAAGGGGGGGGGGTGAGACAGCATAGATTGAAAGGGGTGGATACAATCTGCGCAGATTTTACTTCTTCTTTGCAGCCTCCTCTTCCTCCTTCTGCTCGCTGCGTGTCAGGGGTTTTCCTTGTATGCGCGATAACATGGCGTACCTTTTTCTCGCGCACCTTGCGTGCACCAGCATGGCGTTGGTCGGCACGGGCGTTGCGGAGGGTGCGGTATGCCTGGAAGTCGCGCTCCTCGGCGGTGATCGCACGAGGGCCCTCGTGGACGAAAGAGGCGGGGAGAGGAACGGGTGCGCGAGTAGTCTCGGCCTTGAGGTCGTCGCCCTGGTTTCATTCCACACTCATCAGCGAGTTGAATTAAAACAAGCACGAAAGACTGACCGTCGAATCGCCCTTTTTGGGCTTCTTGGAGTTGCGCGGGAACACAATCAAGCGACCCTTGTACGCCTTCAATCGCTCAACGTTGAGGGCCTTGCCCTCCTCGCTCAGGTTCCTCCGCCTGTGGTCCACGGTGATACCAATGGTGCGCGCCTCTTTGCGGCCAATGCCAGCGGCCTTGAGCTCGCCAAGGGTGAATCCGCGGCCCTCGCGGATCTTGATGTTGTACCTCACGGTCTGTGCGCGGACGGCTGGGCGGAGGAGATGGAGCGGGCGCACGCCGAGGGTCGCAGCCTTGGTCTTGCGGGCTTGGCGACGGCGGAGTTTGCGCCCGGGCTGGTCGAACCAGGTGCGGACGCGGCGCTGCCAGTCCTTGCGGAAGTGGTTGGCGTGGAGGACGTTGTTGTGGGCGAAACCCATTGTCGAGTCTGGGGCGGAGTGTTAGCGATCCATCTGTCCGAGTGCGTGCCATCCGTCGGTTTCAGAGGTTCTGCAGCTCCAAATTTCCAGCAAATAACATGGGACGCTCTCTGGACGCCTCTGGAGACACTCTGTCATAGATTCATAGCGAGTTCACTGACCTTGATAGTGCCGAGGACGAAAAGCGCGATGACCAAACGGCCTAGTGAAACTGTATCCGTTCCGATGCTGTCTAGTCACGTGATATGCAGCATGTAACCCCCTGAAATGCGCTTGCAACGTGCGAGTTCAATAACATTTGCATCATTGATTTACATTCATTAGACGTGCAAGAGATTTGCGGCAACCGATGATCGAGTTTGAGTCTTGCTTGTTTCGAGCACAGAGGTGCTCGACGTCGATGATGGGCGACGCACGAATCATGCACGCAAACCACGCTGCGGGCTGTGAGTCGCAATATCGGGATCCGGTTCATCACCCGACGCATTATTCGGCAGCCTATGCGGACGGTCACACGAGTCTAGTACGCACCATGACTCGAATCGGGAGTTGGGCGGGATCGATAGTGGTCACGTGGGACGGTTCGCAACGGCCTCGAGGCGGCCATGAGTTGGGGCGAATTGCGCTGGGCACACGTTGCAACACAGCGGACTGCGGCGGGTGGAGTAATGGGGGGGGGCGGCGGGATCGCCATTGGAACGGGGTGGGTGTATGCGCGCGGGCGGTGGGCGGGCGACGGCAAACAAAGGCGGGAGAGCGGACAGGGAGGGAATCACATGCCAACGGGATCCTTTTTCACAAAAAGGAAACCCACAGGAACAAGGTAAGCGCTGTGGGATGTGTGGGGGACAAACACGTGTGGGAGGGAGAGCCTCGCGGACATCAGCCGTGTATCACAGCTATCTCGCAGCGGTCGCGTGTTCTGGAGTATATAGGCGCAGGGCGGGGTGCGCTCTCCCACCCACTGATCTCCTGCACATCACCATGTCTGCCCCGGCCACGCCCAACCGCCCAGACGGGCTCGCATCGCGCTTCAAGTCGTTCCGCTCGCCCACCCGCTCGCTCACCCTCGCCGCCGGTCGCCCTGCGTCCCCCACCCCCACCGGCCCCGACGGCCGCCCGACCCCGACCCGCTCCAGCACGCGCGACTCGGCCTCGCCGCCGTCGACCAAGTCCCGCAGCATGTTTGGCTTTGGCCCCCGCAAGTCGGGCCTTGGCTCGTCGGGCACCCCCAGCACCGACGCCGTCAACACCACCACCAGCACCGACGCCCCCACGACTGAGGCCCCCAAGACCGAAGAGCCCGCCTCGATCGACACGCCTGAGCCCGCGAAGCAAGAGCCAGGACACGCGCGCGCCCGCTCTGGCTCGACCGTGTCGACCCACTCTTCCCATGGCCCACTCACCCCACCGCTTCCAAGCCAGGTCGCCGAGCCAGCGCCGATCTCCAAGGCGGACGCCGACCCCGTCGCTGAGCCCCACGACGGCGCGTCGATTGCGAGCTCGCGTTCGCCCAGCCGTCTCCGTCGCCAGGTCTCGAATCTGAGCCGTCGCAGCATCAGCGGCAGCATCCGCCGTCTCTCGCTCCTCGGCCCGGGCACCACCAGCCCCCCTGCGGTCGAGACCACCCCTGCGGTTGGTGAAATGGAAACACGCAGTCGCTCGCCCTCGATCTCTGAATCCGTCCGCCGCCTTGCTGCGAGCCCCGAACCCGCTCAGGTCGCATCCTCCGAGCCAGTCACATCCGAGCCCGAGCCTATCGCTTCCGAATCTGCAGAACCGGCCCAGCCTGCCCCAGTCGAGGCTCCGGTCGCCACGACCGAGGCGCCGATCGAGCCACCAGCTGCCACCGAAGCACCGGTTCCTATCGCTGAACAGGCTGCCCCCGCACCCGCCGAGGCGCCAGCACCCGTCGAGGCACCGGCACCCATCGCAACAGCTGCCCCTGCACCAGCTGAAACTTCCCGGCCCCAGACTCCGTCCAAGTTGAAGCCGTCCATGTCTCGCAACGCGAGGTGAGTACTCTGCCTCGTTGCCATCTGACATCATTGTCTAACTTACGTCTTGCCAGCACGGCCTCTCTTACCAAGTCTCCCGAGAAACCAGAGCCCAAGCGTCGCAGCACCCTCACCAACTGGGCACGCCGCAGCCTTGACCGCAAGCCTAGTGGCAGTGGCCCTTCGCTCGTGCGATCTCCATCTCGCGGTGCACTCAGCGGGGACGACAGCGACAACGAGTCTCTCAAGGAGCGCGAGCGTGGTTGGAACACTGGCCGCGCTGTCCCCCCTGTTCCCGAGCCCAAAAAGTCGGATGACAACATCAAGCGTCGATTCAGTCTCGGTCGTCGTTCTTCCACCGGTGGCCATGCCAAGACCCCAAGCGAGTCCGCCAGCGAGTCTGAGAAGAAGCCCAACTGGGCATCCAAGGTCCTCCGTGTTGGGTCCAAGAACAAGAAGGACAAAAGCGAGAGCGGTTCCCTCGCCGGATCGGAGACCACTGCTGTCGAATCTACCGAGCCCACGTCGTTCGCCGACTCGCGCCCGTCCCTTACTATTGCTCCTCCAGTAGCTACGACAGAGCCAGCACCACTCTCAGTCATTGCCGAGTCTCCAGCCGTCCAACTTGGTCCTGGCGTCGGTTCTCTCCTTGCCAATACTACCGAGGCGATGAAGGACGTTCCTGTTGACACCAAGCCGGTAGAGCCCACCGTTCCAGAGGTCACCGAGGAGCCAGTCGCAATTGCGCCTGTCGAGCCCGTCGCGGCTGTTGCAATCGAACCGGAGCCTGTTCCTGAGGTTGAAGCGGCTCCTGCTCCCGTCGAGGCGGCGTCTGAACCTGTTGCAGTCGAGCAAGCCCAGGCAGCAGCCACCGAAGAGATCCAGCCCAAGGATGTGGCAGCTGTTTCTGACGCTGCTGCTCCCGCTCAGATCGAGACCGAAGTTGTTCCCGCCCCACCCGAGAATATGCTCAGCCCGATGAGCCCCAACAGCCCCTCCTCGACCCCATGGGATCCCACTGCCCAGCGTGAGATTGCCCGTGCCGTATCCCCTCGTCGTGCCAGTGCTGCTGGGCCGTCCAACCGTTCGCGTGTGCCTAGCCCGGCACCGAGCATTATTGGTGTCAAGAGGAAGGCCGTTGATGATCCTGATGCGTCTGCAGGCCGGGTTCGGTATTTGCCAAGTAAGTTTGGCCGTCTCATGTTTCGATCCAAAGCTAATCAATATTTTACAGACTGGGCCGTTAGCCCCGCGATCCAACTCGCTGTTACGCTCTCGCTCGTCCTTCCCCGTCGCCGCCGTGACATCGCAAATCCCGCAAACCGACGCAGCAGGGGATGGTGGCCATTCAGGCGCTCCGGTCCACGTACCGAGCTCCGCTACAACGCAATCCGAGGCGTCAACGAGGAGGTCCCTGTCGTGTCTCGTAGCTGGACCGTCCCGGCTGTGGTCCGCACAACGGCCAAGGTCATCACCGCCCCTGCACGCTTGATGTTCCGCCTGTTCGTCCCACGCTCATCATCGACCTAATGACCAAACTATGGACAATTAGATGCTTGTTTTCTTGATGCTTTTCTCGCCTGTTTTGACGCCTCTTTCTTCGATGTACTTGTTCTCTTTCCATGACTCCCTCTCACGCTGAAATATCTTCTCTCATTTACCAAAGGCGAAAAGTCTATTTATTGTCATGTTTGCACTCTGCTGCTATGTATGACACACGTCCTTACACGATATCCATGACGAACAAATGTAAATGCATGCAAATTTTACGCTGCAGTTTTTGTGTGAGAGTTGACATTTCACTTGGTCGGAAAGGGGTATAAATTAGTCATATCGACTGTTGGCACAGGATATTAAACCATGTTAGTGCTGTGCCTGTCAACGTGCTACCATGGGTATCTACCTTTTATGCCCAACACAAAGCTACGCTGAGATCTCTGTAGGCACCTGTCTATTCTGTGCCTTCCACGTTCGGTTGATTTGCGAATAGCACTCGGGACATATGTGGTGCGCTCTCTTCGGCGACCCACACCCTGGACAATTGACGATATCTATTGGACAGAAGCCGGTCAATATAATTTGGCAGAGCACAGAAAGGAAACAGGGGCCGGAACAAACGCACTTGTCTTGTCCTTGAGGCCTTTGTTCGCACTCCTCATCCTTTTCTTCGAGTGCGATGTCTTTTTCTTGGGTACGGCGAGAACAATAGGCGGGAATAGCTCCAGTAACGTGCGCAGGCTAGGCAACGCGAAAAGTGATCGCGCAGGGGTCTGAGCAGCGGGTGCTGGTAATGCAGTCAACCCAAAGAAAGTCGTCCATGAGCGGAGCGAAGTGCGAGTCATCGAAAGCCCTAGAGAAGCCATATGATTTAAAAAGATATATACAGCGAGCCTCAGGTCTGGGTGAATAGACAACTTTTGTTGATCGTCGAGGCGGGGATGAATGCTCGTTCGATAGGCGCCGAGGAGGTTGCGTTTGGAAATCAGTCTCTCATCTCTACCCGTTCCACTCGTCCACCATGTTGCGATTTACAAGGCCACTCAGGCAGGCCATCAAATCTACCACGGGAATTTATGGCATGAAAGTCACATATATCATACATATATGACCAATTTTAACGATTCCTAACAGTGCCGTACATCCCGATCCCCTGCCTGCCCTGCGCAAGACCTACGAATCGACGCTCTCTGTCCTGAGCCAGATGCCACCGCATGCAGTATACAGACAGGGGACCGAAGCTTTGATCAAACACCGGCTGGATCTGATCGAAAAGTCCAAGGGCAATCCAGCCGAGGTCGAACGTGCGCTGGGAGAGGGACAGATTGAGGAAGTTTTGATGAGTGCGAGTGACGAGCTCACTCTGGCGGGCAAGATGCTCGAGTGGAAGGCGTAAGTTTTATTTTATTCAGGATCGCGTATTGGAGATTGACTAATTATCGGATAGGTGGGAACCGTTGGAGGACAAACCTGCGCCTGGACAATGGGATTATGTTTGAGACTAGATAGCGTCATGAAGCTATAAAATTGGTTCTCTTGTGAAACAATCGAGCTGTATGACAGCTCTGTGTGTCTCAGTTCCTCGGCGTTGGCTCTTGTCCGTTGCTGAGAAGTGGGATTGCTCGGGATGGAGCTGCTCATAAACCCTCTACTATCGATTGGCCATCGAGTTTGTGCGTACTTTGAATCCGTAGCTGGTGCTCATGTTCTTGACTTCAGAAGCAAGTTCAACAACAAAATATTCATTGCAGAAGAGAGATCGAACAAATCAACATCATACAAACCAAAACGCCGAAAGGGAGAGATAAAGATGACACCAAAAAGCCCCTCCGGACACGAACAAGGTGGTACATATGGTCATTGAGAATTTTAACATCGTATTTCTGCATGTTTGTGCTCATCCGAGCGACGGGAAGGCCGATTCGTCGGATACATCGATATCTACGTTGGCACTGTTGCTGCGGCCTGGAGCACGACCGCCTCCCCCACGGCCACGGTCACGATCACCCCGGCCGCGACCACGGTCTCCACGGCCACGACCGCCGCGCTCGATGGGGGCAAATCTTGCGTCGATTTCGATATGAACCTTTTCTTCCTTCTTGGTACGAGCTTTGGGAGTAGCTTTGTTCTGGATCGCCCGGAAGATTAATACTCGGCGAGGTCGATTTATGCTAGACATACCTTTCCGACGAAATAGTTGTCCTCGTTCTCATCACGCAGAAGCTGCACGGCGCCTTTCCAGAGACTTGAGTCGGTACCTTCGTTGGCCGACCGCCCCTCTGGCTTGCTAGGGAGAGCCTCGGATGCCTTTTTCTTTGCGAGGTACTCAGTGAGAGTCATAGTGTTATCCTCTTCTTCTTCTTCCCGGGGACGGCGTTCAGCCCGTTCTTCGTCCTCTTTGGCAGTTTCTCCTCCCTCGGGAGGTGCGGCCCATTCATTGGCGGCAGGTGCACCCCACTCGCCGGCATCTGCAGCCTTGGCGTCAGCTGTAGCGTCAGCAGCACCCGATTCCTCGGCAGCGAGCTCGGTGCGGCCCTCATCGGCGCCCCATCCCGAGTTGACACGCTTTTCGGTATCACTTTGCTACTCGTCAATATTTATGTCTGATGCCAAATTCAACCACTTACGTCTTGCCAGTCTGCGAGTGACGATCTGGGCGGTCTCCACGAGGACCTCCACGGCCGCGTCCGCGTCCGCCTTGGCCACGGAATTCACCCGTAGCCCGTCCGCGTCCGCGTCCACGCTCGGCTGTATGCGCTACGTATGAATGACGACACTTTTTGTCTAGTTACTCGCACTCACTGCGTCCCTCTGCGAAGCGAACTCCTTCGCCGGTGGTCGCTTCTTGGGTGGGAACAGCGTCGTCACGGGGAGCAGACCTGTTTCCTCCCCCACGCTGGTAATAACGGCCGCCGCGGCTCGACGGACCCTTGGCAGGCTGGTCCTTCTTCACTGGTGCAGGCGTTGGTGCGGCTTTGGGGGCCGGTTCATTCGTCGGAGGGGCCGAGCTCGTCTCATCATCTGCATCAACAGACAAGGGTTAACGGGGCACTCCAGCGCGGCCAAACACAGGTACCATTGAGCAGCGCAAACGGATTTCGGGAGGCGACCGACATGGCGGCGGTGCCTTTGCACACTAGGCGGGCTCAGGCAGCGGTATACGGGTTGGGGGCGACGACGGCGGTCGTAATGATCAGCAATGATGTCTTGTCTTCGGGGTCCTGCCTTGTGTGGCTTGCGGGAAACTGTACAGCACCAGATGCGTATAAGAATTTGATTTGCTAAAACTTTTCCTCTTTAACGCTAAACCACGGCCTTTCTAAAAGCATATCGACTGACGGGCTAGCACGCCTTTCGGACTGTGTAGGCTGAGGATATCGGTATCGTATACTGGCCGGAGACTAGACATGTCGATGGGACTTGGGTGCGGCATACTCGTTCTGCTGTGGACTCTTCGTGGTCTGCTGCGTGGGTGTTGTCGCAATGTCCTGTTGTACATTACTTGAAACCCACTGTTAACTTTACAATGTATTCCTATCGTAAATTATATTCATTTCCTCGCATTACCGATGCACCAACTATATACTCAAGCAAATTCTATAAACGGGATACATAAAAATAATATACAACAGAAAATGATCATAGGAAAATTGCGTCAGAATCCGGCGAGCCTGGGTTTCTTCTTCCGAGTAGGTGCGGCACCTGGTCTTCCTCCAAAAGGACCCACGAGCACCTGCGTGCTAGGTATTTGTGAGCTCCCTAGTTGCCGGGTCATCTGTGAATCATCCGGCTCCCGGGGGTGGCCAGACATCGTTTGGATTATTACAAGTTCGGGCTGGCTCTCCGCTAACCTTGCCGGAACTATCTTCGCCCCGGCCGGTACAGTTTTGGGACCCAGGGGTCGGGGGCGGGAGATTTGCACAGAGGGAAGGGGAGGTTTATCGAAAGATCGAATACCGGGCCCGGTTCGAACTGCAGAAAGCACAGACCTGGCGTGCTGAATCGCTTGCCTATCTGCTTTGGTTTGAGCAGAAAGTTTCCAGGCTGGCATAGACTCATTATACTCTTCGCTATAAGGGTCGAAAAACTCGTAGTCGTCCACCGAAGAGTCCGGATCCCACTCAGAGGCAAGAAGACGTACAGCCAAACTTTGTCGTTGTTCAGCACCCTTCTTCCCGTCAACAAGTCCCTCGGTTGGGCGAGGCTGGATGTGGTTGAGATGCGGAGGCTCTGCTTCTTCTAATGTCATGGCGGAGGCGGCAACGGAAAGCATTTCATCTTCATCACGCCCAATCGGAGCGGGTGGTTGACGAGGTCGTGATGGCTCAAATGGAAGAGAAGAATAAATGGTCGTAGCCAAAGCCAAATCCAACGCAATCTCTTCTCTCGCCCGCTCGTCTGCTGAACTTCCTGGACCTGCCTTGTCACAAAAAGCCGCTTGATTGGCGCTGAAGACAGCCAGTTCTTTGGGGCTTGGAGTCGCTGCGACTGTTTGGCATAGCCGTTGTTGTATTTTGGAGAGGTCACAACTCCAAGGAACAGTTTCGTAGGTCTGAGTGCGAAGCTGTGTGACAACTTTGAGCAAAGACGATGCGTTTGGCAGAGGCAAAGTGTTGGTCGAAGCAAAAAGTGCGCGAGGGTTGGCGTCACTCGACTCTTGGCTAACGACGCGAATCATATCGTGCCTAGAGAAAAAGGCTAGTTTAACCCGACAGCGCATCTAGCTCAATGCCTTCGCTCACAACGTCATGATTTTTTCAACAGGTTCGTTTGATCGTTGAAGTGCAGATGGTGCCAGATCAACTATGTCAACGACTGACGGCCTTGGGATCAAATAATGATCGAGTGATTCATTGCCAAAGATAACTAAGTGCGACAAGTTAGAGCATTTGGACAAATCCAAAAGTTTGACTCACATGTGTACTCTCTACGCAACGAAATCTCAGTGTTCTTCACCAAATCTGCCTCGTCACAGCTCTCGCGCTCTAGAGGCACCCGTGAAGCCAAACGTTGCAGCTCGTGGGCCCAAATCTCTTCTTCTCCCGTCGGCTTCGGCGCCCCAATGGCCAGGTCCTGTCGATATATAGCCCCAGTTTCTGTCAAACGAAAGAGACTCCCCAGAGCACCTGACCTTGCCGAAGCTGGAGGAATGTAGGAAGCTATGCTCGTAAGAGGGGCCTTGGTTCCCACCTTAAACTCAAGGCTGTATGAGTCGCATTTGGTAAGACCACTATTTTCGTTCCTGAAGGGGTCATAAACAGAGACAAAATGAGAACGTCTAGAGCTCAGTAGCCCAACATGCTCTAAACAACCAATGAGACTGGGGTAAACCGCCAAAATGAGATGACCTACTGTTCTCTATAGCAAGCGCGGTAATCCGCAACGTTCTGTCATGTTCTCTACGATGTTTCCAGGACACCAAAGGTGTAGTAAACATCCGCTCATCGAGCAAAGTGACACGCTCCCTGTCACATAGGAATACCTCTACTCGGTTTTCACGACGGAGTATATCAAAACTCGCCAAGCTGCCAGAATGCACTTCAAACGTAGATGCAACGCGAGAAGCCTAAATGATAGGGGTATCAGTACCAACCTTGAACTGTGTTCAAACATACCTACCCTTCTATCATAGAGGCTGAGAGACGACCGAGAGCCTAAAAGCAGAGTCTCTGGGTGAGAACCCCAAGCTACCTCCCAGTACGGTAAATCATATGCCCCAATGCGCGCTGAATCTTCTTCTACAGAGGGACTATGTGTAGATTAGTCGCAGTATCCTCAAAGTGAAGCAATAGCTTACAATAAGGCCTGGGCGGGTGAGCCTAAACCGACACTCCATACTGTGCCCACGTCAGAGACGATCAAGCAGTCGGGGCTTTGGTCTGGGTTCATAGCAACATGAAACGGCCGACGGCCGCCGATGGCGGTAGAGGTAACGGACCCGACAATGTTGGCTTTGGCGGGGTCTTTGGCACTTGGTGTAGGGATGATCGAGATAAAGCTGATGTCAAACAGTGTTCGAACTGCAAAGAGGCAGCCGGCATCTACGCATACATGATTCATATCAACAACTCCCTCAACGAGCTTTAGGGACTTACCCCTGTAATCTGAGAATGGCTTATACAGCGATTTGGAGGATGTGATTTGAAGGATCGAACTGCTGGTTTTCCATATTGGCTGCTCACAGGGAACCACGACTGTTCCCCACCTTTCGTCGAATAGGATTGAAGCACCTGCAGAGATATTAATCACCTAGTTTGTCTGGTTGTGTCGAGCGAATTCACCAAGATAATTAAAATATTGACCCATGGGATATGCCAATATGCCCGCACGTTTTTTGTGGCCCTTTAAGATGGAACTCGTCGCCAACAGATTGGACATGTATGGCTCGTAAGTCAAAACATCTCGGCGGTACTTTTCGTCTTCTTCCAACATGTCGCGTAGGAAGTGGTTTTCTATATCTTGTATGCCCTTGGAGGTTCGTAACCACGCATTCTTTCAAGAAACACGGTTAGCACACCCACATTATCGAACATCCTCTGTGACTAACTGTTCGTAGCGCCTTTTGCTCCAACGAAGCTCCTAGGCTTCCCTTTGGTTCCTCCCGAGTTGGTGGGAAAATACACCTTGCATTTCCCGTTGAAAGGCGTTCCGCTGAAGGATTTCGTTAAGATCCTGGAGGTCATACCTTCGGAAGCTAGACTTACCAACTTGCACAATATTATCCCACTCTAGATTTCTAGAGCCACCCTGGCTTCCCGCTAGGAGCCGGAATGAGCCAAGTGTCCCATTATCTAGAAGAGGCGCATTCCAGTATGGCTCTGGCCGAACTTTACGAGGGCCCTGACGTTTCGGTACGAGAGGAGTTGCGTCGAAGGCACGAGAGTCTGAGGGCCAGCCGTCCATTCATACAGATGGTGGTTTGAACGAACAAGCAACATTACTTGCGCCACTGGACACTATCGCCAGCAAGGTTTGGTGCAAGGCTGTAAAGGCAAAAGGAAAGGGGTCCGTTTCCGTGGATTTGGCGCTTGCTTTACAACTAATTCTGTCATCTTCCAAAGACTGTGGCTCGATCACCCACGCTAGTCCAATCCCATCGAGATGGATTCATTAATACCTTTCACGACTTCGGGAGCGCTGGTGGAGAGCGTCGATAGTACGTTTGTGTTTTCGTCACCAGGAGCTTCATTTCACATAATTCAGCTTGAGCCGTCTTGATTCGCAGAAAAGATGATTGTTGTCTTACGAGATGGTCGAAAGTTGATAGGTGTGCTGAGGTCGTACGATCAGTTCGGTTCGTAGCCTTTTGAGCGAGTCATACCCTATTTTATTTACCATATAAGCCAGCAAACCTTGTGATGGAGGGCACAGTCGAGCGCATCCACTACGAAGATACCTATGCAGACATCAGACGAGGTGTATACTTGATTCGCGGAGAGAACGTTGTACTCTTGGGAGAAGTTGTGAGTCACATCCACCAGATCGAGAATACCTGATGGATTTTTTGTGTGCGTTCAGGACCTTGATCGTGAAGATGAAGTTCCCTTGCGATCAGTTCAACCTGAGGATATTGCAGCCGCGCATCAACAGGAAGCGGAGGATCGTAAGCGTAATGAACAAATCAAATCACAGGTACTTTATGAGGAGAAGGGCTTTTGCAAGGAAGGTGGTGAAGGGGATGGCTACTAGTTGGAGATCGACTGTTAAGAGGGGGATGACATGATCTACTACCGATCCGAATGTTTAATAGATATGCATTTCGTGTCACTGAAACACAGCCAGGCTTGAAACTATCCTTGTTTGCCTATTAACATGGGCTACGTGAGAGCGTAACGGGCAACGTAAATCGGGTATTTCCGACTAGCTCCGGATGAAATATTCGTCCATATTGAATCCTTCAAAATGGAAATAATTCAGTAGGTGGTTTGAAGTGATGAATTAGCAATAGTTGACTCGACATAACACATCAAAATTTAATTATTCTATTAGTGTAGTTTACTTGACTCGAGTCACGAGCTATCGTCCTCGGACTCTGGTTCCAATTCCTCCGAAGAGGAGTTCTGTTTGTATGCGCCCGTCGAACGAGCTCCCTTGGAAAGCCTGTAATGTACATGTTCACGCCAGTTTTGAGATCCAAGTTTATACGCGCGTTTCGGAGTCTTGACTTCCGGATCCTCATTTTCGTCCTCAGGCTTGGCGGCCGCTCCGATATCTTCCTTCTCAGAGCCGGACCCCGTACTTGGGTTATCAGTATCAATGTACTCGCGATCCATATCCGTGTCAGAAATATCGGCCCCTCTTCCACGGCGGGTATATCGCAAAAGCCGCTTCTCAAAGAGGCCCACAAGGCGGCTGACAGTCAACCGTTCAACGCCCGACCAACGAGCGCCAACTACGAGTAGAAGCTCGTAATCTGGAGGAAATGCACCAGCTGGATCACTTGAAGACCAAGTGATAACGGATTCTCCTGGCTGGCAGCGAGTTCTCATTGAGGTTTGATTGATTAATCCAGCGAGACGAACCTACCAATTTAGTTAATCGTTCGCCAGCCTCTTGATGCAGAGCAGGTCGACGCAAAGACTCAGGCGGTATCACGCCGGGGACGTGATTCGAAACCAGGATATCCTCATAATTTTGGAGTGGTATACCGCTATATATTTCTGAAAGCTGTTTGAATGCTGGATGCGGTTAGTGTATGTTTCGTTCTTTGTTGTCGGAACTCACGCATTGGTTTCATGCCACTGGCCAGTGGTCCCAAAACCCTTTCAGACACATTTAAATACATGTCTATTTTTTCTTCACTCAAGACATCTGCCGTTCTGGAAATTGCCGGACGAGTTTAGAAATGAACTAACTAGACACTAATATATGCTTACACGTCATTGCTCCGGCATAATAAACTCTCAAAATCCATTCGCCTATTCTCCATTTCGTGCTGCAGCGCTGCCATGTAACTAGAGAACTCGGGGAAGAGGGATGCAGGATCGCCTTCGCCAGGAACAACTCTAAAAGAACCCTTTGGTATAGCACACTGTGATAGATTGATAAAACTCACTGTATGTCCTCTTGGAAGCCGTACACCATTTTGAGGATAACTATCAAACTCGCAACCATTGTAACTTCAGTAGGTGCCCAATCACCACCATATCCTATTATTCCCAGGGATGGCTTGGGTGCCAAAGAAGGATGGACTGTTAAGGGGACCTCCAGTCGTTCCATCATCCGTTTAGCCATTACATACAAAATAGCTATCGGAAGATTAGATTGGTCAGGAGTGACAGCACCATAGCACGGGTATACTCACGGGGTCCTTGAAACACCCTAACCGCACGCCAAAGAACCGGCGCTGCATTGAACTCTGGAATAGTGATTCCGTGTACCGTGAGCAGCCTCCGAGCGATCCGCCTCGTAATGACGTGCAACGCAGTGACAGTTGGAGCGTGCTAAAGTGGGTTACAAGTTATGGGTCAATCGAATCTGCGACAGTGTATTTATTCGTGTATGACGCACCGAGGGATTGAGCCTCTGGCGAAGATCAACAGAAAGGTGCTTCCTCATGTTGGGTGTTAGTAAAGACATAATGTCCAAATACGGTATGCGATATGAATTAATCAAGCTGGGAATAGGCACAAATCAGCTTCGTATACAGTCTATGTAAGGTACGTACTCACTGGATGAAATCAAGATAAATGGCCGGAATTCGCAGCCACCAGCAGGTTAGGACTAGCATGGATATGTTCATGGCGGTCGAGTCATAAAGATTGTGACGAGCGTCACGGTTCTGCGCTTTTTGTAGTTTGACAGTGTCTCTCTCCCTCGACCCGGAATCGGATTCCGTTTCTGAGGCTTCATACATCAACTTTTCGATCTCGCGGTCTATTTGCTCCTTGGTATCCTCTTCCCCTTCGTCGGGATCCTCGGTATCTGATGGCCCATCTTGGTTCCCGTCCTGAAACTCCTCTTTAAGCTCCACCTTTTCAATAGGTTTCTCTTCTGTAAGCACCAGGTTTTCAAATTTAGGCATTTTACTTGGTTGAAACGGCAAACCTGTCGATTTACGAGGGCTGATCCGTTCCGACTCGGTTTGAGCATGAATCCACGGCTGTGCGAGGGGCTTGTTCGGCAATATCTCCAGGGAAAGCAGCCATATAGCACGGCAAATGTTCTTTAGCATTCCAATTTTAGGAAATGTTTTTATGTCAAGAAATCATACACATACTTTGGCTTCTTTGGGAAGCTCCCATTCGGAGACCAACTTATCTATTTGATGTCGGAGTACTAGCTGGCGACATTGGTAGTAGAAATATCGTGCCCTGGGACCATGATAAACTATCACAGTCGGTCAATATAGAGATCGAGGATAACAACGCTGCAATACCATCTGGGTTCTCCTCTTCCGTTTGACCTTTACGACGACGGCCAGTTCGGAGTTGCCTACGATGAATCGTATGAGCCCCCATATCTGTTATCTCTATGGTCTCGTTTATATATCCCTTTAGACCATTTAGTATATTTTAATGAACATCATCCGTCAAAACTTCACCTGTAAAACATGGCCCTCACTGCAAATCAACTCACCCGTTCCAGCCGCCTTTCTCCATTTCTTCGACGTACAGATGGGGCATGTTGGAACAGCCATATTGGGTTCTAACGTATATAGTAATACTCAGTTGCACAAACAACACGGGAGCAGGGTGGTGGCGATGTTGAGCCGGCAGAGTGAGTGTATTTAGCTGATTTCAAATTGGTCCGGTAGGACTAAACCATATCTGGGAAATTAATCCGGGTAAAACAAGTGTCAGGGAAGCTAACGCGAATAGATAGGGCCGACGGCGGTGCCCCACCTCTCACCTAGTGCGTGGAGGATATACGAGCAGTCGCGTATATTCTTCTGCCAACTTGCCGACATGATTTCCAAATCATACGCGACCTGAAACCCAACCCAAGCATCTACATCGTTCTCACAACTTTGGAGTAAAAATGAGCCTGACAGTTCCAGCAAAGATGCCATCGGACACATGAATGAGGTTCCTTCGTTCACATTGATAGCTAAAACTCTCTCTAACTGTGTTGCTGGTGTACGCAGCATGTAAGAGATTGGAGGCGATGGAGCTACTGTCGAATTAGGGATATAGACGGGGCCACAGCAAATGGACTCTTGATAGTCTCTATTGCACAACGCTGCCCCAAGTCGATAGCTTTGTCGAGCTCGTCCGGAATTGAGAATAGGTCATTCTTGTGCGCCAGCGCCGCCAACAGTGTGCCAACTAATGTGTCTCCTGCAAACACACAAAACATTGTTTGCGGGATAGTAAGATCATCGTTTCGAATCTTACCTGCTCCAGTTACGTTGATTGTAGCCAAGTCCGAATGCAAGCTATACGCTGGAAAATACTTTATAACCAGTATAGGACCATCGGATGCCCGGGAAAATATTTGATATTTTTTGGGCTGAGACCCATCCGATATCCAGTTCGCGGCCCCCTCGAGGCTAGTAACATGTGAGATCACAGCAACTCCTGATGGGACCGGTCAGCTTGTTCTACTCGATGTAACGATAATGACGAGAAACCTTTGCTCCCGCATTTGATGACAAAATGCTTAATAAACGGTAGGAGCTGCGTCGCCATTTGTATGACACCTTCGTTCAGGAGAAATAGCATGTCCCCGCGAACCTGTCCGGCGAGGAGACGGTGCAGATCAGATCCAAACGTGTTTACGACACTCCACCAGTAAGAAGAGTCAAGCATATTCTCCTCGGATCTTGCCATTTCCCACATTGAGCGGAGTTCGAGGATGTTCGGAAATGCGCCAGTAATATGTGGGTCCCTTGGATTATTTGCAGACATTGCACCCAACACTGGGATGATCCGAGTGCACTTTGCTGTCGAGGTAGGCTGTATAGAGTGAGTACAGAGTCTTGTGAATCAAATGAATACGCATATACCTCGAAAAAGGCTATAAAACGTGGATTTAGTACAGGTTCGACTCGAATACGGGAGGATCTTACTCATAGCTCCTAATTCCTTGGACTTTTTCACAATTTCGGAAATCGTGTCGGAGGAAGGATTTCCGTCAAATGCAACAATAGTCGGTGCCGCGGCTTCCAGCGTCCCAAGAAGCTACGAAAAAGATGCATCAGCTCTGTTACAAGCACGAGGTATGCAGTTGAACCTTGGCCATGTCCAGCTTGGCTTCTCCGATAATACTCATATCAGCGACCCCCATTTGCAAGTCACCGCGGGCATCCAAAAACATGTTGCACGTCGCAGTTCTTTGCTCGGGCGTCGACAGATCCAAGAGTCCATCAGTTCGCATGCCAATTGCCTTGGTTTCAGAGACCAAGACCGATGCAAATGCATCTCGCCCGACCGGTGATATGAGCAAGGGCTTTTTGGACTCGAACTCGCTCTGGCTTGATAGAGATTCGAGCACTCGATGGGCGGCTTCAGCTACGTTTCTTGCGACTCCTCCAGGAGACATGCGTACCGATCCGGGAGAAGTGGAGTGAGCCGCTGATGGCGAGTCACGGTAGGGATGGGCGATGATATCGATAGCTGCAGCCCCGACTACTACAAGAGGAGATTTGGGAACCGAGGGGGTCATCATCGGTGGATCGCACGACTGTAGGACATTTTGATACTATTGCATTATATTGATATGTCTTAGTCGGATTTCCCCCTATGTACATTAAAAACGTACAGCGCAAGCCTGTTCCACCCCGTTCGCCTTGAGATTTGAATATTCAACCGCGATCTGTGCGCCTATATGCTATATATTAGATAACGTCGAGCATGGTGGACAAGTGACCGACCTATTCGGGCATTATTTTCCAAAAGGGCGATATCTGAAGACACTCGAGCATGAGCATCCCAGTGTGACGAAAAATAGCATACACTGCACTCACTACTTGGGAGTGATAGACCCTTGGTGATCTCCTTTACGCGATTCAAGAGCCATGGCGTCGCATCTCGTCCAGACTTGGCGATGCCATTCTCCTCGGACTCACGAACAGCTTGATCTACAGCAGCTTGTATTTCGAGTCCAGCTTTTTCAAACTCTTTTGGGATCGGTACGCCAAAGATGGTAGCGGATTGTATGCCGAGTGTGTCGGCATAATCTAAAGGTCATACGTTGGTATTCTTATCTGCTAAATATCGAGAACGACTGACGTATGGCTTTGGCGGCATCTTTCGGATTGTTGAACGCCCACGGAGCCTATAAGTAAGGTTATGACTTGGACATGCGATCATTGCATCAGGTGCTGACCGTGTAGCCGCTTCGAGCGGTGAAAAACGCGGGCCACTGGCCATCGTTGTTGTATGCAGCTACAGTGACGCCCTGGGTTTCCTAGAAGGAACGTCAGGCAACGGGGACAGGCGACGTGGGAATGCTCCTCACCAGGTACTCGAGTGTCCTGCCGATATCCAAAATCGACTTGGCGCCAGATGCGACAACAGCGATAGGGGTTCGACCCAACTCGGTCAAATCTGACCATTGGTGTAAAATTAGGTATAGGCGTGTATTTAGGCTACGTACCAGCCGAAACATCCATAGCTATTGTTGCGATGAGAATCGTAAAACGGGAGCTGAACCGAGGTACTTACAGGACTCGCCGCCTCGGTGCACACCGCCGAGGCCTCCGGTGGCGAAAACCTGGAAACAGTTAGACGGCGAGATCGATCAATAGACGAAGGGCATACTTTGATGCCGGCCAAATGCGCGACAATGGTCGTGCCTGCGATGGTCGTGCCTCCGTAATATCCCAGGCTCATTGCGGGCGCAATATCTCTGCGCGAGAGCTTTACAGGAGGTGTTCCCGCGTTTTTGAGAGCCTCGACATCTGCGAGGATTTCTATTTGCTTGCGCTCGAGGCCGACATGCATGCGCCCCTGCAACAGGCCAATGGTAGCTGGTATGGCCCCCTGCGCCCGAATGATCTCCTCGCTTGAAATGGCGGTCTTGAGATTGTGGGGATAGGCCAAGCCTGCGAACAATGTGATTCTCGGATAACGCTGAAGAGCGGGGACAATACGTGCCATGGGTGATGACCGTGCTTTCTAATGCGACGACGGGAGCGCCCCGGGCGAGCGCGTCCGCAACCTCGGGGTGTATTGTCAGGAGGCTGGACGCACTCGACGTCGCCAGAGTGCGGGTCGCCGCTGTGCCAACGCGCGCGACGGACCTGGCGAGGGAATGCATGTGGGTGATGGACTCGGAAACGCGGGGGATTCCTGGATTTGCCGAGCGCATGTAATCACATGACGAGCCCAAGCTCCGGGCGGGCTCGAATGCCGATATGGGCCGGTGGTTGCGCACGTATATATGTAAGAGTGTGCGGTCTGTCTTGCCCGCGACTGTGCTAGAAGCGGTGAGTGCAGACGAGCGCGCCGTGTCGTCTGATGTTTTACTGAGGCCATCGCACCATATCGGCTGCCCCAAAATCCCAGCACGTGTAGACCGGAAACACTATAAAATCCCAGTCATGCTTCGAGCCAGACATATCGCCCTCCGCACTCGTCTCCCCCCTACCACACGCGTCTCCCTGCGCTCCATCATGGTGAGCTCGCTGCCAGACGCGTCGTTCCCGTCGCTCACCCGTCCCCAGTCGTTTTCCAGCCCCAACGAGGTCGTCATCGTCTCGGCCGCGCGCACCCCCGTCGGCTCCTTCCAGGGATGCCTCAAAAGCCTCACCGCGCCCCAGCTCGGTGTCGTCGCCGTCAAAGCCGCCCTCGAGCGTGGCCAGGTCAAGTCCGAGCTCGTCGACGAGATCTATTTTGGCAATGTCATCTCGGCTGGTCTTGGCCAGAGCCCGGCTCGCCAAGTCGCGCTCGGAGCCGGCCTTCCCGAGTCGACTGACGCGACCACGATCAACAAGGTCTGCGCCTCGGGCATGAAGGCCATCATGATCGGTGCCCAAAACATCCAGCTCGGCCACGCCAACGTTGTCGTCGCGGGTGGCATGGAGTCCATGAGCAATGCTCCGTAAGCCTGTTTTCCCTTGTTTTTTTCCTAGTCACCCAAATTCATTTGATTTTAGCTACTACCACCCCCGCGTCAACCCTCCTTTTGGACACATCGAGGCCAAGGACTCGCTCCTCGTCGATGGTCTCTGGGATGCCTACAACAACGTGCACATGGGCAACTGTGCTGAAAACACTGCCAAGAAGCACAGTATTACTCGCGAGGACCAAGACGCGCATGCCATCGAGTCCTACAAGCGTGCTGCTGCCGCTTGGAAAGCCGGCGCTTTTGATGCAGAGATTGCCCCAGTCACGATCACCGACAGGAAGGGCACGACCGTGGTCAAGGAGGACGAGGAGTACAAAAACGTCAAATTCGACAAGATTCCGACCCTCAAGCCCGTATTCCAAAAAGAGAACGGAACCGTGACTGCCGCCAACGCTTCTAACCTCAACGACGGTGCCAGCGCCGTGGTCCTGACCTCCGCAGCCAAGGCGCAGGAGCTCGGGCTCAAGCCCCTGGCTCGTATCGTTTGTAAGTGTCTATGCGTGTGATGTATGACTCGAATCAACTGACATGGTCTACTAGCCTTTGCCGACGCCGCGGCCGCCCCCATCGACTTCCCCACAGCACCCACGATTGCTCTGCCAATCGCGTTGAAACGCGCCAACCTTAAAGTGGAAGACATTACCCAATTCGAGCTCAACGAGGCATTCAGCGTAGTCGTTCGCGCCGCCGAGAAGATCATGGGCGTTGATCCTGCAAAGATTAATCCACTTGGGTGCGCACTGCATTCAACTGCGCAGTTTTGACGACACTGACAATGCTGTGTTTTCAGAGGAGCCGTCTCGCTTGGTCACGCCATTGGAAACAGCGGGTGTCGTATCATCGTAACCCTCGCACACGCACTCAAGCCTGGCGAGTATGGTGCCGCTGGCATCTGCAACGGGGTAAGCTCAATTAGTTGCCTTTGCAGTGCATATATTGACATTTTTGACAGGGTGGTGCCGCGTCTGCCATGGTCATCCAAAGGCTGTAGGACAGGTCCAGGGTTTTGGATTAGTTTTGTACTCTGCTGCGATAATACATTGGGTTTTATGATTTTGACAGTAGTGAAAGGAGTTGTCGGGCATATCAGCCATCACAGACCCTAACACAGCCCAAAATGGATAGGGGTCATATAAGGCAAGCCCACTGTGAGATCGCCTTAGACTCAGGCGCCCAGGCCATTTTGCTGCTCACAACCACCCAAGCCCCAGCTGGCTCGTTTACTCCCCCCAAGCACATACGCTAGCTGAAGTTGACTTGTGAACCTACTGTTTTCTTCTACGAACCCTGTGTCGACACCTGGCCGGCACCATGTCATCATCACCAAGAGAAATTGGAACACTGATCGTGGTCGTTTTGCGGGCGGTAGGTTTGAGTGTTGGATCGCTTCACCGCGTTTAAGGCTGATGGCACGCGTGCCGACAGAAAAACCTGCCGAACAAACGTCACATTGGCAAGCAGGATCCATACTGCTCGATCCGGTTCAACACCGAGACACGACGAACCAAGGCTGTCAAGCGTGGCGGACAGCACCCCGAGTGGGACGAAGAAGTTCGGTTCCAGATCTACGAAGATGCGGAGGACGAGCTTGCGAGAACGGTGGGCGGAGACCAGACACCGCCCAAGGAGCGTTTTCGCAACATCAAGGGCGGCAAGACGATGCGTCTTACCTGTTACGCCGACGATCCACGCGATCCAGACTTTATTGGAGAGGCGCAGATTGACCTGACTGAAGCGTTGACAAAGGGCGAGGTCGATGGTATGTGGTTTCCATGTTTAGCGCGCTCTCTCGATGATGCCGACGCGACTTCCCCTCCCCTCCCCTCGCTAGAGTGGTTCACGCTGAATGCAAAAGATAAATATGCTGGCGAGGTCTATCTCGAGATGACTTTCTGGTCCAAGGCAAAGCCGCCTGCGAAGAAGAAAGCCCCACGTCCAAGTACCAACAACCCACAATATGGTGGGCCGGGATCATTCACGCCGTCTGGTTCGGCCAGCGAAATCCCAGCAGCTCTCCGCCCGAATCGTGAACCATCGCCTCCTCAGGGCCAGACCGATGACCGGCGAAGTGCTGTGCCCGAATCGCTTAGACCGTCCTCGAGCGCGCTTGGAGATTTGAACTTGTACATTCCGCCATACAACTCGTTGGCGTCTCATGGCTCGCTCTCGACTTCAGTGGAGCCTAGCCGTGCTGCCTATGATGAGCTTGGAATGCTGGCTCCTGCCCAAGATCATCGTCGTCGCGACAGTTTTCCGGTAAGTAAATTGTACGCGTCTATTCTGGGTTGTGTTTAATCCTTTGTGGTTTCTTAGCCACAACTAGGCATGTTCGGCCCCCGTACTTTTCCCTCCGATGCATCAATCTCCTCATACCATTCGTTGCAACAGCCTCAATCATATGACTCGTTTGGGGCTTCGTCGCTCGCTCAGTCTATGTCAAACATGCACCTAGGCCAATCACCGGCTCCATCGATTTATTCATCGCCTACTCCTGCTCCCAGTTTTAATCCGCCTCCGAGCCAATTTGGGTACCCGGGCTCTGTGAACAACGCGCCGCCGCCATTCCCGCAAGGTCCGGGGTATCAGCCTGGGTATGGTCCTCCTAACCCGGCCCCATATCCCCCGAATGGCCAATATCAGCCTGTATTCCCTCCACCTGCCCAGACACCACTGCCACCCCAGAACGGAGTTGCCCAAACAGGCAGAATTGTTTCATCTGGATTTGGAGCGCCCCCTCCGATCCCTACGCCTATGCCGTTCAATGTACCGCCCTCCCAACCGCCTCCGAACCCGACCCACACTCCTTTCCCTCAACAACATACTTACCAAAACCAGCCTGCACCACCACCGCAAGGTCCACCTGTCCAAAACGGTGCGCCAAGCTTCCCTCAGTCCGCACCATACCCCCAGCAGGGTGCACCTTTCTCGCCCCAGGCCTCATCACCGGGACAGCCACGTTTCTCGGCGTCCCCTCTCCCTCAGGTTATTCGAGTAACCTCGTCTCCGCCTAGAGGCCCGCTGCCACCTGTTCCCCAGCCCCAGTCGACGGTTGGATTAAACGGTTCCCAGCAACAGCAGTCGTCGCTGCCCTCTCCTCCTCAGCAGCCACAATATCAACAACCTCAGCAGTATGCACCTCCTCAGCAAAACTTCCCACCGCCTCCTCCGCCTCTGCAGCAGCATTCGGCTAGTGGCTCTCGCCCGTTGCCCACGCCCCACTGTAGTTCGAATTCGGTCCAGTCGGTACAAAGCTCGAATTCAGTCCAGTCGATGCAAAGCTCAGGATTTGAAACTCAGCTTCCTGGAGCTTATCCCCAAACCGCTTCCAACGGGCAATGGCATCCACCGGGTCGCGCGAATTCTCTACCGCCAGTACCAACTCCTTTGCCAGGGCCACCACCTCCCCTCCCCTCCCAGCACCAGCCCCAGATGAATAGTCCGCCTCGACAGGGCTTTATATCACAATCCCCGCCGCTTAACGGAACGGGTTTCCAGCCGCCACCGCCGCCGCCTGCTACCTCATTCCAAACACAGTACCAGGCTAACCCAGAGAATCAATTGCCCCCTCCACCGTCTGCTTACAAGGCAAGTTAATTGAGCGTTATCCAATAGACTGTCGAATTAATCCTCGAGTAGCCTTCACCCAACCCCCAGTACCAGCAACAGTCTGTCCCAGTCGGAGGGGTTTTCCCCGGATCCTCAACGACATCCATCTATCCTGGCCCACCACCAAAGCCGCCCCAGATGGCGCCACCGCCTGAACATTATGGTTGGCAGTAGATCACGTTTTGTAAAGAAGCATTTATTTATTCACAGATGTGTCCACTATGAACAATTGTCTGTTTTGTGGACATAATCCGCGTTTGTTTCCAACCTACTATCTCCCCAAATCCATCGCCACCCTGCATTCCTGTGTTTCGACAATATCCCTAGCATTGACCATCCCTCTTACATTTTCTGCACTACAACGTTAATACAATGTGTGTTACTATCATCTCAAGTCGATTGCTGTGCTTAGCACGGTAAACCATGCTTCGAGCCAACGAAGCGGGGTATTTGCGTCGAGTTCTTGGGCTAATATTTCTGTGACTGCGACTGAGGTTTCACAAGGGTGGAAATACCAATGCGGAATCCCAAGAATCGGGTGGTCGCCTTGCGAAAGAAGAGGAAACTGTGCATTGTTGGTCTGTTGAGGTTGAAGGGCCACTCTGGAGACGTCTACCGCCGCGGTGGTGAACGCTTTGTGCTGAAAGCGGTTTGTGGACATGATCTGGGGCAAGCTCGCCGGGCTACCACCTAGTTCAGAGCATACATGTAAATCCATTTGACTTGTACAATATGCCGTACAATTGCTTACTCGAATCATACACTTGAAAATAATATGCGGGTACCATGTACGTTGGGTGCCACACGATGCACTCATGCATATGCAGTTGGGCAGAGTTCACGGTCTGAGACGCATTGGAGTCGTCTGGAGCCTCAACAATTTCCTCAAATAATTCATTTTCCATATATTCAGAAAGGGGGATCGCGGCCTTTGAGACCGAGGTTCTAGTAAGTTGCCCCCATTCTGCAATACGCTGCACACCCAGGTTAATATTGCAAAAAGAGTTGTGATCCAATTTACCGTGTCCTCAACCCATGTCCACCCTTGAAGAGATCTTATATATTTATTTTCTAAATCATAGTGAATACTCGAGTACTTTCGAACGAGCTCTTGGCAAGCCTGGTTGAATTCAGATCGAGACAAGGTGGCAGGTGGGGACATTTGTGTTTGAACAAGCGCCGGGTGGAAAGTTGCAGTACCAAAGCCGCAGATTTGCATCCGTAGCGAACGCCGGTTTGTCGATTTCACGACTTTCACCCCGCCGACACTCTGTACGTCCCTAGCGTTGCGCTTGACGAGTGCGGATACTGAGTCCTGATACAGCCCTCCTCTCTTTAAATCAGGTTGTAAACTAACATGGCCGTCGGGAAAGTGCGTGCCCGTAGTCTTGCTTTGGTTCGTTGCTGACCCGCGACCTTAGAACAAGCGTTTGTCCAAGGGCAAGAAGGGTATCAAGAAAAAGGTCGTCGATCCCTTCTCCCGAAAAGGTTGGGAAGCCATCACTTGCGTTACTCATTATGCTCACCGTTCGGCTTAGACTGGTATGATATCAAGGCGCCGTCCATGTTCGAGACACGAAATGTTGGCAAGACCTTGGCAAACAGGTCGCAGGGTCTCAGTACGTCGCACTAGCGAGGTGGCTGCTATTATATCTAACCTCTGCCCAGAAAACGCCAACGACTCGCTCAAGGGTCGTATCATTGAACTTTCCATCGGCGACCTGAACAAGGACGAGGAGAATGCCTTCCGTAAGATCAAGCTCCGCGTTGACGAAGTTCAGGGCAAGGACTGCCTCACCAACTTCCACGGCATGGACTTCACTTCGGACAAACTCCGTTCTCTCGTCCGCAAGTGGCAGACTCTCATCGAGGCGCATGTCGACGTCAAGACGACTGACGGCTACCTCCTCCGCCTCTTTGCCATCGGCTTCACCAAGAGGAGGGCGAACCAGGTCCGCAAGACTACCTATGCGCAGTCCGCCCAGGTCCGAGAAATCCGCCGGAAGATGTTCGAGATCATGACGAAGGAGGCCACAAGCTGTGACCTGAAGGAGTTGGTCCAGAAGCTTGTTCCCGAGGCAATTGGGCGAGAGATCGAGAAGGCGTGCCGTGGTATCTACCCTCTCCAGAACGTGTACGTCCGAAAGGCCAAGATCCTGAAGGCGCCCAAGTTCGACATGTCCAAACTTCTTGAGCTTCATGGCGGCGGAAGTGATGTACGTGCATTTGCCACGCCGCGCTTGCATATATTAACGCATGACTTGATGACTTCAGGAGACTGGCACGCGGGTAGTAAAGGACTTCAAGGAGCCGGAGATCTTGGAGCAGGTTTGATTGCGCTATCCCTTCTCGTGTACTTCATGCTACATATGCCCCAAAAGATTTATGCATCATTCGTGCCATGATATGAATTCAAATCCAACGAAAGTGAGATACTACTTCTACAATAATGCGTTTACAGCAAATAAAATTACAGTGTGTGCACGGATTAAAGCGTAAGAGCCCAATTCAATCGTATCTCGATCGCGAAGAGTAATAGTCATTATCATCATCTATGAATCTATGATTGTAAGATGACTTCATGGGAGCGGGTTCGAGTTCAAGAGCTAAACGAGCTCGTTCTGAATGCCGAAGCCTATTTTCTATTTGAGGCATTTTGACGCCGGGCGCCTTTGATGGCTGAATGATTGTTAACATCTTGCATCAAACCAACACATCACAATGGACTCACCTGCACCATTCCAAAAGGCTCTCCTGCCAGCCTCGAAAACTCGTGTATGTCTATAATGGCCGAAAAACGAACACATTTTTCTTTCATTTGAGGCACCGACTCAAAGCTCGGTGCCTTTTTTAAGGAGGATATTGGGTAGGTAGTAGTTGGAAGCTCCGAGCGAGCAACTACGACCAGTGTGGCTTCTTGAGGCAGAAACACTCGTTTGGTGCTTTTTTCTATCTTGTTTGAGGTTATCCCGTGACTGGGAGGGTTCGGTGGCGAAGGCGGGTTGGCCGTTACCGGGAGGACGGGTTCAGATGGACTTGAAGATAACCAGTCTGTTATACTCAAAAAGAACCAGAAGAGGAACGAAGCGAATGCTTTGGGAAAGGTGAATACGGAAAAGGCATTTTGACTGTTGCGGTGAGTCGAATAGAATGAAGGAAGGAGCGGAGTAGACTCGCTGGCAAAGCTCATGCTTAGCTAGGTAAAGTGATATTGAGAGGGCAGGAGGATGCTGTTAAAGAGGAACAGGCGGACTCTGGGGGTGCTGAAAAACAAGTGTTTTAGGTGGCCTTCAGCCCGACTCAGTTGATCGAGTGACCAGACGGATGAGGTGAGAGCACGTAATTAGGGAAAGGCCAAACACAACGGGCAGGTGGAGGGGAGGCTGGTGTGAAGGTGTCGGAGGAGCGCGGACTTGTAGCGTGCGAGTGGGGGATTATGAGGCCATACCCGACTTTCTGTCAGATGTTTGTTGGTGTTAGATCTGTTATCTGATAAGTCTGATGCGAATGTGGTCCCTTACCCGTGATTTGCCGCCCAGTCTTAGCAAGCAACCGCCGTCATCTCCTGTCCCCTGCGGTCTTACTCACGATTCGCGACATCTGCTCAGCTCGTATCTCATCAGCTTTCTCAGACTGCCGAGCCTCAACCCCGACGATGCCTGAACGCCGACGCGCGCCGACGGTCAATCGTGTCCAGAGTTTCCTCGATAGCCAGCGCGGCCTAGCTTCGTTCTACGCCGCTGAGGGAAAACAAATTGCTGCCGCGTGGTCAGGCCAATGTAGAGGGGATTCCCTACCCGAGAGTCCGATCCTAGTTCCACGGGCCATGGCTGCCAAGGATGACGAATATCGTGCCACACCCCGCCCTCCCCCAAATGAATGTGTGAAACCTCCCCGCCAGCCTTCGTACTCTGAACGGAGGTCACCATCCCCAAAACGGATTACTCGCTCAAAAATTACATCTCCTCGTCTGATCGTGTCAAGAACTCCAGGGGACACCTGGTCCAAGGAAGTAGATCGAGATCTCATTTCAGACGATGAATCTGGGCGCTCCAAGAGTAGGTGTTCCGTGGGCTCAGTCCTGGTTGGCGCTCACAACCGCTTGCAGGGCTAGAACAACGCCGTAATCGCAGGAGGGCCAAACGAGCCGTGATGGCTGAGGTTGAAGTTTCGATTTCGGAGATGAGCTCTTTCGAAGGAGATGCTGGTCGACCGAAAAAGAAACGAAAGAATAATACGACAACCAAATCGAAAAGGGGAAAGGCTACTCCCGCTCTCCTATTGATGCAGACGTTCTCGGGACAAAACATGGGCAAGTCCCGCTTAACGGTAGGTCCATGGACATAATTTTAAAGTGTATGTCAATGAGTCTTTTTCAGATTAAGCCCAGTGCTTCAGTTGGAGTGTTCAACAAGGGCAAGGCATCAGCAAAGGTTTCAACCAAATCTACCCGAGCGCATAAGTTAGATTCGGGTAAGGGGTCTTATTTCACTTGAAAGGGTTGCACGATTGAACGGTGTGGACCTTGCCAGGGATCGTGTTCTCTGAGTCAATGTTTCTTAGAAAGGCTCCTTCCATCCGATCAGAAAACGGCGGCTCGACAGACGACTCGACCGACTCCGAAAAACATAGTTCCCACTCACTGAAGGAGCGTGTGAGGCGAAGTAAGGCTCCAGCCACATCGAGCTTGTCAAACATGACCGCCTCAGACCAGAAACCTGTTGACGACAAAGCCCAGAGCAACCCACCATGGCTGACTGGATCCATGCGCGAGGAATCTCCAGTTTGGGATGTCGAAATAAGCTCAAATCGCCCGCTAAGTAGAAAGTCCTCTGGATCCACCTTTCCGCCTTCCCCGAATCCAAAAGCCTCTGTGGTTGAGGTAAAGGGGTACTCTTGGAGTTCAAAACTACGCAAACCTGAGCTGTCTATAGTCCCCGACCGGGAAGTTGCTCCCCTCATCCCATATAACTCACCCGACCGTCAGCAAACCACGTCCTCTTATTTTCGTCCAAATAAAGTACAGGAAGTGCTGTCTAATTTTTCGCCGCTGCCACCCAACGAAGGTAGCAATCTTGGTAGTGACACGGTGGATATTTGCTGCCCAGCTTATACTCAAGATAATCGCTTCGCTCCATTCGGCTCTGATCGAGACATGGGTTACATGGAGACATTAAGCTTACCTGATACGCATATCGATTATACTTATAGTCTCCACTCTGTTGCAGCTCCCTGCGATTCTCTGACCAGCCGAATGAAATTTGCAACTCGCCAGCTCCCTTATGAGGACGATTCTGGGCACACTAGCATCCCGTTCGGTGAATGGAAACTACAAGAGCTAGAATATAATTTAGCACCCGCATGGCCCCCTGAGGTGACACAAGCTCCCGCAAACATGGACTTGCCAAATGGAGACGAACCCCTTCATGAGTATCCTGCTTTAGCATGTGGTGATACTTTCGGTGGCTTCTCTGGTGACCAGGAGAGCTTCTCTGAAGCTCACTCTTACAATTGCGATACAAGAGAGTCGTGTTATCGATTCCCCAGTGGCACTAGCTACCAACAGGTCTTCTACGATAATTTCAATAAGCAATACGATCAAGCGGCCGAGTACGGGCTGGATCAGCAATCGACTAACACAACTGGCGAGGGTAATACTTGGTGGGAAATCGGCGAAGAATATAATCCGCTTAATGAAGAAGTCGAATGTTCACTAGGGGACCCAAAGTTCGGGGACGCGCAGCCGTTAGGCGCTGCATCTGAGGAGACGAAACCGAAGCTTGTGCGCATAATCACAGAAAATTCGCTCAAAAATGATTTAATAAAAAACATAAGTACGCACTGGAGCACTGCTCATAGACTTTATTGAAGGAATCGCTTGTCTGGCTTCGATTATTCTTACACCAGTACTATTTCACGCAATTCATACGTTTATTTTGTAAAATGTGTCTTGAGAACGCTAGGCAAAGGCAGGGCATGAGAAAGAGTACAAATAATAATGATGATGATGAAGGAACAATCCACGAATAGTGTCAAAGCATCGGGTAAGAGACAAGCTGGTGGGACTTAGTGGCGCATATAAGGGAAGTTTTGGTTAGAACCACATCAACAACCTTTTGTTGAGGGATCACAGATATCTAAGTACTGTCTTTAACCGAGGGAGTGCAAATTCTGGTATGAGGGCTCACAGTCTGATATTTCGAGGGGTTGCGGCGGTCCCAAGCTCTCACAATGCCCACATCCCCCCGAGAGAAAAAGTAACCACTCATACCGCCTTCAAAGGTGTTTCGGCGTTATTCAAACATTGCTTTCAGAAGTCTCACCTCGAATCCGGAACGACCCTTTTTCATATACCGGGGTTTGGTAACCGAACCTCTGTACACTTTGATGGAGTGGAAGGCGCATATCGTGGACTTGAAACTGCTCATCCAGTCGTGACAACTGTGAGGACAAGTCAAATGGTGCTAGATCCGATGACATAGTAACACTTTACCTCGAGGATAATCACATTCGGATGGTCAGGGTCGTTGTAGATATGATGAACGTGGTTGTTGAAGTCGACCAAATTATGTGTGACATACGAATTATACAAACTGTGAATGCCCATTTTACCCCGTCTCCGATAGTCTGACCCTCCGAAGATGATATTACGCGCCGCAGAATCATATACCAATGCCGTGCATTGGTGTAGTTTAGCGGTATGCAGCTGATTTGTCGAACAGCCATTTTGGTCGAACCGCCAGTGAACGAAGGATCGGTCGTGCCCCAAAGTAATCGCTTGACTGGGATTAATAGGAGCAACTGTGCATATACCTCTCGCATCGTGAGGTTGTCTGGGAAGAGAACAATAGCTGAAAGTTTTCTGCGAAAGTCAGGTCCTATATTTCGGGCACTAGCAAAAAGTCTGAGTTATCTGCATACTTACTTTACCAATAGTCGCAATTCCAAGCTGGGAGGCATCGCTGGAGAGTGCCAAGGCCACAGAAGATTCTGACAACAAGCATGCATCTTCTACTGATGCACCATCAGGCACACCCTTATCAAACCCGTTTATAAGGACTCGTCTAAGAGATATATGAGGCCAGGGAGTTGTAGAATCTAACCACGAGCAGTCATACCTTGTACTCTGGTCTACCAGTTGCATGGTACCTAACCAGGAAATGTGGAGAGTTGTAGATAATGAGTGGGAAAGTAAACGGCGCGTCTCGTCGTGCTTGCCCTTGCGAAGAACGATTATGGTGGATTTAGATTCATCCGCGACTCGAGCCGCCTGATCTGAGCAGGGCGTTGCATTTGAGCCTGCCTGGGCTTCCGGGAGTCCTACTGGCATGCGTTTTTGTGCAAGCTCGGTTATACGTCGTTCCAGCTCCCTGTGCTTTCGCTCTGCCTCCAAACGTGAAGCCTCTAAGTCACGACGAAGACGGTAAATCTCGTCCATGTCAGATTCTTGACCAGACGCAGGCTTGGGCCCTCCATTTACAGTTGAGGTGGTCTGGTGACCAGAGTCGATCGCGTTACAAGATGTGTGCGCCGTGCAGTTGCTAGCAGAACCCATAAGTGCAACCACGGGCAATACACATAGTGAAGGTGGGTCGATGGATAGTTCATCGTCCTCAGATTTAATTATCGTAGGAACGTTATCACGGGGTGCAGGTGAAGGCGGTTGGGATGGGTGGACAGTCGCAGGGATCGTAAGAGAAGCCGGGTGGGCGCAAGACATGGTGGATGCAAGTCCGGGTAATATCGTTGTCTCCTCAATGTCAACTGTGCCAGTAAAATAGGTCATAATCAGTCCACAACAGACGATGTGGTTTCAAACTCACTCCGGGGGGCATTGAGTTCGCCTGCTTGGGAGGTCGATGTCTCGGGTGAAGGGTATCTGTATCTTATCCGCAGGTAGGGATGAAGCCCATCAGGTGAATGTTCGATAACGAGATGTTCGTCAATACCAACTAGTTCTGGAGTTGGAATTATGACTGATCTAAGCTCGGCTTTCAGTTGATTTATTCGCTCGACTATCCATTTCTCGAGTTCACCATTATCGCCTATTGCTGAAAGACAACGAGTGGGGATGGGGATCTCCCGGTATGCGGTCTCCTCGGCGTCGTGGACATTAGGCTGCTGGAAAGACAATATATATGCAATATTTCGACCGAGGCGAGACCACAATACTGGTTCAGGAGGAGGAATAAACTCTTCCTTTAAAGGCAAGGAAAAAACGATGTTATCCCGAGAGCCAGATGGATATTGTTCAGGCCCCGAAATCAATGATCTAACGCCGGAGACCAGTTCACTGGATTGAACGCTGGTAGGGAGTGTCCAGTCAATCGCTATTCCGTCGTCTCGCAAGCGCACAGCATCTATTTTTAGTCCTTGTTTCTGTAACTCTTGGACTGCCTCCTCCTTAATAGACTTTCGGATGTTAAAGACCTCCTCTCTCCTTAGCCCAGAGTCAAAGCGGCATTTAGGATACCGGTCGTAGCTGATGAACTTGCAGCCACTATTACCATCAAGTCGAACCGAATTGGGGTTAGGTGGAGGTTCACTCGCTTCCAACTTTATGGGTTGAGCGACATTAGTTTTAGCAGTGGCCGATTTCGCAATGGGTTTCATGGTAGGGAGCCCGTCGAGACGTGGTCGTTTGGCAGGAGGACCACTGGCAGATAACGTGACTTTCGAGTTGGGATCTATTTGGCTGCGGGAAGGCGAGCTCGAGACATTGTTGCGTCTCGTTGGAGAGTCTCCGCTTCGAGGTCGGCCCCGCGCCGTTGGGATAAAGCTCCCGCGAGGCTGAGTAGATGGATATCCAGGATTTACGGTGTCGGTAGCAGCAGGGTTTTCAGATTTAATGCTTTTCGTTGTCTTGGCGGATTCCTCGTGCGAAGGCCAAGTGCGATGGGATTTCGAGGGAATGAGGAAAGTGTTGGAACCTGTTGCGTAGTGGGGATGAGGACGCGATATACCGGCAACGGATGTCCCATGGCCAAGTCCGGGGCCCCGAGATGGTCCTCGTTCGCCTTGTCTGGCTGGCCTGGTGCCACGCGCCTTCCTCCTTGCCCCACGAGACGTATCCTTAATGGATGGTAGGACGCTCTTCGGGCGGCCATGTATTGACTCGCCCGGTTGTATGTCTTCAGGCCGGTTCATAACGATAAAATGCGTTCAGGCGCTATGCAAGTTTTTCCAAGTAATTATTCGTTTTTTTTCACATAGCATAAATTAGGACTCACCCCGCACTGACGATAGCCACTCAAAGCTGGCCTTTGGTGCCCCACTCACCAGGAAGGGTAATAGATAACCAAGATTTCCTTAGTGGCAGTAAAGATACACAAGAGTCGCTATAAATACAGTAAACTCTGTGTGTCTACTTGAGATATCTATGAAGTCGATCTTTGGTGGGGTCGAGAACAGGGAATCCGTCAAGTCACGTGGTAGATAGATCATTCTCACCGACAACGATCACCATTAGTGCTTCAAATCGACCTTGTTAAGATGTCCTTGGTCGCCGCTCGTGCCGTTACCCGTAATGCTCTGGCTGTGCGTCACAACATTGGACGCCGCTCTATGCATGTCGGTAAGTCTTTTTTGAAGCTATGTTTTTGGTAGAGTTAATCTGAATATCGATTCTACTAGACAATGTCGTAGGCAACGTAAGTATTCCTGCTGAATTAATACTATGAGACATGAAACTGATGGGGAACTCTATCCACTTGTAGAATACTCCGTTTTCCTATCAAAATAGGGTTGCTTTTGCTGTGAAAACTACGCTGTTCCTCGGGGCCGGTTTCACAATTCCGCTCGTCGCCGTGGCATACCAAGTGTAAGCTCAGGCTCCCTAATGACTCATGCAGCATATTCACCGACACTCGGCCTCCGCTTAGGTCTAAGAACACGTCTGGCTCGGCTTGAAACCGGTTGCTGAGCATGTAATCTGCACCAATATACTTTTGCTCTGGTACAAGGGTAGCCCCATTGTAGCTTTGAGTCTCCACCATGGAGTGTTATGAATACTCGTTAGACCCAAAGTGTGACAAGGTGGTACCACAATCCGGTTTCGCCCGCAGGATTTCGGATGAATAATCTCGGCGGCTAGTCTGTAAATTAGGTTCACGTCGTTGCATCAGCGACAATATAGTCAGGATTCAGTAGCTGGTCAAAATGTCGTCTTCGAGCACTGATGGTGGGCAACCTCTATCTAGAGCTTCTACGCCTGCTACAGATGTTAGCCCTCCTCGGACTCCAGAATTCGTGCTGCCACCACCCTCTCCAGAAGCATTACGCCGCCGAGCCCAGTCCGACCGCGCATCCAGCGAAATAGGAGCTAGGATGTTAAAAGGCTGGGCAATGCTCTCGGACGAATGTATCAACGATGAATGCTGGGCGATTCCTTTGGTACGCCCCCCACGCGCGCGACCGGGTGCTCAACCCGACCCTCGTAAGGTATGTAGAAACGAGGAAAGCCTGTATCAGTAGCGATTGTCTCAGTGCTATTGATTTAAGGAATGCGTCATTTGCGGAACCGTCTACATTAGCGGCGAAAATGGCGAACTTATTATCCAATCTACACGAGCAGCCCCAGGTAACGCGGCCACTGCTTCGGGCTCACACAGACCGAGTGGAACGACCATCGAACGACCGACGACAACCACGCAAACTACCATTCAAGATGTACCAAGAGAGTCTCTGGCGAGCACAGCTCCTCCCGCCCCTGCCATTGTGCCCACCGCAACCAACCCATTGCCCTCAATAGCTGTAGTACCATCCAAACCTAGTACTCAACAATCGGCTGTTTCAACGCCCTTTGGATCGGCAGCAGGGGCTCTTCAAGGGGCTCTGGACTCGTTGTCTCAACGTTTGACCCAAATAACTCTGGGTCCGAACATAGATGTCAATCAGGTGAAAGACACAGCAGAGGCAATGGAGGCGGTCATGAAGTCGATGCACACAGCGCAGCAACTTTCTGGAGGGGTTTGAGATGGCGTGTTAGCATGAGTAGATATGGATATGAATCTTGATGTAATGTACAAAACACGGATATAGTGAGTGTACCAGACACCTCGCATCCAAGCCTGAATGGAAACGGAAGAGCGCTATATGCATGCCTATCGTGCGGTAGGGCTCTGGGATGGGGCCCTCGAGGCGAGTCGAGACGGTGGCAGGTGGCGCCCCCTGCTCCGGGCTCGCTCAACCTGGCCTTGCATCACAGAGAACAGCCCACTTGCGGCATCGGTGGGCGACTCGTGTTCTCCCCACGCATTTACACGAAATAGCCGCCCATCAGGTATGTCGTCTGACGAGCACCGAGGTAGAGGGCGAGGTCGAATACGCGGCTCGGCTGGTGTGCGAATGCGTTCCCCAGTGATGGCCTCCAAGTTGAAGGGATAGATTTCAGCAGAAACCACAAAGGGGGTCTGCCGTCTCTCTATGGCGTCTGGTGTTCGTACCAATGAGCCTGGCCCACCCCGCCAGTCATATGGGCTTGTGGGTGAAGCCAGTGTATAAGACGAGGAATCGAATGCAGGACGAGGTGCTGGTCCTCTGGACGAGGCGCGAGTCTCGGGGGATACCGATTTCTGCTTGGAAAATCGCTGGTCTAGTAGCCATCTTGGTAAGGCATCCGTTGGTGGTGTCCCAGGAGGTACGATTATCCCTAGTGCAGAGCCGTCTGGTCGGTTGAAACGGCCTGGAGATAATGGTGATAGTGGCCCTGGGCTCTCTGGTGGATTGACAGCCATGAAAGAGGAACTATCAGTTCGGTGGTGGAGCGGCGATAGGCGGAGAGGCTGAAGGACTGGCGGGGCTGGATGCCCTTGCCTAGATTCCGTGTAGGCGCCTGGGGTACCATACTCCCAAGGAGAGGCAACTATCGACGGCGTGGCTGGTGTAGTCCAGCCGTTTGACTCGAGCCGTGGCAAGGGAAGGAATCCAGGGGGTGCTCTGCGGGAAGAGTTAGCTTGGGTTTGCATCAAGTGGCTTTGCATGGTATGGTTCTGTAGATTTCTACTTGGGCCAACTATTATTTCGTTAGTCATATTGTCAGTACAAGGATTTGTCGTTGCGGTTACCTAGGTTGACCACAGGTTGTATCAAGGAGAGGGGAAGGAGAGTGCGTTCACCTACTGAAAGAACAGCTGATATTTATAAGCGCTATCGGCTCGGTACTTATATATTAAACCGAAGAATGAGCTCCTTCGGCGCCAACTGTGGAGCGTCGAACAGTGCGATAGGATGAGACCCGTCATACCACGTGTGGTAAAAAGTGTGTAGATCCCCCTTGTATGAATACGCATATAAGGACAAAACGATTGCTGGGCTGTTCGCTCACACGCCGTTAACTCAACTGGGCAAGTGTATGGAATCACTGAAAGCCCCAAAGTTTTGCGGGCAAAGTGAATAATATTGATAGCGGGATGGATGTTATAGAATGGGGTTAAGAAAACTTACTTAAAAACTAGAGGCCAGCAAACGATCATGTAAAACCATACAAACCCAGAAGTCAAATGAGATAATCTTTAAACCTGCTAGTCAACGTATACAATCTGCCCATCGTCTCTTGCGCTGCGTGCCGAGCGACCTCCAAAAGATTCAGCTACAGAAACCGGTGCAGTCGAGTAGGTCCTTGGTTGAGACCTAACGCGATACGTTAGGTATATGCAACTGAGATTAATACAAAATGTATTTACCTATGAAGAACATTGCCCATCTAATTTGGAGCTTTGTGAGATTACCTTTCATCCAATATGAAACTCGCTCTTACCTCGTCCTCGACTATGAAATTCGAACCACCAGATATCACATATACTTCTTCGCGCGGAGGACGACGTAGCAGGGATTCGTGATAAGGCAGCCAACCGCCTTTACCGTCGCTGATCTAAGAACGATATCAGAGAATGGCCAAATCCGTAGGGAATGCAGCCTCACTTCCAGCTCCACATCATCTGGGACGATCAGCTGAGTGTTAGGGCCAATCTCAAACTCCTAAAAGCAGGTTTCAGTATTACCTGGCGCTAACGATATGCAAGACACCGTACCTGTGTTTCTCCCGGCTTCAGATTTACTTCCACCTCGTTTTTGCCATGATGAGAGTTGGTCCTGTAGCTTCTTCCGCTGCGTCCGCTGGCAGAGCGATCGTCGCGAATTTCGTGGACTACGGTACCCGCTGTCGTGGAGTACGGGGCGGTATGGTATTCATGGGGTGCGGTATGCTGGCTTTGGCGCGGGGAACCATTGAGGGTGGTAGCATGCTCGTGAGGATAATGGTCGCTGCGAGCATAGTCATGTTCATATACTGGTCTAGAGTGGCCAGTGGTTGAGGCGTAGTCTTCAGGGTATCCTCGAGAATGATGGTCTCGCAGCGTGTGCCCGTCAACGGAACGATCGCCGCGCACAGATTGCTCGCGGGCTGAGTGTTCCCGGGCGTCGTGGTGGGGGGGCTCGCCCATGAGGTGGGTTCCCGCGCCGGCAAAGCTGTACCCGCCATGTTCGCTGCCGTGGACTGAAGACGCAACAATGACCGGCGGTGGGCCCTAGAAAGCCAATGAGGCTCAAGATAGTGCATGGTTGGAGAGGACTCACATGATGGGTCTGCCCAGAATGAATTGTGTCAAGGTCGTCCCGGGACTGTCGTCCCTACATATTGAGCATAGTGATGAGCGTTGTTGACAGTTCCCGAACAGCGTTGTTTTCGTACCTTTTTACTACGGAAGACGCGCCTAAGGAGAGAGTTGTTCCGCTGCGGCTTTGCCCTCGTGGTGATGACATGCCCATGTTCATCAACGTCTTCCTGCACAAACTCTGGGTCTTGAGAGCGAGGAACACTCTTGGTGCTGAGTGCACGACGGATACCGAACTTCTTCATGTCGCAATGGATATGACGGGATCAGAAAACAGGAATGGGGGGCGGGAGGTGTGGCAGGTGTTGGTGCGGCTAGGAGCAACAGACTAGTTATACAACAGCAGACGTGGATCAGATCGCCATCAGCTATGGCGAGCACCTCGAGGTGCTGGTGGGTAGCAGGAGACAACGTGGTTCGGCCGCCAAACTAATGCCTGTTTACACGCCCAAATCTCGATTTGTCATCCAATTATCTTCCCGCAAGCAAGCCAAAACAAACAACATTGAAAAGGTCAGGTGTACATGATTCACTATCTGGGCAGTGCAATTGCGTTCAACAGTGAGAGCAAATAGACACTATCTGTCTGCAAAACTCGGTCGGGCTCATTATGGCTTCATTCCCCGGCCACCCTTTGCACCCCTATCCGAGGTGCCTTGCACGTGCCTAAGCTCGTCTCTGCTCAGAGTTAGCGCACCGTTGCGGAACCTTCCTATACCTAGACCCAAGCCTCGTTCCCTCCGTTGTTTTCCAGCCTTAGAGCCAGACAAGGTGAAATTTTTTTTGATCGAAGGGTGGTAGTTTCCAAGAGTTTTAGCCTAGCGGGTGCAGGTGGATATTAGACAAGTTAATGAAAATGCAAGAACGTACTTGTTCCAATGCTTTGATTTCGCGCTGCTTGGCCTTCTCTCTTAGTCCTATCCTCACACGCTGCGCATGTCGAGACCTCTCCTTTGCCACGAGGGAAAGAGCCCCTTGTCCAACTTTTGCTCCATCTGCCAGCTCAACAAGCCGCCCAGCCATGATCCTGCTGCGCTTCGCCGACCCCTGATTCGGGTCAAATGCCTGTGTGTTATTCAACAGCTGCGAATGAACCAGCTCGTGGAGCATTTTATCGTTTCGTGTGTTGGACTCTTCTTCCTCACTATCGGCGTCCTCACTGGGAGGTGGGCCGGTCTGAGCTGCAGTAGGTGACTCGATGACATGGTTTATTTTGGACGACTCGTCTTTGAGTTAGTTTTTCCAAGACAACGCCCGGCTAGCGAACATACCATGAAGCCTTTTTTGCCCCGAACTATTGGCTGGGCCGAGCTATTAGGGCGTTCGTCAAAAATCACGACATCTGGAACATGTCTAGTCGAGGGGCCTAGAATCGAGGCTGAATAGATATGGGAAGCCTATGGCAAGCACTTCACACCTGGATCTTCTAGAATCAGTTCGGGTGATATCCCTTCGGTCGTAGTAGCTTCGTTTATCTCTGCCAGAAGACCGTTACCACCGCCAATACCCAATAAATACTCCCGCTCACCTCGAACCTTCCTTTTCTTTTTAGATACTTTTGTTTGAGCCAAGGGAGATGGGTTTAGTTCAAAAGAGTCCATGAATGACCTCCCATGCGAGTTCAGCAATTCGAGCAACTCATTGCGTTCCTCGCTATCGCTGCGAGGTCGCAAAGGATAAGTAAGGGCTACTCAGTGCTCCAAAGGTTCATACATCTGCTCATTCAACACATTTCCACTCGATTTGCGTGGACGCTTCATCATTTTTTCGGCCTTCATTGTGTTTTTATAGTAGTGATGGCATTCGAGTGCTTGGTGGTAGAGATCAGGAGGTGGAAATTTGAAATTAAAATTATTCTGCTTCTGCATATCAATTCACTCTTCGCAACACGCGGATCAATCAAACGTTTTAACTCCAATTGAACAGACCCCGAGCGAATACATCTAAAAATGGCAAATTAGCTTGGTTGAAATACAAGGTTCTTATTGGGCCGACAGTGGCGAGAATGGTAATGTATAAATAAAGGTGTTCTACAATCATATCCATATCACAGCATGATAACTGCAGAGCATTAGCCCAGTATTTTATACATATAAAATGGAGACTCACCAGTGTTTATCAACGCCTTTCCGTTGATATACAAAAGCCGAGGCTTATCGTCCTTTTCTATTTGATCCTCCAACAGAGGCTGATGCTGAACCTCTACCATCAACCTCGCATTCTTGTCCTTTGCCGATTCCAACATCTTCACTATCTTCTGCCCCTCTGATTTTGTCACGGCTACGAGCACTACGTCTCCTAGCTCGGCGTCAGCAAACTCTTGCTCTGATTCATCGATGCTGGGGTTCATGAAGCTATCGTTGTCAGATATCACTATCACCCCAGCCGCGCCTGCTTCTTTCGCTCTTTGCAGTTTTTCCAAGAACGTGCACACCCCTAACGAAAGTTCAGCTTGTTTTAGTATCAACTAAACAGAATGCTCACCTCGGTCAACAACAAGCACAGCTCCCAGTGCGCCCTCTCTTCCAACATGGGATCCACATCCATCCATGTTATCTATGCTAGCTGTCGTAATAGGCAACGAGGTGAACCCAACTCGGAACGCCGCGGTTCCGCTCTCGTCTTCAGGGTCCGCGCCGAACTGAGCAGTTGTAGCGAGCAAGGTCTCTTGTTCTTCGGTCGCGGGGTTCCTTATTTGAAGCTGGACGGCTAGCTTCCGTGATAATCGTTTCTCTGACTTGAAGCCGGGAATCTCCAGGAGGGCAGGGTCGCTAATGAATACCTTTTGTCCGCTCAAGACTCGATGGTGTCCGACTAACAAATACGTCAAACCCCGGTCCCATGCGCTTATCACGAAAGCACCTACGCATTGTTACGTCGTATCCTTGTCCATCCATTCGAGCTGTCATTCGACTAAGGAGGCCTGTTATTGGGGATTTTTGCTTAATTCTCGTTATCACTTACGCCTTGACCCCGGTAATATTCCGCACCATGAAACCGCCATCCACCCGATGAACCTTTGATGGCCCTAGAATTTTGTCTGCCTCGGTGACAGAACCATCGATACTCAAGACATAGTCAAAGGACTGTTCAGATTGGGAGGAAGTGACACCCAGCAGTTCAGAAAGACGAGCAGCAAGGGCGTCGAGATCGAAATCAAAAGGGGATTGCGATTGAGTATGGGAGACAGTTGTGCTCACATACTCCTCGGCCTGCGGAACTTCACAGCGGCCGTAGATATCCCACCATCGTTCGTCGGAAGGTGCGACGACAGAGACATCCAGGCCCGTTATCAATCTCCCATACTCCGCATCGGCGCGACTCCGTATCGATTGAACCAGACCAAAAGATTCTCCACGGAATAGATCAGATGGGGTTCGAGGAGGCTGGTACACTGGACAGAAATTCTGTTCCTTTTGTCGGAAATAGCGGGATGTTGCAGACACGGGTTTCAGATGGCGCCTGGGAAGGGAAATAGGGTGCCCTAGCCAGTAGAATGAGTTACATATACGGAAGTGACAGAACGTTAACTACCTTCTGTGGTGAATACAAGGTTCGAATGATCAGAATTGATTTTGTTGTCCTCGTCGAATAATAAATATAAATACTAGATGAATCGTCAGTAGATGTATCGAATCATTCAAGAGCCTTACCTTCAGGGTCTCTGATAGTGCGAACGATTCCATACGATCCTCAAGTTCTCCGGTTTGTACGTTAGACAGTGTTGAGAGTCCACAATCAACCTTTGCTCGTCGTATCAAGTCTAGAAAAACGCGTTCGCCAACGTCCAAGTAGAATGGGTCTTTCGTAGCCTGCAAACGAGTTATTACGTGGGTTTGAACCAAACGAAGCAACGTACGCGGTACAGGAAATAGGTCGACTCGATAAACTCTGCGTTTCACTGCTGAGCAAAATATTCACCATACTTCATCTTAGAGACTCACCAGGACGGAGGGGATACCCTAGGGTTACGCCAGACCGACTGGCAATGCTGAAGGTTTCTGGTATCCCAGAAAACCTACGCCATAGGTTCCAATCTGTGCGCGAGGTTTGAAAAGGTTATCCGAACATAATAGAACGACTCACAAACGAGATGAGATTTGATAGCATTTTCAACGTCTCCAGCAAGAACCTAAACATTCAAGCCTCGGTCAGGGGGTCAGTCAACGTGGATAGGCGCGACCCCTAACCTGTAGACCAGGCCAGAACGCGGAAAGCGAGTCGATGTATACGGTTGCAAGTTGCCCCGATGTCGCTCCCACGTTTCTATACTGTCACGAGTGGATTCAAGGACAATAGATAGATGCTGCAGAATATTCACCCACCCAGAAGCCTTCAGGTCCACGCGAGTACCTCATGATCTGAGCGTATCCTTCCCTCCAAACATCATAATATTCAGACTCGCCTGTAGATATAATGCTCAAACCCCGCCTGATTGAAACAAAAGGACAAACTCACCGGTCATAACATACATTTTAAGGGCGTACTCGTAGAAGCTATCAATACCAGCACCAATCCCGGCTATCTCAGGCTGAAGCCATCTCTATGCGTACATAGTCAGAATTGTATTCGTGCTCTATAAACTTGAATTTTGACTCACGCCTGTAGCAAGATTGATGGTATTGGGAAGCAACCCAAGATCAGACCGCCGGTTCCATATAGCGAAGAATGCTTTTCGAGCGGCTTGCTCAAACCTGAGATCTCCTGTAAGGCGAGATAACGTTGTGAACTCCAACAAGAGAGATCCTGCGCCGGCAGTGCCTATATGGTCAAGTTAACACATAAAGATAAGGGATAACAGTTAGAGACTAACAGGTCTCAAACGTCTCCCTGGGGGGAACCCCGTGACGCAAGTTGATCTTATTAGGCAATAGTTTGTAAGTGCGCCTCGGGCAGCTCAATCGACGAGGCTTGACATACCCGAGCAAAAGGAATACCCGTGGATGTATTAAAGGCGGGAAGGAGTCGTTTGCCGAGGTCGTGTGCCAAGTGTAGTAATTCGTCTCGGTACCACGGCAATCCAAACCCCCACTGGCCGACCAGATCCGATGCAAACATGTGTGCAGACAACAGTCCTCCCATGCCACGAATTGTTATTTCAAAAACCTAGCCATCGAGTCAAGAAAAGCCAGAGGCTGCTCGCGGGTTCCAAACTCACCTGCGGCTTTGCATCTTGGTCAAACGACACATGGTCGATCGTTTGTCGCACAGCCCACTCAAAGCCAGACCTATTTGCAAACGCAACAAAGCTATCCAAGTTGTCGACCAACGTCAGGCTGTAGTTGGCCATCACGTCATTGTGACCAATGTTGGAGCTGGCAAGCCTATGAGTCAAAAGGCCCTTGGTAGCAGAGGTTGAACGTACGGGTTGGCCCAATCTGGTCCTCTCCCACGACATGATTTCGGCATCAACTGTCGTGCAAGTTAGGCGAGCCTTGCGAACAAGGATGCGCGACTACTCACCTCATCCATAGGAAACGCGTGGTCTATATACGAATCGAAACCATGATGCCACAATCGGCGTGTTTCATCTCTGTGGTGCAGAGCCTGAGTACGTGATCCCAGCGCCCATCACTTATCAACTTGCCTGAACAGGATCTTTCTCTCTCTTGTCCAATTCCTATTATCAAACGACCCAGGTTGTGCAGTCGCCCCGAACCGTGAGCGGCTTGTCCAGTATGACATTTCGACATAGAGGAGTGCGACGGCAAAGACAGTATGGGGCCACATCTGCCTCCAGTGCATGGTTCCCAACACAAGCCAAGCGATGGCACTATTTAAACCAAGAGGAGCAGGAGGAAAGCGCCACGTCGAGGCGCTTAGGCTACCAGAGACCCTGGGCTGAGTCAGGGGCCGCATCCAATCAGTCGGGCGGCAACGGGTTGCAGATCATTTTGACTTTACTAGATTCGAACGACCACCACAAACAATGGCCGACGTCGAGTATCTGCGCAGCCTGCTCGGCGTACATCCAGATTTCCCTAAAAAGGTTCAATTACACCGTCTCTCCCCTTTTCTTCAGCTCATCGTCTGACAGGGCATAACATTCCTCGACCTCTTCCCCATCCTCCGCGATCCAGTCGCGTTCGAAACACTCATCACACATATGGTACATCACGTCACCTCTCAAGTTATCCCGAAGCTCGAATCGAAAAAGATTGACACCGTCGTCGGGCTCGACGCCCGCGGGTTTTTGCTCGGACCTGTTATCGCGCTCAGACTAAAGGCGGCGTTTGTGCCAGTGAGGAAAAAGGGCAAGCTACCAGGGAAGTGCACGACCGCGGTGTACGAGAAGGAATACGGATCAGTCAGTGGCTGCATTCTCACGCAGATTTCTCCGGGACGATAGGCTGATACGATGCATAGGATTCATTTGACATGCAAGAAGGAGCTGTCCATCCAGGCAGCAACGTTCTCGTCATCGACGACTTGATTGCGACAGGCGAGTCACCTGGGAGCACCTAAACATAGTCTACTAAACAGCTCACGGGATTTTAGGCGGATCAGCGAAGGCAGCGGGTGAACTCGTCGCCAAGCAGGGTGGCAAGACTGTCGCATACATGTTCGTCGTCGGTCTGACCTTCCTCAAAGGACACGAAAAACTCGACGCCCCTACATACTCCATCATCGAAGCTCAAGACTAGTAGATGCATTCACATATACTAAGCGTTATACAGATCTATGTGCTCCTTGAATAACTAGGGTGAAGAGTTCTAGTGATATAGTTGCTGAACGTGCTATGGAATCCAATTAGATGAAGACACCAGTTATAAACACTAAAGCTCACCTATTCGGTGTTCCAAATACGTTTGTCGCCTGACCGGCAACAACCATATCCACAAGCGGGACCAAAAATTGGCCTATCGATAATCCATCTGAGCCTCGAAATGCGTCCAACAATCCCAACTCCGTCCGAAAATCATCGAGCACGCACACACGATCAAACGTCGCGAGAAACAGCCCGAGCGCGGGATGGGTCCGAGGATTTGGGGCGTCCGTCGCGATGAACAACGGAATCTCGAGATGGGCGAGCTCAGGGCCTGCGCGGCGCATATCACAGGCCAACTTGCCCGATGGGGTCGTGTGGGGATCTGTACTCGACAATCGGGTCGAAGATGTGAAAGAGCCCGGAGTGGGTGAGGCAGGTGATCGAGGGTGCCTCCCGAGCGCGCGAAGGTATTTGCGCTCGAGCTCTACACCGTTCTTTGGGGAGATGCCGAGCCAAGTGATGAGTTTCCACCAAATCAGACGTCCGTTGGCTTTTGCGGAGGGTTTGAATTTTCTTCCAGTAAGCCGTACATGGACAGCGACGTACGTCGAATTGTCAGGTGACAGTGCCGCGATCCTTCGGCGTATGCCCTTGGCAGTATTGAGCACGCCTTGATGCGAAATGACGATTGAGTTGTGAATTTTGGTGTGGGCGGCGGTATAGGCTGGATTCCGAATCCTGAGTCGTCCAGTTCCAAATAAAGTTCCAAAATGAATCGCACTAGAAGACTCCAACATTTTGCGCAAGTGATCCAAGTGCCACTCGGCTGAATACTTGGACCCAGTTCCAACACTGGCAGTTGAGTCACGAATGATATACTGATACATCAACTTGTCCTTTAGGAAAGCGATCGACGGCTCTGGGATGCCCATGTGATAGAGAGACTGGAGCGGAGTTTGGGAACCATGCATAAAAATAATATCCAGTCCAAGCTCTTTTCGGATAGCGGCAAAGTCGACTAGTGTATTCCAGGACATTTGCGCATACGAGTGGGCGTCCATGCATTCGAAGAGAGGATACTGGGCGCAAGGCTTTGACCTCGGTTGAGAAGCATGCTCGTTCCACTTCATCAGTGTATCAAATGGACGGTAAGGAAGGGGTTCTCCAAGGCGCACGGGTGGCGCAATGAGCGTACAGTTGAGCATGTATGAGAGTAGCATGGCGTTTTCCAGGGCGATCCGTTGGTTATTGAATCCAGAGTGGGGCAAGAACGTAAGAAACCGGCGAGTGGAATTGCGTGCGTATGGTTGAAGCCGAGATGAAATAGATGCTTGTCGAACAAGCACAGAATGAGGATCCAAATTGATTGGGACGGGGGAGCCCCTATCAGCTTGCGCAAGGCTGGGTTCTGCCGGGGAGCTTGAGAACCTGCGCACGAGAAGTGGGAGCCAGGCAGATCTGGACACGGCAGCCAAGCACACGCACACAAATACCCAAACGAGGCGCGCTCGACGAGATGAAAATTTGGGCCAGGGGGAGCTGAGTGGCCTTGGGGGCCCACGACGGCGAGAAGAGGCCGGAGACGCTATGTCCGAGGGCAGACGCGCAAGACGCTTTCGCCTTGATGTCCCATGTTCTAGATCGTGTCCAGGGGAATGGGGAGAAATCGCGGACATGGTTAAACCGGGACGGTAAATGCCCAGCCCGGCTGATGAACAAAAAAAAAAGTTTCAAAGATAGCAGGTGGGCGGTAGCTCAAGACGGATGGCGTGCTGCTGCCACGGCCCTAGCGCGCTCGCTCACCCAAACGGCGACAGGAGCGTCTCGGGATGGTGTCGCGAACGACGAGTTGAGATGGGGCTGGTCCGTGGTAGATGGTGTGGACGACGGGTGCTGCAGACCCGAGCAAGCAGCAGGTGAGCGAGAGCAACAGCAGTTGGTGCACGTGTGGAGTGGTGTGGAGAGCTGCACCGGGCGTCGACCCAGGCATCCGGGTCCATCAGGGTTATCCCGAACAATTTGAAGCTCATATACCCTTGACTCACCCCGCCGGCCGCTGTTCCCCTCTGTCTCGTCCACAACAGCCCGCCCTGTGCTCGACAACCTATGTCGTTTGCAGACGCGCCCGCGTTCCTGCCCGACGTCACCATCACGGTGCTCGACATTACTCTGCGCCTCTGCACCATCCCGCGCACCCGTCTGCCCGAGACAACACACTATGTGGTCAAACAGTTCTTGCGACAGCGCCCAACGTTCCTGAACATCACCCTCAACACCAAAGAGCTCTCGATATTCGCCGAACACTCAACCCTCGACGACTTCCTGCCCCTCGCGCGGCGCGGACGGACCGGCTCACGCACAGGCGCACCCGTCGAAATCTCCCAGGACACTTGGAGTGTGCTTCAAATCGACGAGGACAAGTTTGGTATGTGGCAATCGCTCTCTTGAACTTCCTTTGTTAACTCGGTTCTGACTCAGGCGACGCTGGGGCGCGGGTGTGCGAGATATCCGCCGCATTAGCCAAGGCTGGGGTGTCGATTCTGTACCAGTCGAGCTACATGAGCGACTTCATTCTGGTGCGCTGCGACGCCATGAGTACCCATCCTGTCGTGATCGCTCACGCCTTATCAGGTCAAGTCGTCTTCCTTGCCCTCGGTCATCGCCCTATTGGCACACGCCGGCTTTGGTCTCTATTCCACCGATGCGGTCGCCCTCACCTCGACCATGTCCCCCCCGCTGACCGGACAACATGCCTTGCCCGATGACCTCAAAATGCGAGGCTCCCTCGTTCTCGATGGCGACGTTGGCGCACACGGATTCGGGATCGTCAGCGTGGACGACAGCTTCGCCGTTCTGTCCCCCAAACGTCACCGAAGCATATCCAATAGCTCTGTTCAGTCCATATCTCTCCCAGCCGCATACACATTTTCCGGATCGACGGTTTCTCCCCTGTCGTCCCTGTCAACCGAATCCTCAGATTCTGAACAAGACGGCGATGACTCAAGAAAACGAAGCAGGAACCGAGCTGTAAGCACCCCACCGCCCGTGGAAGCCGTCGCCGCGGACTTGGCTGTCATTGGTCTGAGCGAGGACGCATCGGACAGCTGGCTTAGCCGCATGATCCTGCTCATGCTCTACCCCAACATGATCCAAACTCCCTGGACGTCCCCGGCCGCACGTGAACCTCAGGGTGAACTACTATGGGAGCCCGAAACCCCGGTCGAATTGAACAATACGCCATGCGATGATGAGCACCAGCAAGAGTCTTCTGGGATGAGATCCCCGTCTCCGACGTCGCCCGTCTCTCCGGACTCCCACCCTGACGCATCGAGCACGGTCCGATCACCCAACGCCGCGCTTTCTCCTCCCCGTCGACCCAGGACGCCGCACCAGCCGTTTTTCAGCTTTACGCGTGCAAAAGGCGAATGTGCGAGTGTGGTCGCCGATGTGCGGCTTCTTGCGGCGTTGTTCCCCCCACTAGATCGGCACATGGTCCTGAGTGCGCACGAACTCGAAGGCGTCGACGAAATCGTAGTCACCTCGGGCGAAGTAAAGGCTGCAATGCGGTGTATGACGATCGATCTACCACACGGATTGGGTAAGTTCTGGTCCCTCGATCCCATTAGCTCGTGAATCCTGAACGTGTGTGAACCCTCACAGACACACACGGTCTCGTCAACCACTTCTCCAGTATCCTGCACCGGAACGGTATCAACCATCTGTATTCATCCACATACAAAACTGCGAACCTGCTCGTGAGTACTCATGTGATGTCTCACCCGGGCGGGTTTCAAACCATTTGTGTACATAGGTCGATCGACAGGACGCGGCCCGGGCAGAAGCCCTGCTTCGGTCCTGCTGAGAAATGAGTCACCATTTGGCAACCCTCGGTTTCTTGACTTTCCATCTCTTGAATCTCCTTGCAAACCCGCCTGCTTTCCCCTTGGCCCCTTTCCGAGCCCTTGCTTCAAAGCCCTGAAAAAAAGCAGCCGCCCCACTTCCTCCCTTCCTGGGTTTCCCTTATATTGCATGTAGCCTATAACTTATGAGCCAGATCATCCCATTTCATCTTGTAGTACACTATATCAGGACATCTCATCTACGTCATATGTTATACCCCTGACAGAGCTTAAGTTCGTCTCTATCCCTCCGATTCTTCTATGCCGGCTAGGCCGCTTTTAGTCCGAGGGGTGTGGGGTCAAAGACAACGTGTGCCCCAAATCTCAACTTCTATCCCGATAAAGGACCACCGCTATCGAAAGAAAGCAAGAAACGAATAGATTCATTTACGTTGAGATTTAAAATTACAAAGAACATTGACAAGGGCATGAACACTGCGTATCGCAAAAATCTAGATGATAAACGAAAATGTACCAAACCGCCTTAGTGTTTTGCGAGCACAAGGCAGGTACGCGAAGGGATGTACACCTAAAAAAACAGAGTTAGCTCCAGCCCTTATCTCTCCCCAATAATAAACTCAATGACAACTTACGTGCATCCAGTTTCGGCGATTGTTCCACCCTAGAGGCGTTGTGAAATGTTTTCCATCCATGTCGATGCGACCCTGACCAGCAAATCGCTTCTCGTCGCTGCTGAGCACGGGGCGATACTCGCCCTCCACTTCGACGCCAATTCGATAGTCTGGGAACGAGTTTGTGGGGTGGAAGTTGAACACAAACACGAGGCCAGCACGTTCGTACACAACGACTTTGTCGCCCTCGTGCTTGAGCGAGACGTAAGCCTGCGGGGTTTTAAGGTTTTTTATCAGAGGGACGCGAGTTGCCGGTATAAAAAAAAAAGTCAATACTTACGGGATCAGACGCCAGCCATTTGTACTTGTCATCCAAGTTATTCATGGCAGAGTCAAACTCGTTCAGGTATTTGTAACGCAGTAGAGGATCGTCCACAACGTTGAATTGCCGGCGGGCATACCAGTACGAGTTATTGTTGCCGGCACGAGGGAAATCGAGCCACTGCCGAAAGGGTCAGAACCTGACTCTGAAATGACCATAATGAAGATCTCACCTCTGGGTGACCAAACTCGTTGCCCTCGAAATTCAAATACCCTTCTCCACCCAAAGAATGAGACAGGAGCCTATGTAGACATGAATGTAGGCTCTCAAACATCAGCACGCATTTACGCACCGAATCATCTTGTGCAGGGCCAAGCCACGCTCGATGATAGGGGTCATCGGGGTAAGATCGGACATGTGAGTGTCTAGATTAGACCCATGGTTCAGCCAGGTGAGTAGCCGCGATGCGGAATGCGCTCTTACACATCTCCTTGTCCATCAACCAGAATGCGAGGGTCTTGTCGCCAACCAGTGCTTGATCGTGGCTCTCGGCGTACGAGATAGTTTTTTCGCGGTATCGGCGATTGGTCAGTGTGTGCACGATGTGGCCCATCTCCCAATCATCGTCCTTCGACTCCTTGAGGAGCTTAATCCACATATCGGGAACGGCCATCGCCAGCCGATAATCGAATCCGACGCCACCTTTATCGACATCGACACATAATAGAGGCATTCCAGAGACATCCTCTGCAATCGTCAAAACATTTGGATAGAGTTGGTGCAACATGTGGTTGGCCTGAATTTAAGCAACCTTAGCATTCTTGGATGAACGAGATGGGTATGGCTAAGCTCACAATCATCAGGTAAACGACGGCCTCGTTGTCGACACCGCCACCATAGTATTCGTGATACCCGCCAGAGAATCCGGTGCCGATTCCGTGATGCACGTACATCATGCTCGTAACACCATCAAAGCTTCAAACGCAATCGTTGGTCCCCGTAGAAAGCATATCAATCGGAAACTTACCGGAAACCGTCGAATTGATACTCCTCCATCCAGAAACGCAAGTTGGACATGAGGAATCGGAGTACCTCATGATGAGAGTAGTTGAATAGACGGCTATGGAGCGGGTGTTGGTGAATGATATTGATGAATGTGAGCAAGCGTACCTGTCCCATAAATCATGGTACCCCTTCCCTCCACCATGGAAGTACTGGTGGTCCGTCCCATCGAACTGGTTCAATCCATCAAGCACATTCTTGCAAGCATGCGAGTGGACGACATCGAGCAGGACGGTGATGCCCATCGAGTGTGCAGTATCGACCAGCTCCTTGAGCTCTTCAGGGGTACCATATCGAGAACTAGCAGCGAAAAAGCTGGTGACCTGATAACCAAAGGCTATCGGAAAGATAGAGGTCAATAAGTCTGCCGAAAATATGCCGAAGATAGAAGCAAGAAATGACTTACAAGCATAGTAGGCATGTTCCATCACCGCCATAAGCTGGATAACATTATATCCCAACTTCTTGATACGCGGGAGGGTGTTCGCGGTGAACTCCTTGTAGGTGCCAACTCGGGGTTCGGGGGTAGAGATTCCGACGTGGGCCTCGTAGATACGGGCGGAGGTCACCTTGGGCGGGCGAGGGTGCTTGAAGGTGTATTTCTGGTCGGCCGGAGGGTTCCAGAACCGAGCGTCGTACACAGGCGAGACAGCGAGGTCCTGGGTGACACGCTTGATCCAGGCGGGCAGACGCTCGATGCGCTCGCCGCCAGGAATGACCATCGAAATCTGGAATGAAGCCGGTGAGTGGAGCGTTCATCAGACACGGCATCAGGCATTACCTTGATCTTCGAATCGTGGGGGATAACAGGCTGGCCGTTGTTGCCAGGAATCGTGATTCCCCAGACACCATACTGGTCTTTGGTCATGGTATGGGAGTGTCTGTCCCAGTTGTCTGTGATGCATCCAACGCGATCAGAGGCGATCGTAGCATAGGCTACTGGCGGACTCACTGAAGTCTCCGATGAGGGAGGCCTCTACGGCGTTCGGGGCCCATTCGTGGTAGACGATGGTGCCGTCGGGCTTGGCGTTGAGCCCAAACTTTTCGTAGCCCCGGGTGAACTGGTCGTAGCTACCCTCGGTGGACAGGATGGCGTCCTTGGTCCTGTCGAACAGGGCATGGCGCTCCGACAGTGCCGGCAGGAAGGGCCCCAGCCAGGAGTCGATCTGCATGATCACGTCTGGGTTGAACGTCAAGTTCTTGCTCGCTGCCATTGCTGAGAGCTGGGGGCGGATGGCGGTGGGGGGTTGCACGAATGAAGAGGAATGAAGAGATGGAGCACAATCAGCAGCAACTTTTATAGCAGCCAGCGATGTTCTAGCAGAATCGCGAACGAGCTGTGTTGCGGAACGCGTACCGGACTCTAGTCGGGGCAGACCGCGTTGGGCGTTGGGGCCACTCTGATCTCCAAGTGCAATCGTAAAGCAATCGTAACAGACACAGCTACATTCGGCAGGCACCACCAATTCTCGCGTGCCAGATCAGTCCGCGATCATCTCGAACCCGCAACCGAGGGCAGCGGGGCCGGGTAAGGTGGTGACATGATATAGAAAACAAAGTAATAGGGCACAAATCCGGCAGCAAACAAGCCGTGACAAACAGATCATTTTCTATCGAGCTCTTCCGTCAAAATTTGGAGCTTCTGCTGGATGCCATACGCTCTTATACCAACCGTCTGCAAAACGTGTTCAAGGCGTGTTCACCAACGAGTTTCTCCGAGGAAAACGTCAATCCCCACCTTTTTCATGACTTTCATTTGCCATTGCAATTTCTTGGTTAAATGCGTGCGGCATGCGTCCCCTAATCTCCGACGCTTGTCTGCAAATTCCTGGTAAATGCGGTCGTCTCGAGCAAAGTAATGCAGCTGATCCGTGGGTTCTTGAGCAAAATCAACATCAGATATAGCTTCACCTACCGGAATCGGCTGGGCGCTCGGTATTCTGTGCATCACCTGCGTCCAAGCTCCGAGCATGAGCAAATCACACCCCGCATTGGCCACACTGGTTTCTATTGGTACAGCGTATTATCCGATAAAACGCCAAATGTACTTACTACTCATCTACCGCGAGGATCGACTCGGCTTTACTCAACTCCTTGGTAAAGAAGTTCCTGGGGCGCCCCCACACTCAGTCACCACGAACGACGGTCTAGCCGCAACTCACTTTATTGAGTTGACCGCAGTCTCAGCTGGCTTCCCCTCGCCGCCAAGACCCAATTCACGGGAAACATCCGCTATCGCCGCCTTGAGCCAGCTCTCGCCATGGCTCATAACAATCGTTTGCAAGTACGACGATATCAGATCTGGTTGGTTATGTTGGAGCCCTCGGCTAATTGCGAATCGCAAGTTGACTCCTGCCGGGTGGAGATCAGGCACGAGCAACCGAAAAGAAGAAAGCGGCTTTACGGATTGCATTGAGACTAATCATTATCTTCTTGCGACTAAAATCCTCCTCGTCAAGGTAGTTAATCCACCTGCTGAACATACCTAGGATAAGAATGGCCATATCCGTATGGCCGATCCTCATTGCATGCTCCAGAGGCGATGTGTTATTAACTCTTCGCAATAGAACCTTGAAGAAGATGTCAAGCAGGTAGATAGAACAATGGGAGTACCATGCACGTACGTGGAACGAGTGATCTCGTATTTCCGAGAGCCTTATAACATCTCGTTTCTCAATAGCTTGTACAACCTCCCAGTGCTCAGGCTCCTTCCAGCCTCGAGGCCGCGCCGGTTGTGGGCGAACGAGGGCTTTCTTCTTACCACTGCGTTCGCCACCTCGTTGCTGTGATGGCGAGGCGGGTACGTCATCGGACGAATTGCTCGACGAATTTGAACTTGTAGCTGAGGTAGATTGGTGTCGGAGTAATTTCACCTCCGTACGGGGGATCTGCTCCTTTGCTTGCTGTTCCAATGCTGGCAACCCTGGCAACGATTTCGGTAGACAGCAATCCGAGCTCAAGCGCGCGCGAGGAACAGGTCGATAATTTGCATGGTGGCGCTTTTGTTGGCGATAGTCAATGTCTTGTAGTAGATAAATGTAGTTGAATGACATTCTGGGTTCGGCTAGAGGGCGAACTATATGACGTTGTTGATCATAGTCCTAATTGTGGTTCGCCAAAGCTGTGATCAGTGGCGGTGAGTTTGGCTACGCTTGGGTTAGTCGGTTGTTGCTCCTTGCGCCGCTTCGCTTTCTCTTCTGGGTTTAACTTTCTGATCACGGCGCTTTTGAGCAAGCTATCCTGGAATAATTTTGTGGTATTGACAGGGCTAAAGTTTGACTTGCCATTGCCCAAGAGATATTTCACATGGATCCGACATGGCCAGCGCTCAGTGATGTTATACGGCAGGAGGGATTAGACGCAGTGATAAAAGTAGAGCCGAGGATGGTAGGCGGTAAGTTTTAACACCCACCAATAAAACCCATAGCTGTAATCTTACATGAACATAGGAGCTGGCCGCGGGCTATTCGCTACGGAAAATATACATGCAAGTTTATCAGCATTCTCGTCCTACTTGGGGTACAAGTATCCTCAATGGTTTGCCAGCGTAGCCATTGCAAACCCTCGTCTCAATACCAGGGCATCTCCTCCTCAACGCCAAGACACTTAGCAAGGCCTATCCAAGTCAAATATTGCCAGCCATCCAACACACACCCGCCAGCAGCAACAATCCCAGCCCTCGGTTGACATCCATCCAACTCATCTGCCTCCATTTGTACCGCTGGCGATGCGGTGTTGCAGATGCCAAGTTCGATGCCTACCTTAGATCACTGCCAACATCCTTTTTCGATCACCCTTTAACGGTTCTTATCGAAAGTGATAACAGGACATTGATCCTTGGTTCACTTCCCATTTCAGTGGCCACGATGTTGATTTCCGTGGAGAAGCGTATGAAAGACGATTGGGACGTGCTCACCCGATGCCTTGTACGTCATTTTTCCTTTATCGAATTCTGATATACTCACAAGTGTAAAGAAAGAACATCGGGATCTGATACCCTTCAGCAAACATTCAGAACTGTATGGTCATTGGGGAAATGCCGAATTCAGTTGGGCCTGGCTCAATGGTTCGATGCTTTATTCTTTCTCAGCAGCACCGACTGACTATATCGATGATGAACATAGTCAACACCCGCTGCCTCTACCATAAACTTGGGTTCGCAGACTCCGAAGACAATATTACTATGTGTCCATTGTTGGACTTTGCAAATCATACGCCCCTGCAATCTTTGTCTATCACTCAGGACGAGTTTGCCTTGCGCGATGGTAAGCCTCCTCCTGACCATACATACGTACCCCAAGCTCACAAGGCTAAAGGTATGGCATTTTCGAGCTCCGTGAGTCTTCGAGTGGGAGACGAAGTATACCTCCGCTATGGCGGTCACTCGAACGCGGTTCTATTCACGGAATACGGGTTTGTTCTTTCCTGTACGGAAGAGGCGCATGCACTCGATGGCGAAATTTTGGTTGACCACCATGTTGAAGAAATGCTGCGCTCTCAGAAAGATTGCGCAGAAAAAATCCAGCTGTTGAAGGATCGAAACTACTGGCAGTGAGTAACATTTGCCAACAAATCAGCGTATTCTAAATACCCAACCTCAAGCGATTGGTCCCTGTATGTCGAAGATGGTGTGGGTCGACCATCTTACAGGCTTTTACCAGCCCTGCGACTATTTCACATACCTTTGGGACGTCAAGCTAGTGACGAACTTGACATTTGGGTAAATATGCTGCTAGGTTTGACAGAGGTTGTTTCGGTAGAAAACGAACGCAAGGTTCGGGCTTCGCTCGGTGAACTTTGCGACAGTATCATTTGCAACGGCAGCCTTCCTATTTCCGATTTGAGATTGAGGGTCGCCCAGTTAGAGTGGTAGGATAGACAGAAACGAGGGGTATCTACAAGTACTCCGTATGGCAATAGAGTTGTGGGAGGAAGAGCATCGCATTTCGAAGCTTGTGAAGAAAGCAATTGCAGATGGTGTTGAATTCTAATTTGTTCAAATACTCGCGCATATAATCGGCTCATTCGCTTGCCTTTGCATAGGTCAATCAGACGAGTTGACTTCATAGTTGGAGATTGTGAGTCTGTCAATCTTTGACATCCTGCTTGCACCATTGTATAGAAATTTCTGTAAGGACACTGGCCAAGAAAGCCACGGGCTTCTCGAATACTCGAAGCGGTTTGCCTCGGACCATAATTGCTGCGGGTGGTTATAAATGATCAAAATAGAGAACGTACTGATGCACGACCACCGGGCACAGAAGTCAATTGGGTCATCAGTGGTGCAAAATACAAGTGCAATCATGCCCTAAGTAAGGGTTCGAGATATAATCGAAGCTCTGGGTGACGGAGTACGTTGATCCTCTGCACCCTTCAATCTAGGTATTTAGCCAGATAAACTGAGTGACCAGGGGAAAATGGGCGGTACTTACCTTGGTGCCCGAACCAGCGGCCACCACCGGGATCGTCAGAATCCTTAGACGGCTACCATCGGATTGCCGGAAAGTACCATTGGAAGCATCAAACTACTCTCGGAAGGATCGGAATCTATCATAGGAGGATTCAGAAGCTACCATCGAAAGTATAGGAACCCTTGAACAGAGCTCCTATCGAAGTCGAACTCGTGACTTTTGAACTGGGACTTAACCGTGGGACAAATATATACCTACTATCTCGTAGTCAGAGCGTCAACATAAATATTACTCCTGTTCTGCCCAACCTCGACTCACCACTGTGTGGAACAAAACACATTGACCAGCCCAGTCCATTTCAGCACCAGAATTCATCCAACCCCCTAACCCCAGTCGCCGTTTTAGCCCCAACTTTCCTCTAGGCGATGGCACCCATCAAGACAGGTATCATTGGCGTGGGTTCAAGTGCTGTCACATTTCATGTATGTTTCACTATCAACACGCGACGATTGATGCCCACCGCTTGCTGCTGACGATCAAGCTCAGGTACCTATTTTACTTGCTCTATCCAATCATTATGTAGTGCACTCGGTACTCGAACGCAAGGCAACTGATGATGCAAAGAAGACCGGGGGCACGATCGGTGCTAAGTTCAGCCTTCAAGGCGTTAAGGTATCGAATACAATCGAAGAGTTCCTCGCGGATCCGGAGTTACAACTGGTGAGATATTCAATCTAATTCTAGGACGAAACGACTGAAAAATTCCAGGTAATTATCACAACTCCGAATGAAACACACTTCCCGTTTGCCAAAGCCGCCCTGGAAGCAAAGAAAAATGGCAAGTAACGGCGGATGCTATTCACGAATTTGATCCTAAATACAGAGCGTAGTCTTGCTCGAGAAGCCCGTGACTCCGACTTTTGCCGAAGCCAGAGAGCTCGATGCGTTGGCCAAGTCACAAGGGGTCATTTTGAGCGCGTTCCAAAATCGACGATGGGACTCGGATTTCTTGACCGTTAAGAAGCTAATCAATGACGACAAGGTATGTCGTGTTTGCTGAATTGTATGCACCTCAGCTAATAAGGCGAATGCAGCTCGGGGACGTTACGGAGTTCGAATCACAGTAAGTTGGCTGTAATGCGGCAAAAAAAATTATTTAATTTATCCTTTTAGCTTCGATCGATATCGCCCGTCTCCTCGCACAACTGCATTCTGGCGAGAGGCAGCTGGCCCAGGCGCAGGTCACACTTTTGATCTAGGTTAATAAAATTCCCTAGTGGTTATTGGGCCGTCTAACACATTTGCAGGACCCCATCTGATTGACCAAGTACTCCAGCTATTCGGCCGTCCCAACCGGCTCACTGGCTTTATTCAAAATCTTCGTGGATTTGGCGGACCTGCGGTTGATGATACGGTAAGAAACATGCCACACTTGTAACGAAGCTCAACGAATCCCGGTATGGTTTTAGTTCTTGATTCACTTCCACTACGACCGCAAACCGTATCCAATCCGAGCTACTGTATCTGCATCGTCGCTGTCTGTGAAAAAGGCTCAACTTCGATTCAACGTGCGAGGCTCAAAGGGATCCTTTGAAAAGAGGGGGTTGGACCCACAAGAGGACCAACTGAAAGCGCGTAAACCCGCTCCATTGGACCCCCAATTTGGTTGTGAGGCAGAAACCATCTTCGGTACACTAGATACCGTGACTGAGCAGGGGACTATTCAAACTGAAACGTGAGTTCACTACCTATTCGATATCGCTGCCTGATAGGTCGACTCATGTCGTTTCCAGGGTGGTCTCTGAAAAAGGAGCATATAACCTCTTGTACGAAAATTTGGCAAACGCTATTTCGTCTGGCGCCGAGTTGCAAGTGAAGTTTGGGCAGTCTGCCGCCGTCATCCAAATGATCGAGCTTGCCATGTTGAGCTCGCGGGAAGGCCGCACTATTGACGTACCACCAGCCTAAGGAACATCCATGGAATCCATGTAACATACTGCGAGAACGTAAAGATACAATAAATGAAATAAATAGTACATATTCGAGTAGCATAGACGCGTCGAGCTAGCTCTCCTCGTCTTCCTCACTCTCTGCCTCGAGCACATCCAAGACAGGGGTATAATCGTGAACGGTATCATTGTCAGGCTCCATCTGAGCCCACAAGTCATCTTCGTCTTGTCCCACGGAAACCGTTTGGTTTGTTTGTTTTCCTACTCCGATCGGCTCAATAGTCTCTACATCTACTTCGATATCTTCTTCTAGCTTCTTGCGGCGGAGCGCATCGAACTCGTCTTCCTAAATTGGGGAAACAAGAAAATTCAATATTGAGCGTCGTAGTGCTGGCTCAGACATACCACATCAAACTCCTCCTCGCGCTCTCGATATTCGACGTTTTCCTCTAGCTCTTCAAACCCGGGTGCAAAGGCACTCCAATTCTCGGAATATATAGTTTTCCAAATATGAATTAGCCCTGACGAAGCAACTGAACACAGCATAGGGCGGAATGGATGCCACTGCAAGATGATTCAATTAATTTTGTGCGCATGGTGCCGGAAGCCATATCTTACATCTGCGTCTACGAGAGGTTCTGTTGGGCCTTCCAAAATCTTGATGAGAGCGCCCGAGGACCGATCCCATATGTATATTGTGTGTCCAGCTTTATGGCCAGCACCTGAATTTCCCTTCGCGTCAGCACCACCCTAGCTGCGCAAATCTCTAGCGTACGGACCAGCGACCACATATTCGCCATCACCCGAAAAACAGATACCGTTCCAAGGTGTCTTGCTGATTGGGTCTGAGAACATATGCAGCAGCTCCAGGTCGTAGGTTTGTGCAGCTATTTCTAGAACACGGATCATTCTGTCATTCGAGTTGACTATGAGATACCTATTGGCGCACAGCGAATCAATTAGAGACAAAAGCAACGCCGAAAGCACTTACTTTCCGCTATTATCACATACGATTTGCTTTATCGCTGCCGTGCCGCTGGACACTTTGGTGCAGCTGAGCATGGCCTTGGTCCGAGTATTAAACGTTGCGAGAACCCCTTGCGTCGTCCCGACGTGTACCATCTTTCCGTCGGGTGAGAAAGCAGCAGTCACGGCGTTCATTCTCAAGGGCATGAATGTAAGAACCTGACCGGCCAGAGATGTAGTTAGCTTACTTTTTATGGTTTCCGGCGATTACCTGAACTTGCGAATTATCTACAAGCTCCGTTTGACCACGGGTGCCTTTTCGCAGGTCGACCAAGAACGCTTGGTGTGTTTGAAGGGTAGCCAATATGATTTTGCTGAGCGCAAACGGCTTAGTACCGACATAATAATATAGAATGTGGCCCAGCTCACCAGTTTTTAGGATGAAAGGCAGCATAGAGGATGGGTGCGTCGAATCGAACGGTCTTGTATCGTTCGCCGTTTGCCATATCCCATATAATACAATTCCAGTCTCTTGAGGACGTCAAAAGGTATCGGGAGTTTCTAGACCAGCTGGAGGAGTTGTGAGTACCGATAGTGTGTAACAGGTGCCGAGACGAACCTAACGCTCATCACCGTTTTGACATGCCCGGAGAGTACTTGCGTGACACCCCTAGTTTCCAGGTCCCAAATACTAGTTTTTCCATCTGGGCGACCTGCAGCGATAAATCGTCCGGTACGGTTGAATCTAGCGCACACGGCATATTCGTCGAGGGTGTTTTCTACTGACTCAGGATAGTCCTGTCCGAAAGGATCTGAGGCATGTTGAGATACGAAGTAGCCCGCGCTGGAGGCGCTTACCTAGTAATGCTGCGTTCATGGTGGCGGGGTGGGTGTTTGGCCAGACCAAACACCGGATGACCCGCCGGTCACGTGTTCACACGCCATAAAATGTCATGTGAACCTGCTCCCCCACCGTCTTTCGCTATCCCGACGCCCACGCCCGAGGCTGTCTGTCGAAACGTAAGTCAAGTCTAATTATCATGACCAGCCCTCCCGGGGATGACTTCAGAGTGGAAGCTGTGCGACCCGCCTCTTCCTTGCTGGTGCATTGCACCTCGGGAAAACACGAGCGAGCGCTGGGTCGAGATGGAGACCAGTGTATAGATACTGCTGAGGGAGACTAGTCATCAACAAACCCCTATTTTTCCGGACTCTGACCCAATTTGCCGTTATCGATGCAGATAAGTGCGGTGGTTCTAATAGCCGCCTGCGCTTAAATCCCCCACGCGCGCTTCAACAGCACGTCGTTCTCAGCTCCCCCCGATTCATGTCCCAAGATCCAAGGCTTCGTGCCCGAGGTATTGACCCTAGACTCGCTCGAAATCAGGCTGTGGGGGTCAGTGAGCCTCCACCCCAACAATACTCTCCTCCTGGTTTCCTCCCGCCACGCCTTCAGAGCCCCAACCCACTCGCTCAGAGCTATGGACAGTATAGGGTACGGAATCGACCTTTGTTTTGTGTAGTATGTGCTTCCAACCAGGTCAGTGACAGCGCCACAGACACCAGTGTATTCTTTTACTCATACACTGAACAGAACCGTTCGATGGAGGCCCATAATGTACTCGCCAAGGGAGGATTCCGCGTCATATCTTCAGGAACGGGTTCGGCCGTGCGGCTTCCGGGTCCTTCCGCTGACCGACCGAATATCTACTCGTTTGGAACACCCTACGACGATATGTGGAACGACCTAAACAACCAGGACAGGCGGCTGTGAGTGATGCTCAGCCTTGGTATGTTTGTTGATATTAACACGCCTCATAGCTATGAGGCAAACGGACTCCTTAAGATGCTTGATCGTAACCGGAAGATTAAACGGGCTCCGGAAAGGTGGCACGAGACAAAAACCCAGGCAGATGTCGTCATAACTTGTGAAGAAAGGTGCTTCGATGCTGTCTGCGAAGGTGTGCTACGCTGTTTCTCTATCAGTCATGTTGAACTCAAATTTCCACCAGACTTGCTTAATCGTGGTGGCGAGTCGAACCGCCCCGTACATGTTATCAACATTGAAATCAAGGATAACCATGAGGAGGCTTCGAAGGCAGGGCTAGCTATTCAAGACCTGGCAACAGCGGTCAGTGACAGTTCCTATCTCATCTCATCCGACCCTCCATATTGCGGAGATAGCGGCATTTTATCAGGATTTAACCTAGTCTTCAGCGAATTTCCCCATTTGTAACTCGAGACTGACTTTCTCAGTCCCATAGATTGAAGCATCTGAGGATTTGGATGAGGACATGGCCAAGATCCTTGCTGCTCAGCAGGAACGGCATCCACATTCTTTACTCCACGCAGTTTGTTTCTATTAAACATTCGGGTTCCGTTGATTCCTACTTCGTAGCAGGCTATGTGAGATACCAAGCTTTGTACAAATTGCATTTATCCATTTACGCGTAGCTCGGAAAGATCAATGGATCGCACTGCCCCAAGCCGGTCATCTCCAGAAAGTTCGCTTTTTAATGATCGAGTGTTCGGCCCCGGTTCGGCGCCTAGCATTCTCCGGTTTGCACGCAATCACGACATCAAGACACGCCTATCGTGGCTCCATTTGACGTGGCTAGATAAAAAGGCTCGAGTCACGCCGCACCTAGACATCAGTACACCTGCCCTCGCCCTTCCTCCTCACAATGTGCCGTCTGCTTATTTACAAAGGAACCGACGCGATTGAGCTTTCGCACGTAAGGGAGATTGCGCGCCTCGTTTCGCACGAACTGACACAGCGGCGTGTGTTAGCTTTTAACCCGACCTTGCCACTCTATCATTAACCAGGCGTTTGATAGCCGGTTGCGGCTAGACAGACGACGTCCTATCAACGGGATGGATTTGGTGTTGGTGAGTGAAGTAAAGTACTGTGAGATCTTTGTGTGATTGGCGAACTGGTTAGGTTGGTATGACGAGCACGAACTTGAGCACCCAGAGGAAGAGCGTAGTTCGTCGCAGGGAGAACCCTGTATCTTTAACTCTGTAACCCCAGTACGTGCTGTTCATAGCTTTGCATGGTTGTTCATCTGAACAAATCAAACAACCTAGGCGTGGAACAACGTAAGTTGGCCTTACCTAGTAATCAGCCCCATATCTAGCAGCTATTATAGGCCAACCTTACACGCCTAGCGGTCAAGATCAAGTCCCCTCTTGTGTTGTAGGCATATCTCGTAAACGCACGCTGCTTTGTCTCACGTTACCATTCGTATAGCGCGCACGTCAGAGCGACTACTGCAGGATCGCTGTCCTTGGATAATTGCCATCCATGGAGTTATGGTAAACTTATGGTGGGTTGTGGTTGAATTTTTAGTTAAGGTGACTGACATGGGCACGCCAGTGGATGCACAATGGCGGCATTGCGGATTTCCACTTGATCAAACGGAAGCTTCAGTCTGCACTATCAGACGAGCTGTTCTCAGTGCCACAGGGCAATACGGATTCCGAGTGGGCATTTGCTTTGTTCCTTTCATTTGTGAGCCTCATAATGGCAAGACCAATGTTGCGAAAACTAATTTCGACTGAAGCTCCCAAATCCAAAATCAAAGGCTTTTTCTCCAAATATATTGAAGAATGCGATGCTCAAGTGTATTGCGCAGCTTAACGACTGGGCTCGGGAGGCTGGCATCACAGAAGTCAGTATTTCAGACCTTCGGTCCAGTCCGTGGCTGACCCGACTCAGCCTTCGTTGATGAACTTTTGTGTTACGGATGGAAAGTCGGTTGGTACGTAGACGCCCCACGATGCTAGAACGCCCGTCTACAAAACCCTTTCAGTGGCGACCCGGTATATTTCTTCTCGAACCGACGAAGCAGCATCCTTGGTATGTCCGGATCCTTGCTATTAGGTAATACCGCAAGTGATATGTTGTCTAGTGGTTTAGTTCCGGGACTAGTTTCAACGAGTTTGCGCCAGGAGGGCACTATCGGATGACTAAGTCGGATAAACGGGAAAACATCTTCCTCATTGCTAGCGAACCTTTGACTTTTGAGAAGGGTAGGATCCATTTGGCTTGTTCACTAGCCTATGCTAATTCCTACATTTCAGCCGATTGGATGGAGGTACGGACCAACACCATTGTGGGTATGTCTAGTCTTTTGCATCTTAAAATGGAATCAGCTAACATGCGTATTATATAGTTATCACGCCCAAGGTAGCTCCGCTAGTTAGTATTGGGGATCTTGCTGACACATCGACACTAGATGAACATTCTTCAAATACCCATCATTGATGAATTCCACGTTCCCTATTCCGCTGCCAACAAGCGATTCGGTGACTTTGCAGCAACCAAGGGCTTGCTGAGCCGTGCCCAGGTGACAAACGGGCACGATGTCTCGCCGCCAAGTGAGGGTATTGCAGGGCATTAAGGAAGCTTTTGTTTGACTGTGGTAGCCGTTACTTGAAGGACATTTGTATGAGACATTTAGTATGGATAGTTTTCACCCTTTGGCGGATTTGCCCAATTTCAGCCACACTGGACACGGGACCTTGAATCGCCCCTGTCCATCTCAGTCTCCCCAACATAAGGCACAGCGCCAGCCCCGAACGTAATTTGGCACGCGCCGGTATACAAGCCCAAGGATTTCCTGCGCTCGCGCTCGGACACAAGCCTCTAGATCAAGGCTTGTGGAAGACAAGAAAGAGAAGCGCTTATAGCGTGCGGGTGTCTATTTGGAAGGGTCGAAGGGATAGGGTCCAAGGATCAATGATTTGTCTGACCTCATCAACTGGATACTTACACACGCCCGCCATCGCCCCGCTGTCGTGCTGTCCTTGTTCCAGCACACGACGGCCACTCGCCTATTCCTACACCGCTCATGAGCACAATCGACTCGGGAGTATACCTTCTCGAATCGGACATTGACAGGTCGCTGGCTGAGCCCAAGCACGGGCGCGACAAGGACCCACTCTCCAGCGACCACCCCGCACCTTTGCGCAACACAGCACACCTCCCGCCCATGTCGACCCAGCTTCCAGATCCACCGCAACAATCGTCGTCCCCGACGAGGATGGGGGGACGCATTGCACTGCGCCAATCGCATTCCGCCCCACCCACTCTCGGGCTCATCAATATGAAGAGTGGGCTTAACGGCCTTGAGGAGCACACCGCCGCCAAGCAGTCGATCAAGACGCAGCCAGAGGAAGCCGACGATGACGATGGCAGGGTCATCGCGATTGAGCCAACCCGTCTGGCTAGGACAACCAGTCTCGGTGACAACTACGGCGTCACCAGCATCGGCAGGGGCTTCGATTGGACGTGGGAAGACGAAAGCGACAATGACAACGACGATGACAACAATAGCCACCACAGTGGCCAGCACAGCAGAGCCCTAAACATACAAGACGAGTCCGACCAGCCCACGCCTCCAGCCAGGGAGCCAAACTCGTTGCCTGCGCCTGTCGATGGCACCGCCAATCTGCTCATCATACCACCCACCCCCGACCCGCCCCGGGCCCCAACGCGCTCGGCCTCGATGATTGTTGGCCAACCCCCTCAGGCGACGCTCGGGCTCAGTCTTAATGGCTCAGCGAACGGCAACTCGCCTCCCCATCGCCCCCATTCCCCACTCCCCCACCGTGCATTTTCGTATTCTGGAACTTCCACCCCGGCCGAGATGTCTCCGTTCCACTCTCCCCGTGTTCGGTCCCCTAATCTCTCTCCATCCTCTTCATCTCACCATCTTCCTGGCTCTCCTCAGAGCACAAGCAGCCGTATTAGCTCCCCTAGAGTAACGCGGTCTCGCTCCAACCAGTCTAGGAGGGTGTCTGTTGTCTCCGGGAGGCAGGTTCCTGTCGCACCTATGCCTTCGCCTCCCGTAGACCCATCCCCTGCTCCCCCTCCGCTCGTTCCTCGGCTCTCACGCTTCAACTCGACTAGCTCATTCCTTAGCATTGCGAGCACTGCCGCGACCGCGCCACCAAGCCCCGGTGCAGGCGACCAGGTTCCTTATTTGGGCGCTCGAACGATTGATAACTTCATGGTCCTAGGGGAAGCTGGTCGCGGGGCATACGGAATGGTCAAAAGGGCAAGAGAATTTAAGATAGATGGCAGTTTAGGTGTGAGTACTTCGCAAAGCCATAGTTATTTTATAGCTAATGCCTTTCAATAGCCCAACGTTATTATTAAACAGATCATTAAATCCCGTATTCTTGCTGACTGCTGGAAAAAACACCCCATACATGGCACAATTCCCATCGAAATCTACGTGATGAATGCTCTGTCATCCACTTCCTTCAAGTTGCCCCGCAAGAGACCCTGGGATCCGTCGCGCTATCTTTCGGCCCATCCGGATTCATCTGCAAAGTCGATCAAAGATAGCCCAGCGTCTCCTTCGCTCCGTCCTCATTCGCCTCGCACTATAACATCGACTTTCAGTCGACGCCTTGGGAGTGGGTAGAAGGTCAGATTGTGAAGGGCCACCCCAGTATCTGCCCTTTGCTAGATTTCTGGGAGGACGCCCACTTTTATTACCTGCTGCTTCCCTCCTCTGCCCCATCGTTCCCGAAGATAGACGGGCACGAGTTTCCTGGGATCAGCTCTAGAGATTCGCCTCCAAATGACTTGTTCGATTTGGTGGAGATGTATCCTCAAGGCTTGCCAGGTTTCTTAATACGAGGCTACCTAGGCCAGATGGCCGATGCTTTAGCGTTTTTACACAGCAAAGGTATATGCCACCGAGACATCAAGGATGAGAATGTTGGTACGTGAGGCGTGAACGGGATTCCTGTCTCAAATCTAAATATTCCCACAGTACTTGGCCCCTCTGGTAGGTGTTGGTTAATAGATTTCGGGAGCTCAGGTGTCGTAAGGCGAGGTGGTTGGGACACCTTTAGCGGAACGTAAGCAGCGCGAGGCAAAACGTGTTTGTCGCGTATTGACATGTCGCCTCAGCCTCGACTATGCGGGACCTGAAATTCTCCGCGGAGAACGATATACCGGTCCCCCGCAGGATGTATGGGCATTTGGCGTGGTCGCCTACGTGCTTCTAGTCGGCGAGTGTCCATTTTCATCTGCGCAAGAAGCACAGAACGGCCTCGCGCCAGATTCCAAGGCTCTGGAAGGCTTGTTGGAACGCTGCGGATACGGTCAAGAAGTTGCATGCGAAGAGCCAGATGGCGGAGGCAAGTTAGACGATGCGTTAGAGCTTGTCAAGGCGTGTCTATCAGTAGATGTGTCCAAGCGGCCAACGTTTGAGAACATCATGGTCAGTCGCTACTTGGCAGGTGGGACTGGTTGGTCCGAGTGGAATCCCCCAAGCGAGGCCGAGACCAAATGAGCAGGAGACGGGGAACGCTTTGTCAGGATTTGGATCACACGTGGTTTAGTGAACAATTATACGATTAACCTTTCATTTGAGTGTACTATGTTTGTATGCAACCAATTGTCGATCTGCACATATTTCACCATTACATCAATCATATCCTTTGCATAGCATATTTTGAAGAACGCCGTCCCCCTGTTTGGGGACCTTGCCGGAACCTGCGGTTGGCATGACCAGGCATGCAGGGACACCAGGGTATATGCGTGTGACTCGGATAAGTGATAGCACAGAAGCTGAGGGCAAAGGGGAAGTTCACCATACATGGTGAACCATGACTGCCATTGACTCGGGAAAGGCCCAAAATTTTTTGCAGACTGGTTCGTAATCGATGGATTTGTGGAGATTTGAAGATTTTGGAGCTGTGAAAACTTCTTGATCCGGGACCTGCTCGCCCTTAAGTTCCCCCCCGTGTGGACTCCACCCGCTGCACCTCTTCCCTCCTCCGGCCTCGTCCACAAATACATCCAATAAATTTTCAGTGAGTTCGCCGTCCAGCACGTCGCCATCGAGCCCCCTGTATGCGCCGCGCTCGCGAGTCGCGACCGCTCGGGTCGATGGATGGACCCGATTGCATCCGGATGGACAGGGCTGAGGGTCACTCCACCGCACTCACATCCTCTCTCGACGCCCACTCCTCGATCCTGCCACCACCATATACTAACCAGCTGCCATCTACTCCAGAATAGAAAAAAATGGGCAAGGAAAAGACCCACGTTAACGTCGTCGGTCAGCATCGGCTTGAGCTATGGCCTTGGTTCATCTCACTGACGATCTTTCCCCATCCCAGTTATCGGCCACGTCGACTCTGGCAAGTCGACCACCACCGGACACTTGATCTACAAGTGCGGTGGTATCGATAAGCGTACCATCGAAAAGTTCGAGAAGGAAGCCGCCGAACTCGGCAAGGGCTCCTTCAAGTATGGTGCGCATACATCGCTCACTATCATCTTTGAGCTGAATCCTAATGCTCGTTCACAGCGTGGGTGCTCGATAAGCTCAAGGCCGAGCGTGAGCGTGGTATCACCATCGATATCGCGCTCTGGAAGTTCGAGACGCCGAAGTACATGGTCACCGTAAGTTTTCGTTCAAGCCCGTAACCCACGCTGGCCTCTAACATTTTGTCGCATAGGTCATTGACGCCCCCGGCCACCGTGACTTCATCAAGAACATGATTACCGGTACCTCCCAGGCTGACTGCGCTATCCTCATCATTGCCGGCGGTACTGGTGAGTTCGAAGCTGGTATCTCCAAGGATGGCCAGACCCGCGAGCACGCCCTCCTTGCCTTCACCCTTGGTGTCCGCCAACTCATCGTTGCGGTCAACAAGATGGATACCACCAAGGCAAGTTTTTATTGGTAGAGCAAATTGAAGCAAATAATAATTTCGGTGTCTTTTACAGTGGAGCGAGGACCGTTTCAACGAAATCGTCAAGGAAACTTCCGGTTTCATCAAGAAGGTCGGCTACAACCCCAAGGCAGTCGCGTTCGTTCCTATCTCTGGCTGGCACGGTGACAACATGTTGGAGGAGTCTACCAAGTAAGTTATGATAGTATATGGGATGCACTTCCTTACTGACTTGGTGCATAGCATGCCTTGGTTCAAGGGCTGGACCAAGGAGACCAAGGCTGGTGTCGTCAAGGGCAAGACCCTCCTCGATGCCATCGATGCCATCGAGCCCCCCGTTCGCCCGTCCGACAAGCCTCTCCGTCTCCCTCTCCAGGACGTCTACAAGATCGGTGGTATCGGAACAGTCCCGGTCGGTCGTGTCGAGACTGGTATCATCAAGGCTGGCATGGTCGTCTCGTTCGCCCCTACCAACGTCACCACGGAAGTCAAGTCGGTCGAAATGCACCACGAGCAGCTTGTCGAGGGTGTCCCAGGAGACAACGTCGGGTTCAACGTCAAGTATGTTTTTATCTTAACGTATCTTGTTACAATCTCACCTGTTCTCTAGGAACGTCTCGGTCAAGGATATCCGTCGTGGCAACGTTGCTTCTGACTCCAAGAACGACCCCGCCAAGGAGGCTGCTTCCTTCAACGCCCAGGTCATCGTCCTCAACCACCCCGGTCAGATCGGTGCCGGCTACGCACCAGTGCTCGATTGCCACACCGCGCACATTGCCTGCAAGTTCGCCGAGCTCATTGACAAGATCGATCGCCGAACGGGTAAGAGTATGGAGCAGAACCCGAAGTTCGTCAAGTCCGGTGATGCGTGCATTGTCAAGCTCGTCCCGAGCAAGCCGATGTGCGTTGAGACCTACAACGAATACCCCCCTCTTGGTCGCTTTGCCGTTCGTGACATGAGGCAGACCGTTGCCGTCGGTGTCATCAAGGCTGGTTAGTATTATTAGATGTTGATTACTGAACGACCGCTGACGTCCATATCAACAGTGGAGAAGACCGATGGCAAGGGTGGCAAGGTCACCAAGGCTGCTGAGAAGGCTGCCAAGAAGAAGTAAAGATTGTATCGATACCGTCTTCCTGTTGTTTTCTCCTTTTTTCATCGCAATTCTGTACTCATTCTTATCACCTGTATGCATTGAACTATTTTAAATGCACTGAAGGAATGGGGTTCGACGCCCTTTCATCCAAAGCCGTGATTTGTTTGTGAATGCTACCAACCAACGAGCTTTTTTCGGGCTCGCAACCAGCCATCACGCTCTGCTTGGACCTCGCTGGGGTTTGTCGGCGTGGGGGGGATGACCGCTGTCGGCGACAGGTGGTTACCCGGTTGATGGTTAATCGTACCAATCAATTCGGGTAGGATTTTCAATTGGTCTTGATTACTCGCCATTGTAATGGGTTGGTAAGTTTTGAGTATTAAATCATGCCAAACTTTGCTGAACACATTCGTGCAGACAGAGCTGCTCTCTCCAATGGTAGCAGACACTGCAGCGACAGTGGATCAAACCAATCAAGTGACGTTTGAAAGAACGATTCTGCACTTGGCACCACCTTCCTCCAAGATACCGACCATACAGTTGTCGTCGGGTATTTTTGCCTAATCAAAATGCTCTGGCAGACGAACTTCATTCGGCCGCTCGGGAGAGAGGCCGCCCTTGGTCGGCAAATTGTTTGATTCGACTAAGTCCACCGTTTTACTAACTCTGTTTGAACCTCATACTTGAACGTGCTCCATCGCATGGATGTTGTGTATTTGAAACTCGTCCACTAAGTTATGGTGAATATTGGAGTCATTTTGTCTCAGGCAACCGGGCGGATGACCACTAAGTCGCTCTCAGAATGAACGCCGAAATCGCTCAGGAAAATTCCATAGGTAAACTGTACCGGGCCTTCTTTCTGTTTGTTCGGTCGTTTATCTGGGCGGGTTTGCGCACGCAAAGCGAACACCGCTACGAGTTTTCGTGCCCATGGGCAATCAACCAACGTTTCATTTACATCCATTCATCAGATCAATCGAATCAACAGACATGCTTAATCTCCCCACTGACAGGCACATGTTTGCCCAGATCACGGGCAACAGTACGGTCAAATACTATAGGCCAAAGCTATGAGAACCTTGAATCAGAAACGTTTGTGTACGACCTACCTTCCATCATGAAGTTAAAGCAGGAGCGTGTCAGAGCTGCGTCCCAGCGTCCTTTTGATTGCTCGTCCCTGATAAATGCGTGCTGTGCTTGAACCTCTATCCACTATGGACATGATAAGGTCAGGCTTGGTTACGGTTTATCGAAGAGTATACGCACGCTAAAAGTTACGTTGGCATCCTCAAGTGTTTTCCTGATAAGGTCGCGCCCTGCTCGAGGAACGTGTGTGTCCTGGAGCAAAAAGTTAGTAGGAAATGGCTCTGCTGTTGCATTGAAAAAACCAACCTGCTTGCCGAATATCATAACAAGTTCCGCATTGACATCGCCTCGCTCGGCACGAGCCAACGAATCGTCATTTTTGCCTTTGCCCAGAGTTTTGGAGTGAATATCTGTCGCAAAGAAACATACTGATGCAAGCACACGACGATCAAAAGAAGCCTAGCGAGCAATATTAATATCCGCTCAGGCTTAGATGACTAAGGCTTACGCGGAACGCAAGGTGTCCACCAAGACACATTCCTGTAGCTGCGATACGACCAGAGCAGTTGGGTAGCGAAGTGAGAAGGTCTATGGCGACAGTCGCATCTTCATCATATGCAGCCAGCTCTTTTTGTATCTAATTTACTCATCGTAAGTCATACTCAAGCAGCCTATATTCACCTTACCTTGAGGTCGTTGCCAAGATCGGTTCCTGGACAAAGTGGATCGGCATAAGACGTCGGGCAAATTCGACTGATATAGACACAAACCTTTCGTATCATAAGAGAGAGGCTCTGGGCCAACGAATTCATGGTAAGATGATGGACAGGCTGGGTTTATGACGTGAGTATTGCCTAATTATACACTAGTGTATTGTAACGTACCAACTATGTAGCCTTGGCTAGCTATCTGACCCGCGAATCTTTCTACTGGTCCCGTTACTTGGTAGATCTCACTAGAGGGCGATCGTCAATCGAGATGCGATAAGCTATACCAACGGTCTCACCTGAATACTACAACTCCTGGAAATTTTGCCTCTGGATATCCTATACTAAAGCTCAGCTAACTGCGTTTCCAGTCGGCATTGCATTGTTCCTACCTTGGATGACTGGTGAGACAACGAATATCCTGATTGTTCCGTTGGATGTTTTGACGTCTTGGTGGGTCTTGTTGATCAACATGGTGCTCAAGTGTGGAGGGGTACGATTGCTCCCCCCCCATCCGCACCCCCTCCGCTGTATATATGCGCTGCTCAAACAGCGTATCTCAATGGGTGGGAATATCGATGGGCCGGACCTTCACGAAGTGGAACTTTCAACAAGATATTCGATATTGATGTGCCCGTGACCGGGCTGCCCACATTGCTCTTGCCGAATTATGGGCAGAGTTCTACAAATTCGCTGAGCTTTTGTAATATATGGTCACAACTCTATCTATGGCCGCACAACACAATTGGGATAATTCATCGAGCCAGCCCGGCCAACTCTTTTTTAAGCTCTTATGCTCATGCTTTAAGCCCACCAGCGCGCAACGGACCTAGGCATACCGCCCCGAGTAGTTTAGTTCCTTTTTCGGTTATTAAACCTCGTGTCAACCTCGCATCGGCTCAAGTCCGAAGGCCTTGATTCGCCAGTCATTCATTTCTCGTCATATTTGTGGACCCTCGAGCTCCATGCTAGTGTATAAACATCTCCCGTACAACTTTATAATTTTTTGCCTCCCTTTTTTCATGAGGTGAGGTCAGTGCTTCACATGTGTTTTGCCACAACAATAGCAAGCATCGCTCAGGCATCAAGTTGATCCATTCTTCGCACACTTTAAACGTATGTTAATTCTAAGTTGGGGTTGGGCTTCGCCTCGGGGGTGCTAGGAGAGGATGACAAAGAAAGCTTTTGGACCCTTCAGTGTATGATGTGACAAAAGCAATGTGATGTGATAAACCGGAAGCAGTAGGAAATTTGGATCCGGTCCGCATCCCGGCGATTTGATACCAACGATACAAGCGGCGTCCCCGACACATCAAGACCCGTAGACAGAGTGAGTCCATGTCCATGTAAATCGTCTGTGGGACATGTTGCTGGTATGCGGCTGCCATGAAGCGACGGGTTGCACGAGATGACTGGATGGATTCAGTGGGTCGCGGATGGATGGACAGGAGCTTGCTTTGTGAGTAATTTGGGATGAAGCTAACAAAACATTTCGTTCATAGCTCAAAATGGCCCCCAAAATCGTCAAGAAGCGTACCAAGCCTTTCAAGTTTGTAGCCCTCTACTCTCCATCCCACAACGACCTCATCTCTTTACCATAGGCGCCACCAATCGGACCGCTACCACTCCGTGAAGGAGGCATGGAGGAAGCCAAAGGGTATCGACAACAGGGTGCGCAGGCGGTTCAAGGGCCAGCTGCCGATGCCGAAGGTGCGTTCCAATTTGGGTGTGTGTTTTGCAGGTGCTCAAGTGATACTCGCACGTAGATCGGTTACGGCTCTAACAAGAAGACTCGCCATCTTCTTCCCAATGGGCTCAAGAAGCTCTTGGTCAACAACGTCCGCGAGCTTGAGCTCCTGTTGATGCACAACAAGAGCTTCGCGGCGGAGATTGCGCATGGTGTGAGCAGCAAGAACCGGATTGCGATTCTCGAACGGTGAGTCGTCGTATCGTAACCGACATCCGACAACTAAAGCCTTGTCAAAGGGCGCGTGCTCTGAGCGTAAAAGTAACCAACCCCGCTGCAAAACTCCGCTCCGAAGAGTAGGCGTTTGGTTTTTTGTTGTCACCCTTCTTCTTGCTACTTTGCATGTATCACGATGAATTCCTATGCATATGTGCTCTATAACTATGACAATCGCACTCGAAAGACCAAATCATGCATTCCATATTCGGTAACTCGTCTTTGTCAGCGTTCAAAATACAACATATGCACTCGCGTAACTGACGCTCGAGTCTTTGATATCAACACACGCGCTGCTCTGCTCATAACGTACCCATTTGATCGTCAACTCTTTACCGCGCTCGCCTCCTTTCTCGATTTCGCCCAAGGCGCCAAGCAAGACGCCTATGGGATGCCTCCCGCAGATCGTATTCCGTGTTTCATGCAAGTAGGCGGAGAATGCTTCATGGGTTTGAGATGCCGTCTTGACCTCGGGCGTTGTGCTTGGCAATGTGAGAATATCCAAGGCAGCTTTGTCGAGCGCGGTAATGCTTTGGTGGATTGGGTGCTCGGGGCTCGGCTTCACACTTCGGGAAAGCTTGACCGGTGGGGTGGAGCTCGGGGGAGGGGCTGGATAATAGAACGTATAGCTGAAGCGAGTACCCCTTGAAGCCACGTTAATTAACCGGGACGATTGGCGATACAAAGACCCTACCAATGGCAGAAATCGCTTGAGACGACGCAAATGGTGTCTGGTTTAGCCAAGTATGGGGCAAGGACGGCACCAAAGTGAGCCTCACTAGCCCTGTCAATCGCACCGACAAGAATAGGTACGATTTTAATGTCAAGCCTAAATGACGTTGAGAAGGCAAGGGTGGATCTGCCAGATCTGACAACTCACCCCGCAAAGATCTTCCTTACATAGGGAAGGTGCATCTCGATACTATGCTCGTCTTCGTCTGTGGGCAAGGACATATCGGTGAATTGTCCGGATTTGCGAAGCTCATCAATTGCTGGCGGTATGATGTCAGTTGTTGATCTGTGATGTAGTGAAATAGCACTTGCTGTCAAGATCAAGGGGGAGGGAACCGATAGGAGTTTCATAACTCGAGCACTTGGACAAGGCGCAGCCATCGAGGTATACGTGGTGAGAAGGGCCAAGGATAAAGACTGTTTTGCTTGATATTGGTTCGGCAAAGTAGCAATATGCCCATAGGATGGATGTACTTACATCCCCGTGGTATCGATGCTTTTGTAGGCCCAAGCTGCGGCAGGCCCTGAATAGGAATAGCCGGCGTGACTGCAGTCCTATGAGTGGTTGTGAATAAATTTACGGAGAGGGATCCTACGGAGCAATGACGGCCTTGCACCCGGGGATAGGGGGATTGTACCCCTCTAGCGCGCCGCCTTGAACCAGGGCGAGCCAACCGTCGAGCTGGCGATCGAGCGTGTGGGCTAGGAGCGTGTGAGATCGGGCGTATGACGATACGCATACACCCACTGTCGCTGGTGTACCAAGATCCGGCGTGTGTTGCTCGTCGAATAGACATGGTGGTTGTCGATAACAGTGCATAGCCACTGACAGAGGTGTGACCTGGATTGCGGAGAGGCTCAGGGGCGATCACGCTGATGAGGGGGCCGGCCGTGACCCAGAGGCCCTGAATTTGGCAAAAACGGGTGAATTTTTGGAGCCATTTTTGGCAGCGGCGGGCGGGGCTGGACGCCGAGGATCGGCGAAGGTCAAGGCGGGGGGGCCGCGAAATGAAGACCGGAGCGCAGCGAGCTTCATTTGATCAACGGACTGATTCGCACGTGGACGCACGACAAAAAAGTTGGAGACGCAAGTCTAATCCCATCTCTCTTCCTGCCACCACACCCGACCACGGACCACGGACCACGCCCCCCTCCCCTCCCATCCGCCGCTCCCCATGTCCTCCGCCGCCGCTCCCAACAACCCCGGTACGTACGCCCCGCCTGCTGTGGCGGCCGCCGCTCACGCTGCCCCAGCCTCTCCGACCCCCGCGGAGGACCAGGCCCACGACTCCCGCCCCGCCTCTCCCGATGATGGTGCTGCACAGAACAACACACCCGACTCGGATACGCTCACCCTCCGCGCCCTCGTCACCACAAAGGAGGCTGGGGTCATCATCGGCAAAGGCGGCAAGAACGTCGCCGATCTGCGTGAGCAGACCGGCGTCAAGGCCGGCGTCAGCAAGGTTGTCCAGGGTGTCAACGAGCGCGTGCTCAGTGTCAGCGGCACGGTTGAGGATGTCGCCAAGGTGTGTATCAGGCTTAATCTTTTGCGCTATCTCTACGATCGTTTTCTGCCCATGTCTCTGCTTACGAGGCGTATCCGCCTTCTTTGCGCCGGCTCATTCCTGGGTTGTTACGCGATAAACGACTGACATGTTTGCCTACCTAGGCATACACCCTGATTATCACCCAGCTGCTCCAGTCGGCCCCGTCTTCCCCTGGCGCACCTGCGCCACCGCCCTCCACTACGCACACGTCCCTCCGTCTGCTTGTCTCCCACAACCTGATGGGCACCATTATCGGCCGTGGCGGCCTGAAGATCAAGGCCATCCAAGACGTTTCTGGCGCTCGTATGGTTGCAAGCAAGGAGATGCTCCCACAGTCCACCGAACGTGTTGTCGAGGTCCAAGGATCTTCTGAAAGCATCGGCCGTGCCATCGCCGAAATCGGGCGTTGCCTCCTTGAGGACTGGGAGCGTGGACTGGGTACTGTCCTGTACCACCCCGGCCCGGGTACAGGCGCGGATCCGCTTGGGGGAACAGGCGCTCGTCGCAACTCTGGTGCATTCTCGCCATCGGTATCCACCATGCCGCGCCGTATCAGTGCAGCCGGTGATGGTGCTTACGGCGCATCCAATCGGCGTTCCGTTTCTGGAATGAGTCAGGTCCTTGGCAATTCATCCCCACCACCTCGCAGCCCTCCTCCGACCAATAGCCCCCCTGCCGCTCCTCTGCGTACCCAGAACATATCTATTCCTTCGGACATGGTTGGGTGTATCATTGGGCGCGCTGGGTCTAAAATCACCGAAATCCGTCGTTTGTCTGGCAGTAAGATCAGCATTGCCAAGACCCCTCACGACGAGACTGGCGAACGCATGTTCACAATTGTCGGCACCCCAGATGCCAACGAGAAGGCTCTGTTCTTGCTCTACAACCAATTGGAGAGCGAGAAGGAGCGCCGCGTTGGCCGTGAGGCCGCCGGAGAGTAGGCGACTCCCATCGGGACAATCCTTTCTCGCTCCTCCTGCCTTTTGTTCGGTTTCCACTTTTCATGTGCTCGTCTCCCTCTTCCCTACGGTTTCACACACACTTGGTGTGTATGTGAAATTGGTGACTCTTTCCATCGCACTTGATTGTACGTTTATCGAGTGTTTGTATCTTGCCCTCCCTGTGAAACGCTCCGCCCCATCCTCCTCCATTCCTCCTCTTGTTCCCACCCCTTCCCCTTCCTCGTGCCCCAAAACACCTTTGGTATACGTCATTTATGTGCAAAACGAATTCACGAGATGATGTCCAGCCACTGGGTGTAACAGGCCCAAACTTGGCCGGTTTGAACCCAATTTGTGTGATCAGTGAGTTCGGCCCCATCATGTACGTAGGCGCTGCGGTTGTGTCCGACGGCATCCTTGCTGGAGCTGCCAAGCGCCTTTTCGCTCCAAACTTGTGAGGATAATGTAAGCACCCGATTGGTCTTCAGGCTGTTATATAGAATTCATGTCGCCGAAGAATATAAAAAAGTTACGCTTCATATCAAACAGAGTTATACAGATGCATCATCCAGCCTTGGCACCGACTCTGCCATGCGGCGAGAACGAAACAAAAAAAAAATTAAAAAGGGTCGAGACGATAGCGAGTGAAGAGTATATAAACGGAGTGAGACTTTGGATAAGGGTCTAGCCCAGGTGAGTCACCCTCGTCGCAAGCTCATGACAGCCAACTTACATCTCCTTATAGTCCAAGACTCATGCTCAGAGCTCGGATGTAGCCGACTGACCCTATGCTCGAGCCCATCCACATCCACAGAGGCGTGCTTGGCCCCAGAATCTCGGAGTTGCTTCAACCCACGTCGTCGAGAAGGCCCCCTTCGACGAGCGCTACCCCAGGATACGCTCCCAGCCGACGTGTCGGGCTCGACCCAAGCGTCGCGCTGAGATTAACGTCCTAATGCAAGCGCTCCACCAACAACGAGGAGGTCCAAACGGGGTAATCCGAGCGGAATCGAGTCTAGGGATCACGGTGGCCACGAAAGTAGGCTGTCACGTCAGGTCCTGTAAGCTCTCACATAAAATGTTCATGGTGGTTAACCTACGTTCCTATGGTATGAGCCGAGTAGACGGGAAGGTCTAGGCGAGAGTATGAGCATGGCTAGGAGATTAATAGGGACAAACCAGGACTTAGGGTAAGCCAGGAGGGGCTTGAGTTGAGGGTTAACGCGGTAAATTTCGTTTACTGGGTTCACCTGAGAGAAAGTTCAGTGCCAAAAATATTAGTAGCGGTGATGGAACAGTTTACTGGATGCTTGTAGCAGCGAAGTAAACGTATGGCTGGCACACTGTGGGATCGGAGAGTATGCCGAAGACTCGTGGTGGGTGGTGGTAGACATGTTGAGCTGTATCTGGCCCAGAGAGTACTGCTATATATCCTGCTCAGTTGGCCATGAACAGGCCAAGTTCGCTAGGAAAACGGAGGCAGTCGGTCAGGCACTGTCCCCTGCAAGGTTGACGATACCGCTTCTAACCTCTGTGCGGATGCACTGGGTCTTGGCTGCCCGTTGCCGCGGGTGAAGCCCCTGTGAACGGTTTTCTAAGCTGTGGCCTGGCCCTCCAAGGGCAACATCCTACGCTTGGTCAGTAGCAGCAGGCGTCAGTATATTCGTGCATTTATCGATGTGACTTTTCCCTGAAGCAATATTTTGAGGAACAACAGAGCCCAGCGCATATAGACTATGATCAGGGTATCTCCATCAATGACGCTACCAAGAATAAGGGAAGGAGAGAATGGGTATCCCAGTTATAGACTCGGAGACGGGAAGCTCCGTGTCTCAGGTGGGCCTCAAATTTGGGCGCGCGAGTGAATTGTTAATGGGGGCTGGGGGCTGTTTGGTGATAGTGAGCACGGTTTACTATCACGCTTCATTCAATACAGAGTTCGACTCTTCTGAGCGATGTCACACCCGGGTTGAAGGATTTGGGAGGCGGCTTCGAAAGTTATTAGGCTGATTCGGTGAATTAATCTCGGTGTTCTCTTTTAAAGCCATAAACCTGCGGAACCGCTACTGATGACATGGCATCTAGGCCAACCCTTTGGCCTTCACTCGACGCGCAGCCACGGGCTGCTCCCGGGCCTCGACCAGAGTCGCGGCTTTACATTTGTCAAATTTTTTGAAATCCTTGCTTGGTATACGCAGGACCTAGGCTGGCGTAGCATGTATGCGTGCCTGCTTTGTGAGGTTTGGCCATTTCAAGACCGGGAAAAGATGAGTAAACACGCATACATAGATCCCAACTCTGCGTGTTGCAGAGGATGTACACACTAAACGTGTAGCATCAGAATACTCGGCAGTTCGAGGGAGTCCCAAGGGATGATGGGGCGGCACGTTGGCGCTTGGCGCTCCAAAAATGGGGGCGTTTCGACCTATAGGGGCTGGTGGCGGAACCAAGCGCTGCACAGGGGACACTGGGTGACCAACACCCCCCCTCCCCCCCCCCTCAAAGTTCGGGATGCCCGCTTTTCATAGCCGCTGTACGTGATAGCATTGGCGGGATATAAAGACGGGCCGTCTGAGCAGGAGAGGAGAAACTCAACCACCACCTCCCTCCTCTCTCGCTACTCTTGCACTACCCACTACCCCTTAACCACTCATGGTTCTCGAACCCTCTCATACCCTCATGGTGAGCAGTATATAGCCTACAGTACCCATAACCGCTAACCTAGATAATATAGATGAGCTTGACGCCTCCTGACTCTCCCTACGTCTGTCGACTGGACTAGTCACACACCGCTCCTAGACCCAAACACTGGACTTCATCAGTGATCGCTGAATGTCCTAGATTGAATTAAGCTTGACGACCGCAGGTCAGGAGCGTATCCTAGGACCACGCACGGCGACAACCGTTGAGACTGGAGCGCACTTTGTCGAGTGATGAACCCGAGCACAGACTCTTTGAGACATCCTACCCATTCTGTTATACTAGAATATCGTAAGCCTCCGACCCAATATTTACTCTACTCATTGGTTGACCCGTACAGCTAGCCTAGGCCGACTACTCATGTTGCTTCGCCACCCCCTGAACGGCCCCTCTCACTTGCACTCGGACATACAAACCTTGTTTAAGACCTGCTGTGTCTATAAATATTGGCCGTCGTTTCGACAACGGCTTACGGTGAGTCCTTCACACGGACAGCCATCGACACATAAGGTGACATTGACTAGTGCTATGCCAGGAAACTCGACTCGGTGCTGGTATCGCTGCCAGCCTTCCCTATTAGCTGTGCTCAAAATCACCTCGATAAATCAAGCCTAACCAACAAGAAAACCCCACCAAAGTCGAACAAGAATGTTTCCTTTCCACTGGTTGCTTTGCTTATATTCTCGATTCATATTTTCTATTTTATTGATCTCCGTCCCAACCATGTCTTGACTGTACCCGTTCCGACGTGTACAAAGGTGGGTTCCTCCCTCAAGCCAGTAAGTCTAACCCGTTCTCGCATCTCACACGTTATTGACTCTTCCCAGGCTCCAGCTTTCTCCGCATGTACGCCGCTTGCCTATAAGCCGTTCGCCGGTCCTGGCCTACTTCGTCCTGCGTTGCGTCCCTCTTGACACAACTGCCTCCGCGACGAGTAGCCTGGACCGAAGACTCTGCTTGGGCAAAGCGTCAGCGACCACCCTTCCGTCAAGACCGTAACAGACACGAGCTTGACCGACGCTGGGAGGCCCTCTGTGCGCCTAGCAGGTCGAGTCTACCGTGCCTAGTGTACGCGGCTGGGTCGTCGGTCGACACTGAGCGGAAGCCCGATGGAACGACCGGGGTCAAGCGTCAGATCATGCGTCCACCGAAAGGCGGGTTGCACTGAAGTGATCCGCGACGACCGAGTGAGTTCATCGAGCGAGCCTGTGGGCTACAGGAGCCTCGCCGAGCACCTGACTCGAGCGAGGATGTCGCGTGTCTTCCTACGCAAATAGAAGGCTGCCAAAGTGACAAGCGGCCTGAGTGGAGGATAGCTCGTTGTAATATGTATCCATGCTATGATTATTTAGCTAGTCAGGTGTGCTTCACAGAAAGTGAATGAACGACTTGATCGCTATCATACAGGCGTTGACCATTCCAATTATTTGAAGCCCATTTGAGGCTGCCATAATGAACTTGCCGAGTCGCTTGATCGTTTAATTCCGGTGTGTAGTACCTACCTACTATTCCTGTTTCATTATGCCTACATCGTTGGCCGAGTTTACTTTACAATCGACCAATATCAATTAAACCCCTCCAGTTTTCGCCTCCGTTGAAGTGTGCCTCTGTGAGGCAAGTAAATAGCGTTGCAACATGTACCAATCGACTATTTGATGCCAATATATCCCTATTCCGGTCAAACATGTATCTCCCTGTTTGGTCAAGAATAGAAAACAATCGAGCGCGCCAAATCACTCGTGTATCCTCAACGCGTTAGCTAGGTTGAGGCACCGTGCGCCGCCGTTGTCCGCGCAGCTTACCATACACTTTGTTATACTGGGCATCCAGAATTATTTAAGGAATAGTATGCACAATGTCGATTAGACATGCGTCCGAACGATTATACCAGTTCAGAGGCGTGGATAACGGCAACTACAGTTTGCGGAGATTCGAAAATAAAGTACATCACCTCCATTCATGTTCACCGTCGCTTTGGTACTCTACCATACACTCAGCGACTGTACAAAGTATAAAGGATAGCCGCCACTTACCATCGCTTTCATCGCTCTCCGTATCGGGATAGTCGTTTCGATAAAAGTCTTCCTCTAAACCAAGGTCATTTACACTATTCAAACTTGAGCCAACAAGCCCCGCACCGTTGGAATCTTCATCAGCCTCATCTTTGACCGAGTCACTATCTGCCTCATCGGCAAGAATATCCCCTTCCGTTGGTGGTAGTCCAGACCTGCCCGTACCAGTTCAGTGGGTTTTCGCGCAAGCACTTCGGGGGCCAAAACCTACAGCGTCCCCACATTTGCCAAGCCGTCCCAGATGCTCAGGTCTCCGCTCAGATCCACCCGTTGGTAAAACACATCCCAAACGTATTCCTCTTCCTCCGCGTCCGCGGTTTTTCTGGAGACATCGAGGCCAGAAGCAATCACTGGCTTTCTCGGGGGAGGCGTGTCAAGCGAGATATCATTGACTATGCGATCACACTGAATATGCCCCTTTATTCCACGCACACAATAGTCCGGCTTACCTTGAAGGTACTCCTTCAACAAATCCTGAAACTCTTCCATCTCAGGGCCAGGCTCTTGTGTTTGCTGCACCTCAGTAACGCTAGCTGGGACAGCCTCGTACAAGACAAAGGTCGAGGAAGCAGGAATATCATTGTTAACAGCTTTCGCCTCCGTCGTCGCCGGCAATGGCTGTCCAGGAATTGGGATCGGGACAGACGCGCGAGATGCGGCAGCGGCCGGCTTGCTACTTGACAAAGAGGCGGAACTCGGTGCCCGAGCGGCTCTGAGCACCTTGTACTCGCGTGGTACCTGTGCAGGGCTTCGGGTGGTCGGAGAGATCGACATGGCGGCCGGAGAAGCAACTTTGGGTGATGGGCGAAGCTCTTGGTTAATCATAGCTAGACGTTTCTTTTATTAATCAAATAAAGTCAAAATGGGATATGCCCTTGAGGCTGGACGTGAATACACATACATGGAGGTCCTTGGTTTGTTGATCGTCCAATAGCGACGGGTCTTCGTTCAACGTTTCTGCAAGGTGAACATGCCTCGGCCATCGGCCGACCCTACGACCGAGCCACGGTAGCGCTTGCTCTGCGATGGCAAATCAATCACTGAGGGGCATGGGTTGGAGCGCACTGCCTGAATGTCTTGGTGATTCGACCTACTCAGAGCATCCATCGGCTCATCGACACGTTTCCGCTTGACGAATATGGCACGAGAGTAGCCCGTGTCATTTGCAGCCACAGCCATGATTCTAGCTCAAGAAACGGTCCGGGTGGAGGTGGAAGGGGGGCGTAAACCTTGGTCGGCGTGGCCACAGATTCTCACGTGATTTTCGTCAGGGAATGAATAGGATTGTACATAAAACGCAGAGAAAATACATCATGTCTCCAGTGCAACATACAACGGACGTGTGGAGGCTGTACGAGCCATTGTGTTGCCGCACAACTCTGATCTAGAGTCCGTTCTGGAGAAACGCATGCTGCGCTTGGTGGGGTTAATATCCGCTCAATTATACGCCACATCTCGAGGTGTGAGCTCTCTCTCGGTGGGCACCTTGAATGAGCGGGCCGGCCTGTGCAGACAAACATGAGAGAGAGAGAGGGACCCGAATCAATTGCCTAGAATACAAGCTTCCAGTTCATTAGCCTCGCACAACCGAACACAAGAACCAGACTGGCTACGGCTGGCACCAGGTTCAATTGAATGATTGTATAAATCCAAATAGTACCAAGAGGAGGTGCCTGTAGGTCGCATTATGCATGTCGGGCAAGAGAAAGTCGGCTTGGAACTCACCTGTCGCGAAACGACCAACCAGCTGCCCTTGTTCATGAGCCAAATCATCCTCGGGCCAGATAGGATTGCAGCGAGGAAAAGCATCATTTGCGCCACAGGTCGAGACTTATACTTGTTCGCTGGACGGATAAAAAATATCAATGCTGGGCCTAGGACGCACAAGGTTGGGACAAACTGTAATGAACCAAGATGGCGATGACTGAAAGGCGTCAGTATTTGACAGACAATACAGACATGCTCACATACGTGGAACATTTGCAACCACCCTTCCAAATTCTTCACGAAGCGTTGGTTGTTGCGCGTACTGCTGTTGTACCAAGCTGTATAAAAAAAACTATAAGTAACCGGAACGTTCAAAGGGATAGACTTCCACGTGCATGTCTAACAAAATGTACAAAAAAGACAACGGGATGGCAAAAATCGCAGTATCAACTAAATCAAACCCCGTACGTTAGTGTTTATCACTATAAAACAGAGGCCACTTACGAATACTGTCAGCCAAAGCAGGAACTTCGTCCTCTTTTGATTCTTCTTGAACGCGCTTGAGGATGCCCGTGTCGTTGATGAGCCTCCATTGCTCCTCCTCGCTGATGATATCAGGCTTAGGTGGCCGTGCGAGTGGAATTCCAAGCTCGTCCTCAGTCGGTGACTCGCCTTGTGCTGACTTTTTGGGAGCTTTTCGTTTGGTCATGTGGGGGCTGAATTCAAGTTGTTGGCGTGGCTCAGGACAGCGCGTCAGCCGTGGTCCTTGCTATTTCCAAAATACGGTATCAAAGCAAATGCAATCATCATATTATGCATAATGCGAACAGACATGTGGACAAACATGCAGAGTACAAGATGGGACATTGGTATGAGGGCGTTGAGCATGGTCGCGGATAAGGATAAATAAATAAAGCTTCGGCGAACAAGTAGATAAATAGGTGTGTCGGGATGTCCGTGTGCTTGATGCTCAAATCGCTCCTGATAAATAGAGAATAGATAAATAGACGGGCCTCGTGACGCCTTAAAGATAGCCGGCAGTGGAGAACGAAGAGCCTTCGGGAGAATCGTGTTCGGAGAGCGAAACAGTGAGGTCATGCAGTGGGTACGTATACATGGGAATATCTAGCCCAAAGTTTGCAGGTAATACAGGCTTCTGTATCACATCGTCTAGAAACCAGAGTCAGTACGGTGATATAGGGACAGTATTGAGAACGAATTACCGATGATTTCTTGCAGCAGTTTCTCTTGACGTACTGTCACAAGCAAGTCAGTTGGGGCGGCGCTCACAGCAAAACGCAAACATACAGCCAATGGCGAAATGTTCCCGAATTCTAGCATGGCCAACTTTAATGTCTCGATTTCACCCCAGACGTGGCCTCGCCGGCGCGGTCACCGGTCGTGATGTGCCGCTTGCAGAGCTGAACGAGAACCACCGCTGCAAGGTACCAGCAGACCTAGCCATACGATTGATTAGTTTCGGCTCCAGAAAAACAGCAGTTCAATAGCTACCGTGACAAACGGATGGAGTCGCTTGAGATCAAACAGCGTCCCGGCCAACAAGTAATAGTTCCGGATAATCGAACGGGCTGCCTGTATGCAGCGTAGAGCAGAGGGACATGAGGGTTCGAGTAATCGATAAACGCGTTGTGCAGCGATATAGTAGCTGCGAATGGCAACACGTGGACCAGATACAAATCTGGATCGACCAAGGAACCGTCCGGGCTTTCGCCAAGGCCGAGACACGACTTGTACTCTACGGGAAGTGACTGGAGAAAGTCGACGGCAACCAAACGATCGAGGGCTCTAAAAACGGCCGTATCGCGGGTATCAGCTGGTCTCCGTGACGAACGGCTGTCAAGTGCCAGATTGTAATCCGTGACCTTGCCAAACAAAAGAGTAGCCTTGATAAGTAGGATGTATGGATCTGTGTATCCGATCTGATGGGAGAGAAAGAAGGATGGGTCGTGTGCATTCTGCGGGTTTGGTGAAACCAAAGCTGCAGGGCCGGTGTGATTGAGCCGTAAGCGGAAAAGCTCCTGAATATGGCGTACCTCGCACTCAAAATCTACGGCGCATATAGGCAGTTCTAGTGCCATGATATCGGCCTCCGGGATAGTATGTTTCCACGCTCCCAGGGAAACGTAGCGATCAAACATAACGAGTGACCACCAAGCCCTCTTTTTCTCCTCCATGTGGGTATTATTCGGTGTTGGCTCCAAAAACGGAAGAGCGTTGTTTTTTCTGTTCAGAGTCAGTTTGGCGGAGGTCGATATGAGCAGCCGACTCACATGTCAAGGTTTCTGCCTTCGGCATAAGCCCAGTACTGCAGGATGATCGATGCCTGCAAGGTCGCAAGGTCGGTGTTGCCGTCCCGGATGGCCGCGTCCAACAGCGACCTGGTCTTGCTCGCGTGAAACTCGGAAAACTTTTCTTGCCGGCTAGGTGCATCGTGTGATGCCCAGCGACTGGAAGCACAACAGATTGCATGAAGAATAATGAGCGGGGGGAAATCCGGGTGTGTAGTCGGCAAGGACAGACTGGCGACAAATGTGCTGCGGTGGAGGATGCGCGCCGAGCATGGGTCGTTTTGGAAAAATAGGTCGACTCTGGGACGATACGTCAGCGGCGATCAGCATACATGCGTGAAATTGGCTCACAAGTGGACCATGATAGTAGCACCAGGGAGATTGGGATCCCAGTCGCCCTCGGATCGCGATGTTTGGGGCGAATAGTCGGGGGGCAGGGATCGGCTTGTCACCGGCGGGCGTCGAGCCGGAGCGGTCCCAGAGCCGCCGGTGAGCGTGTTGGAGCGTGTAGACGCACGGAGACGCGCATAGGGCGTGTTGGTATGCTTTCGCTCTGGTAGAGAGACCGATGGGGAAGTAGACGGACGTGAGGGCACCGGGGACGACGAATAGAGATACGGCTGGGGGGAGATTGGAGATCGTTCCCTACTTTTGTCTGAACCACTTGTGTTTCCTCTCGTTGACCTTGCCATCTCTGGGGACAATTGTGCTGGCGGCGAGGGCGAGTCGCCTAGTTTGTGGCCCTTTTGCTTTGCTTCACGCCGAGCCGTCTTGAGTTTGTTCTGGAGGTCTTCGATCTGGGCTTCGATGGCCCTTATGCGTTCGACGGGGTCTTCGATGCTCTCGGGCGGCACGGGAACACCCTCGACGGGGTCGTAGGAGCAGGTCGGAGCACTCGGATGGCTGCGAGCAGGGTTGGAACAAGGTCGGCAAACTGGTGGTGGACACTTGCCTGAAACCGACGGGGGGCGGGACAGCGATCTGTGCAGGCCGAGCGATGAGTAAGAATCCAGCCGAGCGATGCTGGAAAGACGACGTACGAGTGCGTTCCACTGCCGTACACACGTCCCGCAGTGCCTGGGCAATCTGTTAGATGGTTCCGGCCAGCCGCAATCGCACCACTCACGGTCTCCCGGCGTCACACTTGAGTTTTCTGCGGCGGCATTGCTGGCACGCCTGGGAGCGACGTGAGAGGGGGCCGGGCGGGCGGGGACGGGCGGAGACGTACCTGGTTCCGGCGCAGCGCAGGCCCAGAGGTGCTTGTGGCTGGCTTTGGCATGGTGGGGGACGGCCGAGGGGGGGACGTGGCCGCCGGATGCGTCGGGTGCGCTGCAGGGAGCGGGGGGCAGGATCGGAGCATGTACAGCCCCTGGGCCGAGTCTTTAAGCGGTGGTGTTTGAGCTCGGTGATGCATATGCGCAGGGGCAGTGTCACAGGAACGATCATCCTGGTGCTCGAATTAGCTGGCCCCGCCGAAGCTGTCGCGCATACGCTCCCTCGTCCAAGGCGGTGCGCGTTCTCATTGCGAAGTTGATCCCGCAATCAGCGCTGACGAAGACACTTCGGCCTCCCCGAATCATCTCCCGCGTGGCGCCGACCGGGCCCTTGATGCGGTGTTCCCCGGCCATCTCGGCCACCCCCCGCTGGCGCATACACCCGCCAACGACAGCAAGCACACACCTGTTGTCGCAGCCCAGCACACCCCCAAGCCCAAAAAACATGATCCACCGGCCCGCCCCAGGCAACGGCCTGGCTTCAATCAGCCGCGGACTGCAACGCGCGCCGTTGATCAATCAGTTCATCACTTTATATACAAATCCGGCACAGAAGACACCGCATACACGGAATCGACTTGTACGCTTCATAATATGTCTTTGTTCACACGCTCGGGCTGGCGAAAAATGGGTACCATCCCCGCTCGGCTCTCGGCCGTCGGTCCGCTGGCGTCTAGTCCTAGGACTGACTCGATTCTAGCTCTTCGCGCTAGTTGGCATTTCTGCCCATAGTCTATCGGTTACCAGGGATGACAGAAGTGACAGCACACGCTTCCTTGCTCCATCCGCGATCGACCTGAATATACAAATTCCTTCCAACTTTTCGGGAGAACAAACGACCACTAAGTACAAGTCTCAGGCTCATTTATTGGAATGCATTCCCAACGCGATTATGCCATTGTAGGCATCCTCCAGCAAGTCCGGGCGCTGAAGGCTTTCAATCCACCGACTCGGGATCTCCTCAAACCCATACGCTGCTCCCGCGAGCTGCCCATAAACGGCACAGACCGTGTCAACATCATCTCCCAGAGGAAGAAGCAGCATCAGGCCCTATGGGCAATATCAAAATAAAATAAAATAAACTTGGCACGGGGAGTGAGGCGAGGCGAGCGTACGTACCTCTTCAAACGTGCTTCCTTGCCAGAGCGCCCAAAGAGCAGCCTCGAGAGTCGAGATGACATACCCATCAGACTTGACATCGGCAACACTTCTATTTTTGTAATTCCCGCGAGCTACATCTCGCACCTCCTCAGTCATCAAAGGTATAGGCGCTCCATCTGGAAATGGTGTAAAGTCCGGGTTCAGCACGGCTTCTTTCCGCTCTCGCGCGTTGCCCTTGGCGTGATACAATCCGATCGTATATGCAGTCGCAAGCACACACGCATCGATGCACAACGGGCTTGAATGCGTCACTTTCGACTGGAGCGATGCCGTTGCGATTGCCTTGAACGGCTCGCGGTGGAGAGCCGCGGGGACGGGTGACAGCCGCATGAGCGAACTAGATGTGTGTCAGAATCTGAATGCATACGCCCTAGAGCCAAATTACCCATTCCCAGAATTCACAATCTGCGGATTAGCGTTGGGTGTATATGTTGGTCGCGGGCATTTTGGATCGAGCAAATTGACGTATGTCGCGAGAGCTGTCCTGGTTGCCATCCCTAGAGGCGGCAGTAGGCGTTCAACTCAATAACTCAAATTAAAACACGAACCAATGTCGAAGCAATATCCGGTTATACTACTGAGGTAACCTTCTTTCCACCATCGTGTCCAACGTCGAGCGACGTCAACCCAGTCGAGTTCCCCGCCTGTCGTCGTCAAGGACACAGCCAAACATAACTGAGCATATGGTCAACGGAATGTTTCGGTGGCACACGATCAAACTGATATCTTGCCTGCATACCTGAGTGTGCGTTCAGCAGACTATTCGACTGGTGGAATTCCGTCGGAACTTACTGGTATCATCGGTCCAGCTCCCTTTTGGCAGTGCATTTCCCTAAGCCAGAGTACATCATTTATCCGTAGATCGAGATTGAGTTGTCACATACCTTGTATTTGAAAGTGTGGCTGATTTCCATCTCATTTGTGGGTGTGTATGTTCCACGTGTTCTAAACTGGGTACACAATTAGTCGCTCCTTTCAGGTTGAGCGGACATTACCACACCTCGTAAGGACATCCCATCGCGTCGCCCACCGCCCCGCCCCAGAGACTTCCTTTGATCCTTGATTCAAGCGCCATCCTACGCTGCGAGCAAGACGTATGGTTGCAGTACTGGTGGTTGCACGTGTAGGAAGCTCTTCGTGCCTGGATCACCGCTTTCACAGCGCCAACGGACGGCTTAGGAGCGCTTCGTCGAGTCAGTGCTGTGACCAAAGTGGCCATACTAGCCACAGTCAACTAAGGTGTGATTGCGACTATGTGGTTGAATTACAAAGACGGAGAAACGATGCTAGCGGCAGTTTTTAAATAAGAACAGATTGAAATGCCACAACATTAAGTATGTAGTATTTAGTCCCAGCTTTCGTCGGAATGTTTGGCAGACTCGTTCCATATCATAAACATCCGAAAGGCTATGGGTTTTCGTCGTGGCGCATGGGTCTCTTCCATCCAAGCTATGAATGTTTACCCCTCATAGTCGTTGAATTTGGGATTCCTGTTACCTGGGACGTTGCGATTTCTACATGTGTTGGCATAATGCCCCTTTTGACCACACTGTTTCAAGAATACTCAGTTGCCGCAGTGGGTCAAGAGCGAGGCCTCTCACCTTGAAGCATAATACGTCATCCAAATTGCGCCGCGGCACGAATCCAGGGTTGTTAGCGCCCACGACGAACCCGCCTCCAGATCCGCCTTGGCCACCACTCTCAAATCGTCCATATCCGGGAGGAGGGGGGCCTAGATCCCGCTGAGATGGTGGCGAGGGAGGGCGGTATGCCTCGGGTGGAGGTATATCGGGTTTAGGACTAGATACCGAATCAGTGGATCCATTTAATGAAAATCAGACACGCACACTTACTGTCCACGCTTGCATTCTGGGCCATCTGGACAGAACCCGCTCAGATATAGCTGGCAGGCGACCCGTCGAACATGTTTTCGGGGACATTCCGGGCCTACGAATCGGAAGGTTAAATACTTGCTTCATTAACGCTGGTCGATACGCACCGAGCTTGCAAAAGCCTCGCTGGTAATCTGGACACTCTATTTTTCGCTCCTTAGGGTGTGCGTACAGACATTCGTCTCCAGCCGTACACGTCCATGACGAGCAAACCACCAACACTCGGGCATACGCCTGAGGTTGTACTCGTGGAGAAATTCACACGAGTCGCCTTTTTTACAAAGTCCGCGAAGCCAGTGTTTGCATACTGTCGCCAGCCTGTCTCGGCCGAGGCTATTTGACGCTTCCGGGGGGCCAAAGTTGAGTGGACTCGGCGCTGTGTGTCTCAAAGGACAGTGAAGCGGCCCAAGAGGACATCCCGCCGGAGTTAGCGCAAGCCGACATATTTGTTCGTCTACAAAGGGAAATGGTTGTATTATTTGTGTCCAATAAACTGGGTTTAAGTGGAGCAACACACCCGTATCTAGTTTCAACTGTAAATGATTTTTTATATAACTCTCAACAGTAGAGTTTACCTGGTGAAAATCAGGATGTACGACCTCGGCAAGCGCTGGATTTTGAGCCAACGGGTCCTGGGACGTAGCAGCCATGTGGTCGTTGTGTTTAAGTGGCTCGTTGCTTTGTGGCAGTGCTCCGTTTGTCACTATTCGTTCACAACCGGACCAACACTCGACCCGACGCAGGAGGATGCTCTTTGTCACGACAACCATACTCCACAAACTGGACCAACAAATGCTTGAAATATGACGCGACTCGAGCTCTGCGTCAAAGGCAATATACTATCGGCCACACTATCTTTTGTTGATAGCAACCGACAGTTGTCTGCCCGATATCCCGTGGAGATGGGCTGGGCCCTGGGCGCCGCATCCCCTTGTGTGCAGGTGGCGAATTAGCCTATTGTGACTTCTTTTTTCTTTGTTTTCGCCGGCATCACTACACGTTTTCCGACGGGCGGGACCAACGCCCGGGGTCTTTGTTTGGCGCCCAGCTATTAGAGGCGAGTTACGGCGCCGGCCTTCAACACCTGTCACCAACAGTGGTCAGAGACTTCCGCCTTGTCCAATCGCCCTCTGGGTCCTTTGCTCGTGTGCTTTCTTTTCTGGGGCTCTCTTTTTGTCTTCTCCCTGCAGCTTAAAAGGAGGCATCTGGCTCGCGCTATTTCCCCACTAGTCCTCGCGTATCACTCATCAGTCCTTTTCGCACATCTTACAATGTCCGCTGTACCTCCGATGCCATATCTGGTCAGTCTCTACTTTTTCGCGTGAATCTAACCTGGGGGAGCTGAAACAGTGCATATATAGAAGGGGGACAAGGTCTTCGCAAAATACCTGAGTACTGAGCCGGCAACTTACCAGCAAGTCCGCTGGGTAGCAGGTAAGAGCCGTTTGATCGCTACGCGGAGCGCCCACAGGGCTTTTTGCTCTCTGTCGTCAGGCCTTTGCGTAGCTAACACCGTGGGATCGTCTAACAGGTACCGTTGTGGACATGAAAGAGGTGAACGGCCACTGGTTGTATTCCGTCCGATTGAAAGATGGGGTGAGTTAGCTTGTAGCTCAAGGGTTATGTTCTTGTTCTAACAAGTTTATGCGCACAGAGCATCATGCCCAACGTGTCAGAACGATACAAGTGCAGTGAGTAATGTGTTTTCTCACACCTGCTCTCGACTCAAAACGTATCACAGTTATGCACAAAACTCCCGACAACTACCACGCGCTCTTGTACAGCGGTTTCACCAATCTGGATCCATAGTGCGCTTTATGTCTCCCTCCTCCTCTGGCTCGGATCTCAAAAACACCAGCTCTCTTTAATTTACCACAACGCTGTATAGTTAAACATAACTCCTTCCTCTTCTTTGTATTATTCGCTGTCTTCGCATGTTATATACAGTTGCCCTATTTTCCGTCAAAATTTGAGATCCACGTAGTCATGTAGAGTTCACCATCTATCCGAGCACACTCCCCCCCCTCTTTGACGATAGACGCAAGTAGATAGACTCTTAAAATAAGCCATCCGTATCGGCTCCTCGGTGTTTTGGATGGCATCAATTGACTCATTGCATCGCAAACCTACAAAGCCTATCAAACTGACGGTCCGGCAAGCAGCTCCCCTCTTGCCCTTTTGGTATCAAGTATCCACGTGATGCCAGGAGACAGCCCCGGGCTGAAGCCTACTTTTTAAACAGCAATCTGCCTAATATTACAAAGCTACGCACCTTGATATGCCTGGATTAATTATGGACAACTAGAGGTGAAAACGGACGAAAAAAACATGCAGGGAAATAAAAACTCTCCCAGTTAGGATCGAACTAACAACCTTCTGATTGCAAGTTGGAGTGTGCATGACAAAGCATGCCTAACAGTCAGACGCGCCACCGATTGCGCCATAGGAGACGTATTCGAGTAGACAAAACATCAATCATGATGGTCGCCAGTTAGTTGCATGACATCTTGGTGTCCATCAGCATTTATGAATTTCGATCGTGCGCTGACTACTATCACATGGCGGTCAGACTACACACTCTGCGCCCCTTCAAGTCTATCCTGGCGAATAATTTGCGCCCTCAACTGCAAGCGCCATCGAACCGCACTGTGGGCGTTTTTACAGAAATCAGTCTACGCTCTCGTGGAATATGTTTCTCAACGTCACCCCGGCCCAAGCCCCCCACACAACTAGCCACATCCATCTTGACATCTGTGCGGGGGCTCAGGAGTGCTCTAGAACGTACTCCTGTGCGACGTGTGTCTCGCCCACTTCGGCCTCCATTCGAACCAAGCAGCGGTAATGGTTTCATGGCAAGATGGAGGAGACGAATCGATAATACAAACCCGGACCTCATCTTCTACGCCATTATTGGGATCAACGGGGCGGTGTTTTTGCATGGGCATGGGGACACGAAAACCTGGTATGTGCTTCCGGCGTAATTGCACTCGATCAGCCTGTACGACGTTCGGTTGGATTCGCAGCAAAAGTTCCGGGATGCGGGACCTCTTAGGTTCATGTACAAGAATTTCACAGTTTCACTGCAAAACGTTATGGAGGGGAGGATGTAAGTTGCGAAACCCTGTCCTTAAGCCTCTGTACTAAGCCACTCTTATTAGATGGACCCTCTTGACCTCCTGCTTTTCTCACGAGCTTACTAACCACTTGCTGGTCAACGGTTTAACGTTTTGGTACGGGCTGGAAATAATTTAATGTTGAATTCCAAATGACAGCGTTGAAGGTTCATGGCACCCCCAGTGATGCGCATGCTTGGAAATTCGGCGTTTCTGGCCCTCTACCTCGGAGGAGGAATCGCAGCTAGTGCATTTTCTCTTATTTGGAGCACTGTCGTAACGCGGCAGCCTAGAAATGCCCATGGCGCCTCGGGAGCAATCTACAGGTATATCTTTGTGCTCTTGCATAATCACCAATCTGATCGTTTGTATGCAGCGTCATATCATTGTTTGCGTGCCTGTTCCCTCAGACGACATTCCTACTATTTTTCATCATTCCAGTCCCAGCTTGGCTCTGTGTTAGCGGAGTTTTTGCCTGGGATCTATATGGAGCACTTCGGCGTACTGGAGGAACAACAGATAGCGCAGGGCATGTGGGTGGTGTGTTGGCAGGAATTGCCTTCTTCCTTAGGATGGGAGGGAGATTTGGCCGATAGATGTGTGGAGTGCCAGTATCAGACTCGGATTGTCACCGGTTATACATTTACGGCCATCATTCCAACTCATCGAAATCACAAGTTAGGGTCAAAACTCGCTGCGTTTGTAGTGTTTGTGTGCGTAAGCTTGTATGCGTCTCGCGCGATTCGCAAAGCACAACTGCCGCAGTATACCGCAGTCGAACAAGCGCATTGGGGCTGTGCTATTGCGCAGGCGACAAGAATGACGATCCGAGTGACGACCCGAGTGACGTCGGCGGTGCTCTAACCGCATATATAAGCACCCAGCCTAACGCCCGTGCCCACTTTGCCCAACCACACCGTTAACTATGTCAGGCATGTTCCAGAAACTTCAGGCCAAGGTATATATATTATATTGGGTTGTATTGCATGGAATTCATCCGTTTACAGGCTCAAGCAGCCCTCAGCGGTCATCGGACATCAGAGGGTGATTATTCCGAACACCCTCAGTCTCAGACACAGGGGGCTGTCGATCCAGCCCAGCAGTCGAGTGGGCGTCATCATGCGCTCGATAACATCACGCATACCTTGAAAACACTCCACGCACAATATTCGTGAGTTTGCTCGGTGATCGGGTCATCAAGCCAGAACGAGATCTCATTTCTGGACGTCTTCAGCCCGCAAGTCCGTCCCGATGCCCGTCAATTGCAGATGGTTATAACCAGCCAGAAGGGAGTCGCGGTGAGCTACGAGATCATGGCGATATCGAATGTAATCTAAACATCATCTTTAGCTCGATTTTGAGGCAGTCTCACGCGACTCCAAGGGCTACTCCAAGGAACTCTACCTCTGGGGTCAAGATCAGGTCGAAGACGTGAAAGATGGTGAATACGACTAAAACCCGTTTCGCTGAACCCTGTAACCAAACTTGCGCAGTCTCCGATAGGATTGCCTACCTCAACTTTGCGAGCGGTTCGCTGGCGGGCGATCTAGGAAAATCCTTGGATTCCGCACGGGCATCGTACAAGTCCCTCCGCGATGCCGAGACTGCGCTCCATCCGCGTCGCGCGATCCGCTCCAACATGAAAGCAGAAATAGAGCGGATCAAGGCTGCCGGTTCTGCAGGCAAGGCCCCCGCCAACGGCGCTGAGCGTGTGGCTGAGCTGCAGAGTCAGCTTGCAAAGGCCGAGGCCGATGATGCCCCTCAGGAGCGCGAGGTGGCGCTCTTGAAGCGTCGAGCCCTGATCGAGTGCGAGCGCAAGAAGTGGGCTGCATTTAGGGAATATAGCGCCAAGCTTGCGTTGGTCGCTGATGCCTCTGGAGCATTACTTGCTGAGCTCTCTGAGCTCGAGCCTCATGGCGCATATGCGGGTGCTGCGAACACCGCTCGGATCCGTTCCCAGCTTCAGCATGCGCTCGACTCGTATACCCCTCCACAAGGCCAACCGAACCATTTCAAGAGCCCACAATCGACCGGTCCGGGTGTGGGAGTTGGCACGGACACGCGCAGCTTTGGCGAGACCCACAAGGAGGAGCTGAACAGTCTGCCTCCAACTACGCATCCTGCACCTCAACCCGGGCAGACGACAGGGCCTGGAGCACTTGCGGAGCAGCGCTTTGGGTCGCAGCAGAGCGCTGGTACCTCCGATTCTTTGCCAGGCGCCCCAGCACCTGGATCCGAGTCTGCTACTCGTAGCAGCACCACCGCCACCGCGGGTCACGCCGGTCCACCTACCACAACGCCTCTTAACCCGACGTCCCTGAATCACGCACCCGCATCGATCCCCGGACATCCCCCAAGTGTATCTTCACCGCTCCGTGATTCTTCGGGAACCGAGCTGCCCCCTCATTCCCTCTCGACCAACGCCCCAACGGGCAATACTCAGCCCCCCTCTGCAGCTGCTGCCCCCGTCCCCATCCCCTCCGCAGCTAACGATTCAAGCCACATTACGGTAGCTGAAACTGGCGTCCCTCTTGCGGCTGGCACTGAAGGACCAGGTCCGAAGACTGGGAGCCTGAGCCGTGATAACGTGCCAACCACAACCAGCGCAACTACTGATCCAAATACAGGGGCCATCCCTCCCTCGGGAAGCGCCCCAGAGACGGGCACCGTTCCTCCGCCTAATGAAGAACTCCCAGGATTCGCTGGTGCAACGCGACACGAAACGGCAGAAGAGGAGAAAGCTAGGCTCGCGAGGGAGGAGCGCGAGCGTCTGCTCCATGACTCTACTTCGTCTGGAAGTCACCCATCGGCAGAGGAAGAGAAGGCACGCCTCGAGAGAGAGGAGAGGGAGCGCCTGCTTCGTGGTCAGCAGACCCAGGGTCAGGGCGAGACTGGGGATGAGTCCAAAGTTCCGCCACCATACGCCGATTTTTGAATAATTGATACAACCCAAATGTCGTGATTATGAATGCCGATTGCGGCTTATCCAAGTGCTTTAAATAATGAATTGACGTTTGGTGTCGGATTTGTTGCTTGTGTACCAGTGTTGAACTAAAATCGTATAAAATAGCCACATTGTATATTCAAAACAGAAACGTGACAGTCTCGGAAATAACTCGCACCAGAACAAACACCTAAATAACCCACTTCTTCCCTTTAGATCCCTTTCTCTCGCTCTCCTTGTGGCTGGCAAATTCCACTTCAGTAGCAAGCGGGCCACCAAGCCTTTGAGACTCGGCAAATCCAAGAACTTCGGTCTTGAAGTGCTTTCCGATCGTTTCAATGCGTTGCCTCAACTCTTCCTCTGATTCTCCTAGTTTGGGGTTACTGCTAGCCATCCCGGGAGCAAGACGCGTCCAAATGGATATCCGGTAAAACTGAGGTCGAGAGGAGACAATGACACCGCTAATGAGAGAGATAGGGATAGGTGCCGAGGGATCTTTGTCAGATTTGGATAGGGCGGGGTCAAATGTTTCGCCAATGGCGGCAAGCATCTATATATCGAACGTCAACGCTGGATCAAGCAATTTGGTGTTTGGGCATACAGTATAAAGCCACATGTCATCGATGCGGGCGCGGTTTTTGTCTTTAGGGAGCTGCACACTCCATTTTCCGCCATCCTTGTTACTCGCGTCTTCCCATGCGGGCATAATATCATCCTACAAAGAGATGAATAAGCACACGAACACGAGGCGCGTTTGTGGCCACAAATCCGCTCACTTTGAAGAGATAATAGTTTGCCTTGGGAGGCAGCTTTGATGGCGCTATGATGTTATTATAAAGCCTGTAGAGAGACAACTCAATCTGGCGGGTTGACACATATTAGCCAGAGACATACCCCCAAAACTCTTCGACAGAATCGAACTTAATCAACCGCTTGATATCATCCATCCAACTGAGAGCACCGGGAGTGGGAGGAACACCACCCGGAGTGGGCGGAACGGATGTAGATGGTGTCTGAGGGAGGGTTTTACCCTTGGTGTTGGGAGAGTCAAACCAGAGGGTCCATGGAGAGTAGAGTGGGTGCTAAAACAGAAGCGTTGTAAACCAAGCAAATACATGGGTGTGAGTTTATTCGTACCTTGACGTTGAACGTTTGCGGGTCTTGGAAGACAGTGCGCATCTCGTCGAACTTTGCAGGATCCAGCTCCACATCTTGACCTTCGTCAACCTCACCAGGCTCGACCTCGGGTGAGTCGGTAGCCGCGGCAGGGGGGGTGGCTGCAGCAGGGGGATTAGAAGCCATGCTGGGCAACGGACCTCGGAGCGTTGAGAGAGCAAGAAAAATAGATAGATATGTGGGGTGTGTCTCTAAGTGCGCGGACCAGCTGCGTTAGAGCGGGAGACAATGGCAGAATAGATGAGAACAGCGATGACGACGGGCGTAGCGACGCGGGTGCAAGTGATGGATGAAATCTGATCAAAGAAATTGTGGGTGACAAATACTTGAGCCCCTCACGTGCCTGCGCTGCTCTCCACCCTGTCTTCGACGTCGATCACCCGCCATGCCGCTCAACCTCCCCGTTCTCGGCCGTCTTTCTCTGTATGTTCCTTGGTTTGCGGCACCACCTTACCTGCTGACGCCGCTCTAGGCGAGAGTATACAGTGCTGACCTTGGGGTTTGCCTTTGTCATTTTTGAATCCCTCACTCGCCTTCTCACCCTGGCCCTTCCAACTTCTGTCCTAAGATGGCACGCCACTAGCTAGCTGCGTTGAATACACACATCTCATTACGTTTTTGGATAGGTTCTACGAAAAATCCCGCGAGCTCTTCTATTCAGAGCGCTTCAACGAGGTCGACCCGACCCCCACTGAGGAGGAGCCTCGTGTGCTTTCCGAGGCTGAAGAACAGCGGCGGGTGGAAGAGATACGCGCTGCAGAGGATTTCGAGCAACTCTGTGCACTTTGGGGCTATCAGAGCGAAAGCCATGTCGTGCAGACCAAGGATGGCTACCTGCTTGGATTACACCGTCTGCCCAACGCTCGGGACCAGCAGACCATATACCCTGGCACTCAGACTCGCAAGCCGGTCGTGTACCTCCACCACGGTGAGCACGATTTACACATGTCAGATGGTCGTCATTGACTTACCGTGACGTTTTGCTCAGGCTTGTTGATGAACTCTGGCAGGTGCCACTTTCACGTGATAATCGACGTTGCTTATCTCCTTTTTTAGAGGTCTGGGTCTGCCTCACAGATGCCGAACGATGCTTGCCATTTGTTCTGGCAGACGCAGGGTACGACGTGTGGTTAGGTATATTGAACCAACTAGTACCCAAGTCCGCAGGCTCATGTTCGCGACAGGTAACAACCGTGGAAACAAATACAGCAAAAAGTCTATCTACTCGACCCCGAATCAAACCAAATTTTGGAACTACTCCATCGACGATTTTTGCTTATACGATATTCCCGACTCCATTGAATACATTCTAAGCCTGACCAAGAGCAAGTCGTTGAGTTACATTGGGTTCAGGTGAGATCATGCGAAGATCTGTATGCCACCCTTCACTCACTACCTACGCTCCCTCAGTCAAGGAACTGCGCAAGCATTCGCAGCGCTGAGCATTCACCCGTCACTAAACGAAAAGGTGGACGTATTTATCGCTCTGGCTCCGGCTATGGCCCCTGCGGGTAGGTTGCCGTTCTAACACAACAAGCGACTAACCGTAAACTTTGAATGGCCATTTCTCAGGGTTGAAGCAACCAATCGTTGACGCCTTGATGAAAGCATCCCCGACACTGATGTACCTCTTCTTTGGGCGCAAGTCTATACTTCCCTCTACGGTATTTTGGCAAAGCATACTTTGTGCGTGGCACCCGTTTTGCCAGCTAGGGTCATCATCGTTGATCGTCAATTCACACAGATCCGCCCATTTTCGTCAAGGTGATCGACACTGCGCTCACTTTGCTCTTCAATTGGCGCGGCGGGAACATCTCACCTGCTCAAAAAATTGCCGCATATGCTCATCTGTACTCGTATACTTCGACTAAGTCGGTGGTGCATTGGTTCCAAATCATGAGGAATGCTGGATTCCAAATGTGCGCTTTCATTGGCTATTTCCATATACTATGCTCATCTATCACGCTCTAAAGGTACGATGATGAAGTCCAGGCGCCGGTTAGTTTCTTGGGCAAGAAATTCTACCACCCTGCCAAGGTGCGTATTCCTATCAGCTGATCGGAAAAATACCAACTATAATTTTCCCTTAGTTTCCCACCAGGAACATCGTTACTCCTATCTTCCTTCTCTATGGCGAGAGTGACAGCCTTGTGGATATCGATGTGATGCTTGCTGAGTTACCGAAGCATACAACGTATCAAGGAGTAAGTGTCTGGCTCAGTACCCAAGCGTTCCAGCAATCCAATTCATTTGACTTCAGGTTCCGAACCATGAGCATATCGATATGCTGTGGGGTCGAGATGTGCACGAAGTTGTAATTCCACAGGCAAGTTTGGATTTACCGCTACCCGACATGGCTAATGCGGAGCATCTTAGGTTATGCGCGTATTGAAACAAACCCACGTGAGGCTCAACGGCGTCTCAGGCGCAGACGATTCAGGAAGCGGAGACGGTGCTGAACCCGATCAGTTACAATAAAATTTGAACGTGCCGAACATTTGGATATTTAGAGTCAAGCTATGGTTTTTGTTTTGTAGTCTTCGAGAGCAAATAATATGATACATGTGTTCCAAGACCCGGACTGGATAAACTTAGATGAAATAACAAGAAAACATGTTAGCGATATAGTTCTAGTTTGATGAAGCAATGCTGGGTCCCCTCGAGCTGCCTTCGATCTTTTCCATGAATCCTGCATATAGCTTCTGGTGTATTTCTTGCAGGTGTGCTACCCATGGGCGTATTCGTGTGCGAGTCTGTTCGGCGGTGGCCAGCGTTGGGAATGGGATTTTTTGGTCAAGGTCGTAATCAAAGAACGTGAGAGGATAGTCGTCGGGTTTTTTCTTATGTCGGGCCCTTGAATAAAAACAATGAGATGAGATGAACGCGGCGATTATTGGTAGGTTCATGCCACTCACTCGCATGCTTTGCAGCTGAGTCGCTTTGGCTCACCTGGGGAACATCGAATGTCGTAAGTAGTATGGATCAGTTTAACCAATCCATAAAGTTCGTCATCTCGTGGCAATGGCTCCGGAGTGGCTGATCCTATGAATAGTCTTTGACGCTTGCGCTGAGGTGACACAGACCCAAATGTGGATGCTGATTGCGAAGGTGTGGACGGTTGGGATATGGCTGAAGAGATGAGTGGGGACATGGTCGCCGATTTTACGGATGGTCTCCGGTTGTTTGCTTGGCGAGCCGCATTCGCTGCCTCTGTTCGTTCCTCATCCATCACTACGTCGGTATCCGCACTAACTGGGGTGTTTTGCACTGGCGCTTCGTTCTGGATCGTTGTGAGAGAAAGGCTAATGTATTGCAAAAAAAAGTACCTCGATTTTAATATCCCGAATAATTTTGAACGCTTTCTCTAGTGCCAAATTGCGGGATACGGAAGCTCGAGCAATGTCAAGGACTGATGCCAATAAGTCTGCGAACTAAACATATGATAATTCCTCACCATTAATATACTGAGCTCGCAGTGATTTTAGCCTGGAAAGTATCTAGATGCCAGGGAATTTGCGCTGATTAACATACATCCTTACCGCACATGCAATAATTACCTGATGCTTTTCTGCATTTGCTACCTGAAGGCTACTTTTGACTAGCCGAGAAATTTCATTCTTGGATTCCTCAGACAATTGGTTTGGCTCGTCAATAGGTGTATCTATGTTGTTTGATGAAACGGGAAGCATCGTGCTTGCTGGCATGGTTGGGGAGGCTGTCGTTTCTTCGGTGTTTGTAGTTGTACCATCCAACTCCTTGGCGAAAGAAGCTAGCCATTGGTCCAAATCACGAAGGGAGAGAGTGTTTGGCTCAAGCGCTTTGTTAGATGAGGCGATTGGTTTAGTGGTTTCCGCAGCTCTTGACGCTGATGCCACCACTTGGAGTTTGCCATCGAGATCCGTAATGCGTGCGTTTGCTACTTGCAGAGCTGAATTAAGGGCTTCAATCTGCCTCTAAGCACGATTTCCCTTTCAATTTGTCACAGCAAACGCGAACCGGACACACGCACATCTTTCTGGGCTTCCCGGGTTGCGGCGAGTTGTCGCTCGCGTGCGGCCGCTTCGGCTGCAGCCTTTTCGATTCCTTTCTCCAGAAGAAGTAGTTGATCCCGTGCGGCGTTCAATCTCACATTCAAAGAATGTATCTCATCTTTTGACTGCTTTAACTGAGCAGTCTGCATGAGATTTTGATCCACTGCTTTTCTCAAGTCACTAGACACTTGAGAGTACCCGGCACGGGCGTGCACAAGTTCGGTTTGTATCTCATGTGCAGTCTCCAACTGAGCGATCGCCTGGTTAAGAACGTTAACATTATGGGTTTGAAGCGTCCGAAGCGCCGCAGCTACGTTCGAAGTAATGCCAGGCTGGCTGGCAGGCGCCTCGTTGGCCTGCGCCATAGGTTGAGATGTGTTGTGAGCTTCCCCTTGACAGTCTCCGTTTATAGCCTTAGTCAAGGATGTACTTGGCGGAGGTGTATGTTGACAGAACTAGCTAGTACTAAACCGGCAAGATGATAGACCGTGAGAGAAGAGATGTTAGATATAGACGTGCAAGCCCAACCAATCCGGTAACCCAAGATTATTGGCGTCGAGTCTATCGGATGGTAAAGTCAAAAGCCATAGCGTGCGAGCCACGAGGCGGGCGTCTGTTTGCCAAACGACCTGATCGTCGAAGCCAAATCAGCCACGCGATTCGGAAGCGCCTACATCCTCGCTCAACCTCGACATGCTCAGCTTCCACGCCAGGCGGAAATTTGGGACCTGTTCGGAGTTTAAGCTTCCGAGCTTAAAATATGGGCGGCTCAACTATCCTGGGATCTCGTGTCGACACTTCAACGTGCTATTTTTCGGGCGAGACTCGTTTTCTAACCGAGTTTTTACGGAGTTGTCTAAAGCCAAAGGTTTCTGCATGCTTATCATGACCGAATAGCATAAGCCAACTGGTTTTCCGTCAGATTTATTGGATTCGCTTCTCGTTGCGACAACCCCAGACCAATGGGTGGGGAGAAGAAGACAAACGCTATCCGTGGGTAAGAAGGATCCCTTTCTTACAAGACGTTCACTCAAATAACATAGCATACTACTAAGCCCCGTTGAAGATTGCTGCCCAATCTCTCAATTGCCCTGTAATTCATATCCCCGATGACAAAACCAAGTTTAGCAATTGGGTAGTAAGTCATGAAGCAAAGTCTAGGTAATGTTTCTGATCCGCTAGCAGCCCCCAGCGCCGTTCGACGTCAGATCGAACAAAAATGTTCTAGTCACTGCTTCGTTTGGGAGGCGCATCCCACCGACCTGTTTAGAACTGTTTGAGAGAGGGAGAAAACTTAATGTTCACCCCTCGCTTTTGCCCGCCTATCGTGGCGCTGCTCCTATCCAGCACGCATTGCTAGACGGAGCCGAAACCACAGGGGTCAGCATAATTGAGATGGAGGACGGTAAAGGTTTTGATTTTGGTGATATATGGGCACAGCAGGATTTTGTGGGTTCAATTGCATTTATTCTGCGCTTCTAATCCAATATGAACGACGTGTAGAAAATCCCGCCTTACTCCACTTATCATTCATTAGAACCCGGGCTCGCTGAACTTGGGGGTCAGCTGTTAATTGGTGTCTTGCGTCAAACCAAGGTGAGTCGAGCGAATTCGAGCTCATCCCCAGTTCGCGTATGCGATTCAATTGATCGCTTATTTTCTAGACACTCGCAGCCCGCGCACAGGATCACACCCGGGCCACAAAAGCGCGTCTAATCAAGGCCGAACAGAGTGAGATACGATGGGATAACTGGGATGCTGAACGGGTTGAGCGCACACATCGTGCAATTGGTCACCAGGTACGCGTATTTCTGAGACTGACAGATGCGGTTGATCAATCATAGGCCTAGCGTCCAGTATTTACAAAGATGCCAGACAAGACGGGATCTCGGCTGCAACTACTTGAATTGAGTGTGGCATCTGACAGCGGTCAAACGCTTTTACTTCGATTCCCTGGAGACGCAACCTACGAGCCCAATAACGGCTCATTGCGTATCCAATGCGCGAATCAAACTCAGCTTATGGTATCGACCGTAAAGGCAGAAAACAAGAGTGCCCTGAAAGTCAAGGAATGGTGGAATGGGGTGCCTTCGGCATGGCTAAAGGATGGCGTACTCAAGCTTGGCTCTCCGTAGCACGGCTGTATCTGCTCGTGTACTCAGAGTGAATCCTAATTGTTCTGCCACTCAGCATGTCAAAAGACCCTTTCTTTCCTTAACTGGATTGTTGGTCGGGTGTATGCCTGAAGCCCCACATGGAAGCATGGGTGGCTGTGCGTGTCGTGACCCGGGAGCGGGCAGGCAAAACTCGTCCACAACATCGGCCAGCGACTACGCAATACGTGGCCTAACGCAAAACCGGCCGACGATGGTCTTCTTCCCTAGTTTGCAAAACCAAAATCCGGAGGCGAACCATGGCTACATTCTTGGCCCACAATGGTTGCATCTTCCGATCCTCGCGTTGCCTGGTCTTGGAACAAGCGTCCTTTGGGCGTCCATGATGTCGCACGCTACACCTACTCTACTGGCTCTGGGAATGTCCAAGAGTACACTGTCTTTGGTTTTTCTTGCTGGTCCACTTTCCGGGATCGTTATGCAACCGCTAATAGGCGCGTTGGCGGATGCATCGACATCAAAGTACGGGCGAAGGCGACCCTTCATGATGGGAGGGTGTGCATTTTGTGTACCAGCTATGCTTGCACTAGGTTTTGCTAGAGGCATTGGGGAGCTCTTATGGCCCAGCCATGTAAGTCGCTTATCCTAGAAACCGACGAGATCTCTAATGCTAGTGCGAGTAGGCTCAAGGGATTGCGATCTTTATATCAGTTTTGTCAATAATCTGCGTCGATTTTTCCGTAAATGCAAGTTAGTGCCTCGGGCGAATTTTGATAAAACATGCACTAAGAGCCGGTGGCCAGTAATGTCAGCCGACCGGGCGTTAATTGTAGACCTCTTGCCTCCTCACGAACAAAACTCAGGGTAAGCGGATTATCTCAGCCAGCTCGATGTAGTTCTTATGATGAAAAAGTAATGCCTGGGCTAGCCGAGCTGGGGGACTAGGCCAAGTCCTAGGTTTCTTCATGTGAGCTACTTCTACCCACTGCCCACTTAGTTTCGTTGCTCACTTTACTATGGCGTTAGCGGGAACCTAGACCTACCATATGTCTTCTCGAGCAGTTGGAGCCAGATTGGCCTATTGAGTCTAATTGCTGGTGTCTTGCTCTTTGGGACTCACGTCATCACGGCAGTGTTTGTGCAAGAAAGTGTGTACCAGCCTCGGTAAGCGGGTCTAACTTTGTGGCTTCTTGTGGTTGATATGCCCCAGTCCAGGAGAATCAACAGACTTCAAGCAACTTATTCGCAACATGTGGGATTTGACGCTGCGTCTTCCCGCTACGATTCGAAGTATAGTAAGACACTGCCGCTTTTGCTATATGCCCCAACAGCTAACGCTATATCAAGTGCTTCATCCAGTTCTTGTATGTATGGCCACCGATATTCGTGGAATCGCCAAGCTTATATTGAAACTTTAGCTCATGGCTTGGTTGGTTGCCTGTCATGCTTTTTGCGACTGAGTATATTGGCGATATATATGTGCGAGACGCGATATCCCATGGCGACTCAAGAGGACCCAGTAGCGAAGCATTACAGGAAGAAGGCACCCGCGCAGGCTCTAGGGCATTATTCCATGGGGCGCTCCTAACGCTATTTGCGTCTATCCTCCTGCCGTTGTTTGTTGTCAGCAGGAGTGAGGCCGATCATCAAAGTGTCGGAGGCATCATCTGGGAGTTATCCAAGCACCTGCCGGTCGAAATACAACAGCGATTGCACAAGTTGCGAGAAACCAAGTTTGACCTAGCCCAAACATGGGCAGTATCGCATATTGTCTTTGGGGTACTGCTTCTAAGTACTTTGTGAGTTCTATCTATGTGTTATCGTATTGCGTTCTCTAAAACTATCACAGGTTTGTAAGAGGCCCTGGATTTGCATCGTTTATTTTCGTTTTGGTTGGGCTGTGTTCGGCTGTCAGCGGGTGGGCACCATATGCGTTGGTAAGTTCGCAAAAAGCGCCTTATGCCAGTGATGGTACTCATGTGAGTGGCAATATTATAGCTTGGAGAGGCTATCGCGGCCGAACAACACGGTGGCCGGATACATGGTACGCCTCCTAATGGCGAATTCGATGACCTTAATATGGCGCTCCTGGCTGAAACCGATGATTGGGAAAACGTGGAAAGGGCGCCTCAGCAACCCCATAATCCAGCCGAACAACATGCTCCTCAACAATCGGGCGTAATCCTCGTAGGTTCCGCAGCGTGCTCACGTTTGGATGGCCGTACTCAATCCACCCTAGGGCATACACAATATCTTCATCGTAATTCCCCAATTTGTGATCATCGGGGTTTCGTCCGCGGTCTTTGCGCTCTTGGACACACAGCAACTATTACACCCAGGCGGCAAATCCTCATCTTCAGATGCCTTGCCACCAGGCAAACAGTCGGAGAGTATTGGCGTTGTATTCAGGTGAGTTGTTGGCTCCCCAGGGTCTTGATACCAAACACCAACCGAGGTTACTTGCAACAGGATTGGTGGATCTGTTCGGGCATAGCTGCGCTGCTCACTTTACAACTTGCCAAATCGCTCAAAAAGAAGTACTCTGCTACATGATACCCGTATACATCTGATAATACTAGACCTTATTCTCCGCCATAAAACTTTTGTGTGAGAACTTGATATGCTGTGACAAGGAACATGAGACCGGAAACACTCCACGAACCCCATCACGATATCCATGCCGGCCCTGCCCGCGTCAAGTTCCTCAATCCGACTTGAAACGCGAATCTACTTAAGCCTGCGATATTCCCTCGGGCGTAACGGGATGATAACAATATACATTGACAACGGCCCTGTCCGCACATGCATATACAACAAGTACTACAGGATATATACGTACAGCCAACAGTCAGGTTGGTGATGACAAGGGCTCGATTGACGGAAACACAAGGTTCCAATGCGAGTGGTGAGGGGTAACTTTTGCTTTGGGGTTTTATTGCACGTAGTGGGTGTCCGTTGGATTGGGGTGATGAGACGACGGGAATGGGATAAGATGAAAGCGGTGATAGAATGGGATAAAAAAACGCCGGGCTGGGTGGGGGATCTGCTTTCCCACGCAGCATGTCGTCGCATATGGTTTTGAATGCCGAGAAATGACGAGAAAACATAGGGGAATCGGAAGGGGCTTGGGTACGGCGCAAGCGCTGAACATATGGTTGGGGAAGAGAATATACGAATGGAAACTGGAATCGCGATGAAAAGCCTAAATCAAATCAAACGCGGGCATACGTCTTTAGTTTTTTGGTTTTTTTTTAATAGCCTAGTGGAGCGAATCGAAGCGGACCGAGGCCATCGCGCGCGTGAGTTCGTCCGTGCCCATCGGAGGCATCGTCTGCCGAGGGAGAACCTTGGGAAGGCCGTTGCCGGTCGAGGGCCCATTGACAGACGGGAAGGACGGGATTGTCGCACTAGTAGGGCTCGATGGCGTCGTCGAATAGTCGGTCGGCGACGCGGACCGGATCGTCTCGTTGATCGTATGAATCGATGACGCCTGACGCGCAACAGACGTAAGGGAGGTCAAGTCCAGACTTTGGGCCCTGTGCTTGGGAGTTAGCGAACCCGGGGAAATCTGCCTACATTCGGGCGCGTACCTGTTTTGAAGCGAGCGAGGTTTTGTGATACGCTCCTTGAGCTTGCTCTCCAGAAGCGAGTCGGACCCGCGCTTCACAGAGTCCTCCATCGCACGGGAGTGGGTGAGTGGGAAACCGGCACGCTAAAGCCCTCGGTTAGTAACGAGCCAGAGCATGAAGGGCCAGAACGTACGAAGTGCGGCGGGGGACTCCACATGTCCGAGCTCAACGGAGGGCCAGAAACATAGTTACGCTCGAATCCAGCATCGTCGGTCTCGTCATGCTCGGGCAGCTTGTACACATACGACGGGTTGTTGAACAACGCCTTGACGTCCGGCGTCGAGCTCGCAAGGCGAATCCGGCGTTCGTATCCATCGCCCGAACGAGGAAATTCGACCAAGTCGGAAGAGGCTGAGATCGAATTTGTGTTTGTGCTCGGGTTCGTGGACAAGAGCTTGCTGCCGAAATGAGGAAAGGCGTCGGTAATGTACGAATCCGCGCGCTTGCCCAAACTCGACGGGTAGACCTCCACGCCAGCCGAGACCAAAAACGCCTCGAGCTGCTCGCGAGCCGTGGCCAAAAAGTCACTGTTGCTCCTCTGGCATCTGAATTTGAAGCTCGGGCGCTCGCCAGAACCGCTCGCGGGAATCTGCGGCACGATGACAACCTGGTAATCGCGCTTGCAGTTTTCGGAAAATGTGAGATAGTCAGCTGACTGGACGATCGACGCGAGCTCCGAATGCGGTGGGACAACCATGTCGGCTTCAAAGGGTACATGGTCCTGGGAAATTCGGGTTGAGTTACAAATAGCGTGTGGCGCGGGGTTTCCCTCACCAGTAGCATTGCTGCCGCGACGTGAACCTGACTTTCGGGCCCAAATATGCTGACAGCGTCCGAGGCGGACTCTTTGTCTGGGAACCGAACCTTGGAGTTGGTCTTGGTCTCGATATCCTTGATGAAAATGCTCTTTTCGCCAAGCAGAGTCCTGTGGTAACGGCGAGGGATCGAGACCGACTCGGTCACATAGTCCTTGTCCTAAAGATAGATTCAATGCTATGCTAAATCGAGAGCAGTAGCAGATGACTCACCTTGGGGTGGACCAGCTCCATGACTGCTTGCTTGAGGTTGTCCAGGTTGATCGCGTTCTTGGCCGGCGTCCGAGCAATGACGTTATCCTCGTTGTCCGCATACCCACCAAGGGCCGCAAACTCCTCGGCATTAGAAAACTTGACGTAGACACCATACTTTTTCATGATGCGTTGAATGCTGCGCCCACCCACACCAATGATGCGCTTGTGATACGTCTCGGGCACGTGGAACGAGATCTCTGCGGGGAGCTCCTCCTGCAAGAGCAACAGGCCAGAGATCGCGCCATTGTCGGTGCCGGCCAGGTCCATGAGAAAATTGAATTCGTTAAATGTCTCAAACTTGATCTTCACATTGGCCATTTGCATGATTTTGTTGATCTTGCCATTCTTTTTTCCGCTGATAAAGTCGCGGTGTTCGTTGGCGAGCTCGATCTGGAACCGAATCTCGTGGCGGAAAGTCTGACGTGGAGGGCGTGTGAGATACAGGACAAACGCCACGAGCATGAAACAGCCTTACCTGGATGACGTCGAGCTCGAGGACCATCATGACCGCGCCGCGGACCTCGTGCTCGAGGCCGTGCATCTCGAAGCAGTTGCTCTTGAAGACGACTTCAGCACCGGTTTGACCGGCGATGCGCTTGAGCACACCGGGCATAGTGGCTGGATTGAGCGTTGCCACGGGCATAAGAACATTGAAATGAATGGGTAAAAGCCAGAACGATGCGACGTAGAATTGGCAAGCCTGGTTTCTCAAAGTCAGCAAGCGAAACGATGCGCGCAGGCGGAAATAGAACGGACGAGCTGCATGACGGCACGGCAAGTGCGCTGGATATGGACCCTGTGGTCTCCAAAGACGCTGACAAGGCTAGCTTGGCTGCCGACCGGCGGGAGGTGGATATATGTGCCATTGTCGATCATGATCGCTTTGAGCTCGTCGAGGCGGTCGAGGAGCATCCAATCGAGCTTGCGCGGCAGGATGGCCGTGTCTCGCGAGATGAGCGACTTTCCCTGTGAGGAGTATGAGAAAAAAAAAGGGGGGCGGGCTTGGGCCAAGACAAACCGACAGACCTTGAGCGTCGAGACCTGAACCAGCATGTCGCGGGCGCGCTGGACGCCAAAGAACTCGCCAGTGATCCAGACGGTGTTCAGGTGGGATTTTCCGCCAGGGGCCGCGGGAATCATGTGTGCGTTGAGACCGACGAGCGAGGTGGGCAAATAAATGTTTGTGGCTGTCTCTTCCTGGATCGTCTGGATGACGGAGCGCTTGCGGCCAGCGATGATCGGGTGAAGCTTGTGGTCGATCTCGCAGCTCTCGGCATGGAGGCCGGTGAGTTCGTCGAGCATGACGAGGAGACGCAGACGGGCGACCGAGACGGCCTCGCGGGTGCCGCTGACGACGAGCTCGCACATGCGCTCGGGCTCGAGGCCGCTCCAGGCCTGGGAGTTGATGCCGTCGGGGACGGGGACGGCGCTGAGGGCGCCCGAGGCGTTGACGACAGCGATGTGGGCGAGGGTCTGGCCGGCAATGTCGTCTAGGCGGCGGCGGACGTCGGGCTTGAGCGCGGGCGAGCTGGTGGGCGAGTCGAGGATCTCATGGCGGGCGACACGGATGGCGGCGCGGACCTGGACGGGGCATTCGCTGGGGGGAGGGCGGGCAGACGGGTCAGCGAGAGAGACGGACGCACACGGGGGACGGACCGGATGATGTGCCCGCGGGCGGCCATGACCTGGGGGTATGTGCCGGAGAGGTGGAAGTTCCAGGCGCGGGCGTCGTCGGCGCGGGTGTAGCTGACGAGGCAGCCGTGCTGCTGCATGGCGTCCATGGCGACGGCCTGGACGGCATCGGGGGCGATCTCTGCGACGAGGGGCGCGTGGGGGCGGTGGGGGCGGTGGGGGCGGCGGAGGGGCGAGTAGGCGGCCTGGGGCGTGCGCAGCTCGGGCGAGAGGTCGATGCTGGACGCGGGCGAGTACGACGCGGGCTGGGCGGCGCGCGGGTGGGTGAACGAGGTGGTGTAGATGTCCATGGTACCGTCTTGCCGCCAGCAACCGTCGACGGCGCACTTAAGAGCTCTCCTGCGACGGGGCTAATTCAAGGGTGCTATCTACATTTCCCGGCCTCTCATCACACAGCCGACCCGCGTCACCACGTTACGTTACTCCAGCGCCAGCCTCACCAGATCCTCGTCCGCCGGCTCCTGCCCATCGCGTCAGTCTGTGCGCGCGCCACGCCGTGCCCGCCACTCACCCACGCCGCCGCGTCGTAGTCGAACAGCCGCCCGTAGCACCCGCCCGCGGCCTCAAAGTGCTGGTACGGCGACTCGGCCCGCAGCTTGGTCCCGCACCGGTAGCAAAAGTGCACCGCGCACCGCGCACACCTATATCCAGCCCCCCGATCAGCACTGGCCCCGCGCCCGACAGCCACACCTACGTCATATGGTTGCATCCTGCGTCGCCGTTAGCTCAGTGCCCGCCGCCGCCGTCCACACCCGCCCACTCACCATGGCTCTTCTCCACCGGCGTCCCACACCCCGGGCACGCCGTCGTCCGCTGCTTGAGCCACGCCTCGTTCTCCTTTTCCTGCACGTACTCGAGCGCCATCCGCTCCAGGCTCTTCTTCCCATACTGCATCTCCAGCGCCCGTCGCCGCGGATCGCCCTCCGCCAGCGCAATGTACGCTTCCATAAACTCGCGCGTCCGCGTCACGGCGCAGCGCGTCACGGGCCCGTGCCTGTCCGTACCCCGCACGCATACACCCACGCCCCCGCATCAGGTAAGCACGCATACACTGCACAAACACACACCGACGCCACCCACCATGTCCGCCGGCACCCGACGCAAAACGCATACCCGCACGAGTCACACGTCCGGAGCCGCGCCCACCCAGACTCGGCGTCTTCCGCCGCAGTCCTCGGCCGCATCACCGGTGCCTGGCATGTGCGGACAGGACACGGCACCGTATCCGGGTCTATCTGGCTCGGTCACCTGTCCACATCTGGGTCGAGTGAACGCCCACCTTTCTCTGCGGCCTGCTTGACCCTCAGCCACTTCCACCGCGTCACCTCCTCCTCGCTCAACACCCGCCTCACCACATCCTCCCATTCCGCGCCGCTCATCACGTCCTCTCCGTCGCTCGCCTTTTCCCTCTCCTGGACACACTCTACACCTGGGCACGCAACCTTGGCCGCCTCTCCCTCGCTCACACACAACCCCCAGAACGACTTGAGGCACTCTAAACAAAATACATGCGCGCGTGCACACGGGAGCTGCACACAGCGCGCTCCGCGTTGTGGCGCAAGACAAATGCCACACGTAAACGCCTGGGCCGAAAAAACGGCTTGTTTGGCCGCAGACTGGTGTGCTGTCAGGTGTCCGTAGAGGACCTTGGGTGCAACATGGGGGAGCACGATCCGTGCCACACTCGGGGCAGAGGACGACGACGACGACGAGGCAGTGGGAATCGTCGACCCAAGCGAGTCCAAAACCCCACCAGTCCGAATGTCTTCGACCCATGCCCATAGGATGCCCTCGTCTCTTGTCCCCTTGTCGACGCTCTCTCTCCATCTTTCTCCCAACCGCACCGCGAGTCGGCTGACCAAGCTAGGTGCCAGCCACGCATGTCGCGCATGTATACTTCTCACACCGGATCCGCATCGGCCGGGTACTCGGGCGGTAAAAGAACCGTAAGAAGAAGCGGCGGGAGATGAGACAGCGTCACCCGAATCAACTCGGGCGAGTCAGCGCAAGACGACGACGACGAGAGGCTCGATACACTCGAGATTAGCTCGAAAACGCGTTCGCGCTCGAGCTCGATCGCAATGTCCAACTTGACTTCCAGACCACCTTGAACCTCTACCGTCGTGAGTATATCGGGATAAACAGACTTGGCGCCACATTTTGTCAATTCCATCCACCAAACATAAATAAAAATCGCTACGCGCCGACTCACAAGCAAAACCTCGGTCTCGTCCAACTGGGATGACGCCATGAGTAGATGGCGGAGTTTTAAAACTCAAAGTTCAAAGTCCTTTTGTGATAATTCCAAGTTCGAGAGATCAGAAACCGATGTGGACGGACGTGGCGCAGATGAGGAAGCAACAACCAGTCACGCCGGAGCGTGACGCGTCGATCGATCACTGGGGCATTCGAAATTCGGTTGGGCGCCAAAGAAACGAATCGCAGTTTTTTTAGCCTTTCTCGAAGCGGATGAGCGTTCCAATGAGAGGTGGCGGTTTTCAGCCTGTCCATAGGCTGTTCCACAATCGAACTTTTGTCCTAAAAGAGAAATGTGACTGCATTGGCCGGATATTTTCTACGGGAGCTCTCGGAGGGTCTTGGTGCAGAGGCGCGATGTGTCTGGCAGTGTTGGTATATGCCGATCCCCCTGCCGAGCCATATAGATGCAGGTTCCGACAGATACATGTGAATGCCAAACGGCGCAACACGGAGCTCATGCAAGTTAAACGAATGAAACCCAAGCGAGGAAACGGGCAATGGGCGCTAACGCCAACCAAGCCAAGGGCCCGAGTGGCTCGTGAATGATCTGTCGTCACATTACGGAAACTTCTGTCTCCTGAGAACACATATGAGTACCGAGGCTGTAGGTTGATCAAACTTGACAGACAACGGTGAAATCGAACACTGCTCCGAAATGTGCGCAACGCAGGGCAGATAGATACATCAACCACATTTCTTCCCCAACCATGGTCCGTAGTACACGCTCGTCTTTCCAGAACTCAAAAGAAGGGTTGTTACTAGGAACAACTGTCTGCGTTGAGGCGGTTTGGACACACTGTGGATACATTGTCACCTAAAAAGGTTCATAGTGCCAATCGTGGCACACACCGAATGTGTGGCCATGCCATTCGTCTTGGTTTATCCACGCCACATGGTGTATCGGATAGACAGGTTTTCATAAAGCCAAATGCAATTCTAGTATCGATCACGCGTCTGTCTAGCTCGTGCCTCGGCTACTCGATTATTGCAGACATGACGTGTTTCTTCGATCTTGAATACTTGTCCCGATGTGTTTCCGATAAACCAATAAAGAATAACTTCACTCATGTTGTCGGTATGGCCAATGAAGAAGGGGTAATAGGAGCCGCCATCAGGCTACAAAGTGTTAAAAACAAGTCTAAACATGCTGAATATCATCAATCTACCAAGAACTACCACAACCAATGCAACTGAGAACTATCGTTTGTCGGCATTATTTTTGTCCTTCTCCTCAGAGTCCAAACCTGATGTCCGAGGATCAGTAAACACAACCGGTGCAAGACATATATCCAGCCGCGGTCGCGACGCTCCGGACCAGAGTGTGCTGATGGGGAGCCTGCGCAACGCAGTAGTTGCGGTTAAGGCTCTTGGTTCTCAACTACCACGTCAGTACTTTCTTTGTCTAATCAAACCTCAAGGAGCGATCCCCCTTGGTTTCGGCCTGCCTAGTTCCGGACAGCTCGTACACGGGAGCCATATCCGATCTGACGGGGGTACTCATTCTGCTGTCCCAGGATTGTCGCACCCTCGGTGGAGCATAACCTTCTTGATATGATGGGAAGATTGTATGGTGGTTTTGTATGCGTTGACGCGACGAGCGATGCGCTGGACTATGCAGTATATATTCCGCCGGCTGCGCCGAGGATTTGCTCCACCAGTCCACTAGATTTCATCTCCCAACTCGTACTTTAATCATGGCCAAGCTCGACGTTACCACTCTCAAGTTTTCCAACATTATCAACGGCAAGCCCGTGTCCTCTCCCAATACCCACAAGGTCCATAACCCTGCTACGGACTCATGGCTCGCGGACGTTCCTGTCGCTACCCCCGAGCAACTCGACGAGTGCGTCGCGGCCGCCCGTGCTGCACAGCCAGCCTGGGGTGCCAAGTCTTACGATGAACGCGCGGCCGTGTTGAACCTGCTCGCCGACGAGTTGGAGAATAATACCGAGCTCTATAGCCAGATTTTGACTGCCGAGCAAGGAAAGCCCGTAGGTCCCCTCTGCCTCTATCGTTCTACACCAATCTAATGGGTTGGGCGTTTGACATAGGCGGTGGTGCTATGTGGGAGATTGGCGGCTCTGTCCGCTGGCTGCGCGAGACCGCCAAGCTTCGTCTGGAGGAAGTCGTGCACGTTGATACGCCCGAACGCCGTGTGGTGACTCGCAACATTCCTCTTGGTGTCGTATGTATCATGTTTATTTCAACTGTCACAATCTCTCATCCAATCTTGGGGTTATAGATCGCTGGCATTGTTCCCTGGTCAGTGTGTTTCGTGTTCGACTGTTCGGGGTTCCGTCCTAACCCCCTTGATAGGAATTTCCCACTCTTGTTGGCAGTGTGGAAGATTGCCCCTTCTCTCCAGGCTGGAAATTCGATCATCATCAAGCCTAGCCCATTCACTCCGTTGGTTACCATGTACTTTATCGCGAGGTATGTATATTGGCTCCTTTACCAGATATCGCTTGACCAAGGTTTCTGTTTCAGGGCTCAGTCGGTCGTGCCACCGGGCGTTTTTAGTGTCTTGAACGGAGACGACAGTCTCGGCCCACTCATTGCTGGTCACAAAGGCATTGACAAGGTATACCGGTCTATTTATGCCTAGAGTGTGGCTACTCATCAAGGGGATCTTCGCACTAGATCGGATTCACCGGATCCACAGAAACTGGCAAGAGGGTCATGCAGAGCGCCAGCGTGAACCTGAAGCGCATTACGCTGGAGCTAGGTATGTTGATCGGTCGCCGAGAAACTGAATATGACTAATTCGTGAACCCGTAGGCGGAAATGATCCCCTTATTGTCCTACCGGATGTTGACGCCGAACAAGTTGCACCGTATGTACATGACCACCCGCGTCCGCCGTCAGCCCGTCTGACTGACAACTGCTAGACACATCTTCTGGGCGGCTTTCCAGGTTAGTCTTGTTGTATGCGAGTAGAGGCGTATGGTTGCTCATAGCTGATCTCATTCTAGAATAACGCCCAGTTCTGTAATGCTGGTAAGTTTCACATGGATCGCTCGACGAACCAGTAAAAATACAACTAAAATCTTGGTGACGCAGCCAAGCGAATTTACATTCACGATGATGCATACGGACCGGTGAAAGATGCCCTGGTTGCATACGCCAAGAAGATCACCATCGGAGACGGGTCTGATGAAAAGACTCAGCTGGGTCCTATCCAGAACAAACTCCAGTGAGCACATCACATTCGCATATCTTAAGATTTTCACCCAACGCCTTATAGGTACAAGAAAGTGAAATCGTACTTTGACGACTCTATCAAGAACGGCTACTCGTTCGCAATGGGCGGCAACTTTGATGAGCTCACCGGCCCAGGCATGTTTGTGCCCATCACCATCGTCGACAACCCGCCAGAGGACAGCAAGATTGTAAGCGAGGAGCCTTTTGGACCTATCTTGCCTATCATGCGCTGGAACGATGAGGAGGATGTGATCAAGCGAGCCAGTAAGATATCGAATGATTTTGTTCCCGCGTTGTCGACACTGAGATTGCTCTAGATGATAGTATTTGGGGTCTGGGCGCCTCCGTCTGGGGAAAGGATAGCAGTCGAGCAGAGCGTATTGCTTCTCGCTTGGAGGCAGGAAGTGAGTCTTTCCCCCCGGCTCGTAAAAAATGAACCTGACCAAGCCTTGGCCTCAGCCGTTTGGGTGAATGAAATGCACATGTACGGCCCTCATATTCCCTATGGAGGCGTCAAGCAATCTGGCATAGGTGTCGAAAACGGCTATCCTGGTCTTGCCGGATTCACCAACTATCAGACTCTATCCTTCAGCAAGACGATCCCCAACTATGGCTCATGAATGACCTGGACACAACTACTGTACACCCTCACATAATATTACAACTGTACCTACATCAGAATGAATAATTGGATTGCTTCAACAATGCACAGCCAGGATGAAAGCCCCTGAATCGGCCGCAGCGCAATCTACGCCGCAGTTTGCCAAGATGATGGATGCCGGCTAGCGCCCAGTCTGTCCAATCCCGATGGCAGCCACGATTTAGCTAGGCAATTTTAACATTAGTTGTGTGCTGTCAGCCGATCTTATCTACACTGTGTCGCTCACCTTGCAGCATGTGTCTGGTGCATTAATCGTTATCGGATCGCCACGCAACTGCGCTGACCGTAAGCCCTGCGGTCGTGATGACTCGCAGCCCCTAGCGCAGGACCTCGGCACAGCTATCCCCGAAGACTTCGTAACCTCCGACTCACGCGCGGCAAACGTCTGATCTCCGGACAAGTTCTGGCTTATATAGGGGGCGTGCACGGATCCTCTCGTTCGCATAGCCCTCCAAGCCCCTCGAGTTGGGTATTCGCTTCCTTAAGACCCACACCCCCAACCAACCACCATGCGTTTCTCGCCGAGGCGACAGCCTTCCTACGAGGTAGCCGGGGTAAAAGAAGTCAAGCCGACTATCATAGAATCCGCTACCGAGGGTGGGTCATCAGATGCATTGGTTGTGTCCTGTCGAATATCGGCTGACGCATCTGATCCGACTGTAGATGCGCGAATAATGCGAGTCAGCGATCGTCTAGTTGTCGCAAACTCTACATACGAGTTCAAGCGGCGCACGACAATCTCAGACTATCGGCACGCTCTTATCGCAGCACGCGCGCAATATATGCGCGATATTAATCCAGCGAATGAGCTGCTGTGTGAAGGGTGAGTCTATCGTGCCCATTCTAAGTTCGACATAGGCTAATATGCATCGGCTCGCTTAGTTGGAAGCTTACTGTCCTACGCAAGGGGAGCAAACTCGACTGTTAGTCTCCTACATCGCTCAGCCTGCGTTGGTCGCCAGCAAACCTGCTGTCAGGCTACCCCCTTTATTGAAGCCCTCAACGACATATAACCAAGCACCTCCTCCATTCCTATAGCGTGCACTGAAGCCGAAAATTTCGTATTTGAAGTTTAATATTTAACTTATCTCATCCTTATTTTTCTGAACCCTCCCCAGTTTATGGTCACTTTGTTGGGTATGCCTCGCCATTTTTTTGGTTGTATGATAGCTGAAACCACACCACGCACTAATGTGAACCTTCAAATTTTGTACTGAGTGGTGCGGGAGTGATAATTTTACATGCATGGAATCAATTATCGAAAGTACAATGTGGGGGTTGTGGGGGGGGGGGGCGTAAAACTCGGCACTAACTCGGGGCGCAACGCATTTACTCTACTCGAATATCTTGGTGACAATACCGGTACCAACTGTATCTTGTAAGTAACAGCTATAGTTCAAGTGAGGTATAAACTTACTGGTTTTACCGCCCTCACGAAGTGTGAAGCGTGAACCCTTCTCCATGGCCACATCATGCACGAGTTCCCCGATCAGCTCAACGTTGTCGCCAGGCATGACCTATGGCAACCTCCATAAGCTCAAAGCACGTGAATGATGATTTGTGCGTACCATTTTTTCCTCTGCGTTCTGAGTACCTTCCGGGAAGGTCAATCCAACCGTTACGTCCGCAGTTCGGATAAACAACTGCGGTCTGTAATTGCTCATAAAAGGAGTGTAGCGACCACCCTCGTCTTTGGTTAGAACCTGCAGCAAAACTTGAGTTGTAATCTAATAATCTTCAAGATAAACACCCACATAGACCTGTGCACTAAACTTCTTGACTGATTTCATAGAACCAGGGGCGCACAGGACTTGCCCACGCTTGACTTGTTCGCGCTTGATACCACGGAGCAATGCGCCCATATTATCTCCGGCTTCCCCCTATCGCAGACATGAGTGACTAAAGGTTTTAATAAGTTTAAACCGTACCCGATCAAGTTCTTTATGGAACATCTCTAGAGGACAACAATGCTATTAGTAAAACTGATAACGCAATGCAAAAGCACATACCTATGCCTGTAAGAGTTGTCTTGAAGCTATTACCAAGACCTACAACCTCTATTTCACTGTTCTTGGTGATTACCCCGCGCTCGACCTGGGTTCTGGGTGTGGGATGGTCGATAGGTGAGATCAAGAATTAAGACTTACACGCCCAGTGCATACAGTACCACGACCAGAGATTGAGAATACATCTGATAATAGTTCATAAGTGGGTTTTATTGGCTGGCGTGTACCAAACGCACCTTCGATCGGCATAAGGAAGGGCTGGTCCAAGTCGCGAGGAGGAAGCTCAAGCCATTCATCGCACGCCTTGACCAAAGCCTTGATCTTCTCCGCTCCAATCTCAGGATCGCGACTTTCTAATGCTGCAAGAGCGGAGCCCATGACGATAGGGGTATTTTCTCCATCAAAGTTGTATGTGGACAGCAAGTCGCGCATCTCCATTTCGACTAGCTCAAGCATTTCGGGATCGTCGATCTGATCTACTTTGTTGATGAAAACTACCAACTTTTTGATGCCGACTTGACGAGCGAGGAGCAAATGCTCTCGAGTTTGAGGCATTTGGCCATCGGATGCCGACACGACCTGCACAGTGTTACTTTTGCGCACAACCACTTAGAGTGCGTCGACTCACAATAATGGCCCCATCCATTTGGGCAGCACCGGTGATCATATTTTTGATATCTGAAACCAAGTCAGATTCTCTCATCTGCATTTAGTTTTTGTAAGCTCACAATCGGCGTGCCCTGTATACGGCGTAACGTGAGTGAATATCCATCAGAAAGAAATGAATACATACCAGGGCAGTCGATATGGCCATAGTGCCGGGATGCTGTCTCATATTCGACGTGAGACGAATTAATTGTAATACCGCGAGCTTTCTCTTCAGGTGCTTTGTCAATCTGAGAGTAGTCGATGAATTTGCCACCTCCGGTTTCGGCAAGGACCTTGGTAATGGCAGCGGTTAAAGTCGTTTTTCCGTGATCGACATGGCCGATCGTGCCAATGTTGAGATGCGGTTTGGCACGAGAAAATTTGACGTCGGCATATGAGCGCACATGTCCTGAAATGCCTATCTTCATGCTATTTTTGTGATCGGCGATGAGTAGCACATACCAATAGAAGTCCTTAAACGCAAGCAGCCGAGGCTTGTTGGGCGAGTCAGTGCAGGTTTAGCCATGGTAGCCAGAGAGCGGGCAGCACCTAAAACATAGATTAATTCGACTAGAAAGCGCACATATATGGGCGTTGTCTGTATGTACCTGGGGCAGATGCCACTGCTGCCCTGCGAAAGGCGCCACGAGCGATGTGTCTGTACATTTTCTATTGCAGATCGAGATAGCCAGTCGATGCACGAGAATTTTGGACGCAATCGAAGCTTCATCAGGGATCAATGTCTAAGCGCCCGCAAATGCGGCACGTGATTTATTTTCACATGTCGGCTCTACAGTGTGCATGTTACCCGGCCACACGACAACTATCCGAGCGGCGTCCGACCACGACTGAAAAATGGCTGACCGACAGGAGCTTGTGAAGAATGCCGTCAAGTTTCTGTCAGATCCTCAAGTAAGTACAGACACACGGGTTGGCGTCGAGGAAATAATTGTTTGCCAGATCCAAAGCGCTCCATTGACCAAGAGAATATCTTTTCTCGAATCAAAAGGACTGACTAATACCGAAATTGAAGAGGCCATTGCTGAATCTGCCGCATCTTCGATTGCCCCTCGGTCCATGTCAAACTATTCTGTCCCTCGTTCAGAGTTTCAAGGACCAGGGGTATTAGCCCCTCCTCCAGTGCCTCAGCGCGACTGGAGAGACTACTTTGTGAGTTCTTCTAATCGTATACCGTTATATGCCAACCAATTTGCCCAAGATCATGGCGCTTGTGTCCGGCGGTTTAATGTATGGTGTGACCGCGCTCGCAAGGGTATGCACTGCAATCCAAGCCTGGTAGTGACTCAGCTTATACCGGTAAAAGAAATACATAATGCCGCATCTTCAGCCTCCCTCAGAGGATGCTTTTGAGGCAACAACGTCTCAGCTCAACAGCCAATTTGACGAAGCTGCTGCCCTTTTAAAACAAATCCAGGAAGACACCACAACAGCTCGCGATGCTGTACAACAACAGCGAAGGCAGTGGATTCTGCAGTCGAGGAGGTAAAAACCGTTATGGAGATGCTGAAGAAAGGGGAAGAAAGCTCTCAAAATGAAATGCGGGAAATACGAGGTGAAATTGACAACATTCGTGATATGCTGCCCAAGGCAAGTTGGGAGTCTGAGCAAGGGAGAATAAACTTACACAGCTGTAGATGTTGGACGCGAATAGAGAAGCACAGTCGCATTCTTTGGCGGAACTCCATCAAGAGATCAAATCTCTAAAAGCTCTACTCGTTACCAGACGGCCCGAATCCCCTTCGACCTCAAGTCCGCTGTTGAACCTTGGCCGCCCAAGCATACCATCCTGGCAGCTTTCCGCGGGATCTGATTCTACTACGCCCAGTGCTAGCGTTGCGAAATCTTCGCTCAATACAGCTATCCCCGCTCAATCGAAAGACTCGTCTGCTTCAGCCGAGCAGGCGAGCACGAACGAGCAGTCGGGAAGTGGCTGATCTTTAACCCGCTAAGATCTACGCTTGGGTATGCACCTGGTCACTCAATTGTATCCATTTCGCCACGTTAACTAATTTACGTGCTGCTGTAGGCCAGCATAGCTGGCAACTATGATCAGAAACCCAGCACTTCAGACTTGATCCATATGTTTCATCTAATACACTCTTTAAGCCAATATTAAAGCCAGTACAACTGCGAACTTACAAAGTGACGATAGTGTCTTTTGCTGCCCTCCGCTTCAATTGAGTGTAATTCTTCGTTTGATAGTGGAGGTAAGTCTAGGGAGGCTTTCTGCTCGAGCAAGCGATCCAGTTTCGAGGAAGTCCTGGGATATCATCAGTGAGACATCTAGTTCGACCCAAGTGATAAATCACTGTAACCAACGTTATGATGATTCCACTAGTTCTCTGCTGCGCCCATTTCAGCAAAATTTGCCCTTCGGTTACGTCGCCTGCCTCTGGACCTTTCGCAATCCGAGCCGCAATCTTCTTGACAGGCTCATCCACGGGTCCCCCAGGATGCCGGATCAGAGGCGTCAACGGCCCGTAAGTCTCTATTGTAATGCCATGCTTTTGACATAGCTCCAGAACCGGCCGGATCGACGCGAAAACGTACGGGTGCACCTCTATCTGGTTGACACTTGGGAGGTCCTATCCCATGGTAAGATACCGAGGCAAAATTAAACCCCGATGACAAACCTTGGCGACTGCCAAGACAGTCTCCAAATCCTTCACACGGAAATTTGACACGCCGATTGACCGAGTCTTGCCCTCCGACTTGAGTTCCTCCATAACTTTCCATGCTTCAGCTATGTTCGAGGTGACTATGGGGCTGTGGATCAAATACAAGTCGACGTAGGATGTTTTCAACTGAAAAGCGATAGGTAAATAGGCTGTGGACCCTCTTAAAGTGAGTTTACCTCCTTCAAGCTTTTCTCCAAAGATTGGCGTGGGTCCTTTGTATTGCCTACAAATCTTTGTCTACACTGATAACCCGTCGCTAAATCGAGCCTGCTTACATTTTGATGTCAAGAATAATTGCTCGCGCGGTATCCCACTCGCAGCAATGGCGTCACCTACACTGCTCTCGTTGGCGTATGCTGAGAAATTCGAATGTGAGTATTAGTAGGAATAATTTGGCAGAGCAGTTAAATAAAGACCTTCGGCACAATCAATATGACTATAGCCTGCTTTCTCAATGGCTTGCCTAACCGCTGCCGTGGCGTTCCTGCCGTACAAGGCTGTCCCTGTATAAAAGATCGATGCAGATCAATATCGACTCGGTCAGCCGCTTTATGCTGACGTACCAGTGCCAAATCCCAAAGTCGGGACGACCGTCCCGTCGTTGAGCTTGATAGTATGAAGATTCGACATGTTGGGGGTGTGAGAGAGAAGAAACTTCGAGTCATCTGCACAGCACAACTCTTTATAACCCTCTGTTTCCAGGAGCGATTGGCTTCTGTCACCCTCGTAAGCACGCTGCCATAGCTAATGGATCTACGAAGTACGTTGGTCATCGCTATTTGGGGCCGAGACCGCGCCCTATCAAACCCCCATCTATCGGGGTTATTCGTAAATTGCATTCACGTCTTCGATGTGGCGGGTGAACTCGTGTGCAACATTCGCGATATTTTCACAAGCGACCTGACTTGCCTGACACGACGTGGGACAATCATAGCATAGTGTGGGTTGCGGCGAATCCATGGACTTGACGCCGAGCTACGCTGCAACGGGTGGGGTGGAAAGGTAGCGAACTGGGCTCGGTGACGCACCCGCTTGTGCGCATACAATCACCCCGGGCTAACTTACAATTTTCTGCTCATTGAAACCAAGGTCACATGGTACAGCATTGGCTTCGCTAAAGCCCCACGGGCCGTTCTTGGACGTCGCGAGTGCCCAGCGAGGCTCCACGCGCATCATTCACACCCCAATCTCCAGGCTCTTTTGTCATAGCTCGATCAATTGCGGTTATGGTGTACTGTGGCGTGCTTGGGGCATCTCGGGGCGGCCCAACTTCTATTTCGTTGTAGGATACAGCCTACTGGGGTCCATGCTTTTCTATAATGGGAGGTCAATTTCTCGCCAGTCAGACGTTCTTAGCTTTGCAGCAGCATGCTGGGTCAAGCGGTAGTGCATACATGGTCAAACTTCAGAGTCGGTCAAGCATCGGCGCACCCATCGAACCCGAAGACCAGCACAAGAAGTCATCCGAAGGACTCAAGACGAGCAGCGCCGCGACCCGAGCCACTGTGAAGGCACGTCTGTTGGTCTTGTGGAGGGAATTCTAGGGCCTACTCCGGGGTGAGGCTGTGGCTTCCAATCCCACTTGATCCGGCAGGCTTGGGATACTCTAACACGTATCGTAGCGCCTCGCCTTGTCCCATGGTATGGGTCGTTCGGCGCATTTTATTCGCTTTACGTCCGTGGGGTTTCCAAGACCGGAATGTTCGCGTAGGTACTAGTTTAGTCGATCGTTGTGCGCTGAAAGAAAGCGATCAAAAGCCACGTACCGTAATCAATTGTTTACTCTCGCATCCACACGCTGGGTGGAGGGGCGGTGGGGCCTACATATGCTGGGCCCAGGTACCCAGCTGATCAATACCCTCACGTTGTATCAGTTAAGGATGCTGACGGTCGTGCTGAGCTCCTGGCCGCAATCGGGAACCAGTTGCATAATCTCCTACTATTAAACCCCCTGTACACCGGCTGAGACCTTGTCCCTACGAGCATTTGTAGCACCAAGGACGGGTGGTATAGACTTCAGCCTCAGGCTACCATAATGCATGCCAGGAGCTGCGATAGGTATGACGGCTTTTGACTTTAGTCCAACGGATCTAAACCTTTTTGTTCGACAGAATAACTACGAAAATATGCCCATAAACGTGATCTTGTGTATAGCCGTAAGCTGAAGGTGATTAGATTCAAGATTTGTGGGCAATCTTCCCATGGATTGCACCAAGTGGGATCCTTTGATAAGACCTCGGCCTCGGGGATCGGAATGCCTTAAAACAGGGAGAATCAAGCATGAGGGCCATTCGCCAGCCGCTCCTTCGTATTATTAGCAACACCAGAATGATTGACGTTGCGGAACATCACGCATATCAGCTCGCAAAGGTTCACGAGGTTGGTCCCAATGAATTCTGCGCTAACTACTCGCGAAAATGTCTCCTTGTCTCACTCCGTGGTATTATCAAGATCAAAGGTTCACTCTATGGCTATACGCCTACTCGATGGATATGCATCCTTTTCGTGGTCCTCTTTTCGTTATCGACTTCAATTCATGCAGGCCAGGCCACTTTTTGGCGGCTCTGGTGGCTCCTTCCGACAATCGTAGCCGGCGGCATGTCGGAAATCATTGGGTGGATTGGTCGTTTGTGGTCTAGCTCTCGTCCTGGACTTTTGGATCCCTTCCTTATGCAGTCAGTAAAATAGGGAATAGCAAGCCATTTCGAATAGCTAATATTGAATCTATAGGATATGCTGCACAATCATAGCCCCTTCTTTTATCACAGCCGCCAATTTTGTTATCCTCGGAAAAATCATCAACGCACTGGGGTCTCATTACAGCAGATTATCTTCAAGGCTTTGTGAGTTTATTGGTTAGCAGGAAGGTCGCGGTTGCTCAAATTTATTCAACTTATTAGACACTATTGTTTTCGTAACTTGCGATATTGTGGCTTTAGTTGTGCAAGCAATAGGCGGCGGAAGGGCAAGTATTGCCGCACAGAACGGAGATGACCCGGAGAAGGGCGCGAAGATCATGGTAAGCCCCACCCGCCTGGGCATTCGGAAATGCTCAATGCACGCCTTTCAGGTTGCTGGTATCATATTCCAAATGGTCGCGATCTCCATCTACACTCTGCTTGCATTTGAGTTTTTGATTCGCTACCATCTTGATCGTCCCTTGCGCGAACGTCACTCAGCTACAGAGCACAAGGCAAAGTTCAGTACCAGATTAAGCCTGATGGTTCTTGGTCTATTCATATCAACACTGTTCATATATATCCGGTATAGCACAACTTGGCTTCATAAATGTGCGAGTGATAACGAATATATTTACATAGGTCAATATATCGCACTATTGAGCTGCTAGATGGGTGGACCGGCCCAATAATAACCAAACAGTTATATTTTAGTGCGTATATGCATAGCTCATGTAGTGCGCTCCTACTGAGTTACCTACATGTATAGATGTTTTAGACGGAATGCCCATAGTCGTTGCAATGTATGCACTAAATGTATTCCATCCTGGATACCTGTTGAGGAATGAGGATGGTACAGTGGTGACCCGGGAAAAGGGAACCGGTGAATCACTTGACTGATGTTTATGGCTTACATTACTATGATGTGTCCCCTTCTATAGCTTCTTATACATAACATACACACACCTCTGGATATTCTTAGTGCACGTCATCATATTTTTAAGTCCTAAGCGTCCTATTGATTTGAAATACGTGTAACCACCTGATGAGATAAAGTGTCGCATCGGCGTTTAGATCGGGGACCCACGAACCACCACAACACACCATATACAGCGCGTGGAGCTCTAAGACATTGTGTGCTGTCCTGAGCATTTTACCTTTGGGATTTCAAAATTAAAGGCGGTGAATTACGTGCTGTATTATTCGTAAACTGGGCGTTATTTTGTGTCATCCGTAATCCAAGGTAAGCCTTGGTACCATATTGTTGTCTGACGTGGTTACATCTAACGACTGTTTTATGTTGTTCTCTACCAACCAACAGCAGAAGATTGCCTCTCCTGAAATGTTTACCAACCTTCGTAAACGTCTTGAAGACGGCCTAGATGCAGTCGAAGCCATAGCAGTAGGCAACGGACAAGGAAGTCCTCGAACCGGAAGGCAGGACAGCGTATCTTCATTCGTCGACGCATCTTCCATAGCTGCTTCGGAACGCCAAAGTTTGGATGGAAATTCACCTCAAACCCAGCAATCACCATCGTTTAGCTACCTGCCGTATCAGCCGCGCGCAGCCGCTCAACTGGCGGATTCTGCGATGAGCAACTTGCGTCGATCCTTGACTTTGCAACGCTCTGCCTCAGCAAACTCTGGACATTCTGAGGCTTCACCGATAGAACGAAAAGCGTCTCGTGGGGTTTCTAGTGCTAGTGGCGGATCTGAGCGCGAGCATTCTCCGGTCCAGGCTCCAGCTCCTAGGCGATCAACGGGTATTTCGTTGGAAGAACGCCTGAGGGCCAATTTCACCACTGTGGAGTCCCCTGGCTCGCCCTCTCTAGCCAGGAAGCCGACACCTCTAGCAAAGGCACCAAGTGTCGTTGGTGACCGTGTATCCGGGTCGGTGGAGCCGGCAGGCATACCCCTCCCTGACTCTCGCCCCAGCTCGCCACAGGAGACCACGCCGGTATTGACTAATTTTCCATCCGGTCAAGCTGCGGACCCCGTCTCCGTTCATTTGCCTATATCTCCCCCAGCAGACAACTTGTCATTATCCTCTATACAGCATGCGTCCCTTGAGCCCCATACACGGACTATTTCGCCATCTGCTGTTACATTGCACCCACTATCCCCCCCTCCCGAACGAACCGAGCAAACCGATCACCCTGTCGCCGAAGATACCTCGAATGAGCCCGGGATGTCATCAACACAAGATTCTAACTTTGGACGGGCAGGAAACCGACCACCGAATATTATTATTGATATGTCCGCTCCCCAAAGTACTATAGTTACTCCATCCGATTTTGCCACCGCGGAATCACGATCCGACATAACTGATGGAACTCCGGTAGATAACCTCCATGTGGACGGGCTAGGTGACTCGCTACCGCAGGTAGAGGCGTACAATACCCATTCTAGTGCAATCGATGAGTCACCGTCCGATACAGTGCCGGTTGCCGAGTCTGTCGCAGGAGTCGATACACAGGGCATTGGAGCAGACCAAGGGGATGGAGAGCTTGAGTCAGCGAATGGTTCCGAAGCAAAGCTGCGCGAGAGGCTGAAAATTGTTGAAGAACGGTTTATTGGTCCGTAGCTTTTTGTTTGTTTGACTGCTAGCGTTCTAACTCGGTTTAGATATCTCAACTTCGTTTAAACGGTTGCAATCCGAGAAGATTTCGGCAGATAAAATGATTAAAGAGGTGTCATCCCTCGAAGGGCTATCGGATTTGGATGCTCTGCGGGATTACATGGTGAACCAAAAGATGAAGGTCGAGGTACATCGATCAATAGACTAAGTGGTGGTAGAAACTGATTTTTGGGTTCAAGATCTCTAGTGAAGAAATCAAGAGATTGACAGGTCAAATCAGACGTATGCCTATTCTGTATATTCCGTCGATACCAAGGCTCACATTCGTGTGCAGAACAGGAAGAACGGCTGGAAGAAGTTCGAGAAATGCACAAGATGGAAATCTCATCTCAGTCAGATCTCATAGAGAAATTACGCCAACAACTCACCGCATCAGAATCCTTGCTCAAAGCGGCCGAGTCTGATTTGGGTGCTCGGAAGGCCGAGCTATCCCAACACGAGGCTGAAATCGAACGTTTGAAGGGCTTGCTCAAAGATGAGGAAGAAAAGCGGGCCAAAGCAATTACGCTTCTCAAGACTGTTCGACAAAAGCTTACGAAGGCTGAGAAAGACCGCGATGAAATCGCGAAGGAGCGCGAAAAAGATAGGGAGGATGTCTCTGCTGCAAGAGCGGAGATTGAGCGCGTTCGAGCCGACGCGGAGCGAGCAAAGAATGAGCGGGAACGAGATATTGCTGCTATGCGAGATAGGTTCGAAAAAGAGATTAAAGAGACCCGGGACAGGTATGAAAAGGAACTCGCAGCTCGCAAGGGGCAGTATGAGCTAGATGTCATTACGACGAAAGTACGTCTTTTTGGATACTATGCATTCCCTAGGGTAACCTATTTGGAGCTAGGCTGCTCATACAAAAGAGCTTTCCACAAAAACCTCCCGAATTGCGAGCCTAGAGTCAGCAGTTGCCACTCTTACTGGCGAAAGGGATGCTCTTTTCGAACAATCACAAACCCGGCAAGCAGAGGCCGAATCTGCACAATCTTATCTCCAGACGGTCCAAAACCAACTCAGCGAATTGCAGTATCAACTCAAAGAGGCCGAGGACCGAAACTCACTCCTCGTCGACGAGCTAGATGAGCTTAGAAACGGTAGTCGCCTGTCGACTCATTCGCCAACTCCCGGTCCAGAGGTAACACGACTGCTCTCGGAAGCGGAAGGCAAGTTCGAGAGCCGACTGTCGGAGATGCGTATGAAGTTACGAGCAGTCGAGAAGGAAAGGAATGAAGCCGAAGATGATTGGAATAAGGCCCTCGCCGATCGTGGAAAGGAGATCGAGAAGCTGCGGTTCGCATTGAGACAAACTGAAGACAAGTGGCTAGAGAGTGGTCGTGTTGGAAAGGGAATGGACGGAAAGTGGCCAACCTAGAAGCGAATGTCAAGGAGTTGAATGCGCAACGAGACGCCTGGAGCACTCAAAGGATTGCAATAAATGACGAGCTGAAGAATGCAAAGGATGCTTTAGTAAGTCTGTTCACTAGCTTAAAACGCATATGCTTGAGCATTGTGCAGGGTGCCCTCCAAGATGAGCATTCTGAAGCGCTGAGCCGTATCAACTCCTTTGAGACCCAGCTGGAGGAAAGCAAAAATCGTGAAGCGCAACTAAAAACTACCAACAAAGTAAGTCCAATTATTTTGCTAAGGGCTTTAGATATCTCAGTTTACATCTCACGAGTTAGACTCTTCGTGACGAACTCAGAAAAGTGCAATCGTCTGCGGCCCTGCTTGAGCGTCAACGTCCAGCTGGGGTTGGTTTTTGGTCGGGTGGGAATCAGGCCAGTGCTAGTGGCAATCCCTCAAAGAATGGAGTTACCTCTCCACTACCATCCCCTCGCCCAAGCTCCCCAACTGTGTCAGAGGTTGGTTCTACGTCAGCGCGTCAAGAGGAGGAAGTCAATCTCGAGTATATTCGGAACGTCATTTTACAGTTCCTTGAGCACAAAGAGATGAGGGTGAGCTAATTTATCCAGTCGTTTGCTGGGCCCAAGCTAACAGTGAGCCAGCCAAATCTTGTTCGTGTCCTTTCAACTATTCTACGATTTACACCGCAAGAAACTCGCCGGCTTGCTGCAAAAGTCTAGATTTTTCTTTAGATATGTACGACATTACCTGTCCTATTGGTGCCCCGCTTGCTCTTTGTTCTTATGTAATACCCTTTCATATTACGTGCATTTAACCTCATGCATCAATTTTCCAATTTCGGGTCTTGGTGGGATCATAAGCGCCGTAGAGATAGTCTTGGGGTTTCCTCATCCATCGTCATGTTCCGTTCGGTCTGTTCCTCATCTCTTCGAGCCGTGTCACCTATTGTTCGCACTCAAACTGCACCACGTACAAGCTTGTTTATCCGGACTGTCGTTAGTAGGTCGGTCACTTTCGGTCGCTTTCTAACTTGACGGTTGGGTGTTAGCCAAGCGCTTTACCAAGGACCACGAATGGATTTCGTACGACTCGGACACCAAGATCGGCACAGTCTCAATCACAGATTACGCGCAGCAGCAGCTCGGAGACGTAGTATTCGTTGAGATCCCACCTGTGGGCACCCAGGTCACATTGGGCGGTACGCGTCTTGTTCGTTCTCGGGATAACGCGGGATTCACGGGGTTGTAATTTGACGCAGAACCCATGGGTTCTGTTGAGAGTGTTAAGGCTGCGAGTGATATTGTACGTGTAAAACTTCAATCCAGTCTCGGCAGGGTTAGTTTATGACGCATACGTTAGAATGCTCCAGTTAATGGGAAAGTGAAGGAGTTGAATGCGGCAGTCGACAAGAAGCCGGGGTTGCTCAACACATCTCCAGAAGATGAGGGTAAGATGATCTAGGTATCCTCGCCAGAAAATGCTCAGATGATCATTCTAGGTTGGCTCTGCAAGATCGAGGTCTCAAATCCTGACGAGGTAGAACCATTATTTTGAATTCCTGAATGCGCCATCTAATGACTTTATAGCTCGACCAGTTGTTATCCGAAGAAGAGTACAAAAAGTTCTGCGAAGAATCCAAGTAGGAGGTTTGATTGGTTACTCTATAGACACTTGCTCGGTTCGGCCCGTCTCTTACCAGGTGGGATCGACGTGGACCGTAAAGTTGCATTCAACTGCATGTGTGTCAAAGCTAAAAGTTATTCATTTGGATCGAAGTAATATTTGTCAATTAAGTCGGGCTTTTACTTGGCCCAACGCTCTCGCATGGGCCATCAAGTCAGGTACAGCCGATTGGATTATGATAGTTGGGTAATCAGCTATGAGGGCTTGTATTCCACCTTTTCGCCGCGAGCCTCCATGCGTTCTTTGGCTTCCCTCAAAGCCCAAGTTTGGATGCTGCGGGAGGCCATGAGCATGTGCAGAACACACGAGAGCAAGGCATGTATACCTAGTATCCGGCTTGTAGTATAATAGCACCCCGCCAAAGAGCATTCCGCCAAATATCCCAGTGTACCACAGGAGCTCCCAATCTTCACGCTTGCGTCTTTGACCAGCTGGAGGGGGCTAAGACCACAATTGATCATGAATGCTGTGTCGAAATGCTGCGTTTTCGTACCTTCTCGCCAAAGAGATAGCCCGTTGGCTGGTTGTAATGGGTGCCCCCCGATGCGTACCTCCGGGGTTGGCTCGACGGGGAGATCAATTTGGAGCGCTGACATGAGCGCAGCAGGTGCTGGCCCGAGGCGCCCAGTGTGCGAGACATGTGGAGGAAGGTGGTGGTCGAGCTTGGGGTGCTGTGGGATGACCGATGACCAAGCAGATCACGTGCACGACTGGGCCTCCACCTCATCCTCGACAACCGGTCCATACCCTGCCCACGTCTGCCTGAGCCCACTGCTAGATTTGTATTCTGTATTACTGCAAATGGACCGCAAAGAAATAGAGACCTACCAGGTCCAACTCTCGCAAGTCGAACTCGCACTCGCCTCGGATCCTGGCAATGAAGAGCTGACGTCCTTGCGTTCTGAGCTCAAGGAGCTCATATCGCTCACCGAGGCAGCACTCGCACAGGCTGAGGCGCCCGCATCGTCCACACCGGCTGCAACAGGCTCAGCACCCCGTTCAGCGTCGGGCACTCCCCATCCGCCACGATCTAAACAGCCGGCTGGGCCGGCCGCGTCGCTCCAGGCCGGCGACGAATGTCTCGCCAAGTACTCGGGAGACGGTCAATGGTATCCTGCACGGATTACATCTGTGGGTGGATCTGACGAGCGCCACGTGTTCAACGTCGTGTTTAAGGGCTACAACTCTACCGAGCTCCTCGATGCGTCGGCACTCAAGCCCATGCCGGCTGGAGGGTGGAAGGGGCAACATGCGGCAGCTCACGGAAAGCGCCGCCTAACGCAGGAGGAGGAGGAAGAGCGTGAGCGCAAAAAGAAGAAAAATGAGAAGAAGCTCGAGGTGCGCGCCGCCAAGGCAAAAGAACAAAACAACAAGCAAGCGGCCTGGCAGAAATTTGCGAAAAAGAGCGAGAAGAAGGGCGTTGTCATCGCTGGCATACAGGGTACCAGCATATTCAAAACCCCAGATAATCCCCACGGCCGAGGTGCGTGGCCTATCCGCCTCGTATTTAACTCACCTAACGCTTTGCATTTATTTGGTAGTCGGCGTAACTGGCAGCGGTAAAGGCATGACAGAATACGCTTCACGAGAAAAGCACAAGTTTTCTGTCGAAGACACAACTTTGTAACCGTAAGTCATCCGCTGTTGATGTCATTCCTACCCGCTTATGTCTTGATTGTGCACAAGGCCCCGCGCCTTACGGCTTAATTTGGGTTTGGAAGGACTATGGTCGCTTTTGGAGTTTCTCCTTTCTTTTATCTCTCGTTTAGGCTCGAATTGACTCTTTCTCTCCAAGTTTCGCCAAGCTACGGGAATCCCAGGCACCGCGCGCGTTCGAGGCTTGCGGATCGGTGGGTTGGCAGGGATATCATTTATATGTGATGTACCCCTTCAACTGCATTGTCGTTTGCTGCGTTGATGACCTAGCAGAAGTTGTATCTAATGTAGAATAACTATGCTCCTCAGAACCCCGCTGTTTGATCGGCGGCGCATTGTGTATTGGGCTCGAACGGGCTGGGCTTCGGCGGCACTCGGTGAGCCAACTGATGTCAACCCGCTTGACACGTTGGTTCAAAGGTGGAGCGGCATCTCATTACACTCGGTGATGAGCTAAGTCCCTTAAGCATGAACGGTTCGATCATAGTCCAGAGAAGGCTATATTGCGGCGAAAATCACCCCTAGTTCCTGAGTTCTCAGCAGCGAATTTGAGCCTCTGGGTGATCCCGCACGCTGTATGAAGTATATATTCATTCCCTCTTTCTACGCCCCCTTCTAAGTCCGAGCCTTATACTACCTGTTCCCCATGTCCTCAACTCTGGCTATGCGCTCGCATTCAAGGTCCCAGCAAAGGCATCATGCGCCCTACACGCAGCGTGAAGCTGCCCATACTTTGGCTTCAGTAACACAAGCTCGGCATTGTACTACTGCGATCGAGGTAGGCGATATTGTAATGTGCCGCCCCCCTCACTTAGCCTGGTTTCATTTCAGAAGAGCTATCACAAGACTCCCCACGCCGCACTCGCTTATGCATGTGCACAGACTCAAGTGTACGATCCATACACGTTGCAAGGCGCAACCCCGCATTCGACTGGCGCTATTCAGCCATACCACCAGCCTTTATCGCTCTATAACCAGATTGCCCCGTCCTCGCCCCAATACCTTCGACCTATGGCATACAACCTAGCGCTTCCGTCCCCACCGAAAACCGAAAACCCCTCTGGCCAACCTATCACAGAGCTGAACACTTATGCGAATCATGATCACTATTTCCGTTCTTCTGGCGCTCCCCATTACGAGCTCGATGGGATTTCCCAGTCACAATTAACTCAACTAGCGTTGGCGGCATTCCCCGATGCGCCTGCAACGTATACGTATCCAGAATATACGCAACCCCTGCTGGCTCAGGCTTCCTATACGACTCGTCCCACCCCGTGCCCCAACGAATCAGGAGATCCATCCCCATTTAACGATATCTGCGAGCCCAACGACACCTCAACACACCCGCGCCCGATGACCGGCTATACGTTGCCGGACTTCGCGAGTTCACAGCCCCATTCTTCGTACGATAGCGAAGCACATGCATTTCCTCGTACAGAGTACGAAGAGCGCCATGCGAGCGTCGTTAGTTCCGCCTCTCACGCCGAGACCCTGGCATATCAAGTTGCAGACGAAGGCGATGGGTATATTAGTCCAGGGTATAATCTAACTCAACAAGTACCACGCTCGTTTTTTATTGCCCCAACCTCAAACGTATCTCCAGCTGCCGAGCACCAGCAAAGGTCGAGCCCTCCGTCTGCGACACCACCTACATCAGTAGTTGGTCCATCTGGTGCATCGTCAGATGGGGAGCTGGAGCCGCCTGAACTATCGATAACCAACACCCCGGATACAACCCTCTTTGTTCCTGAAGTGAAGTCTCAAACGTCTAGTCGCTGCCCAGTGGACCCACAGCGCGAGTCGAGCGAGCAACGAGAGGTGATTAATCAACCCTCAAAACAGACAAGAGAGAAGCCGGGAAGCGCGAATGGCCGTCGGCGCAAACTTGACCAAATGTTAGCTGATCAATGTCATCCCCCTACCATCGAGTACTGAAATTGCTTCTTCTGGTAGCGAAGAGAGCGGGAGCGAGTCTGGATCGGTATCAACCCCGAAAACGAAGCCCAAGGAACGCGCTTCGAGATACAAGACGGCGTACGAGCGAGTCCGACAACAGCGAAACTTTTTCGAAAGCACAACTATCTCGCTGATACATCAAGTGCGCATCTTGGGCGGGGACCCTATGCAGGCTTCGGACAGCGCCTCCAAAGGAGAGGAGATAGACCAAATTTCGCGGGTAGGTTGCCCCAAAAAATTGCATGAGCGGAGCGCTAACACAGCGTCGAGTAGATTTTGATCACGTCGCTCCAACGAGACCTTGAGGAGTCACGCGAGCGGGTTATCGAGATTCAAACGGAGGCGAGTGTGCTTGCTTCGCACCTGAAGTTGAATGCATTGTGCTGACACTAGCACACAGCTTTACAGGCTGCGTGAAATCATGGGAGACGCCCGGCATCTACAGTACCCCCTTGAGGACGAGAAGGCACCACTTTCAGCAGCGCCGAAAACCATCGGCGCACACAAAAGAAAGTAAACTAATCAAGATGCCTAGTTTAATTTCGAATATTTATTTGCCCTTGACATTGTCGTCAACTCGGCGAGGAGAGGGCGGAGCATATTTGGATTTGTTCCGGATTGTCGTGCATCGAGTTAAGAATATATACAAACCCAGCCTGAACAAGCACGTTAATCCCATACCCCTGAGGCGTCAGCTTTAATACGACTATTCATTTTTCCTTTATGTCCTTTTGCTCGTCCGACTTTGGTCGTTCCACGCTTGTCGTGGTGCTTCGCATTCCGCCGACGCTCCTTTTCGAGGCTCGACGCCACTAAGTCTCGAACTACTGATTTTGATTGCGCAGGATCACCACGACCCTCGCTGCTGTCAAATTCGCTGACATCGTGCTCGGCAGCGTCATCTCTCTGCTGATCTTCGTCGCCCTTGCCCCTGCTATCCGCGCCCACGGCGTCCGAAGCGTCCCCCGTACCAGCTTGTATACCTCCTTGTATGCGCAACGAGCTTATCCGTAGATCCAAGACTGGACTCGACGAACGTCCTGCCCCCTCTCCCTCGGACGATGGCCCCTCCAAAATTCCTCGTCGTTCCTGCTGTATGGCATAATCTTGGGCAGCCGGCCTTACCTGCCTAAAGCCGGGAGATTCATTGCTGGTATCCTCTTCCTCGGATTCTTCTTCAGACTCATTCGAGCCCGAGTCATCGTCCTCTAATTGAGATGCCATATACTGGAGGTGCCAAAACTTCAGAGATTGAATTTAGGTTCACCATGAGATCAACATACCTCATCTAGGATTTTCATCTCCTTCCCTCCGAAGCCGCTAGCCGCCACAACTACGTCAAGGCGGAACCCTTGTTCCCCTTCTCCATCAGAGGCAACCGCTTTTGAAAAGCGTGGATAGACGGCGCTCTCATAATTGAACCGCCTCCTGAAGAATCTTCGTATGCACTCGACATCCCTGTTGAAGTACCTGAATCAAAAAAAGATAGTTTAAATTATCAAAATTAGGCCATTGAGACATGTGCTCGCCCACCATTCCGCGTTTGCATGACGTGTACTAACCATTTGCGGAAAGTCGATCACGATTGGTATCCCAGTCTCACTGTGGTCATGCGGCAATTTAGGATCGACATTTTTGAGCGGCAAATAAGACAGACCCACCGCCTGATTAAAATGTTGAATTCGTTGAAATCACCATGGATAAGCCCAGCCTTGGCGAAGCGCACGATCACATCCATAAGTGTGCTGTATAACGAGCCGGGGTTGGGATGCGAGGATATCTGCCGGCTGTTTCGAGCTAATCAGTTGAGAGCCGAAAGGGGCGAAGACAGTACTAACAGAGGGAACGCATCTATCAGCTCCATGAGTATGCAATGGCGTGCTTGATCGATTGGCTTCGGGACGGGAAAGCCATGCTCATGCAAGACCTGCGGAAGGGGGTAGTAAGTCAAAGCCAACCGAGGCCAAAGGAAAGCGTATACCTTCATGAATTCCCATTCTTTCTTGGCCGCCAAGCGACTCATGTACATCCAACTGGCCGACTTGCGCTTGCCCATATAGTCTCGCTTCTCTTTAATCGCCCGAAAGGACACACGTCCTAATCTAATTCAGGATGTAAAGCCCGCAGCTACGGCAGTGCACATGTGGAACGAACCGGTGGAGCTTTAGAACCATTTGGTTGCCCTCCGAGTCCGCCACGACATAGATGTCTAGGCAACATATGGGTTAAATTACAGTTCACGTGTGATCGAGCAGCAAATTGGACTGACCACTTTCCTTGCCGACTCCAATCTGATTCCCGACCGAATGCACGGTATCTCGTTTGGTAAATGCGCGGAGAGCGAGATAGTCATATCCACCATAGGTAAGCCGATAGCCATCGTCTTGGGTTGCTTGTTAGTTTGGCGACCAAACTTCCGTTAATCCATCACTCACATTTGGCATTTTGGACTCGTGCAATAAGATTTCGCTTAGCAAGTTGTCCCAATAATTTATTTACACCCCCATTCCTTAGGCCCGATATCTGGGCAATTAGCGAGGACGGAACGACCTCGTGGTTCTTGGATCCCATTTCCACCTGCAACATGTCCATAACAACTGGTAGGGGTCGGATAGCGTTTTAGTGCTTACCGAAGTCAAGACTCGGAATTCGTCATTAGTGATGTAGCGGAGGTCTGTTGCATCTAGCTTCATTTTTGCCCGTTGATGGAACTTAAAAACGAGATTGAGCCAGGCAATCGAGTCTACTAGGACTGTCCTGGGGCGGTTTAGAAAATTAGAGACCAAGCAGGGTTTAGCCCAAGTGGTTTGATCGGCGCTTCTCAAATGTCGAGATAAGATAAGATGGGATGAATAGCCCGGAAAAATTCCGTACCAAGTAAGGTACAAAATACTACCGAATACAAATACAGATAAAACGTTAAGTGCGGTTGTACAGAGCAGATATATGCTAAAAGAGGCGATCGAGATAATTAGACCAACCATGAGACTGTTTGGCGGGCTCTGAGTCGGAACCGAGGAACAACTCGCCGTATTTTGGTTGTTCATCGGCTGGCGTGGTAGCATCCTGTCTGCGAGTGCGTATCATGGAGTATAGCGCATCGTCGCTCAGAGGTTCCGGGTCTGATGAGATTTCGGATTGGGGTCGGTTCCCCGCAGAATTCAGTATGAATGTCGACAGCCCACGTGCTAAAATAACTTTCAGCTCAACTCCGATGGTGGCACGGCAGTAGACTTACCAGTGATGCCGAGTACACCCATCTTGTCTTCTGACCTTATAGCCTCGGTCGCCATATCGTCCAGTTCATCTGGTAAGGGTCGATGGGCAAGGCCAGCACCGGGCGTTGCGGGCAAGGAGCTAAAGACCGACGCCGGGCTCTCGGTAGGAGATGGGGTGTGTAGCCCGGATGACATACGAGCTCTGGACGCCAGTGGCACACCTTCCGCCAGTGAAACCCAATCGTACTCGTCAGCCTGAGTCGGGAAGAACCCGCCGGAGAGATTGAATGCCTCAACCCGTTGGGTCAGTGGCGAATCGATAGGAGGGCGATAGAGCTCCGTGTGGGTGCTGAGTGCTGATTGATGTCCGGGTCGAGGCAGCTCGAGATCTGTGGGGACACGGCTGGGGTCATCCAGTGTCGAAAACGACACATTTTTGGGAATGAAATGGGCTGAAAGTGGTTTCGTAGTGGGGGCCGACTTGGAACGCAGGACGCTAGGTGCCATTTCGGTCAAGCGATAGTGGGGAACACGTATGGGAGCAGCAGCTTGCTGTCGCGTGAAGCCGAAACCAGCACACACAATCCGTTGGGGCGTTTTAAGGATGGGGTGTCCCTTTTGTTTGGACTTGTTTCGCCATCATGCCTGCTTTGACTTCAGGAATGCTTCATGGCAAATGCCGACATAATAACCTAATTGCCGCGAGAGGCAGCCTATACCAAATGATTAATCAGCTGTATGGCCCTAGATACCTTGAGCAGTCGAGCCTAATGCTCATTTACAACGCGATATACTGTTCAAAGAAAACTTGGGCCGTAATTTTACGGGGAACAGGTCGGGTGAGTTCGGAAACGGTGGCCGAGGTAGTGAGGAAGGCCAAGTGTACTGTGGTATCAGTCGAGACGCCATTGGGGCACTCTCCAAGGAATGTATGGCCGCAAGGCTCCGGATAGGGGTAAAACACTAGATCATGTTGACACGAACGGGTTTACATGAGCGACGCGTAACGGTACAACTTGTATTTATGTAAATAGCGTCAAGAGTGGCCTTAAGCAGTGTTCCTGAGGACTAGATATCGAGTTAGTCGTGCAAACTTCCATAGAAAGAAAGGGGCTTACCGAGAATAACGGAATCGCCACTTTTAAAGGGTTGGGACACGTCAGAATTAGACCAAGCGCCATTTGGCTCAGCGACTTACCGCAAAAACATCTTGCTGATGAACCTGTCCTTGTTGACCGTCTTTCCGTTCTTTCCCTTTTGGGTTTCTGTCCACATCTAATTGGCAGGTTAGATTACGCAAAGTAAATGTTTAATCAAACTCGCCTCTTTTACGTTTTCCAATACCTTTATGCGCGAAAACTTGTCAGTAGGCGGTCCAGGGTAGAATCAGCGGGACACCAACCATGTTGCTATGCCTATCAAAGGCTTTTACTCGAGCCAAGAGCTTCTTATTATTTCGTAGCGAGATGAGGATTTGGGTGTGATTGCGGACAGACTGTTGCAGCACGGACAGTGGACCTTGACTAATCTCGTGCTCCTCCAGCTGCCGAATCTCAGCCTCGGAAAGTTCAGAACGTGGAACGTGGGCGTATTGACTACATAAAACACTTGTTAGTTGTAGCAGAAGGTTGTAGAATTGTTGCTTGCCTCATCGCAGTGGTGGAAGTTGGCGTCAAGTCAAGACCAGGAACTATTACATAATCTCCGGAACCTCGGGCCCATATTTTGCTGCCATTCCCGTCAATCCTAGCCACCCCATATTGGGGCACATCAGTTCTGTTCCTTTTCACTCATATCCTTATCCGATTTCTTGGAATTCGCGACAATCCTCTGCGTATCTTCCGCCAACTGATCGCCCGCATCGCTACATCACTCTTAATCTCTAAAGACCGCTCATCCCATTCACAAAACGACACTAGCCAGCCATCCATTGACACATACTCCTACATCCACCTAGCAATTTGATTCAATGGAGTGTATGTGCCACGTCTCTTCTGTTTTGTCATATTCATGGCCATAGACAGGCTTTCTGCGAGGGATCGCATTTAATGCGCGGGAGAACGATGTTCACCTCGCCATTTCAAATGCATTACATGGTGGGGACTTTGCGCACTTTGGAGACACAAAGATCAATTTTGAGCTCCGACTCCACCGAAACAAGCGAGGAGGAGGGTCATCCCACGGCGGAACGGGTATGCTTACAACTCCAGCAGTGAATCGCCACCGAAGCTGATTTACATTTATCTGAAGGATCTTTGACTCTCCCCGATGTTAGCATTGGGGAGGAATTCTTAAATCGCTATGGCCTTGAAAGGGGCCGACAGTTGGTCGTTAACGCACGACAGATACAAGTATCACGGTCCAACAAGCCCGTTAGGCAGGATGTCGTTGAAAAGATCCGTCGAACACCATTCATCGATCCCCAAAGTGAGGCGGAAAAGAAATTTGCCGAAAGGGCCAAGGATCTTTCCTTGGATATAAGAGTACTCAAGATTGAGCAAGGCTGGGTGGACAGAGATTCGGGCTTCTTGTCTGAATACTCTCTTGAACCAAACAATGCAGTAAGGGTATGCATATATCTATTCATGCCCAGCTTGTCGATATACTTATTATGCTGAGCAGGATCTTTCGCTACATTTCGAAGACCAGTCCAGGCAGCTGGTAATCAAAATCACCACCAAACCTATGCTCTCGTCAACAAACCCTACCTTTTACATGAAATTCCGTTATTCGGATATTGGCCAAATTTCGATTGACCGCCACGGCGATGTTAACGTTATAGTATTTCAGCTACGTAGCTCCATCATATACGAATGCTCAAAGGAAGATTTGGAGATCCAGTTTGAGGGATTATTCACCTCCGAGCGGCGACCAACTCGGACGCAACTATCGTCGCTTACATTCGATAGGCATCACACACAGTTGGCGGAGTACATATCTCGCAACATTGCTTTGCATCTTACGAGGGGCGAAGCGGGTGATTTCCGAAGGCTAGCAACGATCGCTCGGCTTCCTCAACCTCGCTATAGAATCGTCTCAATCACGCCGTCGTTTATGTTCTTGCCAGCTCAGACTTTGGGGCTTCGCCAGTGGATTGCCAACCATAGCTGGGAAGTTGCATTTCAAGTCAGTTTGATCTCTCCTTCCCCAAGAGCTCTAAGCAGGCGACTGATGGGCTGAAAATGCAGTTGGAAAAGATTATGCGAAATATGCTCCTGAGCCCACATGAACTCCAGGCAATCCGCCCTGATATCGACAAACTGACAAGGATATCTCGTTCCGAGCATGTCATTGCTGTTCTCCTGGATTTCATTAGCAGAGTTGAGATTCTTGATCGAGAAGATGATGAAGATGGTTCAGGTCGCCGAAGCAAAGCATCGATTACTCAGTGCTTTGAAGACGCGATGAGGAAAGCGAGCAAGCCGAAGCTCACAACGTCGAGGCTACGCATAGCTAGGAAGAAAGGGATCAACGGTGAATTTCCTTGCCTACATGTTGTTGTCACTCCGACTCGCATGTCACTAGAAGGCCCAAATCCAGAGCAGGTAAGTGCTTCGTCTGATAGACACAAATACAAAACTTACACAGCATAGCTGAATCGAGTACTACGCATGTATCCTGACCACTGGAAATATTTCTTGCGAGTACGTTTCACTGATGAAGAGAATTCTCCGTTGCGGTGGTGAGAAGAAATAATCAAAACACTCCGTAATCTGACATTAAAGTTTTATTTACACCAAGGGATCCAGATGTAGACGGTCCTGAGTTCGTGAAAAGACGGATCGGTGGGATACTGCGCGACGGATTCAAGATTGCAGGAAGGCAATTTGAGTACTTGGGATACTCTTCTTCTGCATTAAAGAGTACGATTTGTTCAGTACGTGCCATCTCACTTTATTGAGTTTCCATGATAGCACACACCGTCTGGTTCGTCCGGCCTTTTGATCTCCCTGGAAAGGGTGTTCAGAACGCCGCAACAATTATCAGGGCCTTGGGTGACTTTTCTCGTGACAGTCAGTTCCCAGCTCGCACAGGAGCGAGAATCGCCCAAGCCTTTTCGTCCACGGACCTCTCAATCAGCGTCGAAGAGGTAATCCCTATTCCAGACATCCAGCGAAACGGCTCCTTGTTCACTGACGGTACGTTCCTATCGCTTTTGGACAGCATACCCTGACTTGATGTGTATAGGCGTCGGCACAATATCTCCTGAAGTTGCAAGGACGATGTGGAAATCTCTCACAAAGTTGAGGAAAAGACGATCATATTTTACACCCGCGGCATATCAGGTTCGGCTTGGGGGGTACAAGGGCATGCTGGCAATCGATTATCGTCTTGAAGGATCAATTATATGCGTTCGAAAATCGATGGATAAGTTTGACTCACCCTCCTTGGATGTCGAAGTCGCCCGTGCCTTCGATAGGCCCGGTAAGTTCTCGATCTATGGGGGAGTGAGGGTATTACTCAGAAACAAATTAAGGTCCTTGCTTCCTCAACCGGCCACTCATTATGGTCTTAGAGACAGTAAACAAAGTCCAAACGGACATCTTCCTTAGGCTTCAGCGGGACGCCGTGCAAGAAACACGAGAGTCAATGCACACCTTTCACGGGGCTGCGAAGTTGTTGGAGAGGCATGGCTTGGGCACTTCATTCAAGCTCCCGAGCATCATGACACGGATGCAGAATAACGGGCTGGATCTTCAACATTGCTATGCGCTCGGAATGAAGACCGTCCTGAAAGACGCTGAAACAGATATTCTGCGTGAGTTGAAGGTGCGCCGTAATATATTCGCCGCCTTCAGGTTCTTTTTACTTACGGTCTTTGGCAGCACCGAGCGCGGATCCCAGTTCCAGACTCGTGGAAACTCGTGGGAATAGCAGATGAATTTAATTACCTAGAAAAGAATGAGATTTACGGTGAGTGATACGATACAACCACACCCACTAGTATTTAAAGCTGGTTTAGCTTGCACCCGTGACCGAGATGGAGAACCAATTTACCTTCAAGGTCCATATTTGATCACCCGTTCGCCCGTCATTCACCCGTGAGTATGAGCTTGAAAGTTTTAGACTTAAATTGAGAGTAGGTTAGGGGCGACGTGCAAGTTGTGACCGCAATTGGTCGGCCTCCGCGGGGGTCACCGTTTGAAAAGGAGCCATTGTTCAACACAGTTGTGCTATCTTGCAAAGGGGAGCGTTCCCTGGCTAGCTGCCTTGGGGGCGGTGACCTCGATGGGTGAGCAAGTATCTCAATTTTCAAGCTCGTACCACTCACGGCGCATACAGGGACCTTTATGATCTTATCAACCTGACCGCTTGGCCGGAGTTGGCGCCCCAAGTCTTGGCCGAACCAGCAGAGTACCCTCCGGCTCCCAAGAGGATGATTGTAGGACGCCCTTGCAATGCAGACGACGTTAAGGAATTTATCTGCGACTTTATAACGTCCGACATGATCGGAATTATTTCCGCTCAGCATCTCAAGCTGGCGGACTACCGTCCGCTCGGTGCCAACGATCCAGACTGTTTGAGTCTTGCCGCTTTGCACAGTCGGGCAGTTGATTTTCCAAAGTCCGGTACACCCGTTCGGCCCTCCGAAATCCCGCGTACCAGTCGTTTGCCTCGGCCGGATTGGGATGCGGGCGAGCTCGGATTTCGCAATACGCGAGATCAGGTCTACCAAAGTCAACGCGCTCTCGGTCAGCTGTATCGTGACATTCAACTATCGGAAGATAAGCTCCAACACAGGGGAACACATCCTTCCTCTCGATTCGGAACAGACTTAGATATCGCGACTCACGCCAAACCTCTTCCTAGAGCCAAGTTTGATCTGGTTTCGAACTATTTGCGCGGTGCTCTTCAGCGCTACATCCACGTCGATGCCGTACCTCAAGAGTATTTCGTAGAGGCTGTCGAGTTGCTAGAAGAATACATCGGAGAACTTACGAGAATTTGCAACACGTATGCACTTACCTCGCGGTCGATCCTGTCAGAGGAGGAAGTAGTTGCGGGTACAATTCTCGAGCGCACATCCCAACGACGCCGGCGACAAGATATGATTTCCGAAATGCGAACGGCATCTCGGCCCTAGTCGCTAACGTGCACGACGTTTTAAAGGGATCAGACTCGGACGAAACCGAGGAGTGGTTGCTGAGGAGTTGGGCCGCATATCAAGTGGCTAGATCGGCTGATGGAAACTTTGGACACAAGAGCTTCGCATTGCTCGCGCTGGGCAATACGTTCGATGCGATCGAAGCAATAACCCAGCCCGGCCTGGTACGCTAACGGATGGGATATATTAATTTTGAGTAGCGCTTGGACTTTATCTTTGAATCTGGATTGTCTCTGCGAAGGAATAAATTGAATAAATTGACATGTATCCGTCTGAAAATCCCCTATCGGTACACCCAGCACAGGTCTCTAACCTTAGGCCAAGGGCTAATTCGTCCAGGACGTGTGATGGTTACAGGGCACAGACGATCTCTAGGATTTGTTGCAGTGATAACAGCACCTTGGCCCACGCAAGAAGCGTCTGCAAGAGGAGGTTTGTGCTGATATAAACACGAACGATGGCAATGGAACACACAAGACGAGATATAGGAACAAAACACGTAAAAGACGTAGGCGCAAGACGATGCCAGACAAAATCAATACGCGTTAATAATCCAAAGAGAAAGAGAGGGACAGAATGGCTAGTAAAAGATAGAATAAGACAGCAGGTCACGAGTACACTAGGAGGAACGAGGAGCCATGGAAAAGACGCGCACAGAAGCACTTGGCCAAGGTCTGAGAAACGTATTATGTTGCAGCGACACTTTGTTGTTGCATGCTAACAAATTCTGTTAGTCGATTCTATCGGCAAAATTCGGAAGGGGGACAAACCTCTTTCGCTTGACCTTGGTCATTTCTTTTCGTAACGCGGGGCCGTCCAAGGGCTACAGATGCGAAATTAGGGCGCATGCCGAAAAACGGAAGACCAAATGCACGTACCTTGAGCAACTCAAACGCACACAATAGGTCTTCTGATACACTACAAATTGGCGTTGATATTAGAGGCGAACAGCAGAAAAGCGCCAGCAAGCAGCTTTACCTCATGCAAGCACCGTAGTTGTCGAACTCTAGATATTCGGTTAACATTTTTGACAGCTCCGCAGGGAGAATGAGCTAACCTCCACAATAATTAGGCGCACTGAACACAGTAACGAGCGTCCTATCATTCCAGAATTCGTATCCATCCTCGACGACCATGTGTGCCCGGCAGATAAGGTCCATGTCGTACCGCACGAGGAAATCGTTGATGACACTCTTCCCAAAGCAATAACTTACGCCACGCTCGTTATCCTCCCAATCAACGGCGTTGTCGGATGGGTCTGACCAAAGCAGGTCATTGAGCAGACCGTAATCAGGTACGTCTGTTGGCCTCTGGATGCGTTTGATGTCTTCCATTGTGTGAAGGAGGGAGATAGACCACCATGGACACAGAAGATTTTGGAGGCGACGACCGCAGCAATTGGAAGGCAGTTAAAGACATCGATGAATGTCTTCCATATCTTGATATTGCACCGTCGCTTGCACTCGTCATAGAAGCCATACACTTGTAGCTCGTGTGAGTCAGCAGGCCGGGCATGGAGAATGCAGAGAGCGCGCTGCTTACCTCGCGTGACGTTGGCACACTCGTGGTTACCACGTAAGAGGAAGAAGTTCTCCGGGTACTTGACTTTGTAGCACAACAAGAGGAGGATGGTTTCGAGACTCTGTTTGCCACGGTCAACATAGTCGCCCAGGAAGAGATAGTTGGCCTGGGGTGGGAAGCCACACATCTCGAACAAACGGATGAGGTCCGAATACTGTCCGTGGACATCACCGACGATCTTGACAGGTGGACTGAGTTCGATAAGGGTGGGCTGAGAAAGGAAGACCTCGCGGGCGGCCTGACAGATGGCGGTAATCTCGTTGTTCTTGAGACAGACGGACTTGTTGACTTCGCCGAGTAGCCGACCTCAAGCAGCCGGTTGATCATGTCGTCGATGTCGATCGTTCGCAGCTTCTCGGGATTGGCCCCGGGGCCTGGGGGTGAGGACGGGTTCGGGTTTGAGAGGATCGTAGTTGTGGTAGGGATGTCGACCGGTCCAGCGTTGGTCTGGGACGGCGGGCGCGAGCCGCTCTGGGCGGGGTCAAGCGTCTGAGACGCCACGGCGTCGGCGACGGACTGATATGATGACGCCGCGGCGGCAAACGACGGCTGGGACGGCGACTGAGACGTGCCATTTGGGTGCCCGTCCGCAAGGGCCTGGGCGGCGCCAGCGTCGTCATGGCCTGTTGCACGCGACAGACTGCCCTGGGGCGTGTTCTCGGCGGGCAGACTGGAACTCTCCGCCGCGGGGGACGAGGCGCCGTCAGAAGCTTTCTTGGAGCGCTTGGAGCTGCCGTTGGCGTCCTTCGAGTCCTTGGACGAGCGGAGGGACTTGAAAAAGTCGGATATGGGGGCCATCGTGGTCGTCGGTGCGGTCGGTGGGCACGAGGAGAGCGTGGTCAGCAAACAGCGTGCTTGGCGCCCAGGGTACAAGTGGTGTGGTCTGGGCCGTGACGTGGGCTGCTCGTCGTCGCTGCAGTGTCCGAGTGCGTCGCTCAGGCCAGATGGTGGGTAGCGGCAGAGTCTGGCGGTCGACGTTGACTTCGGGCGTGAGATGGTCCTGATGCAGATTCGAATTCAGGTGGAGTGAATGAGGCACATTGACCAACACTGCCAAACAACAGGGTCCAAGTCTCCGCGCACCCAGCCTCGAACATCCGCCAATAGAGTGTCAAATCATCTAACATGATCACATAGGACGTAAGATTGCATAAAACGTATGAGCCACTATGCACACAAATACACCAATCGTCGCCTTCGCTCAGAACTTGCCAAAACTCTTCGCTGCTGCCTTGTTCTTCGACACTCGCAGAACGTTGAAACGAACAGTCTTGGACAACGGTCGGCATTGCCCTAGTCGTCGAGTCAGTGCGTATCCCATTGGAGCCTCTATGCGTCCCACGCACCAACAGTCACGGTGTCCCCGATCTCAATACGGAACGCGGGTGAGGCATGCGCCGCCAAGTTCTTGTGGCGCTTCTCGTATCGGTCTATCATATCTGTGAGCCAAGACAGCATACACTTCAAAAGATAGACGCACTGTATTTGGGGATATAGTGGAGGTAATCCCGTCGGATGATGATCGTCCTGGTCATCTTAGTCGAAACGACACGACCAGTCAAAATACGACCGCGAATAGAAACGTCGCCGGTAAAGGGGCACTTTTTGTCTGTTTTCCGCCTTGAGTACATCAACCTATCTTTAAATCCTAAGACACATACCAATATAAGTGCCGTTGATGGCTTCAGATGGCGTCTTGAAGCCGAGACCGACGTCTTTGTACCATCGCTTTTCCTTGGTCACGACCTTCTTGCCTACTCGTTGTTATCCATACACACGAAGCACACCAGTGCCCAGCCAGCACCAATCCAATGCAAAGCAAATACTATAAGCTCTCCAAATCAACATATTGAACCAATACTTACCGCGCGCCTTGGCATTTTGGAAAAGGTGCTGCTTTTGGAAAGCTTTCTCGATCTATAGGGCGGACAAAAATGAGCTCCAGTGCATTCTAGTACTGAAAGTTTATCATATCGATCTTACTTGCTCAGCCATTTTCTTTTACCGACGCAGGCACCAGAGAAAGAGTCTTGGGGTTTGATGATTGTAAGTCCAAATGATTAGATCAAGCCACCGGCTTGCCTCCGATGAAGCTATACAGCCTCATTAGCGCCGACTCATGACTAAAGTTAATATCGAGTGATGGTCCTGGGTCCACCCATGCGCACATAAAAATTCAAAGAAGACTTTGACTATTCTCTGAATGGGTATGACTCTTCCTCGAAGAGTGTATTGAACAGTGACCGGTAGATGTTGGCGCTTCATCTCACCCTGATGTAATCACACACTCAAACACACGGCTTTGGCCTCACTTTCTCCGTCAAAGAATCATTTCTCACACTGTAACGTTATTTTCGCACACCGCCCCGCCATTTGAGATTCCAAAGCTGGTGGCCAACTCAGTCGTGTTGGAATATTAAATACACAAGGGTCTGATCCATTGAATACACAAGTGCACGTTGAAAGAGCCAGAGCCAAGTACAAAGCGCGTGAAGCAAGTCTATTATAGAAGTTTAGATTAGATAACGGCTGCGGAGAGAACCTTTGTGACGTGCCCATGAATACCCTAGCAGGTCGCAACTCGACCAAGCATCCGACTTTTATCCTTGTCTCTACATGCTCACATCAGTCAGCAATAACACATACAATGCCGGTAGTACGTGGGAATACCTGCTTGTGCTTTGGATTCTTTGAACAGATAACATATAAGTATCCCTTTCTCCTCACAATCGAACATCCATCACAAAATAGCTTGATCGACGAGCGAACTTTCATTCCTCGCGTTGCCACTAAATCCGTCCCATGGCTAGGAATATGTGTATGCCCACACGATTGAGCCGCAATTGGAGGGATCCGTATATTTTTGGCAGCACGAAATGAACTCAGCAGTGGCCGAGTCAACGAAAACAGAGATCGGAGCATTGAGGGCGAGGTTCGAGTCCGCACGTGACTGAAGGAGAGAACAAGCGCCTGTCGACTATTCCATTTCTAACTACGACCCCCACAACCAGTATTGATAAGATTGGCCCTTGATTGTATGACTGATACTTCCTAAGCCTAGCATATCAATATATATAGAAGAGAGCTCCCAGAAGCATATATTACATATAAATGCCGCCCAGATTGCCTGGGGGTTCGAAAGCCGTTGTTGTATTTGTGGTGATACTTGGTGCCTATGTGCTTCAGACGGAGTTGACACAGGCGAGTTTCAGCCAAAATATCGTTGAGCTTCAAATATTGATACCACATTATATTAGTATGTCCAATCTTCGCTGCAGTATAGGCAGCCATATTTGTTATTGTAGGTTAATCCGGTTAATTCCGTGTCCTGTCCTCACAACTTTCACCAAAAGCTACATTGCACACTCTGCATTCGTGGTCGTACTTCCTCTCCATCTCCTTTGGTTGAAATGGTCCACCAGCAATAGCATATCCACATATACAAAATCCCTCTGGAACGTCATGCAATATCAAATCCTCGTCCGACAGCCCAGCACCCAAGACGACTCTGAGTTTCCTTGGGTTCGGTACATAGCCTTCGTATCAATCACCACTGCTGGTATGACATGCCCAGCTTTGCTCTGGTATGCAAGCGTGTCACTGGCGCCGTACGTCAAATCCTCCCCGCTATTCTCAACGCTTACTTGAATCTGACCCTCTTCTCGCCATGTGCCTCAGAGTTAGCGACGTGACCGCCATCTTCAATACACATGCCTTTTGGGCCTACCTCCTCAGTACCGCACTCATTCCACCTCAAGATGGTGCTTCACGATGGCAACTTCACAAACTTCTTGCTGTTCTCTTGGCTTGCGCAGGAGTTTTTGCAACTGTATACGGAAGTGCTGATGCAAGTCAAAATGCAGGCGCGGCGACCGTTGCAACAGTGGGCTCCACTGCACTCTTAGGCAACATCCTGACTACCATATCCGCCATTTCCTATGCTCTCTATCAAGTTGCCTACAAGAAGTATGCTGTGCCGGATGCGCACAGAGAAGTAGCGTATCAAGCACTGCGAACAGAAGAAGGAGAGATGCAACCGGGAAACCAAGCGCCAGACAAGGATCTGCTGCCGTTTGGGTTGTTTGCTAATTTCATCACCTCGACCGTAGGACTTGCGACCTTGGGTGCACTATGGATCCCTGTTGCCGTCATGCAGTGGACTGGAGAAGGCAAATTTGATCTCCCTGCGGACGGTTGGACTACAACGTGTGTGGCCGCGATCGCAATATCAGGGTTGACATTCAATGCCGGGTTTATGGTAAGTTTTACCAGATCTCGCTGGATTGCTTGGAGATGTAGCGCACTTTGTATGTAGATCCTGCTATCGCTTTGGGGGCCGATTGTAGCAAGCGTGGGGAACTTGTTAACAATCGTCCTGGTTATGGCTGTGGATGGTAAGCAGAATATCCTTATTCTTCTGGAGCCCAACCTTTCACTAATGCACCATATCCAGTCTTAATCTCAGGACTTACCGTAGTGACGGTTTGGAGTTTACTAGGCTCAGTGCTCATTATCTCAGGGTTCACTATATTAGTTTTAGATAACGCTCTAACACTCCGCCTGTAATGTATAGCCGATACTTAACGATAGCCTCAAGGTTTTCAGAGTGAATAGTATATAGACATGCTTTGGCACTCTATATGCGTCTCCGCTACGTTCACATTGAGTTGTTCTTCCTCCCTTCTTCCTTCCTGATCCAAAATTGGAACTCGTATTTAGTTCCTTTCTCCTCTTGGACCCCCTCGGGAACATCGAATCCGACCCACTCCACTAGCTGAGAATGCGATGCTCTTGTCCAGCGGTCATCCGCCCTGATGTCAGGAAAGAATGCATCGCATTCTTCATATGCAGGCTCGAGCACGCGTGTGAGCAGGACGCCAGTTGTGCTAGGGTCCTCAAGAGCCTGAGTATAGAGCGAGGCGCCGCCGATTATGAATACTTTCTGCAAAGAGAGTGTGGAGAGTTGAGCAAGGGCTTCTTCCAACGACGATGCGAGAATAGGAGGTGGCGTAACCGTATCTTCCGTGACGGGTTGGTCCCTGTGAAGCCATTTAATGTACCATTCCTCGCGCCCAGTAACTCTGCCCGCTCACAGTTTGAACTCCTTTTGAGAGCTAATTACCACGTTCAAGCGATCCCTAAGCGGTCGAAATTTAAGTGGGATGCTCTCCCAGCTCTTCCGGCCCATGACTACTGCGCTTATTGCCCTCCCATTATTTACGGTGCCCGACTTTGTGACGCGAGCAAAATAAGCCATTTCACGAGGGAGCCGCCATGGCAGGCCACCTCGAACACCGATTCCGTTTGCAAGGGTTGCTGCGACGACAAGCGTGAGTTGTGGAGGAGTTCTAGTCGCACTCATCGTCGTGGAATGGAAGTCGTTAGAGTGTTTGGTTGGCGTCTATTAAATCACGTGGGATCTTCGGGTGGCACAGGAGGCGCCACAAAACGTTTGATGCGTGTTTTGGCCATCGCGCTCATGGGGCTTTCCTAAATTTCATGAATACATGGGTAGGAGGACTTGTTTTTTCAACTATATATCAAACTATTATTCCCTTGCCCTTACGTTGTAGAATGGAACGTGTTCATTCGGGGGGCTAATCAACCTTGTTTATACCAACTCGGTTACTTAGTGATCGGTGTGATGGTCATGTGTCGTGGTTTCCCTCTTCCGAAGCCCAGCCTCGTTTTCCTTTCTGGACCTGGACTCAAACGCATGTGTGGCAGTTTCCTGGATAAATGCTATCCTTTTACCGTGAGAGACAAGTGCAGGGTGACGGATCTGTGACAGCGTTAAATAGGGGATAAGTCGCTTTCGTAAGTTCCCGCCATGTTCAGAATGATGCGGGGCAGTTAGGGTGCTCAGGAGACTTAGGAGCCTCAAGTCATGTCCGGCCGAGGCTTCTGATATCGCTCTCATGGAAACACAATATCAGGTACACACCTCTCTACGTGTATGTAGCCCGGGGTTGACACAGACTAAGCGGGCGAGGGACGGGTCGTCTGTAGGAACCTTTGTCCACGGATATATGCCATTCGTGGTTAGTCGGCGGAGTCAGAGGCAATTGACACTTGTCCACCTGGCGTGAATGGGGGGTTATTCTGCCCACTTTCCTGTGACGGAAATCCAGAGGTAAAGCGCATGATGGCGATGGTTTACTGGAGAAGCAATATAGCTGCTTCGGGGATTTCATGTTCCATAATCCGAACCTCTGAACGGATCGGAGGGTGGGAGCGCGATGAGTGACCCGGTAATCAAGATGGGCCATGCCTCGTCTGTGACATTGATAGCATACAATTTGCCCGAAGGCATGCAAGTAAAAGGATCGGAAAAAAGACCACAGCAACAGTGTGACATGCATGCGGATAGAAATGCGGCATATAGGCTAGTATTAGATTGAAGGTGATAATTTGCTACTTGCCGCTGCGACACGGCCTCATCTGGACACGATTAGGCGTCATCATGAGATGCGGAATGGCCGGACTCGCCCCTTGCCCATGGGAAAGTGGCAGGTAGACAAGGTCCAGAATGCGAGCGGTGATGAGAGAAGATGGCATGAATGATCTGCGCTGCAAAAAAGGGTACGGTAGCTTCCACCAAGCGAGCGTGAGGCCAGTGATTGCGAGCCTATTTGCGAGCACGTCGTATACGGTGGGGCCGAGTGCTGTGAGCTGTCGCAGGGGCGAGGCGAAGCGCCGGGGAACAGAGCAAAACAGGGGCAAATACTGAACAGACAGGTGTTTGATATTCTCTTCCAAGTTCTCACGCCCTGAACTTGCCTCAAGAGTCGGTCCGCCGCAATGCGTACGATCGTGCGGTCACCATCGCTGAACCAGTCACCTGTGTCGGTACATCCACCGTCCGAACCTGCATTCCCGTCGCCACTTGCCCCGTTTCAGCCGGCTTTCGTCGCCATGGACAGGCACCAGCCATCCGCCACGCCGCCTTCGGCACGCGCCAACCTTGAGCTGCTACTCAATGCTATAGACGATGGCACCAATCCATCAGAAACGAACAGCAGTGTCCCAAACGACCCCGCGATGTCTATCCACTCGCTGCTCGCCGCAAGCCAAGCGCTTCCGTCGCCGCCTCCGCTCCCGTGGCAGGCGGAAACACCCGGTGCTGGCCCCTCGACTCTCCCGGCTCCACCAATTGCTCCTCCTATCCAGGAGGATACTGTGCGTCGATCTCTGTTGGTTGGTTTTGCGTCTAGGGCTCACTTGGTTGACTTTACAGCCCGGAAAACGTAAACGTGACGAGGCGACTTCGCCTGAAGAGTCGCGTGCAAAGATCAGGCGCACTGTTCGGGACCACCTTGTGCTTGATTACGCTAGGGTACTGCCGACCCCGTCAATGACCACTGTTGTCTGCCTCCATGCCGCAGTGGCGCAAAAGTCGTACGGGAATGAAAAGCGCTTCTTGTGCCCTCCTCCCGTTGTCCGCATCGAAGGGCCGCTTCGACAGCCACGTAACCAGCAACTCTCGATGCGCATTGTTACAGAGACCGGTGAACGCACCAACGAACAGCGTTCTGCACTCGATGAGATGATGCAAGCTAGCTTCAAAACTCTCCACGTATCCGGGACGGCTGGATTGAAGGCCAAGAATTTCCAGCTCGTACTCGACATCACCGACCCTGACTCGTCCCTTGGTACTACTCCATGGGCTAGCTTCGAGAGCACCCAGATATCCATCATTTCAAAGCCGTCCAAGAAAACAGCTAAAACACGCAACATGTCCTCCTGCATTCTTGCTGGTGGCCCGGTTTCCCTCTTCAATCGAATCAATTCCCAAACTGTACGCACCAAATACATGGCCGTTGAAGGAGGGAGGCTTAGCGCAAGCAACTCGGCATGGTCAGCATTCAGCGTCACGGTGGTTCGCTCTCCAGCAGAGTCGGATGATTCCCCCGAGACGGTTCCTGCCCAACTCTCGTCTCCCACACATGCAGGCTCCGCACGTGCTGCTTCCGTCAGCCTTCGGTCTTATTCGTCTTCGGTCGCTGCACGACCCGTTACCTATGGCTCCGAAATAATATTGACCGATCAGTTGACGGGCGTCGCATCCGACCCTCTAATCATCCGCAAGGTTGACAAGAGTCGAATTATCAATGATGACGGCGGTCCAGTGAGTCAGATGCAGAAGATTGCACTCCAGAGAATAGCGGATGACGGGCAGCGGTACTACCTCTCCGCGTCGGGTACCATTGCCGGTCCAGGATTTGGAGGAAGCGCGGGTGCGAACGGGCTCGGCCTCACGGATGTCAAAGCCACAGATCGTCAGGGAGGTCCACAGATGTTGCACTATCAAGCGCCACGAACACGGGAAGAAAGGAGCGTGCATGGGACAACAGTTGTGGATGAAGTCGATGACTGGCTCTGCTGGACAATTGTGGGAATTTGTGAGTAGCAGGCGCGTAATACGAGTTACCTGCATACTCATTGATGGTCTCCAAAGCAAAGTTCCAGTACACATTTTTCGACGCTCTGGGTACGTTTGGGACCACTCCTCCTCGCCCAATCACACCCTTTCCGACCATATGCACGGTACCAACGTACCGCCCTTCGACGCACACGCTTGAACTCGTGGTGTCCAACTTCTCCAGCGATAACCCAGAAACGGGGCAGTCGGAATCTCTCGAAATCTGGCTTGGGAATATTGGTCCTCTCCGACAGCGCATATATAGATCAAACCCTGCGACTGGGAATATGCCGGCGGTACCACCACCCAGCGTGCCATATGCCAAAGCAGCGGCAGGTGCATTACCCAATGCCGCAGACCCGTCTGCTGCGATATCTGCCGCGGCCAAAGCGGTTCTGGATTTTGTCGATAAGCCTGGGGGTGCTGGGGCGAGTGAACGAGCCACTGGTTCAAGCTCGACGTCTGTGTTCAGACGGTCTTCGGTTATGTCACCTTCTCAGACGATCGTGGTGGTGGATATGCCTCCCATCCCAGATATTGTGCGCACAATGCAGGAGAATGTTATGAGTCCTGGGCATCTGCTCGCGGCTGGGCTTTTAAGCCAAGTCGCTCAGCAAGCGCAAGTGTCGCGGCGAAAGGACGGAGACGATGCCTCTGGACGGGAACGAACGGACGAGGCCGCGGAGCGTACAGCGGCGATCGCCTCGGCGCTCGCTGCAGCGACTGAGGGCGCGGCTGGAACAGTACCGGTCGTGCCGCCCGAGGCACTCGAACCTGGCGCACCTCCATCGGCACATATGGCGCGTGGTCTGCCGCTGTTGTTCATCAGGGCGAGCGACGGCGCGGGGTATCATTCCGGCCGTTCGATCGCGTGCGAGAGTGTTTTTGCTTCGGGAGCGACGGGAGAGTGGGTGCAGGCTGCACAGGCGGTTGCTGGGGCAGCCAACGGTTCTGGGTTGGATGCATGCTTGACTCTGAGGGTTGTTTGATTATATTTTGCGTTGGAGTTGGTGCGATATTTATTGTGATGTTCCCTCTTGGTTTGTGCTATCGTTATGTGTGGGGCGTGCGTTGGACAGTCTGTATCGGTAGCGTGCATATATGAGCCTCGGGCTTGTAAATTTTTTTCCTGCTGGTGTGTGCTGGGGTAGTCTAATCGAATTTCTTGGTGCTCCTGCCCACAACAGCCTTCTGGCCTCGCTTGCGACTGGGCGCGGTCGACTTGGTGATTTGCGGAAGGAAAGGTGCCGAGACCGAGGCTCGCGACGCGTCTGGGGAGACAGAGAGCGGCAGGGATGGGGCCGAGTGCACGGGCTAGGCAGGGGGGGAATGCGGGGATCTGTCGTCGGCTTTGGCTGTGCGCGTGCGATAGAGTGTCGGCCGCACCGTCTTGGGTGACGACAAGTGACTATCGTGTTGGAATCGGCCTCGGCGCTTCGGAAAAAGTCTGAAAAGATAGCGTACAAAAACGCCCCGGCAATCGCCCCTCGCCCTAGGGCCCCAACCACCACCACCAAATCCATCTGCACACGTACGTATTGCTCGCATGCGCCCTGCATACACAGCACATCACCTGACGCCCATCTCTTGCTCGCCCCCAACGACGACCGCGACCACTACCACTCCGACCAACACATGTTCGCGTCCCAGGAGGCATACGCGTACTACACCAACATGAGCATCCAAACCGACCAAGTACGTTCCCGTCTCGAGTGGCTCTCGACGCTCAGCGCTGGCCCTGAGCCGTCCGAGGAAACCAAGTATCTGCGCAAGGTTCGTGCTCGGTGAATTTCATTTGAGACCCGGGGCTTATGGTTCGCATCGTGCATAGACGTCGATCATCGCGACGATTGGTGAGCATGCCCTGCTGTCAGCGCATCCTATTCAATGTTGGCTCATCACGTTCATCGGCCAGGTCCCAAGGTGAACAATGTTGAGATGCTCGGCCGGCTGCGCAAGGCCGGTATGAACGTCGGTCAGTCTCTCTTCAACACTAGCCTCCCAGCGCCCCAACCATATCAGGCTAAATGCGTCATGTTTTTCCAGTTCGGATGAACTTTTCCCACGGATCATACGAGTACCACCAGAGCGTTATCGATAACGTACACAAGCTTGTCGAACGTGTGTAAAATGCCCAGTCCCAGCTTGGCATGTCCGTGAGAGCTAATTCGGTGCATCGTTTATCCCATTTGTAGTGGAGCCCGAAGGCCGCCCGTTGGCCATTGCGCTCGATACCAAGGGACCCGAGATTCGTACTGGGTTGATGCGCCCAGGGTGTGATGTGGGTTAAACACGATGCTCATATTGATGATCGGGGTTGATGAATTTGATCGTGACCACAGGATGTCAAAATCCCCGCGGGACACGAATTTATCGTCACGGTTGATCCTCAATATGCCGAGCTCTGCGATGACAAGCGGCTTTTTATGGATTATCGCAACTTGCCTGCCGTCACCGCTCCCGGAAAGTTGATCTATGTCGACGATGGTGAGTGATCACTTCTGCTACACATACCTTACTTACATGTCGATTGTAACAGGCATCCTCTCTCTCCTTGTGCTTAGTATCGATGGCACCGATGTTCACGTCCGTGCCGTGAACAACGGCACCCTCTCGTCGCGCAAGGGTGTGAACTTGCCCAAGACCCCTGTCGACCTCCCTGCGCTTTCTGAAAAGGACAAGAAGGATCTCCAGTTTGGCGTCAAGAATGGTGTCGATATGATCTTCGCGTCGTTTATCCGTCGCGCACAAGACGTGGTCGATATCCGTGAGGTTCTCGGGCCCGACGGCGCGTCGATCAAGATCATTGTCAAGATTGAAAACGAGCAGGGTGTGGAGAACTTTGACGAGATTCTGCGCGAGGCCGACGGTGTCATGGTCGCGCGTGGTGACCTCGGTATCGAAATTCCAGCTAGTCAGGTCTTTATTGCCCAAAAGATGATGATCGCCAAGTGCAACATTGCCGGAAAGCCAGTTATCTGCGCTACCCAGATGTTGGAGGTGAGTTGGATCATCCAACTAGGAGTATATGCAACTGACGAGGATCGAATCTAGTCCATGACCGTAAGTCTCGATAGTAAAAGGCGGCGAAACATTTCCTAACCGTACCCTAGTACAACCCTCGCCCAACCCGCGCCGAAGTTAGCGACGTGGCCAACGCTGTACTCGATGGCGCCGACTGCGTCATGTTGTCTGGAGAGACTGCCAAGGGATCGTACCCCATTCAGTCTGGCAAGTGGCCTCTCTTGTTATCCTCGGACAGAGGAGCTGACCTTCAACTTCAGTCCTCATGATGGCCGAGACTTGTTTCCTCGCCGAGTCTACCATCTGCTACCCACCCTTGTTCGATGAGCTTCGCGCAGTTACTCCTCGACCGACTGAGACTGCCGAGACCATCGGTATGGCCGCCGTCGCAGCTGCCTCTGAACAGGGCGCGAGCGCTATCCTTGTCTTGTCCACCAGCGGCAACACTGCTCGCCTGATCTCCAAGTACAGGCCCAGCGTTCCCATCATCACCGGTGAGTGTTCTTTTCGTTATAGCGACTCGCAGGACTGACGACGGGCCCAGTTACTCGCAACATTCAAACCGCGCGTCAGATACACCTCCACCGCGGCTGCTATCCGTTCTGGTACCCAGAGCCGCGCGGCATCGAGGCGTCGCAGTGGCAGCGCGACGTCGACAACCGCATCCGATTCGGTCTGCGCAGTGCGCTCAATCTCAAGATCATCCGGACGGGCACAACGGTAATTGCCGTTCAGGGCTGGAAGGGCGGCCTTGGCCATACCAACACCCTCCGGATCTTGTCTGTGCCGACAGACCCGGCGGATTTGGAGAGCGTGCCGCTGGGTGCGTGACGGTTTAATTGAATAAAGCGTGTATAGATAATGGACAAAGTGAAATCATGATTCTTGAAATTTATCGCATTACATTGAGCTGGAATGAAGCGAGTTTTGTTTATTGTACTGTCTTGAGTTGTTAGATGCTGACCACTACTGGGAGAGGTTGGCGTATTTCATGGTGATGCTAGGGAGGCATCGTCTCAAAGACAAAAGTGCAAGAAATGTCTTTTTATGAAGATAAATAAGAGATTTATGAAGAGCGCTGACTAACCCGATTCGAGCGGCGAAGAAAAGTATTCAAAGATAAGGTGATGACCTAGACCCCGGGTGACGCACGTCAAACGGTTCAATTCTATTTAGTTTGTATATTAGGCGTTGATGCCAGCGCTGGTCGAGCACACTGTGGCAATGCCGGTTCCGTAACGTAGGCTATATCGAATGCCAAGCCGACGGAGGAGCAGATCAGGGCTCTCCGCTTGACAATCATCCGTCTCCAACGCCCTAGCGGTGCCTGTCGGCAGCGCAGCAACGAGTGGGGTAGCGACGTGGGCGACGGCGTGGGCGACGTCGGGCATGGTGGGGAGTGGTGATCCCCCCCTATCCGTCACGTGGGGGCTGGAGGCGAAGCACGTGGAAGGACTAAGCGTTTTGCAGCGCCAGCACAGGGACATCCTAAGCGACAACGACCGGGCCCATGGTCCTCTCTGTCTTCTGATTTTTCTGTACATTATCCACACCTATTGCGCGCTTGACGCGTTGCACAGAAACCTCCCGGGGCTCGTGTCTGTCTACCTCATGCCGCATCGAGACGGAAAACCGCGCCTCTCCCCCTTGCCGTCGTACACAAACGCATGGAGGAGAAGCACCATCTCACATCCCGCACGTCTGCCTGGACGACCACCTTCTACATCCCCCTCCCGTTCCGCCCGTCCCACCGCCTAAAGCTCGTCTTGCCTATCCCCCAGCGAGTGTGGAGCGTAACCTCGTCCAGGATGAGCAGAAGGCGCGCATTTGCCGTTCTCTGTTTTATCTTCCTGACCCTCATCTGGGTGAGCTTTGCGTTCCACAAGCGCTATGTGGGCAAGCAGAAGGCCTGGCCGAAACCCATCCCAGACAAGCCCCCAACGCTGGTGTTCAGAAAAACGGAGCTCCAAAAGATCTGGGATTGGGAGATTGCGAGTGGCCATTACCCAAGCAATAGACCTAGTGAGCTCGCCTAGCTGTACCCATCGTCGCATCTGCTCATCCCACGATTTGGCGCATAGTACCTTCCGTTCTCGGCCTAACGATCCCACCACCAAACCCAGGTTTACCTGCAGTAGACACTAAAAACGGCAACCGGCTAAAGCCACCTGGCGGCAGGGCGACCTATTCTGTCGGTACAGGCCCCTCGCGCAAATATGTCACGATCAAGTCCGAACCTCCGAACGCCCACTACCCACCGAGGCCAACCCCAGGTGGGATCGCAGACTTGGATATTATTATGGATCATTGCGACTTTTCCGCCAACAAGGTTCGCACAGAGACTCGTTCCTGAAATTCCTGGCTGACATGGATGCGCTTAGTACGTGCGCGACTGCCTGGAGCTTATGCGCATCGGAACAGGGATTGACGGAGAAAAACGGCTGCGTCGCACTGATCTCGACCGTTATAACTTTATCTATGTCGAGGACAAGGCCAGCACTACTCCACCTGCACAGAAACAGGTTCAGCCCTCGGCTATGCATAGCATTGACCCAGACGACCCAGACGCAGGACTTGTGTTCAATCGACGGGGCGAGTTTGAGCCTGCGCTTAAACTCCCACCTCCGCGTCTGCGAAAGGCTTCTGGCGACGCGTGCGACCCTAACCACCCCCGCATTTACCACATGTTCTGGACGGGCGAGTTCACCGACAAACCCTACATGGCCTTGATGTCGTATCTGTTTACTCAAAACCTCGGTCTTGGTGAAAAGCCCGGCGCGCCGACCCCAGCAGGACTTTGTCGGCCCGAGTTTTGGATGTGGATCAACCCTGGCCCGGCCGCCGCGGTCCCGAACCCGTCTGCGTTCCGTGATATGTATGAAGGGCTCAAATTGAGCCCGTGGGCCTCGCCATTTTTGCACGAACGTTTCCAGGACGTGATCAAGTTCAAGATGTGGAATACGACTGAGCAACTGGACAGCATTCCCGAGATCAAGGATGAGTGGCGAGAATTTGAGGCTACGCTGTTCAACTCTGGAGGAGTCGTGTACGAGGTCAAAAAGGCAGCCGGTGCCAACGACACGAATGCTCAAAAGGGCGTACTCGGACGCGTCGGCTCAGACTCTGCACAAAACTATGATCGAATGTCGACAATTCTCTCGGACATGGCTCGCTTCATCCTCTGCCACAGGTTCGGTGGCACGTATCTCGACGCAGACACGATCCTGCTCCGCGACTGGGAAGAACTCTGGGGTTGGCCTGGCGCATTCGCCTACCGATGGTCTCGACTCGAAGAGTACAACACCGCTGTTCTTCGTTTGAACAAGGGCAGCGCGTTGGGCACGTTCTTGTTCAGGACCGCGTTCCGCAACGGCCTAGATTTCCATCCGATGACTGTTTGGCGATATATGCGTGATGCACACCTCCAAGGCCTGTTGCTCAGATTGCCGGATGCGCTGTTTGATAGCGCGTGGTTGAATACGGAAGATTATCAGCGGGATCGGCCTGCGTTCCCATTCTTTACCGAGTAAGTTTTTTTCGTGCTGGGTAAGCCGCATCGAGGTCTCATGATCGTGGCAGTTTCCAGCAGTTTTTCGAACCCAAGAAGGTAGATGCAGCCGCGCCAAATGTGCTCGGATTCGATGGATTCTTTAGGGGGGCGTATTCATACCATTTCCATAACTTTTGGCAAGTACCTTTCGGGCCTCGTACATCATTCATGATTTAACACTACTCCGATTAGGTGGCTGCCATTTGACAAGGTTCGCAACTATCCTGACCTTGGAGAGCGTTTCCGCGCAGGAGAGCAGCGTGCGAAAGACAACCTCTTGCGCAAAGCCAAAGCTCTGGCAAAGAGTGCTGGAGACGACCCCAACCACCTCAATCTCGAGTTTCAGCAAGTCGACCCAGCAGATCTATCGTGGGCAACGGTCCTGAAGCGAACGTTTGAGGCATACATCCGAGGTGAACGACCAAACATGTACGGTGAATGGATCAAATGGTGAGCGAGGGTCATGAGGAGACCTACACACACGTACTACGAACGCGCGCCGGTGGCGAACGAACGATGGGACGTTTGTAGGCTACACAAAGTCGGTTATCTAGCTACTGGATAGGTAATGTAATTAGGGGAGAGGAGGAGGTGCTATAAAAATTTCGATTCCCTGTTCTTAGATGTTTAGCTAGTGTTGCGTTTTTATGAGTGCTTGATGCTACAAGTTGATTTGTTGGCTATGTTGTTGGGACAATCGTATTGATTTTGATTATAGACCGGTTCATCTCGCTGCTTCTTGTGTCGGAGCTACAAGGGAGGTTGAACACGACTGGACAGATACACAATTTGATCGAGTCATTCTTTTAATGTCACATACGCACCGATTCTACTTTTGTCATACCTGAGCACTGGGGTAAGAGAAAGGCGTTTGTGTCACCAGCATAGCCACTCTCGCAAAACCACAAACCCGGAATCAAATATTTCGGCCGTTGCATGAGACACCAGCAACTCTTAATAACTTGTCCTCTTCGGAGTGACATATACAAAAATTGGAACGATACAGAGAAGATTAGCATGGCCCCTGCACAAGGATGACACGCTAGTTCAGAGTGGACGGTCTACGGACCGCAATATTTATTTTGCCCATGGTTTGAAACCGTGTTGATCTTTGGCCTGCTTATTGGAGCTACTGGCGCCTAGTGTCTAACACCTTCAAAACCAGGTTGGAATTGGAATCAATTGCTTTTGCGGAATCCGTACACGATCCTGGATTCACATAGACAGGACGATTCAGGGATATACGATTGTCATGCGCCATTACACCCACATCAGCCAAATATTGGTTTTGGTTTGAGCATACAGCGGGGAGGAAACAACAGAAACAAAGAAAACGTCGAAGTGTGAGCGGGTAAGAGTGTTCGGGGATGAGCGAGGTCGTGAATAGGGTCAATCGCCGGAGGTAAGCCGTGTTTGCCGTCAGCCCTAGCGGTCGACTCGCGCTCGTGGGGGGGGGGGGGGAATCATTGTCCAATGAACCAGATGGCCGAGTTTGGGCTATAACTGGTCCCGGGATATTCCATCCGACCGACTGTATGCTCGAGCCTATGCACAAGATGCTCGGCCCCAGGGCCCTGGACTCACCCCAATCCAAGGCGCCGAGGGACTGGTGTTGAGCAAGCGCTGGCCCCGGGATATGCTGCCAGCTAACGTGCTGGGGTCGACCCGAGTGCCGTGCCGAGGAGATTAATTGCCCTCAATTAACAGCGAAGTGAGTTGAGAGGATGGAGTAGCCGTGAAGGTGCAGTACCATTGTGACTGTATGCACTGTTGGCTGCCAGAATACAGGTGTCGGTTGACTTACATGTCTATGGTGGAAGCCCCCGTGGCTAGTAACCTGGGAGGTTTGGAGGATAGATCTGAGGATGATAAGAATTTACAATGAGGCAAGTGGCTGGTGTCAGGACCTAGCGCGACAATCGTGGTATAGTACGTTCATCTGGCAAGGGGTCAGCGTCAGACAGTGCCATAGTGGGGATGGTGCGACTTGGTGCTGGTAACAGCAAACGACAATACAACTGCAAATTTTGATATGGAAGCAGAGAGTATGTCGAGGTAGTGGAGGATGGTGGTATGTGAATTGAGCGGGATCATCCCTTGAGGATACCGGCCGATGTGAAAACACGGACAGGCGAGCAAGCAATATTCCCAGCACGGCTGCTGAAGGGTTTTCACCTCCTATGCGGATGCGTTGGGTTTCTGAGGCCTGGGCACCACTTGGCGGGCCGTACATAGGAAATTCACATAAGTCGACAGTGACAGCCTATGTCTGGTCCTCACATTTGGATATCGGGATGGGTGAATAACTATCGACGCATCTTTTCCCCGAAGTGTAATGTCAATGAGCAGAGGAGCTGACAACGCATATAGACTATCATTGACTTATGTTCATCAATAGCTCTGCCAAGAATAAGGAGTCAGAAGGAAATGTACTAAATATGCGTCGGGGGGAGGGAGTAATCTCTGGGTCAGCCGAGACAGGGCGGGGGTGTCCGTGACGGTAGTGAGCACCATTCATTGTCACATTTCTTTAACGCAAAATTTGAACGTATTTAAGACAATCCGGGCAGTTAACAATGTGAGAAAGTGAGGGATCTCGAGGGGTACTCACGCCTGGCTTACAATACATTGGTGGCGTTTTGAGAACCACAATCCTGAGCTGGCCGCCCGATCTTTGCCTGATGCTCGCTGACGGACCGTTCCTGAACATCGAACTGGACTGTGGCTTCACTTTTTTCGACACACTTGCAAACTCGCCGCGTCACGCGTATTGAGCATGGGCCCAAAGCGACATGTATGCATGCTGGCATAAATATCTGCGCCTATTGAAACATGTTGTAGGAATCAAAAGTGCTGTGCTCACACGAAGGCAACTGTGTGTTTAACGCCATTAGATAACTCCTGTGACTGTGTCACTCACCTTCAGGTATTTAGCCTTCTTGAAGTTCTGCTACACTCCACATTTATTGGCGATGAGCGTCGTTTAGCATAGGTCCTCACGCGCATCCTGTTGGCGTATTTGGTTCACATAACTTTACGCAAGCATTCAACGCCAGGCTAATTAAAGCCCCAACTAAACCTCGAGCAAATGGCGGGAAAAAATCCTAAAATTTCCTCTGATTGAGGGAGTTATATATATAGTCAAAAGTCAATATATTATAGAGGATGTTCTATAATAATCTAGCTGTATCATAGCTTGGAGCTAGTGGATAGTGTGTGATGCATAAATTAACTACCACTAAGGGCGTTGGTTTGGATAGCAGCAAGGATTAAAGGAAAGTGGAGGACCAAACTAATGCGAAGTGAGTGTTCAACACCATACAGAATAAGATAGATGCTACAAGTCCATATTTATCGGGTATCGTTTTGGGCAGTGGCGTCTCCATTTGTATTCTCAGCCTCGCCAACCGTATCGTTTGTATTCCTGCGCCTCTTTAGAAGGTCGGAGAGCTTACGCCCCTCTGGTGCTGGAGGGAGCTCGACAAGACTGACTCGACGCCCAGCGCGAGTAGCATGCCATACCTCTGCCTGTTCCTCCGCCTCTTCTTCGCTGACTGCTGAAGTTCGGTCTCCCTGCTCCAGACTTGATCCATGTGGGTTGCCGCCCGACGAGACATGGGATATCCCACTGCGCGAGGAGGCTGCAAATGACGGGCGAGGGCGCAGTGATGCGTCAGACTTGCGAGGCGTGGAGGGAGCAAGTTGATCGATTTCGATTTCTGGAGTAGTCAACGATGTATCGTTCTTGCCCACAGTGAGCGTTGGGTCCTCCGCTGGATCAGGATAGTCGGTTGCAGAATGGAAGGACCAATTCGCCGAGGCGGCTGCGGACGCATCGGAGCCAGCAGGAGACGGCCGGCGTTCGGTCTTTGTGGTCTCTTCTGGAACATTATCGTGCACAGAAAGTGTCATACGGGGTACAGTACGCGATAACTGCTCCTTCGCGGCCTGTAGCGCGATCATTTTGAGCTGCTCCCGTTCTTCCTCCTCGGCAGTCAGGTCTGCAGTCAATATATCTCGATGGCAAGCTAGCTTGGCCATATCTATTCGGATTACTTGGATGCGCCTAGCAAGAACCTCGGTGGCAACCCTGATTCGATTCCGCGTCGCAAGCTGGAATGGGGCGAGCACAGCAAAGTTCCGTGCGATGCGAAGCTCGCTCTGGAGATGCTGTTCCGTCGTGGTGATCTTTGCTCTGAGCTCGTTGATTTTGAGTGTAACGACTTCGGCTCGGGTAGTCATCCGACTTCTCATACCGTCTTCGCTCGCAAGAGAGGTGTCGGATGGTTGATGGACGCCCAAGCTGCCCGCTCGGTAATTAGTTTGTCGGGGTGGTGCAAGCCCGCTCCTTGGGTATGTGTTGTAGGAGGCGGCAAGCTCGGCCTTGATCTCATCAAACGTATCCTTCATACCTCCATCCGTTGGTTCGACAATCGCGTCCAGCTCCACCTCAGACGAAACATTAGACCTATTCTCCGGAGACCTCTGCAATGGGGAGGCCTGTGGCGCGTCCTCTTCGGGCTCCACTGGAGCAGTCCAAGCTGAGGGCGGTGCAGCCAACTTGCCCAAACGTCGATCTCGCACATGCGAAGCTGCCGCAGCGACGCCCGTCGCGCGACTCTCCTCTACGTTCATGACGGGTTCTCGCACTCGTACGCCAGCTGTCTTGAGCGCACTCGCATAATTAATTCGAGAAATCCACTCGTTCATATCTTGTTCGTTGTTGGCCTGCATGAGTTGTTGCTTTCCAGTGGGCATAACAAATCGGAATACATGCGCATACTATTGTTCGTATTTAGTGAATGCTTTCCGATGGTTTTGTAAACTAAACTTACTTTGCCGTAGCTCACGTCATATAAAGCGACAGTATCTTTCAGTGAAATTACCTCTTCGGGTTTCAACGAGTTGGTTTGCTGAATTGGTTCGTTCGAGCCATTCACTCCCGACGCCCCAGGAGCAAGGGCGGCCCAGGACGCCTCACGGAAGAATAGTAACTGAGAGCCAGTTAATACAACAGCCCATCGGCGCCATTTGCGGCTACCAGCTCGACGGCCACCGTCCAGAAGATCGTCTATAATTGTGTTGAGCAAATGGCAAGCCAACTAGTATCACTTTGGGTGCTCACCCTTTCGAGACAACAGTCCTGATTTGTTGACCCCAATGCGCACAGGCTCCATCCCAATGCCTGCAATCTCAAGCTGCATATTGGATGTAAAAGCGCGACGGAGTTGTGCAGCGTCCAAAGAATCTGCCGTTCCGGTAAAGCTAAACGGCGAGGCTGGGGGGATGTGCTGGTCGACTGGCACGCGCAATGGATCAAGCAGGTTCTGAAGATGACCCGAGTTAGGCATGAATGACTGTAGTCTGCAGATGCACGGACCTGCGTGATAATATAGTACGGATCGATTTTGGGCTTGCCACCAAGTAGGGTGCCGCTGCTGTTCACGCTCGATGTCCCGGAAATGCTTCCCCTACTTGCTAGAGCTTCCGGAACAAATCCTCGCAGGCCGTTGACGTCTGTAGGGTCCTCGATGAAGATGAATGGCGCAAAGACAATATTATCAAAATAACACTATTGGAAAATCCATCAAGTGCTTCAATACGAAACTAGTAGAAAACGTACGTCCAAGACTTCAGGTGAAACCCCTGCCATCCTTGTGTTCTTAATATAGTCCGCCTTGGTCATCTTATTTTTGTTGCTCTTGTTGAACGCATCGGTATGCAACATCATTAAGCTAAACGCAAGAACATATGCATGGTCTATTTTAGCGTGCGTGAGTATCTGGTGCCTTGTTGTATACAGCCAACGAACCTTCGCCGACAAATAGCCCCGGATTACATTCTGTGTAACGCTTTGCAAAGGCTTCCATCACACGATCAATCTGCTGAGTCTCCTTAGGCAAATTCAAGTCCATCAATAGTCGACGCAATGCAATATCGAGTGGGTCGAGCACAAAATTGAACCGACCCAGGTATAATTGAAGCGCGGCGACATGAAATGGGTCTGATCTGTTTGGGTATGAGATTAGTATCATGTCAACGGGGGAGGACAAAACTAACTTGGAAGCAAGCGCGCCCGCAATCTCCGTCTTGCTCACGGCTGCCAATAGTCTATTCAAGTATAGTTCAGGTGTTTCGTCTTCACCACGTTTCGGAACAGGTCCGCCCTTGCTTGATCCAGGGCGTACAGGAGTCGGACTCAAGCCCAACCCTCCCGGACTGACCCCATCGGCCGTTATTCTGCCTCCTGGACCCGCACTTCCAAAAACTCCACTCAATCGCCTTAGTAGCGGCGGATTTGTACTCGACCGTGGACGCAGCGGCGAACGTAACAGGACCGAAGAGGCTCTACTGCCATTAGGCGAACCGACTGTAAAAGTACTAGACGAGCCCAAATTACCGCCATGTTGGTTGTGTCCAATGCTGGATGTGCGTCCCCCAAGACTGAGCTGGCTCCCAGATGGGTGAGCAAACATCGGCGTTCCAGGTATCGATGAATGAGATTGAGATCCGCCAATAGAGGGAGAGGGGAACGGGTACGTCCCATTCTCACCGATTGCACTTATGGTGGGTGGAGATAGGGTCAAGGTAAGCCCTGGGTCCGTGGCAGGTCCAAACGCAGTAGGGTGACTATGTCCTAGTGCTGAAACACCTGCTTGGAAGGAAATTTGTTCGTTCTGTTGTCGTGATTTTTGAGTCTGTGGCTGACCAGCACTACTTGGCCGTGGACCGAACAATGAGAACGAACGGCTCCGAGATGGGGAAAGCGCAGAAGTCAGCCGGGACGTTGAACGAGCGCGTCGTAGACCAGTACTTCCTGACCCCGCAGCAGTCGAACTGCCTGAACCCTCATTCTTTTCACTCCTCGTTTTTGTAACCAGCGACGTGAACCTCGATCGCACGGAATCGTCTCCAAATGTTACGCGCGTGCTGCCAATGGGGGACGTGGGGTTCCTCGCAGGCGACCCTTGCCTCGATGCTCGAGCCGGTGACTGACACCCCGACCTCCTGGCAGGTGACTCGTGTTCCGAGGTGGGCATGGACTCTTGCATCGATCGTCTTGGCACCGGAGAACCCTTTGGACTCGAGCTCACCCAAGGAATGGGTGAGTTAGACGGAGATCTATTCATTACTTCCCCTGGTGCAGCCGGTTCGGCGTTACTCCCAACAATACTTCGCCTCCAGTTTTCAGCGCTCTCCGCCAAGCTTCGACGCCATGACGCGGCTCGCCCAAGACTGTTCGTACCTGTCAAACGCCGACGAGGAGGGACAGGTATTGGCGCCTGCGATCCATTCTTGGTCTCGACGCCCTCTGGAATGGTCTCACCGACACCCGTCCCGCCTTCAATGGTCAACCGCTCGGTCAGCGCAGCCACCATTCCCGGCCCGCCGGCAGCCGCGAAGTCTACACTTGCGCGATAGACGCCGAACTCAGAGAAGAGTGGTGTCATTGGCCTAACGGCTGGCAGTGACATGTCGAGAGATTGGTCGGTGCTTGAACGAGGTGAAGTGATTCGGGATGGTGTTGGATCAATATTGGCGCTCCTTCGCGGCGAATGAACCTCTGCACTAGGACGGGATGTAGCGGGAAGTGGCTGAAAGGGCTTTGTCTGCTCGGCACTTCGCTTCGGGTCGGCAACTCGATTTGCATCTGCTGTCTCTGGCCTCGTTGCGTCAGAGCCGGACTTTTGAGGGGCAGCCATGTCTTGCTGGCTCGTGCTCGGCCGTAGATCGAGGATTTCCTTGGTTTTATTCTTGCGCCAAAATGAAGGACGTCGACCGAGGAGGCTGCGCTTTCCGCCTTCTCTATCCTTAGAAGGATCAGGATCCAACGAGTCGCGTTCGCGCTCTTTGCCCTTGCCTTTGCCTTTGGGTGATTGAACCTGCAGAACCGGCGCGCTCGGTCTGCGCTCTCGTTCCCGCTCCTTATCCCGCTCCCGCTCGCGCGAGCCAAGCGAGTGATAACCTGCCGTTTGCCCCATTCGAACACCGAACTCTGCATGATTAGTTTCCCAACCGAGCCGGCCCTGTTCGCGCTCCCAGCCCTGTGTAGGGTTCCAGCCTTGTGGAACACCTGTGCCCCATGTGCTTATCCCTGAACCGTTGCCGACCCCTAGTGTAGTAGGACGAGCTCCAAGACTGCCACCAAGGATAAGCGTTTGGGTCGGATGATGAGTATGTGTGCGGGCCGAGGAAGGTCCGGGTGTATTGAACGATGGAGAGGATATGGCCGGCTGCCGAGAGCGAGGAGGCTGAAGCTCGGGTAGATTTGTTTGCTGGGGCGGTGCGGATAAAGGGGCGGGTAGAGGTTTGGAGGCGAGAAATATATCACGCGTGTTCTGTTCGCTGCGACGCATGCGGTCGGGATGTGTGTCGCGAATGGTGCCTGAACTGCGAACTCGACGAATATCACGAGGTGGCGCGATGCGACTTGGCTGAGGCGTAGCAGGGACGATAACGGTCACAGGGGCCGTTGGAGTGATGTCGCGGTTGGTGGCCCGAGGAGTAATGTCACGGTCAGCGCTCTTGCGAGAGCTAGGGAAACCAACTCCAAGTGCTGTTTGACAGTTCAGCAAACATGCTTGTCTGACAGGTGATGCTTACCATGTGAATCTGAGCCGGAGTCGGCCGGGGGAGGGGGAAGTGCTTTGTCGCGGTCGATGCTCTGCCTTAGTGAGGCTGCAGCGGTCTCCCCTTGACGTGTGTTTGGTCGGCGGCGGAAGAGGGGAAAGAAATGTGTTTCCGTCGTCGTTGTCGTGACCTTTGTCGTTGTCGTCGTCTTGGCCAGCATCCATGGGCTAGCTGGACCGGGCGCAGCGTACGGCGGCGGCACTTCTGTCGTCTCAAATGAGCATTGTATCGAATGCATCGCGCTAGAACCTGCCTTTGTCGTCGCCGCTCATGGTCGACTCTTCGAGCACACGTAGTCACGTGGTCGTGTGGCTATACGCTAGCGCTTAGCCAAACGTCAGCCTGTTCTCGCCCCCCACCATGAAATCAATCATCGCTCCGTCTGCACTTTCCTCTGACTTTGGCCATTTGACAGCCGAGTGTCAGCGCATGATAAAAAATGGCGCTGACTGGCTCCATATGGGTACGTTGGATTTGTTCTCTGTCAACGCATACTAACCCCTGCATAGATGTTATGGATGGGTACGCTCATCTCCACGCCTCGTGCCCCACCCACCCACTCACGTTCGTTCCAGTCACTTTGTGCCTAATCTGACTATCGGTATATCCTTCCTTGGTATTATTTTGATAGCTGCTCATCCAGACATCAATATAGGTGCCCCAGTTCTGACGTCTGTCAAGAAAGGCATCCCTGAGATATTCATGGACTGTCACATGATGGTCTCTCAGCCCGAGCGTGTTCGTCCTTTGTACAATGCCCTATTATCCTGCTACTTATATAAGATACTCAGTGGGTCGATGACATTGCTGCTGCAGGTGGCAGCTCCTACACCTTCCACTATGAGGCAACTGGTTCGTCTCAAAGTTCGTATTGACTCGCAAAGATATTCAACGCAAACTACCAGATAAGCCCCTCGAAATTATCGAAATGATCCATGAGCACGGAATGCGAGCAGGCATTGCTATCTCTCCCGACACACCCTCCACTGTAATCACAGACGAGATCGCGTCACAGGCTGACATGATCCTGGTCATGACCGTTAATCCCGGTACGTATTCGTCTTAACCCCACTCGACGGCTGTCCATTTCTTCTGCTATAATTTCTGCACGATACCAACCCTTTACCATACAGGTCGAGGTGGCCAAAAATTCATGGAACGATGCATTCCGAAAGTATCAGAACTGCGCACACGCTTCCCAGACAAAGACATTCAAGTCGACGGCGGCGTCTCGACTGCAAATATTGATATCTGTGCGCACGCGGGTGAGTCATGAACTCGCTTCCTCTCTTTGTGTCAATTGTTGGGCTGTTGAGTGATCTCAATCAGCCGCTCTGACGCTTCAGTTCTTTCTCCCACGCATCCATTGCACCGTATTGCTACCACGGTTCCCACCCCTCTTGCCACCCACTCAATATTTTACTAACATATCCTACTTCTATTCTTCTCCCTCCCTTAGGTTCGAATGTGATTGTAGCTGGCACATCTATATTTACAGCAAAAGATCCGTCTCAAGTCATTGGAGCGTTGCGCGCAGCAGTTGACAAGGCATTGGCGGCTCGGCAAGCGTCGTGATTTTTAATCATATTGAATTTAGACGTGCAATTAGATCAGATTATTGAAGTTTGATGACGCATATATTAGGATGTGATGCATGAGATCCAGGTCGCAGTCAGCCAACTTTGCTAATCACGGTCTGGCATATAAGGTCCCGGTCGCTTGTTCAGTTATAGCACATGCCGTTCATGGTTTGACTCACGGATGGTTAGTTTCCCACCATGAAAGAAACTAGGGAAGGCCGTACCAAACAATCTATCCACACGAGAGCCAGCACTAATAATCATTAGCGCGAGATGCATAATTCGCATATATGCACGTAAACCGGGCAGCCTGCTAGTGGGGACCTTTGACCAGCAGGCTCGACCGCTCATCGAAATTGGCCGCACTGGCGTGAGTTCGCTATGTGCACGTGTTTGGGTCCGCATAGACCTTAGGGGTATAAAATCGCCCGTTCCCCGTCCAGCAACTCATGCTCAACCACCACCCACCTCATTGCCTACTTCTCGTCGTGAAGTGCCGAAGCCCCACTCTCCATCTCCTACCCATTCTCACATCGCCTGCACAAATCGCCGCATATGCGTATGTCTCTCTCTAGTGCCACGAGCTCGAAGCTAACTGCCTTTGATAGCTGGTCTTGCCATAGGCGAGGGCTCTCATCCCAACTCGAATTATTATCCACCACATAATCCTCGTGGAATCCTAGCATCCAGCGACCGTCGGGAGGTAAGTTGGTTTTCAGTTTATCCCTATCCTCCGCGTCTGAGCATTGTTTCTCTCCCACGAGACTCTCTCCCCCGCGAGCGGTCAGCTTCGTTAAACCCTCGAGAAGCGCGTGTGTCGACGGGTTTGAGCGCTTGGTCCTGGTGCTACGGCATCCGCGCGAGTTAGGGACATCGGCTGCTCACCCACAGGACTGCGACGAGGTAACCCCCTGTACTCGGATGTTGCGTGGCTCAAAGCCGCCGCACTCCACGCCGCCTTTCCGGGCTCGCGGCGATGTGCTCCTCTGCTCACCCAATGGCCCTATCCACTGTGAGCTCCCCGCTTTCTTTCCCACCCCTCTCGTTAGTCATGTTCCTTAATGTCTGCATCGCCGTTGTCTAGTAGGTCTATTCTTATTACCGGGAATTCCGCTCCTATAAACCGCAGCAATACCGCTCCATTCAATTGTTTGTTATCCCCTGTCATATTTCCTCGACCATGTCCAGGTGCTTGGCTTTGTCATTAGGCCGCAATTAAACCGGACCGTTTGTTGAATAGTAGATAGGGGCTTTGGCCATCTTTGCCCTCGATGTTCGAACCTTATAACTATGAACATATAAAATATTATAAATGATGATCTATTAAGCATAATTTCAATCCACGGGTTATATTCGTGTTTATTCTTGCCGTCCGCTGTTATACCCGGAGCACTCGAACCAGCTGGGTTATTAATTGAATGGAGTAGCAGTCGAGTTCGGTTATATTCTGACAAGCACCCAATATAACACTTGTCGAAGCATGTAGGACAGCCAGATCCCCTGTACAACACAAACTTGCTAACCCAGTTCCTAGTTGATCACGATGTTCTCAGCTCCAAAACGGTCCACAATTTCGCATCTAGAGTTTAAAAAAGACGTATATATTCTAGCAAAATCCTTCGTATCGACAGAGGAAGCACCATACTTGACAACTATAGAGGGGGTGACCTTGACGAATTCCTTAGAATATTACCACGTGACTTGGCCGGTACACGATTTCGCGTCTCGATTTAGAGCCTTGGGGTGATCTTGCTCCTTCAAAGTGACATCCTTTAGTCACATTGAACATACAGGATCATGAACATCGGATGATGCACCGATGCAGGCCGGAATGCTGTTTCAGACGCACTGTTCCTTGGGCGTTTAGCTCAGGGGCAAAAGGTCCCCATCAAGCGCCGGCTCTTGTGACCGTTCTCGATTTGCACAACTAACGGCACCGAGGTTGCGACCAGAGGCCTAACTTAGTCAGTAGTCACCTGGTCGAATTCAAAGACGATTTACTCAATACCACATATATATATGAACCAAACTCCGACGGTAGCCTTAGATCATTGCTTCCTACCCCAAGACAACATGTTCACACTCCGATGGGGGATACTCGCTACCGTACATCCCAGCTTTTCCCACGTTGGCTCTGAACGAGTTCTCACCATGTCTACGAAAAAAAAAAATAGGGAAATATGGCGAAGCAATTCGTTCAAGATCTTCAGGAAGATCCCCAACGCCGGGATGTGCACGACATCCAACACGTCGTGCGTGCCGTCTGGTCAAGCTCTTCGATCGACAAGGCTAGGGCGTTCATCCAGGGGAACATCAAACGTGAGTCAAAAAAAAAAACCCCCCGGGAACAAAACGACCGGCCCAATGGACCGACCCGAGGCTGATTCTTGAATTCTTTGCATGCGGGCTTATACAAGATAGCCGATACAAACACCATCGCGTACGCGACCCTCGAGGAACTTGTGCACGATCCTGAGATCGATGCGGTGTACATTTCTACGCCGACCAAGGTGCATTACGCCAATGCCAGGGCGTGTCTAGAGGCCAAGAAGCCGGTGCTATGCGAGGCAAGTCTGGCTCCTGACACCCCCATTTTTGAATAACGACACTAAGTTTCGGAATTAGAAAGCTTGTAAGTCTATTTGCGTCTATAGCACAGCAAACGGCGACTAAAGTCCTGTGATCGCAAGTCACGATCAACGCACGCCAACTCGCCAACCTCGTCGCCCTCTCCAAATCGCGAAATACGCTCCTCGCCGAAGCCCTCTGGACACGGTATTTTCCCATCACGCGGCACCTTCACAACTTGCTCCACAGCGAAAAGGTCCTCGGCAGGATCCACCGCGTAACTTCTGACCTGTCGCTCGACTTTTCGATCAATCTTCCGGCCCACAGTATCCGGGATGCACATTCCGGTGGGGGTGCACTCCTGGCGGTGGGGCTGTACCCTCTGATGTGGGTTATGCTCGCGTTGTTCGAGAGCCCTGAGAATAAACGGACGATGCCTGATGTGATGGCCCAGATGGTTATGGAGGCGGAGAAAGAGCATCCATCGGATGAGCAGACGTGTGCAACGATGGTATTCCGGAAGATCAGAGCCGTGGCCGTTGCTTCGTGTAGTCTGATCATGAGCACGCCGCCAGGGCGGTGTGTCTTGATTGAAGGCGAAAGGGTGAGTTGCGTTCATCCACTGGCCCGGGATGCATGCGCATACATGCCGTCCTATAGGGCCAACTCGTAATTCCGTGGGCACCGCATCGGCCCGAGTCCTACACCCTCAAGCTGTTCAAAACAAAGACGGCCCCAGAAACGACAGAAACGAAAGAGTTCCCCATTCCAGGCAAAGGGCTGTTTTACCAGGCTGATTCGTTCGCGCGTGCCATTCGAGATGGAAAAAAGGAGTTAGATGAATGCACACTCGACGACAGCCTCGCGATGATGAGACTGTTGGATGAAATACGTGCTCAAGGTAGACTCGTATACCCAGACGGTTTGGAGGATTTGTAAAATGCGATGCTATTCAAGTAGCTATTACAAGGAAGAATACACGGCGTGATATGACTATCGTACAAGCTACGCTCCAGAGTCCCAGGGTATAAATCCAAGCGAAAGAGAACTATAGCTCGCCGGTGCCGACCATGACTTTTACGACAAGGCCACCGTTTTCGTCTTTGCCCTTGCAAAGCATCTCGAATGCCTTTGCGGCATCCTCGAGCGGGAACCTCTGGGTGACCATGCGCTCGACGCCTGCAAGCTTGCCGCTCCCAAGCAGGGCGAGGGCTTCGGGGTACGTGTTGGCATATCGGAACACACCAATAATGTCAACCTCGCGCAGTGCAGCGGCTGAGAGTGGGACAACAGGGTTGGGGGTGCCCATGCCGACCAGGGAAAGTTTGCCACCAGTCCGGGCCATCTGAACGGGCGGGCGATCGTCAGTACACAGCCACTGATCGACCCCGCGTGGGGTAAAATTAAGGTAGACACGTACAAATACGCCCATCTGGATGCAGCTTTCGACACCAGTGCATTCGAATACGACGTCATAACCCTCGAGTGCGTCGAGATCTTCAAGGGCATCCAGCGCAGTCTGCTTCGCCCTCTTGAGGCCCTCTTCGCTCGAGCGTGGACGTTCGCCTCGAGGCAAACAGTACACATCCGTTGCGAAGCCAGAGGTTAACGCAAACTCGAGACGACCTTGGTCAATGTCGATCGCGGTGATGCGAGACGCGCCAGTGGCTTTGGAAAGCGCACAGGCAAGGAGACCGACTGCTCCGGCTCCCAAGACCAGCACCGACTGGCCTTTACATAGCTGCGCCCGGCGGTTGGCGTGGAGGACGACGGAGAGCGGCTCGGCGAGCGCGCCCTGCTCAAACGAGCAGCCGTCGGGAAGGCTAAAGTCACGGGAGTGAGCGCCTATGGAACCGTTCGGCCGATTGCGTGACTTACGGGTGGAGCAAGTCTGCTCGGTGATTCATCTTTCCTTGGAGTGTGCCGTCCAGATGGGGAAAGGTCTTTGCGCTACTGCAGAAGCGCATGTTCTGGCAGAGGTTGTAGCGGCCATCGAGGCAGTAGCTGCACTCTTTGCAGTACACGCCGGCTTCGATGGCAACTCGTTGGCCAACCTTGACAGAGGTGACGCCGTAGCCGACGGCCGTGACGATGCCAGCGGCCTCGTGTCCGAGCACAAGCGGGGATTGGAGGACAAAGTCTCCGTTGCGACCGTGGACGTAATAGTGTACTGCAATGGCGTAAGTTGGGGAAGTTGGATAACAAGCAAAACAGGTTACGCACGGTCACTGCCGCAGAGACCAGTCGCGACAACCTGGACTTGAGCCTCGCCTTCTCGGGGGGCTTTGACGGTGCGCTGCTCGAGGCGCATGTCCTTGGCGCCGTAGAGGACGCAGGCAGGCTCGGCGTTGATGAGAGTGGGCATGGTGGGGGTAGGCAAGTAGAATGTGGTGGAAAGCAGGTCCGGTGCGGTATGGATAAAGTGTGGAGAGCGCCGAATGGTCTTTTATGCGGCGCCAGCCTGGACTTGTCGGCGGGACCGGGCCGGGTGGAGAACTGGTCGAGTGTCTGGCCATCAATCCATCAGGCGGGTGCGACATTTTCGCGGGGCGCGAGCCAGGGTCTGTGACGGCGTCGACCCCAGAATGCACGTATCTAATCGCATCGGAACGCGCGCCGGCCGCTTGTGGTCGAATAACACCGCGCGTGCAGCATTGGTCGCCGTGTCTGCTGCCGTTTGCAATTCGCGTGGTGTCCGGTCCGAGGTTCCGGTCGTGGCGATCGCGTCTTGGAGCCACTCGGGCGTCTGACTGTGCGTGTGATGGGGCGCGACCGTGCTCCAGGCCGGCCCGACCTGTGCGTCGAGTCGCCCCAGCCAGTCCCAGCGCGCTCCAGTATAAAGTTGACAGGCGCACCCTGCGCTTCCAGCGATTGCCACGCCTGCCGCTCCTCCTGCCCCCCCAGCTCCTATCATGTCCGCAACTGCGAAAACCCCGGCCGTCGCCGCCCCCCAGCTGTTTTCGCTCGCCGGCCAAACCGCAGTCGTCACGGGCGGCACACGCGGTTCGTGCTTCCGCCACCATCGAGCCCCCCAGATCTCATCCGCCCGTACGCACTAACCACAGGCATCGGCGCCGCATGCGCAATCGCTCTCGCAGAAGCAGGCAAGTATTTTCGCACGTGCGTCCTAGCATCGCAGACCGGGCCCACCCGCGGCTGACACGCCCTGGTTGTCGGACAGGGGCTGATGTCTGCCTCGTGCAGCGCGACGAGTCCAATACCGCGACGCGCGATGCAGTTCGCGCCCTCGGTCGGCGCGCGGAGATCGTTGTATGCGACCTTGCCGATATGAATGCCGTCAAAACAGCTTTTGATCATGCGCTCGAGATCATGGGCGGAGAAGTGCACATCATGGTGAACTGCGGTGGGATCCAACGTCGGGCGCCTGCCGTCGAGTTTCCGGAAGACTTTTGGGACGAGGTATGGTGACAACTTCGTGATCCAGTTTGTCTTCACCAAGCTATTCCTTCTTCTCGGTTCGCCCTCCTGGTTTGCCTTTTGGGTTGGCCGTTTGAGCGCAAGCACCCCAATTCCTCGCATTTCCGGCTCAGCTCGATATTGGGGTAGCAGAACTGAATATTACACCCCCAGGTCATTCGCGTGAACCTCAAGGCCGTCTGGTTACTATCCCAGGCAGCCGGCCGTCACATGGTAGCCAAAGGCCGAGGGAAGATTATCAACTTTGGATCACTTATGTGCTTCCAGGTACGCCCCCGCCTTGGCCGATTTTTTTTTCTTTCTTCATCGAACGGGCAATAACACAGAACCGGTACTAGGGAGGGATTACCATACCGGCATACGCAGCCGCTAAAGGGGGTATCTCCCAGCTGACTAAAGCCCTGAGCAACGAATGGAGCAAACACAATGTCCAGGTCAACGCGATATGCCCCGGGTACATTGCGACTGATATGTAAGTCCTCGTATCCCCTCGGAACAGCACAACTCACGAATGGCGTCACAGGAACGAGAAGCTCCTTGCCGATCCTACGCGCCTACGACAGATCTCAGAGCGAATCCCCGCGGGGCGCTGGGGTGAGCCAGTAGACTTTGCGGGGCCTACCGTATTCCTCGCGAGCGCGGCGAGCCAATACGTTTCCGGCGAGTTGCTGGTTGTTGACGGCGTAAGTTTTCATCTTCGGTCGTTTCGCGCGAGTCTAAATTCGAAGCAGGGGTGGATGGGCCGCTAGACAGGCATGCAAGCGGGTGGTTCGGCAGGTCAGAAGATGATCGTATACCCAAAATCTGTTGTATTGAAAGACGATGCATCGTTCGAGATCGACCAACGACAAGTTCATAGACACCCCATTTCTAGTACACGTGTTTGGAATGAGGCAAAGCCTGAGTCTAGGCTCATCCATCGTCCGCAACCGGAATTGAGATCTAGAGCTGATTGGGTCGGCCCGACGGTGGCGCTCACATCTGTTTACCAGTTCGAGAGCCCCTCTCCTCTTGGGAAAAGTCTGAACTAGTGTGCTGCGTAAGAAAAACAAGGCAAAAAAACACACAAATAATTCATTCTCACAGCGTGTTAGCCTCGAGTTCTAGCGGCACCCTGAGTCGAGAACCAACTAGTTCGGGCAATCCTCAGATAGGCGCACGTCAAGATGGGAAGATTGGATTTTGAGTTGTTTTTCAAAGTCGACAAACGAGGTAAATCTGACGTATACGCTCAAACACATACGTACCACCTGCTGGACCCCACGACGTGCATGTTAATCCATGCTTGTACATAACTTCTATCTTCCCCATCCAACCTAACCTCCGGCACGCCCTGCCGGTGAGAGCAATATGTGAGCTCCGTTAAGACCTTGTCGGCAGATGCCGCCGATCAAGCAAAGGGCGAAGCCGACAAGCTCTAGATTCTTTCAGGACCAGGTGCGCGTGCGACTCAGGTCTGCGCGTTGAGGAAGTTACACAATCGATACGTCATATTTGGTAGATAGCCCGGGCCGAGAGCGGAGATTGCGTGTGAGTCTCATGCGACCACCAAGAGTACTGTACAGATCCAATCCGCTGAGCGTCGAGATAATTCTCCGAGGTCGATGGTGGTTGCTCGCTGTGAGAAAGCTGTGCCTGAATAAACGCCGGGCGGTAGGTAAGCCACTGAGATCGAGCCCGGAAAGTCTAATCTATGAGCGTTGATGCCCATTGAGGGATGATGGCCCCGTCTAGATGAAATGTATGGCGGCTTCAGCAAGACCAATGTAAATTATTCACATCATGGCGGTCTGTAGAACAACTCGCTCTCACAACGTTCAAGATACCGGTTACCAATCGATGTTACGCGAATCCTGATATTTGACTTTTCCTTGATTCTATCTACTCTCATGCTTCTTAGCTGCCAAGTTGTTATATGCTCCACTAAGCGACATTGTTCTTATGCGCCATTTTTTTATCGCTCGGTATATTATATAAAAGCTCAAAAATAACCGGCCTTGGCTGAACATACTAGCGACACCGCATATATCCCATCCCCCCTTTGTCCGCCAGTAGTTTTCGAGGACCACAAATTGACTAGTACGTTAATTGCTCCCGTTTCATCTAGTCCGCATAACGGAGCTACTATGGTCTTCGGAGCGTTGGCCGAATTAATTGTCCTTCAAGTGAACGTATTGTCCGGCATGTGGTCTGCGCAGAAAACATAACCGAACCCCAACCGCCCAACCGGCGAATTCATGAAGCGGACTGCGGTGCCCACCGGCCCCGGTCCGAAGGTCCAAGCTCTGCAAAGGCGAACCGCAGCCAAATAGGAGGTGTCGGACATTGCTGTGTCGATGTCAGGATGAAGGGTGTGTATTGTGTCTTGATTGTAAAAGGTGGCACGTGAGCAGGTTGATGCATTTAGTGGGTGCAAGTGCACCTCATTAGCCTTGAGTAGTACATAAACTTGGGGAGCTCACTTTACACAGGCATGGGTTGGGCTGTGTGGCCAACCGTCACCTGTTAGCATTGGCCTGGACATGACCCTTACAGATTCTATACCTTGGGCATGGATGCATGAGGGCGTATAAGGCTTGTTAGAAAAATAATAGATACGGCCAGAATTGATGCGTCTAACAACGCAACTACTCGTGTTCCTTTGTAACCTCACTTTTGCAAGGTCACTCCGGACCGTGATTCAGACGCGAAATAGTGCAGTCACACGTAAAGTGCGGCAATATCCACTTTATTTACCGTATTAGCTGGTACTAGCCCGCCAAGGATCGGGGTGGATGGTTGGCTGGCTCCAAACCTGAAAATACCTTGACAACTTCACAACACAGGGCGTTGGCCATGTTCTCACTTGTGAAGATTACAGATGTGCTATATGCGTGTGTAGTGAGACGAGCACGGCGCCTCAAATGGCAGAAGCAAGATCAAGGAGCCCGTACCGGGACGCTTTTCATATGGAGATATCCAGTCGAACCATTCTTCAGCTATCCTCTTACTACAAACGGTATCAATACTGCGGAGTTAGGTGAGTTCACCTTCGGGTTCTTTACCGAAGCCGAAGGGAAGTGATCCACTAATTACTTGAGGATAGTCATTTAAGCCCGGACACATTACTGAGTCGGGATAAAAAGTGAGTATTAAACCTATTTTTCCCATTGGGAATCCAAGGGATATGGGGTTATTTTGGGAATGGCAAGAGAAGTATATATTTATCTCAACGGTTGGAGTTATATAGTATACAAATATTGTGTATTCGATAAATGATCCCATTCAAACTGGGTGATATCGTCCCCACTGACTGCAGCCTTACCAAATTGGATCCGATAAATATTTTGTTTACTCTCGTTAAACCAGAACAGAATGATCACACAGGCAACAGCCTCCCACGGCTGGTGACAGCGGAATACAGTCGGCGGGATTGTGGCCGTGCTATAATTATTTGGTAGCGCCGATCATAGCGGTGAAGCTTACTGGGTTCCTTGCAGCTGCAGCCCACCTACACCCAACCACCATATCCACCATTAGCATGTCAATAACGAGTGTGCCTACGTCTGAAGATGAATTAGTTATCAATGCTCTATCATTTGGTAAGCTATCGGCTCTGAATTGCTTGATCACATGCATCGTCTGACAGAAACCCAAGACGGCGGGAGCATTGCGTCGTTGATATCCTTGATCACTATCGTTGAGGAGATCATGAATAGAGTGCAAAGTGACCGCAAACTTCAAGAAGCTCCTCTTCCCAGCCAACACTTCAAGTTCATTATTGGCGCCGGGTTCGCTAGGTAAGGCTGTGCAAAACTCGTCAAATGGCAGCGCTAACAGGTGCTCAATAAGTCTATTGGCTGTGATGTTTGGGCGGTTAGGTCTATCGGTCGACGCCGCAAGGAGACACTGCATGAAGTTTACTGAGGACGTGTTCAGCAAGCGGAAGCTGTATGGCCAAGGAAAATTCAAGGCTCGAAAGTTGAAGGCTGCGCTTGAGCGAATGCTCCAAGCCTGTGGGGAAGATCGCGACGCTCGAATGTTGAGCAATCCGGCGAGCAATCCCCATGACTGTAAGGTGTAAGTAGCGACTGATTTGGAATACTTGGCCCATATTTACACCCGGACAGTATCGTGTTTGCGGCTTCCGAGCATGCTCAGCGGGCTGAGTCCGCTGTGAGCTTTCGTTCCTACCCGTTTGATAGGAACTACGTACCCGACTGCACTATTGTCGAGGCAATCTGTGCCGCATTTTCGCTGCCAGGAGTATTTAAACCGGGGGTCATAATTGAACCAGGGCCGATTTCCGTCTCCTATGTTGGCTTCTGTGATTTCAACCCCACCGCGAGGCTGCTTGAAGAGCTACCGTTAGTTTTCCCTTCCGGACAACTGAATTGCGTGGTCAATATTGGGGACAAGTACAAAAATTCGAATGGTGAGCTTTCGAGTTTAATCGATTCTACCTAATAGCTGATGTATACCTGAAAGGCACTAACGAAGGCATCGCGGAAGCTCTTCGGGCGAGATTTAGTAATATACCCGGTGGTTACTTTCGTTTCTACGTGCAGCATGGTGTGCAGGATATCGGAATTTCGGAGTGGAAGAAGAGGCTGGAAGCCCGAGCGCTGGGTCACGCACGGTCCTACCTACACTTGATGGAGAACAGTAACAAGGTTGACGAATTAGTAAAAGCACTGAACTCTAATACGTGCCTGATTCCTGCTGCACGCGCTCGTGAGTACCTTGGCTGTTGTTTGAAAAACATGGCTGTCTCACGTCAAGTTACGCAGGTGGCGCCATCCAAGTGAATGCAATTAGCAATCCCATCATCAAGCCCTGCCCCCCACCATCTGGTTTGTTCGCTGGCCGTCAACGAGAGCTTGCGCAAATGGAGAAGGCGCTCTTGGGACACGCCAAAGGGCGGCGTGTGTTTGTGCTCTACGGACCAGGCGGGGCAGGAAAGACGCAATTGGCGCTTCAGTTTGTCGAAATTCACAAAGAAAAGTACGTTTGTATATCTTCTTAACTCTAACCCCTAGCCTCATTTCTTCGTTGCACTTTCATCTCAGGTACACACACATCTTTTATATTGATGCATCTTCTGCTGCCACCATCGAGGCCGATCTCAAGAGCATTGCGTTAGGCAAGAAGGCTGGAGATGATCCTAAAGACGCGCTCACATGGATGGCTCAAAACGCCGCAGACTCCTTGCTGATATACAACAACGCCGACGATACTCAGCTTGATCTGTCTCAGTTCTTGCCTGCTTGTTCACAAGGTGGTATTTTGGTTACTACCCGCAATCGTCGAGTCACTGTGCTTGCGACCGGTAGCGAATCACAACTTCACATTCGCGAAATGTTAAAGGGAGATGCTAGAAAACTACTGTCTACCACTTCAGGAGTTCCCGAGGGTCTCGATTCTGCGGTTGAAGATCTACTAGAGGTCAGTCAGTTTACTGGCTTGTCCCGCAACCCTTTTACTCCTCTTATTGACGAGCGCTGCCGGTAGGAACTAGGACACTTTGCGCTAGCCATTGTACAAGCTGGCGCATTCATCCATACTCACCATGCACCGTGTCGGAGTATCTTGAAATGTACCGCGATAGCCGCGGTCAACTTCTCGAGGATTATGCTCAACATCTGCCTAAGCTTGACGATTACCGGCTGACTGTCTATGCGACCTGGCGCGTAAGCTATGTTCGGATCGCACCTCCAGATCAACGGCTTTATGATGTCTTGGCCTTCATGCACCATGAACATATATCGAAGGAAATCTTTCAGTTAGCCGCGTTGGGCATCGAGCAGCACAAATCAACACTGCCTCTTTCTGAAGAGGAACGCGGCATAGAACAGGGGCTGTCCACAATGCTCGCACGCTTTCAAGACAATGATGGAAAGTGGAACAAGGCGGCATTCCTCAAATTCATCGATGAGCTACTAGCCTATTCGTTTATCACCGTTGATCCTGCCAACCAGTCCTACTCGATCCACCGTCTAGTGCAGCAATGGATCCGGTCCGAGGTTAAGGATTCTGAAACCGTGCGCAGTCGCACGGCGCTTTTGCTCGCGTCATGCGTTATGCCAGATTATAAATCTAAAGACTATGCGTTCCGCAGCATGCTCCTGAACACTTTGATGCGTTGCCGATGCAGGACAAGGGGAATCCTCAAGTAGCTGGTCGCGCCAAAACTGTCTACTATGAAGCTGGTCGCTATAAAGAGGCCGAGCAACTCGTTAAATACGAGCTTGAGGCAAAAACACATCGCCTCGGAGGAGAGGTTTTTAGTACTCTAAGGTGCAAAGCTTGGCTAGCGAGTATCCTCTCAAAGCAGGGACAATGGGATGACGCAGAAATTCTGCAGCGGGAGGTGATAGCTGTCATTGAACGTGTTGGGGGGCAAAACCATCCGTACACTTTAACGACCAAGGCTAGCCTGGCAGACACTCTTCGAAGCCAAGGCCGGTGGGCAGAGGCAGAAGCTCTAGGTCGGGAGGTGGTTGAATCAAGCAGGCAGGTGCTAGGGGCCGAGCACTCCGATACCACAACAAGAATGGGCAACCTCGCATGCACGCTTTGGAAGCAAAGGAAATGGAGAGAGGCGGAAGCTCTAGACCGTGAGGTCATAGAGATCAAGAAGCGACTCCACGGAAATGATCACCACGATACTCAGACGAGCATTGCGAACCTGGCAACTGCACTTTGGAGTCAAGGTCAGTTGCAAGAAGCAAGACGTCTACATGAGGAGGTCCTCGAAGTGAGCAAGAGGACGCGAGGTAGAGATCACCCGTATACGCTCAAATGCATGAACAACCTAGCGAGCACTTATTGGAAGCTACACATGTGGCAGGAAGGGGAGGAGCTGCAGCGGGAAGCAGTTGAAATCACACGAAAAGTTCAGGGAGACGAGCACCCTCAGACTATCAAGAGTATGGCGAACTTGGCGGAGATGCACCGAAGGCAGAAGCGATGGAAGGAGGCAGAGAGCCTGGAACAAGAGGTAGTCAAGATGAGGAGTCGAAAACTGGGCGACAGTCATCCCGATACTATCAAAAGTCTGGCAAATCTGGCACTCACCTACCAGGGACTCGGCCGGCTTTCCGAGGCGGAGGGGCTGATGGAACGTGCTGCCAATGCATCGAAGCATGTGCTTGGGGACGTCCATCCCTACACCGTTAGCCGGATAAATTGGCTTAATGCAATTAGGGGTACGGCCCGGACAGAATCCAAGGGTACGCCATCATAGTATCGAGCCTCCCGTCTTTTCCTATTTATTTCGTATTTTGGGCTTTATTTTTGTCTTGTGTCGAGTTTGTCAGTTTGAATCCAAGGTCAGCCTGCGGTAGTCACTAAGCGCCAGCCTTTAAATGATGGCCAGTGGGTTCTCTTCTTCGGACACTCCCACCAACTGGGTATATACACATGCCGGACTTGTCTTCTCGATACCCCCAAGGCACCACAGCGTGGCCGAATGGAGGAATGGCTTCCCGTCCGGCTGACACTATAAATATCGACCGCTTCCAGCACTGAATCATGCTACCCCCGATATGCGAAAGGCGTTATTGCTTTCTCTCGCAACTGTCGCGAGCGCTGCCACCAATGTCTCACTCCCTGCCCTCCCATCCAGCCCGCCCGCTGGCGCATCTCAAATCTTGGATCGCCGTCTCGCCTCCTTCTCAATTGAATTCTCCTACCTCCCAGCGTTTGGCGGGAATAAATCACACCCAAACTTGTTGACCGGCGAGATCATGAAGAGGCTTGTTGAACGTACTGGTCTTGGGCCAGATATCCGGCCTGGAGGCATCACAGTCGACAGCTCGATCTTTGACCCCAATGCTCCTGCGCTAAACCTCACTCTGAGTGCTGTAAGTTTAACCGGTTGTAGTCGCCCTGGTTGTATACTTATAGATATTTGATAGTCCCAAGGAATATACCGAACCACATAGTACGTACAGATTTCAAGGCGACAAAGTACTTAAGACTCATGGTTTTTGCTAGTGGACCGGCGTATTTCGAGTCGTACTTGGTTTTTCCAAATACTTCTCGTTTTATTCTAGATGTAAATCTTGGTAACAACTCGATTGCGATTGCCCAAAACCAGATCGCAGCCGGGTTCAAATACCTCGGCAAGGACCGAATATTTTCCATCCAGCTAGGCAACGAGCCAGACCATTATTATGGACGTCCCGGATGGTCGTCTTCGGCATTTACTGCCACATTTTTGGTGCGTGGTCTACGTGATGCGCCTGAGGACCCATCCTAACTTGGATCCTCTGAAGAATTGGACATCGGCTTTGACCAAGGCATTGAATTTGCCTCCGCGTATTTTCCAAGCCGTAAGTGGATGTGTGAACAGCCGAGCAAACTTGTTGATTCATCGTGAGTAGAATGGGTTTGCCGAGGACCCCACGAGCTCCGTATGTATTTGCCTGAGCACACCTTGAGCACGACACTCATAAGGCTGTAGGCCCCGATGACCACCGTGTCCACCATCAACGAAGGTATAGACAAAACGGGGGTGATTAAACTATTTGATCAGCATACGTACGTATCCTGAGATTGGCCCAACGTAAACCTGCTCGAATGAAGCCTGCAGGTACCAGTACTCTACATGCGATCCAGCACGGAACGCCAAGGCTACGATTGAAGCACTTGTGAATCATAACAATATCACTGCGTACTTAGATTTGTGGAAGCCTCAGATCGCGGCCGCTCGTGGCCTGGGTAAAGAATTTGTTATCGGTAAAGAGAACTCTCACGACCGCCATGCCCTTACTTAGTCATTTTCAATCATAGGTGAATACAGCTCGATATCGTGCTCTGGAAAACAGAACGTTTCGGACACCTTTGGGCAAGCTATGTGGCTTGCGGACAGTAGGTCGTTTTCTCTACTGAACCACGCTAAGCCTGATGTCTGTCCAGCAATTTTGTATGGCGCTTCGCTCAACGTATCGCGCATGTATATGCACCAAGGCGCTACTCTTGTACTACAATCATCCCAACAGGCAAATAGGTATGCGCAGCTTCATCATCTGATGCCTTTTTTTTTCATTGATTGGCGTCTAGCCCTGGATTCTCGTGGTACGACCTCTGGTATCCCGTTCCGAGTGACCGTTATGGGACTGCCCGCGCCTCTCCGTCTTTTGTCGCCTACCTTCTGGTGACTGAAGCGGTCGGGCCGTCTGGCCAGACTCGCCTGGCTCTCATTCGTGATCCATCTCTCCCACCTACGCTCGCAGTTTACGCCATTTGGGACCCAAGTGCACGTAAAAACGGAGTTGCTCGGATGGTGATCCTAAACATGGCACTGCGCAGAGAAGGCGTTGCGGCGGGCGAGGCTGAAACTGTGAGCGTGGACGTGAGCAAGTGGGTACAGAGCGGGAATGCAGCAAAGGTGAAGAGGATGAGTTCTCCCGGAGTGGAGAGCAAGGACGTTGGAAGAATCACCTGGGCTGGTCAGTCGTACACCAATGGAGTCCCAGTAGGAAATCTCGTTGTAGAGGGGCTAAGTTCGGGCCGGGTTAGCATTCGCGGAAGCGAAGGGGTGCTCATCTCGTTCTAAAAAGAGACTGTATGCGCAACAAGCGAATATTTCAAATCTTTCAATAAGCGTTTACTAAATACACAATTATTTACGGCCCATACACCAAATGCGTCTACTTCCAGTCTTCGAAACCGAGAACGATCGCTTAAAACGAAGTGAAGTTGGGTTAGCGATATCCCCCGAGACGCGTCATTGAATGAAAACTTACGCCATGCAGGCTTGATGAAGCGCTGCTGCTTCCCAGACGCAGCAAGCGAGTCGAGTTTCTCGACATCCGACGCGTCCAGAGCAGCTGCTTTAAGGTTGGACTCGATGCGCTCAGCGGTCACAGATTTAGGCAAGACGATGTGGCCCTTGGCGACTGCGAACAGAGGATAATCTTAGTCATGGCTGTATCAAAATTGATCATTCTACTAACCATGATACCCAATGAGAACCTGTATCACGAACTTTAGTTTGTATAAAAATGGAAAAAAACGACTATACACATACCGCCGCTGCCGTCGTGTTGTGTTTCTTGGCAATCTCAAGAATGACTTCGTCCTGGAGCATCGGGCTACTGGTCGACCCCAGGGGAGAGTAAGCCTGCATCTTGATTCCCTTGCTCTCGCAAAACTTGACGAGCTTGAGCTGAGGGTTGTACGGGTGAAGCTCGACCTGGTTGACTGCAGGAATAACCTTTGCGGTCGGCAAGATCTCGTTGAGCTTGAGCTCGGAGAAGTTGGAGACTCCGATGGCGCGGACTTTGCCCGAAGCCAGAACGGCTTCGAGTTGAGCCCAGGTTTGGGCAATAGTCCATTCCTTGTCGACGTCGCGGGTCCCGTCCGGAAGCGTTGGGAAGAGTGGGTGATTACCATTGGGGTTGAGGGGGACGGGCCAATGCATAAGCAGCACTATTGGTCGATGTAAGTGTTGGAATAACACACTATGGGTAGGATAATGCAACTAACTGTCAAGATAATCCGTACCAAGTGCTTCGAGAGTCAGTTTCAAGGACTCCTCAACGCGACGATGGTATGTCGACCATATTTTGCTAGTGATGAATATTTCGGAGCGAGGAACGCCAGATTTCTTGATCCCTTCTCCGACTTGCGCCTCGTTTCCGTACGCCTAATCGACCAATGAGCCGTGATCGACGTACAGAGGATATTCAGCTTACAAACGCGCAGTCGATATGCCTGTACCCAATCTTCAGCGCATGGTCGACAGCGTTGACAACCTCTTCGGGCTTGGACTGCCAGGTTCCTGCACGCGGGGTTAGCACCGTACGTCGAATCGCGATCGTATCCCACTCACCAAGGCCGATAGCAGGGATCTCAACGCCGTTGTTGAGCTTGACGAGAGGAACGTTGGACATCGTGCTGGTGAGAGGGGGTGTGGTGGTCAAGTACGAATATGCGCAAGCTAGGGCGAGGAGTGCGAGACCCGTCTTTATTGTGCTGGCTATTGTCTTCGGCATTGGGTGATATTTCAAACCGATCGCGACCTGATTCGTCACTTGGCCGGTCTGGGCGGCCCGTGGGGTGCCAAGGCAGATTGGAAATGGGCTGACTGACACACCGGCCCGGACATATTCTGCGCTGCAGCGACCGTTTGTCTCCATAAACCGGTCCAAGATTCGTATTGCGTAGCATTGGACAACACTCCGCTCGATTCCCGTGGTTTGAGCGCCGAGCGCACGTAGTGCACAGCCCTTGCTCACAGCGTTGATGCGCCTTGGGCAAAGCCTCCATAAGCACCCCCTCCCCACAACATTACACTTCTTTCACGATTGTTTGATCCTTCACTGAATAAAATGGCGGGTATGTCTGTGGAAGACCTTTTGGACTTTGACATTCCCAATGAAATCCGCCACAACACCTTAACGCCACCTCATCAGATGCCAATATTTTCAGAGGAGCACTCGAGAATTGAAAACAACCTTGATGCGCTCGACCAGCTATCCCAACTTCTGAAAGTTCATCAAGTATGTCTATGACCTCTGAACTAAGCGCACATCCAACCAACCTGGTTGATCATAGCGACGTTACATGCGCTTGATGAAACGCTGCGCCAAAATGATCCGAATCAGTGCAATCGATACAAGTTCACGTTCAACCTTGTCTCTGTGAGCCTCATTAGCCAAAACTCCGTTATTATTTGATAGATTCAGCTAGCTAGGATATTGGCGGGTAATATACAGCACGCCGCTAAATGGGCCGCCTTAGAGTATATTTTCAAATGTTGCTGAGACGTGTTTATTGATTCACTTTACGCTAGTCGCATCCACTCCATAGTACATCAAGCCGAGATTGGTTTTTTCATTGATGACTTTAATAAGGAACTGGACCAGTTTGTGGCAAAATACTACGTATGTTGTTTGACAACCGCCTTGGCCATTGGTATTAAATCATTTTGATGGAGTTCGAGTTGGTCTCCTTTCGTAAACTCGATCAAAAACTACGCAAGAGAGCCTTGGATCATCAAAAAGGCCTAACGGAAGTCAAGCAGATGTCTGTCCACTCTCTTGCTGAATAAAGGGTTAGTTCTTAACGTAATCCATTTAGGTGCCAAGAGTTGTTTCCCTGCATGGAAGATATTTGCACAACGGCCCCATCACTTGCAAAAAGGCTCCTAAAGCCTCTTCAGGAGGTGAGAAAGTAAAAAATCGCGACGGATTGCGAATACCGATTGTGTGGGGTGCTCCAGACACTCCGGCGTGAGCCACACGGGACAAGCTATTCGAAAAAAGTTCAAGAAGCGTTCAGCATTATCTATCGCAAAACTGGATTTGCTGTCCCTCCCCCTGACTGTAAGTTCACACAACCCGTTGTTTCTTCAACAGAAGTAATTGCTGACGCAAGGGCAGTAACTGGACAATTGGCCGAGATCAGGGACGTTGGTAAATGCACGACCACCAGAATCTACGAAGGTCAATTGATTGGAGGTGAAAGAGTCGTGCTAAGGCCTATGCATCGCGTCCGAAGCGAACGAGCTGAGAATGTTGGTAATTTACAGTTTGCAAATGACGGGTTTCACAGACGTTTTACGCACAGCTACTACTGCAAGAAGCACCTAAGTGGTGCCACCTCGACCACCCCAACACCCAATACTACTACGGAATTTATTTTATGGGTATCGTTTCGTTTTGGGTCATTCCTTGCACAAACAATGGCGACCTACTTGGCTACATACAAAGGAATCCGAGCTGTGATCGTTTGAGGTTCGTCCGTAGGGCTTCCAGTTCTGGGACTGGTACTAAATTGTAGCTTTCCAGCCTTCTCAGCGCGATTGCCAGTGGAATCGAATTTTTGCATACTAGTTCCCTTATTCATGGTAACTTGCGCGCAGTCAGTCACATATCATTGAGGTGATATGTAAAACTTACTCTCGTCGTATTCCGTTAGGTAAATGTACTAGTATCACCAGCTGGGGTGCCCGTCCTCGGAAATTTTGGAATAATCCCAATGTTTGCTCAGCATGAAGGTATATCGGGCGCAAGGACCGAATTAATTGAATCCGGCTCCTTACGGTGGATGGCTCGTGAGTCACCTGATGAATGAACCAAATAGGAACTACTCAACATACCGAGTCCAGCCGAGGCCGTTGACCCTGGAAGGCATCTTTTTTCCTTTGATAAATTTACTGAATCTCACGGCTAGTAGAAAACGCACATCAGCACTCGTTTGTTGATTTCTGATAATAATAATAATAAATATAGATATATGGTCCTTTGGGATGTTGTGTCTTGGTCTGTCCTACCCTCCCTTGGAGTTGCACTCAGTGCTAACAGATAAATTAGAGGTTCTCACGGGACAAGTCCCTTATAACGAATGCCAAAATGACAACCAAGTCATCCTCAAAATCGCCAAACGAATACTGCCTCAACGGCCATTGATAATCGATACACTCTCAGACAATATGTGGAATTTGATAGTTGATTCGTGCTGGAGCTGGTATCCATGGGATCGGAGTAGAATGTCTAAATTAGCGCGGGAAATCCAACGCTTGCGGTTACTACCTTATCCTCAAGAAAGTTTCAGGGAACCTGAAGGCAAGGGTTTAGAGGCTGCCAACGCTGACGAACTAATGTTCATTAACTCTCAGAATGCCCTACTCATGTCCAAAATTTTGATTCGGAAAGGCAGGTAAGTACCAACGCTGGCTTCGAGGTAACCAACACAATGCTGTATCATCCTCAAATAGGTTTCGCCTTGGGTTCCGCCTGTCTCGGTCGCACCAGAGCAACTTCTCGATGCGCAGGTGGTCCGCTTGTTCTCAGCTAACATTCACTCTCAACATCGCAACTTCAACTCTATATTGGATCCAACCAGCCCGCGTTCTGGAGGGATGCCTGGATCAGCGTCGCTCCGGATGATATCATTAAATTCATGCTCGGTATACTCGTTTAGTCCCCCTAGCTCTTCTCATAGTGCAAGTGTATATTGTACTCCTGAGCCCTCGTGCGAGGGGCATTCGAGTTGTGGATGGTGAGCTTGATTCATCTGAAGCTGCTGAGAAGCTTATGATTCGTAATAGCGGCAAGACGTAGGATGGTGTTGTGTAGTTTTATTCCCTTTAATTTTGATTCCTTTTCTACATGGCGTAAATGTGTCGGCGGCTGAGTCGAGATAGTGTGGTATGACACTTTACATACCTGAGTATATGCGTCAGAGACGCGGTATCCACGTGACCTCGATCCAGGGTCCTAGGGCTCATTTCATCGCAAACCAGTCAAGAGCGCTGCCAGGCGGCCATTTCTCTCACAGCCGACCAAGATGAGCGCATTGCCTTACCCACCCTTGCACAAGGACGCCAAATTTGTCGTCCTCAGTGACTGGTATATCCAAATCCTCCTCCGTGCCGCTTTTGTGGTTGACTAAACGTGTCGCAGGGATGGCACCATAACGAATTTCGATTCGAATGACTGTGAGTTTTGGATTTTTCATTGAGCATGAAAAAGACGGCTTATACGCGGCTTGTAGACTTGACGGACAACGTCGGATTTGGGTTCGAAAGGCGGCGAGTACTCGGCGCAATGGCAGCCTTCATATTTAGCGTTGATGCTAGCTCCGGATAGACGCGAGCTGAATAAGGAGGTTCTGGTGGGGAATATGACTTTCCGGTGAGATATGCTATGCCATTAGCATCCAGGAAGATCCAGGAAGGCGACGTTAATGGCGTTCTGGTACAGCGACTCGTTCAGGGAGATGCTCGACAGCGTGCACATGCCGTTTGAAGAGTGCAAGGAGCTCCTGAAGAAAAGTACGTCCTCGGCATTCTAGCCGGCCAACGGAAGAACTGATCCTATCTTTTTATTTTATTTGAACGCAGATATCCAGCTCGATACGGGGTTCAAGGAGTTTTTCCAATGGTGCAAGGCTAATGGGGTTCCGTTTATTATCGTTTCCAGGTACGTTTTCCATCCTCTCTGCCGGCTGAAATGCGGAACAAACTTGGATTTTGGCGCGCAGCGGGATGGCTCCACTTATCCGCGCGGTGTTGTCCAACTTGATAGGAGAAGAGGACGCGCGGACGATTGACATCATCTCGAACGATGTACGTATCGAGGCGGATGGGTCATGGCACATTGTGTATCGTCATCCCGAGAGGTGGGTTCGTTGGTCTTGACGTATGCGGGGTAGTTGATCGCCGAGGTTTTGTTGCAGTGGGTTTGGCCACGACAAATCGCGGGCGATCTTGCCGTATCGCGAGCTGCCCCACAGACCAACTTTGTTCTTCTTTGGTGATGGGGTCTCAGGTATGGATCGTGGCGTTGGTGGATACCCGACTGAATGCGAGTGTCTAGATATGTCTGCGGCGCGACACGCGGATGTTCTGTTCGTGAAGAATGACAAGGCAGAGGGCGAGAACGACCTAGCTGTGTATTGTGAGAAGGAGGGGATTGGTCATATTCTGTTCAGGTACGTGTTGGGTTTGGGCCTTCTGGAAGTGGGGCGGAGGACTGATGTTTTGGTTCCAGAACGTTTGAAGACGCGCTGCCCATTGTACGGGATGTGGTTGAAGGACGTAAGACGGCGGAGCAGGCGCTGGCGGTGAAGAACACGGAGATAGCAGACTAGAGGCAGCATACATGTGTGTTAATGGAATGAATTGGGGCAAATTAAATGGCAGGGCTGAACCCATGCCTGAAACGCGAAGATGTGTCAGCCGATCTGACGTACGAATTTGCTATACGAGGAAGGATGGAGTTCTTGAAGCCAGTGATCACCGTCTGTTGTTCCAACTTTCTCTCGCTCTCTGCCCGCTGCAGGGCCCACGCGCAGGCCGTACTCTATATACTGCTCCCCCCGACCTCGATTCCCGCCTGCGCGTGCGATCCGGTCGCAGCTCTCGTTCTCACCGCCTTTTTTTTCACCGTACGTCATCCGCGTCGGGCTCGTACACAAACTCACCCGACGCGTCGCCCAGGCTGTTTATACTTTGAACACCAGGCTGTACTTAATCTTTTTTTATTGGCGTCTTTTGACCGTGTGGTAAGTCATCTCGCGGTTTTCACCACGCGTCGCTCATGATCGACAACGCCCATCACTGCCTGCTTTCGCCAGCTCTTTTCGTATTCATACCCGCCAGACGCTTCAACATCCCTCTGCCACCCTCCCCCTTTCTCGTTTGCCCTGCTAGTGTTCGTCGGCCACTGCAGAAATGAGCTTCGCCAACCCGCTCTCCCGCCTTTCCGCTATCATCCGTGCGCCAGTGATGGTCCACACCGCGAGCTCGACCGAGTCCGACTGGTTCCTGCCATACGACGGACCCATCGAGCCCGCGCCCCCAGCCCCCACCCGCCATCCGTTTGCTGCAGAGCTCCCACAACCAAAAGCCGTGCCGGCATCTGCTCGCACACGCTCCAAGTCCAAGTCCGAATCGCACGAACGTATCCCACGGGAGCACTCTCGCAGCCGTTCCCGCGACGCCAAGCGGAAATCACAGCGCTCGTATGTCGCACTCGACACCGGTGGAGGCGTCGGAGCTTATCCAGCCCCGGAGCGGGATCGGGAACATAGGGACCGGGATAGGGAGCGCTCGTCGGTCCAGTCGGATTTTACGTTTGGTGCGCACTCGGCCCATACGATGGGCGCAAACTCGGCCCACACGCGAGGTCCAGGCAGCTTGCCGCTTCCTGGCTCGATCGACCTGGGCTACACCTTTCCGCCCACGGACGATTCGACCGTCTCGACCGGAAAGACGTCTGACCCGCCGCTCGTGTTTGCGAGTCATCCGTTCAGGATGCATACCGGTTCGCCCCCACCCCGGAGTCACACGGCCTCTGCGTCCTTGTCGACGCCATGGGTACGCACTATTGCCTCGAGTCCCGTCCCCGACCCCGCGCCGGTGCGCAAACGGACATTAACGTACCAGCCCGGACTGGTCAGCTCATTTGGATCTGCCGCCGAAACACGGGTGGGCTACCGCGAGAGCGGCGCGTTCCTGGACCTGGATGCGCGCGAGAGGGAAAAGATCCGACCAACATTGTTGCCTCCGTCCCTTAGTCTCCTGGGTAAACCTTCCGGAGAGCAGGACGGTTCAGTTGTGGACGAACACGGCGCGGTCGTGCACAAGAGCGTTCGTCGGATTCGAATCTGGGTTTGCGCGGACAGTATGATATGCGCTCACATCCATACGCGGCGACGAGCGGACCCGTGCGCGAGACTCGATTTGGCTCAGTCTCGACCACAACGACGACTACGACGGGGGGTACAGGCAAGCCGCCTGTCCCACCTCGTCCGATTGGGTTGAAACTCAAGTCGTCGCTCAAGCCGAGCATGTCCACACCCGAACTGAGAGTGCATATACCGACATCGGCGCCAGCCGCGATTCTACGTCAGGTGTCCAACAACGAGCTGAGCCTCCCAGCTGGTGTAGGCGCACGCATCCCGAGGAGCGCGGGTGCTGTCCCTGGGTCTGTAGCCGCTCCAACGTCTGCTTCGGCCGGGACGACTGGACTCGAGGTGCGCACGATTTGCGACGCGTTGATCTTTGCCCGTCCACGGTTCAAGGCGCACGAGATTACGCCCCCACCGAGCCCTGGCGAAGACGATGAAGATGCGGCGAAGCGTGCATCTGTCGTCGTGGGTGAGGGCGGACTAAAGGGCTTGGCCTGTTTCCCGCGGGCTCGCATACACAGCGACGGGCGCACTTCGACCAAGGAAAAAGAGCAAGAACAAGAGCGACCGGACGAAGCCAAGTTCAAGACTGTTGCCGAGGTTCTGCGAGATCGGGACCAGCTCGAAAAGGACCGAGAAGAATGGAACGCGTTGGGACAAAGCAGTTTGCTCAACAACCGCACACGGAGCTTGTCTCGTTCTCAGTCGCGGATTGGCGGTGCACGGGTCGGCGGCTCGAGACCCCGACGAGAGACGGTCGGCGGAAACGGCGAGTCTGGTTGGGGCACGCTCAAGCTCAAGCGCAGTGTTGAGATGCTCGCGGCGACCGCTCTTTCTCAAGGACATGGCCATGCGCCCTCTGTATCTGTTTCCTCATCACACCGTCGTGTGGCTACCCAAGGATCAATCTCGGTAACGTCACATGCTCGCGGCGCGTCGGGCTCGGTCGTCTCTCGCGCTCACAGCCGTGCCGATTCGTGGGGCCAGCGTGTTGTCTGTGGCTCTCGTTCGGCGAGCTCGTTGGGCGACGATGTAAATGGTGGGCACACGGTTCAATCAAGTGAGGGGGTATTGCGTGGGGCGAGACGGCCTGTGGTTGAAGATTATCCTGTGATAGATATCCGACCGATTCCGACTGGGGATACCCACCGAGCGCGTGCGCCCCCGCCTCCGCCGCCCGTGTCTGCTGGGTTTGGTGTTGCCGGGTCGAGCGGCCGTCCGGCCCAGCAGAGGTTGTCTCCCGGACCGAATCATGCAATGTTGCATCCCGCGCAACCCCCACCCTCGCCTGGCGACTCGACTATTGGCCTCGCCTTGTCTTCTCCGGGCGGCGCGGCACTTGTTTTGTCCAACCATCCGTTTTCGAATCGAGCAGGTGCTCACCCTGCGATCGAGGCTCCTGTGCCTATCGGCCCCGAGACGATCGCGACTCGTCATAGGCATCCCCCGCGCAGCTCGGGGAGCACCGAACGCGCTCGCCTAGACGAACCGAACCATATCCTTCGACCGAGTAAAAGCGCGCCACCTGTTCCATCCACCAAGGATTTACCTCCGCTGCAGATGAAGTTCCCGTCGTCTGGACCGAGTAAGAGCAGCACATCATCCGAGCCACAGCATCCATTCGTGACCCGCCCGGTGATGTTGAGCACAGCATCTGGCGAGTGCAACGTATGTTTGAAAACGCGATGCTCAAGTCGGTCGTGAGCTCGAGCGCGCGCGAATGGGACCGGCGCCGGGGGAGTGGCGATAGCGGGCTCGGTAGCTCGGTCAACGATCACGGGGTCGAGATGCACAGGGTTGGTGGCCGCAAGGTGTCGGGTTCGTCTGCGCTCGCTGGGGCATCGATGAGGGGGTCCGCGTTTGGTCCTCCGAGCGAGCTTGAAGAAGTGGGGGATGCACCCGTGGATGAGGAGCCAGAGGAGGAACGTGAGCAAGAACCAAGTGCCCCGGCTGAATCGGAGCTCCAGCCGCCTGTGGAGTCGGAAAAGGCCATCTCTCCTATGGGGTCCGCGCAATCGCCTTTCTCCTTGTTGGATAGTTTGTCTCCTGCGTCGAGGCGTGGTGTGTTGACCCGCGTTTCGAGCGGAATGGTCGACCCTGCGCTCGCAGGGACAGCTGTTTCACCCATGCTCTCACACGAGAGCTCTTCCTCTTCGTTCTCAAGCCCTAAGCCCCTCGCTAGCATTGATGATATTGAATCTTTGCGGGGCATCTTTTATCGCCCGAGCCCTGTTCGGAATTTGTCTCGATTGCCCAGCAGCCAGGAGGGCTCGCCACCGGACGAGCCTAACCTTGAGGAAGCCATGGCGTCGGACAATGAAGAGTATGGCCGAGAAATCATAGAGGGATACCACGACCAAGAGGACTGGACGTTTGGCCGTCCGATCGCCAGTCAATACGGCGAACCACAACCGTTGTGGGAGCGAAGGCAAGAGACGAATCAGCAGTCAGACAAGACCCCACTCCGGATCGATCTCGCACCGGGCACCCCATCTCCCACGAGCGCCACGTCGCCTTTGCCACCTGCCCCCGTTGTTGCTTCGCCCATTGTTCCCCGTTCGGCCGTTGAGTCGAGCCACTCTCATTCGTATCAGGACGTACCCGAGAGCATTCATGACTCGGATACCCAGTCTGAACGTTCAGTATTCACCACTTCGAGTCAGCGTGCCACTAATGGTAAGCGAGTTTAATGGACACATCGGCCATCATTGTCTGACATCATCTTGAACTCGATCAGAGAATCTCACTTTTGGCTTTGTCCGCTCGGCTCAAGTCGACTTGCTCGGCGTCAACGATGCGAGCCGCCCACATTCAACCGCACTCTCGCTCATCGACATGTACGACTATGACGCCTCGGTCGCGTCTAGCTCGCCCAACACACCTCTCAATCACCCTGCCTTCCCATCACCTTTCACCCACACTCCACAAGATGGTGGTTTCCTTTCTCCTGCCTCGGCTGGCATTCACCGTCCCGGCATGGACCGCCCCATATCTGATTTCCCCACCACGCCCGCAGACGGGACTCCGATGTCTTCCGCAGTGCTTTCGACTTACTTTGGTGTAGATAATCACACTTCATCCCGTCGCTCGGCCGACGAGCGCAGCTGCTAGACATGTGCCTGCACTCCCACCACACTCGTTATTTCGTTATTCTGTTCTTTGTCTCATATCTTATTCTTTTTATCGTCTTGATCACCGCTTTCGCTTACATTTTATTGTTCAACTATTTCGTTGTAGAAGCTTCGCTGTTTCATCGCTTTCCGCTCACGGACAAAGTGAATCGATCATGGTTTTTGGTGATATATATAGTAGATACACGGTCAGATACAGTCAAGCGACAAGAGCCTCAAACAACTAGACATATCAGTCTTCGTATTGAGTCAACTGAAACACAACGTCAATACTGGATCCTTGATGCGAATATGTTGGTACTTACATCCAATGTTAGTGTACGCGAGCTGTTCACGTCCTGGTCACGATAGATACCAACCAAGGAGTTGCCCTTTTCGTACAGAGAGCCTTTCAGGCTGATCACAATAAACTGGAAGGTTTCGGATGCATGTTGACGAATGTAGTTGGCCACTTTGGCGACGTTCGTGTTGTCGAGAGCCGCGTCAACCTCATCCAGCACGAAGAAAGGCGAAGGTTGGAAGCTAGAAGGCTGGTTAGATTGGGTCATGAGAGCAGGGCTGTGGCTAACCTGTGGATTGCAAACAGTAGGGCGAGTGCCGCAACAGTCTTTTCGCCACCCGACAATTGTTCCATATCACGAAAACGCTTCATAGGGGGCATTGCATGATACTTGATACCGCTGTTGTATGGTTCCTTAGAGACTTCTGTTAGCTACCGTTTCAGACAGTCTGAAGAAGCTTACTTCGCTGTCTTCCAAACTTAGGTAGGCTACACCTCCCATTGGCGCGGCTTTACCCTTGGTGAGATCTTTGTAGACTTGGTCAATGCGCTCGGCGATGTGATTATACGCTTTGTTGAATAGATCGCATCTGTTCGGGGTTAGCATCTATTAGACCCGTTCCCGCCCATTTTTCTTGCCTTTTCTTCTTGATTTCGTTGAACTCATCGCGAGCTTGCTTGGACTCTCTTCTTGCCTTTTCGGCCTCTTTCTCTGTTTCTGCCAACTTGGCTTCGACATCGTCAAGCCTTGTATTGGTTGAGATAGAGGGATGTTGTGAATAACTCGGTGAGCTCACCGTTCCATCGCTTTCATGTTTGGAGCCATTCTCTCAATCTCTCCAGTTATTTTAGCAATTTCGGCATCCATTTCAGCCCCAACTTCAGCTGAACCATTCTGGCGGGCAGAGTCAACAGGCAGCGTACTAAGAACGAATTAAGGACTTACTTCCTGTTCGTCCTCATCTAGGCTGCTAAAGTCGACTTCAATGCCATAATCTTGGACGTCGCGAGCCCGTTGCGTTTCATCCTCATCGTCTAGGTCCATTCCTTCAGCTCCCTGGCCCTGTGTCCTATTCAGTATGGTTAAAGTCACTATTGTGAAAGTTTCGTACTTGTTCTAAAGGTACATTTCTCAAGGATCCCGATTCCAAAGGAATCTTGATTTCTTCAAGAATGGATCTTCGGTAAATAGTAAACCTTTCAGCAGCAGCTTTTTCGATGTTGTCATTCTGCAGGGGGGGGGGGGTGAGATTTGGGGGCTCGACGACACAGTACCAAAGCTTACACATGCGGCAATCTCTTTGAGAGCCTTGTCAACTTCCTTGGTTGACTGTAGAGCGGTTCGTTTGTGACCATCCAGGATTTTAGTTGCTTCAGTTAACGCCTCGTTTAACGCAGCGACCTCTTGACGATGCCCGTCTAATTCTTGCTGGAGTTCTTCGATTTGCTCTGCCAAGCGATCCCTGTCACCCTGGAGCTTCTCCAGATTAGCCGTCTCATTTGCCAGGGTTTGCTCGAGAGACTGTAGCCGGGAGTTGATCCCAGCTAGCTGCTCCTCCTCAAAGGAGATCCTGTTATCTAGTTAATATCTTTTAATTTGAACAAGGTGAAAGGCTCACTGATGACTCAGACGGGCGATTTGGGCCTCAAAACGCATTTTCGTCTCCAGTTCTTCGGTCTGAGCTTTCAACTGCTGTTCCTCGTATTCGCGAATATCGTGAGCCCCAACTGCCTGACAAAATGCCGCAAATATATTATCTTCTGCTTGGTTGATAGCTTCAGATAATTCCTCGATTTGCGCTTTCATTGACTCGTGGGCAGTAGTAGCCTTTGTAGACGGTGAGCTTCTAACATGAAGATGGTTTAGACATCAGTACGTACCGCCTCGACTTCTGGATTGAGTTTGCGAAGTTCTGATTCAACATGTTTCAGCTCATCCCTGAGACCCGTTAGGCGCGATTTCAGCGCATTCTAATGCCATTTATGAATATGTGATCCAACTCTTAGAGGTCTCCTCTTACTTGGTCATCTTTGGCGATCTGCAATTGCGATTCAATCCGGTTAATGTCTGCCGTAAGACCTTCATCTAGAGTTCCTCGTGGTTTTGACTGGCCGAGCTCGCGCAGTTGAGCGTGAAGACTTTCTTTTTGCTTGTTCAAGGCTGTTAAAAAAGGATCTCGTCGGCAATGGCTTGCACATCATGCTTCAATATGACACACCTTGAAGTTCTTTCTCTTCCCATTTACGTGTGTTTCCATGGCTGCTGCGACCACCCGTAATGAGACCAGTCTTATGAATGACAGTTCCATCCAATGTCACAGCTGTGTCATAATGTCAATATCCGACCAAGACAGAAGAATACGAATCAAACCTTTAACTTCCTGCCCTTTCTCATAGCATACATATCTCGCTACTTCCATAGTATCACAAACGAGTGCGTTGCCACAAGCGTGGAACATTGCTCGCTCAACAACTGGCTCGTATTGAATAACATCAATGGCCAGGCGCGCGCCCCGAGCGAAGCTTCGGTACTTGTCATTGATATTCTTCGCCTGGATACTGTCAAGGGGAATGAAGGTTGCTTGACCGGCCCGTTGTTGGCGCATATACTATTAACGGAGTCAGAGACCTCGTTACATGTATGACGTCCTACCGACCTCGATGCAATCGATTGCCGTCTTCTCATTGTCAACCACGATTGAGTCGATATTGCGCCCAAGGACGGTAGCCACTGCGACTTCATACTTGCGCTGACTTGGCTTGCATAGATCAACAACGCGACCCCTAACGCCTGGCTAGAAATGTCAGTGAATTTCAAAAGCAGGTGAAACTGACGAACCTGGAAACACTCGTTGAAGCTTTTCTAGGATTTCTTTTAGCCGAGCGTCCTTTGCAGACTCTTGTTGATCCACGCCTGCCTGCATAAGCTTGGTATGCACATCATGCAGCTTCTCGTTAATTTCAGTCTCTAGTTGGCTGTGAACAGTGGAGGTCAGCAAAATTATATAGATTTAAATGGAAGACAGACGTGATGCGGATTCGGTCGGATTGAGCTTTCTCCAGCTCGTTCTTGGCATTCTTCAACTCTTGCTGGAGATGCTTGACCTTTTCGTCTGCCTACAATTTCGCGTCAGCTATGAACAATTTAGGCTGAGTAAACTAAATTTGCCTCGCTTCGCTTCCCCCCGACAGTCGTAACGTCCGTCTTGAGCCTTTCCCGTTGGGACGTAAGTTGCTCTAACTTGCTGTTTTGAGTTGCCAGATTACGAGCCAAGGCTTTAGCTTCGCGCGCAAAAGTCTCGCGCTTTTGACGTTCTTCAACAGCTTCGCGAGCAGCGGCGGCTTTCCTTTGTCCGCGTGAGGTGATAACTAAATACGAGAACCATGAAACCCACTCACAGCTGGTGGTACTCTGCCAATGACTCTTCACTAAGAGACGATCCTTGCTCCACAGCAGCACGACGCGCCTCTGTATTTCGTTGAGTGACGGACGGCTGATCATGCGAATGGTCCAAGCATACCCTGAGCTCTTTCGAACGCCTGCTGAACCTCAGCTAACTGTTGCTTCATCCGTGTAACGTCATTTTGTTTCTTTTCCGCATCCTTCTGGACGGTTTCCCCTATGGACCTAGCCTTATCGACCTTGCGCATAATGTGAGCAATCTGGGCCTCGAGGTCAGAAATTCCAGGTTTCTGTGTACCGATCGTCTCTGTTAGGATATAATCAATGAAATTACCCTCTAGCCCACCTTGGCATCCAGCCCTTTCTCCATCTTTTTAAGAGCCTTTTCGGCCCTCATCGCATCAGAACGAGCTTTGGCTTGTGCCTCTCGAGCGGAATTCACTTTCGCCTCGTCTGCAGACTACGCGCCGGGTTGGTTACGAAAACAGGACATTGTGCAATCCTACAATACCTGTTGTTTTTTGAGTGCTTTGAGATCTTTGCTTTTCCCTCGAATTTTAGAAACGTTGTTTTCGATTTCTCGACCCAGGTGGAACAGTTGCCATAACAATTTGTGGACAATGGCATTCTCCTATTGCAGGAATTAGATCAATACACATAAATGAAGCTAGTTTTACGTGCCCTCTCGTCGATGAGCTTCTCGTAGCGTTCCACTTCGCTTTTCTGCTCTTTAAATTGCTTGATTTCTCCGTTGATGCCGCGGCGTTTGTTAAAGTTGTTTGCTGCGTTCTCTGTCGCTCGATCAAGCGACGCCCTCGCCTTTTCGTACGCAGGTACGAGTTCGAGGGAGCTTCAACTGGAGATAAGCACCCATACAATATGCCAAAGTTTTAAGAACTCACCCGCTAATCTGGTCGATTAGCTTGGAAAGTTCCTTTGGTGACTGAGAGGCAACAGCCTCAACGTCACCCTGTTTGGAAAAATTTTGTCAATAAAAATACTAAGAAACGAAGAGGATTGTAGACCTGAAACACTAAGAAGTTCTTCGCCTTGACGAGAATGTTGTGTTGCTCGAGCGTTGCGTTGTAAGTCTGATAGGTCACCACCTTGCCGTTCAATTTGTACTCTGAAGTGCCCGAAGTAGAAATGCTGGGGGGGAGGGGGGTCATGAATAAACGCGGACGATTGTGTTCTAAGTTAATTTACTTACGTCCTCTGGAACTTATATTCCTTCCCCTCCGCGTCTTCATATACGGCCATAACCCAAGCCTTCTTAGCTGTACCCTCGCCATCCCCCTCGGCCTCTTCATCACTTCCTCCAGGTTGTTCGTTTCCTTCTTCGTCGGTCCTTTCCAGTCGTCTACCACGATATACCAAGTCTTTGAGCTGGCTGCTCCGTAGCTGAGCGCTCTTCACCCCCAGAACAAACGAGATAGCATCCATAAGATTAGATTTGCCAGCCCCATTCGGTCCGATAACGCTAGTAAAGTTTTTGAAAGGACCGATAGACTGTTGTCCGCGGTACGATTTGAAGTCGCACACCTCAATACGAAGGAGCGGCATGATGTAAAGCAGATGGCAGGTGGTGGCTCAGCGCTTCTCGACCGACGGCGCGATCAACCATGTCACGAGATAAAACACGGTCACATGACCTAGCCACAAATATTCGCCACATTAACGTTTAGGGGCTCGGGAACGAGGCGTATATATAAACTAATGTGCCCTTTTCGGAGCAGAGGCTTGTGGAGATGTGATATGCTATTAACAGCTAAAGCTAAGATACAGCAACGTGGATGCTATGGATCCGGTTTGTTTCAGACCGCACCACGACAATTTTTACTATCTGCGGTCGACCTAGCGATGTTTTGTGGCCCACAAAAAAGTGCACAAGAACGACTTTCCACTCCCAGCCCCAGTTTCGCTTATGTCCCATTCTTCATGAAGCCTGTTCAATCAAGGTAGGTTAGCAAATAGGTCTGTGCGTTGAGAAAAGCGTTAGAAACCTTGAAGCAAGCATGGACATCATTGCGTCGTCGTATCCAGCTTGGCGAAGTAAGGGTGTCAGTGAGCGGAGGCTGACCGCTAGGTTCTCAAGGCCTACGCGCCCGATAGCACGGAGCGATTCATCTATGTAATAGGTGTGAATAGAGCCCAGGCGACACATGGATATATAAACCTTTTGGCCAGTCTCCCAGAGGAATAGAGATATCGCGGGTCTCGAGTTTGTCTATCTGCGAATGACTCGCAACCTATCATACGTGTTTAAACATCTTCGATGAGAAAGGCATTAGCGCGCTGCTCACCACCGATTTTAGCTTAAGCCTCAACTCAGGATCCAGACCGGATTCTCTAACAGAAGCCCGTACGATCTCCAACAATTCTCGAGTTGCGGTTCCAACAGGAGGATCCGTTCCATCCTAGTGTCATTTAGAGCAAACCCTTGGAAGACTAGCATTCCAGCCTACCGATAGACAAAACGGGATAGCTGACTCTGCCATTAGTAACAACCCTCCAGGACGGAGGACTCTCAACAGCTCTCTGACAGCAGCCTTGTATTCGACCACCTGTTCGTACACTCAGATGCTGCTCGCTTCATTCGTAGAAAACACTTACGCCAAGCGTAAGGACATATCGACAATGAATGACATCAAAAATACCGTCGGGAAAGTCAAGACCATGAGCGAGATCGTGAATCTCGAAGCGAACGTTGCTCCGTTCAGTATACGGAACTTCAGTCCGATCTGGTACATCGTCGTTAGAGCAAGGTGATGAAGACCTGGAGTTGTAATCATATGTCGGTTGCAAGAGCGTTCTCGTCGGGTTTGGTGTGTCAGCTGTGCCAAGAAGTATTGCAGCTATATTATGGCTAGACACAGGATGTTTCGTACCAGAGTAGATAGAAGTGTCCTGATCCGAATACTGGAGGACATTTAGCAAGTTAACCCTTCAAGCACAGCAAAACGTACCCGAATGGTTCTCAACAATGAAGGGGCTATATAACCAGACATAGTCGATGCAGGGGGTGGAACTGGTATGATGTCTACGCCCACAAAGTCGGCGGTTGGATACTTTTCTGCCATCTCTCGCACCCAGCTACCTGATATAATATATGTAGCCAAAGAATGAGAACTGTTATGCCCATAGACGCACCCGTTCCCGTCCCTACATCAAGAACACAGCGCCGACGACCGCTCGGTCGTGGTGTCAGCTTTTTCTCAACAGGTCCCCAGCATAGGCCCCCGAGTATAGCGGTGGTCATCTGGTGTACGCTCTCGAGTCTAGAACTTTACGTTACTTATAGCACTTCGGCAGTGCTGTGTCGGACATACCGATCAAACTCCTCCTGGTCCGCGGGTAAGCAATAGACACCTTGTGCAGGCATACGTCGTCCTGTTCCAAGATTAAATTACATGAGAAATCTCTTCCAGCCGCGTGCATACATACGTACCCTCATGGTAATAGAAATAGCTTTCAGCCTCTTCCTCATCCCCGTAAAGAGGTGAAGGTGTCAAGCGTGAATCATTGCTCATCATTGCCGTATTGTCCTCTTCAAATGGTTTGCGATTGCAGAGGGTATATAACGAAAGAATGAGCTTGCGTCGTTGAATGTTTCGGTAAGCAAGTTGTGAGGTTGGGCTGAAATGTTCTGTTCTTGCTACCTTGTAATGGAAGGCGGCACAGCGGACCAAGCTAGCCCCGACCTGCGTATAATATAGGAGTACTGGCGAACTCAAGTCTAAATGAGACACCAGCACTCATCAGGGCCCATTGCTCTCCGCAAGCCCGCTCATATTGTCGACAGCCACATGGCTGCTTGGCCCCCCCCATACTCGTGTACATGCAGCGCTGGGTGTCATCGCACCTGCATCGCAATCACGCCCTGCTGGTGAACAATTTCAGACTCTACAAATGCAACCGCCACAGTTTGTCGCTAGACCTACGCGTCCAATTGGTCAATCTCATAACCCAGCTACTTGCCGCACTGAGATCGCACCCATGACACGTACAATTCAGCAATCTTTTAAGACTCGTTTTGGCCAAGCAATCCCGCACAGCGGGTGTCGGTTCCTCATGTCTATATTCCTGCGTGCCGGATCAAACTTTCGAGCGGCGGTTGTCATTTCAAAATGGTTGGACCTGCCCCAGTGCACTCGGAATAGGCTTGCCGTGTTGCGCGAGTGGGTAGAATAGGGGCGTGCAGCAAAAATCGCTGAGCTTGTGAATAGAACATGAAATGTTGTTGGTTGTTGACTCTACGCGACTCAATAAGGTTTGGTTGGACCTGTCACGGAAGGCTGTCCCATCACTGACAGCCTTGAGCCCACTTTAAACACGCTGTGGTGGGGGAGGGAATTCCCAAAGATAGCGCCACTTGCCTTTTCTATGAGAGTGATTCCATTAACGTTATTCTGGATCGAGCAGACAGATCGGCAAAAAGCTCCACTCAATATTTCATACCCCGAAAATAGAAGTAAAACTACGCAAATGCATCATCGAACAGCTTGACGCTCTCCGCCTTGTGCCAGCTTCCTACACCTACGGCTGGTACTGGGCTTTCGCGACGCCCAACATATCTCAAACGATGCCCGCCATCCAGCTTCTTCAGGACCTCGTTAATCCGACCCTCGACATGCCCCCAAGCTCCTTGGTTCCTCGGCTCTTCCTGAACCCAACGAATATCCGCTCCAGGAGTTGTACAATCCCGCAGTACTTCTTCCAACGCAGTGAACGGGAAGGGCGCGATTTCCTCAACTCTTACAATCGCCACATTGTCATCGAGGCCACGTGTCTTGCGCTCTCGAACGAGATCGTAATAGATCTTGCCGCAAACAAGGAGCACCCGATCTTTGGCGGCTCCTGGTGCGACCAAAGGGTCGGCTAAAACTGGTTGAAACTCAGTTCCGACATCCATGTCTGTCAATGTGCAGGCTGCAACCTTTGGCGAAAAATCAATCATGGCTCTGGCGGTGCAAATCACTGATCTGCTCACAGGTGACCGCAAGAGCCCTTTTGGAGCAGCAACAACGAGAGGCTTGCGATAATTGCGGAGCATCTGCCTACGCAGCAAATGGAAATACTGGGCTGGAGTCGTTGGGTTGACTATATGCATGTTGATGTTCAACTTGGGATCGAACTCATATGCGTCGTTGGTTAACTTGGGATTAATGGATCAATTTCGAGCCCTGAATTAGATCTGGGGATGCAACTCACCTGCAAGAACCGCTCAATTCGGGCACTCGAGTGTTCTGGGCCAGCTCCATCCAACCCGTGAGGCAATAACATCACCAAACCACTATTTCAAACCGTCAGGGTCACCCCAAAACCAAACCTCCTGGCAACATCCAAGTGCGAACCTTTGTTTGAGCCACTTGACTGAGAGGAGCATGGGGAGCGGCCGTCAGTGATCTGCAGCGACAGGCGGCTTGAACGTCAACCTACCTTCCGCCGACGAGATGAATGTATCAATGATAACCTAACTGCACGTGAGCAGCAAACCATCAGCCTTGGATCAAAACTCACTTGCGATCCATTGAAAAAGTCCCTATCAGCCATGCGTTAGCCCGGTAACGTGAGACCTCAGGCTCGATATACTTACCCAAACTACGGTTACCAAAGGCCGATGTATTCAGCGGGTCCCGGTCAACGACCATGATCTCACTCACCTGTGCTTCCCAAATCACGAGTCTAGCACCAAGACGTCAGTCATAGATTTTGGGCAGATTTTTATTCTCCGCTCACCTATTAGGAGAGCTAGTACTCAATCCGTATTCAAACTAGAAGGACGTTAGGAAAATCTTACGCCGGCTGAAAAATGCTAGAACTCACTGCAAGAATAGCCATCTCGGACAATGAACCTGCAGGTATTCTCAATACATGAAAACAATCACATGGCGCACGGCTACTCAACTGTTCGCCAACTCAAGCTTCTTCTCCGTATTCAACGAATTCAATGGGACGGCAACACGTTCCGTTTGCTGATCAACAAGCATAGCGTGCCTGCAGTCCGCATCGATCAAGCTACCAAAAGATTCGAGCAATCATCACACGTTACCTATGACTGAACGTCCCCCTTCCAACATCTTGCCCTATCACCGAGTTCCGGTAGTAGGTATATGCGTGCTATCAAGAGTCGATCGAAACGCACCTGAAATGCGCACATCAAACCCTTCCATCATCAAAGAACCCCATGCCAATGCCTCCGCCGTCCCCCAATCGATACCCTGTCCAGACTCAAGACTCGATAGGCGGTGTTTGATGTGGCGTTGTAAACGCGGGTGGATCGACTAGCAGTTCATGGATCAGATCCCCATGTGAACATGTAGACGAGGGGAAAATAGACTCACAAATCCTACTGGCGCAGCCACACTCGTCTTTCCTATTTCAACGAGTGTTTGCGCCTTGACTCCGGTTTTGGGTTTCTGGTTTGCCAAGGACGTGTCACCTGGCCAAACAAGCCCAGACCATTCACCCGACAACATGTCTGCCTCCGGCTGAAAGCCATCTGCTCTTGCAAGCTCCTTCTCCAAGTGTTGCTTGTAAGCGGCGCGATCTGCGACGGCCTGTTCCTCGGAAAGTATCCCTTCATTCTGCGGGGTAGAATAGACTCGTTAGGCGTTTGAAAATAATGATGGGAGCCGGATAGCCTACGATTAGCTTCTGCTCGTAAATCTGCGGCACCGACTGTCGTGTCCTTATTTTGTGGTACCTGGATACCAACTGTGTGAACGAAACAGAATAGGGGCCGCACATATACTTGCATTTGCGGCTGTGTGAATGCAGGCTCATCGAGCTCATTGTGGCCCCTGTAAGTTGCGCGTCAGCCATGCGTACACACGCATCAAGCACGTTTAACACGCGCACCATCGCCGGTACGTGATTAGATCCACAATTACATCCTGCGATAAAGTTTGAATAATAGTCAGCCCCACGTGGTATCATCAAGCCAAAAGAAAGTAACTGACTTTACGGAAGAAGTTGCGATATTCGAATGCAATTTTTAGAGCTCGGTACACATCTACATCAACACGTTAGTTTCCGACAAGTTCAAACGCCTGGCGGAGCGGACCTTCGGGATAGTCGCCATTCACATGCAAGACTGGGGCATTGATCATTTTGCCGATGTCTGAGCAATACAATGTCGAACGCGCGTTTGCGGCCGGAGTCGTATATCCAATACTCGATCGCATCTCAGTTTGGTAGGTTAGACGCAGCAGGCTCAAGGCTCACTTATTGCTATCGAGAAGGATCAGTGTCGATCAGTCCCTTGTTAGAAAAGCAACATACTTCACCACAACATGGACGCTGCCTCCGCTTGTGTAATGAGGCAAGTTGCCTAGAAGCAAGGGTCGCGCTTAAGCAATATCGAAGTCGGAGTTGGAGACTCACTGAGCCCTAGCCCCTCCATGATGACGCCTTGCCCCGTAAACGCGGCATCACCGTGGAGCTGAACACACATAACTTTGTCCCCTAGCATACAATCATTGCCGGATTCTTTGATAAGCGAGTATTGCTTGGCCCTAGCTTGACCCATTGCGACGCTGTTGATTCTTCGGTTTAGCACTATCTATACGCGCGGTGTGTGATCGCTCACGGATTAACGGCCTCTGGGGATGATATCCAGTTTCGCTCAATCACGATTGTACCAGATATTCAGCTATAATGATACTCACCCAAATGGGAAGGGTTTTGGAGCATAGTTACTTTCACTGGGGTCTTCGCGCCGGGGTATTCCAAAGTTGGACACGACACTGAGACAAAAATGATGACAAGCTTCATCCTCGCAATTTGTATGTCATACCCAAGTGACTTATGACATCCCCTACAGCATTGAGCTCGGCAGGGACTTCACTTCCTCCACGAATCTTGTGAAACATCGCAGCCGGAGAATATTGCAATAGATCAGTGAGAAGCGACAGACGTCCGCGATGGGGCATACAAAGCACCACGTTGGACACACCGCCTAAAAATAAATGAATAAAACTCGAAATTTGAAGGCTAAAATCCACACCTTGAGCAGCGGATTGGAACAAGGAATCCAACGCGGAGAGCATAGATTCAGCGCCCTCCAGCCCATAGCGTTTCAAGTTGGGAAATTTGAGCTGCAAAAAGTGGTCCCAGGTTTCGCTCCGAGCGAGCAAACCCCAGATTTTGCGTTTCTGCTCATCGTCGGGCATATATCGACCAGGTGACTGAGTAGACTCCAAGAGATGCGAAAACCATTGTCTTTCGGCCTTGGAAGGAGAATGCATGTACTCGTACGCAATGCGACCGACATAGGTTGTACGTAAATGGTCGACAATGTCAGAGAGCGACCACATCACCGGAGTCGAAGACGGATTTTCAAGACTTTCAAGATCATGCCAAATGATACCGTTGATGTCAAATTTTGCATTTGCGTCTTTCAGACCATAACGCGTAGGGTCGAGCGCGTTCACGTCATCGCGCTCTAGCAAATCCAACGGGTCGATAGACGCGGCTCTTCACGTGATTCTACGCGTCAGTCGCACGCTCGGATGGAAAAGTGAATTGAGCAACTTGCCTATGACCATGTATCCTCACAGAATCTACGTATCGGAGCAATGCCGCGTTCTTGGCTCTGTTATGGATTTGAGCGGGTGTATCTTTTTAAGGTTTTTAGCTTTTCAGACGCCGACGGGCAGGAGGGTGAATCTACCTACAGTCTGGGAGGGTGTATGGCCGGGGCTGCCTATATCCAAACGACTCGTCGTGATAGCGTGCTCGGAGAACAGCAGTCTTAAATGAGGTGAGCCCGTAGCGGGCACGGCGAGATACAGTCAACATGAGATCGAAAGAGAGAAGCGGGAAGAAGGCAGAAACGCCGCTGCTCGCCCTTTATACGTGAATAACCAGAGACCGAGGTGGGATTGTGAATTAATGGGTGGAACGTGACTGGACCATTCCGGATCCTGGTCAGCTGGGCCTAAGCGCTGGGATCTTATCTTATCTTATCGGAGTGACTCAGATTTACTCTGATTCGGGGCGATCAGAGTCATCTTCTCCACCTTGAAAAACTCCCGGTTATCGCCCTTGACCACCCTGGCATTTGCGTTCCGTACCACTAGGCTCCTGTCTCTGCTTAGATCCAATAGTGTCCGTGCGCATTCATTCCGACTGAGAAAATCACCTGTTGCCAACGGCTTCCGATTGTTCGTCGCTGAAATGGCTACTGAAGCTACACCCCATCCTGCCCCCGGGAGCTCAGCCCTCCCTCAGATCCCAGGCACAGAGCCCTCGATCGCCTCCCTCGACGCCTTCCGCACCAGCATCGCGTGCTCCATCCACCGCGCCTTGCCCAATTTGACGCTCGAGCAAATTTACCCTGGAGTCTTGTATGGCGTCAAGGGAGTCGACTTTACGGTCGCCATGGCTCGTTTCCGTCTAGGGGGCAAACCGGACGACTGGGCAAAGAAAGTCGTCGATGCGGTGAGTATCTGTCTTCTGTTTCGTCAAGATATGCTAACCTGTACGTATTTGCAGTTCCAAGCAGATGAATATATCGAGTCAGCAACTCAGCTGAACGGGTTCGTAAACTACCGATTGAGGACAGAAACCCTCACTAGGAAAGTACTTACCCAAGTTGATGCACTCACGAATCACTCGACCGACGGCACGCCTCAGTATGGGTCGAACTCTTCAGGAAAGGGCAAGAGGATCATTATAGGCGAGTAAAGATATGTGAGAGCACACTGCACGTACTTACATTCACAAATCTACCCTAGAATACTCGTCTCCGAACATTGCCAAGCAATTCCATGTTGGAAACCTTCGTTCAACAATCATCGGAGGGTTCTTGTGTAACCTGTACAAGGCCAACGGATGGGATGTTCTCGGTATGAACTACCTAGGCGACTGGGGAAAGCAAGTGCGTATCATGACCGAGCCTTGTGCATGTGCAGTACTTGACAAACGACATGCGTGCGCGGTCGAATTAGTTTGGAATGATCGCCGTTGGATTCAACAAGTACGGTTCCGAAGAGGCTCTCGCCCGCGACGCGATCAAACACCTTTACGAAGTCTACGTAAAGATCAATGCGGATGCCAAAGACGATGAATCGGTACACGATGCTGCCCGTGCTTATTTCAAACGCATGGAGGACGGTGCGTCTAACGGCTGGCTATTTTGGCACCCTGCTAAGCACTGTGTAGGCGATGAGTCTGCGCTTGCAAATTGGCGCAGGTGGCGAGATCTCTCGATTGAAAAATACAAGGAAGAGTACGCTCGACTGAACATTTCATTTGATGAGTACTGGGGAGAGTCTATGGTGAGCAAATCGAATAAACGGGAGCTGCCATGTTGAATCGCAACTTAGGTTGAGGCGGACACTTTGAACCAAGTAGTCCAGAAGCTCCGAGACATGGGTCTTGTATCCGAATCCAAAGGGGCCGAGCTAATCGATTTAGAGAAATACAAGTTGGGGAAAGCCGTGATTCGCAAGCAAGGTGGACACTCTCGACTCATATCGCGAATGTGACTGACCCCTGTTCTAGATGGTACCTCGTTGTACCTCACCCGAGACATTGCGGGTGCTGTCGAGCGGTACGAAAAATACAAGTTCGACAAAATGATCTATGTTATTGCGTCCCAGCAAGATCTCCATTGTGCTCAATTCATCAAGACCGTCGAGTTGCTGGGTTACCCGTGGGCAAAGAACCTCGAGCATGTTAATTTTGGTGCGCCTGCACATGTGGACGGTAGAATTACAAAGGTTAACCGGGTGTTGCAGGAATGGTTCTCGGAATGAGCACGCGGAAAGGCACAGCTGTCTTTTTGGACGACGTTATTCGCGAAGCGGCCTCTGTGATGGAAGAGAAATGAAAACTAATGAAGAGAAGTACAGCGCGATCGAGGATCCGGAGGCTACCGCACAAGAGATTGGGATCACCGCGATCAAAATTCAAGACATGTCTGCGAAGCGGTACGTCCGGGTTGCGTGCGCATGGGAGTCAGGATTGACCCATACGTTTACTGCTGCGCAGAATCAACAACTACAGCTTCAACTGGTCTCGTATGATTTCGTTTTGAGGGAGATACAGGCCCATACCTCCAATACGCACACGTGCGGCTTTCTTCTATCTCACGAAAGAACCCAGAGCTGCTCCCACTCCCAGCAGCTGAAAAAATCCAGACAGACCTCTTGACTGAACCACAAGCCCGTGACGTTGTCTTCCTGCTGGCTTCATACCCGGACGTGGTCCGGGTCGCTTGCGAGAAGAATGAGCCAAGTGGTGTGGTGACATTCGCCATGCGCTTATCCCATGCGATTTCTAGCGCGTGGGACGTGCTACAAGTCAAGGGGCTGCCTGCCGATCAGGTCGAGACGGCGCGGGCTCGGCTATTTCTGCTACTGTGCGCTCGGGACGTCCTGGGAGCTTCTATGCGTTTATTAAGCATTCGCCCATTGGAGCGAATGTAGTAGACTATCCTAGATCTGTATTGAAGTCACAGGGTTCTTAAAATAGTTGCATCAGAACTTGTATATTGACACTGAATCATGAAATGTCCTTCTCAAGGCTCCGTTGGTTGATTGACACACCCGAAGATAACGTACATCTCAAACCGCATGGGAAGGAACCACCCCATCCAATCGCTCACAGGGTAAGGTTGTACTCATATTCGTTTTGTGAGTTCTGGGCTAGCCAGAGCACCACGGCCGACAGCATGATTGCGACATTTTGAGCCACATTTGCGTAACCATAGTAGTTGTAGGTTTCGCCATATTCATTGAGAATATACTTCAGAATTAGGATTGTCTGAGGTGGGGAGGTGAGTGGCCAACGCTGCGGAACCGCTGTCTCGTGGTACGCACCACGCTGCCTGCGAGCCCACCGGCCATCAGGGCAAAACCCATGAAGAGGAATATACGGGCCCGTCGAACGTAGCTGTCACCCGAAGCGAACCCTTCACCGGTAAGGTGTTCTTTGTTAATGAGGTTTACGATAAGCATGCCTAGGGTAGAGCATATTCCTGGGATCCAGTCTTACAAATAAAGGGAACAATGAGTGATCTGCGTAAATGTGTAAAAAAAACCCCCACCCACCCGTGAACGTGACGTGAACTGGGACAGAGTCATATGGCGAATCGGCGGGTGGGTGTGCATGTGCCGATAGAATGCAAGCATCAAGGAACATCCAGTGGGCAAACGCAAACTGCACAGAAGTTCAGTGCTAAGCGTCCTAAATTAATCCAAGTTTTACCCACCAAGGCTCCGGCAAGGTAGACTCCAACAGCTCGCTTGTGCTTCATGAAAGGTAGCGTGGGGAAGGGAATAACGCAAACACGACGAGGGTCGTACTGCGAACGTGGCAGACTCATAGTTCAAGGCGATTGTGTTCTAGAAGCGTTGATCTTTTAACCAAGGTTAAAGTAGAGATATCCCTAGGTGGCTGACTGACCAGTTGTGGAGGAAGAGGAGCTGATGGAACCGAGAACAGCTGAGCGCCGAGAAGAGGCTCGTGGTCACGTGCGTCGATCACAACAGCTGGCTCGGCGCTTACTTCCTTCTACTGTGCCACTGGTCCTTATCTGTGCCTCGTCTATCACTTTGACTTCTACATACGCCCAAGAGCTAGAATTGAGTTTATAGAATGGCTTCTAAATCTCCCACCCCAAATCCTGGGGAATCTAGCGAAGCTGCAGCAGCTCGTAAACGACAGACGGCTGCAGATCTCCAGAAACAGCAACTCGAGAGGCTCATGAAGGATCCTGCAAAGCCCGTTAATATACCAGCTCCCCCAAAGGAGAAGGAGCTCAGGGCTCCCCGAGAAATGATGAAAAATGTGCAAGGCTCCAGCGCAGGTGAGTGCCACGATTTGCTACACCAACACGGCCCGCAGTAACCTTTCCACCAACGACCTAAAGGTGCTGGCAGCGGAGAATTTCACGTATACAAGCAGAGTAGAAGAAGGGAATACGAGCGAATAAAGATCATGGAAGATGCTGCACAAAAGGCAAGTACACCATGTGGGAACAGGTCCCGATTGGGCTTCTCTAATGCCAGTCTACAGGAAAAGGATATTGCGGAATTCGAACAGCTAAAACGGGAGAGGGAGGAGCAAAGTGAGGCCAAGACCGCTAAGAATCGCGCAAAGCGGCAAAAGAAGAAGAACCGCGCGATGGGCAAAGGCAGCCAGGTCAACACAGAAGGCACCAACGAGGAACCCACCAAGCGACGACGGCTGGCAGCAGACGGCGCAGGTGTCGTTTTCCGACGGCCCGGGGATGCCAGCGATGACGATGACGATGATTCTAACATTCCTATCCCTCCACGGGCCGTCCAGGAGGAGCCAGAACTGCCTACTCTTCCTCCCGATGTCAAAATTGCTGAACCTACTCAGATTATTATTCATGATGATTAGAGCTCTTTTTGTATTAAATATCTAGGTGTTGGTTGTGTAAAATACTAGGCGCTCTAAGCCATATAATGGATATCGCAATATCATGACTCGACCAGATCTGCAAAGGCATCGTCCAGAGACAAGTCCATCCGTTTCATGCGTTCATCTCGCAACATTCTAAGCAAGAGTTCTCTTGGGTTAGTCCAAAGTCAAACAAAATTAATACCACATACCTTGCGTCCTTCCTGGCGTCCTCCCCTTCAACCGCAAGTCCGGCTTGAGGCGTTTTCGCTTCAATGATCTAAGGTATCCGGTTCCAGTTTGAAGGTTGATTCTGAAGCCAGTGAGAGGAACTCACATAGTGGTTGTCACAATGCGGACAGTATTCATCACTCTCCTCGAATTGCGTCATATCCTTCCGGAAGGCCTTGCGACACTTTTTACACATGAAAACCATCTCTGTAGTCTTTTTGAGCTTGTGGTCTGCGACCTCTGCATGACATTCGGGACAGTCGAACCATTGTTTGCAACATGGGGCGCGAATCGCAGCTTGCGCGTTGAGGATATGTTTGCTTTGTCAAGCTCAGTTTGGGTATACAGGACACTAATTAATACGCTCACCACATGATATTTAAAATATGCTACGTTTAGCAACGATTTGAGCTAGTTTTAACGACGGGGACGATTGAACGCGTCAATGGTGTGGTGGTTATGTGACAATTGCTTTTTCTCTACCGCCGGCTAAGCCTGATTTGACAGTTGATCCGTACAGACCCTGTTCACCTCGTTGATCCCCGAATTGGATAACCAACGCATGTATACGGTGTCTGTGAGGCTATGCTACGTAGATTCCTATACTATCTCACATCCAAATACAAGTAATTTTTACACAAAATATTTAAGCGTTCTGGAACTCCGGCTTGCGCTTGCCGATGAATGCCCTCATTCCCTCCTTCGAATCGGCCTGGAAACATTTGAGTAATTGAGAATATAGAGCCTGAATAATCAAACCTACCGTTGAGAAGGACGCGTGGTACAACCGACGCTCAAAGCGTAGACCCTCTGAGAGGGGTAGGTCCTCGGCTAATTAGATTTGTCATGTTCATAAGCTTTGCTTCCATGTTCCAGTCTTTGAGAACGCACCTCGGTTTACGCTTTCCTTTGCCATCAATAGAACGGGCCGAGACATGCCGGCCATCGCAGAGCCTGCTGCAATAGCAACCTCTAGAGTCTTTTCTGGGGGCAATATCTTGGCGACCAAACCGGCTTGTTCCGCGTCCGCCGCAGACATGGACTCCCCGGTGAGGATCATGTGCATTGCCTAGCAATGGTTTGTCATTAGCGCCTCATGTTTCCAGGAAGATGCATGTATTCCAGTTAGTTGTTATGTTGCTGACCTTGGCCTTTCCAACAGCTCGAATCAATCTCTGTGTACCACCTGCCCCAGGAATGGTTCCTATTTTGATTTCAGGCTGGCCAAAGACTGCGTTCGTTCCGGCTGTCGGAATGGACAATTAGCGAAATAGGCTCGACATGAAATTGTATCCACTGTACCATAAATAACATCGCACATCATGGCTAGCTCGCATCCACCACCAAGCTAATATTGATGGGATCAGTGGTTGCTGGCGTTGGTAAACCCTGAATCTCAAACGCACCGCGTAGCCATTGACAGCGGCAAGAATTGGCTTACGAGCAGCAGCAATACCGTCTGCAAGGGACTGAAGGAAATTGCCCATGTAAGCGTTCACAAAGGTGAGCTTTTCAAGCTCCTTGATGTCCGCGCCGGCTACAGCATGAAGCGTCAGTGGTAGTTGACGTGGAACGCCTGAGTTGGCTACGCACCTGCAAACACCTTTTCGCTGCGTTCCGAATGGTTAGTACCAAGACATGTGATACAGCAGGACAGACTCACCTCCCTGTGATAACGATGGCACCAATCTCATCGTCGGCTTCGAAGCCCTGAACGGCAGCCAAGAGCTGCTCGATGAGCTGCCCGGACAACGCGTTCAAGGCCCGAGGGCGGTTCAGTTTGATGATGCCGACGCCTGACGACCTGGCGACGAGGATAAGCTCTGACGAAGACATGGTGGGGACGAGGGGGAGGGGAATGGACTGAATGTGGATCTGCGGGGAGTGTAAGGGACTCTGCGGGTCGCAATATGAGATAAAAGTGCCTGAAATGGATCAACGACATGTCAATATCATTGGCTTTTTCTTGATAACCGAAGCAGGGGTAAGGATGCGGGGCTCGCCGGGAAGAAGGATCCACAGCACAAGTTCGGGCAAACATTCTTCACCCCGCCAACGTGTCTGATGCAGGCGATCCACATGATCCGCCGAACATCGTTGGCCTCTGAAGCGCCAGCATTGAACGGGTTGACATGTGATTGTTTCGTAATTTGGTAGAGCCGAGCGTTAAGCTCTCTCCTTCGACGTCGACAAACAGGACGGCAAAGGGCGGGGCGCAGTTGAGGTTCCGGAGCAGGGGCCCAATTCGTACGGATTCGAGCTTCGACCAGAGTCACCTGGACTTGGCGAATGATGCAATCGAGTGAGATCGGTAGCGTGACGGTTCCTTGAAGACGCTTTGATCAGGGGCTGGGTGGCTGTACTGACAGTCCCACATGGGTTTGAGTTTAATGAGGCAAGAGAGGAACCTGGTCAACACGACCCAACGACTGAGCTTCGTCGGCCGGCAGTGCTGTTATCGGCAAAATAGTCGAGCGGACCCGACGGTTTTTGTGCTGCTCCTGGGAAGATCCTGCTCATTTTGCAGCTTGAATTCCTAGTTGGGGTGGATCCATGGCCCGCTGATGCACGCAATTCCTGGTCTGGCTTCGCACCTGTCTTCTCAACGTCTACAGTCGCTATCGCCTACCGTGTGCCACCTGATCGTGTGGCCAGATCCGAAGGTTCCCTTCGAGACACAATGGTCCTAACGGCATGTGTCCAGAATAGTGCCGGAAATTCCGCCGATGATTCGCGACGCTGGCTGTACTTTGCGACCGCTTATGGTAGTTGTCAGAGCCACATTTGTGCGAATTTACTGGCGCTACCGTCGGAAATCTCTCCACACTGAGCGATTTTGGGCTAGCTTTTGATAAACTAGTCGAAGCGACCACGGCCACGCATTACTCCGGCTCGACTCCAATAGGGTATCATTTTATGAATAGCAAGTGATCCACCCGCGTGTGCTCCGAGAATTCTCAGCACAAGGTCACGCCGTTTCCCTCTACGCTCGACTCGGCTCCTCACGAAGAGTAGGAAACTCGTACAAACATGCTCAACTTTCGATCATGAATTTTAGCAATATAAATGCACCCAGGCAAAGGCATCAAGTCCCCATCGACATCCCTCTCACTCCGGTCGCAGTCATGCATATCGCTCCAGAGTCCATCTCCACACTCTCCCCCGATGACCAGGCGAAGTTTATCGCTTTCGGCCTGGGTACGACTTATACACCACCTTTTGCAACGGTGCACGCCGCATTCGAGCATCAGGTGTCTCTCAATCCTTCCGCTATCGCCATCGAGCACGATGGACAGTCTGTAACTTACCTCGAGCTCAAGAAAATGTCCGACCGCCTTGCCGTCGCTCTGAAGCAACAAGGTGTCAAGTCAGGCGATCGAGTGCTTCTACTCGTTCAACGAAGTATCTCTATGGTCGCTGGTATGCTCGGTGTACTCAAATCAGGAGGTATGTTTCAGCATTTGTTTCCTTTGAGATAACACTCTGACCATTGATCAATTAGCTGCATACGTTCCTCAAGGTATATGGCTATCGATATATAGGCTGTGAGCCAAAACTAACTGTATCTCATAGATGGTGGTATTGTCACCGATTCGACTCTCGCTCATATCATTCCGGATGCTGGCGTACAGACAGTCTTATGTCTCCGCAAGTTCGCTCCTCGCGTCCCAAATTCAAGTATGTTCGTGCGTCATGAAGTCTAACCACTATACTCACATACACTCTCAGAAACGTTGATAATCGAAGACATCGTAAACGACAGTGCCTACGATCAAAAGTTAGAGATAGGTGGCCAAACAACTGATGGGTTAGTCTGTCTAGTCTCCCAGTCGTTAATCGCTGAAACTGAAACCTACCACACCTCCAGTGTATACGCCATTTATACATCTGGTAAGTAGACAGAGTATTGAAATTGAATTCATTCACGTGCTAATATGACTATATCAGGCACAACCGGTAAACCAAAGGGTGTTGATGTCATGCACCTGAGCGTGGTAAATCTCCTTTTGACCGACCCTGGGCGCGTCGGCATGCGTCCTGGGCGCCGAGTCGCTCAGCTCCTGAATGTTGCCTTTGATATGGCTCAATGGGAGTGCCTGGGAAGCATGGTCAATGGTTGCACACTATGCATCCGTGGCTCGGATTGGAAGAAGGTCATGAGCAGGTTAGTGCTCTGGTAGTTACTTATCCTTGTGACAAGCACTGACATCTATGACTTCTCAGTGTCGATATCGTCATTGCTACACCGTCCGTCATGCAACTCTACGACCCAGCGGACTATCCAAATATCAAGTTCGTCGCCACAGCTGGAGAGCCTTGCCCGAAACCCCTAGCCGACAAGCTCGCCGCAGCGGGTGTGGAATACTATAACTCTTGTGGCCCTACTGAAGTGAGTTGTCTTGAGTTATGATCTGTGCGCATATATCCTAACATAGCAATACCAGGTCACCATTGTCAACACGATGACGCCCCTACCGCATTCCGTTGGAGACGAAATGAACATCGGAAAGCCCCTTCCGAACAACACAGTATACGTCCTTGATGAAGAGATGAGGCCCTTGCCCATTGGGGAGACCGGTGAGTATCTGCTTCATATCCATATCCTTGAAGCTCACGAGTTATTCCAAGGAATCATGTGGGGCGGTGGCGATTGCGCCGCGCGTGGTTACATCGGATTGCCAGAGCTGACAGCCAAGAAGTTCAAGCGGGATCCCTTCTTGAATGATGGGTAAGCACTTCGTATACACGCTTGAATTAGAAAGCTAAGAAGATTACATATAGGCGCCTCATGTTTAACACGGGCGATCTTGGAAAGTGGCGCGAGGATGGATCTCTGATTCACCTTGGACGAGCAGATGATCAGGTGTGTTGGTGGAACATGCTGTGATAAAGTCCATTAAACTAATTTGATTTGACAGGTGAAAATCAAAGGATTCCGAGTTGAGCTTGATGGCGTTTCAGCGTCTCTAGAGGTACGTATATCGATTCGGCCCAAATGACCCTTTGCTGACAATTTCCAGGCTGCTGAGGGGGTTACTACTGCATGCGCCCTACTCATAGGAAAGGAACTGGTTGGGTTCGTACACCCAGACACAGCCGACATCGAGGTGGTCAAGGAGGCCTGCGCGAAGGTTCAGCCATACTACGCTCGTCCCACTAGGTACATTAAGCTTGAGACCGTCCCCAAAACTGCCAATGGGTATGTGGAACACTAGAAACTCATCTTTGTGAGCAGCAAACTGACCGGATATTAGAAAAATCGATAAGCGGGCACTCCGCGCCCTGGTTGAAGCACCAGCACCAGTCGTTGCGCCTACGGCAACTGAATCTGCTGCCCCGAGCACAGTTTGATATCAAGACCGCACCTCGAAGCTCAGGTTCACGCCATTTGTCGCGGCTACTACCAAGGCCACCGAGTCTGCCGTCTCGAATCGTCTGTCCGTCAATTCGGTCGAGCTTGCGAATATGTGGACACACCTCCAAGAGGCTCAGGCCCCGTCGCAGTTGCCCCAAATCACTAACGAGTCGTTCCGGCCACTCGTTGAAGAAAGCCCATCCATCAAGAGCTCTTCCAAAACATCTCACAAGTCGATCTCGTCTGCTACGTCTCGTTCAACCTTGCGCCAGGAAGAAACCGAGAAGTACGATATCTCCAAAGAAAGCCCAGAGGACCTTGTCGCCGCCCTACCCCACCTCCCATCTGGAAATGCTGTGACCGCCGCTGCAGCTGAAAAGGGAGGGAACGCTTGGGACGGTTATCTCGACGACGAAATTCCAGACAAGAACGAACCCAAGGTCGTACGCAACCTTCGACACATTATCTTCTCCCTTTATCGTCGATTGTTCGGTGTGGTTTTTATCGTCAACATGTCGATTTTCATCCATGCTCTGGTGAAGGGAGGCCTCCCTGCTAACCATATCGGAACTGTTGTGGTCGGGAATATTTGTGGAGCAGTGCTCATGCGCCAGGTAATTTTTCATATATGCGTGACCGAAAAAACCGCCCTAACTGTGCTTACGATACTAGGATTATGTTTTGAACCTGATCTTCAATATTGCGTGCGCGGTGCCTCGCTCGTGGCCGTTGGCTATTCGCCGCGTTGCCGGACGTGTTTACCACCATGGTGGCGCGCACTCTGGTAGCGCAATCAGCGCCATTGTGTGGTTGATCTACTTCAGTGAGTTGCCTGGGTTCCAACCTGTAATTTTGCTAACATTCTACTTAGCCGTTGAGGTTACACGCGATGTTGTACGTCGTCGTGGAGCGTCAATCGCGACTACCGTGATTACCTATATAGTCCTATCCCTTCTGCTTGGTATGTCGTGGCTACGATTGACACCTATCATCGGCTGACTTGGGGTTAATCGGACAGTCATGGTCTGGTTTGCATATCCCAAGAGACGTTCGACAGCACACGACAACTTTGAGCGCACGCACAGGTTTTTCGGGTAACGCAATTGTTCTTTTGAGAAATGCATTGGCTAACTGTCTATCCTAGTTGGACTGCAACAGCACTGGTTTGGGCCTTGGTGGTTCTCCTGACCAACGACTACAGGGATCCCGGCGAGAGCTTGGCACATGCCCTCCGTCACAATGCCTCATTCTGGATGATCTGCATCATCACGCTTTCCATCATCTCGTCTTGGACCAGGCTGCGCAAGGTCGACGTGCGCTCTGTCGTCCTCTCGAATCATGCGATCCGCCTATACTTCAACTACACCACCCCCAAGACTGGGCACTTTGTCCGCATCTCCACGTCGCCGCTCATGGAATGGCATTCCTTTGCAACGTGAGTCCCGGATATGTTTGGCTGAGAAAAACAACGCTGAGTTCTTCTTCAGGATCCAAGAGCCGGGAGTTCAAGGATTCAGTCTTGTCGTTTCTCGTGCTGGTGACTGGACGGGCCGAACCATCGAAAACCCGCCGACAAAACTCTGGGTGCGCGGCGTTCCGACTTACGGTGTTCTCCGTATCGTCCCACTCTTCCGACGAATGGTTATCGTCGCCACTGGCTCCGGTATTGGTCCATGTGCACCCGCAATCTTCGAGAAGCGCACCGCAATGCGCCTACTCTGGACCAGTCCAGACGTCCGCAAAACTTTTGGCGATGAGCTGGTTGACAAGCTGCTCGAGGCGTCACCCGATGCTGTCATCTATGACACACGCAAGCATGGCAAGCCAGACATGGTAAAGCTCACTCTCCGGTTGGTACGCGAATTCGATGCGGAAGCTGTGGCAATCATTAGCAACCAAAAGCTGACGGAGAAGGTGGTGTATGGTATGATGAGCCGTGGTATCCCTGCATTCGGTGAGTCTTCTGGTTGCTCCGAGTCGTTTAGCATGCTTAACTTTATCGCATTCAAGGTGCCATTTGGGACTCTTAAGTGTCGCTTGCACATTGCAAGAAAAAATATGCTATCTCGCTTGTTAGCTTAAACCCATCTAGCTCTTCGCTTTCGTCTATAGAATTTCTTGTGCCCTGTAATCTGAATCAGAATAAATTCAAATTGTTTTGTTTTCCCAAGCCAGATCGTTTATGCGAAATAACCTGAATGAGCTTCTTCTGAAAATCCACGCAAGGGACTTGACATCGCATAACACTGTAACTGGAACTGAGTTGCTTCCTGTCTGGGGCAACGCATGCTCCATGGTACCTGGCAGTAGCGGCGCCTCGTTCCTCAGTTGCGGGCAAGCGATCCTATTGGCGAATTCCGGATAGGAAGCGCTCCAATAAAAGCGAGTTTGGAGCAACGTCCAGGGCTACTGGTCGCTCGCGATGAGCGGACCTTGACGGGCCCCATTATTCGAACCGAGCTACAGGAAGCGGTCGAATAGCTCAAGAGGCCAAACCAGGTATTATTTGCCGTAGACGTACCGAGGTATACGGGGCTCTGCTGGCATTACTATATGCGCACTAGGCCAACGAATCATGAGTCGATCATGCTGTTATAGGTCTCGTTTAATCCCGTATGGGCGGAACTTCCCACTCTCCGCACTTCCAGTTGTATGGATTAACCTTTCGAACCCCCGGTAGCTAGGTGCTGACGTGCTCAAGTTGCGTAAAATAAAAGTGGCGGAACTGGAGCTTTGTAAGCACTCGGTATTGGGGTGTACGTCATGATAGCACCTAGTCTGGAGTCGCTCGATCGTTTCGATCACTTGTCGATTCAGAGAAGCCAAGAAGCATTCAACCATCAACTCGGAGATTAGCACGTGAGAAGGACCGGCAAAGCATCGGCTATTCGGCACCCGTTGTGCTTTCTTCCCAGACCAAGTCCTGTCCAAGAATGGAGAAAGTCGGACGCTCAGGATGATCACCAGCCCGAATACAGGGATATCAAGCGCATAGAGCCGTCCGAATATATGCCTAAGGTTCGCTTGCATGATGTACTCGCCCAGTGCACCCAGGTGTGTCAATCCACAAGTCCCCCACAGGGAACCAGCTAAATGCAGTAAATTATAGATTCTGTGTTGGAGACTTGTATTCACCCTAATTACAGAAGATAATGAAGAACTCGTCTTCCCTGCTTCTCCGGAGAAATGAGTAAGTCGCCTAGTATGCAAATCGGTTGACACGAACCAAATGACAAATGGACTTGCCAGCCATGCGGTACGCATCAATTTTACTCCTGCAGCCATATCGCAGTCCCCCCTTGGGTCTAACCCTTCAAACCAATCCCAAACCAATCCCCCCTTCATGCGGACCCCTCTATTCGCTATCCTCAAAGTCTCGTAGATCCGGTTTCTCGCGCTCGACAACGACGGTAGGCGTTGGAACCGGGACGAGTTTCGGTGGTTTAGGCGCTAGCTCCATGCCGACAATAACCAACGAGACGAGACCTAGCACGCCTAAGACGCCACGGCTGATATTCACCCATTTCGCTTGCTCTATTTCAGTCCTACGTAGCAAAGGTTAAGCCACAAGAGGGGAGTGAGATGCAGCCTGCCGTACCGGAGGTCACTGATTTTTATAGTCGCTCGGTGATTCAATTCCTACGCCCGTCATCAGCCTATATCCGCGGAGAGAAGGCTCATGTCCGGTCAAGTCCAAGGACTTGCACCATAGCGATAGCAGTCCGAAAGACTCCCGGGGAGTGCGTGGCATAAGAACCTATCGAATATATTGCTTACCTCGATGGCAATCTCGCTAGCTTTGGCCTCTGCCCTCGTCTCATTCTTCCGGTCATTGATCTCCATATCGATGCTGGTCCAAATTCATCCGTATTAGCTCCTTACCAAATGCACATTTATCCATTTGGGCTTACTCGTGCTTCATAGTTGCAATATCCTCCTTGATTTTCCCTTCCAGCGCATCCACCTCTCTTCGAAGGGCAGTTGAAGCTGTGCGTAGCGCAGCAAACTCGTTCCGGGTTCGCATGGTCAATTCGGCTCTTAATTCCGATAACGCAGCTCGAAAGAGATAGGCTTGCTAGGAGAATATTATTATCGTTAAAAAAAATTGCACAAGTGTGAATGATAAATGAAACTTACGTTATCTAAGTCACGAACCCCGAATATTTCTTGCTTTACACGCCCAAATCTGACTACCAAGATTGCCCTCGATGCTCTCATCAGTGCGCTAGCGATAGGAGTAGGAAGGTGGTGTTGTTCGAGAATGGTTACGAAACGATGAGTATCAAAGGCGTGAACACGTGGGATTTGATACACTTGTATTTCATGGCTATTGGATGCCTGAGGGAGACTGGGAGTAGAACTGGAGATATGAGGAGATGAAGTTGAGGTGACTTGTTTGATGACCTCGAGCTGGGTATCAGGGTTTTGGCTCTTGGAAGCACCCTCAGTATTAGAGGAGTTATTTTCTTCTATAATTTTGTATTGAGAATTACGAGTTATGCTTGATGAACAAAGAGTCCTCTGGAGAACGAGGGGGCGAACGCGGCAGATCATCTTGAGTCAGCTTGGGCAAAAGTCACCTGACTTGGTTAAGCCCTGCTGAATCATACATCCATAAAATCATTCATATGTGAAACTCCGTGGCAAATACCTAGTCGAAAGTATTAGAGCATCCTTTTATAGTTGTTCTGACTATCGCTTCGGATTCAGTCCGAGCCAGAACCTGACGGGTCCCTGATTTTGAAACCCGATCTGGGTTTTCTCGTTAAGTCATCCCAAAATGCGTCCCCTTTGTCGCATCACCTACCGCCAACCAGAGGTACCGACCAGCCAGGTATATAATCCGTCTGGGGTTGGTCCCAGTTCAGCAAGATAGTATCCGCCTCCACCACCTCACACCGCCATTCCTCTGCTGTCATTTGCACTTCCCTGCACCTATTGCCTAACCCGCATATACACTTGCTCTATACTCAATGGATTTTGTTGCGATCTTCTTCCCTACCACATCTGCGTCGGCCGCCAAGGAACAGGAATTTGAGTCTCCCGTTGGCACCAAGTCCAGCAGCAGCGAGAACCCCTACTGCGTCATTGCCTAGAGACTTGCTCGTAGCGCTCTTTCGGTGAGTGTCATCGTGCCTTCTGCTTTGACCAGCACCGACCGCTGTTTCCAGAGCCCCTGAGTGGTAATGTACATGAATACCGGGTCTTTTCTTCTTTCTGTCTGTTTGACCTAAGTTTTGTGCCTTTCTTTACCCATGTATGCGTGGTTTGTTCTAACGGTGTCCTTCGTGATCTTGTTTGAATTTCATTTACATGGGTTTGATTGACACAATACACGCAAACAAAGGCAAGCTTGATCACGGAAGCAAATTTTGAAATCGAAATTATACTGCGACTGACAGCCATGGCGAAACTCAAGCAAAAGGGCAAGTCTGGCGCAGCAAAGGCATACATTACTCGCTCTTCTGCCATAAAGAAGCTGCAATGCTCTCTTGCTGATTTTAGGAGACTTTGTATCTTGAAGGGTGGGTAGTATTGTGTCCACCAACGGCCGCTGCGTTGCTCACGGTTATACAGGCATATTCCCTCGAGAGCCCAGACACCGTAAACGAGCGAACAAAGGCTCTTCGGCACCTACTACGTTCTACTATACGAAGGATATTGCGTATCTGGCGCACGAACCAATTCTAAGAAAACTGCGCGATCACAAGGCATTTGCGAAGAAACTGGCTCGAGCATTGGGGAGAGGAGAATGGAGCAGCGCGAAAAGTTTGGAGGAGAACAAACCAGTGTACACACTCGATCATATCGTCAAGGAGCGGCAAGTGCTTTAAATTCGTACGAAACCCTCATGGCTGATCGTGTGCAACCAGGTACCCTACGTTTATTGACGCACTGCGAGATATTGACGATGCACTATGCCTAGTCCATCTCTTTGCGGCTCTCCCTGCCTCCCCACAAGTACCTAGCTCTCTCATCGCCAACTGCACACGACTGGCGGCCGAGTGGCAGCTCTATGTAATGCGGACACACTCGCTCCGGAAGATCTTCTTGTCAATCAAGGGTGTCTATTTCCAAGCAGAGGTGATGGGTCAAACCATTACATGGCTCGTGCCCTACCAATTTACACAACCAGTGAGTCTATTCCCCTTCAGTAGCGGTAGTACTAAACTATTCTGCCATTCTAGATCCCCGCCGACGTGGACGCACGAGTAATGTTAACATTTATCGAGCTCTACCAAACTCTCCTTGGCTTTGTTTTCTTCAAACTCTATTCCGACGCCTCCCTTGTATATCCGCCACCGCTCAACCTGGACAAAGATGAAGCAGGCGCGGGCGTGGGTGCATTCTCTCTTGAGGATGCGGTAGCAGAACAGTCATCTGAGCCGGCTGCTCCAATGGCCAAAAAGGTCCAGGTGGATGGAAAGGTTGTAACGAACAAGGACGTTAAGCGGGCTATCATGGATATTGCTGCCACTCCCCTCCCTCCTCAGTCAACTCGAACTACTGGTATTGTGACAGACGCGACCGTGTCCAATGTCGACATCCTTCCAGACGATTTTGTTGTTCAGCCATCCAAATCGGCTGAGAACCAAGGTGCTCCACTCCTCACCATGCGCGACATCTCGGTACTCCCTTCCGCGGCCTCTCAGCTCCTGTTCTCCCACCTCGTCATCTTTCTCGCACGGGAAACACCTCGACCGCTTTTGGAGTTTGTCATTCGCGCATACGGAGGCCGCGTAGGCTGGCCTGCGACGCTAGGCGCGGGCTCTCCTTTCGCGGAGGATGACCCAGCCATCACGCATGTTATTGTCGACCGACCGCTGGCGCCTGGACAGTCTCCTCCTACAGGAAGACGAAAATATGTCCAACCACAATGGGTGATCGACTCGGTAAATGCTGGGAGAGTACTAGTGGAGGATGTTTATGCGCAAGGCAAGACACTTCCTCCTCACTTGAGTCCATTTGGGGAGGGTTCAAGTACATATGTACCTGAAACTGGAGGGGAGGATACGGTGGAAGCTGCTGCGGAGGATGAGAGCGAAAGTGAGGAAGAAGGGGACGCTGATGAGACGATGGAAGAGGCACCCGGAAAGGCTACAGAAGCTGCTCGGCCCGCGCTTGCCGCCGCCGCTGCTGCTCCCAACGACAAGGCCCTCAGGCGCGCCGCCGAAATCGAAGCGGAGCGTGCTGGAACAGAGTATGCGACATTCGAGGCGGATCTTAAAAAAGCGATCAAGACCCAGGCGAAGACAAAGGCGCCAGAACCGGAGGAGGTTGTCGACAACGAGACGGAAATGAACAAGATGATGATGAGCAACAAGCAGAGAAAGCTGTACGAGCGCATGAAGTTTGGAGAACGCAAAAGGGCGACAGAGGTGAGAGATTTCTCCCATACGTCTATACGACAATAATGACGGTTACTGTCGCAGAAAGCAAAACTCGAGCAAAAACGCGATGCGCTCCGAAAAGCCAGGGCGAAGCAATTACGCAAAGGCACCGCTTGATGCTGGCTCTTTCTTGTATTCATGTTGTGTTCGTTGCGCTTATCTATCCAAAATTACACTGTGTAGAGGTATATGCATCCTTTGGACAATGAAATCTACAACACGGGCAACCTGCTCTATAGTGATTCGTACTCGAGACTTGCCAATACGAATGGAGCAAGTCCCTTGAGATCGTTTTGCGCCTCGGCGACGGAGATGTAGTACTATCAACCCAAGGTCAGTAAAACTTGTCAGATAAAGCCAAGGTGAAGCATACCTCGTATGTTCCATTCGAGCCAAGGGATCCAACAGAGACGGTTCCATTCCATGATAGAGTTCTGAGACCAACTTTCAGTATAACCCTCGGTTGAAACGTGAAGGAGACTTACCCGTTGGCCTCTGGGACGACAAAAGTATCCGCCAAATACTTGTACGCCTTCCTTGCCGTAGTCACATAGTTACTCTTGGGCAAGTACCCTTGGCGAACACCCTTGAGCAAGGAATATACAAACATCGCGCTCCCGCTGCTCTCGATATAATTGCCCGCGCGACCAGGCCAACTCATAACCAACCACCAGGCACCAGTCTTTTTGTCCGCAGCCTTGACAACCTCGGGCGCAAGCCTCCTCAAATACCCAAGCAACTGCGCCCAACCAGGATGGCTCTTGGGGAACACATCCAAAACGTCCACGAGCGCCATCATATACCACCCCAACGCGCGATCCCAAACCTCCAAGCAATGACCCGTCGGAGGGACAGACCACACGGCTTTCAGACTCGCGTCGTAGCCGTGGTAGAGCAGGCCTGCGGCCGTGCCGTTTGGGAACGCGCTCGAGTTGACGCGCAGGTTTTGTTCGACGAGCTGAAACTGGTTGAAAACGTCGTTCCAGGCGGTGGTGTTTCCGGGAGCAAACTTGGCGTTGTACGAAGCGTAAAAGTTGTCGGCCATGTAGACCCCGTCGAGCCATTGTTGGTTCGGATACTGTGTCCCAGTCGATCGGAGGAAGGTAAGATGAAAAGCGGCCAGAGGGGGGGAGGGGGTGTTGTACTTGCCGTGCTGCGATGCCAAAAGGCGCCCGCTGGAGTTCGCGGTTGGGAATTCAACTGCGCACGGAACGTGTCGAGTGCGACTTTGTATTTAGTCTGGTTCGTCTGTTCGTATCTGTGCATTGAAACAACGACCATTAGTATATAATTTGCAAGAGTTTGATTTCAGACGTACGCATATAGGATAGCTTCGCCTGTACGAATCGGGTCCTATTTTTTTTTTCAAAAGTAAATGCTAGTTACAGCCTAGGGAGGAACACAAAACTTACTAGACTGTAGAGGGTAAAGTTATACCCGGTAATAGTCCCGTTGGACGAAACCATGGAGTCGATTTGCCTGAGATGGTAGTCACGGTAGGCTGCGTTCTTGGTCTTGGCATAGAGTAGCTGGAAACAAAAAAAAAAAAAAAAAAAAAAGGGTCGAGATTGAATGGTGGACGCGCGGTTGGAGTTGAACAGACTGACCTGCAAGCTGCGCTGGAACACGCCAGTCTCGTACCTCACATTCGGCAAGCTACCCTGCGCACGAGACATTGCCGACTCGGCCATACGTTGGGACAGTGGAGCCTGGACCGCACTGGCGCCACTGGCGGCACCTACAGCAAGCAAAACAGCAATCGCCAAACGCATGGTCTCTGGAACGATAAAAGCCGAGGATGAGATCGAATGCCTATCGAAACAACCATCCGATTGCAGCGCAGATTTTATACCCGGTCTCCAGACTACCTCCACCTGATCGCAACGCTTCTAGCAAGCGGACGATCACCTTGCCGAACGACTGAATGAGTGCCGGTTCAAATTAGGCCCGCTTGAGCTGAGGATCGGAGGCGTGCTATTGCATATATGCTGATCCCACTTTACTCTATTGCGCCTTGGTGGTTGCTATACCCGACCCTCCCTGCACTTGCACTACTCTCGCAAGCTATTCGATCATCGCCGGACCCAGCGGGCCGACCACGTGGGAGGCCGCGGGAACAGAACGATGTCCGCGAGTTCTTCATTAAAGATCGCTTGCCACCCGCAGTAGGCTTACAGGCACAATCTTTTTTCATGCCGAGTTAAGATTTGATTCATGATAATACACAACTTCCCAACAGAAAAAACGTACAACATAATACTGAAAGAATAAATCCAGAAAGAATAGTAAAAAGGGGCGCGCCCGGACCCCCTGCATATAATAAGTCGTGCTAGCATAGAGAGGTATTGCTCGAGGTACTTTTTTCATTATTAGTTTCAGCTTCAAGAAGAGACTGCCAAGGATTCGAAGGTATTGAGGTGAGGTGGCATAAAATGAGGCCAGGCTGAGCCAAGACATTAGGTATAGACGACACGTGTGGTCGAACCGCGAGATGTCGAACGGCGATAGCTCGTGTTTCCAGATGGGTAGACATACGTCCGGGACTGTTCAGAGGCTTTGATCTGCCACGTGGGGGAAGGAGGGGAGGAAGAACAAGTGTGTCAGCGCTTCAAGTTGCAAGAAGAGCCACTCAAAATATTCCCGCCACCCATCATCGAACCGGTTGTACCTCATCTCAACTCACCTCTTCACGCTTGGGACCCAAACCAAACAACCGCCTGAGCTTGGTCGCGAGCTTAATCTTGCCGTTCTTATCCGTTTCGGACTTGTAGGATACAATCGACCCGCGAGAGACTCGGCGCGGTGTGGCCGGCTGTCGCGTTGGTCAGGAATGGCGAGTAAGCAATGAAAAACGTTGCAAATGGACGCACGATCACAGTCATCTTGACGCCGGAACTCTTGGCGCGTTCGTACCGTGGGCGCTCGCGCGCCGTGGCCAGGCTTCCGCTCGACCGCACGGACCGCGAGGGCTGGGTGTAGACGTGTTGGCCGTCATGGCTGCTTCCGCTTCCACAATGACGGTGGCCGCTTGCGCTGCGACTTCGGGTGGAGCCGGGACTAGAAACGTACTGCACGGAAAAAGAGAGGGACAGCATGTCAGTTGCTGTGCTATTTGATATGCGGGATGCGAGACAGACGCTGCGCGGGGACACGGTGGCGGTCGTTGCGCCGTGCCCAGGTGTGGTAGTGGGCGATCCGACGAGTGTGGACGAGGGGGACGAGACGATGATCTCTTCTACAATCGCCGGCGGGGGCGGGGCGTATACCGAGCATGATCTCGGCAGCCCGGGCGGCGACAGAGCGGATGGCGTGCGTGGCGACAGTGGTCTGAACAATAGCGGCAGGGCACTATCGCTCAGTGCCTCGTCGCCCTCGACGCAGTCCAAGAGGGCATCGAATTTGAGCGTGAGGGAGGCGGGAGACAGGAGCGCCATCGGAGCACCTTATACGGGGCGACGGGGGAGGAGAGAGGGAGGGCGAGTCGTGGGAGGACGGGGGGTAATAAAGGGGGAAAGAAGTGCACCAACCTGGACAGGTGCGGTCGCCGTTCTGTGGCTATAATGGGACGACGGGGCGGCCGCGACGTACTGGACGGACAACTCCGGTGTCAGCGCGGTCGACAGGCGCATACAGCCACGCTGCGGCTTACCTGGGCTGGCCGACTCGAACTGTGGGACCGGCGCGAGCTGTGGGTGTGGTACGAGTAGGTCGACATTGCTCTGGGCGCCGCGCTTCGGACGGTGTTGGCGGGGGGAGGTGAGCTTGTCCAACCGCGGTCACGGCGTTGTCCAGTGTTCCGGGGACTAGAAATAGCGTCGCCACTTGCGACCTGACTCGCCGTTTTATCCGCCGCGCCTGATCGACACACATGACGTAGGCCAACAAGTGGGGCTGTACCACGCTCTGACATCACTCGCTCCCGTAGCCGCTATCACTCCGACCGTGGCGCCCAGTCTAGACCACGACTTGGACTCTCCAGCGTCTCACAGGCCTCGGTCAGAAACATTCATGGGATGATGGCGCTGATCGCCTCACTCGCGCCGGCTCTCAATCGGAACAGCTAATTGAACAGGGGGGGTTCTCTGGCATTGATGCGATTTCAGTACCAAGCACCCTACAGGAAATGTCCATTGTAATTGCACCAATCCAGAGCCCGAAAGAAAGAAAGAGGCACCCAGTGCCTTGTGGTCAATATCCCCAGGTATTGATCTATGCCAAGCATGAGAAAAAGGATCTAATTAAACGACCAGGTCATCCCCTTCAACCGACCCAGCGACTCGTCCGCAAGCTGGTCAAACGCCGCCGGCGAAAAGTCGAGGTCACCGTACGCCTAGCAAAAAACTGTCAGACGGGACCGAGAGAGTGCTACCCAGAGTACATACACATCCCACACAGCGATCCGTGATGATCACGGATACCGACTTGCCCTGGTAGTGGGCAGTTACCCTTTTGTTGCAGATGGGGTTCTCTAGTAGAACGGAATGTGGCGTAAGACATCTTTGTTTGGCAATTTCAACCTCGACTTACTGTTCGGATCACCACCAGTGTACCCGTTGAACCCATCGAACAAGAGGTGAGAAACCGCAGCAATGTAATCGCTGTCCTTGTTGGTAATACCACATGCGCCCAATCCGGTCCCATAGAACGTAGCATCTCCTGTGAACTTGTCCGAACCCCCAGAGGACGAACCTCCGTTGTCGGTCGGGCTCGGCTTGGGAGTAGTCGACGTCTTGGTCGGCTGCGGGCGTGGGGGAGAGTTGCTCTTGGTGGTAGTCGGCTGAGCAGACGTCGTCGTCGGCTCCGGGGCGGGCTGGGACTCTGTCGGCGCCGGATCAGAGCTTGTCGGACTCGGGGTAGACGAGTCCGAAAGCGCCGGAGGGCTCCTAGGCTTTTTTTCACGATATTTGTCAGGAACAACAGCAACAGGCTGTGAAAATGTGTCATTCGACTCACAGCGCATCGACGTGCGTTGATTCCACGCTTGCGAGGAGCTGGCAGGACGTCACGCTTGGCCACGGGTTGGACGGGTGCTGTTCGCGCGCCGACGGCTGCTCGGTGCGAGTGTCGGCGCATAGGCTGGTGGTTTCCGACAGCGATAGCCGAGGTGGACGTCGCAAAGAGTGCGAGCATCGCCAGGAATTTCGCAGACAGCATGCTGCAGGTGAATAGTAAGCATCAGCACCAGTTTGAACATAAATAACTGACTCGAGGGCAATCAAAAAAAGATGCTGATCGACGGAAAGTGAGCGTTGGAAACGAGGGGGCAGAAACGAGAGAAAGAGAGAGCGAGTTGCAGGCGGTTGCTAAAGAGTGTGTCTGAGGATATAAAAATTAGCACGTCCCTGACTGTGCTATATATACTTTTTTGGTGGTTAGCCGCAGTCTGTCGGTTTCCAAGGTCGCCTTCAGGGTCCTCACGTGGAGACAGGCACCGACAGGCGCCGGGCTATACACAACTGACGCAACCACCACAATCTGGAATAATCATGTCTGGTGCGTTTGCTGCGCCCCTGCGGGAATCTCAAGCTGACTGCCCAAACCGACCCTTCTAGCTCAAGCACAATCGGCACTTGTCATTGGCGCAACTGGCGCCACCGGCCGCCATGTCCTCCGCGAGCTCCTGCAGAACCCGCATTTCACGCGCGTCGGCGAGTTTGGAAGGCGTTCGTTGGCCGACGAACATTTGACTGGCGTGGATACGTCCAAACTCGAGCGCAAGATTGTGGATTTCGAAAACCTCGACGAGAAGGAGTGGAAAGCGGGCAAATGGGACGTGGTCCTGATTACGTGCGTCGGTGTCTCGAGTCTCCCGCTCGTTTCGTCTGATAGTGGTGTTTAGGCTAGGAACGACCAAAGCGAATGCTGGCAGTGCCGAAAAGTTTGAAAAGATCGATCGGGAGTGAGTGTCTCAACACATATTTCAGCATTCGTCCGTCTTATTCTGCGTCAGGTACGTCATCAACGCCGCCAAAGCAGCCAAGTCGACAGATCCTGCACACCAGCAACGTCTCGTATACCTGTCTGTACGTGCGCAATCCCCCTTTCCTCATTCAATTGACTTGCGTGTCCGTTTGGTTTCCGGCTATAGTCCTCTGGCGCAAACGCTTCTTCGCCCTTTTTGTACCCCAAGAGCAAGGGTTTGACGGAACGTGGTCTGGCTTCGTTGGGATATAGTATGTACGCTGGTCACGCCTTAGCTTAAATTGCTGATAAGGTGAATGATGTGACAGGCGACTTTATCGCTTTTCAACCCGGCTTTTTGAAGGGCGCAGAGCGTGATCATTCACGCATTGCCGAGACTGTTTTCGGGTGCGTGGGTGACTATCCATCTAGCGGCTGATGCTCACCGAGTTTGTCTAGGTTCATTACCGGTGCACTTTCACACGTAACTGCGGCGGTTGAAATTCATGTTCGTCGTTTTGAGCTACTACCATAGTTGCTTGCTCATCGTCATTGACAACCAGGTGGCCGACCTCGGTCGTGCAATCGTCAATGCCGGCCGGCTTGGTACAGCCAACCTGCCTGCATCTGTCAAGGCTACTGCGGCCCCTGCACACGAGAGCGCGAGCGCATATACGGTCATTGGGAACGCGGCTGCGATCGCATTGTCCAAGGAAAAGTAAACTTGTGTCCAGACTGGACTTCTCATCGTTCAATGTACTAACAGATTTCAATGTCAAATTGCTTTCCTTTTAAATACTCGAGCAGGCGAGGCCAGCTCAGATACGGTTGTATTCTGCGCTCAATCAACTTGTTCTGGGTCCTCCTCTGCCTCTTCCTCATTCTCGCCCTCATCCTGCTCCTCGCCTCTCTCGGCCTCCAACTCGTCGTTCTGTTCCATCAGAACTGCTACTCGTATCGCTGTCGCGTACTCCTTGATCTCGTCAATTTCGCTTTTGATCAGCGGTTCCAACACATCTGGCAGCCCACACGCCTGCCCGGCCATTGCAGCAGGATTAAGCCCACCAAGTATCACGCCATCTGCGACGTAAATGGCGTGCAGAGCCTCGAGGACTGGCAAAGGATCCGAACCTGATCGCAGCATTTCGGCAAACACTTGCAATAGCCCTCCTGCGATCGCAAGCTGCTTTTCGTCCGCCGAGCCTTTGAGGTTCTGGACCAGTTTGTCCATTGCACCTGGTTCGCCCAGCTTCTTTCCAAACACGGCATAGGATTCCGGTGTGAATCCGATTCGGTCAATGGCTGGGGCATCTTTGAACTCCTTGAGTAGCTCGAGCGCGTTGGAGACGCGTTGGAACATGTCGCTCGAGTCGTCCTTTGTCTCGAGGATGGTGATTGCGCCTGCCTCGATTGCCGCTTGCGCACCTTCTGGAAAGTTGTTTACTAGAACGGCAAGGGAGGACGCGGCCTTGCGAGAAGTGTCGTCGTCTTCAGAGCCAATGACCTCGAGCAATGGCTTGATCCCACCAGACTCCAAAAACTTGATTTTAGATACCGTCGAGGCAGATAACAAGAACTCGAGGTCGTCGAGCACCGTTTGTTTCTGTGTCTCCTTGCCTTCTTCGAGAGTTTTGACCAACGCTGGGTATATGTCGTCTGATTGACCCAAGGATACTTTGGGGAGCGTCATACCCTGGGCGAGGTGCCGTAGAGCAGTCATGGCGTGCGGTAGATCCTCTTCGTTGGATATCATCTTTCCGATCTTAGTGAGCACGCCTGTTTCAGGAGCCATAACAGCAAACGACGCGACGGCTGGGATGTCAACCAAGGACTCGCCAAACTCGTACGCCTCCTTCTCTTTGAGCTCGGCGATTCGGGGTGCGATGCGTTGGACGATGCTTGCGTGGTCAGAAAAGGGGTCTAGGATCTGGCTGAGGGCATCGCCGCAAGATGTTTGGATATTCCCGTATATGAAGACGTCGTCTGAGATGTCCCCGTCTTTATCCTCTGGTGCCTGCCGACAAAGAGTGTTGGGTGAGCGCATATATGTGTCTTTTGACCGTACTTGCCTTTTCATCGTCCCAAAATACACCGTTCCAGAGTCCTTCCACCATCTCCTGGTTCTCTCTAAACCGGTTTCGAATATTGGATCCCCTTGAGTGTTGGGCTAGTGCTTCAATCATTCCAGCAGCGACCGTAGCCTCGTTCCGAGTCCCCTTGAGCATTTCAACCAGTTTTTCGTCCCCAATAGATTTAGTGACAAAGTCAATTGCAGGTTTATACCTGTTCATTGACTGTTCCCTGGGATGGCGATAGGACATGATCTTGATCAACCATTGCATCGCTAGCGCTCGAATCAACGCCCGAGGGTCGCCCAGGAGAAAGACTACACCTTCCTGGAACGCTTCAATTAGGTTTGGGACATATTCAAAATCACGGGCCAGAGACGAGTCATGCGTGAGGGCCGTGAGGAGCTCGATCCCCGCCCGGCGACTGAGTGGACTGGGGTTGAAGAGGAGATACTGGAGGTATTCCATCAAGCCCCCGGACAAGAGAGCTGCAGTGCTGTATTGCTCTTGAACGATAGGATCGAGCATTTTGACGTTTTTCATGTTGGCCAAACCCTCCTCGGACGGTTCTTTGATTTCAGCCTTGCCGTCCCAATCGCTTGGCGCCAACGCTCGAGCTGCCTCGTAGTATTTGTTCATCGCTGCTCCAAACGCTAGGCAGAATTTTCTGTTGATGCGTTTGATGTCTTCATCAGGATCATAGAACCCTCCGCTCGCCTCTGGATCTGTTGGCAAGACAAGCTCGCGAAGAACTTGCATGGTCGACGTAATGTCCGGCGCCATTTGCCTAGACGCATACTCGAGCAAGACCACAAACCGCTCGACTTGTTCGGGGGTGGATATGCCTTTCCGAAGTTGGTCACCAGGTTTCCCGATCCGCGCCGCGAGTGCCTCCTCCACAGCGCCTAGCACTCCGTCGAGGGCCCCCCGTTTGCAGGGACTGAGGAAGAACGGGACATATTTGTTAGACTCGCTGATCCGCTCTATGTCCTTGATCTCATGCTCTTCGCCTGCTTGTAAAATCTTCCAAAGCACGATTGCTGCGCCCGGTCCAAGGTTATCGGGGTTGGATGATATCATCTTCCGGGCTTCGTTAGCGACCTGCTTGCCAAGTACATCGTTTGATTTGGATAGAACAACCAGCCAAAAAGGAACGTATGGGGCGGAATACATGCCTTCCAGGCCACAGATGTGGGTAAGCTTCTCGAGCAGGAGACCGGCGATCTGCTGTTCGATGAAAGCCTGCGTGAGCTCCTTGCATGCACATCTTTCCAATAGCTTGTACAGCGCATCGCACGCATCTTCGATGCTTGTATCGTACGCGCTGGTGTCTGAATCGGGTGCATCAAAGGCTCCACGGAAAATAACCGCGAGCAAAGCGCCCAACCCGCCCGCTTGGATAAACGCAGGCGCAGCATCCGCTTTGAGAGGAGCATTGACGATCCCGAGAAGTCCAGATACCAGGGACCGCTGTCTTTTGGCCAGATCAGCAGTCATCTCGCTAGCCAGGAGAGTCGGAGATAGGATATCCGAAAACGACTGGATTTGTTCCGAGAGTGTCTTTCGTATAACGCAATTCGCTTCTTCGGCGGCGGAGTCTGGACAAAGGAGTGCTGCGACTGCGTTTCGTACAACTTCATTTTGGGCACGGAGAGCGAGGGTTTCGGTGGAACTGTCTCGGAAGGACGATCGAAGGAGGGGCTCAACAATTGGGAAAGAGGCAAGCTTGGCGGGTGGAAACTCTCGTAATATTTCGACCATTATTTCTCCCTTTGACGTGGCTAGATAGAAATCGACCTCGGTTTCCTTGTCTTCGGGGAGTTTCACAAGGTATTCGAGGAAATTGGGCTTCGCGGTGAGAATATGATGCTTCATAGATGCGATTCTATCTTTGGAGCCGTATCTTCAGCCTCGTTCTCTATTTCTTCCTCTTCAGTTGCGCTCGGCTCTGCAACGAAAGGAATCAGAATCGTATTGGATACTTCAGTACGCTAGCTGTATGCGCACCTATCATTGATTTCAAAGAGTCTAGGGCCTCTCGAACCGTATCGTCTGACGATTCCGCTGCAAAGACTGTGTCAAGGAGCTCCTGAATGGCTCCAATATCGGTTTCCGGAAGTTCAGTCGCCATCTGGTGTATGGGGAAGTAGTCGAGTCGCTCGAGTACAACGACACAGAGCGCCTTTTACACGGGTGAAGAACACAGCATCAGCATTCTGGGCCGCATCCGGAGGTACAGCTGATCAGCCCGCCTATTGAGTGTACTTGCTTGGCAGGCACTTGACATTTGGTGTGCCTACCCACCTGGAGCGGTGAACCCCTCATCTCGAACGCCTATCCATTTTCTAGCTTGGGAAAATACGCATATTACATTGATGCTAGGGTAGTACACATGAGTTGATATAAAATGGCATATGGGTATCTTTATATCTAGTACGTATCGAAAGTCCTAATAATTGCACAAAGTGTTGGTTTGATTCACCGGCAAGGCCGGACATTGTCAGTGTATGATGCGGCTGTGCCCGGCGAGATTAAGGATGAGCACGGCGACGGAACACCCGACTGTTTCGTGCCTTGGGCGAGTTCTCTTCTGGGCATGGTGATGGTACCGACTTGCCCCAGACATGCCGAGTCTCGGGTTTGTGTTCTGTTGCGTCTGGCTTGCCTAGCGAGATTGGCACCTCGAGTGGTGATATATGCGTAAACTCTGGATTGGGTGACGGAGCGCAGTTGGCAGCGCAGACCAGGGCGCAAAGGAACACTAGAGCTGATGATAATTGCATCGATGCGAATAAAGGTCTTTGGGGATCATAGTAAATAAACCGTTAGAAATTACTGAGCATAGGACACTCACCAGGCGGCTTTGCGAGGGGCGAGGGCAGTTCGAGCTCCCATCCCCAGCTCAGCGACTGCTTCATATAGGGCCAAAGGAAGCAACTGACATTGGGTCCGTCGACGACACAATGAGGTCGGAGGTGTCGGTTACTAGGTGTCTTCCGCGTTTTGCCTTGTCTCTGGTTTCCAAATCAGTACAGGGCGCGTCAGGCGCCGTCGCTAGGACCCACAACGGGTGTCGCCAAACAACCCTCATTATGGGTAACGTCGCGCGCGTTCTGGACATGGTTGTCGAGCTGTCGAGACTCAATTAATTCACGAGCCATATTTGAAAGAGTGCCGTTTTGGTAGGGGTGAGCACCGAGGCGATGTGCTATTTATAACGTCCCAAAACAGCTCGGTGCGTATGTTTCCGTGACCGCGACTGGGTAGAGGAGCCGAGTACGAGCCAAAGGCATCCCTATCAAGTATCTAGATTGGAGTCTTGTGGTTATGGAAGGTGTGATGGCAACAAAGCTGGAATAAATTCGATTTCGAATAAATACGCTTAGCGCTGAATATTGCATCCTGTATAAAACCGTATATCAAACCAAACCAGGCTGAATCTTGTCAATTCAAGTCCGCAGCTCCTTTCCGCAACAACAGGGACCTTAGTGCTTTAATCTCCTCTGATTGAGTTCTGACAATGTCGGCTAGTTGATCGATTTGCCGGCTCAATGCTTGTTGGTTTTCAGCAAGCTTGAGGTTTGAGAGGTCTCGTGTTGTGCTACCCCGGTTACTGATGACTGGCACCGCTTCATCATCCACTTGAATATAGCTATCAGATCTGGTTCGAGCGAAGGGAAGGGCTCGGTTAATCATAGGAGAATCGTTCAAGTGGCGTCTAGCTTCTGCTACCGCCTCATCATCTCCCTGAAGCTTTGAAGGGAATGAATACAGACGTAGACGGAACAAATGGTAACCCTTACCAGATTTCCACCCATGTGTTCCCAGACACTTGAAAACTCACGACCCAAGACAAAGCTGGGTAGGGCGATGAGGAGTAGCCCAAAAAGGAGGAGCGGCACGGATAGCAACCGTCCTAGGAAGGACCGAGGAATGATGTCTCCGTACCCAACAGTTGTAATAGCTGTCATGCGTTAGTTTAGGTCATAGTTGAAAGTGTGCATATATCCACACTCACTAACTAGAACGAACCTAAGGATTATACTGGGTCAGCATAATGAAAGGGTCTATCGTGGACTAGATAAATACCATGCAGCGGCTGGAATAGACTAAAGATACAAGTTAGACGATACCAACTAAACCGACGAAGTAATTTGGGCGCACATCGAACTGAGTAGGATCCCCATCGGAGTTGACAAACGTTTCCAGAGCGGAATCCCATGTACCTCGCTCCGCGAAGTATCTATACGACTCAGCTTACTACACAAACGCCTGATAAAATAGGCTCACATGAGTGTTGAAAAAACCACGAGCGCCATCATAACGAAGAAGCCCAGCGCGAACAAAGCATCTCTGGAGCGTTTAACGGCGAGAAACATGACCTCGATCGTTCTGGGCATAGCCATGTAAAATTCCTCCGTTGTACCTACTCAATGTGACTTACAAGAGTATTGTGTTGCTGTAGCGAAACGGTCGGAACACCCGCAGCAAACTGGTATACAAGTCAGTGAGGGATCATAGTTTAGTCATAACTCATACCGAAACACTCGCAGGATAGAGAATCGAAAAATGGCTGTCTAGGACACATATTTCAGCAACTGCATAAGATGAACGAACAGAACTTACCATGTCAAACTTCAATATAAGCAGGAGATAAAAGGGGAGAATGGCAATGAAGTCGAGCACAGGAAAGAAGCTTGTCGCCCAGTTCCACAGTTGCGTCCAGGTTTCGGAATGAGCAAAACAACGAGCGCCATACTCAAGCGTAAAAAGTGCAACCAGCGCTGTTTCAATCCCAAACCAGACTAGGTTGAACCACTTCGTTAGATAAAATTGCAGGGCAGAGATGGGTGGAAACATGGAGGCGTACCTCGTTCATCTGACGCTCGAAAAGCGGGGAGAGTTTCCAAAGTAGTCACACAGGCCGAGAAAGCAATGAGGAAAGTTGAGAAGAAATGAATCACAAAGGCACTTGTTGAGGAGTTAGGCTGTTTCCCAGTGTGAGAAACAAACAAGGAGCGCAATGACAAGAGGCTTACCTGCTCCATCAACATAAACATTTCCCTTCGCCATCTGAACATTTGAACGATCAATTATTGTCCAAACCTGGTCATTTCATAGGAATGGCTCACAACGCAGCCGTAGAGGGGTTGTTGTCTAGACTGGTTACACTGAAAAGAGGCTTGTCAAATAGCTCATTCGATTTTTAAAGCGGGCTGTTTACTTTTGATGTTCACCACTGGGATGCCTTGTGCGTCTTCTTCGACGGTCGCGCTCGACAACAAAATGTTCAGAAATTGGGTTGGCGGGCGAGCCACCCAAGTCGCGGAGTGGTATCTCAATATCTGATGAGCGACCTGCACCTTCGGACTGTGTCATTGAAACTGGGAGATGATTTTTGATCTATGGATTAAGGTAGACACAAACGAGTCGTGTGGAGGGAGCTGTCAAGAGCCCCAAATGAACACGTGATATATTTTCAATACGGCGGCCGACAACGATCGCAGATGGGTAAGAATAAGACTCCAGGCAAAGCGGCCGCAAAAGTGAGCGCCATCTGATACAAGTGGCTGCTGGTTACAAATGCATCATAGGCTGCAAAAAAAGCCAAATCAAATGAAAAACAAGCCAAGCGAGAGACCAAAACGGCAAAAAAGTCGAAAATTGCTCCAGAGGATGACCTTGAAGCGATTCTCAATGAGGTCTGTTGTCTCATTTGTATCTTAATATAAAATATAACATACCACACAAGTGATATAGATGAGAATAGAGTGGGAGAAGGTACGAATCTCTGCGAGCTAAACAAAGCGTTTCGAAGCCTTACATTGCGTCTATGCACCAGGCCCACAAGGTTACAGAAGAAACTGACACTGGCCCCCCTTCACGGAGAGCGAACTCTACACTTACTCGTGAGCAATCACACCCAGCCTTATAACGATACAAAAGCTCACGCACGTGTAGCATGCCCTAGTGGAAACTATCTCTGGTGCATAGGCGGCGAATATTTCAGTGAGGACGGGAAGGCTGTGAGTTCTGTTAAATTAGACTCTAACTGTCTTGACGTATGATGACCCCACAGCATTTCTATAACGATGTATACAGGTAATGGCCAGTCTTCAAAGCCAGGGCTCGGATACCCAATAGAGTATTTATAGGTACTCGCCCGATAAGAACGAGTGGCGATTATATACATCTCCCACTTCCCCATCTCCACGCTCTGCACATGCGGTAGTAGGCACTCCAGCAAATGGAGGACAGCTTTTCTTGTTCGGTATGTGCATATAATCTCGTACATATCTGATTTAATGAGAATCACTTGTAGGCGGGGAGTTTAGCTCACTCAATCAAACAACCTTCCACCACGTATGTTCTAATTTGGCTAGTCTAATCTTGCTGACTTGAGTTGAACGGCAGTATCGGGACTTTTGGATCTTTTCGATTGAGGATAAGTCATGGGAGAGAATCGAGACCAAGGTAATCCACACCTACACCCTGTGCACCGTTGGCTGACATTTACGGCTAGACTGGCCCTACTGCTCGGTCGGGACATCGAATGGCTATGTGGAAGCATTACATACTTCTATTCGGAGGATTCAATGATCCAGGAATCAAAAGTGAGTGAGCAACACTTTGTATTGTCGATTTTTTGTCCAGGCCGCTGAGGCGAAACCTGCTGGTGACTGCTTTGGGCCAGTTTACGTCTGGAATTTGGACAAAAGTGTCACTGCAAAGACGTTGATCGGAATGGAATCGCTCACAGATTTACCTAGCCAAGTATTTCGACGATTTGTGGATTTTTGATACACAGCTATACACCTGGAAGCAAATCGAGTTTGGGCCAACCGCAAGGCGACCATCGTAGGTAAACTTGTGTTTCTCATGGCCCCTGTCTGATTGGTTCAGGCCTAGAAGCGGATTTTCGTTCTTGCCCACAGCGGAGGGGGTTATACTTCATGGGGGATATGTTAAAGAATATGTCAAAGGGAAACGGGTAGAGGGGAAAGCGCTGGAGGATACTTGGTTTCTTCAGTACGTATCACCCTCTACATAAACTGACTGAAACGCATACGTCTACTGAACAAAACAGAATGAATCCCGAGAACCCTATGCAACCCAAATGGGAGGTGGGTCACATTCATTACTGGTATGGATCGTCACAGCCTGAGCTGAGGTTAGAAACGCAAAAAAATCGGATACGCTCCAACCCCTCGTTCAGGCTGTACCATGGCCTTGTGGGCGGCGCGATCCACCGGGGTGATGTTTGGCGGTGTCTTCGATGAGGACACTAGTGAAGAAACGCTCGAGTCGGTGTTTTACCAGGATATGTAGGTGCCTCGGCAGTTGCTTGGGCTTTTATTGAGTGCATGCAGGTTTGGCTATCAGATGACCGGCAATGGCCGTTGGGTTTCCCTGACGTTACGCAAACAAAAGCAGAGAGGAGGTAAAAAGCCACAGCCAGTTCAACACAATCGACATGATCAGAGCGATAGCGAAACGGATTCACCGGCACAGGTCAGATATATTTTCCCGTATATGGATGGCTAAACTTAACTCGCCTAGCCTCCTCCCAAAGCGCCTGCTTCGGACCCCCAGGCAGACCCCGAGCAGACCATCCCGTTACCTCGCTACAACGCCCTCCTTGCGGTCCTTCGGAATACGCTATATATGCAAGTGTTACCATAGTATCAACGCTACTCTTCGACATTGATTCGCTTGATGACAGCTATGGAGGTATATTCGAGCGTGGTTCACGCGAGTATACTTTAGACGACTTTTATAGCCTAGCTCTGGACAAGCTAGACCGCTTTACATGCTTGAAGCCATGCGATGTTCAATTCGCGGAAAACGACGAGAGTTCGGAGGATGAGGACGATGATGAGGACGAAGACGAGGACGATGATAGTGAGGACGACGATACTGAGGGCGATGGGAGTGAGGATGAAGCTCCGAAGCCGACTCGCAAGCCCAAAAGTGCACCCAAGGAAAGCACGCCTCTAGAGAACGTCGAGCCAGTTTTGGATCAGCCGAACCCGCCGGAGGATGAGCTGGAAGACGAGGCTGTAAGTTGAGCCATTTCACATATGCTATGAATCTGGTATAACAATCACTGTAGGACGAACTGACCCAGCAAGCCCAAGCGTTTTTGGGCGTGTCTAAAGATGCTACTCGCTCAGTGGAAGATACTCTATCAACACCTCTTCCTGGAGAGACCCTGGCGGCATTTTACGCTCGAACTCGTGAGTCCTGCGCGAGTCAAACCACACCATAACGCTGAGTGACTCTTGCGCTCAGGCGAATACTGGGCTCAGAAGGCACACGAAAACAGCGATAACAAGGGCAAACTGCTTCGGCGAGACGGGTTTAGTTTAGCCGAAGACAGATACGGTATGGAATCTGCCAGAGATGTTCAAAGGCAACCAAGTTTGATCTATTCATCCTAACCATACAGAAACCTACAAACCAATACTGAAAGAAGTGGAGCGAATCCTCAGTGAGGCAGGATTAGACGCAGAGGAAATGAAACGAGTAGGAGCGGGAGGCGGAACGAGTGGAGGGAGTCGCAACCGGCGTTAACCTACGAAGGAGCGAATGCGCTGTGCGCCAGCCAGCGGATCAATGTATAATTCCATGAAAGTAGGACGGGAAATAAGAACAGCTAAATCGATTATGAAGATGTATCAACTTCCATGTTCTCGCCAGTCGGTTCATCTTGAGATGGGGGCTCTGACGTGTCAGGAGCTGAGAGCTGATCGCCGTTGGGGGGTAAGGTGCGGCAGCGGGGGCGGGGAATGGAGGGGGAATAATAATTCCAGCTTTCTTCGCTTTAGCTGACAAGTTGAAATGGCCGCACTTGGGGCAACGATACTCTGCGGGAGAGAAGAATATCAATGTAATTGGTGCGCCATGAAAGGTATCTGGAATGCGTACGTATATCTTCCCATTCACTTTCTTTGACCAAGCCGTTGTGAGAATAGCACTTTTCACAGATCAATGCATAACGAGACTGAGCTATGCCTGAAATGACACAATAAGTGTAAATCAGTACACATGCTTGGAGCGTGGTTGAATTTACGTACCAACGGTGCTATCGTCATCCCCAAGCAACTTGTCCGCAAATTTATCCATCCAACCCCTTGGTGGTGGTTGTACTAGCCGGGCAGCGGCGGCTATTGCACAAAAGCCCAGTTCAGTAAAGCTATGTAAAATTGTGAAGTAACTTACGCGCAAATTGAGGAGGAACTGGAGCCTGGCTTGGGGTGAGTCCATGAGGATTAAACGTAGGCTGTCCATTCAGATTGGGGATTCGAGCCGGAGTACGAGGTGTGCTGGGGCTCATGGTGATAGCCCGCTGCCTAATAGTCATGTCCGGGCCCTCCTGAGACACCTAAAACGGAGTCTGAGTCATTCGTACTTGACAAGCCACTGATCGACCTACCCTCCTTGTGCTCTCATATCGCTCGATGAGCTCCCTGGTCTTGTCGTAGTTACGCTTGGTTTTTATTTCCTCGATCTTCTTCTTCTGCTCTCTGCGCAGTTTCTTGAGCTCGCGGTCTGGGATGTAGCGGTTGACTTTTGATGTAGGGATAAATGAAGATATCCATGCCTTCTTTGTTCTCCTGGCGTTTGTACCACGCTTGTACCAGCCTCCGCGCATAGTGTATACTTCGCAACAATGGGCCGCTCCTTCAGCCCATGCATATTCCGAGAACACAAGCCTACTCACAAGATAGGGCCGATCAATCCAGGCAAGGAATAAGCCACCTTCTCCGCAGATCGCGAGATGGTCCACTCAAACGGCGTTTGACGGCCTTCCAGCCGAGGCAAGAGATTCAAGAACCAAACAACCGAGTATACTACCCATAACCCTATTGAGTAGACTGTAAACAAGAAGCTGGCTCTCCGCTCGCGCTGCCGAATCTCCGACAGGCGCGCCTCCCGAGTGCTGATGGAGTCTGCGAGTCCTTGCAGAATGACGTCGTCGTTCTCGACGGGCTGGATACACGGTAAGGCGAAGAGCGACGTGGACGAGTTGGTTGAGTTACCTTGGAGAACCAAGAGAAGAGCCCCATGGTGGCGGTCTGCAGCAGGTCAATAGCTAGCGTCACACGTTGACCCCAGGTGTTCGTTTGTGGAAACGCTGGCCGTCACGTGGCCGCGCTGGTAAGTCATTACCCAAATATGACGCTACATCGCCCCCTTCTAAACTCTTCCCCACCAACGCGCGCTCCATACGAGATGGAAGCTCTCGCTGCTGAATATGTGACCAAGCTGATGTTTCAAATTATATGAGAATATTTAATTCAGGATGACAGCCACAATGATGGCCTACGTTTGCTTGGTTGCCAACGAACACCTTTTTATAAACCTCAGTAATCTAGAGATAAAATTGAAATTAAATGTATAGATAACTATCTGACAGCCCAGAGAACACGTCATCTGCCAGGGAAGTTCTGGAGATCCGCCTCCGAAGGGGACGCGTATGCACTCGCTCATGGGACATCGCATCATATCCTTTTCTAGCATTACGATCGCGGCTTCCATACATCGAAATCGATATGATGGCTCATCGTGACTGCATGCGCGCGGGTATTATAAATCGACATCGGCATCACCGCATAACTCGGGAACCTCCACCTGGTTCCTAGATATAACAACCATCGTGCGACCACCATCCGTCATCCAGCGCCCGTGTCCCGACCCTCTTGCCACAGTCTCTCTCCTCGATAGTCGATATGTCCACGAACGTAGCCAAAAAGAAGATGACTTATGGTTCGCTCTTGACCACCAGACTTATTTCTTCCCTTGACTAATTTTCCTATTATAGTTCGCCTCGGCCAATCCGGCTTGAAGGTTTCGCGTATTATCCTTGGACTCATGAGCTACGGCTCATCCGAATGGCAGGAGTGGGTTCTTGGGGAGAAGGAAGGGATTGAGCATATAAAGGCGGCGTAAGTTTAAATGGTATTCCTTCCTTGCATATCACCAACTCGTTGTGTAGGTACGAAGCGGGCATTCAGACATTCGATACTGCCAACGTTTACTCTAATGGCGAATCAGAGAGAATCTTGGGCAAGGCCATTAAAGAGCTTCAATTGCCTCGTGACGAGATCGTAGTCATGACCAAGGTATGATCATGATACTATTCGTGAAAATTTTCAGAAGCCTAAGGGCGGATTTTATAGCTATATGCGACTGTTGGCCGAACCCCCAAAGAGCGATACGCCACGCAAAGCGCTGCTGAAGAAGCCGGATATGTCAACCAGCAGGGCTTAAGCCGCAAGGTGTGTCCTACGTCGAGTACAAGCGCAGCACGAAACTCGACGCCTCTAACTTCGACTTAGCATATATTCGAGTCCGTCAAACACTCGCTTGAGCGTCTTCAACTCGACTATATCGATTTGCTCCAGTGCCATCGTTTCGACCCTCAAACCCCAATTGCTGAAACTATGCAAGCTTTGCATGATGTCGTCAAGGCTGGCTATGTTCGGTATATCGGAATGTCAAGCTGCCACGCATACCAGTTCCACGCGATGCAGAACTATGCGATCAACAATAAGCTGACACCATTTATCTCAATGCAAAACCACCATAATCTATTGTATCGCGAAGAGGAGCGCGAGATGGTTCCTACACTCCAGGCACGCCAACACATTTGCCACATCCGAGAAAGTGCTGACCCATTTGAACCAGATGTTCGGAGTTGGCATGATCCCCTGGTCTCCTCTCGCTGGAGGAACTCTCACTCGTCCGTTGAAGGGTGAAGCTACAAAGCGATCCACAACGAGCCCGTGGGTATCTATGTTCTCATCAGACTAATGCTTGCGCTGACAAATGATGACTGCTGCAGATGGGCCAATTATCTGCCCACAACTCGCGAGGCCAACGCAGCTATTGTCAACCGGTATGCACTCTCATTGCCACTATCCATAGTTAAACTCATCCCTTCTTATGCAGCGTGGAGGAAATTGCAAAGGCTCGTAATATTAGCATGGCTCAAGTCGCAATTGCTTGGAGCCTGTCCAAGGACTATGTCACTGCCCCAATCATCGGAACGACTAGCTTGAAGAATTTGGAAGATCTAATTGGTAAAGTCCCTGCACGTATTCCGGACAAGTATCTAATAGCTATCATAGGCGCAACCGATGTTAAATTGACAGAGGAAGAGATCAAGAAACTGGAGGAGCCTTATGTCCCACAACCCATCGTTGGCCATTGATGAGTGCGAGGACCAAAACCGAGAAAATGGGCCCACACACCAATCCTGGTTTTGCTGTAGATGTATGCAATTCAACTTGAATTTGAATGCCAGAATGAATGTATGGAAGCAAATTCGAACGGGAACACGTGACTCGCGGCCCCTATCTCCTTTCATTTATTTGCAATTGCGACTGCTTGTTCTTGGACTTTACCCTCACTCATTCTTCAAGAAGATGGGGCTTTACGTCGGTATACCTCGTGGTTCGGTTCGAAGGCTCACACTGCGCATGAGCTCCCACCGGAGGAATAACGAAACGGACTTGGTTGACCATCACAGTTACAAGGATGATTCAAACCAAGACAGTGTCGCCAGCTATATACGCAATAGAGAAGAAGGGGCCAACATCTTTCATGACTCTTTGGGACGTGTCTCGATTGATCACCCCTCAGCCACCTGTTTGTTTTATTCGGAACTCCCGGTTTCAACAATATGTCCATCAGACCTCTCTTTGCATATTGGTACTGCGCCGCTTTTGAAGTTTCATCCTAGCAGTGTCACTTCATCTCAGGACGTTAAATTCTGCATTGGCCACCCTCATTCAAGGACCATTCAAACATCATCACTTTTCTGCATCTACCTCATACTCGGGATTTACCTAGGAATCATCACGAAATGGAAACTAGCGGCCTTTGAAAAGCGGCAACAGGACACAAGTACCCCCAAACTCCGCTCCAAGTCAATATTTGAGATTGTTTCTGAAACGGTATCACTGGAAGTAAAGGTTCCACCAAAACGAGGAAAGCTGATTTACCCTTCCGGATCGATGCCAACTGGAGAGGAAGTACGTAGGCGTACTTTAGCCGAGTATGGATCAATCGGTTAGTATCAGATCCTATAACCCCTTTGCATTCAGTAAATGAACAGTCCCATATGTTAGTGGATGAGGAGGAACCAGTCAGTGTTCAGGTGGCCGTTCGTCGGGATGTCAATATACTCTTTCGAGGAGCTTTTTCTGGTCGTATTCCCTCCAGCATTGCTCCTCGGACGGCTCGTGCTAGCTCTAGCCCGGCCGGAATCCCATGCGATTCAACAATTCGTGGCTTCCCCAATGGAACCCGTCCTCGCGCCGCCCCACCCACCCTTTTGCCACCACGGCCAATCCATGTGTTGGTCCCTACAACTGCCGGTAGGCCCCGTCGCCCGGCTCCTCCGATGATAGGGTACGCGACTTATAGCTCGCAACACGATGTTCGAACGACTTTAGCTCTACACAACGGCTTTACGTCCTCCCCTCTCAGGCAGACTAATATGCAACTTCAGTCAATGCCACTCGTCCCTCCGACTTGGACAGTCCTAAACTGAGCAATCAGAGCTTTGAGCGTTCCCTGGATCATGCCTGTGGTTCATTATTGTTATTTCGCAAGACGGTAGTCGTTGCATGTATGCGCATTCTGGTGTAACTTCTCGATTTTATTATTCTGGAAGAGATTAAAGACAGATGTCATTTGAAGAGTTACATCCAGTAAAGAGCCCCTGATTGCAAAAACACCAGTGGAACGAACGTATGTCACAATGAAATAATGCCTAGTTGGGCCACAACCTGCGGGTGATATCGGTCCATAGTGCCTTCGGGTTATTAACACTGAACAAGTAATTTTGTTAGGAAGTGTGATTGAAAGACGTGGAGGAAGTAGCTTACGTGCTAGGGAGGAGAGGGAACGCGAATTGGGCAGGGTGGGTATTGAACTCCTCGAACCGGTTCTGGTCAAGGATGCTGTAACCGAGCTTCCAAGTGATACCTATCGCAACTAATTGAGCGATTCGGCTACGAAAGATAAAAGGATGAAAGCGTACCCTGGTAGTTGTCACCGATAAAGTCGGGAGGTGCAAGAGGATCGCTCTTGAGCCCAGCGGTCTTGACATCGCTGTCGATCGCCGCAAAGTTGAGCGATTGACCGCCAACAACACCACAGTACTGCTGGGTCGTGCCAGGCTTGCCACCCACGACAACAGTCTTGACGTTGTATTTGGTACGCATCGAGATGGTGAACAGGCTGCAAGACGAGGCGCAGCGCCCGTTGTTCAAAATAGCAATATTGTCGAACTCGAAGGGCTTGGTGGCAGGGGGCGTGAGACCATACGGAATGCAATCATCACCCATTCTGAGTATAATTAATAACCAGGTGGCATTGAGGAGCAAATCGGTGCTCACTTCTGGGAAAACCTATCCTGAACCCCGTTGACCTGCAGTTGGATAGCAGGATCAAGCCAGTTGAAGTTGGCAGGGAAAGGCTTGGAATGATTATCGTGCCATACGACGGCTAACTTGGGTTTAGGATCTGTTCAACCCTCGGTGGTTTGTGCCAACTCACGATTGTAGAGCATTTGTTGATCAGGATCAAGGCCGGTATTATTAGCAACGATCTTGGCGGTGATCTTTTGTGCCAAATCCTGCGCACGGACGCTGCCGTCTAGGCCGGGTTGGGGTTCAGTGCCGGGACCGGGGCCAGCGAGCTATCGGTTGCACGTAAGAAAGAAAAAAATCAAAGCAGGCGACGAATGAGGCTCACAATACGGTGAAGCCAAGCAGCAAGACAGATGTACCCTCCACCATTGTTGGTCACGTCGACCAAGAGGCGGGTAGCTCCCTTGGCCTTGACAGCGTTTACACCGCTGAGCATTCCCTGTTGAACGGCTACACCAAATCTCAGGTCAAGTCAATGATGTGAAATCAATCGCTACTCACCATTGTAGTCTCCAGAGAACGAACCGAGGGCGAGCACCGCCGTCTTCCCGTCGTCGAGCATATAAAACTGAAGCGCACCGCTCCCAGTCACAGGAGTCGGAGGGGCCAACTTTGACGGAAGCGAAACATCAAACAAAGGACCGTCTGCGACGAGACCCGAGATCGCTCGGCGCTTGCCGTCAATGACAGGTGCGATGACAGGGTCGGGTTGGAAGCGAGGCTTGTCGGCAACAGCCTTGAGCTTGGCCTGGACCTTGTTATAGTACGAAGCGCCGTTGGTCGAAGACGTGGCGACACAGTTGTTAGCCCAGAGAGACTTGCGATCTGTGAACGCGACTGTTGAAGAGCCGATGCGAGAGAGGTAAGGGACGACATAAGTCTCCTCGTGTTGGTGCCGTTGCGAACTAGGCGAAGGGTAACGGAATCCCCGCGAACGGGAAGAGACCATTGGGCAAAATCCCCCAATCGATATGACCATTCGGTTGCAGCACGCTGGTAGGAAGAAAAGAATGCGTTTTGGCGAGTGGTCTTGGCCTGGTAACCGCCATTTACGGCAGCATTCTCGTCAACAACCGACCACGGGTCTTTCCCGTTATAGAGACAATACGAGCACCGTTGAACTAGGGATGGGGGGTAAGCACATGAATTGTAAATCGGCCGTGAACACCCACATCGGCCAAGTTGCGTCCAAGGGCAGTCTGCCATGCCGAGACAGCATCAGCGCCAAACTCGGCAGTTGCGACCGACGACGCTTCAGGCACAATGTAGATGCTCTGCACATCCAACGCATCCGGTCGAGCAAGCACAGCCAGAGGGAACGGAAGGTATGTGACGTATAGCGAGTCGTCTGAAGAAGAAAAAAAGGTTGAAGAACTGCATATAGCCCAGATACCGACTCGCAGCTTACAGCAATAGTTGATGTATCCTGCATGGCCATCGTTCAACCTCTTGACGGTCCTGGAAACACTGCAACAAAACTCAGTGCTGAAGGGAAAAGCTCAGGGTGAGCGCTTACTCCTGGTGAAGGTTGACTGCAAAACAAGTCAGTGGGAACAGCTTATGGTCACAAGACTTTCAAACTCACAATCCGAATCATACTTGGTTGCTCGAATACGGCGAAGCTCTGCTTGCAGGTCGACAGTATCGTCCGTGAAAGGATCTGGCATGTTCAAGTGGAAAGAGACTGAAGTGTGAAAGTTGAAGGTTTTGCTGACGACATCGACGATCTGGTCGGGAACGCTCCAGTCAAGCATCTCTACGGGGGAAAAATCTGTTTTTCACTGACATTGTTACGTAGAGTCTCGTTGTACGAGAACGACTGGAAGCAGCTCAGGACCTGAGACGGCTTGTACCATCCTTTTGGCGCGATAACAGCACACGGGTCAGACTGGCGAGTTTGCAAACGGGACGAGCCAGCAGCAAGAGCCGCGGTCGGCAGGCCAAGTGCAAGAAGTGAATACATGGGGTCGACGCAATGTCCAAGCAAAACCGCAATGAACAAACACGAACCAGAAAGAGAGTGCCAGAGGACAAGGGGGCTTGCGCAAATCCCACCGACATCTTGCGTATTTGTACTCGGTTTCGCGCTGGCCAGTTGCCGTCAAGGTGCTCTGACACAGATTCCGGCGGTTGTGGAGGAGCACGAGGTCGTTGAGCAGAAGAGTCGCTTGACACCCGCTTCGGCGCTTCGATATCATATAAAATCGACCCTTTATGGTAGTCTGCCTGGTGGAACTATTTTAGTCACGGGACGCCAAGCGTTTTATTGGTCGTCGTCGCGTGCGGTGCAAAGGAAGAATTGAATGCTATTCGCTGGGAACAAGGCTTGTGTCATTATGGGCTGATCGCGCCATACTTTCAGGTACCTCCGATCCGTGCAGGTGAAAGCAAAATAGTTTACGTTGAAATTGACCACACGTGGGCAAATACATGAATAAAAGGAAGTAGAGCATGATACAACCTCAAAATCAAGATTGCGATTTCGCCTGTGTGCCATGAGCCCAGGCCGTGAGCGCTGAAGACATACGCCACACACCTTGATCTCGCTACCGACGTCTCGGATAATAACCCCAGGGCGCGACCGTTTGCCGCCCTCCTCGCCCTCGTCCCACATGTAACCGACGCCCACGGCAATCTTGGAGCCGGAAGTGTTGAACGCGAGCGCGCTGACCGCCTCTCGATACCGCGGTGTCTGCCTCAACCTCTTCTTGGCCGTATGATCCCAAAAACAAACCGTGCCGTCAGACCCGCCCGAGGCAAACGTACCGTACGTCGGGTGAAACACCAACGCATTGACAGACCAGACCTGGTCCACATCCTTTTCCGTCGGCGAGGGTCGACGATGACATTTAAACGCGTAACGCTTGGCTTGTATCTCGGGCGAGGGATCAAAGTATTCGACCGACACACGCCCCTCGATCGACGCACACGCGTATCCTTGCCCGTCTGCCATGCACGCGATGGCACGAGTCATATACTTGAGACTGCTCTCCCGGATCTGAAGCGGGTCGTCGAGCTTGCGGATATCATAGATGTGGACAAGTCGGCCAGCGTATCCAACAACGAGCATGTTTCCAGCTAGATCCATTCGATACACCCGCTCGGGTTGAGTATGTGGTGAGCCGACAGAGGCGGGGTTCGCGCCCCGCGGGTCCCAGAGACGGACTGTTTTGTCCCAGGAGCCGGTGACGAGGAGGTCTGATATCCAAGTGAGGATGGGGTTGGTGGTCTAAACGAGGGAATAGCGCTTACTCGCGTCCGTTGCAAACGATACACACGAGACGGTCGCGTCATGGGCGCCCAGCACGGTCATCTTTTCGGTTTCCAAGTCCCAACTGTTTCCATCTACATCAGGCCAAACGGGGTGCTGGTTGCAACACTCACGAGCGTACCCAGGTATCAAGTCCGCCAGTGAAAGCTTGGTTCCCACCAGAGAAACAGCAATCCAAGACAGCAGCTTTGTGCTGAAGCGTAGACCGGCAGTCGTTTTGGGCAATATCATAGAGCCTCACATTCTATGCAGATCAATTAGATCGGGGTGACGCAAATCACGAGTCACTGACGCTATCCCATGATGCTGCCAAAAGGTGGTGTGGGGTCACAGGGGAAAACTTGAGGGCGGAAATAGTGTCCAAGGGCTGGGCGTCGAGCTCAAACTCATCTGGGGTACTCGATAAGTATGATTTCACGACATCGCTCAATGTACCCAACTTGGAGAATGGTCGGCCATGGTGGAGAGTCGCCACAAAGGCTCGGTCGACGAACGTAAGCCATCGCGTGCGCGCCGTCACGTGCAGAATGAGGGGACTGGACAGCACCACAATACGACGATGATCGCCCCGGTCGAGCATGCGTCATTGCCAGCGCCCGACTACAAAAGGTTGGGGGCACCACGCAGTCCCAGCGACAAACGGCGACCAGCACACCGGAGTCGGAGTCCAATATCCAGCCACCCATGCCGCCTCTCTCTGCGGTGCGCGCAGCCAACCTCGCTTCAGCTCCCAAGTACCGCCCCACCGCGGTTTTTCTGGGCGGAACGAGTGGTGTAGGTGAGATCTCATCAGAATATTATCCGATTCCCATACCAAGACGCACATGCCCACCCTATCCCGCCAGGTCAAGCCGTCGCAGAGGCGCTTGCAGGTGCTACAAACGGAAACGCGCACATTGTCCTTTGCGGCCGAAACAAATCAGCGGCCGACAAAATCATGCAGACGCTTCCCAAGCCTCCATCAACCGCTGCCCCTTCGACGTACGAGTTTGAGCCGTGCGACGCAACGCTCATGTCCAACGTGAGGAACACTACGGCTTCCCTTCTTGGGCGCTTAAACAAGCTCAACTATCTCGTCCTCACACCTGGATTTTTGGCGCTCAAAGGTCGAGACGAAACGAGCGAAGGGATAGATAAGAAACTTGCGCTCAACTATTATGCGCGTTGGCGGTTCGTGTACGATCTGATGCCACTGTTGGAAAAGGCCAAAGCCCAGGGCGAGGAAGCACGCGTGCTCACGGTCCTCGCTGCCGGATCCGTGAGTACATTTGCTGGGGAACAGACGCTCGAACAATGACACTTCTCAATCTAGAACGGCAAACTTGACGAAACAGACCTCGATCTCAAAAAGGGGTACTGGCTCAAGTCCGCAGCGGACAACGCGACCGCAATGAACGACTACATGTGCGAAGACTTTGCCGCTCAACATCCGGATATGGCGTTCATCCATGCGTTCCCCGGGATTGTGCACACGCCAATGCTGACAGACTTTCACTGGTCGCTTAAGCCGTTTACCTGGCTGATGCGGCCCTTTACGGTCTCGCCTGCCGAATGTGCTCAGTGGATGCTATACACGCTCCTCGACCCGCAGTTCTCCAAGGGGGCGTTTTTCAGGTGAGCTTGACTCGTATTGGGGCGCTCGTGCGGATATCAACTTTGAAACCGTAGGAATGGCCATGCAGATGACGTCGGGAAGAACAAGTACAGCACCCCTGAGCTGCGCAAATTGGTGTGGGATCACACGCTGAAGAGGACCAGCGGACCGGCGTGAATTGATTGTACTTTCTAATCAGGTAGTTACCGTGTGCTCGTTTCTAAATGCACTGTGTTTGTCGTGCCGTTTCTCTCATCTTGGTGCTTGTGAGTCGACTCTTCGACTCCAACGAAGCCGTTTCAGCTCTCGAGCGGGCACCAATGACGAGTCGAGTGTGTGAAGTTGATCGCTAATACAGCAGGATATATATGCAGCTCGTTCGGCGTCAGGACCGGAAGTCATTCGGCCACGCTGCTAGTCTAAGCGTGCCGACCCGAGTATGGGCCGCGTATATACACCCTTACCTGCGTCGAGCTCACGTGACACACGAGAGGGCTTTTCCGCAATCCGCGGACGCGGGCTCAGACACCGGGTGTTTGGCGATCGTAGAAGCAGGCCGCATCTTGATAATCCCAATTTGATAAGGTCTGACGTGCCGATCGCCTTGATGCCTAATTGCTCACAAAATCTCAACCGAGCGCTACGTGATTGATCTGCGCGAGTCTGAAATCCGCTGACTGGATTGGCAAAGGCGGGCTTAAGGCCGTGGTCTAGATAGGAAGGTGGACACGTACGAGGTAATCGCGGTCCATGCGCGCTTCGAAACCACCGCGATCAGGAGCATGGGCCAGTGGTTCTATCCAAACTTGTCGTTGGTTCCTGGGCAGCCGCTACGTGAGCAGCGGATATGGTCGTCATACGGGACATTATATTCCTCGGAGACGGGCAGATGCTCGGATCCCCGGCTCGTGCAGTGACTTGGCACTGGGGGTTCCAGACCAACCAGAGTGGGTGTGTATAGGTTTTATTTACGCGCATAGCCGTGGATTTCAGGTCGAAAGCTTTAATAGAAAGCCGAACGCAGCGGGGTTCTTGGCAGAAGTGTGGGATGAACTCAGGCGCGCTTGCCTTGCAGATTCGGAAGACTCATTCGCCGTATCCGCGTTGTGCCGGCGGGAGTCCCCATGCGATCGGTAGCTGGCCTTGGATCATCTGGGGGCACCACATGGTATGCCGCAGTGTTCATCAAGGACTGGATAGCCTGGTTTCGGAGGATTGCGCGTACGGTGGTCGCGGGGGCTAATCTGGATGAAATGGGGCCAGACGGCGTTCGGCATGACCAACAATCGCGGTGGAGGCGGGGACCCAGACAGTCAGGAGCAAGACGCGCCACGCTGATGCAGATCAGACCTGCCCTATCCCAGGCGCTTCTGCCGCTTACAACGAGGCTGTGCGATATCTTGGGTGGGCGCTTCGAGCTAGTCCTGATTCGACCCCCATTCGGAACAGATGCTTTGTCACTGCGATTAACCCCGCTGCTAATAAAGGGCAACCCAGTCAGTCGCCGGCCCTTAATCCTCGCTATGCAGTCGTTCACCCACCAGGTCCGAAGAAACAGTGTCCAAGGCAGACGCGGCTACGCTTGTTCCTTTTGCAGACGACGCAAGTTTGTGAGTACACGTTCATTTGACCTTGGCCCGCCCCTCACATTCGCCCAGAAATGCGACGGTCGCAGCCCCTGCAGGTCCTGCGTCAAGGGAAAGCAAACGTGCACCTACGACAATGCGTCGCACCGCACGCCCACCCAGCTCTTGCAGGCATGTCCACCTATTTCTGTCCAGCGACTCTCCTCACCGTGCCCCCCAGGACCGCATCGACGAGCTCCAGAGCAAGATTGCTTCCATCGAGACGCGCGAAAAGGCTCCTCGCTTGCGCAGGGTCCCCTCCCAGAACACCTACTCGCCACCCACTGGGTCGTATATGCAGTTCTCTCCCAGCGAATACCCAGCAGCTGGGCCGTCGCACTCCATGTTCACCAGCTCATCGAATATAAAGCAGTATGTAACTGACTATGTTGCGTCTGACTGCTCGTCGTGCACTGGCTCCCATCACGGCTATCCGACTCAAACTCTGTCACGCAACAGCCCCGATGCTTCCTGGGATACCCCTTACCTTGATACCGGCTCACCTCAGCTGCTCGACTCACAACCCTCCACTCTCGGGCACGACGGCGTCATGACCGAGCAACTGGCTGACAAAATGTGAGTAGCCAGGCCTTCTCGCGTGGATTTGTCATTGACATTCCAATCGTTTACTCAGCATGTTTCACTTTCTTACTCATCGCTTTCGCTGCGGACTTCTCCATGTCGACCGTCTCCAGCCAGACACCTTAAACGCTCAACGCCATCCTGCTCTGCTCGCCGTGTCGTACCTTTTGGTTAGCTCGTTTGGCATCGTGATCCGCGCGTGTGAGCATTCTAACTCGGTTCGCTTTCTTAGGGATGCTTTTTTTGTTTGGACGGCTCCCTGGCTCACCTCGAGTCAGTTTTTGTCGAACGGGCACGACGGGCACTCGAAGATGCGATCGACCTAACCGAAGATCCTTCATACGCAATCGACTATTTGTTCGCGAGTTCCATGTTTGCCATGTATTATTACAGCAAGGTAGGTATACCATTCAATATAGGTTCTGACGGGGCGTCTGATGGGATGGCGCATAGGGTCGTCTCTTGGAGGGCTACCATCGGGCGATCAGCGCTGTTCGTTTTGCGGTCAACAAGGGCTTTCACGAATTGAAAGCGTTGTCCAACGATCCACAGAGCATACATGACCCCCAACACCAACTGGCACTCTTCAACCAAAAGGACAAAGTCTCTGCCTGGTGGTGAGTTTGAGAGCGTGCAATATATGTCCTATCAGACCGAATAACCCGAGCGCAGGTTCACATTCTTTATCGATCGTTGGGGATCCCTGTTAACTGGGTTGCCATGCGGAATTGAAGACGCAGACATTCGAACTCCATGGCCACAGACTCTGGACGTGAGTTGATTTGCCCCATTCGAAAAAAAAAAAAAAACGAAAACGAGGCATTTTATTGAAATTGATTCCGCAGGAAATCATTGATAGTGTCCATACCAACTCTGTGGTGTCATTATATTCGCCTGTGCCCGGTATCCCCGACCGTGCCTCGTCCCCATACTATGGGTTTGCGCTCAAGGCAATTGCCCTTTTGGACCGAGCCTCTGTCCAGGCGAGCAGTGCAGGTATGCCTAATCCGGAATCATTCCCGGCAGAAGCCATGTGCTGACGTAAATCGACGCTAGACTCCATGTTACCCGAAGTCTGGGCAGCTGAATACGCGACCATTCAAGGCGCCTTGGCCAGGTTTGCAGAGTTGATCGAAGCTCTGCGAGAAACGACGAGCGTTCAGGATGGGACGGTGCTTTCGCTGGTGCATAGTAAGCTACTGCTCCTTTTCGTGCGTTCCTGGTTCTCAGGACTGAGCGCCCTTGTTTCAGTCATGGTCTATGCCGCAACGTGTGCACTGCACATGCCATATATCCGGCAATGGGCGCATCAGGATGCTAAAACGACTCAACGTAATCACCTGCGTTCTATCTGTCGAGACGCTGCTTCTACAGCCGCAGCAATCCTGCGAACTCAGCGCGAAGCAACCTCGATGCTCATCCCGATGTGGCAGGGCGTGAGTCCATCCTCCATTTACTCCCCCCCCCACACCTCTCTCCGCTCCGTCTCCAATCTTCTATCCATTCACGTTCAATGGATGCGGAACAAAGACGGGGCACTCTCTCCTGCTTCTTGACACTTACGTATATTGGGGCCTTTTTGACTGATTGCCTGTGATTCTGATCTAGTTACCGCTCGCGGCAATATGCGAGTTTTTGCTCCGGGAACGCGATAACCTTATAGACGAATTAGATTTCACCGAGCAGGCCGACATTGACGCACAGCTAGACGAGATGATGGGTTGGATGCACGAAGCACGCACCATGTTCCCTGTACTCGGCATGCAGGTCGACAAGCTTGATGCCGCTCGAAGATGACAAAAGGGCATCGCCTGATCCTTGTTTATTTATTTATCCATTCGTATTTCGTTGATCGAGGGAGCGGGAGGAGCCTCTGTTTGTAGACTAGGTTGTATTGATACGATTCCATCTTTGTTTCTTCGTTTCCCATGTCTTCTTCTTCTGCCGCTTGACTGCATGCTGTATGCTTCCTTCCGGCCCTTTTCCAGTCTAGCATGCTTTTTTGCCCGTTTGGTTTCGTTTACGTGTAACCGCTGCGTCTTTATTGCCCCCTCATGGGGAGCCTAATAGCACATCCTATTTATGCTGTTTAGTCTGATGAGTGTTTGTGCTGTTCGGTGAAACTGTGCCCCCCCCCGAGAGCACACAGCCTAATCAGATCCTACCCGCTGATGTTTCTTTCTAGGACCTGCGCGGTAGTAGAAGCGATCTAGGTTATAGCTTCGTGGGGCGACCCCCTGGGAGCGAAAAGGATCAAACGGTTTGAATGCCGAGCCACACTAAACGCCGCATACATTCTAAAACGCTGAACACAGCGGTAAACAAATATGAGCCGCCAGGAACGATATACCAAGAGACCAAAACACAATAACAGTTAAAGATAACACGAAATCAGGCCACTGTGCAAAAACGACGAGACGAAAACGAAGAAGAAGAAAAAAGCGGACAAAGCCTCAACCCCAAGTCATCTCGATGGGATCAGGCTCGCCAGAGCCAGTGGCTTGGGCGTGGTCCTCGAGTTCTGCCTGGTTTTCGAGTATGCTGGCTCTATGTTTGAGCCCAAGGGACAATATTTGCCTCTTGTCGGTCGCCATCTGCGCCTTCAAGAAATGTATCGACTTTTCTCGGTGTGTTAGGACGTTCGGTGCGTTGTAAGGCGTCTTTGGGGGTCGGAGTTTGATCTTGACAGATGAATTTAGAACCGAGGAATTCTCGCTCAACGACTTTCCAGTTTTCTCGAGAATCTGGTCTATAGTAAGCGACTCGCCAGGGGGCAGGGGGTTGGGGTGAGATGGTGTGATACAATCCATGTCAACTTCTTTCCGAAGAAACTTGTCGACATCAACGGCTGAGAAGAAAGCAACTCCTTGAGGCAGGTTGTCGAACCCCAGCCTGTAAGCAAACATGCACCGCGTCCACAGGTTGGCAATCTGTAATGCGAGCGCAAGTCTGTATTTGTCCTCCTCTTCGGCAAGATATCTGACTTCGTCATGGATGGATATCAAATACCGCGCTTTGATCTTGTAGACCTGGATGAGGTAGTCGACAGCAACGATGAGCATGTGAAGGTAGTCTACCCCAGAGGATTGCACGACCCAGTTGATACGCGATGTCATGTAATCTTGGCCGGTCTTCTTGGGGAGGTGCTTTTTCAAAAGGGCAGATGTGACGCCACAGTTCAGAGCTGGAGTGCGGGGGTCGTCTGATAACGCAATGCTCTCCAGTTTATTGAACAAGTAACTCTCTGACCCTCCATACCAAAACTTTTTCTCAAAAGGATTGTTGAGGGGAGTGCTTTTGCCCTTGGTGGATGCATATAGTTTTTGGGCTAAAGCGTTTGCCTCGTCTTCTTTCATTGACGCGTTATGCTGGAGTAACAAAAGGACGGCGTGGTTGATGCCAGCTCCGTATATGCGCGAATAGTTGAAGACTTTAGCTTGGTTGCGAGAAATTCCCAATATGCTTGCTGTTTTGGAGTGAAGGTCTGTCCCAGCCGCCTTGGTACCCTCGAGTGTCATCCATCCTATGGCAGTCGCGCCATGGATACCAAACTGCGCGTCGCCCATGACACTCGCGATCCACAGCTCCTCCGAGTCAACATCGGCCCCGACAAGAGAGTATCCCTCGGGGGCGCGTACAAGAGCTTTCAGCTCCGAGCCAACGCGATTTGGCTTTGCATTGGATGCCGTGAGCCATGTCTTTTCAATAGCGCGTCGGGTGACGGTCCCCATCGTGATGACTTGCGGTAAGACCATACCATATTTGGGTGAAAGGCTCGGCGTATAGAGGTTTGGAGGAGAAGAGGGCATTCCCATGGAAGTACCAGCGTCGCCATCCCATAAAACAACTTGGTTCCGCACACGGTCTCGAGCGCTGATCCAGTAGCTACATTGGGCGTTCATATCAAGTGCCGACTTGACATCATCACCTGGGCCCGTGAGAGTACCGTCCTTGAAGTATTTTACGAACGTCTTGCTCATGGGCGAACCAACATTGCCTTCTCTCCATCCTTGTGAGGTAGTTTATAAAAGAAGAAATCACCGCTCTCGGACATTGCTTGGAGCTTGCTATCATCTTCATGTTGGAATACCAATGCCAGTGATGTTGCACCGAGATCACCAATTTTGTCTTTGGGAACGCGATACGTCCACCCGTGCTGCCGAGACCGAAAAAGTGGGTTGCCCAGCCAGCTGAGGCGCATGAGTAGGGGGGCAACCTGAGAGCGGGTAGTAAGATCGAGTGTTCCCGGTTCAGCGCCGGGTCTAGGGGCCGTAAGTTCCCAATACCACTTGGGCCAGTGCACATCTTGAGACTTGTCCCGATAAACTTTGCCCACTCGTACGGGTCTCCAATCGAGCTGAGAAATCGTAATGTTCTTGTTATTGGTGGGCTGGCCAGCCGATAGTACTTCGTTGGCAATAGTCCTGATTGCCTCCCAGTCGCTATCGGTAGTCTTACGAGTACAGAACCGTAACGCAAGGTCGTCGTACGGGCACATAATCATACCCTCTTCTATCCACTTGCCGCCTCGATTGGCCGAGAGAATGGCTCTGACACGGGATTTCGAGAGTGGCACGAAACGCAACTCGTCTCGAAAAGGGGCCAGTTCGTCATCGTCAGCGATCACGACTGGAGGCTGATGCTGGGGTTCATTGACGGGCTTTCCTTTTACCCAGCCGTGTTCGGATGAATAGCCCAAGCAATACTCCCCATACTCGTCGCTCCAAGTCATGCCGAGGAGGAATGGAACAATGCGATTTGCGGCGGTCGTGCCCATTTTGTCTTTCTGTACGTCGCTATACCATTTTGGTTGGGTTTTGGTGGTGAAAGATGGTGAACTGGTTTCGCCTCGCGACTTCCCAACCCTTTTTGGAGTCCAATCTAATTGGCTAAGCCAGTTGTCGGCCTCCCAGGGCCGCCGGTCATCAATGTCGTTTTGGAACTTGTCCAAGGCGTCTTGTGCTAGTTTGTGCAGGTGAGAACGAACTGCGCTTTCGAGCTCTCGATATTTGGATTCGGCAGATTCGATATATGCGTCCCATTCTTGATCTAGAGTCAAGAAACTACTGCCCATCGTGAAGATTCCGGCGGCTGTAACGGGGCTCGAGCAGGATTCAAGAAACGCGGGGAGTACCTTAGCATAGACCTCTAGGGTTGTAGAGACATCGTTCCCGCAGTAAACCAAATACTGGCCGAGGTTTTCAAGTATTTCTTCTCGGGTGGAGACCATAAAGTCTTTCCTCGTTTCTTTTTCTAGTTCAACACCACAGTATAGTTGAGCGAGTTCGGCAAGCGAATTGGGGGAGGTTATCTCCTCCCAGCGGGGGACAAGGTCAGCTTCATCAGATGAATGCTTGGGAGCATCAGCCATGGGTTCGCGCAGCGATTCTTCTATCTCCCTTTTGAATCGCAGTAGGTTTTCGTAGCGTGATTTTTCAAGGGGGTTGCCACTATTTTCACATCCTTGAATGAGCTCCTGGACTTTCTGAAGCCCTTCCTTCCTTTGTCGGTACTGGTCACGCTTTAATTTCCGATGTGATGCCCATGCTGGACGTTGGCCAGACGAGATTCCTTTCACAGCGACATGGAGCGCCATGGTATCAACGAATCGGCTCTGTGTACCCTGCAAAGAGTATTCTTCAAGTATGCGCGCTCGGTCGTATGATACATTGTGACCAACAATAACTCGGGGGAGACTAGAGTCGCCAATAGGAATGAGGTGCTCCGGCGATTCTGACACACCAAGAAGCCACGGGGATATCCAAGTATACCAACAGGTAGCGGACACTGCACAGGCCATAATTGGGAACGGGGAGTATGCTGGGAGAGTCTCAACGTCGAAGCAAATGGCTTCTTCAGAGCCAAGGTCATCCACCAGGCAAGCATCGTCTTTGCTGTATTTCGTCCAGCCAGGTGAAGAAATATTGAATGACTTTGGCTTAGGGGGAAGGTTGCCTTGTAATTCAGCGAATTTATTCGCAATGTTCAGCCAAGGCTCAGCCATATGGGCGCCTATACGGTAGAAATGTTCGTCGATATTCGCCCCTTGAAGCGTAGGTAGGTCAAAGGAAATTTCGGCCAACCGAGATGCGAGATTTATATCTAGCCCATGGTCTTTCAGATGCTTCTGAGATATTTCGATCCTAGAATCCGAGTCGGCGGGCAAAGAAAATCCAGGAAATATCTGGGCGTGAAGTTTTGGCGGTAAGTTGCACTCCAACCTGGTTTATAACTACTTGGGCGGTCAGCGATGTTGGAATTTCAGATTAACCTATTGTATTAGCTCACCTTGAGCTGCTGGCTCCAGAGCCTCAGGTTGTGTAGCTTGTGTCCATGTAGAGGCGAGCTCGATTGGATCGGAGAGGGAAGTACTGTCCTTCGCTCGGGCCTTGGTCTTGCCCTTCGAGTTCGCGTTGTGTCCAGGTCGTTTGGGCGGCTGGGGGACTTCGGTGACTGGTCTTTCGCTTAGAGGGCGAAGCTGTCGTTTGGAGGCGAATCGTTGATGGCACTTGGTGATAATATTTGCCTTTGGGGTGGACTTGATAAGACCCCGAGCGGCCCTCGTGGAGTGAAGCATACACTGCGCACTCGCCATTAGAAGAATTCAAATCATCTTGGTAAGGCGTCTACTGACCTGTGGGGCGGAAGACTGGTGCAATTGATAGTATGAGATTTGACCGTGCCCGGATGTGGTGAATCAGCCGCTTGGTTCGATATGTAAAATTTAGTAGGCACTCTGTCTATGTGATCAAAACACCGCGAGCTCTGGACGAGGGATTGAACAGTGTAGCTAATATTCAGGTACAAATCGCTGTACCTTGAGCAATTTTTCAACCGGTTTTCGAAGAAAGAGTCAAGAGGTTCTGAATGGACCGAGTATCACGTGCGATCGAAGTGCCTGATCGAGTGGCTACAACGTATCCCAAATGTGGCAACATCGAAGAATAGGCAGCGCAACAGGCCAGTATCATTAGGAGCCAGAAGGACAAAAGATATATACACCACAATAGCGGGATGAAAATATTTTAAGCGTAGCTCTCGATCGCAGTCATGAACCGATCATGAGCCATTGCTTGGATGTGTTCCAGCCGCACAGATTCTTCCACCATTGCAGACTGAAGTTGAGGACGAACAACCTATAGCACAGGGTTATTAGATCGAAAAGCTAGAATCATAGCCGATACGTACCATCCCACGATGTTTTAATGCAGGCAAGAACTGCATTAGGGACGAAATCATGTTTCCGAGGCAAATTTGCTGGCGAATGTTGGTTTTGTCTGGGAACATTTCAGGAAGAAGGCCCAGCAGCTGAGGGACAGCTCGGCTGAGGCGCTCAAGTTCACGGCCCTGTATCGCATCTTCCTCCCCAAGGGCGACATCGAGGAGCAGATCTGGAAGCTTGGACATGCACTCTGCATACTGGAGATATAACTAGGAAAAAGTGTCAGACAGTCAAACGGGATAGTGAGGAGGTGTAGTAACCTTGCCGCGGAACGTCCAGTCCTCGAGCCCGTCAAACCCTTTGTTGGCGAACAACTCGTTAAGCAACTCGAAATCGTTGCGAATAGCGGCCTCTGGAGCGAGATCCCGCATCGCCATGTCATACGCAGGCTTGACTTGGCCTGCCGCCACGAAGCACTCGAAAGCCTGGTAGGATTGGTTGCAGTACTGGAGCAAAACAGCCTAAGAGAGGGTGTCAGCGCAAGAACTAGGGATAGAGTTGCTAGGGATCTCACTTTTGCCTCTTCAATCCACTCTGCAGGAACACACAGTTGGTTGAGCAGGAATTCTTCCCGCTCCGTGTCCAGCTCTTCCACATGGCGGGTCAACAGAGACTTGATAGCAATGGAACGTCTGCGTTGGAATCAGTAAACTTGGCTGAGTTGCTTCGTGAGAATCGAGCTCACCCTTCCGGTTCTTGCAGGTGCAAAAGAACAAACGCTGAATACCACCACAGCCCAAGGTTCTCCAGCTGGGACGCGTAATTGGACGTGATCATGTCCGCCTTGTGACTATAAGTTGCGTACGCTTCATCGCTCTCACCATCAATCGTGATCGAGCGGTCGGAGACATCACGCTTGCGGAGCACATGAGCAAGTAGTACATATACATGCCAGGAAATACGATAGTCAACTGGACTTGGCCCGAAAGCACGAGGATACAAAACCGCATCGAGCGGAATCGTGTCGTCCATTGCAAGCTTGATAACCTCGAATAGCGCATCCTTGGGTGCGTTCTCACCCGCCACAGTCCAAGTCAGCGCAGCGGAGTCAATAGAAGAGGGGCGTTCAATGTACCACGGATGGGGCGCAGCAGTGGCAAGCGAAGAGTCCTCGCAAGCTGCTTCGTAGCTGCTGAGCGAGTCGACGACTGGAGAGTTGAACGACCCGCCAAACCAGAGATGTAACCCATAAGCACGCTTCCAGTCCAAGCCTTGAGCAATCACTGCGTCACCGCCCTCGATCGAATCGTGGCCTTTAGAGCCTTGGACGTGTCAACGATCCCAGCGAGCAGTGCATAGATTTTGCGGATCCAGACGTCAATATGAACGTCGGCCTTTTGATCCTTCCATTTGGCGAGTTGGGACTCGATATCTCTGCGGAACTCCTCGTCACCACCGATTTGGGAGATAAGCGTCGCAAGATGCATCTCGTTCGAGTCCATAGCCACTTCAGTCGCCCGAGATACCTGGTTCCCGGTCAGCATCAAAAATGCACGGTTAGCCGCCGAGGATCCGTTGAGCTCGCGCAAGTCAAACTCGACAGAAGGAGCAACTGCAAGTTGAAGCCACTTGGCGAGAGCAGCCCGGCGACGCAAGGCATCAACTTGCTTCCTGATGTCGAAGGGAGCGTCTTCCGCCAAGCGAAGGTTGATTTCGTCGAATAATGCAGAGCCAAGTCGCCACACGCTCGATTCATGGGAACGGTCATCAGGACCGAAAAGGTCGGCAACTTGGTGGAAACGAATGTCGCTGTTGGGGGTAGCGATGGGCACGCCGTCTTCATCTAGCTCGACGTCGGTGTTTTTGATTTGGAAATCTAGCAGTTTGTTGACTCGCGAGCGTTCGACATCCTATCACTCTTTCAGCTAAATATTGAGACCGTTTATCAAGCAACTCACCACAGGATTGCTCAAGAGAGGCACCTGGGTTACATAAACCGCAGTCGGATTCGCAGGCAACTCACTAAAAATCAACACATCAACTTCCACAAGTTGCCGCACATGAAACATAAGACATACTCTTTTTCACCAGCACCACAGATCTTGCCCAAATGCACAAGTTGGCCATCCGATCCCCATCCCACACGGAACGACCTCCCAAGCGCAAGCCCGGCATCGTAATACGCACCCACGTACGACTTGGTTACAGACTCGTCGTTCTCAACGCGCTCAAACTTTCGGAGCGGTAAATCTTCGATGATCGGTTTCGGAGCCTTACGCACATCGGAAAAAAGGGGGAAGGGAGAAAAAAAGCACATTTATTATCACAAACGCTAACAAAAAGAGACCTTTACACCAAGCTCACCTCGGGGAGAGCATTGCGAGACGCAGGGAAACTGGACGAGTCAACGTCGACGCATGCTGGTTCTGTCGCGGCGGGGGGCCAAGTTCGTCCGACTGAAGAGTTTCGTCCGCATTGTGAAACATTGATGCTTGCATGACTTGCACCTTGCGCGGGTCCAGCTCGATCGTCGCTGCCCATGGGCGAGTCGGATTACGAGGCTTTGGCTTGTCGGGGAGCCCCTCGGGAGTTGTAGACCTGACAGCCACACGGCGATCCGAAACAGATGAGGCCGAGGGAGAAGATGATACAGATTCCTCCTCAGAAGGGGACCGACGTGCTCCGAGCATCCCTTGCTCCACCTCGCCCTCGTCATCCTCCTCGCTTTCCGTGCTCGAAGCAGGCTTCTTCCTCCGCGGGTTGGCCGGGTTCACTTCCCGCTTCCTCCTCATCCTCTTCATCGTCTCCCCCGAGTCCATAACGCGTAAAGTGGGGCACACGGAACGTCCACGTTCCCTTTTCGGGCTCAAAGTCCACAAACTCCGTGTCCTTCATCTTGCGCAACTTGCGCTCCTGACGCTGCCAAGCCGGATCGTTCGGGTTCTTGATCGGTGCACGCGTCGCCTTGTCCTTTGGCCAGCACTTTTCCAAGCTGATCTCCGCGTGGACGTTCAATCCCTCGCCTCGAGGTGCCTTTTGTGACTCGTCGGGGTATACCGTGCACGCGCCTTCTTCGAATAGGACCGTCTTTTCAGGGATACCCGAGATGGCGTAGACTGTAGTAAGATCCACAGGATCGAGGAACTTGATTTGGCCATATCCATAGCGTCCGACAGTAAAATTGCGGACAGACACCAGTTGATCGTGGCTCATCGCCTGCAACTCGTTCAACGAAGGCTTCATCCAATATTCACCCTCTTGAGGAGCAGGTGTCTCCTCAGGGACAACAGAATCCTCGCGCACGGGAGCATTGGCAGAGTACGAATGACCAAGATCAATCGACGGGCGGGCGGCTGGCAAAGCGCGCGAGCTCGTCGAACCAAACAGGCCAGAGCTGCGTTCACCGTCAACAGCCCGCTGAACTAGATCGGGGTGGAATACCACCTTGCCTTTGGGAGTATTTCGAGCAGGGCTATTGAACAAAGACGAAGGGGAGCCAATGGTAGGCAAATCGGATACGGTAATGTCCTTGTCGAGTACGAGTTTCTTGACGCTGGAACGCCCACCGGGGGTAGCAGACCCAAGAGATCGACCGTCACTAATACTGGCCGTGAGAGATTGACTGGTAAGCAACGGTTTGGTCCCAGGCGCAGACGCCGAGCGATTGAAAGGGTTGATAGTCGAAGCGTCGGGCGCGGCTTGCGAAGTCCCAAACCCACGAAGTTTTGTGAGCTGTGGCGTCGTTGGACGGTAAAAGCTCTTGCGAGGGGAAACATGGATGAGCGGCTTCTTAGTCTGGTCTTGCGCGACCGAGAAGACGTGAGGACCGGGCGGGAGGTTCGCGAACAGCGGGTTGGTGCCAAACGGATTCTGGTCAATCGATGCCGTCAATGAAGGCTGGAATCCACTAAGTGCCTGCGGGTTTTGCAATGTATTGCCAAAGACCGACGCTTGCTGGGTTGGTTGGGCGACAGCAGGCGAGTTGCCGAAAATCGACTTGTTGGCCTGGCCAAATAGACTAGTACCCGCGCTTGGTTGTTGGGTGGCATTATTTGCACCAAAACCGAAGGCGTTATTCGCTGGCGCAGTCGTAGTATTGCCAAACAATCCGCCGGTGGTCCCAGCAGGCTTTCCGAACAAAGATGAGCCCGGTTGTTGCTGCTGCTGCTGCTGGTTGTTGGCACCAAAGAGTCCACCTCCACCAAATAACCCAGTCCCCCCTGTTGCTGGTTGATTCTGCGCAGGTTGTCCGAATACTAACCAAAAATTAGCAATTATGCTCATAAGAATTTAGAGTCAACTTACGACCAGTCGACGGCTGTGCAGGCTGCGCCTGGTTCTGCTGCTGTTGCCCAAAACCTCCAAACAACCCTCCAGTCGCGGGCTGAGTGGTCGTGTTCTGCGCAGGCTGCCCGAAAAGACTGGTTGTCTGTTGTGCGGGCTGGGCAGGTTGACCAAACAAGCCAGTAGTTGGCTGCGCGGGTTGGCCGAAGAGAGGTTTGTTAGTGTTGCTGTTAGCTCCTGTAGGGATCCAAACGATCAGTCGGCCGTCCAATACACATCCTCACCAAACCCAAACTCACCAAATCCAAACGTGGACGTAGGCTGCGTTTGATTCTGTTGTTGGTTCTGCGGCTGTCCGAAAATGCTCGTCGTCTGGCCAGGCTGATTCTGAGCTGGTTGGCCAAACGCGCCAGAGGCCGAGCCAAACCCAGTGGTCGCAGGGGTTGAACCGAACCCAGTTGTAGCAGGCTTGGCGCCAAAAAGTCCCCCACCGCCAAAGGTCGAAGTCGTGTTGCTCCCAAACGCGCCGGTAGCAGGTTGGGCGGGTTGGCCAAACAACCCAGTGCCGGTAGTCGTAGTTGATGTATTCGCAGGTTGACCGAATAAGCCGGTCGATTGCTGCTGCTGCTGTGGTTGCTGTGGTTGTCCGAACAGACCGGTACCGGTGTTGGTGGTCGCTGGCTGGCCAAAGATACTTGTCGACTGCTGCGGCTGAGTCGTGTTCTGGCCAAACAATCCACCACTTTGTGCCGGCTGAGCAGGTTGGCCAAAGATACTTGTCTGCTGCTGGGGCTGGTTTTGCTGGGGCTGACCAAAGAGGTTCGTGGACGGCGCGGTCGTTGTAGTGGACGCGCCAAAGGCCGAGGTCTGGCCAAATCCGGAAGAGGTAGAGTTTTTGCGGCCGGCGAGATAATCTTGAGCTCGTAGTTCCTGAGTGTGCCGTCAAAATCAAACTCGCTGTGTTCAAAGGATTAAACTTGCCTCGAAGGAAAAGTTACGATACGCCTGCATAGCCGTGATACTTTGATAGTGCAAAGTAGTCGACCCACCGCCTACAGCAGTATCTCGCTCCTGGGTGACGACATACGCAGGAGAGGCGGTTCCCTGCCCCTGGCCCGCCCCTGGTGCGGCCGTGGTTGCGTTCGTAGCTAAAACCGCAACCCGTCAGTTCAACCCCGGCGGAAACAAAAAATCTCAAACTTACTGGACCCAAAGAGACCAGTCGTAGGCTTGGGTGCACCGAAAATGCCACCAGTCGACCCTGTACCGACACCAAGCGGCGCCGACGTAGATGAGCCAAACCCAGCCCTATTGACACTAAACACAGCACTAGATGGATTACCTGTATTTCCAAACGTATTAGTCCCGCCCCCAAACGTCCCCGTTGTCCCAGATCCAAATCCTCCGGTCGAGGTGGATGCACCAAACGCATTAGTCGTCGCCGGTTGGCCAAACGTGCTTGTTTGAGCTGCATTTGTGCCAAAGCCCGTGGATGTTCCTCCAAACGCGTTGTTGGCCGGTTGAGCTGGGGTGGAACCAAAAGAGAACGACGGGGTCGATGTATTGGTTGTGTCTTGGTAGATTTAAGCGCCCGGTTAGTTGTGATGTTCGAGAGAGAAATATGATAAACTCACTCGCTCCAAAACCAGTTGAACCAAAGCTACCGCCCGTGTTGGTTCCTCCTCCAAACGCCCCTAACACATTAGCATCAACGCTAGAGTGTAGATAAGGCAGGAGCAAGACTCACCGAATCCAGACTGTTGCTGAGGCTGCTGGGGTTGACCAAAGATGCTGGTTTGTTGCTGCTGGCCTTGTGGCTGGCCAAAACCAGTATTCCCAAACCCTAGACGGGCGTCGATCAGGTCAAATGAAGAACGAAAGACGCGTTGACGTACCAGTAGATCCAAACCCGCTCGTCTGGGGTTGCGCAGGCTGGCCAAAGAGTCCAGTTGCTGGCTGCTGTTGGCCTTGTTGAGCCTGCTGGTTTTGTTGTTGGTTATTCTGACCCCATCCTGAACCAAACATCTTGAAAGTGTATGGAAACTTTCAGAGTCTGGGGCGAGATGAGAACGGCAGAAACGAGAGACGCGGCGAGGTCGGTTTCAAATGACGCGGTGGTGAACAAGAGTCAGGGGAGGCTCTGTGACATCGCGTGTTTCGCAACATACGGACCTGTTTAGGGCAGGCCAGAATCCGGGGGTCTTGGGGGGGTGACTCACGCTGAGCGAGCTGCTATCAGTCTCAGAGTAGACCTGATTGTTCTGTGCTATACACAGCTTTTAATGTGGACTTCCTGGCTGCTTGGTGAGCCTGCTGCTGTTGTGGGCTAGTCATGATTGGCACCACACTTGCATTCTACTTGGCCAATCAGGACGCGACTTCGGGCGGGGAGCTCAATCTGGGAATGGGCCAAATCATCTGGCGAGTCATCCGCTCTCGAGACTCGCAGCGACAGACGCCGATCCGCATAGAACCCGTCGATGGTGTAGGCTCATTCAGACACGGAGTCACGCGGACTGTTCCCACGGTGTGTTGGCGCATGTAGGGGCAGACGGCGATCTGGACGCGCCCGACACCAACTCTACTCTGTTCCTTGTCACTTTCGACTAGTTCCATTTTGGCAGCTCACCCTGCGTGGTCTTTTTTTCTTCTTCTTCTTTCTGTCTGACATCTGGTGGTGTCGTCCAGCCGACTCATACCCCAGGTCAGCCATCTCTGTCCGCGCGCTGGTCAGTGTTCTGAACCGGGTCTCATTCAGGATTCCACACGCTCATTCCGATATTAACTGTAAGCCCTGTTGGTCATCCACGCGTCGAACCAGGCTAACTGCCGTCTAGAATGGCTACCCCACGTTCTTCGCTCGAAGACGCCCGCCCGTCGCGTCTGCCCACCCCCCGGAACTCGATGTCCATCGACCCGACGTCGCCCACCTCCCCAACCGCGTTCCGCAACTCATTCCGCGCAAGGTCACCCAACGCGACACCCATGCCCAACTACCCCTCCCCCCGCCTGCCCGGCTCGATCCCCGCCGTCATGGCTCGCAAGGCCTCGAACCCAGTCACAATCACCCCCAACAGGACCAACTCGTCTGGCACAACCAACTCGCCCAAACCAGCCAACGCGAGCCCCAAACCGACCGTGTCGCGTGCGGCAGACAAGCCCAGCGCTCGCTCACGCACCACTCGGGCGTGTCCAAGGCCTCGAGCCAGAGCCACGCGTCTCGCGCCTCGCCCAAAAACAAAAAGATGAGCCAACCGCCCATTTCACCAGGCAAAAAGCTCGCCAACGCACAGCTGCCTCAGCCCGAATCACCCGTCCAGCCGAGCCCGGTCAAGCCTAAGCCGCGCCTGGGTGGGGTCGGCACCCCGTCTCGTCCGCCCGCGCCTGGCTCACGTCAACCGTCGGGAGTATTTCCCCCGTTGGACACGACGCCGTCGCCCTCGCGATCCGCCGCCAAGCTGCCTGCGGTCGTGTGGCCTGTCAATGAAAAGCAGTCGACAAACGGGTCGTTTGGGAGGGATTGGAATCCGAGTCTCAGAGATGGACATTCGGGCCCCACGAGTGAGGTTTATGCGACTGGGATCCCACTTGGGAGCGAGAGCATGCCCCAGTTTAGGCCAGAGGACGATGAGATGACCATGGAGCTTATTACCGAAGTCGACGATGGCGGCGAGTTGGATGAAGACGTAAGCAAGCTTACTTGGATGTTACCTGTGCGTGCAACTAACGTGCATGGGTTGCGATAGATGCAAGCAGCCCTGCACAACATCCATATCACACATGTCAAAAAGGTTACCCACTACAAGCGGCTCCTCGAGGACACCCAAACGTCTTCTGCCTCTCAGCTGCATGCCCTGCAAGCTGAGCTCAAAATACTCCGGACCAAGCTCGAGGATGAAAGGCGACGGTCTCAGCAGCTTGAGATGGTGGCCAACAGAGATCGAGAGGCACTCAAAACGGCCCAGATCGTCTGTGTCATTTTACTACTCCTGCTTCAACTGGCTAACGAGAGATGATTCATTTAGCGATCCGCAATGCAACCCGTCAGCATGTCAGCATCCTTGGATCTTTCAGCCATTCTAAGGGGCGATGGAAAGGGCGGATTCAACGAGACGGAGATTCGCAGGGTCGTGAGGCAAATGAGGGCTTCGGATCGGCTTCGATTGTGAGTAAAATTGTCGAATTATCTAAAATCTTAGTAAAACCTAATGTCGTTTTAGAATTCATATTATTCTTGATTGTATGTTTAGATTATAGATTTCTCGGTTGCCAACTAACGCACTAAACGCAGCTTGCTTGCCCGGAGATATCTCTGGTTAGTTCCTCCTCGTTGATAGCTGCCCCGTGCAATCTGACAGTCACCCACAGCGATGATTCGAATGCTCGAAAAGTACGCAGCCTCCACGTTTGACATTGTCGGAAATCTCCCCGAAGACGTGGCAATGCGTATACTCGGCTACTTGAATGTCATGGAGCTGCTAGATGTCGAAACGGTACGCTCAAGTGTATGGGAGCCGCGCATATATTCACACAGTTTTTGGCCTAGGTATGCAAAAAATGGCACTTGCTCGTTCGCCATCCGGCCATTTGGAGGCACTTGTGCATGCAATTGACATCGACGGATCCCGTTCCGTTGAGGCCGCCTCCCAATCCCGAGGACTGGTTAGCCCAAATCCGCGAACGCTCTTGGTTTGCGCTAATATAGGCATCGCATAGGGAACCTCTCTACCGCTCACTCCATCATCGCGAACGCAACTGGGAAACAGGTCAAGTCCAGTCGATTCGATTCCTCAAGGGTCACACTGGGTTCTGCACGACGTTGCTGTTGAAGGGCAACAGGCTTATTAGCGGGAGTTACGATGAGACAATTCGAGTTTGGGACGTGAGGAGTGGAGAGGAGAAGAAGTGTTTAAAGGTCAAGGCTATCAGGTGTGTTTGACATGGAAATCCATGGTAAGAGACTAACTGGGGGAATAGTTGCTTGGACTTTTTGCCTGACGAAGAGGTGCTGGTTGCTGGATTCCATGATGTTGGGTGAGCCGAGCCGGGGGATGTTGTATCGAACCTGTTACTAATCGGGGAACACAGACGAGTGCAAGTATTTTCGACAGTTACATGGGCACCGATTCAGACGCTCCAGGGACACCTGTACGGTATCCGAGCTGTCGCGCTTTCGCCGAAATATTTGGTTTCGGCAGGAGCAGACAAGGCGATTGTGTGTTGGGATTGGAGGGCCGGGCAAAAGGTGTGCTTTTGGTCTCATCCTAAAAGTGTTGGCTAAGCTGAGATGGCTTTGTCGCTGTAGATTGTCCGATTCGGGCAGCAGACGAATCTGAATATCGGAGTCCAGATTGTGGACGAGGCGGAAGGCAGGATTGTGGGTATCACGGTTGATGGGATTGTTAGGACATTCTCAATTCGTGAGTCTCTTGATTTTGTGAGATAGTGTGAAATGACTGACAAACCGGGTACTTATAGCACGAAGGGAGATGCTGAGCCAGTTCAAGCTTTCCGAGCTCGGGGGAAGTGATCCTGTTTTGTCGGCACGGTTGAGCAACGTGGGCGTTGGATCGGCAAACATGCTCCAGTAAGTATCGCCTACCAGCATCGGCATTGACCTCACACTTCCTTTCAAGATGGTTCGCTGCCAAGGGTAACCAGATGACATGCGCGACCAAAAATCTTATCCTGCACCTCGAGCACGAAGACCCCGACCCAGTTTCGGCCGTGCTTTCCAACTCTACCGAAGACCTGGTCCCAAATGCATTGCCGTTAACCCCTCCAGTTCACCACGGCCCACGCCACAGTCTTGCCGTCCCTCGCCCCGAGTCGCGTGCACGGACACCACTGTCGGGTCGTAAATCAATGGGCATGATGCCGATTAGCCCTGCGCCAAGTCGATGTCGTCTGCGTTTACACCTGTCAGGTCGGGTACGTCCCTAGGTGGGTCATTGCCCAACACGCCCAACATGAGGGAGAGGAAACCAGTCAAACCTCCTGTGCTGCTGAGCGTCGTCGAGACGCCGGATGTTGCTGTCGGTGCAGTCGATCCGAGAAAGAGGCGAGTCGCGACGAGCACGAGGTTTTCCAGTCGAGCCGGAGCTGATCGAAGGGTGAGTATATGCGAGACCTGGCTTTGTTCGAAGCTTTTTTTTTTGTTGACTTTTGTGATATTAGATCTTTGTTTCGACTTATAATTTACCCATGTCTCGGGCAAAAGGTCGTACGGATGACGAAGATGGCTCAGCAGAGCGTGATGGCCCGGTTGTCGATTTCGATACGGACATTGCAACTCTGACGGGTGCTTGGTCGGCGCTGGCTGAGGAATCGGAAGAGGGGTGGCCTGCTTCGATGGGTGTCCCGTCTGGGTTCAAGGGCCTGGCCACTCCAGAAAAGAATCCGATGGCGATGGCGTTGTCGCATGAAGAGGTTGTAGTTGGAACCGCAGATGGGACCATCTAGTAAGTTATAGCTGGTTTCTTACTTGAACGTGAGGTTGATTGCCTGCAGTGTTATGAGCTTTGTTGGGTACCAGTACCGAGCGGCCAAGGAAACACAAATAGAAGAGGAGCGGGGGCGAGATAATGGGTCTGATATTCTAGAAGAGGATGAGGAAGAGGAGGAAGAGGAATGAGCGTTCTTTTCTGGGTTTCACTATTTCCTTGCGATGATATGTTAGAGATACCTAGTTCTGTTGCTGTGATTTTCCCGTGCATATAGGCACGTATAATTAGGTCGACCATTCGTTTTGATTTTTCAGACGTCTCGTACACACCTCCAAGGAGATAATACTTGCTTGAACGAATAGTAGTGGAGGCGCCCGGAGTTGAGGGCAAGCATAAGTGTTTTGGTTTGAGCATACGAGGAACAGAGTTTACTGCATCTGTCGCCCAGTACTACTTGGGATTCACCATAACTCATGCAGCGGATTTACCAGAACATTTACAACGACCATGGTAAAGCGAGAACAGTCTTCAAGTCGCAAAACTTTGGTATATGGACCAGGGCTGAATGAGGTGTAAGCCAAAAAGGTAGCGATTGACCGAGCTTTCAAGAACCTGGCGTTGAAAAAGCTCCGCAAGAGTTCTGGGGTTCAAACATGCGTTAGGCCTCTCCCTTTGACCTTGGTCGCAACGCTCTCGATTGTTCTACCATAGAGTTTTTTTTACACATTATGCTTGAATTTATAGATATTTCATGCAATGCCTTACTAAAACTACTGAGCTCCATTTTGCACCAAGGTTCCGAGAAGAGTGTAAATAGTCGATGGATTCTTCAAGCCCTTTTTGAGTTGTAATTCATAGAGGGTAGTAGACAAATGGTAATACGATGGTTTCATTTCGAAGGTGTCAAAATTATACAGATGTCATTAGTTAATTCTTGACTATGGCTGGCACTGAACGAAAATACAAAAGCATAGCGGACAAAGCGCCGAGGCAATACCGATTAGAATGTCATAGACATCGACAAACAAATCAGGAGTCTGGATACAGTGTAGTGGCTAGGTAAACCACTTTGTCCAAAGCTTGAGGCAATCGACTTGCATTCATAGATGCATCAGTCCTCAAGACTAGACCACCACCAGGTCCACCTTGCACGGGGACATCATCTCTGGCAGCGGAGAGATGATACGGGCCATCTACACGTTCTATTCGGCTGTAGAGGATGTCATTATGTGAACATGTATATCAATGCGGCATTTTCCTGAAGCGAAATGTCGAGGAACAGCGGAGCCAACGCGCATATACCCTTGGATGCGGTTGTCCTCGTCCGTGACTCTCCTAATAGCAAAGAGGGGAAGGACTGGGTGTGTTAAGAATGAACTCGGAGAAAGGAAGTTCAACTCGTCGGGCGAGACAAGAGTCTGGGCTGGCTCATGGATCACTTCTTAGGTCAAGTCTGATTCTTAGCCTTTTGCTCGACCCAGGGAACGACTATCATGCGTTTCCTGCATATTCTCCAACCATTGAAGTCGGGCGAAGGCTCAAAGAGGTATGTATGTGTACTAGCATTGTGGTTTTTGGAGGTTTCGGTCCGGGGGAAAGAGTGGTAAACAGCCGTATACAGCTCCCTTCACCAAGCGGAAACCTAATGAACAACCGAGGTCGAGCGCTAGACTGTGCATCCGCCGATCTACGACGGCCGGATGAGTCTAGTATGCGCGTGGGATACAGAAGCCTCGCGTAGGGCCTGGTTTGAGCGAGAATGAGATATGTCTACCTATACAAGCAGGGCTCCAGAGTGACAGGCGGCTTGATAAAGGTATAACCTGCTAAAATATTCGATCTACTATATATTTTCTTTCGTCAATCCGATCTTTCTTCATAGAGAGCGAGAAGGCGATCTAGCATTGTTTATATGCTTGTTCTTAGAGTGAATAGTAGCCACCGGTATGTAGCGAAGCCGTTCTACTCTCCAATATGTAGCGCCTACCTATCAACTCTATTCCATCCTACCTGTTCTATTGCCCTGGCTAAATTCTTATTGTGTAAATGTTTATCAAAGCCCTTCAGTATGCCTCAGTCCCGCCTGTCAAATGAGACAAGCAAAAACTTTGTATGCCTATTGTGGCCCCACAGTTAGCAAAATGAGCATTGCCATGAAACGCGTGGCATTGAACTCGCCGGGTTGCTCGATGTCCTCCTGACTTGCGCTAGCGATGGAAAATGTCATGTCGCATACCATGAACAAAGAAACCGTGTGTAGTTAGGTACAGCTCAAATATCGAGAGCCGGGAGTGCCCGGAGTTATGGTCAGAGATGAGGCGTTGACATGAGGGTAAAGGATATCTTACCTTGGGTAAATTTATTTAGATACAACGGCAGGATTGTTAAAACCCAATACATGTTCAGGCAGTATTTCTAGAATTTTGCTAAAAACAACGGCGCAGTAGCTACGCAGGCATCTTTGTTGAACTCTGGACCTACCAGTTGACCTATGTCTGACTTCTCCGCGGGGTGGGTGAAGCGGATGAACCAGGTCATATTGGTCCCGCATCATCGGGTAACGCCCAGTCAGCCAAAGGTACCTAGCAGTTGAAGTGCTGGTCTGTTGTTCATCCGCCATATTCAAGTGTATAGCAGGTCCACTCTGAGTCCAATTGGCCCGTGCTCTGAGTTCTAGTTTGGATTTAAACAATTCTTTCGCTCAACAAAGCATCACGCTTCCACGAGCCAAGAGGTCTATTCATGTGTATTATTGTCTGTAGTAAAAAAAAAAGGTCAAGAAAGGCCCAATCACGCTCTCGGATAAGCCGGAACTCGCGCGCCATCTCCATTGGTCGAGGCTCCGACGATAATTAGAAGTGTGGCGTTACCTCCCGATTTGACCAATGATCTTCTTACTTGAACCCAAGATGGGTTTGTTGTGACGTCACGTGAGCTTGGGTCACCCAGTCTTCAAGGGACACGCGCTTGCCTCCCGACCATCATCGCCTTGGCTAACGCCCCCGTTCTTGAGCGAAAAAAATACTAGAAGAAATTTGAGCCTCATGGCTGTGCCTACGAGAACCGAGCTTGAAAGCTGGAAACGACCTGCTTTGCAGCAAAAGTGCAAAGTGAGTAATCCCACGTCTGCGCGTCTTGCGCTGGGACTTACATGTCGCGCAGGAACTCGGGATTAAGGCTAACAGCAAGTCTGATGTGCTGATCGACCTGATCCTCGCGCACTACCAGCCAGAAGAGTCCCAGCAGCCTGGGTATGTCTTGTGAAATTATTTTGTACAAACCTGCTTATGGTAATTCGCCACTGACCATCCTTTGTTCCGACAGGCCATCTAAACCTTCAACATCGGTCAAACGGAAAGCGGCTCCTACAATAGAAGTGGATCAGGACCCCGTAAACCACTCTGATGACGAGGCTGCTTCCCATGACAATCATGTCAGTGCCCCACAGCGACAAGCTTCAACTCGCCGGAGAGGTGTGCAACAGTTGGCCGCTCCACCCGCCAAGTTGCGTCGGGTTGGGACGAACACTCGTTTGAAGAGGGAGCCATCTGATGGACCAGCTTTAGCTACCTCACGCCATGGGACAATTATGGAGGTTGTAATCAATTCTCCGAGGAGATTGGCGAAGGGAAAGGCCAAAGAAGTTGCCAGGAAGGATTCGAGCACGGATACAACTCAGTCTCAGCCTCCAGAAGGCTCCCAGGCCACGAGCGGATTGACGGAGGCGGCGAAGCGAGCAATGCCAGGTAAGTAGCTTATTTCTTTACTTTGCTATGGCCAAGCTGAGAGTTTGGGGTGCCAGGTGCGAAGCCGCTTGAACCACTCAAGACCACGACAACAGACATTGAAATAGAGTCTGTACACGCGCCCTCTGCTCCACCCGAGACCTTCGTCGACGAGACTAGAATATCTGACCTGGAGCTCCAGTTGCGCAACGTGCGGAAATTTAACGACGAAACTAATCGTGATCTTCGGGTGCTACATGCTTTCCGACAGAAGGTCGAGGAAGCATTTGGGGAGACTCCAAACCTTTCCGACAGCATGGTTTTTCTCGCCAAACTTCGAGATATTACGCCTAAACTCGTCGCACTCTCAAGCGTTGACATGGATGATATCACTTCGAGACTCGAATCCGCCGAACACAAGGCCACCACTCTGGAAATACAGGGAAAGCAAGACCGGTCCACTATCGCGGAGTTGAAGGAAAGAATAAGAGAATTGGAGGAAGGGAAGAGTGCGGTAGGAGATTTGGAGGCAACAGTTCGACATATACAATCCCAGCTTAACACTCTTCCCGCGGGTCTGGCCCAAAGGTGTGCATACCAACGATCTTGACATCGCCAGCTTATCGATTTGGCATTCCTGCAGCAATGTTCTTCAAGAGGACTCTGGGACAGCACATTTATACTATCATTCGCGGTCCCTCGCTAACTTCATCGAGCTCAGCAGCGCGACCTTCGTCCAGACTCTCCGTCCCGCCGGAAGAGAACATTCGTCCACCCAACTACGACCAAAATCAAGGGCGAGCGTCTTCGATCTCAAGGGGACGATCCACTAGGCCACCACTTGCCCAAAAGGAAGGTGTGAGGGTCGGTGAACCCGATGTAGAAGTCGAAACCAGTGATCCACGGCGGTCTATTCGACGCCTTGCGGAGTCATCACTTTCCAGTACTGGTAACAGCGCTCCACCATCTAGGGGCCGAAGCACTACCCCCGGCCAGCGGGAACCACCGAGCGAAAATGCTACGCCTAACCAGGGAAAGGGCAAAGGCCGTCTGGGTAAGAGTAGCGCAACCAGGCTGGACACGGTGGAGGAACTGGGAGATACCACCACGCATGAACAAGATCAGGAGGCCTCCAAGTTGTCTATAAACCCAACGTCTGCTCCCGCGGCTTCCCCAGCTCCTACGTCAACTACTGGTACATCTGCCGCTGCAGACGCAGACAGAACAGAGCGACTTCCCAGCCCTCCGCCCGCACCCAATCCATTCTCCCCAACTGTGGAGCCACCACGTAGCCCCGCACGTTTTTTTGAGGTAGGCCAGGATGATCCATCAGGTAGCCCACCATCCTCGGCGAGCAAATCTGGTTCTCGGGCAGCCACAAACCGAGGGTCGAGTCCAATACGGGCTCTCGCTCCTCCAGTCTCAGACCCTCCCGCAACTAGCAAGAATGGACCCATCGCGCAACTTCCTTTTAAACTCATCGCTTCGCCCGCGAAGCCTCAAGCAGCCGCCGGCCCATCCGCGCCTCGACCTGCAGCGCCGAGTGGACGGGTAGCCAAGGCTCCACGCAGCAGCCAGCAGCCTTATGGCCGCCGCACCGGTGGTTCTCGGAAGAACGCCGAATCCGGTGTTGAGGCTCCAAAGGAAGCTGCAAGCGTGTTTGGTTTTGCCCTGCCTGGAGCGTCATCTTCGGCATCTGCGGGTGGAGTCTCGACGTCAACCTCTGGACCAAGTCAGCTCAACAACCCAGCTGGGTTCGTAACTCCTGAACGACTCGGGAGTAACTTTAATTTGTTCCCTTCCCGTTTCGATCTCGGAAAGACACCTGGTGGGTTGGCCTTCAAAGCAACTGGGCGGCCGCCCCCAGGGACACCAGCCGTCACAACCACCCTCTTTGGAACCGAGGTTGCGCGTGACACGCGATTTGCAGATTTGCCATATGATCCGGAGACAAGCAGAGAAGGTTTGTCGTGGGAGGAGCCTACCGGATTGCCACTTTGGCCCGGCGGTCCTCTGCGCAACACCAAGCCCGCCGAATAAACCAGTGGTTGGAGATATACCAGGACTCTTTTTGGGACTCTTTTTGGAAGTTTTCTATGAGTTATTTGGTGTGTTTATGGATCATGTACCACTAAAGACTGCAATGTTGTAGAAATTCGAGCTTTATTCGATCTCTTTGTCCCTTGATTTCCTATCCCCATTGATCAGAGAGCCGATTCACAAGCTCTGGGTGTTGACGTGACGTTTTACGTCGAGGGTGCTCCGACATGATCTTGTATGGTCCTCAAGTGTGCACAAGACCGCTAAAATACGACTTCGAAAATGTAATGACCGACCTACTCGGATACCGGGCCGGTGATCACCGCCACCCGCGTAGACGAAAATGGAAGAAAGTGACATTTGTTGTCTTCGCAGCCCCGAGGGGTTGCAGAATAATGGAATATATTTTTGACCGGTGCGCATATATAAGGCATGAGTCCTCACGCTAGGGTATTCCCCACTTCCCCCGCGCCCCCCCGAATCCGATCATCATATTTGACCTTCCACCTGGAAATTCACGCTGTCTCTTTTTTTCTTCACTACTACGACTACCCAGCCATCATGCGTATGCCCGAGGCCCTCCAGAACAATAACCGTGATGGACGTGCACTAGACGCCGTCTCTGATGCCGTCGACGATGGTGGGTCTCTATTGTTGTCCGTTGGGGCGGTTGATTGACCCCTGGATATGGGTGTTTCAGTGAATATCGCAAAGCTCAAAGCCCTTGCGCGAGCCGAAATGGGAGACTGGGATTCAGCCGCTCAGTTCGACTCTGAAAAAGACAAGTCAGCCTTTAGAGACTATGAGGCCGCTTGCGACCGGGTCAAATCGTTTTACAAAGTGAGCTCATGTCAACTCATCCATGGCCGAATCAACGTGACTCTGAAACACGAATCAAGGAGCAACACACTAAGCAAACTGTCGAGTTCAACGTCCGCAAGCGCCGCGAGTTCGAAGAGGGCCGTGGCAAGCGTGCTCGAATGGGCGTTTGGGAAGCCAGTATGTTTCGCTCACTCGCTGCTAGCTTGTCATCCCTCACGCCCCATTGACCGGCTGTAGTCGAGATGCTCGAGACTTTGGTTGATGATTCTGACCCGGATGTAGGCGCTTTGTGTTGTTGTGGAATGGAGTGGTTGCTAACGGGCTAGGGTGTATTTAGACTGAGCTCAGTCAAATTGAGCATCTGCTTCAGACGGCCGAGGCGATGCGTCGCGACGGAAAGCCAGAATGGATGCAGGTCGTTGGGTTGGTACACGACCTAGGTAAACTACTGTACTTTTTTGGCTCCGAGTGAGTGGTATACCTCGTCGCCGTTGAATTGGCTCACTGAATAGGTTACCACCGCATCGCTCAGGGGCCAGTGGGACGTCGTGGGCGTGAGTACAACATAATTACAGCCCGTTCGCCACTAAATATATATTGCAGGACACGTTTGTCGTCGGCTGCGCATTCCCAGACTCGATTATTTATCCAGGGTCGTTCACCGACAATCCGGATTATTCCCACCCGGTCTATTCAACCAAGTACGGAATGTACGAGCCTGGCTGTGGACTTGACAACGTCATGCTGAGTTGGGGACACGACGAGGTGTGTTTGATGTGCTGCGAGCTCCGGCGGTTAGCTGATGTATGCATTGCTGGGTTAGTATTTGTATCATGTTATGAAGGACCAGAGCTCGCTACCCGAGGAAGGTCTTGCGATGATTCGGTACCATTCGTTCTACCCGTGGGTTTTAGTTTATAGAACCAACCCAGTGCCCAAGGTTGCTAATCCATTGCTTGTAGGTGGCACCGTGAATGTGGGTACGAGCACCTTCTAGCTCCGAAGGACCGCAAGGCTCTTGAAGCCGTCCGGTAAGTCCGCGCCTCCGCCTATACAGCAAATTTTGACAGTGGCCCTTAGCGCATTTAACCCATATGATCTCTATTCAAAGAGTGATGACCCGGTCGATCCCAGAAAGCTCAAGCCATACTACCAGGATCTGATCGCCAAGTTCTTCCCTCCCGAGCTCGACTGGTAAATCTGGGATTTTAGCTATGTATATGTGCTGTTCGCTGTCATTTGATATTCGGTAATCACAAGCTGTTCATAGATTGATTGTAGACTAGAGTTGATACGTTGAAAAAGAAACGTGGTCTTGGTTACTTTCGACTTTCGATCAAACGTCGGGGATCTTGAGTCCTGCTGCTGTAGCTTTGACAATGTTGCTTCCGCCTAGAAAATATACGAGATCTCATTCGCACGTCGGACCCGTAAACCCGGCATATAGACGTACCTGCTTCAACATTGGGGCATCAATCATCTCTGTCCCTTTCCGTCAGTCTCGAGTCCAAATGCACCAATCGACGAAGCATGCGATTTCTTCATTTGGCTGACGATCTTTGCTGCTCGGAGAATTTCTAGAACACTATAAGATGGGATCATTTACAAGAAAGTAGTCGCTAACCTTGTTCGGTTGGTACAAAAGTAGATTGGATGATGGATACTTGGTTAGGATGGATCGCTTGCTGTAAATAAAATAAAATGATGTAGAGATTTCCAAGGAAGAGAAAGGGTGATTTACTTTACCGTCGTATCCTAATCGCCTCGCTTCTTCACACTCTTCACGTAGAACTTGTTCTTCTTTGTAGTTGACGCATACCTTTGAAGACAGCAGTTTATGGGTAATTGGTAATAAAATGAACGAAAACCAACCATGTCGATGCATTTGAGGCCAAATGCTTTAGCCGCTGTTGCCATCTGCGAACGAGGGTAGAGAAGCTCAGAACGCGAGCGAGTGCGGATGATGGATGTGTCGGCACAATCTAGATCCAAGTTATCTCAATAGCCCTAGACTTGTTTTAGGAGGGTACAAACAATCTTCTGCTGCAAACTGGTCGGTCTGTAAGTAACTGCCAAGATCAGAGTAGAGAGCTACCACGAGTAGAGAAGATACAACCACCGATCTCCTGCGTCCGACCGAGGTTCCATGCTGCTATTCTCCCGGCGTCCCAGAGTCCTCGGGCAGATTCGATCGAGGCGATAATATTGAGTGGGCGACCTGCCTCGGAATCAAAACCGGAATTTTGTTATTATTAGAACTGCACCTTGCCTCGTGGAACGTATGACGCTATCTTGTCCAGGTGCTCTGCCGAGTGAATTTTGGGCATTACGATCCCTTGGAGGTGTGGGTATCCAAGCTTGGAAAATAAACATATGAGACACAGGGGGGAATATGGCGCATACTATGGTTGTGATGTCATCCTCAAACTGGGGAGTATCTATCGCGTTGAGCCTGACGAATGAGCGCTTCGCGTGATCTTCATTTTGTGCCTGTGTTACCCCGCAATCTGTTGGATTATTGGCAGAACACAGCCAAGGCGAGGCACACACTTTTAGAAACTCGAGCAATGCCTTTCTGCGCGCGGTTTCTCGTTGGGTGCGACACTGTCTTCCAAATCGTAGATCAAGGCATCTGACTCGGAGGTGAGTGATTTTTGGAGCATCCGGTCATTTGAGGCCGGAACTATGTATAGATCTCGTCACAGCCCGCTACCCCCCGAACAAGAAAACGAGCTGACCATAAAGCAAAGACCGCTGGAGTGCGGTCGCGGCTGTCGAATACGCTTTGCCCCAAGCCCGGACGGCGTTGATGGGTTTGAGCCTGAGCATGATGGTCGTTTGGATTTGCCGGCTTCGGAGGAATCAACGATAAGCCGGTGCAAACTGGGGGCTGCACCTTGGAGCGCCAAACGTAATTCTGCTGTGGCGAAGCTTCGGTTGCTAGTCTTCCGAGCGTTAGAAGAAAAACGCGTATGAATGCAAAATATGAATTGACCATGCGCAGCACCGTGGGCCCAAGGTGTATGCGCCAGCCTGAACGAGGGTCTGGGCGCCGGCAGCAGTGTGGCCGACGACGACGCCCGCGGCAGAGTCGTGGTGAACCGCATTGGAATAACGCGGACAGACGCACACTGCCCCTATGAGCAACGGTGGCGGTGCTTTGGGTGTCCCCCCCTGAGGACCCTTGGGATCGTTGCGCAGCCCGATTCGGAAGGCTCTTTATAACGCGTCTTGGGTCCTTTCTACTGCCGCTACTTTTCTTCACCCCATCCACCATGTCTGGCCCCCAGCACCCCGTCCTCCAAGCAGACGAGCACGGCTACCAAGACCCCTTTCACGACGGCCAGAATGTCTACCCCATGAGCTCGTACAATTCGAGCCAGGCCCAGAACCCATTTGCGAGCACGACGAGTCTGCCCCAGCAGCAGTACCAGGGCGATGTCCACGGCACCTCGCGCTACGACCACGATGACGACGCGGAGAACGAGCCGCTCACAGCCGCCAACTACCAAGGCGGGCTCTACCCCCCCGGAAATCGCGGGCCAGGAGGGTACGCGCTTGGCTCTTTTTCATTGGAAAACGCGTGTTGACAGCTCGACTAGCTTCATTGATCCGGCTGCGTACGGCACTCCGTACAGCAGGCCAGAGTCGACCTACTCCCAGACGTCGCTTACCCCGTCGGCACGCCAGAACGAGCAATGGAGACGCCGCCAGACCGTCAAGCGCGGAAAAACCAAAAAGGTCATCCTCAATCGCGGAAATTTTGTCGCAGACGTAAGCTATGCCTTGGATCCTATTGTTGCTGTCTTGATTAAGTCGGATCGCAGTACGCCGTGCCTACCCCTGTGTCTGCAGCAGTGGAGGCCAAATACGCCAATAGTACGTCCGTTGATCAATGCCTTTTTCACGCGCATGCTCACATCCTCCAAGCCGCGAGCAATGAATTCACGCATATGCGCTACACTGCCGCAACCTGCGACCCGGACGAGTTCACTACCGAGAACGGCTGGAGCCTCCGTGTCTCAAATTACGGGCGTCAAACCGAACTGCTCATTGCCGTCACCAGCTACAACGAGGACAAGGTCCTTTATGCTCGTACCCTGCACGGTAGGCACAATCTGGGTCTTGATCATATGCGGGCAGTCGTTTACGTAACTTGCAGGTGTCATGCAGAATATCCGTGATATCTGCAAGACTAAGCAGTCCAAGTATTGGAAGAAACACGCCGAGGAGGGCACGCCTGCTTGGCAAAAGATCACCGTCGCCTTGATTGTCGACGGCCTGGAACCGATGGACAAGGTACGATTTGTAATTTCAGGCTAATATATCAGGGTTCGGGACTCATTTGAATATTTTCAGTCTGTCCTCGATGTTCTGGCGACGATCGGAGTCTACCAGGATGGTGTCATGAAAAAGGAGGTCGACAAGAAGGAGACGGTCGCTCACATTTTCGAGTATACGACCCAGCTCTCGATTGATGCCTCGATGAACCTTGTCCAGCCACACGCCGACGATGCTGCCAACATGGTTCCTGTCCAAATCATCTTCGTGCTCAAAGCAAAGAACCAAAAGAAGATTAACAGTCACAGGTGGCTGTTCAATGCGATTGGAAGAATGCTCCAGGCATGTACCTGTCGGAGTCCCTTTGTGCTATTACTGACTTGGCATGCCCTACAGCCTGAGATTTGCGTGCTTATCGACGCCGGAACCAAACCGGGACATAAGAGTATCTACTACTTATGGGAGGTAAGCTTCGTGGGCACAACTATTTATGGCGGGCGCTCATTTACTGGCCTAGGCCTTTTACAATGACCCTAACCTCGGAGGGGCGTGTGGAGAGATTCACGCGATGATCAAGGGAGGCAAGAAGCTCCTCAACCCATTGGTCGCTGCTCAGAACTTTGAGTACAAGGTGGGTCTGCGTGCCCAGTTGCACAATGCACGCTCATCATCGTCCCGTAGATGAGTAATATCCTCGATAAGCCCCTGGAGAGTAGCTTTGGCTAGTGAGTATTTAGTTTCCGTGCTTCAAGACTAGTATTGAGCAATGCATGTAGTGTGTCTGTGCTTCCTGGTGCGTTCTCGGCGTACCGATTCCGTGCCATCCAAGGGCGCCCGCTAGAGCAGTACTTCCACGGTGATCACTCGCGTAAGTTTCAACCTGGCGCCTTGCTGGTCCTGTGCTAACTCCCTAGTTTGGTGCAGTCGCCGATCGACTCGGGAAAAAGGGTATCCACGGCATGAACATCTTTACCAAAAACATGTTCTTGGCTGAGGATCGAATTCTGTGCTTCGAGCTCGTGGCCAAGGCGGGCGATAGGTGGACTTTGACATACGTAAAGCCCAGCAAGGCCGAGACAGATGTGCCGGGTGCGCTTTTTTGGCCGTGCCTTTTGAGAGGCTGCCGCTAACGGTGTGGCGATGGTACAGAATCGGCTGCCGAGTTGATTGGCCAGCGTCGCCGATGGCTCAACGGTTCATTTGCGGCTTCTGTTTATGCACTAGTCCACTTCTTTAGGTTGTACAAGTCTGGCCATGGTATTATTCGGTGGGTGGATTGGTAGAGAACGAGAGAGACGAATGACTTAACCGTAATGTGGCAGCATGTTCTTTTTCCACATTCAAGGCCTTGTGAGTCCGACTCGCACATTTACTACCTCCTCGCTAATGTCTTCACTCAGTACAATGTCTTCTCGCTCATCTTCTCTTGGTTCGCCCTTGCCAACATTTGGCTCACGTTTTCGATTATCATCGACCTGTTGCCGGAGCAAAGCCCGGCGATTAATGTATTCGGCACGGCGGACATTACTCATTGGGTAAACATGGTGTTAAAATGGATCTACCTGGCATTTTTGGCTTTGCAGGTACGCCCATGCTACTCGTCAATGCTTCGGTTTGTTCTGAATAGATTGAGCAAATAGTTTATTCTTGCGCTCGGCAACCGACCTAAAGGCGAACGAATGGCATATTTTATCACGCTCTGGTGAGTACAAGTTTTTATATATAGTCTGTAGCATGGATATCGACGCGAGTTGCGTGATAGTGCCTTTGCGGTCCTATCCCTTTATTTGATTTTCTGCTCGTTGTACCTCACCGTACTTTCGTTCAAGGTAAGCGGGAGCGAAAAAAAACCGGATGTCTAGTAATAATGAGCTCGTTCGGTTGTAGCAAGTACGATTCAGTGCGGGATCATCAACCGCCCAAAAGATTGGAGAACTGTTATCTGGAACCAATGGCGTACTGATGGCTGCACTAGTTGCAACGTTTGGTATCTACTTTTTCTCGTCATTCCTCTACGTGAGTTGTTCATCTAGTTCTGTGGGGAATGTTTTGACTAACCGTGAGTTGAATGCTAGAGGGACCCGTGGCACATGTTCTCCAGCTTCCCGCAGTACATGCTCTTGGCTCCTAGCTTTACCAACGTACTAAACGTTTATGCGTTCTGTAACTTGTGAGTTGACCGGGTCCCAACGTCTTACCAGTGCTGAATACCGTTTGGCATACAGGCACGACGTCAGTTGGGGTACCAAGGGAAGCGACAAGGCTGATGTGCTCCCGTCTGTGGTATCTACCAAGAAGGATGGTGCTACGGTGGTAGTCGAAGATACAGAGAAGATCCAGGAAGATATCGACGCGGCATTTGAGGAGACGGTCAAGCGTGCCGTGACTAAGATCGAGGTGAAGGAGGTTGTCGAAAAGCCGACTGCAGACGTGAGTTATTTCTGGGCTCTCTGATGCATGTGATTCTGATGTGAATGCGGATTTTCAGGATCAAAACAAGACTTTCCGTACCCGTTTGGTTGCTGTTTGGATGTTGACCAATGCCGGGCTGTCGATCCTGATCGAGAATGTTAACGGATTGAGGACGACTGAGGCTGAACAAAAAGCCAAGCAGAACACATACTTCAAGTTTATCCTTTGGTCTACGTTTGGCCTGTCGATGGTTCGATTCATCGGGGTGAGCATCTTAGTGCCTGATTCGTAAGAAGAAGTAGTGGCTAACAAAGCTTCTTAGTGCTTGTACTACTTCCTCCGGCGTAACTTGTTCCGTATGTGCCGGCGTAATTAGGCACAGAAAATGGGGGGTTGAAAAGGACAAGCTGTGCTTGTTACCATAAATGGATACCTAATGGACGCTTTGATCTGTTTTTGGCTGGGTGTTTGTGATATGTTTGTATATGGTTGAAATAAACTTTCATTTTGCACGCTGATAGTCTTAGTCTCGGAGGCTGAGAGGCTGCCAAGCCGGAAGGCGCTTACCCAGCGTGCGAAGTAGAGGGATACTTCAAACGTGCGTCGATTTCCATATGCCTCTGCCAGAACAAACCTCCTCCGAGTTCCCTCCACCACGAGACATCATGAAATAACGCTCGTATCTTCGCGTGTTCTTTCAGGTTCACCTTACCCGACACTTTGTATAAATGAAGGTCGCACATGACATTGAGTCTTTTGTCCCACCTCGTCAGCCGCTTTCACGTTCACCGTTGGACATCATGGCGCGATTGGCCCTGTGTCTTCTTTTGGTTGCGGGAGCGGTAGTGGCTTATCCAACAGCCTTTCCCGTGATTTCGCGCGCTGCGACGGCGGCCAAGGGGGTGTATGACATCCAAGGGCATCGCGGAAGTCGAGGCGCGACTGTCGAGAGCACTTTGCCCGCTTTTGCATGGTATATCACACCATGCTATTACCCGCAAACCGCGTTTCTGATAAGCTTTCACAGGGGGCTAATTTACGGTGCAACGACGTTGGAGATGGACAATGGTATTACCAAGGACGGGCAGTATGTTCTTTTTTTTTTATCTAGTCGTTTTCAGTTGATTTCTCAGGAAACTATTCTAATGGTATGCAGCGTGATTGTATGGCACGATGAGAGTATCGACCCGACCAAGTGCAAGGATACCAAGCCCGTGACGCAAGACGACCCGTTGTTTCCGTACGTCGGCAAGGTACGCGTTTCCTAGTACAGGCCAGCGGCCCCCCGAATTATCTAATGCGTTTACAGTATGTTGCCAACCTTACGCTTGCCCAGATCAAGACGCTCGACTGTGGTTCCGAGCGCCTCGACTCGTTTCGTGAGTCGGGCTCGTTCGCTTGACTACAGCCTATTCCAATCTTCGTCGTTCAGCCCTCCAAATGACATACCCCGGAACCAAGATATCAACACTCCCCGAGCTCTTCTCGTTCCTCGACTGCGCAGATCCGTTGCACCAGGTCGAACTTAACATCGAGTCCAAGGTCGACGCGCAGTTCCCGAACCTTACTCGTCCGCCCGAGGATTTCGTCAAGCTGCAGTATGATCTGTTCAGAAAGAGCAAATATTACGGAAAGATCACGTACCAGAGCTTTGATTGGCGGACGTTGATCCAGATGAAGGTGCGTCTCTGTATTCATAGCAGAAGGAATGGTATGGTATTGATTCAAGTTGCATTTATGTAGAAAGTCGACCCGAAGATTCCCCTTGCTGCGTTGCTCGATAGGTAGAGTGCTTGCTCTACATCATTTAACACCATCCTAATTCTCCCTGTGAACAGCACCACGATCTATGGCACTTCCAATGTCACCTCCACTTGGCTTGCCGGCCTCCGCCCCGACGCCTTCCCAGGCCCAACGCAGGGCGAACAGCTCGCTCAAGCTGCACATAGCATTGGAGCCACCATCCTTTCTCCCGCTGCAACAGACGGCTCCTCGGGCTCGCTAGACCCTAATATTCCTGGTTACAAGGCCTTTACCACCGCTGAGATGGTCAAAGAGGCGCACAAGTACGGAATCACGGTCAAGCCATGGACGGTTAACCGCTTGAACATTGTGGAGCAGATATATGCGTGGGGCGTTGATGGGATTATTACGGACTGTATGTCTCGGGACCCGAATAGGCAAAAGAAAGTGACTGACTGCGTTGCCATCTTATAGATCCAGAGGTCGTTCGCAGGTGGGCAATGTTGAAGGGTATTTCAGTCGCGAAGGAATACGACCGGTCCATAGTCCTCAAATGCTTGAAGCAGCACATTCAGACCGTCTGATCGGCGAACTTTGCCTGTCGATATACTAATCTCGAACCAATGGAATTCACAACGACTTGCAATATCGACAAAACACGCAAATGATAAACCCGTTTAGTCCGGGAATCGTTTGGTGATACCGTTGTTCTAAGCCATGGGTGCCGCAATCATCAGAGCTAGATCTCGTTCGAGTCATCGGCTGTCAGAATGAAGTTCTTAAAGAACTTGATCATCTCAACAAACCCACTGGCGCGCATCGCTGTGGCATTTCGGTCAGAACGCTGCAGGCAAAAATCAGCATCAATGACTAAAAGCTTACCTTCGTTAATTGTATGTATGCCGCTATATAAATCCTTGTCCGACGCATGGGAGTAGCGGAAGATATTGGACGTTATATCCCAGTAGAACCTCGTATCTGAATAAGGTGAGGCTTTTCTTCGTCCGGATTACGAGAGAAATTCTCCTCACCAGTGTTACCACCCGCAATTACCGGGCTCACGGCCGTCTTTTTGTCGCCTCTAGTGTTCAGGATGACCCCACTCAATAGCCGATAGGCCGCACCATCCTTACCCTTGGTTGGTGTAATAGGTGCCGGTTCCAGAGCGGTACCCCAAGCATCAGACAACGTAAGTGTGCCAAGGTTACCGACGGTGTAGTTGGTAGAAGCGAACGAATGAAGTGTAAGATTGTGCCTTTTAGCCAATGGGAGTAGTTTAGCTGTAATGGACTCTTGCAGTTCCAAGACGGAGCTTTCGCATTTACATCATATCAGCGCTCCGAATTTGGACAAGAAGGCGAACCCAGGGCTCACCTATCAGACCTGATTCGATGATTGACAACAGCGCTCGCCATCTCGGGCAGGGCGTTCGATTTTACACCCCCGGCGACCATATCTACCGCCTGAGTGGTCTGCAAGATACTTCGATATGCCCTCGCTTTCAATTCGTTCCCATTGTGAAATTCAGAGCCGGCTTCAAACAGTTGCTTTTCGACTTGCTTGAGTGCTTTGTCGCATTTACGTTGCGCGTGGTGGGAGGAGTCTTTCGGACATTCGGAAGCGAGTACTGCGCGTCGGAAGGAATGTGGGAGGGAAGGCGCATGTTCCGCAAAGCACTGGAGCATGCTATAAATGGGCGAAGACCGAACAAGTTTGGCTTCGTAAGGTGTGTTTTCGATCTCGACCAAGAGCGAGGCGAGGATTCCAATTGACTGGGAGACGATATAGTTAGTATAATATATGGGTTGGGATAACAAGGCATACGGTATGTTGAGGAGGAACACTGGAATGGCCGCCCGGCGAAGCAACTTCTACCCGCACATCAAGGTAGCCCTTTTCACCAACAGCTACCGCCGCAATCCCCACATCCCCGACCGTTTGAATCCCCCCTGAGCCCAGCCTAAATTATTTCAGGGTATTACGCATGAGCCAAGTGGCTTACCGCCTTCGTCTACAAGTGCGGCCACGCTGTTCTTCCCGAAATGCTCCTCGATATGCGTCGCAATGCTCTGCGCTCCAAACGCTCCGCTTGCCTCTTCGTCGATCCCAAAGCCTACGAGAATTCCACGTCTGGGCTTGAACCCCTTCTCAATAAGCCTTTCTAGGACAACCATAATGCCGACCACACCAGGCTTGTCATCTGCAGAGCCACGGCCCCAGACCCATTGGCCATCATAGTATCCTGAGTACGGCGGGTGGATCCACGAAGACACGGTGCTCGGGTCGACAGGTACGACATCCTGATGTGCCGTCAGTAAAATTGGCTTGAGCGAAGGGTCGGAGCCTGGCCAGTGGTAAAGCAATGCGTGCGTATTGATGCGAGTTTGAGTGAATGTGGCATGCCTAGACGTGCATAGGTTGATTCTGTCGAACAAAAATGGAATTGACACCTACACTTTGGGATAAGCCTCGAGCAGGTGCGAGGAAAGTTTGTAAAACACATCCCAACGAGCGTCCTTCCCGGGAGGACCCAAGTCATCGTATGACTCGGTTCTGTGGACTCGCCAAGTTGGGACAACTTCAAGACAACGTTATCAGTGTACTCACGGAATACGCACCGCAGCGCCCAGGTGCTCTGCAGCGACTGCCTCAAAGCTAGGATCCGCAAATATAGCCCCGAGTTCATCGGCAATTCTGCGGTTCGCCTCTGTTGTTGGGCCAAGTGCTTCTACCTGAGGGCACACGTCCACGGCCCGCACCTCAAGGACAGGGTGGCCATGTCGGGCAACTACGCACGATAGCGGGTAGAGCACCAGGAGACTAACTAATAGGGCCCCATAAGTGTACTTGCGGGGGCAACCGGAACGTCTCTCGGGGACGGGTTGAGCAGCGACGAGAGGGAGACGTAGCTTCTCCATGATGAAGGAGTATATTATCGTTGCTGGCTAACGATGCTATATATACAAGGCCCTGGCCGAAGAAGCACATGCTCGGTGATGAATCAGCGTGATATCCATTTATGTGATCAGGTACAGATTCGAATGACACTCGTGCAAACACCTCTTCGGGTCTGACCACTCGACTCCACTAGCCATTGCCAATGCGCCTACGGCATATTCTGACCCCAGATTGCAGGTTGGGAGTTATCCCGGTACTAGGGATGGTGACAACGTCCGGGATCAAGCGCACCTAGTTGAGCGATGACCTCGAGCACTTGGTCACTTCGACGTACTACCCGCTCTGGGCTACCAGGCCACCACAGGCATTTCGCTTGCCATATAATAAGATCATCAGGTGATCGGTAACGCGAATCTAGTTCTACTATCCATCAAGCTTCTCTACCTCCTGAGCTCCCATTTACACGTGCATCTGGACATCTCATGGATTCCAAGTCAGCTTCAACCCTGCCGCCTCTACCTATCACTAAAACTGGTAGACACCGACACTCTTGCTCACAGTGATTCATCTTGTTGCCTACGCACCCCGATCTTGTTTGACCGATCCCAGCCGGCATCGAACAGATCAATCCCTCACCCAAAGCTCCGGCGCTCATGGAATTCGAGCGCACTATAGAGAATCAATCCGTCTCAGCTTCAGGTATGTCTCAAATAAACTACACGCGATGCCCATCGAATCACTCCATGAAATAATCATTTCAGCTCTACTCATCCTCCTCGACCTCTACTCGATAACTCAAAGCCCCTGAACAAACCCGACAATAATAAAAACCAAAATATCCCCTTTATCATTTTCATTTACTTATCGCTGTCTAATGAGACTCTTAGTTTATTTCTCCCTCTCCGTACTCCGTCTCGGCTGTACCGCTGCCGAATCTTATACAAACAGTTCGCTCCTTCTGACCAGTACGCCTGGTCCCCCCATGCTTTGCACACGTTGCTAACTATTTTCCCAGCCTCACCTTTTTTCGCCTGTGCCACTTGCCTAGAACCCGGTCGCCGGTCTGCGGCTCGCTTCATCCTGCGTTGTGCCCAATATGGGCACGACTGCCTTCACGATGAGCGTCCCATACCGACGACTTGGCTTGGACAAAATGTCGTTCGCTGCCCTTCCATCAAGGCCGTACCAGAAGCGAGCTTGACTGACGCTGGGAGGCCCTCTGTGCGCCCGGTAGGTCGAGTCCACTGTGCCTAGTGTACGCGGTCGGGTCGTCGGTCGACGCCAAGCGGGACCCCGATGAACAAGCGAAGCCGAGCGCTAGATCATGTGTCCGTCGAGAGGTAGGCTGCGCTGAAGTGACCCGCGATGGCTGGCTGAGTTCGTCGGGCAAACCTAGGGGCTACAGAAGGCTCGCTGAGCGCCTGGCGAGAGCGAGAATGCCACGCACCTCCTACGCAAGCAGGGGGCTGCCGGAGCAATGAGTGGCTTGCGGATGGGAGTAGAACCTGCCATAATGTTTGGTCTATATTGCTTTCTTTCTTGTTGGTCCGGTCCTGCTCCGTAGTATGTGAGTGAGCGAACTATCACTATATATGTGCTGACCTTTGTGGTAATTAGTATCCACCAAGATGAAGCCGAGCTTTTTGACTTTTGATTCTCACGTGTAATACCTCTTCATTGTTTCTGCCATATATTACCTACGAGGGTAGCTTATCTTGACTCTCAACATATGATTGTCTATGAAACCCCGTCAATCTCACTCTTCACGTATTTCGAAAACTAAGTAAATGCGCACCAACTTCTTGTCCAATGTGTGCTTGATTCTAAGGTGCACCTATGTCAATTGGACACTTCTCAGACTTCTCGGTCAAAACAATGAGCATCTGATTTCACCATATCTCTCAAATATCTTCCATGTGCTGCCTTGGTTGGCGGGTGGAGTACCACCACTGGTTACTCGAATAGCATGCCAAGATTAATGCTAGGCTTCTCAGGCATAATATAGGAGTAGATAGTTTGGTCGTATTGTATCGAAAATATTTGGTAGGACCACAAGCTTCAGCCGTCAGTTCCGCCAGGCGACCATTTAAAGTGCATCAGCGATGCCTCTTGGATTGTTGAGATGATTGAATATTCACGCAAAATATCAACTAGGTGTCATAGAACCTCGCGCATAAAGCTCTTTTATGGATCAATTCTAGAGGCCTGAAATATTAACATGGATTCGTTTGTTCGTGAGGGCCTACAATCGACATGTGCCCTAAATCTTGGCTGTGGTGTTGACAACCAACCGTCTCGGCATTCTACCTAAATCTCGTCCGAGTCGTCGGCGGCCAAGATGAAGTTACTGAAGAACTGAATCATTTCAACAAATCCGCTCGCTCGCGTCGCTATGAAATCTTGGTTACGATGCATTTAATGGGAGTATAGATTGAACAGCTTGCCTTCGTTGATTGTATGCGCGCCGTTGTAGACGTCCTTGTCCAATAGATCAGAATAGCGGAAGATATTGGGCGTCACATCCCAATAGTATCGTGTGTCTAAGCAAGAGGGCGTCAGGCCCTACAGGGGTTGTACTCAAGGGAAGAAATTATACCAGTGTTACTGGTCATAATCGATGGGCTTACAGCCGTCTTCTTGTCCCCTCTGGTCTTCCTAATCACGCGGCTTAGCAAGCGATAGGCACCAGCGTCCTTGCCCTCGGTCGGTGTGACTGGTGCTGGCGTTAGGGCGGTACCCCAGGCGTCGGATAGAGTGATTGTGCCCAAAGAGCCGGTGGTCAGGTTGTGAGTTGAGGTGAAAGAACGAAGAGTGAGGTTGTACTTTTCAGCAATAGGAAGAACTCTTGCGGCAATCACGTCTTGGACTTCGGAAATAGAGCTATTAAAAAACAAGTGATGGGATTAAGATCTTGTATAAAAGACGGGGCAGGGATTGAACATGCCTATCCGTTTTCACCCGATGATTGATAATAGCACTTGCCAACTCGGGGAGGGCATTCGACTGACGCCCCCCTGAATGATATCAACCGCTTGGGTGGTGCTGAGCAAACTCCTGTACCACTTGGCCTCAAATTCGATTCCTCGATTAAAGTCCGATTGGGCATTAAATAGTTGTTCTTCGACTTCCTTGAGCGCTTTATCGCATTTACGCTGTGCACGACGGGAGGATCCTGGTGTGCAGGCAGATGCGAGGACCGCACTCCGGAAGGAGGGCGGGATAGAAGGTACATGTGCCGCAAAGCATTGGAGCATGCTGTATACTGGCGAGGATCGTAGCAGTTTGGGTTGATCGGGAGTAGCTTCAATTGTAACGAGGAGTGAAGCGAGTATGCCGATCGACTGGATGAAGAGCAGACAGATTAGCATAATCGTATCTAAAATATTGGATAGACGCACAGTATGTTCAGGAGGCACGCTCGAATGACCACCTGGTGTGGCAACCTCTACTCTAACATCAAAATAGCCCTTTTCGGCAACATCCACTTCTGCGACTGAAACATCATCGAACATTCGAATTCCTCCTTGATCCCGAGCTATATTAGTACCAGATGATTCATGCAATCAAACAACCCACCTCCTTCGTCGACGAGTGCGGCTACATTGTGTTTCCCAAAGTGTTCCACGATGTAATTTGCGATCGCGCGTGCTCCGTACTTGCCACTTGTCTCTTCGTCGATCCCAAGACCAATGAGAATCCCGCGTTTGGGTTTGAAGCCCCTCTCGATGAGCTTCTCTAGTGCAACCATAATGCCAATCACACCAGTTTTGTCATCAGAGGCGCCGCAACCCCAGACCCATTCGCCGTCATAGTACCCCGAGTATGGTGGGTGAATCCACGAGGACACGGTTTTTGGATCGACAGGCACGACATCTTGATGTGCATTCAGCAGTATTGGCTTGAGTGAAGAATCAGAGCCTGGCCAGTGGTAGAATAGCGCGTGCGTGTTGATTCGGGTCTGTACGAGCGTGCTGTGGCTATATGCGCGACGGTTAGATAAAAAATTAAATACTACTTCTGATACGCACACTCTGGGATAAGTCTTGAGCAGGTGGGAGGAAAAGTTGTAAAACACATCCCAGCGAGGGTCCTTTCCTGGGGCATCCATGCCATCGTACGATTCAGTTCTGAGGTCTGATGAGGACAAGGATTGAAAATCACTTGCGGGAAATCACTCACGGAATGCGCACGGCAGCGCCCAAGTGCTCCGCAGCGACTGCTTCAAAGCCAGGGTCCGAAAATATTGCCCCGAGTTCGCCGGCGATTTTGCGGTTCGTTTCTGATGCTGGGACAAGCGAGTCTACTTGAGGACACACATCCCCTGCGCCCAACTCATGAACAGGATGGTGGAAACGGATGACTGCGTGCGAGAGCGGGTAGAACACAAGGAGACCAACGACTAGAGCTAATAGACGGACTTTCGGGAGCGACCATGGGATGTGTCGAGGTGACGCTGGTCGTCGGCAAGAAGAGGCTTCTCATCGACTTTGGATGTGGTTTCCATGATGCCAAGGGGTGTTCTGGTCGTCGTTACCTGGTACTTGTGAGGAATAGCGACACCGCTGTGCTGTTGGTATTTATGGTGCTTCCTGATGGCCGTTACGTCATCATCCACGTGCGATTGTCTCACCGTGCTGGAGCCGGTAAGCGCCTTGCTTAATCTCAGACTCGACGTGGACATGCCAGAACAAGTGGCAGCAGCACAAGCTGCACCGGCTCGAAACAGGCGACAGGATGACGAGGGGACTGTCAGAAGAGTGCTGGGAATTGTCCAGGTGAGTTACTGCAGTCATCGAGCTCAACGGTTGCTTATTCGACTTTTTCAGCAAGTCGTATTTTTTACATCATCTCACAACTAAGTAAGCACGCATTTTGGCGACGTTAAAGGGTTCTACCAACCTGCTATCAGTCACGAAGTATATGATGAAACCTCCGGCCCCACCCGCACCACCTGCCCCCTCTCCTGGAGTTCAGCCGTCAGACTCGCCGAGCGGCGCACCTCCTCACGCTGGACAGACCCAGGCCGCCCCTCTCTGGGCACCTGGCACGAATATCACACTTCGTTTCTTGCTCTCGAGCTCACCCCATGAGATTAATGACTTTGCCGGCCCGCTTTTTACGTGGGAAGGAATCGAGTATGGGAAATGGGATGAAAGTCGAGAATGGAGTGGGGATATTAGGACACCCAAGGTGCGCTGGATAATGTTTGCACATCGGCCCTTTTGAACACTGGATACGTTTCTTACAGTCGGTCATGAACAACGGCACGCTTTGGGCACATACATTCATTACCCGCAATGGTGCATCAATCGACCCACGAGATAGATCATTCAACCCGGCAGACATGCACCATTCCAGGAAACGTATGCCGTTCCATTTGATGGTCGAACAAATCTTTGTTTATACAGTATCACAGTTTTGACCAGATATATGGCCCGCCGTAAAATCCGTAAAGTTAAAAGCCTGCTTGGGGGCAGCCAAGAAGAGGAAGAGGCGGAAGAAGAAGTCGAAGAAGAGGTACATCAATATAAAGCGCCGTTTGTAGTACACTCACGCTATCTTCGTAGCCCGAGGATAACTCACCGTGTCGTACTGGCATCCTGTGCGTATCTGCCAGCACCCACTCAACTGTCACTGAAATTTGCTTTTGGTCCAGAACGTAACTCTAACTCTTGTCTCCGACTTTCCCCATATCCCCATCACCCAACTTCCAGCACCAGTTGCAGAACACATCACGCTCGAGCCTGTAAATGACAAACTCTACTACCGGCCCATCGTCTTCCCGAACGATTTTTGGCTTCTCAAAGGGTCGATGAACCCAATCAACCACACCACAACGACGCTGCCTCTACATGGTTCGTTGCGCTTCTTCTCCACATCGTTACTCCAATCTAATGTATACGCTTGCTCAGTCTCGTTCTATCCTCTGAGCTACTTCAAGTTCAACTATACGCAACTATGACGGACAGCTTTGACAAGCAACCTGCGTCATCTGCCGCGGAGCTTGACGAGGTCAAGCGGATGCTGACCGAGACGAATCCGATTTTGTTGATTACTACTATAATCGTTTCGTTGTTGCATGGTTTATTTGAGATTTTGGCGTTCAAGGTGAGTCATTCTGCCCATTGGGTCGATGTGAGGAAATAATTACGTCCCGGCAGAATGACATTAGCCACTGGAAGGGGAAGAAAGAGATGGTTGGAGTGTCTGTCAGGACGATCGTTACAAACGTCTTTGTCCAGGTGTGTCCTATCATCCTTACTACGCGTATGTCGTTCTGAACACTTGAGAACTTTCCAGCTCATCATCTTGCTATATCTCATCGACAACAATGCGGAGACGAGCTACATGATTCTGTTCGGTCAGGGTACGGGTATGCTAATTGAGGCCTGGAAGGTACGTTTGGTCGCAGTGCGACCATTCATATCCTGGAATAATTGGGGTCGTATGTAGATCACAAAAGCGGTGGACATTTCTGTCGTCAAGTCTGAAGCTGGGTCAAGACTACCATATAGACTAGATATCAAAGGCTAGCTTTTAAGACCACCATTTGGAACGGGACTCATAGCTACTCAACAGACAAGCACGTTCTCAGTGAAGACGAAAAGAAGACCCAAGAGTCAGTATTTTACTTGTCGACCTGCTTCTCTCTAATATTGTCATTGCGATAGATATGATCGGCTCGCATTCCGCTATGTAGCCTACGTCGCTATCCCGCTCCTCGCTGGGTACACTATTTATTCGCTCGTGTATGAGACGCATAGAGGATGGTACTCTTTTGTTATTTCGACTCTTACTTCGTATGTATAACTCTCTCTCTCTCTCTCGTGAAAAACAAAACTAACACCATTTCTTGCAGATTCGTGTATATGTTTGGATTCGCACAGCTCGTCCCACAACTTATTATCAATTACAAATTGAAGAGTGTAGCGCATATGCCTATGAAGGTACGCCCCTTGTTGCATGTACAACTGGAAGGATCACACTAAACTTACGCCGAACAGGCAATGATCTACAAAACACTTGGCACAGTCGTCGACGACTTTTTCGCTTTTTGTATCAAGGTATGGCCTCTCATTACCATCGCCCCCGGTATTTGAAACTAAACCTCACCTTTATAGATGCCCATCCTCCATCGTCTAGCCTGTTTCCGTGACGACGTCGTGTTCCTCATCTTCCTCTACCAACGTTGGATCTACCGCGTCGACCCGAAGCGCGTGAATGAGTTTGGACAGGTTGGAGAAAACGATGTTGCGGCTCTAGAGGCAGAAGCAAAGAAGGACAAGACGGAGAGCAAAAAGAATAAGTAGGACACAGCAGTGTTAGATTTATAGAAAAATCTTGTATATCTACTGTAGTCGGTAATTGGATTCCCGGATGTGTTTGATTTGTGAGATGGACGGGTGGATGGATGTGCAACTCTTGTCCGGTTGATCTTGACACGTTTCATAAAATACAATAATCCGATTAAGCATGCACTCTACTCTTTGAAAAAAGTACAAATGGACAGCGTGGTCCAGCACAGCACATGACATGATAGGATACATCAAACCATGAGACCAGGGGCAAATATACAGACAACGAAAGCGAGCGGCATCATGGAAGGATACTATGAGGTAGTAGCGGGCTTGGACGAATCATCCAAGGGGTTGACCTCCTCATCCTCGCCCACCGTCTCTGGTTCGGATTGAGGCGCCGGTGCAGAGGCTCCCATGGCTGACCCAAAGCGTGGCCCACTAATTGGCTTGCCCCTAGTCATGTACATACATAAGCGTCGGGCTTTACAGTGATAAGGTCCTTGAACTCACTTGGTAAAATGTTTCTTCTTCATCATACTAATCTTGGCCGCCGCCGGAGTCATCAGATTGTCCGTAGGAGATGCCATAGAAGGGTTACTAGTAGAAAACCAAGATTAGCAGCTTTCAAACCAGGAATACCATGAGCCCTCGTACTTTTGCTGAGCCAGCTTCTGGGCCAACAAGGCCTTGGCACCTGCCAAATGGGCGCCCCCGATGTTCTGCTGGGCGGCCTGAGCCGGCTGGTGGAGAGCTTCAACAGAGGGAGATGGCGAGGGAGCACTGGACATCTTGGTCTGGTCTAGCGAGCGAGTGGTGGGGTAGTGAAAGATTTCGAGCTCGACAGGGGTCAGGTGTTGGTTTGGTTTCGGCGCGTAGGGATTCGCGACGCGTCTCGGGATTATATAAGCCCTCGTGCTCTTGTTTGTGACGCATACAGTGTGGCCAGAAAAAGGGATTTTGAGAGTCCAACATTATTGTGTATAGTTGATCTGGCTTCAATCACTTGAATTCAATTATCCAATACAGCCGAAGCAGCTCAATCGAAAACCTTGAGTATATCGTAGCACGTCTTGGACAATACCTTTTCCATAATGGCAAGCGGGTCTGTGGCCTTCGTGAATCGAGCGCATGTCCCAGATGACACGGAGTGTCAGGTCTCGAGACCTCTGCCAATTCGCAGCTAGTTGCCTGTGAAATCCCGGTCGCTCGAGTTTGCATTCAGGCTACTAAAAGCGTCAAGGACCGCTTTGGAGATTGTCGAGTTGGTTATCCCACGCAACGTGTATATATGAGACAATACAAGACGCACCAGATGTAGTCGAATGGTAGGATGTCGCATGATTTCGGGTAAGTGTTCTATTTTGAGTATCTTGTACTTCGACTACATAGTGGTTGCTAGCTGTCATTTCACTCTACTTTCCGGCTGTCATGTCAGGAGCGGTCGGCCTAAAGAGATCAAAAGACATTCTGGGTTATGGAAGGATTGAGGATTTGAGAGTGGCGAGTCAGATTCTATACCAGTTATTTCGAGCATACCAAGCGAGACTAAATAAAACGCAGCGGGGTGTGTAGTTGTAACCGTGCACAAGCCCTCTACATGGCTTCCCTATTTAGTTGGCTCAGATCCCCTCGAAATTTGTGGCTTTCTCTATAGCATTGCTTCGTTCTCACATGCCTTTAGCAATCTCGTCATCTGACCAACTAAAGCCGTATTGAGCTAGTTTAGGACAACTTGGATATTGAAGTGATAGCAATATTGATTTTCCAAGTTTCATTCTAAATATCAAATAGATTATGCTGTAGAGGTATGTGGTTCGGTTGAGGCCGGCCTGCTGTGTAGGTATGAGCTCTATGGAGTGGCCCCGGCGTCAGCGCCACGCCAGTGCCCCATTCTTCGCTCTTCCGAATTGGGTGGCTCTTACCGGCGATTAAGGCATTGAGAATCATACATTGCCCTGAGGTGGAGTCCTGGAGACGTCATTTGTGGCAAAATTTGCGGATGGCAGTACATATCGTTCGATATCATTTGTCGTTGCTGAATAAATGCGATTCGCTTTCGGGCTAGGGGTCATCAATGCTATACAGGCTTGTTATAGTAGTTAGATTAATGGGGGCTGAGGGCCGGGCTGTATTTCCGGGTTTCTACTTCCACGAGAATATAAACCCCAGGGTGGTTCAATTCTCAGCATCTTGCTCCTATCCCCTCAGTCAATTGTAAACTGTGTTTCGTCTAACCCAGCCTGAAGTCATCAGGAGCTCACCCGTGCCCTCAATCTCTACTCTCGTTACACTTGCTCTGCGCAGGACGCAATACGCTCACGCCGGCCTTATTGCAACGGCGTTGTGGTGTACTGTACACAATACTAGTAAGCGAGCACGTTAGATTGAATAACGCAGGAATTGGCCATTAAATACAGGAAATGTGATATTTTTCACCATTTCTATCGCAACCGCAGGGCATTTACACTCGTTCTCAGTGCACCCACCATGCCAATGAATTGTTCTGCTTGCGTGTTTGTTTGTATACCTCGTCTGGTTGATTCTTCTCCCTGAGTCCAAATATTGGGTACAAAGGCCTGGCTCAAATTCTTCTCTAGCTGTGGTATGATAGGCTCGACGCAGAACCGCCGAAACATGATACCAAGCAATTTTGCATCGAGTTTGTTGCACCCCAGCTAGGTCAGAGTTTGTCTTGATTTATTCAGGTATAATGTACGAGAAATTCATGTGATATATACCAATGGATGTAACTGTTTCGTACGATATAGTGGACTGTAATCGTGTTTACGATGCAAAACGCAATGCCGGAATGTGGTGAGTTTCGCCACCTGAATCTGGCAAGCGCTAGGCCGTGTGAATGGGAACATCGGCGCTTAGTGAGTTGCGAAGCGCCTCCACTGGGGTTTGCACACACTCTAACATCCCCGTTGTTGATCTCTCTTCTTTTGGTTTGCTCACGGGCTGCGTTTCCTCTCTCGGCCGGATATCACTCGACTAAGGACTCTTTGACATGTCGGTGACCTACACCTCGGTGTTGACGGCGCTCTATGATTATAACCCAGACGGCGCTGATGATGAGGTCGCCATCAAGGAGGACCAGATTCTGTTGCTGCTCGATGGTTCAGATGATGAGTGAGTTTATATTTTTCGAATAGTATCTGTGGCTTATAGCAATGACTTTAACCCTTCTCTGCTCAGGTGGTGGAAGGTGAAGATCAAGACGAATTCCCAGGAGGACAACGGTGCTTCCGGCCTTGTTCCCAAAGCATATGTCGAAGAGGTCAGTTAGATACGCTGCACGCTCTAATTTTAAGCTGATTGTTGTATTGAACTGGTAGGCGAAACCAATCACCTCGGCTAAAGCGTTGTACGACTACACTGCCAATGGGGACGGCGAGTTGACGATTTCTGAAGACGAGCCACTCTATGTCTACGAACAAGAGGAAGAGTGGTCGCTTGTGAAGAGCAACAAACCAGGAGGGAAAGCAGGCTATGTTCCTGCCACGTATATCGAGCTGGTACGAGTCTCGAATACAACGATCTCACACGCTGGTTGATTTAGCCCCATTCTCCTGCCAGTCAGGAGCTGTTCAGAGCGACCAGGTAGAGCAGGATGCTGTGGCTGCAGCCGCTATTAGCAGCCCAGCCGCAGCGGTGAGTAGTGCATCGGTTTGCCGGACTGTTGGCTCATAAGTGATTGTCAGCCTCGGAGCTCTTACTCTGACCCGACCGAACTCGTAGCGGCCTCGCACACAAAGGCACGCGATGATCCGGTTCAGACGTGGAGTGTATCCGTGAGTACGCGCAATCTTGGATATTCACGTTGCTCATGAACTCTATATTTAGATTTTGGACAAGAAGGACAAGAAAAAGAAAGGCACTTTGGGTGTTGGAAACGGTGCTATTTTCTTCGCGTCAGAATCGGACAAGGTAACCACATTGATTGTATCTCAAAGCGATTATCCTTGACCATACTTTCTAGACTCCAGTTCAGCAATGGAAAACCTCGTCGGTCGTTACCGTCACCTCAGATAAGGCGAAGCATCTAGACATTCAGATCGCTACCGGATCCGATGTCACCACGCTTCATTTCGTCGCTGGATCGAAGGATGTCGCGGAAGAGATCATTGCCAAAGTCCAAACGAGCAAGGATGCAGCATCTGATTCCTCGTCTCCACCTGCCGCTCACACGCCAGATCCCATCAGTACCGACGCTCCCAAGGCGCATCACAAGAATGGCGCGAGCGTGCGATTCGCAATGTCTCCCGCCTCGGTGATCCCAAATCGCGATGATGATGAAGAAGAAGAAGAGGGAGAGCAGGCCGCTGCCTTGTATGATTTCACTGCACAGGCCTCGGATGAACTCAGCGTCAAGGAGGGGGAGGTTCTGATAGTCACGAATAGAGTAGAGAGCGAAGAGTGGTGGAAGTGCAGAAATGCCAAGGGTGAAGAGGGTGTCGTTCCAAGCTCATACGTCGAGGTGAGTTGCTGTTTTGTTGGCAATCGCTACCCAATCTTAGCCATTCTATTTTCGTAGCTCAAAGCTGGTGGAGCCCCCGCTGCTAGGGGATCTCAAGACGATGAGGATACCGCGGCGGAGATGGCTGCCGCCAAGGCGGCGGAACAGCAAGCTGCTGCAATGGCCGAGCAGAAGCGTATAGAGCAGGCCAGGCAGCGAGAAGAATCAGAGCGATTGGCAGCAGAAGAGAAGCGACGCAGGCGTGAGCAAGAACGCGCCGACTCTGAGACCAGGCGGAAGGAGCTAGAGAGGCTGGAATACGAGAGGTCAGTTACCCAAATGTTGGTTAGGTTGTTCATAAACCCATCTCAAATCGCGTTGGATAAAAAGGGCAAAAGTTTCTGCAACGAGGTCCATGGTCGCCCCCCGAGGGTCGCCCGACACCCGAGGACCAGCTGACAATCGAGGACCAGCCGACCACCGAGCATCGGTTGATGCCGAACCACGAAAGTCGAGTGCTGACAAGCCGCGGCCTGGCAAAACTCGCGTCTGGCACGACCGCACCGGTCAGTTCAAGGTTGAGGCTGAATTCCTTGGGATGGAAAATGGCAAGATTAAACTGCACAAAACTAACGGTGTTATTATCGATGTGCCGTCCGCCAAGATGTCTCCGGAGGATATGGCTTACATCGACAAGCTCATCAACTCTGGAAAACGTCCCGCGACAGTTCCGGACGAGGACAACGTGCCACTTTCTGTCATTGCGGAACGTCGCAACTCTCGCCCGCCATCGCAGCCTCCTTCGCAGCCACCTCGGCCAACTCCTCAGCCGCAGCCCAAGAAGCCACAGGTCGACTGGTTCGAGTTTTTCCTGAGCGCAGGATGCGATATTGACGACTGCACTCGCTATGCCGCGGCGTTCAACCGAGACAAGATCGATGAAGCCATTGTGGGGGATATCAAGGAGTCAACGCTACGTTCGCTCGGTTTGCGTGAGGGGGACATTATCCGTGTGATGAAAGCGATCGAGAAACGCGGGTGGCGTCTCGAGGATGATTCGGCACGAAAGGAGCAAATGCGGAAAGACGAGGAGCTTGCACGACAGCTACAGGCCCAGGAGAACGCGGCATCCCCAAGGAGATCAAGTACGACTAGCCCTGCGCCGAACCTATTCACTGGTCCAGGTGGTACTCTGAAGAACCAAACGAGGCGAGGACGCCCCCCGCCATCGAGCAAAACTGCACCCATTGCAGTGGACGTGAATGCGCTCCAAACATCCTCTCGTGGGGGGACGCCACAAATTACGAACCCACCAGGCGGTGTTCTGACCAGCTCGCCGACGGAACGTCCTGCATCCGCCGCCGCGGCTGCTCCTGCACCTGTTGCACCTGCACCTGTCATAAGTGGGTTCGATGATGATGCTTGGACCCCCCGACCAAGCTCCGCCAAACCTGCTTCACCTGCCCCTGCGGTTGCACTATCCCCACCGCCAGCACCAGCTGCGCCTCCCGCCCCTGTTGCTCCTACGCCCCCGCCAGCACCTCCAGCTCCAGCTCCAGCCGCTGCTCCTGTAGTTGCTCCAGCAGCAGCCCCAGTTGCTGCCCCAGCAATCCAGCGTCCGGCAACAACAACGTCGACCACCTCTCAGCCGGCATCCTCAGAATTCGATATTCTTGCCAAGATCGGACAAATGAAGCTCGAGCAACAGCAGCGGCCGCCATCTGCGCCTGTTGTCCCTCAGCCGACCGGGATGCCTATCCAAGCCCCTGTGAGCTTCCAGTCCGGGCTCGGGATGGGCAATTCGCCTGTCCCAGTCGGACAACTGCTTACCGCCCAGCAAACAGGCATGTTTAGCAACATCGGCCCCCGACCACCACCTGCCCCCATCCCAGCCAATCAGAGCTTACTTTCTCCGTTGATTCCTACAAATAGTGCGTTCAACACGTTTGTCCCGACCCGTCCTGGATCGACGCCAGTGTTCGGCACAGGGTTGCAACCCCAACCTACCGGCTTTCAGCCGTCCCAGCCAAGCTTTTTGCAGAGTCAACCAACAGGATTCCAACCGAGCCAACCAAGTTTCTTGGCATCCCAGCCAACGGGATTCCAGCCGTCTCAACCGAGCTTTTTGCAAAGCCAGCCGACTGGCTTCAACCCGTCGCCACAGCCCAACTTCATGCAGCCACAACAGACTGGATTCACCCCAAGCCTGGTGGCTTCTCAGTCTCCGCCTATAGGATTCCAACCCACAGGAATGGGCGGGATGTTCAACGGTGGTGGACTCCAACCTCGTAAGTTGGTTGCAAACATCTATAGTACAATGTTCTAACAATGACCTTTGAAGAACCAACCGGCTTCCAGCCTAGTTTCCAGCCGCAGCAACAACAGAATGCATTCAACGCCCCTCCTAGCAACGCCCCGCCTCAGAATAACTTTTCAGCTGCAAACGTCTTTGCTTCGATGAAAGCGGGAACCTTTGCTGGTAACAATCCTGGCGGTCCCCAGTCAGCAGGTAAGTCGAGTTGATGGAAATCCATGGTACATTAACTCATTCAATGTATGCAGACAAGTACGATGCGCTACGTCAGCCAAACGGACAGGGCAACTTTATGCAGCCTCAGCAAACTGGATTCGGTTTCCAGCCACAACAGCAGTTTCAACCTGGCTTCGGTGGCTACTAATTGATACATTTTGGATATAGCCTTGTGTATGCTTGGTCGGATTACTCGAAATGCATATTTTAACCCATTTGCTAATACAAGTGTCTTGCATTCAATAATGTCGAGTTTGCGTGGGTTTGTTAAGATGGTGGAGACTGAAGATGGATCCAAACGCTGATTACCCAGGGAGGGGTGGGCTTGCTGGTTGAGTGGGTTCGCACGTTTATAAGGGCTTGCGTATTTTGTAGTATCTAACATTTAAGTCGGGATATGCTCATATGCTCGCCCTGAGTGTCGAAATCCATAGAAAGATGTGCGCGTGTTTAAAGGTTTGTTTGGATAAGATGTCTGATACCAGGGCCGGTTGGACGTTGAAAAGCTTTGCGCTGCTAATGGTTTCAAATCAAACGAGTGGTGGCATATAAACATCGAGTGCCTACTACAGTGCAACCAATCTACATAAATTAGTCACATACGCGCAGTCGGTTGTGGTATCGTCTGATATGGAAGCTCAAGAGGTCGTTGAGGGTGGAACTATTCGTACAACGGCTTATACGTCAGTATGTTTAACAAGAGCCCAATAGCGTCACCACTCACAGATTGGTGCGATTGGCCTATTCGCGTCCGCCATAAAACGAGTCATTACGATGGTAACACCTTCAAATACTCCCATAATGGTACCGCCAGCTACTGCAGCCGCCATTGCACTGCTCGGACCGCCTGGCCGCGCATATATACAGCTGACTTTGAGCAAAATGATATGTTGAAACACTCACTCCTCATCGAAAGGCACGCCCCAGACATGGCGCCAGCAAATATGCTGTTCAACCCATCTTCTTTTTGTCGATAATGTACTGCCACACAATTGAAGGCAGACATCAAACCGCCCCAAGCTGCGATGTTACCACCTACGACAGGAGCACGATGCTTTATACTTGCCATCATGCCCTCAATTCGATGCCCCTACACATACCATAAATCTGGTCATCAAACCTACGCAATTGTGCAATGCTCTTCCTACTTTGGGAGAGTTTCGGGCTCCTTTGACACCATGCCAAACGGCACCACCAATAGCACCCATAGCTAATCCACTCCCAGCATCATGTAAGATTACATATGGACTGCGATAATCAGCATTAGCTAGCGGTTTCGAATCAATCAACGTTTTATGCGAACCAAGGGTCGTGCGAATGATCTGTTTCAAGTGTGTTACTTCGACCAGGCATTTCGTGAGGTATAAAAATCGAGCTAGCTAACCAGGCGAGTGAAACCCCATTATTTGAATGTACGAGTCCGTTGCCGGCCGTGTATTCGCGTCTTGTTTTGCTGTTCGACTAGCGTCTGGCTGCCGCCAGACGCGTAATCGTTGCACGTCAAAGTTCCTGATGCCCGAAAGATGAGCTTCCCGAGCTATGGGCGCTAGTGGGAGTTTATGCGAGTATATCGCCAGCGAGTAGTGTTAGGGGAAATCGGGATGCGCAAGGGCGCCTTCCTAGCTTGTATGTAGCAGAACCGGCAATGGTACGAAGGTGAGCACAGTTGTCTATGTATGCGGGATGCGAGTGGCCTGGTAAAACAGCTCGTAGTTCTTAATCTAACAGGCGCCGACTCTGGTCACTCTGGGTCAAACCTTCCAAAGTTTATGCGAGTTATACGCAGTGAGCCTAGGACATGCAGTGTGGTGCGAGATTCAAATTTACCCGGACAAACGTACTCTGGACGGCATTGTATTCGGTTACGTATAAGCGTGGAACCACAATATTTTATTCTGGCTGTCAATGGAACAAGCGGTGAGCATTAGAAATGAACGCAAGGTCGCATATACGGGCGTACCTCGTGTGGATCACCCGCGTTGTCCGACCATCAAAGCCCGTAGAGTTATTCCCTTCGCAAGCTACATCCCACTCCGCCATCGATATCCGTGCGACTGGAATAGGGATGTATTAGAGTAGAGTTGCTGGTGGATGCCGTTTCGACGCGTATTTGCTTTGTTCATGGCAATATGTTTTAACAGATGTATTAATTGAAGGGATTTCATAGCCATCTATATGCTAAGAGTTAAGATACGCCAATGTGGTATGTAAAATGTAGTAGAGATGGTAAATAGCCATTACAAATAAGACAGCCAACTGACGGCTCGGCCCCATCCCAGTGGGTTCTAGTCGCCCCAGTGGTCAGCAGATGGAAAGTGCAAGGTGACTCACTCACTTTCTATGGAGCGTAGCCCGACCAACAGATATTATATATATCTAATATTGTGGCAGGTTCCGCGCCTTGCCAAGCCGCTGGTCACTCTGGCAGCCTCCTACTTGCGTAGGGAGGCGCTCGGTGAGCCTTCCGTACCCCCCAAGTTTGCCCGATGAACTCAGCCAGCTGTCGCGGATCATTTCAGCGCAGCCCGCCTTTCGACGGACTCATGATCTAGCGCTCGACCTCGCTCGTTCATCATTGGTCTACAAACACCCCGAAAAACGCGAATTGTCAGTCTAACTCTATGCTCGAGAGCAGCCCGTGCCGCTGCATCGAGGCCAGAGACCAAGCTGACCACCTGGATTGGGACTTGTCCGGGACCCTGGGGCCGAGCATATGAGCCAATCCTCACATACTCAAATTGGAAACTTGATTATGCTTACGATCAACTTCAAATATACCCATTATCATAGACATACCTGCCAGTCGTAACTTCGGCTCGCTGCTACCAGTACCAAGTAAGTCGCCCCGCCCCACTGTGCCTCCTTTTGACACTGACGTCTTCTTAGATGAGTGCGTTATATGGCCTTCGCCATGTCAGTTCCTGACTAAAGCCGCTCTGGGCTCATGGTAGGTTCTAATTGGATTCTATTGGTTTACCAGTCCTACTCATACTCTCCCTCCTAGAACACCCCACCTACCTGCGATAGGGGCTCGTACTGAAGAAATCCAGCGACCATAGGTGTTCTATGAAGCTCAAGAGTGCCTGCACTAGGACTCATACCCGACTTGGAATCTCTTCCCTGTTGGTCGAGCGCCTAGATTCGGACGTTCAATTCTTCGGTGCGGCACTTGGTCGACCCAGATACGTCAGCTGGTGAGTCATCCCTCGTCAAATGTCGCTTTCTCGACGACATGAATTGGGACGGTTCTGGGGCCCTGGGGGCCAAGCACGGCAATATGGATGAGCTCGAGCATAGGGCCTGTGTGGCTTGCTCGGAGGCTTGGATTGGGGCAATTCCAGGTTCCTGCGGCCGAGGGCACCTTTGTGGCTAGGCTTAAGCATGCGGTCAGAGGAAGCGTCCTGGGGCTAAACACCAAGAGTCCCAATTAGGCCGCGAATGTTGGTCGGCTGCAAGTCTAGCCTTAGACACACTTAAGTCAACGGCATGAAGGTTTGACGAGGATGGCTGACCTCTGGATTGTATCCCAACTCACGCCGATTGCCTGTGATTTTACTTGGTATTTTCTTTGTTTTGTCCGCGCTTGACCCAATCATTTTGATCTTGTCAGACGCTAAAGCTCGGGTCTTGCTCCCATGATCTTTATGCGACTCCATTTAATACAGACCATTGACTTTTTATAACCCCATGTCGCCTCGTCTATATAAATGCTCAATACCATGCTTATCAAGTACTGACATCGGTCTTGCACGTTTGGCGGTAACGACTAGGACATTCGGCAGGCATCGCAGGGTGTCAGGAGGACACAAATATCCTCAGCCTTTGAGTTCCAGAGTCAAAATGAATATTACGCGTATTTTGGATACTTGAACGCACTGCTGTTTATTTTTTGCATCGCGAGTGGCAACCATGAGTACGACGAATTGGTCTATGCGTGTGCGAGGTTGTGGAGCCCTGTTTGCACGTGTTATGATTCAAGGAATGGAGCGTGATTAATTAGCCTTTTCGGATACACTACCGTGCGGACGTCCAAGGTCCGATGTTGGTTGGAATGTAAACTTGTGGGTAAGTCTGAGGAATAAAAACATATCCCTGAGGGAAGTGTATTGATATTTACTAAGAACGACAGCAATATCCAACATGGGTTGTTTCGGGTCAATTATATACGTAATATGCACAAGAGCACACTGGCAGCCCGGTAGACCTTGTACCGGCCCACAACTGAATCCCGAATCACGGATTTGGGGAACACCACACTGGTGAAATCTAAGTTTACTTCCGGGTGTCGGGTGCAATAAAGTCCCTAGATCAAGTCCGGGAAGGTTGGTAAGTCAACAGCGACGGCAGCAATGATAGGTTGCCAGCCTAGATTTACACGGCCAAGGCTCAGATCTATCTGAAATGGTTTAGGTAGGGAAAGTATGATCCACCATATCCCATGGTGTCAGTTGTCTTGCCCCGGCACGTTTGACTTAACAGAGGTGCGAGCTCATAATCGTAACAGAGGCGCGTCGGCAGGTCCACCACATGACATCAAGTCGCCGTTGAGAGTCAAAATTTTCTGAGCATCGGTGCTCACAGATGATCATGGGACAAATGATCCATGGGCAACCGAGGCGTTCAGGTCCAGATCAGAGTGAAGAAACACGGAAAATAACCGTTGGCGTGGCTGAATGATGCTGCGTGCTGCCAAAAACCGGACCGTGCCATGTTTTTCGGTCCACGGGGCCGAGGTGCGTGTCAGTGTGACGGGAGAAGAATAGAACGTCGGGTTTAAGTTATTGGTGAAAACCCCAGCAAGCACAATGCAGGCTCAGGATCGACAGCGTGGTCGACAAAAGAGTCCGACTCTTCACTGGCCGGCTCGGTTGACTAGGAGCCCGACCGACGAGCGTCATCCATCAGCGGCCTGCGCATCTCATCCAAGGCTATTTCCACAGGAAGCCGGGTGCTAGCTGTTATTGGCGATGTTGTCCAGGCCTTGCAATTGACGCGGCAGCTCGAGTGGATTGGATGAGCATATGAAACCGGACCGATTTGGCGGATATTGGATGTTGTCAGAAACAGGAGCACACAGATGTGATCTGATGAGGAGCTCGAGTAGGCAAGAGACAGATGTGGTACGGCAGGGGCGGGGGTCGATGGTCACCGTGTTTTGGAGCGTGGGCCAACGAGGGCCGGTGTTCTACCGCGACAGACGAATTGGTCGTGGTGGTTGTCGTCTGGTGAAAGTGGCCCGTGTGAAATAGTGGATAAGCGATCATTGGGACTTGTTTCGCTCAAAGCCATTGCGTTCCTTACGTCCACCCTCAGCCGCAGCCCCCATCTTTCACACCACCTGCTCTTCCCCACCACCATGGGCAACGACCCCCTCAAGAAGCGCAAGATCGCCGTCTTGGGCTCGCGCTCTGTCGGTAGGCCCGCTTGTCGCTGTCCGTGCACCACCCGTTGACGACGCCGTGGCGCAGGCAAGTCCTCGCTTGTCGTCCAGTTTGTCGAGGGCACGTTTGTAGAATCATACTACCCCACCATCGAGAACACGTTCACCAAGTCGATTAAACACAAGAACACAGAATATGACTGTGACATCATCGATACTGCTGGCCAGGTTAGCAACCTGCCATAGCTTATTGGCTCAGGCACTGACATTGCGCCCAGGACGAATACTCGATACTAAACAACAAGCATGCTATCGGCATCCATGGATACATCCTCGTGTATAGCGTGGCTTCCCGCGTGAGCTTTGATATGATTCAGGTATGCTCGTTCGCAACTTGCCATCCCCAAGCGTCGATACAATAGCACCCCACTTTAAGATCATCCATGAGAAGATCTTGACGTACTCGGGCACCCCCAAAATCCCTTGCGTCGTTGTGGGGCAAAAGAGCGACCTCGTCAACGCCAGGTATGCATTTCACTGGGTGGCAAAAACGCCCCATCTTGACCAGCTCTGGTAGACAAGTGCCGACTGCCGAGGGCCAGAAACTGGCCGAGTCGCTCGGCTGTGCGTTCACCGAGTCGAGCGCCCGAAATAACCAGAACGTCGGTACGTGCTATTGTTCGTTCCACCGGTGCCTCCCACTCAGCCTCTACGTCATACAGCCAAAGTATTCGATCTCTGTCTTGCTCAGATTGAGGAATCGACAAATCCAAGTCCAGACAAGCCTGGCACATGCGTCATCATGTGAGAGTACCTATTTTAGACGATTCTACGGACTGGTTTGGCTTGGATGTTGCTCGATTTGTTCTCCATTCGCTGTTATTTCTCTTTCTCTTTTCCCTATCGCTCCAGCTGTACATTTTAAAACGCGTTTTCTGGTCATCTTGACGTATCGCAGGGCACAGCCCGGGAGTCCCACCCAAATGCCGTTCGCCTCGCTGCAAGAGCATGGCGTGTGCATGGTTTCGTATTATTTAAACGGCCGACTTCGTTCCCACTTGAAACCATGTGGTAGGTGGAGCGATTTCAGGGATTCAAAACGTTATTTTTATTCGTAGCGTCACAAACCCTACGCATAAATCGATTCCAGAAACGATCGGTGCGTATTCTGCCTAGAACTTTCCTTATGCGGACCCATCCCCGAGATATCTCGCCTTGACTGGACGTCCTTTCAGCCCTTTAACAACTACGATCTGATCGTCTCCTGGTGCGAGATCAATTGCTTGGTCACTCCACTTGGCTTCATCTCCATCGACATCCAAGATAATTCCCTTGATAGGGATGCGAGTCGAGAGCGCTACGAGAGTTTCCTCCGAGCTTTCGCCCTTGGAAGTCGAAATCTTGAGTCCGACTTGTTCAGGCGTCGGGAAGTGAATGAACTTGAAGGGTTCTGGCCTGCATCCCGTTCGCTAGTGAGTGCGGAGCTAATATCGGGGGACGTATGTAGCTTTACCAATTGGAGTAACGGGCCAAGACTTGACCCTCGGCGCTCAGGAGCCTCGCCTGGACCACGATCGCCTTTTGTGGATCACTCTCTCGCGTGCGTTTCACTTCACCTGGCACGACGCCTTTCCACAACTCTGTGCTCGAATTTGGTGCCAGGGTGACACTGAGCGATTGCGTGTCGATCAGCTTGCCGCCATCCTCGACGTCAAAACTCCGAATCTCCAGCGTGGCTTGGACAGATTGGAGCGTGGAGTTAGTACCCCACATTTCAAGCCGAGTCTCGATGGATGAATAGAGTGCCGAGTAGGGAGATAAGGGTGTCTTGATCGTCTTGCGTGTCATTCCGACCGTGTACGGTCGGAGCTCGCGGGCAATTGTAAAGTACGCCGGTTTGGGGCGGAGGAAATAGTCGACAATAGCCCATGAAGTAACTGGCCAACAGTCGTTGATCTGGTGCAGCGAGTTGTAAAACGGGCTGAAAAGGGGTGTATTGCATGACACTTGCCTGCCAAACGAGTGCACCAGCGGTGTACTCCTTGCCTTTGCCCCGCCATTCACGGCGCCAGAGGCGGTAGGCGGAAGCCAGGGTCTCGGCCTGCATAATCTGAGTGTAATAAACGTAGCTAATACCAAAGTTGAATCATATTTTTTTTTACGACAAACTTAATTGGCGTACCTGTCAATGTCGAAGGCATGCTTGAAGTTCTCGACAAGGTAAAGCTCAAGACGACGCTCAAAGCCGTCTGCTTTATTGTGGTTATTCATTGTGCGTGATTGAGGGTGCCGTTCCGCTTGATTTCCGCCCAACCAATAATCCACAGTACGGATATTAGGGAAGCCCTCCCTACATTAGGTGCGTTCGGATAGATAGGAGAAATTGGATGTATGCGGCTTACATTCCAAACTCGGAGACAAACCGCCCTGACAAGATGTCCCAGTTATGCCAAGGTTCTTGTGATCCCTAAAGCAGGTCGTGAGGCGCTATCAAATGAGCGTAGCCCATTCCACTCACATGCCAGACATTCCCTAAGATAAAATCATAAACAGAGGAACAAGGAACAGACTAGGGGGGGTTCTCACATTGATGGATATCACCATAGGTCCGATCAGTGGTTGGTTTGCCGTACCCACTGTAGGGACTAGCACGGTGGTAATGGGTATCTGACAAGCGGTTCACGATTTCGGGCAAGACGTTTTCATATATGTACCGAGCAGGGAAGTTGGTGTTGCGGAAGTCGACCTTCTCCGGGTCGGCGTCATAGTCGAGGTCGAGTTTGAGAGACTCGGCGACTTGGTAATCCTCGTTGTTTCCGGCTATTTATGCGCAGTGAGCGTTTGGGCATTCGGATAGCAACAGCATAAAGCTTACCCCAGATAACAAGAGAAGGGTGATGGCGCATACGCTTCACGTTTGCTTCAGCCTCGAGCTTGACAGATTCCACAAGGTATCATAGGCAGGGTACTGCGCAAACAATATGTCAACCTTCGCCATGAGGAGTAGTTGATGGTTATGTCTGACCTGTCCGCATCCGAACATAAAGTCTTGCCAAACCAGGATACCAAGCTCGTCACAAGTGTCGTAAAAGACGTCATCCTCAGATCCCTCCAGCCCAGATGCGAACCATATTCTGGTTTCCGTCAACAAGAAGCTGAAGCCAGGCACGATAACGCTCGGAACTGATGGTGGTAAGGAAATTGTCTGCAGGAATCCAGTTCGATCCTAACAAACAGGTGAAATATGAGGGGGCAGGTTCGGGTCACTTGGCGTACCTCCACAAAAGATGCGAATATTGTTGATCTCGAAGAGAAACGTGCGGCCTTCTTGTCCCTCAAGCGGCTCTTCTACTACCCTTGCGCGGCGAATACCAATGCGCTGTGAGTGAGCAGCCACTTGTTTCCCTGACTGAAGGGCCAGGATCAGCATTTGGCCCATTATAGGGATGGACTAGTGTTACTTTGTCAGCCACCTGAACATCCACAGTGTACAGCGCTTGCTTTCCATAATGAACTGGATACCAAAGGTCAACTTCGCCCTTGGCGAGCTTGAATTCAACGGTTGCTCGTCCATCTTTGATAGTCGTTTCTGCGCTCTTGACGACTGCACCGGCTGAAGACTTGAGGATGACAGCTGCAGTGAGGTCGTCTAAACAAGCAAATGTTAATTCTCGATTTCCCGGGTTCAGGAACTACGCACCCGCAGCCTCGGATATCTCCAGCTCCACCGACAACTCCGCTGATAGATCTTCCTTCACATCCTGGCGAACGCGCACGTCTGCCAAGCGCACAGCATAAGTCTCTAGCGTGATTGGTCGCCAAGGCCCAATGGTGCGAAGAATTGGGCCCCAATCCTACTCAGCAGGTGAACTGACAGTTGCGTTTGTTCGCGAGCCACGTACCCAACCATACGTGTACTGAGCAGTCCGAACGTGGAGACGGGATGAATCTCCGTTCCAAAGTGCAAAATTTCCATGCTTTTCCTGCAGCTCGCGACCTAGTTTATTTAGTGAGACGTGTTCTGTTCGAGGATGTCATGATTGGCTTGCCTTTTACAAATGTCGAAGGGAAGTTAAGCACAAGTTCATTGGAACCTTCAATCAAGTGGTTCTTGACAGGAACTCGGTATGGGAGAAACATGTTGTTCGCTTCCAAAATAACCTTTCCATTCTAAATCAACGAAATAGGGAGGTTGTTCAGTCCACACTCCAAAGCCTGGCCTGAGCTGGCTCACGAGTTCAACGGTGCAGTACGTATCCAGGCCATCGAAGATGAGGTCGGCGCTTGGGTCCGATAGATGCTTTGGCTGCAATTGAAACGTTGTGCGAAACTGCCAATCGGCCTCGCCTACCCCTGAAAGGATCATCAGTACTCTTGATTAGTGGTGATCCGATAGCCTATATGCATTTCGATCTAGCGATGCAATACCGAAGAACTTGCGAGCGCAAGGCTGCGGAAGTTTTCGTGCCTACTCCTCGTGTTTGAGAGCAGATACAGGCCAGGAGACACAGGTGTCCAAGCCATGGAGAAGCTGTAGGATGAAACACTCCTTACATTGAACGTCCCATTCATTTAGGCCAATATATGGGTCGGGAATCTTTCCGAGCTTGATGAGCTCAACGTGGACAGACGTCGGAAACGTGGATGTGGGAATCCACTCGTCCTTTTCTGCCACAGAGCTCTCTCCATGCCGGCCAACCTGCTTGAATGACCAGTTCGAATGAATGGGTGTCAAGGACGGCACTGATAGAACCGATGAGTTCCGACGCTCCAAGGTACGAGCAGTGACATACTTGGAACGCTGGGCACTGGGCAGCAGGGTGAAGGATTGAGTATGGATAATTTTGGCGGAGAAACAATCAGAATATGCGTTCAGAGGGGCTAGATTTGGGCGGCGAGGTGTCGGGGTATAAGACACCCACTGGCTTCGCCAATCGCCTTGGCTCCCGAGCCCGGCCCGAAGCGCTCGTCCGAAGTTAATCCGCATCCCGGTGGCCCGCTATTAGCCGGCAAGATCAAACGCTGCATCGTTCTACCGGTTTGTACCGCAAAAGTCTTGAGGCTCAGTGAAGCTTGAGCCGCCAATCTCCGCACATCACGTGACTCTGGCTGGTGTCCATATCGGCTGACCGCCAAACAGCCAGTCATTGAGACCGCCAACCGTCATGAGACAACACGAGTATTATTTTCGGACACGGGTATCATTTTCAGCCACGAGCATGTGCCTGAGTCCTTGCTGGTCCGGGTAGCCTGCAATCACACTAGCGCGGCGTTTCTTCGGACGTCGTCCAAGCCGGACATGGCAAGCCATCAGTGCATTCATGGCAGGCCGCTCTACCCCTCGAGTAATTGGCCTTCCGAATCAATCTACACCATGGGTGGCACGAGACTCACGCTCGCATTTCCGTCCGACATTACCCCGTGGGCAAGAGTCGCTGGGGCCCCTGATTATCTACGAATTCCTATAAATATTCATCTCTTGTTGTGCTTCGATTCTTCGTGGTATCCGCTCTCTCCCAGCTTGGCCCCACACTCCGCTCTCAGGCATGTCCTAGTACACCTACTGTTATTACCGTTCATACTAAGTATTGTTGCAGCAGCGAGCCATGTCGCACTCGAGCCACTCTGATCCTGAGAAGCTCGCCGAGGAGAGGATTCATACAAGTGGTAATCTCAAGGTCGAGCGTGTTGCCAATGTCGAGCAAGTGAAAGGTGATATTGACCTTGGTTTTCCGACCTGCCAAAACTAACTGTTCTAATAGGCGTCAAGCAAGTCGTCGAAGTCCGTAATGCTGCATACGTGGCGGCAGTCACCCAGACAAAGCTCAACCCTTGGTCGCGAGATTCGCTCACCCTATACTGGTGTTGTTTTGTCGCTTTCCTTTGCTCCTGCGCGAACGGTTACGATGGCTCCCTGTAAGTCATACAAGCTCTACCATCACGAAATCTACTGATGCGCCTGCTTCAGCATGACTGCAATCAACGCCATGCCCTACTATCAACACAAGTTTAACTCTGGCACTCTTGGGTCCACAACCGGTATCATCTTCGCTATCTACACCATCGGTGGTGTTGCTGCTCCTTGGTTCGCCGGCCCGATCACGGACCGTACTGGGCGACGTGGCGGTATGTTTGTTGGCGCCATCCTCATCTGCGTTGGTACGGCGGTTATCGCATCTTCCAACGTAAAGGGTCAGTTTATTGCCGGACGCTTCATCCTCGGTTTCGGTGTGTCTATCCTCACCACCGCGGCTCCTTCATACTGTATCGAGATCTGCCCACCTCAATGGCGTGGTCGTATGACCGGCTTCTACAACTGTGGATGGCAAGTATTATTTGTTCGGAGCGAACATATTACACTAAACTGACACCTCGTCAAATAGGTTCGGAGGATCCATCCCAGCTGCTGGTATTACTCTCGGCACGAGCAAGATCCAGTCTGATCTCTCTTGGCGCCTTCCTTTGATCTTCCAAGCCGTCCCATCGTTCGTCGTCATTTGTTCTGTCTGGTTCCTCCCCGAGTCCCCCCGTTGGCTCATGGCCGCTTCTCGTGACGAAGAGGCCCGTGCTTTCCTCGTCCGCTACCACGGCGGAGGCGACCCAAACAGCCCTCTCGTCGAGCTCGAGTGGAACGAGTTCAAGGAGGGTATCGAGGTTGACGGTGCTGACAAGCGCTGGTGGGACTACTCCGGTCTCTTTGCCACCTCTGGTGCGCGCTGGCGTTCGCTCATGGTCCTGCTCATGGGTGTCTTTGGTCAATTCTCCGGTAACGGTCTCGGTTACTTCAACACTGAGATCTACAAGGCCGTCGGATACGACAACTACATGCAGTTCGTGCTCAACCTGGCCAACTCGTTCACCTCGGCATTTGGCGCTGGCTGTGGTGTTGCCCTCGCTGATCGCATGCCGCGTCGCAAGGTGCTCGTGTTCGGTACGGCCGTGTGCGCTGTGATGCTCGCCATCAACGGTGGTCTCTCGCCAAGTGGGCCAAGACCCCTGCTGATCAAAAGGATCTCAACGTTGGACGTGGTGCGGTCGCTGCGTTCTTCTGGTTCAACATCATATACTCGTTCGCGTACACCCCGCTCCAAGCCCTCTACCCCGTCGAATGCTTGCACACCAACAGCCGTGCAAAGGGTATGGCCATGTACGCCTTTGTCGTCAACTGCATCTCGTTCATCAACTTGTATGCTGGTCCTATCGCTCTCCAGAACATTGTGAGTTTATCAAGCACATACCACTGTAATTCGATTGCTGATATGCTATTGCAGAAATACAACTACATCTTCATCTTTGTGGGTTGGGATCTTGTCGAATCCGTCTTGTGGTACTTCCTTTGCGTTGAGACTGTTGGCCGCACTCTCGAAGAGCTCGAAGAAATCTTTGGCTCCGAGAACCCTGTTGCCGCTTCCAAGGCAAAGAGAAAGGTTGCTGTCAAGGAAAGCGGTGGGATCGCAGTTGTCGACCAGACCTATTAAGCAAATGTCCGAGTCTTTTTCTTTAGTGGCTTTTCGTTTTCTCTCCCCACTTATCGGTCAGGCTGATGGATTTGTGTTGTGAACGTTGACATGACTTTTGTGATGTTCTTATTATGTCTGTACTATACTGGAAATCAAAATGTTTGAATTCCGCATCCGCGTTGCGTTCCAATTACTAGAGCAGAGCATAAAATCGTTTAGATCCTTCAGGTCATGCAGCTGGGCACCGGGCCATCCTCGTTTCTCCACCCACAAGTGATGAATAGGTGCGCCATGTGCACATCAACGACGGGACATCCTCGCCCGCGCTTGGAGTAGGGATCTTTCGGGGCTGGCACTATATTGCTTCTGCTTCTTACCAGCCTATGAATGGGGCGGGCGTTTCGGGCAGCCTGTGCGATGCACGACGATCACGATGCCGCCGCGTCGATTCCTGATATAAGCTCAAAGTATTGGCATTGACCAGCCCTTATCTTGGATAGAACGCTAGTATATGCGTGGTATCATAGTGTACCGATGTTCTTTCGGCGCCGAGGGATGTTCTTCGAGGACAAGGGCTGGGTCGTTTCACATCATTTCCGACATTTATGAAAGAAGATCCAAATCGGTGTTCTAGATGTATGCGTCCACGTGATATTACCGATTGCCCAAATGATGTATGGCTTATGCATCAATCACGACGATCGTGCATTGGTAAGCTATATGCCGATGAACGAGCGCGGCACTCGTTTTCCCACCGTCTAGGCAGTCGAACCTAAAATCGTTTCATAACACACCTGTCCCTCCAATCGTAAACCACGATGGCGCAACTATCGGTCCCACCTGGATTCTACTCGTACTCTAAACTCAAAGTCCTGCACTACGGACCAGGCTCGCTTTCGCGCCTCCCCGAAACGCTCAAAAGCCTCGGCAGTTCGCGCGCTCTCATTCTTACCGGTAAATCTGTTTCCAAATCGCCCGTGTTTGAAGAGACGTCCGAGGCCCTTGGTACTGCGCATGTCGCGAGTTTTACCGACATTGGACAGCATACGCCGGTTGCTGGGATCAAGAATGCGCTCAAGGTGTTGGAGGAGACCAAGGCGGACGTGATTGTTGCGCTTGGGGGTGGGAGTCCGATCGATGCTGCCAAGGCGATTAGTTATTACAGACGTGAGGAGAAAGGGGAGAGTGTGGGATTTTTGAAGATTATTGCTGTTCCTACTACATTGAGTGCTGCTGGTAAGCTTGTCGGCTATCTACAGAGCTCGCTGGAGACTGATTGGAAAATAGAATATACGATGAATGCGGGGTACACGAGCGAGGAGGGACACAAGGTACGCAAGTGCTTCACTTATGCTAGGATAATCACATTCAAGGACGGCGTGGCTATCAGGTATCAATCAACAATCCAGAGTTATGTCCTGATGTAGGTTCAATGAGGGATTTAATGAGCCCTACTGAATCGAATCCAGGCTGTGGTACTCGACGCCAATCTGACAGTGCATACTCCTGAACGACTTTGGCTCTCGACGGGAGTAAGAGCTTTAGACCACGCAGTCGAGGCGCTCTACCGGTAGCTGATTTATTTATCTCGAATACAAAAGATTAACCGGATTGCAGTTCCCCTCCGACGCCCTTTACTATCGTCGAATCGTCGCTATCAGCCATCCCACTTTTATTCGAGAACCTGTTGGCGTGCAAGAAGAACCCGTCCGACCTTGATGTAAGATACAAACTCCAGCTCGCATCTTATCTCTCCCTCGCTCCAAACCCCAAACCGGGCGCGCTGGGTTTGAGTCACTCGTTAGGCCACAAACTCGGTGCGACGTACCAGATTCCTCATGGGATAACCAGCTGTTTGACGTTGGCCAAGTCGGTCGAGCTCACTGCCAAGACGACGGACGCGTATAGCAAGCGGAATCTGGAGAGGGCTGTTCGGAGGTTGGAGGCTGAGGTCGAGGGACTGCCTCAGCCTGCGGAAAGGGCCGAGGGTGGAGTGTTGTTGGCTGGTTATATCGATGCGTTGGTGAAGGAGCTGGGTCTCAAATCGAGCCTGGAGGAGTGGAAGGTGCCCAAGGGCGATTTGGAGGGATTGCGAAGATGATGGAAAGGGAAAGCTGGCTGGGGGAGAGAATCAGCCGAGTGTTGCCCAAATCCACGACTTGCTCTCCTCGATTTGATGTGGACGTATTCAAATGTTGTATGGCATACTTAATCCATGCGATTCGTTGATGAATGCCAGAGGGTGTGGTCTTTCTGTCCACGCTCGTGTGTGTCAGAGTGTGTTAGAGAGTATGCCTAGCTGGTTAAAAAGGGGATAAAAAGGACACAAGTGGTGGGTATCTGGCCTGTCCAGAAGCACTTGGTTTGCTCTTGGAGTGATGTGCATACCTAAGCGAGGTTAATCAGGGCGAAGCGCCGAAAGGCTGTGCTCAGGGAAGAGGAAGTCTGGCGCTCTCGCGGTGCTGCCAAACTCTCTGATTGCGCGGTCATCGGTCTGGGGACTTGGAACACTGCTGGCTTTTTTGTGATCTGCGACGATGGAAGCACACACAGGCTCTGCGCCAAGCTCGCTGCCTGCTGAACCCCCCACCATCACCGTCGAGGAACACGTTGACGCGCCCGCCGTGGACGATGCTCAGGCAACAGAACAAGCAAACGAGAGCAATCCCGTGTCTCAGACGGCTGAACCCACATCTGCCACGGACTCTGAACCACCCGCCGCGTCTGCTGATACCTCCACGCAGCCCGAGCCGACAGTCGAAGCCACACCTGCACCAGAGACCACCCCCATACCCGACGCGATCGCCGAGGAGCCACAGAACACGAAAGAGCAGCCTGACCTCGAGACTTTGAACATATCTGGCGCGTCGAACAAGGACCTGCCCCTGCCCCCGGTCGAAGAATCTGCACCTGCGCCTACAAATGAGTCTACGGACGAGTCCGCACAAGAACAGGCTGAACATGCTCCCCAGGAAAACGGAACCACATCTGTCCCATTGCCAGATTCCCCAGAAGTGGTTGTCCGAGCCCCTTCAACGGACAGCCCCGGCTCCGCACCCACCGAGGTTGCTGCTGCCAACGATAGACCCGACTCGGTCCCGCCACCCATCCCGGAGAAGATCAAAAGCCCGATCGACAGGTCATCAGCTGCTGGCTTCTCGCAGCATCGCAATGCCTCGGTATCATCCGTGCGAACGTCCACACCCGGCCCTGGCTCTGCACCGCGCCATTCCATCTCTTCTTCCCTTCCCGACCGTCGCTCGTCAGCTGCGTCGCTTGCCTCACATCGAACCAATGGTTCCCGGACGTTTGTATCTCCCGTGGTGTTTACCTCCGCGCTCGAGACTATAGCAGCCTCCCGTGAAGCCAAGCGTTCGACGCCTTTTAAAGATTCAGTCGCCCACGCGTTAGAACTAGTCAAGTCTGGACGAAGTGCAGAACGTCCTCGAGAGATATTTGAACCACTTCGGATGGCGGTTGAGACGCACAACGAAAAGCTGATGATTACCGGGCTGGATTGTATCGCCAAGTTGGTCTCACATGGGTTCTTTGCCGAAGATGTCTTGCCTGAGCACGCGTACAATTCCCCTCCCCCGTCTCCTGCTCCAGGTGCAACGCCTAGCTCGGCCGAGGGCCATCCTCCAGCACAGATGCCTCTTGCGGATTTGGTCACCAATACTATTACATCGGCTTACACAGACTCGACGCCTGATGCTGTCTCGCTCCAAATCGTCAAAGCACTCCTCTCCCTTGTTTTATCATCCACGATCCTGGTTCATCATTCCTCCCTTCTCAAATCTGTCCGAACCGTGTACAACGTATTCCTGCTGAGCAACGACCCAGTCAATCAAATGGTCGCCCAAGGTGGGTTGACCCAGATGGTTAACCATGTGTTTGCACGGTGCAAGGTTGGAGAGGGCGCTTCGGGATTGGACAGTGCGATGCCCAGCCGACCCGCCTCGCGTGGTCCACCCGGTGCAGCCAGCGTAAAGGGTGGGAACACATCTGCATCGGCTTCTGTTACATCGCTCGGGGTACCTTCTCAGTCTCAGCCAGGCGCAGTAAATGGCGATGAGCCAAGGGAGCAAACACCAATTGAGTCATCTGCGCCTCCTACCACGGACGGCCCTTCACCAAGCAATGGAAATGGTACAAGTACGGAGGCCTCTACAGGAGACCTCGAGATTGCGGTCCCCGCCGACGATTCTGAGACGGTTGCTTCGCCCGGCCCGCAGGAGTCGCCTGAAGGGATCCCCAGGAGAATGTGAGTCACATGCGCGATATTTTCATCCAAGCTATTGTTGACGCCTTTACTAGTGCAATATTCGAAGGTCCAAATCCGAATGATGAACTTAGGACGGCTGTCATGGGTCCGACTGGTCGACCGATTTCGAACAATGACCTTTTTGTCAAGGATGCATTCTTGGTGTTTAGGGCATTGTGCAAGTTGACGATGAAGCCTTTGGGATCTGATAGGTTCGTTTTCTCCATCTTGCACATTCTACTCGGCTAAATGCTCTGGCTAACCGCAGCGAACGTGAATTAAAATCCCATGCAATGCGTTCCAAGCTTTTGTCCCTTCATCTCGTGCTTACCGTCTTGGATAACCACATGCCGCTTTTTGTCGACCCGCACGCTCTCATCTTTTCGAATTCGAACAATGAAGCGACAACGCCGTTTTTGCAAGCGGTGAAGCAATATCTGTGTCTAGCTCTCAGCCGGAATGCAATTAGCTCCGTCCCACAGGTGTTTGACATCAGCGTAGAAATCTTTTGGAGGATTTTGAATGGATTAAGGACGAAGCTTAAGGTGCGCCGTTGCTCGCATTTCCAGAAATCGATTGGCCGCTAACATGGGATACAGAAAGAGATTGAAGTGCTGTTCGTTGAGATCTTTATCCCGATCATGGAGATGCGCCAGGCCACGGCGAAGCAAAAGTCGACGATCCTAACCATGTTTGCCAAGCTCTGTAAGGATCCCCAAGCACTAGTTGATATCTACCTCAATTACGATTGCGATCGAGAGGCTTTGGAGAACATCTATGAACGGTTTGTATCTTTCTTATTGTTTTGTTACCTTTCTGACTATCTATCCATTGGCAGGCTTATGAACACAATTTCCAAGGCTGCTACTACTCAAGCTGCACCGCTTCCCAAGGGCGCTGAGACGTCCGGACCCAACCTTCAGGCTGGCCATACTGGCTCATCTTCAATGCCTCCATCTCTGAGTACTACCGCATTAACGCCCTCTGGCGGTGCAAACGCTTCGACGGCCGCCGAGATTCAGCTCAACCGCCAAGGCCTCGAGTGCCTGGTTTCTGTTTTGCGTTCGCTCGTCACATGGGGAACTGGCAGCGACAAGATTCCAGCCGACGGTGTTTTGGGCCAAAAGTCATCCGAGTCGCGACACGAGAGTGCAAACGGAAGCGAGGGTGCTATCTCTGGGTTGAGCGAAGCCGGCAAAACGTCCACACCTGACTTGGCGGATGATCCTGAAAAGTTTGAGACTGCCAGGCATAGGAAGACCATGTTGCTCGAGGGGATTAAGCGGTTTAACTTTAAGCAAAAGAAGGTGGGTTTCTTGGAGGTTTTTTATTATTATTGTTATTATTTTTTCGTCAAAGTGGTGGCTGAATATCGTGTAGGGTATCGAGTTCTTGTTGGAGAAAGGGTTTATTCCGAGTCCTGCGCCTACGGACATTGCCAAATTCTTGCTTACCACGGATGGTTTAAGCAAAGCTGCCGTGGGAGAATATCTCGGAGAAGGGTGAGTGCATTGTATTCTCATTTTGGCATTTGAATTGACCACTCTGAATTATAGGGATGAGCGAAACGTAGCGATCATGCACGCCTTTGTTGACTTTATGGACTTTACCGGTCTGACTTTTGTCGAAGCATTACGAACATTTTTGCAGGCTTTCCGACTGCCGGGAGAATCCCAGAAGATCGATCGTTTCATGCTCAAGTTTGCAGCAAGATATGTTGCACAGAACCCCAAGTCCGTGTTCAGAGACGCTGGTGTGTGAATGGCCCGCTTGCAGTTGTGCTACCTGGATATTAAGTTGTCTTGTTGTCTAGACCCTGCATATGTGCTTGCCTATTCGGTCGTCATGCTTAACACCGATGCGCATAGTCCTCAGGTGAAGAAGCGGATGACCAAGCAAGACTTTATCAAGAACAACCGGGGGATCAACGATGGCAGCGACTTGCCCGAGGAGCTGTTATCCGAGGTTTATGATGACATCCAGTCGAAGGAGATTAGGATGAAGGATGAAGAGGAGGCCATTGCGCTACAATCTATCAATACTCCTTCGGCTGGACTTGCCGGTGCTATTGCGAATGTCGGACGAGACTTGGCAAAGGAGGTATACGTGATGCAGACGACTGGAATGGCGAACAAGACCGAGGTGCGTTTAGTTTACGATGGAACTATCAAGTGACTGATGAGCTGCCAGGCTCTACTCAAAACGATGATGCGCTCGCAACGTAAAGGAAACTCTTCCGATCAATTCTTCAGCGCGTCGCATTCCATTCACGTCAAGCCAATGTTCGAGGTTGCATGGATGCCGTTTATCGCCGGCCTATCGACGATGCAGAACACGGACGACATGGAGCTCATCGTGCTTTGCTTGGATGGCTTCAAACAAGCGATCAAGATTGCGTGCTTCTTTGACTTGGAGCTAGAGCGCAACGCGTTCGTTACGACGCTCGCCAAATTTACATATCTGAATAACTTGGGCGAGATGAAGACGAAGAACATGGAAGCCATCAAAGCGCTGTTGGACGTTGCTGTTTCGGATGGCAATCATCTGAGGGGATCGTGGCATGATGTTCTCACTTGTGTGAGCCAGCTCGAGCGGATGTCACTTATTGGACCGAAAGGAGACGGATACGCGCAAAGGGTATTTTGGTTTGGTCAACTCAGAACAAGACCGAGTACTAACAGGGTTGCAGCAAAACCAAGAGTCGAAAGCTGCCCGCAGAAGAATTGGCCAACGAGAGTCGGTCCAGGCATATCACTGTTGCGGCCGACATGGTGTTTTCCTTGAGCCATTACTTATCAGGAGTAAGTCCAATACGCTTTAGCTGACCCACGCTCACTTAGGGGGGTTCTAGTCTGCGATCCAAGACTTTGTGCAAGCACTCAGCGATGTTTCTTGGGAAGAAATCCAAAATGCGAGTTCCTCGGAGCAACCTCGACTGTTTAGCTTGCAAAAGCTGGTGGACATCTCGTACTACAACATGAATCGTATTCGTTTGGAGTGGTCGAATATGTGGATTATCCTGGTGAACATTTCAACCGAGTCTGTTGTCATACGAATCCCACAGTCTCTTTCTTTGCTCTGGACGCTTTACGACAGCTTGCTATGCGATTCTTGGAAAAGGAAGAACTTGCGAATTTTAGATTCCAAAAAGAGTTCCTGAAGCCGTTTGAGTATACCATGGGCCACAACAATAACCCAGACGCCAGAGACCTGGTTAGTAGCCAAAGTCTGTCACTGCAACCACACCTCGTTGGATTAATTTCATGTTCCGCAGGTATTGCAATGTCTTCACCAGATGATCCAAACCCGGGTTCAGAACATTCGCTCGGGATGGCGAACGATGTTTGGCGTTTTTGCAGAAGCGTCCAAAGTGCTGACGGGTGAGTCTAGATGTGGATCTAGGGTGACACATACAATAACAGATTACCCGTTTGCCCAGAATCTGTCGCCCAGCATGCATTCGAGATTGTCTCTAGCCTCAACAAGGATCATTTTGGTGCTGTAGTCCGAAACGGAGCTTTTGCGGACTTGACTGTATGCATCACGGACTTTTGCAAAGTCACTAAGTTCCAAAAGATTAGTCTCCTGGCCATCAACATGCTTCGTGGAATCATCCCAACCATGCTCAACCACCCCGATTGTGCATTGAACGTCAATCCGCCGTCACCTCGCCATGACACCAACGGTATGCAACTTGCTGAAGATCCACTCGTCAAGTTCTGGTTCCCGGTTTTGTTCTCGTTTTACAATATCATCATGGAAGCAGAGGATCTCGAAGTGAGGAAAATGTAAGCGTTTTGGACCCGAACCAAGGACTATGCTCATTGAATGCATGCACGTAGGGCATTGAACTCTCTGTTCAGCTCTCTCAAAAAGCATGGGACGACTTTCCCTCCCGACTTTTGGGATCACGTTTGCCAAAAGCTGTTGTTCCCTATTTTTGACGTCCTGAAGAACAGCCAGGAAATGAGTCGCCTTTCGACTGCGGAGGATATGAATATTTGGGTATCGACAACCATGATCCAAGCACTTCGGGAATTGGTCGATCTCTACACTCATTTCTTCGATCTCTTGGCTCGATCACTTGGAGGCCTGCTTGACCTTCTTTCAGCTTGCATTCGTCTCAGTAAGCTTGCGCTCATTTACATCACTTTTTTGCTCATGTGTTATCGAAAGAAAACGACACAATCTCTCGCATCGGGACCTCGTGCTTGCAGCAACTTTTGGAGAATAACGCCCACAAGCTCAGCAATGCTCAGTGGGACACGGTTGTTATGACATTTTTACGATTATTCAAAGGGACAACGCCTCACCAGTTATTTGATGAAAGTCTTCGTGCGGAAGGCGAAATGGTGCCGCTCGCTGGGGATCGGGGTGAGTCAAATTCTCTGACTGTATTTGTCCGTATTGAACATGAAAAGAACAACAAGACGAGTCTTCTGGCCCGCTGTCGCCTCTCACCAATGAGACGCCAATCCACGGTCGTGACCGGTCTCGAGTCTTCAAGGATATCATCATGAAATGTGTCATTCAGCTTTTGCTCATTGAGACGACCAACGACCTCCTGCAGAACAAGGATGTCTATAGGACTATTCCCCCTGACCAGTTACTCAAATTGATGTCGGTCCTTGACCACAGCTATCAATTTGCTCGCAGCTTCAACGCGGACAAGGAACTGCGGACAGGTCTATGGAAAGTTGGTGGGTATCTTTTGTTTGTTTCCCATCAGGGATTAGTTACTAACGCTTTTCACAGGATTTATGAAGCACTTACCCAACCTGTTAAAGCAAGAGTCATCCAGTGCATCCTGCTTGATCAGCATTTCGTTGAGGATGTACTACGACAAACGCCCCGAGTACCAGGCCCAGCATGCACAAGTCGCAGATCGGCTAATGCCGTGAGTTCAATCAATGTGCTCTTCTGTTAAGATCACTGACCGTTTTGTTTTCAGTCTTGGCCTACAAATAATCGAAGATTTCAATGGCCTACGTATGGAAGGTCAGGGTAAAAATGTGGCAACTTGGACTCCAGTGGTTGCAGAGATATTGCGTGGATTCCTGCACTTTGATGACCAGACCGTGAGTTTACTTGGTCGACTGCCGATTATTCAGAATACTGATAGCAGCCTAGTTTGCGAGGTACCTCCCTGCCCTATACCCGCTTGCAACCCAGCTTGTAGCCCGCGATACAGCTCCAGAAATTCGACAACCACTGTCCGATATTTTCGTTCGAGTTGGTCGCGCGAAAGGTGTCGTTGCTTAGATTTTGTATTCTCTATTTCGCGCTGTATCCGTCCTCGCCGTTGTGTTTGTGTTCTACAATGCTATAATAACTTGCACAGTCACAAATAACTTATCCGAGCGTGCGTGCTTAAATAACTCTGGCTCTCCTACGCCTCCTGTTCCAAGTCAAACACTTGGTCATTGCATCCTACTTCCTACTCAGTACCCAGGTCTTATTTTACCTGAACACAACATCGTGGGCTATGCTGGGGCCTGCTTGTTATCTAGTCAAACGCACGATGGCATCTCATTTGAGAGTGCCAAACAAAATGGATAATAGGGAGACGGGATCAGCTTGTTGGATATTTATTTCTCTTCGACTTGATCTTGGCCGAAACAAGAACGACTGTCTGAATGGAGCCACAGAAGTTTTACGTTCTATTACTTGATGATTCGCGCGCATCAACATGCATGTTCGCCCAGCACAAACCGACAGCGTTGCCAGACACACAAAGGTTCACCTGCAGGTTCTTTCCGAAAGATTTGGGCGTCTATCAGCCGAACGGGTCCAGAGAAATGCATAGCTCTCTTGTATGCGTATGTGGCTTAGGTCCGCACTATCAAGATAAGATTATTATACAACGGTATTTGGCATTGAGATTAACTCGATATCATTCGTTCAGCCATGGGTTCAGTATGGATCGCGCATCTGAGCCTATTGCAGCAGCGGGAGCAGCATGACGGAGAAAACAAGCACATTATCATTCGTCTTTTACTCGCATGCAGCGATAGATTGCTCTCAAGCATCAACTTGAACTGCCGCTTCGTATTTCCCCACGTATCGGTAAACTTATGTAGTTGCGAGCACGGGACTGAGGCTTGTAAGGTTCATATATGTGTACCGGGATCGCAGAACTTGGACGCTCTGGGGCCGGGAGGAGAATAAATAGACGTACACGGATCCTGACACTGAGCGGGGGAACTAGTCGCAAAGGCTGGCTTAGCGCCATATGCCAACATAAAAGCTAGACTAGCTCATGACCAACGGCTACTGCCTTTTTGACACTTGCTAAAGGTAAGATCGCTCCATCATCACTTCCGCCGCCGAGAGCCTCTCGATCGTGATGCGGGTACAGCTCTGATGTGACATGATACCATATCCAGCCGCCGACACACGTTCACCCGGGTTTTGTTGGAGGAACTTGTAGAGCATTGACTCATTAATATTATTCAACATCACTCGGTTTTGTTGGTTTGCTTACGGCTAGCTTAAGTTCGTATCGACACACAGCCACCCAGCCGGTTCGCCAACGACGTATTGTCATGTTGGTGTGTTCAACCTTCAGACATATTTGACATAATCCTAAATGCGGTTACTTCGGGTCACACTGAGCAGCATAGACGCGGAACGTATATCGTGGCACAGGTAGAATCACAGTAGATAGGTTTCTGCAGAGCATGTGCGTCACATTGTGTCGCATCGAGCTCGGTTGCTTCCATGACATCCTTGTGGGATGGTGCTCTAGGTCATTGCTGGATCGATGGTCTCGTGCCCTTTGATAAATCTTATTGGAGACCTAGGGGCGATTGAAGTAACTCATGTGTCTATAGTACTTCAGAACATGTCTGAAAACGCCAATTTGGGTATTACCTGCTCTGGCGTAAGAACAACCAGAAGTTCAAAATTCACGGTTCACACAACAGCAGAACATGCGCCATTTAGAATAACTAGTAAACATCAGATTTCGACCTGCTTTTTCTTGCCAAAAAAATCGTCAATCGTTTTCTTCCTTGGGGATTTCGTCTTTGGTATAGTTCATTCAATCGCCATATCTATAGTAACCCAACCCATGCGCCACTCACCTGTTGTTTGGGCTGTGTCAATCCGTTTTCTCGCTTCCTCCACTTGCGGGTCTGATCGATCACCACCCCGTCGTCCGAGTCTGAGCTCGAGTCTGAACTGATCAGCAACGGGGTTGAGCTTTACGCTTTGTTGATTTGGAAGGACTAGGTGGTGATTCGACTTTTGTTTTTTTCGGAGATGGCTTTATTTGACTCGACACGGTGGAGGATTCTATTCGACGCGGTGTTGGTGAAGAGCTTTCAACCTTAATTTTAACGTGTTCCTCGCTGGAAGAGTCTGAAAGCACTTGAGTTGGCTCGGACGAGGGCCCCATTTTTGTCCCGGCTTTATTTGTGGTGGGTATGGGCAAGCGACCTAAACTAGGGGAAATTGGCCCACCTTTTTGAGCCATTTTGCTCATCATGGCTTTGAGGCCATCTTTCCGCTCCTTGATTGGCTCAACAAACGAAGGATCCTCATTTCCTACCTTGCCTACTGCTGATGGGACTTCGTAGCTAATAATTGTTAGCTCTCCTTGATACGTAAAAAAGGGGGACGGTACTACTCACCAAACCAGTTCCCCTTCATAAGGCTTCGACAGCTCCTCCAAAACCTCTGGCCTCCACTTTTTCCCACCCCCTGCCTCTAGCCACCTGATTGCTTGTTTCCCATCCAATATGACCGGCATTCGGTCATGCAAAAACGTCAGTTGTTGGTTTGCCTCGGTCGTGAGTATGGTGCATGTGTACGTCTGCTTGGGTGTCGTTTTGACAATCTCGTAAAACCCGGCAAGGAGCATTAAGCGGTTATCTGGACGCTTGATGTAGTGAGGTGATCGTTTCGAGCCACGTTTGTACCATTCGTAGTAACTAGCGCGTAACAAGACGGTAAGGTGGGCCCAGCCACAAATAAGCTGAGGAAAGCGCACCCCTCACAAATAACTAAACAGTGCTTATCCCCCCGTACAGTGTTCCATATGGCGAGGTTCCCTGTAGGACCACATCGGACCGCGCATTGATCGGATTCTTGAATGAGAATGAGCTAGGGTCGCACCATCGAGCCTGGAGCCCCCATTGCTGTTCCGTAGCTCTTTGAGCCGTAACGCTGACGCGATAGAGTAAATAAACAAACCATTGTTTTTAATATTACATCCTGTTGACCTTGTCCGTTTGGCTGCTGGAGGAGGGCAAGCACCTGAGTTTGTGGAGCCACATTGTAGCTTTGATTAATTATGTTTAATTAAGTCAACTGGACGGGTGGCTAGTTCAGTTCATACCGTGGGTGAAACTGGTCTGGAAAGGGTATATATTGATTAAAGTAGCCTTATGAAAGGTCTATTGATTTAAAACGTACCTTCGTCGTCCCATCGTCTTGGAGGAACATCCGGATATTCATTCGCCACACGGTCCATATACTAACCGGCTCACGGCCTTCGATTTGGTTTCACGCGTCTAATGCACGACCAAACGTACTTACAAAGTTTCTGAGTGCAAACCTGCCACACATCCTGATCGCGACGTCGTAAACAGCAATGTGGAGATAGTCGTGACGCACTAGAGGGAAAACAGCGAAATGATCGCCTAAACCAGAGAACAAGCGCCGATCTCGAAGATATCGACTTGTGGCGTATATGCAAATCAAACTTGGGTAAACAAAGCATACATGATTGCCGCTTTACACAAACGCCTTGCTATATACATCCTCCCCCACAATTTTTCCCAAACCCTTTAGCTTGTCCTTTAACCAGTCCTCACGGTTTCGGTTTCCCTCGCTGCGACTCGCACACATGCACCTGTAGCAGGATCAGTCAAAGGGCTAAACGACCAGATAAGGCCTCAGGTTCGGCACGTTGGCGTTGGGATATGAGAGAATACGACGATCGAAGCGAATCAATCAGTTCTTCTGTCCAGGGTCCTATTAGGAGAAGTGTTGCGTAGCATGCATAAGGGGCGAGTCGATCCTTCAGGGTGCGCGATGGCAACCCAGCTTTGTTCTGAGATTCGTCGGGTGTGTTTTCGAGGAGCATCACATCTCTTGCAACCCTCTTGCCCCCAAAAAACACCTCGTTCCGGCTATAATAGCGCTCGAACGCCCATTGCTCTCCTCGAGCCATACGCCCGGACGTAAACCAATCGAGTAAAACGAGAGACGAGGTCGGTTCAAGGTTGAACGTTTGAATCTGCGTGTAAGATGCCGATTCAAACGGGGTGACAGGATCGGGGAGGAGGAGGAACAAGGCATGTGCCGAAAGAGAGGCAGTAAGATGCTGTGAAGTCGGATTGCTGTTCGTAGGCCCGATAGAGGCAAGACGGTGTCTGTCGGATAGACTGCGAAACTTGAAGATTTTTGTCGAGCCCTGTGTGCAAATCAATCACCCTTTGTCACTCAAAACGAGCATTTGGACAAACCTGAGTTAGGAAAACTAGCCCCGCAGCTTCCTCCACCCGTACGTCCAAATCGATTCTGATCCGTTGAAACATATATGAGTGACCTTCGATGTGTGCACACACGCCAAAGAACGAACCTCCTGACCTGTCTCCACTCACAAGCCCACCACCATACGAAAGTACGTATGCGATCGCGCTCGGGATCTGACTCCCGGACGAAGGGATGTTGGGCGAAAGGAGTTTCAAAGGGTAGGTATATGAGAGTTCACTGAAGTGGGGTTGGCCAGCAAAAGTATGGATATATGCTTTCCGGTACCATGCTGGGATATACGGTCTGGGGTGGGGTGGGACATTTTGTCGCGACCCAGTTGAGCTGAGAAGAACGGAAGAGTAGATGCTATCGGATTCCTTGTTTATGAAAGTAGCCGCTTGGCGCTATGTGCAAAATCCAACTATCATGTGGGAGCGTGGATTACAATCAAGAAAAAAAGAGCTGTGATAAAAAAAAATCCAGAGAACGAAAGAAAGATAGGTAAGAAAAACCATGAGGAAAGAGCCGTCCCACGCGTAAAAATCCATCTTCATGGTCCATGTATAAAAGCAGTATTTTAGATAAGAACGTATGCTATGGAGCAGTGGATATCGCATACAGTCAGCCGACGGACACGAGCGGGGTGACTGCATATATACAATAGTATGCTAGGTGAAATCTGGTGAACATATGCGGGTCCATACCAAAGACATGCACAAGAGAAAGAAAAAGACACATACCCTGCCGCATATCCCAGTCTTAACCCGTCGTCGCTGCTGGATTGCTCGTCACCGCTAGATTGTTTAGCTCCCTTCCTATCCTTGTCTTCAAATCTAGCCAATTAGTACAAACACGCCTAAGCGCAGCTCTGGGTGTAAGTACTGCTGGAGAAGAACCTGGTCGGACCTCGTGCGTGAAGAGCTCCATGGTAGCAGTCACGATTACGCTTAACGCCCCAAGCGTAGTCTCAAGGGCAATCTTGACCTGTTTACCTAGCCCCGGAATGGCTCCTACGACAATAATAGCCAGCAATAGAGCGGTTTGATTACGAGGAGACACCGCCGCCAGTTTTTCCACCATGACCTCGATGGCTCAGATTCATCGAGGTAATGTGTCAACCTTTCGAGTAGCTCCGTCAAATTTTCAAAATGCTCTCGTGCCTCGTTCGTTGGGTTGATGATCGCGGAAGCCGCTACTATCTGCCCGTCAAAAAGGCTGAGTTCCGAGAGTTTCCTTCGCAAGGCTTCAGCCGCAGAGATTACACTGTTGATGTGGTCGGCGTTCCCACGACGGTGCTTGCGTCTGCGAAGCCGACGTTTGGATGCAGCTCGTTGCTCTGCAAGTCGCGCTTCCGGCTGGTCAGACCGCACGGTGTGATGGTGAAGTTCACCCAGTACCCTAATTCGTTAGCGGAAGGGCAATAGGAGATAAAAACGATGGGTAGTCTGGATTACTTACCGACGAAGTTCGACAACTATTTCATCCAATTCATTACAGCATTGACCAAGTCTCGGACATGAACAGGTTGTCAAGTTTCGTTTGCCCATCGTATGTGCATGGATAACTTGAAATGTAAGGACACAGATTGAATAACAGCTGAAGTGTGTGAGGGTTAAGAGCTCTCTATATTATAGGAAAGGCCGATGCTGCGAGGGATTCATATGGAGCGATGCGAGTAAATGGTCCCGGAGCGGTTGAATCCCATAAAGCACGGCTCGCGAACAAACCGAACATATGCGCCAGGTTTTTCTCAAGTTGGCTATTACCCCTGGGCGTCTCTGGCTTGGATTTATGTATCCACGATGAACACCGATGCTGAGGTTCCTAGCATAGCTAGTCGATCCGTGCCTCTTCGGTCTCCACTCGATCATGATCCCAAAACAGATGGTTCCGAACCGAATAACCCGCAGCCCTTTGTCGATCGGATTGGAAAGTTACACAAAACAGGATCGGTGGGCGTCTCTGCCCATCCCAACACACTAGATACACAGAAACATGAAGGCTTTAGCCATAAGACTAATACATCGTGAGACATCATGCTCAATCAGATCCCGCGCACCTATGTCGGAGCGTCAATTTACTTACTCTCTTCTATCTTTAAAACGTTTTTTGCCCAAATACCATTTTCTGGGGAGTCCGATGCCGGGCGTGATCGCATGCGTGATTTTATAGTATAATGGGCTTGTGAATGGGGAGAGTTCAGGGAATTCGCTCCTTGGTGTGTGGGGCCGGATCGAAAGAAAACGACGTACGTTGCAATGAAATAGGATCGATTGGGATGTATGAGTACAGAAATGCAAAGAACCGCTTCGACAGGCAGTGATAAATCGAGTTTGCATCGGGGCTCAAAGAAAGGCCTCGTGCTCCGTGTCGGATCCAAAAAATAATGAAGGCTTCCTAACAAATGCACGAATATATGCGCTGCCGGCGCTCTGCTGAAATTTACTTGCATAAGAAAAAGGGAATTTTCGTCGCAACACAGTCGTATGAGGAGGGCGGGGCAGTAGACACCATGAATTTCTGGCCGCGGTGACATATTATAACCGAGATATATATGCGTTATATTGTAAGTTCTCGCTCGTTCTCTTTTCACGTTTTCGCTTATATCTGCATTTGAACTGAAATTTCCTTAGTTCCCGGCTGTGTATCGAGCGGTTCGACCCGGCGACGACAAAGCAGCTAAAACTGTATGCTAAAAATGGGACACACGTGACATCTAATGAATGTAGTCGTGTCTTACAGCACTTCTGTAGGACTCAGATGTATCTTGACATCAAGTTTGTAAATCAATGTAAGCGCTGGATTATTCAATCCGTGTACAATATATATTCACGTAGACGAATCACCAAAGGCCTCGGCCACATTTCGAATCGGAACGGAGCTACATGGATCCTATGCCAAGTGCCTTGGCGCTGACTCTAGCATACGACAAGAACAACTCAACAAGAGCTGAGTGATTACTAAAAGCCGACTGGAGCGATGGCGAGTGTGAGTTATTACGTCGAGTCCGAGTAAAATTCTGGAGAGTGTCTATAGCCAGGGTAAGCCAACTTTGTTGTAAACCCATGACAGTCGATTTGCGTCTATTTATACTCCAAGAAGCTTTACACTCCAGATCGAACGTTAATTGAATAACCCCAGCACATTCCATCGGGCTCTGTACTCGAGTCTATCCACCGAGGTACGCTCGACCTCAAGGCCCCGCACCAGCCCCCAATCCAAGTCTCCCAGGCTCGAAGGTGCGCATATGCGCGCCGGCGTAACAATTTTTGAGCATTTCGTGACCAGAGAAAGATGATTACATAGATCCTGACATCGAGGGTTGCGGAGAATACGCTTACTTGACCTACAGCATGAATAAATGAGGTTTCTCGAGGAAGCCCAAGAGATGCCGCAACGGCACATCGGTGTCCAGTACTCCAAAAATGGGGCTGCATTGGCCGATAGGATCAATGCACAAGACCTGAGTCGGCGCAAGGCTGACCGATCTCGCAAAACCCGTGATTTTCCGCGAGATCTGCACGTCCCGGGACTGGGGGATGACATGAAAAGGGATGTCTAGCTCGGTCTTACCCACGCTCATGCCAGAGATGTAGCAAATTACACATTGCGATAAATAAACAAAAGATTGGGTTCAATAACTCATTGTTGAAGGAGGGGGGATAATTCGAAGCAGAAGAAGTTGAAAAAAAAACACCATCTGAACATTTCAGCGTGAAAGCCCGTTTCAGACAACAGCATACATGGTGGAGGGATATATAACACTAGCTACCAATAAGAAGTGATGCACGAACCGTACAAACCCATTCACAATGGACCCTAAGCAATGGAAAACGGTGAAGCATGAGATTAGGAGTGAAGGGGCTTGTTCGTGAGCTCGGTGACCTCGTTGTTTATCCTGCCTTGCAAGCTTAACCAAAGAGTAAAAACGTGGTCAAGAACGTGCTGGCGTGTAAGCAATGGAGCCATATTTGGTCTCTGCTCGAAAATTTCAAGAATCGACTCCACAACTGCGTCTAATCCGCTAAATAGATGACGAGTACGATTCTGACAACCCTACCTATCGTTGGAATGACTGGTATGATGATTACCAGTAGTGTAAGAAACACTCCACATATGCGTAGTGCCTTTCACCAGTCTTTCCAACGAGGGGAAGGATCCCCGAGGAGATACTTTAAAATCTTCAGCCCCTCTATCAGTTGTGCGGATTCCTCTAGCATTAAATCCAAGTTATTGCTAGGTGCTACCGAGAGTCTGTGAAGAAGACGCATGAGTTTTCGAACTCGGTCGTGCAGGACTTTAGCTGCATATATCGCATCCGATACTTCACTGATCGGGTCCCGATCGTAACCAGCTCGGTGAAGAACTCGTATAGGTAACATTTCCGTCTGGTCAGGATGGCTGAGCTGATATAAAATACTAAAACGAAGATACATGAAAAAGAGATACCGGCAATATAAAGCCACTCAACTGCCACCACCTGTTGATACCACGAATTGTCTCGTTGAATTCGCGACGGCACTGCCCGAGGGTGCGGTCGGGATATGGTCTGGGGGGCCACAAGGCCGTCATCGATGGGTTGACGGCTGGAACTCTTGCACTAACTTTGAGAATGACTGGCGCGTGCTTGAAAAAAAAAATCTCCCTGCCTTATATTTGTGAGTTTTGGCGTCCAGCGCGGTTGAAATCGACTCATACAAAAGACCCATTGTGCCAGGGTGACTCGATTTTGAAGCGTAACTTGCGAGCAGACCAAGTACATGCGTGCAGCTCTCATCTGATTGGCTGCTGCAGACGCCCTTGCCAGTGACCGCATATCCACGATTAGCACCGACAGTGGAAATCCTATCAAAGTTGGGGTGTCCGAAGCTCGACGGTGCCCACTCGGTGATGATGCCAAGGATATGGTTGCGCCCCGATAAGGGGCTCACAGCTTTTTGTTGTTCGGGGTCGAAGATTCTGTGCAAAACCAAGTGGGTCTGAAAGAATTCGACTGATTTTTGAGCTATGAAGAGTCGCCGTCTGTGGGTTGCGCATCACAATCAATCGAGGGTCGATCAGATCCTGCGCGCTTCTCGGGTTGTGGCGCCTGTTTGCTCTCGTCGACCACCTGCCACGATGCGGCTGCCGACACGACCAACGCCAACGCGGACGTTCCAGCTGAAACAACCCCGGCTCCGCCCCAACATCGCCCCATCTACGAAGCCTCGACCCAATTCAGAAACTGGCGATTCTCACCCGAACAGCTCGCCGCGAATCGCAAGTCGATTAATGAAGCTGCTGTAAACGGAATTCGCGAGCTGCTCGAAAAGGAATCGGTTAGTGTGTCTGTTGTGTCACTCGTGTTTGGGATTGTATTGATGTGAGGGTGGTTTAGTAGCCTGGGTCGTCCGAGGGTGTCAAGTTTTTGGATGCGGACGAGGAGCATGCGCTCGTCACGTATTATTGCCGCGTCGTCTCGTCAATGTGCGCTCGGATTGGGCTTGCCGAGGAGGTCGAGGCGACGGCTGTGAGCTATCTGAAGAGATTTTATTTGAAGAACACGGTCATGGATTGGCATCCCATGAATGTCATGTACGTGTTTTCTTGTTCTCGCTACAGCGAAAAAGGACTTAGTGTTACATAGGATTACAGTTCTTTTCCTAGCTACAAAGACGTGTAATATGCCCATCGCACTCGAGTACTACGTGTCCAAGCTTCCATCGGGCAAGACTTCTGCTCAAGACGTGCTCGATCTCGAGTTTTTGGTCGCCCAGAGTTGAGCTTCGAGTTTACGGTTTGGCATGCACATAAAGCGCTCTGGGGAATCGCGTTGGATCTTCAAGTGAGTCGCCATCTGAACCCATTCGAACCCCCAACCCCAACTCACGCACAAACGTCAACAGAGTCTCCCCGAACTCGACCAAGAATCCGCCAAGCGTGTCCACGCAGCTGCATTAGGACACATACGTTCCTCCCGTCTGACCGATGCCGAACTCATCTACACCCCTTCGCAAATCGCGATTGCATGCATCTATCTCGCCGACGGGCGCATGGCTGAGACGTACCTCGCGGCCAAGGGAAGCGCAAACATGCTCACGGTTGTGCAAGACGTGGCGAGTCTTATCGAGCGAGAGGGCAAGGGAGCGGATGTTGCTCTTGTCAAGGAGATCGATCGTCGGCTCAAGTTGTGCAAGAACCCGGAGAGGGTGCCGGGCACTAAGCTGTGAGTAATGCGTTCTCTCGGTTGTGTGTGTGGGGGGCGGGGGGCGGGGGTGGGGCATGGGGAATGGGGGTGATGGACGACTGATAAGTGAGAATGATTGATGACTCACAACTGGGTCTGTGCCTAGGTACGAAGCTCGACAAGCGAAGGCAGACGCTGCCGCGGAGAAAAAACGGAGCTTGAAAGCGGCCTCGACGCAAGAGTCGTTGAGGAGCCAAGAGGAGATGTTTGGGCCGTCGATTGCGTTGCCGGCGCCAGACGAGACGGAACGGAGCTAGTTGGCCGGTGGCGTGGTCCCCGTACGCGTCTAGGAGAGGCTTGGATGCGTGAGGATATCGGACATTACGTGCGGGCCGTATAATTACTTAATTCGTGTCGGTTGTACATACACGGAGATACAGAGCGGTTAGGGGCTGTATTGGTGGCCAAGGAAGTTGCGTCACGGGGCGAGGGTTAATTCGACGCGGCCGCTAGCCGGCGAAGAAGCAGACTAGTCCGAGGGGTTAGTGGCCCAGTGGTGGAGACGAGGAATGGGAGCAGTAATTGCGATTAATTGGATGTGGGATATAAAATGGACCAGGGCCATGAGAGGAATGGAATTTGATTACAAATGGCGCTTGTGGTTGAGCACTCGCTCCCTCCTCCGACCAAACCTACCCCGCTCGTGTGGATGGCCCCGACGGCACTCGTCAACGGCGCCTCGCCCGCGAGCACCGCCCTATCCATCGTCTCCGACCCCCCTGCAGACGACCCACAGCCCGTTGTCGACGCCGGCGCCTGCTCCGATCCCGACGTGCGCAACAAGGTCGACGAGCCGGTTGCCCCGGTCGTCGAGCCCGTAGCTGCCATGTCGACAGCAGAGGACGAACCTGGGCCACTGCCCGACACTGGAGTGCCGACGGTACGCATCACCGAGGCCTCACCGATAACGCCGTCGAGCCCGCGCCAGTCGACGCAGACCGACCCACTCCCACACGCGTCGCCTTCCCAGCGCGCGAGTTTGTCGGCGGCGACAGCCAACGCGGGAGCAAGCCCGAACCGAGGCAGACGGGCGACGATGGACGTGAGTTGTGTGTTGTTGGTGATAAACTTGTCGCTGATGGATCACTAGGCAAGAGCGTCGAACAGGCTCTCGGGATTTTTTTCCCAGTTGCTCACTGCTCGGCGCAATGACCAGCCGCCTCCGATGCCCTCGCCTGGCCTACGAGAGCGCTCGATGTCTCCGCCCGTCTCGCCTACGGCGCAGACGTTTACGCCCCCACCACGCCCGACAACCCCGCCCCCATGTCTCCCACCCCCAACACTTGCTGAACTCGGCCTCTCTCTGTCCGTTCTTACGCCGAGTCTAAACTCTGCTCAGTACGCGACACCCCCAACGAGCGGCACGTTCCTTGCACCGCACTATCTGCTGCTCTGCCATGCTCAAGGTCTCGACGTATTCCCCTTGGTCGGCCCGCCGGCTGCTCAGCCCTATGCACTGGTACGCCGAGTTGCTTTCAAGAGCGTGATTGTCATGGAAGAGCGTGGCGTCCTCGTTGCCATCGCCGGTCGTCGAGATGGTGTTCGCGTCTACGCACTCGAAGAGGTCCGCCGGGCTGTCGAGTGGCGCCTCGAGCTTGAAATCAAGCGCGAGGCAGAGTCGACTAGGCGGTCTAGAGAACTCGCCACCAAGGGCAAATCCAGGGCGAGTGTCCAACCTACCGCACCGGGCGTCAACATACCAGCGTCATCCTCTGCACCTTCTGCGCTCGGCTCGCCTCAACCAGCACCAGAGCCTGCTCAACCGCCGTTGCCGCCTCCTCCGAGCTACGCCTCAACTTTTGAACATCGGCCGTTGATCACTCGCGTGTCAACCACAAACCTCGCGGCAGTTGCAAATGCACAAGGCCGCACTCGTGGTGGCTCGCTCTCGAGCATTGTGGGACTCAATTCTCAATCTTCGATGCACGCTCTGGCTCGCGCGGGTGCCAGTAACCAGCAAAAACCGGACTGGGGTGACGTGCCTGGGAGTGACGACGAAGCTCTTGTTGCCGCCGGTCCAGAGGCTAGCGCCGCACTCGATGAGCGAACAAGCGCGGGTGGTCAAGCTCCAGCTCAGCCTCCGATTGCGGCCGTGAACTCGCCTCCACTCCAGATTGGCGGAGCAGGTCGACGTGCGACGGTGAGCGAGGCGAGTCCATCCGACCGTAGCGCCACGCTGTCCTCTATGCGTACCGCACTCGCCCATTCACGTTCGAACAATCTATTACCCCGAGCGCCTACGCTCCAACAGTCCGAACTTGGCCCGGGCGCGAGCGATGGCATCTCGTTTGCCGAAATGCTTAGAGAAAGCCGGCTACCGCCTCCCGATGTCGTGCCAAACCAGGCGGTACGGCGCGCCTCGGTAGTCATGCTCCAAAGTCAATCTCATCCGGTCTTCACTGGGAATGAGTTGGACCAAGTTAACGAGGACACGGATCACCCGTCGGGTGTGCCCGCTGACGAGAGTCCACGACCAAGGCGGTGGTCCTTTGTCGCGCCGTCATCCGCGTCGTTGCCTGACCCCATAACGGCCCCTCAACCGCCTACACCAGGCGAGCAACGACCAGCCACTCTGCCAGCACTGCCTCCACTCCCGCTTCCTTCGTCTCCCTCTGTCATATCACGAAATCCTCCGCCCCCGTCCCCACGTCCAGGCTCACACCGTTCAACACGTTCGCATCCGCTCCCCAACGGCCGTGCGGTTACACCCCCAATTCCGGCTCCCGGTCCATCATCACGAAGGCGGCTGTTGCCGAAACTGTTTGGTGCATTTGGGGGTGGAAAGAAGGGCAGGGACCGGAGTCGGGATCGGGCAGGGGCTTCAGGTGCTGGGCTCAATGGCGTGGCTGAGGTTGGGTCGGGCGCGGCTTCTGGTGAGAGCGCGCCAGGTGCCGCTGCCGCTGCCCCCAAGCTCGAGTACATCAAGCTGCCTGGGACCAAAGGCGCGATTATGATCAAGGCCGTTGAAACGGCGAAAAAGAGGTGCGTTGGCCATGTCTAATCACGAAGGATTTGGACTGATGTAAGGTGGCGAGCAGCTTCCTTGCTATCCTGTGTGGCGAATCAGGCGAAAAGGTTGAGCTTTTTGCTGGCACATATCGTACCGCGCTCGGTCTATCGCGTACGTTTATTCTTCCGGACTCGCCAAAGAGCCTCGAATTGCAGCTCCAGGGCGACGATCTCGTTGAAGTCTTTTTGGTCTTTGCCCAAAACGTGTTTGGGCTCGAACCCGCGACTGTGCGCGTGCGTGAAGTTAGGATTGGCCGAAACGAACGGCGCGCGGCAAGGAGACGGGCTCGAGCTGGTGCCGGGGGAGGTGGGAGTGGTTCGGGCAATGCACCGACTGAGAGGCACGAGGTTGAGCCGACGGTGGTGACTACTACAGTGTCGGTGGGGACCAATCCGCCTCCGCCCGCCGCGAGCGGGACAGGTTCGAGGAGGAGTGCGTCTCTCGCGCGACGGAGACGCGAGGTTTCGGGACGTGTGACACATAATCCCAACGGCGATGCATCGGCAGCGCTACCTCCCGCTTCGCCTATGCCCGTACCTGCGCCTAATACGACGGATCCACTTCTCGCGGAAGAAATGGCAGCACTCACGACCGCCCAGGCTGGCGCATACACGACATTCCAACAGTTGTCATTTGCACCCGCGTTTCCCCTCGCGACGATCGCGGACGACTATATCATTCCACCGACGTACTTGTCGTTTTGCGAGTACAGAGACCAATGGGAGCCGGATGCGGAGCGAGTTGTTGCTGCGCCACGCGAGTCCGACGAATCCGAGATTCGGTTGGTCGTTGTCAAGCGGGGAAAGAAGGATAAAGAGGCCGAGGAAATCGAGGAGGAGAGTCCGCGGGCGTCTGGGTCTGGGTCCGTCCCTAGGCGAGAAGATTCGCTCGAAGATGACCCTGCGCATGCTCTCCAGTTTGCACCTCCTCCGCAGCCGACTGTCGTCAAGTGGTTCTACCTCGATCCCAAGGGTGTCGTTCAAGGTTGGTTTTGCACTGATTGATTTTTTTTTTGCGTATATATGCTGATTATGTGATTAGGACCGTGGAAGCCTTCGATCATGCAGAATTGGTTGAGGGAAGGTTATCTTCCACCCGAGCTCCCTGTGCGTCGGGCCCACGAGACTGAGTATACTCTTTTGCGGGACTTGCGAATGCAGGTCGATGACCCGTCTGAGCCATTCAAACCCGTTGTTGAACGGCCACCCCCGCCTCCACCCCCGCAACCTGAGCCCGAGCCTGCGCCCGAGCCGGAAGCAGCACCTCAGACAACCGAACCCGAAGAGATCACGACAACGGTCGAAGTTATAGACGGAACATCGACTCAAGCGACTTCAACCGCTGACCCCACCTCACCATTTGGGCCGACCAAGGCGCTGCTCAAGCCCATCTCACTTCTCGCTCAGCCCCGGCATTTCGGTCCCCCGGCACTTTTCTACTGTTCGCGCGGTGGACACAGTACGACGGTCGTTGATCCACGAGGCCGGGCGGTGCTCAAGGGTCGGGTGCACTGGAGCTCCGACAACAGCATGGGCGACATTCAACGTGTCGAGGCATTTGATGTCGGTGACGGTGCGGTGCTTGTTGCACTCCGTCAGGGTGGGATCGAGGCGACCGATGTTGGGCAAGCACTATTGGAACCTGCAGACGAGTCTAGGACGGCGCTGCCAAACTACAAGGTCGTCCTGGAGCGATTAGTCGACGAAGTCCTTATGTCTGGCGATTGGGCACATCAGTCACGTCGGCTGGAGGCCCTGTTAGTTCCGCAAACGGGAAACGCCGGGCGGGAGCGAGTGGAGCCGCCGGGAAGAAACGTACGGCGTCATCCAAACAGAACGGAGCAAGTAATGTGGCGATCCAAGGCAACGATAGTGGAGACGAATCAGACGTCCACATCGCCCCCGAGGAGGAAGTCATATTCCTGGCAAGAGAAAAGGATAACGTGTATGTGTGTGAGCGAAGTGCGGGCAAGTTCCGCCTGTTACGACTATCCAAGACGAACCCGACTCCTGTTACCGGTGTTGATTAATCTTTTCATTTTTTGGGGGGGAACACTCTCGAGGCTTTCCCGTTTTCTTGCTTCATCAGCTCACACATCCCCCTGTTTCCTATTTTATAATAGTGCGCGTCCTCTGCCCTTATGCTTCTTGTACGTTTTGATCACCTCCCTCCCGTAGGTTGTCGGTTGTACATTCCCACCTGTCCTCTCTCGCTCTCTCTCACTCTCTCTCTTTCTCTCGCTTGCCATCCTCATGCATGTACAAGGAGTTATGCCCATTGCTACATTTTCTTTTAGTCTTTTACCCAATTCTTGTCATAAAAAAACACCCCGTGTTTCTCGTCTAGAGATGAATGCCAGTCGGTTCACTTTCTAATATTTGTCGTAAATACAAGATAAACGCATCCGTTAGAGTTTGGCGAGGCGGCTACGGAGTACATTCTGAAGGTGTGGGATATCAGCAACAGGTTTACGACAGACCGTGGTATTTCACCTTTTGGATCTTCCCGGTCCTGCCCGCGTGCTATCAGTTGGGATGTGGGGGGCGGTATTAGCGGACGAGACTTACGAAGTCTTGGGCAACTCGGGTACGATCTCCACCCATTCCGGGCATGCAAATCCAGGCAAGCGTGTCTTGGCATGCTCGCGGAGATCCTTTTCAAACTCGGCATTCTTACCCTTCCAGCGCCCGGCCTTGTGCGGATGAAGAATCACGTAGGCCATAGCGCGCTCGCCCCACCTTGGATGCGTGCGAGCTACGACGGCTACTTCGAGGACATCGGGGTGGGTCGAGAGCTCTGTTTCAAGACACGTGAGGTGTGAGAGGTGTGTATTCATGAGGCGCTCACCTTGCTCAATGGCCAGGGAAGATGCGTTCTAAAGGGGTCAGTGAGGCGAATAGCACAGGCGTTTGAAACACACCTCTCCGCCACTGTAACTTGTTAATAAAACGCATATACCCTGGAGTGTTTCGCTCACCTAATAATGATATCCTTGCTCCTATCCGTGATGGCAATGGTTCCATCAGGGTGCCTCACTGCCAAGTCGCCAGTCCAATAGTGACCACCTTGGAATGCCTTTTTTGTGGCTTCGGCATCGCGGAAATACTCGGGTATCACATCAGGACGCGGCCTATCAACATTCTTGCTCACTCACCTCCTTCATCACGATATTGCCACGAACGACGATCTCACCCACGGTCTTCCCATCAGCCGGTACATCCCGCAATACCTCTCCAGAGTCAGTGTATACGACCCGGCTTCATCTGCCGTTGCAAAGGCCTGCCCTTGGCGCGCTACAAACTTTGCACGCTCGTCGAGGGAGACGCGGCCCCACTCCGGCTGGGGATGATTCCGCGTAAAGGGGCCGTATGTCTGAAATAGGTTTAGCTATGGAGGCGAAAAAATAACCGCTGGACGCCCACCTCCCTAGAGTCGAGTTAGATACATCATGCAGGCCAGGATAAAAATTACATACGTGAGTCCGTATACGTGTGTGACATGAATGTTCTTTTTCTCGAGCTCCCCAATGAGATGTGCTGTTGGGGCCGAGCCAGCAACAATTGCTGTAACTCTGTGCTCCAATTTCCGGGCCTCCGGTGCGTTGACGATACCGATCTAGATGTCCTTGAGTATATAATGTGGCATGAGCTATATGCATTGTATTCACCTGCACAGTCGGGGCACCGCAGTAGTGAGTGACACCCGATTGAGTGAGATGTTTCCAAATAACCGAGTTCACAACAGTACGGATGGTGATCTGGTATTGGAAAACGTAATGAGCTTCTTTCAGGCGAAAAGGGCCAACCCGGGTCTACCTGGGTCGCAAAAGCAAACACATTTGCCCATGGATATGTCCACCCACATGCATGAAACATGGGTAAGATCCTTTCAACAGCTTAGCTGTGCCGGCGGGTATGGGCAATATTTTTACACACCAAAGGTATGTGGAGTCTCGTCGGATCCTTCGAGTAGCGGGATTAGCGCATGATGATTGAGTGGCAGAGAGTGACAGCGCTTACCGAGCTTCATACGCATTCGCCACCGCTGCCAGGTACGAACCTATGAAAAATTGTGCTCAGCTTACTGCTCCTCCTTTGCGATTGCTATTTACCTCTGAAAGTAGAAACTACCCCCTTCGGCTAGAACAACTATAAGCCGCGGCGTTATGTAGACATCAAAAGCGACTTACTCGCCCGGTAGTCCCGGATCTGGGCATATAGTCAGGTGAGATCATTCCATCGTAACGCTCCGGCTAGTCACTCACGTGTAGCACAAACTTGCGTTTGCGTTCTCATCGGGTTCCATGTCAAGCCCGCCCCAACCTTCTTCTCGGCTAAGTCTACGGCCTTCAGCTGAACCCCCGTTTGAGTGCCAGTCGTGGGTGCCTCAATGAAAAAACTCACTGAGATAGTCTTCATACGGGTCGCCCTGGCGGCCCGTATCGTTACAAACCACGTATGGAGTGCTTTTTCCTTTGATGAATTTGGTAAATTCATGGTCGACCAATATGAGTTTGGCCCGCTATGTTCGAGAATGTAGTCCACTTCAGGGATTGTGAGCCGAGTGCTGAAGTGCGAGTTCAGTTTCAAGCTTGTTCATATATGCTGCACATACTTGATTGGTGTGATCACCGCTCGTGCGGCAAGAACGCCAAAGTGGGCATCTAGCAAACATTCAAGCAACGGGGTCATAGTAAAATGGGATATGGCATACCTGCGATCAGAGTACTGAAGCGGGGTCAGTCGTGGGGGCAAACGGGACCTAACGGGCCTTACCTATTGGGCGCAATGACGGCCACTCTGTCACCTGGTTTGATTCCGTGGACTCGAATTAGTGCATAAGCCAAGTTTTGTACGCGTTGAGCCCTGCTCAGAGAATGAGCGCCTGTTCTTATGGTAGTGGCGTTTACTTACCATACTCCAAATGTGTACGAGGTTGGATGCGGACCATCTGGCGAGAGAAGGGCCGGTTTATTGGGATATACAAGAGCCGCATGCAGAAGGAACGAAACCGGGTTCTACTTTGTGTGAGTTGGAGTCGTGGCAGTCATGAGAGTAACATACCAGAGGTGTTATGTTGACAGGGATTCCTTTGGGTTGCTTCAGGCGCAAGAGAACGTTAGGGGGAGGGATACTTGCTGGAGTCGGGGTAAACATCATTATCGTGGTCGGAACCGGCTCTCGGTTGCGGGGTGTTTGGGCCTGTTATACCCGGAGTAAGCGCCGATCAATGCTGAAATTCACATTTCTGGAAGAGCCTCGGGCAACGGCCAGAACCTGCTGATCGTCAGTTCCTGGGATGAACGTCGACTGGCCGCTGCATGACGACCAATGGGATGTTCCCATAGAGACTATCTAGTTGAAAGCTCCCCAGCTGCCTCATCTTGGGACATTTCGCCTCGACTTCGCCTCCCGCATTGCCTCTTCAAATAGACTTTACGCTCTTTTGGTTCTTGATTTGTTTCCCTCTGCAGGAAAATAATAATCCCGGCGCTTTGCTCGTTGGAAACTCTCATCTCACGTTCTGGAAGTGGATCACTTGCGGTTGGCAAGACGTCTTCTAGCTTCTTCGCTGTCCCAACTCGCGTCATCATTCGAGCCCGAGTGATCGTTCGATTCGTATGTAAACGTAGCCGCTTTCTTTCCACGTCCACAGGCTGAACTGGCTGCAGGTTGGCCTAATAGGATGTTACACATGCGACTCCTACCGTGCTGGACAGTTTTGATAACGTTACTATTCGGATTTAAATATTCCGTTTCCGCTCAGCTCGTAAATGGACAATTTTATACCGCCGGCCTGGCAATCTCCAATGCGCCAGCTCCCGGAAGGTGAGTTACACAATCGATGAAATTAACACTTATTTACGTTTTACCACAGTCAACTCCAAGCTGGAGGCGCAATAGGAGTCTCTGTAGACGTGAGCGGCAACGGGCGGCTGCCTCCTGGAGCAGCCACCGCGGGCTCTTCCCTGCCGACCGCTTTTATCTCACTAAACATTTTCCTTATTTCTTCGGAAACCAGCACCAATATCACAGTCACCAGTGGGCCTCAGTTCCTTGAAGGAGAGCCTGGAAGCACTGTCAAGCATCTTAATTATGCAATCCCGAATTGCCTCAAGACGGGGAACTACAACGTGCGTGTTTAGAACATCTTGTTCTAACTTGAAGCCGTCTGACATGATTCCTAAGTACACATACTACGAGGTCTCGCGCATCAATGGCCAAACCTTTTTCTCAATCACACCAATCCCAATATTCATCTGAACAACCAATCTCCGTCCGGGAACGACCCATGTGCCGCAGCGGTACCCCCCGAATCCCAACCACAGCCGTCTTCCCCTCCACCCGAGCAGCCTTTTCTCGGGCCAGGGTTTTCACTCACCACTGGATTTTCCCAACCAGCTGCTCCCACCAACACTGGGACCCAGGAGACCGTCACAGTCACGCTCACAACCACAATTGTCTCGACAGTCGCTACCTCGATCACCACGACGCGAACAGTGACATTGAGTGACGGCGAGATCGAGACGACCACATTGTGAGTTCAGGGCCCGAGCCTCGCGCCAAAGTGTGATTAACGCTCTTTCATTCCAGGGTGGTTCCCACTTCCTTCCCCACAACAGTCACCACAGTCTTCACAACCGCTTCAGCGGGCCTTTTCAATCCTATCAATGCCACCGGCCGGACAATCCATATTCCCTTTCTTCTCTGGACTTTCACATCAGGTCTGCTACTTCGATTGTATTCTGGATGTCATAGTTGGTTGGCTCCGCATTCTCTCCTTCGATCATCTCTCTTCGGGCACGTTTTTATCAATGATAGATCGTTCACTACCATTCGCGACCTTCTCAGGTCCCTGCCGGGGCCACGCTGCTGCAATGTCCACGTATCCAGGTCCTCAAAGGTGCGGCACGGCCAGCGAGATTAGCGTAAAGCCCTGGGCACGCGTCTGGCGCCTCGTTGCTTTGGCGCTCTGCTTTTTGAGAATCCGGGGGTTTCGGCTTCAGTGGGATCGGAGTTGATAAATTGTAAGCTTCTTTGCTCGCTTTGCGCCTCGTACTCGCGTGTGGGTCCTCGGGTCAACTACTTGCTCGATTCCGATGAAAGGCAGTGCAGATGAGGGATATATCCACGCGTCAATCGTCCTTCAAGTTGGTTAGCGCCCCAGGATCGATTGATCCTGACGTACTGCTCTTCACATTTTCATACGAGTGGAACTTATCGAATGTCTACTCAAAGGGTTTGTGTATCTGACATGCAGTTGGACTAGGCAATAATATTCCATAATGGCGGGTACCTGCCTGGCCCTGCCTATAATTACACACATTGCTGGTGGGTCTATATCGTACGGCGCTCCATCTCCCGAGTGAGTCTGGAAGACCCGGTTCCCGTTCCATTGGTGGAGACTCTAAGACGACCAGCCCCTTTTACCAAGGCCCGCCGATATTTAATCAACCGATAGAGCACCCTCTCCCAGCACTCACTCTCGGCCAGTGGTTTTCTCTTTGCGCCTGAGCTACGAGCCTTGCGTGAGCCCCAAGACCACTAGAGTGAATCATGTCCAACGTCTTTGATCCGATGGAGGAGGCGACCGGTCGTGCGACTCGGGCACGAACCCGGCTCATCGTAGAAGGATTTTCTAATCTTGCACTGGTAGTAAGTAGCATGATTCATCTTGGGTTGATATATTGTCTCACGAGAGAAACAGGCTATTCTTTTCAGCGGTGTGCAAGCTCAGCTCATTTCAGTCACCAACAATGAAAACGACACACGTTTGGCTGTGGCGACGAACGCGGTGTTCTTTGGAGGACTCATATTCTCGGTCTTTACTACAATGCTAGCCACTTGTAGGTATTATCAAGGCCGAATTCTTACTTTTATTCACTAACGGGATTGAAAGTGTCTGGTCGATGGTTTTCCCTCCTTCGAGAGGATGACTCTGATTTCTTGTCCAGCTGCTGGCTTTCACAAGATTGCGCAGAGAAAGGAGAGGAAGTGCCAAAGCTGGAGGATTACCTAAAGTATCAGATAGAGTCGATCGAAAAGAATATAATGGAAGGTGTGTTTTCTTTCTATTTCCCAGGACTCCATGAGCGTCCTACTAACACGATAAACATCATAGAGAAAGATAGATTAAAGAGCGGAGGCGCAGGGAGCAACAAGACACTCGCGGCCAAGTGGCTGGAAATCTGCCCGACGGTAATAGCTCCAGTGATACTGGGGTTGGGGGACGGGCAGCCGGTGGGTCCGAGATGAACCCCAGTCGCGCGCCCCAAAGTCAGGTTCCTGTAAAAGCACCCACTCCCAGGTAGCGGGCGGTAGCGCTCAAGCAGGGCCCACACGACTGAAAAAGCGCCTAAAGAGGACTACAATCCCATGATCGACGACCTCAACCGGATTGTCAAGCTGCTCAAGATCGAGAAGGAGAATGGGACTCAAGAATCGGGAAAAGGCTGAAGTCCGGCCCCACAACGCTGAGAGAACGGATTGTTAGCTACGCAGTTCTCAGCGCTCTCGGGGCCTCCCTTGCGGCCTTTTTACTATTCTGTACTGGCATTCTGATGCTTACGTGGAACAAGCAGCCAAGGGCGGTAGCGATCTTCACGACTGCAACGGTGGTCGTTTGCGTTATGCCCATTGCATGTTTGTTCCTGCGCCATCGTCGCAAGCATGTCATCCAGCACTTGCTTTTGGCTCGAATGGCGTTTTAGTATTTGTATTCCCACAGTTGTTTGCACCACGTTGTAATTTTACCCACCGAACATGCTATGCGACCCAGGATATTTGTCTGCCAAGCCGGTTTTTAGCACTGCTGTGGCCACATACATAGCCCGACAGATGTTCTCAACAGAATTGACAACGTGGAGCCGGAGCCGCGGGGGTCACAAGGCAGTACAGCCGCATATACGCAGGTTTGTTGTGTCTTGTTTGGCATATTGATCGGCGCTCCTTTCATATCCCAAGATGGCGACCTCTGGCAACGGCTAACTCAGGCCGATAAAAAGGTGTTCGACGACGTCTAGGCTCATCGCATCTCCCTCCTTTGACCGGGTCTCCTTCTGGTTTTATAACGGCCTTCTTATGCCCCTGGCCAGTCTAGCTCTATCCACTTCTGTTAGCTTCCATCTCTATTCGACGCTACCACTTCATCTCGGTCTTTGAACGAAGCTATATTTGTCCGGTTATGCCTCCGCGCCCAGCTCTCGATGTTGCGACCCCCCAGACGGGTCCAAGCTCCGCGGCTACCAGCACCCCAGTGGTCAGCTACGCCCATGGTCGTCTCTCTCACGCCCACTCGCGCAAAAGCACGATGATGTCCATGTCGCCGAGCGTGAACCTTCTTAGCGGTGACATCGGAGATGGGCTGAGCGGGAGATCGACAAGGCAGAGGACTCAGCTGATCGTCGAGGGTTTTACAAACTTGGCTTTGGTGGTACGTCAGACTGTCTCGCTTGGGCTGTGCAGCGTTGGACTCAACAATGAACTGTCTAGGCTGTTCTGTTCAGTGGTGTCCAAGCCCAGCTTATTTCCATCACGAATGACGACACGAGCACTCCTATGGCTGCAGCTACGAACGCGGCATTTTTTGGCGGATTGATGTTGTCCGTGTTCACAGCACTGCTAGCAACCCGTGAGTGGATGGTTCTTTTCTCACCGCCCATGCAGTACCTCTGACGCATTCCAACAGTGTCCGGCCGGTGGTTCTCGATCCTAAGGGAAGACGACTCGGAATTTCTTGCTAGCTGCTGGCTTGCGGCCGAGTTGAAGCAACCCCCACCAAAGCTGGAAGACTATGTGAGGTTCCAGCTACGAGTCTGGGAACAAAGGCTGTCTTTGAGCGCAGAACCTAGTGTGTACTCTTTTTGTCCCCAACGCCAACTCGCCACTCACTGAGATTATCCCGGATAGTTCCGTTTGACGATGACGACACGCACTCCGACGAGTCTGCCGAAAAAGGAGGCTTCCCGAACCCTCGAGACGAAGATATCCAACGAGTCATTGAGCTCATCAGGAAAGAGAAAGAGTCCAAATCGACGATACGCGAAAAGATCATGGGCAGGGTTCTCTTGTGTGCGGTTGGCCTTTGCAGTGCGGCCTTTGGTTTGTTTTGCGCAGGGATTATGCTGCTGGTCTGGAACAAGCAGCCACGATCTGTTGCTATATTTACCTCTGCGGTGATTGTCACTTGTCTCTGTCTCTTGCCCGGATTTTTCTTGCAGCATCGGCACAAGCACGTTATCAGTCACTTGAATCTTTCTCGGCCTTCAATTTAGAATAGCTTGTCGATCGCCCAAATCTCTCGTTGTCACTTTTTTGCTGTTTTTCATACCCCATGTTTTGTACGCATGTCCCACCTTGTTATGACAGATCACAGCTGGTTTCCCAGGCATGTATCCTCAATCAATTAGTGTTCATTGTTTTTATTACAAACCGAAACACTCGGCCGACACTGTTGCGAACTGCAGTGCCGAGGATTTGTCCTCCGATTCCACCCATACCCATATTCCATCTGCTCGCGGCCACAGACGATGCCCAGCGCTGCTTTGCGTCCCGGTCGCTGGAAGGCGGTGTTAATCACACATGCTCATAGTAGGAGTGGCTGACATACGCATAAGTGAAGCCGATCACGTTTGTGATATTGAAAACAAGTGCGAGACCGACGATTGGGAGGAATCTGACCGATCCGGCGCCATTGAGTCAATCCGATGTGAACGGAGTTAGTTACTCACGAGATGTTGAATTTGAGAATAGAAACGATAAACAGGAAGACCCAAAGGACGGAAATACGTAGAGCGCAGTCTGCGATAGAGAAGTCAGTATCCAAGCATACGATGAGCCCGGAGTGGTTCTACCCAGAACATCCTGTACGAATATGAGTACCACACTGCATAGCAAAGCATAGGTACCTACTTGGAGTCTATCGGGTTGGCTGGCCGGGAAGGCTGGATCAGGTGTGAAATTAGGATAGTCGTTGGGTACTAGAATATGCTCACATCCCGGCTCTCGAAGACCCAATAACTCTCTCCATCTTCGTCTACTTGGTTCCAGAACCGGAGTCCCACGAGGCGGCGCCCGGCCACATTCTATCACGAAGAGCAGGAATTATGTCACTTTGCCATGGACTGTGGGAGTGACGGCATCCTACCCGGCAGTTCCAAAAGTCCATCGCCAACAGGACGACGACTATAACGGTCTAGGGCTGCGTGAGTGGCATAAATATTGAAGCGAGGGTGCTGGCTTACCGATAGCACATAGTTGTCTGTAAAGAATCCGCACAGGATATAAACTGCGATCGCCGCAATCCGCAGGAGGTAGAGGACAAATAGCACCATCGGATGGGACGACTAGCATAGCCCAAGTGAGAACAATATTATTCTAGGAGAGTATTATCCAACCTGCTTCCATATGCCGGCCAGGCCTGTAAATTTATCCAAGTTTTTATTTCGTGGTCAGATGTGTATCTTGGCTGCTCACCCGCTTCCAGGTCAGACGCAGAGGTACTCTGCTGAGCGCGATTCGTTGGAGTCAGTACTACTTGTTCCCTTTGAGCGCTCCTTTGCGTGTCTGCTGCCGCATGATTGGTTGGCCCGACTTCGTCGGGCTCTATCGTCGTAAGTAGGGGGTCCGTGGTCGACATGGTGGTACTGAAGCGCTCAGCGCCTGTGTGGACTTGCCACCTCTTGCTCACGTGACCGAGACTTAAGGGTCCTACACGCGCACTGTTCGTGTCTCCTTGTGCTTGCACTTCCAACCACCGGCACTGGTTGTCTAGACTTGTATACTTTTCACGAATTTCTGAACGTTGTGAAGAAATCAATCAACGACTCTCATGGGCTTCTGTTCACGTTGCGGAGAGCTCATCAGTGGACAAGCAACGCGCTGTCGTTGTGGAGGTTTGCCGCGTAGTATGTGTATCCGATTCTTTTCCAGACGCGATGATACTTATACCTCTCGATAGATGCGTCTGTCCAAGTCTCCCCAGTCACTTCGAAGGATGGGAACGCGGACAGATGGTCACGAACGTCAGTCTAAGCTCGATGTTGATGCGTCAAAGGCTAATCTTAATTTTGCTCTGAATTAGATATACGTCGAAGGACAAATCCCCTTCTCCCTCACCTGTTGCATCTCGCGCATTGTCCCTCAGCGGACTGGGGGCACTTTACCTCCGCTAGGCATGCTGAGCATGGATTTCAATAAGGATGAAGACATCTCGCCTCCACCCCGTACCCCTCCCCCTTCGGATGCTCTCGGCACTTCGCACACCAACCTTGCTGCCTTGCCCCCCGTACAAAGATCCCCGGGTCGACGGACGTTCCCCAAGCCTCTCAACCACAGCTCTCGTATGAGCACGCGCTCGAGTGCCAACAGCCGTCCTTCATCGCCGCTCAAGCAGGCATACATCCCGCCCGAAAACAAAACACCTCCCGCCTCTGCCCCGAGCCAAAGCGAACCTGCGACCGATGACGACTACCCTACCATCGCTGACGAATCTGACCTCGGAGACCTCACCAACACACTTGGTTCAACCATTCAGCCCAAGGACACCCTTCCCGTTCAACTTTGCGCGGATTGCGATACCCCATTTGCAACGGACGCTGTTCGCTACCCTGGCCTGGATGATCCTCGCGGCGTAACGGGAGTATTCTACTGCCGTCCTTGCTTCAAGAACAACGGCGGCCTCAAGGGACACTGCGCGGCATGTGGATTCGAGGTCCTTATGGGTCGTCACGACGGTTCGTCTGTCACCGTTCGTGACAAACTCTTCCACAGCAAGTGCTTCAAGTGCTCTCACTGCGGCCTCAAGGTCGAACGAGGTCACTCCTGCGATCCAGCTGGGAAACCATGCTGTGAACCGTGCCTGGATAAGGTACTGAACGCGTCTAGTGCCCCGACGACGCCTGCTACAACGCGTGCTCGCAGAAAATCAGGCGGCGGCGAGCGTCGCGCTAGCACTCAGGTCACCCCTCGTGCTACCCCTGCCAAGCCATCTAGCCCCGCTCCCGAGACGCCGGGAGGCGGACATCGTCCTCGCGAATCGCTCTCTTTCCTCGAAGAACTCAAGCAGAGACAGAGTGCAGGGGGTGGTGCGGCCTCCCCCAGCGCCATCCGTCGAGAAACCCTCCGTTCGCGTAGCAAGAGCCGCGATGCCGACCGAAGTCGGGACCCAGACCGGAGCCGTGACATGGACCGCAGTCGCGACGACGACCACGGCCGCGACGCAGACCGCAGCCACAACGTTGACGACGAGGACTTGGATCACGAGGGTAGCCCAATCAGCCCCATCAATCCCGACATGATTCGACGCGACACTATGGGCCCACGCAAGGTTGGTAGCGCCCTTCGCCAACGTGCACGAGAACGTGAGCGCGAGCAGAGTGCCAGCCCTTCCCCCGCTGCGCGCCGTTCTTCCCGCGATCCTCGTGACAAGCCATCTCGCGAAAAGCCGTCTGGTGATAAGCCGACTCCACGCCCATCCCGAGATACCGGACGGGGTACGTCAGACAAACCCTCCTCGCAGTGCTATGCGTTCTGCTAGTCGAACTCGTGAGCGAAGCTCTAGCCCCCCGCCGCAGCGTTCTGCCAAGTTTGCGGACGCACCTCCATTGAGAAGGTCGACTTCCAAGACCGCACTTAAGCACAGGGACAGCAGTGTCGGCCCTGGTCTCACCGCGGCCGCAAGGAAGAAGAGACAAGCCAGCTCCGCGCAGCGCGCTTCGGTCTTCGAGCCGCCCCAGGCCGTCGGACCCCAAGGCAAAGCGTGAGCGTGAACGGGAGCGTAGCGCGACCCCGCCCCCAGATGATGACAGTCTTGCCAACACTGTCTTCCCCGTCGGGAAGCTTACACGCGACCTTGGTTCTCTTAGTATCGCTGGTGCTTCTGTCGACGATAGCAATCTGAGCACCTCTGACAGCCGATCCACTATCTCGCGTTCAGACTGGACGACCTCGACCTCGAATACCAGCGTGCGCAGTTCAATGTCTCCTCCGTCCGCTGGTCGAGACAAGCCGGTCCTCAAGACACGCCGCTCTGGAGGATTGCGCGAGTCGATTGTAGACAGCTCTACTGCGTCCGATTCCCCCTCTACATCTGCTCGGACGCGTCGTCTTTCACGTGGTCAGATCGGCGACAAGGTTTCTGGCTCGCAAAAGTCAAACATATCCGAGCCACTGGAGAGTGTCAAGTTGTCTGCTGGAGAGGAAGACGAAGAACCCGCAGAGGACAAGAACAAATCTATGGACAAGGACGAAGATTTCAAGCCGACTACCCCGTCTCGAGTTGCCAGGCGACGCAGCATTGGACGTGATTCGCCCGCCAGCACTACCGGTACCGTCACGCCCTCTGGCACGCGCACTAGGCCCAGTGCATCCAGCAGCGCCAAGAAGATGACCATGGGCGACTATCATGACGCTGAGGAACCACGAACGTCGTGGTTGAAGAACCGAGAGAGCAAGACCAGGAGCTTCGCCGGATCGCCTCGAGGAGACTTCAGTGATACATCGACGGACTCGCTGCCGTGGTCTCGCCGTCGCGAGAAACTGGAAGACGCACCATCCCCTCGTCCTGTCAGCATGCTGTCCGAGAAGGCGATGGATTTGGACGCGTTTAGCCCCCCACCGGCTCCGATACCCGTTGCCCCTCCTGCCACTAGCTCACCGACCCCGTCTAAACGGCGCGTCAAGGTCGACGATATAGTCATGCCAATCGAATCGACTGAGCGCTGCTTTGGGTGTAACGAAAAGCTTCATCTTGATGGGAGTAACATGTTTGTCACCGTCCCAGGATATGCCAAAACCGGGAACACCGGCGAATTTACCCCATCAAGAACCTTCCATGTGGACTGCTTTACGTGCTCTGTATGTGAGCTGCCTTTGGTGGAGACGCTTGGGAGGGCCAGCAAGCACGATTTGTACAATTGAAGGATATGATCGCGCATCCAGAGGTGAGCTTGCGCGGTCACGTGACCGTGTCCCGTTCTAATGCATTTTGTCTCCTAGTGCGCCCCTCCAATCGTCAGGACAGCAACATATACACCAGTGCCATCCAAGGTGAACCGCGCCGTGAAGACGGCGCCTCAGGTGCCGGAACCACCGATGAGGTCTGCGCCCGCTCGAGACTATGCGATCAACCGTTTGCCATCCACGGTCACCTCTGCCCCTGCCCTGCTCCCGCTCCCGTTACAAATCGACCGCGTGCTGGCACGATGGGCGCGACCAGTGCGGCGCCGCGATTTGGTGGGTCAATGTACTGTCCCTGGTGCAGTAAGAGTGTCAGCCCGATGGAGATGGGGACGTGCCCTGGTCCAAACGGAAGTCGGTGGCATTCGTCGCTTGGTTTGCGGTGGGAAAGACGCCAAGAAGAACCGAAAGAATCCCAAAGATCCAGGATGCGGCAAGCAACTGGATTCTGGGGCCAAAGTGGACCAGGACGGAGGTGTCTGGTGTCGTGAATGTATCGTACGTTGATTATTCGTGTTTCCTGGAGGCGGAAGCTCACGTTACGATGATTTTCAGGATAAACTCCCCGCTGAAATGCGCCCATCATCGCCTATCAAACCCCTTGTTCCTACTCATACCGGTGGGGGCGTCCTTCAACCTCAAATAACTGGCGGAGGAGGTTTCATTCGCCCTCAAACTACTGGAGGTGGGGGGATCATTCGTCCGCAGACCACCGGGGGTGGAGGGATTATTCGTCCCCAAACCACTGGCGGTGGGGGAGGTATCCTTAAGCCGCAAACCACTGGTGGAGGTGGGATCCTAAAATCACAGACGACAGGGGGAGGTGGCTTTGTTCGACCTCAGATTACTGGTCGCTCGACCGGCGAGATCAATCCTCAATACACCGGGACGGTCGAACGATCGCCACACAGTACACCGGAGGCAGCGTGATGGGCCCGCTCGCTCCTCAGCTCACTGGTGGAGTGCCCATCACGATGCAGCTTACCGGTAGCATGCTCCGCTCGCGTTCGCCAACGAAAGCATCGGAAACCTAGGAGAGCTGGAGAAGAGGTGACTGGTTCGGTCGCCCAACGTCCATGATTGCCTCTGGAAAAGGTGATTTCGCGACTGTCATGGCACTTGCCCGCAAGGGTGTAGCTATGGATGAGCCGGTACGTGAGCGACCAAAATCTGTGTATGGGATGAGGAGTTGGAAGATGTGAAGGGTTATCTAGCGCTCTTGGACAATCATGCCTAATTTTCTGTATGCGTTCCTAGCTTTGAATACATCGGATTTGTACGCTTATGTGTGGCGATGCTACTTCGGAGCCGCGTCATGGCTAAGTTGAGCGCAGCTAATGTTGATTGAATACATGACGTAGTCTATGACGCGACTTGACGCGTAACAGGGCGAGTATAATAGCCCCAAAGACGGCAGGCTGAGAACACAAACTCACCCACACTTGCCGAATAACAAACCCTACTCATTACCGCCATGTCCACCCACGAACAAGACGTCAAGTCGATCGAGAAGATGCTCGAACGAGAGGCCAAGAGCGATGCCGTCAGTCTCCGCCATCAACTTGATTCCGTATTTAATTCATACTTCCGACTGCAGAACGCGCTGAAGCACAGTCAGGATGTCGAGGCCGCAGAAAAGGCTGAAGTCAAGGCCGAAAAGGTAAGCCTTTGCCTGATACTATGGCAGTCATAAACTCACTCGTCGATTGTTCAGATGACCGACAAAGCTATCCACGCCTATGAAAAGACCGTTCGCCAAGAGCATGATGCTGCCAAGGCGTTGAACAAGGCTCAGCATGCACACGAGTCGCGTTGCAGATGAGCAAGCCGCCTTGAAGACGATTGATGTAAGTTGCTGTTTATGGTCTTGACCACGTAACTTGATGGATACGCACACAGATCAAGAAACAGCATCAGAGAAACTTGCCGCAGATGTTGAGAGGAAGAAGGCTGCTCTGGATGAGATGGAATAGAGGAAAGAAACCAACGATGTAAGCCATATTTACCAATACCCAAACACAATCCCTAACAATCGATCTGCAGGCACTTCGAGACCAAAAGGTTGTGCAGCTTCATCACGGTGTTAGCGATGGCACAGTCCCACCTAATAATTGGCTGTGGATCCCAATATGCCAGTGGCCGCCTCTCCTACAACTCCGTTGGGCCCTCTGCTGCATAACCCCTTCCCCCAGGCGTTTTATGGGGGTTACACCACACCTACTGTCTGAAAGATGTTCGTATATCCATTTGTATAGTATTTGCCCTACTTCGTATCAGAAAAATATTTTTGGTTTAACTCTACATACAAGCGAAACTAGCAGAATTTTGGTCGACTAAGTTTGTGAATCCCGAGAGAAGCTCTTCGTAGGAGTCAAGATAGCATCTAACACCCTATCGTGGCTCTCCATCGGGATCGTCCCAGGCTCGACTATTTGCTCGTCCAAAGCAACCGCCACTGAGACATGAAAGATTGATTTCTTAAACCACAGTAAAGACCTAGCCTACTAACCTAGTTTTGGAATGCGGGCCTCTCCGTATTTCTCAGCATATGAATTGATGAATCTATCGTAATATCCTGGAGGGAAATGAAGTACCTATAGGCCGCATACAAATAAAAGCGCTGACCTTTCCCGTATCCCAGACGCGCACATTTGCTATCAAACACAACTCCTAAATCGCCAATCTAGGCTACCCATACTGATTGGCATGTACGATGCGTACCTGGCATGACAATCAAGTCAAGATCCCCTCGCTGCAGTGCTGCAAAACAGAGTGAGAGTCCTCTAATATTTGTAGACAGCTTATGGTTGATTGCACACCTTCCTGTCGCTCGGCCCCATCCCTCAGAAGGCTGGGTTCACGGATCCCCCATTTCCCGGCCTCTAATGAGTCTAGATCTCTAAGGTCGTACACACGAAGCATATTGATAACTTGGCCATTCATTCGTGGAACATAGAGGGTTTTGCCTGTTGGTTAAACCGAATCAATCCCAGCACTCAACGCTGCGATGAACCCAGCGTGCCACTGCTCAGTGCCGTTCTGACGATCCCATCTGTGTCTACTTCGCCAGACATGCTCAAGAAACAGCTGACGGATGTGCTTGATTTAAATTCGGAGGATTCAAGTAGCTTTTTGGTCAGGGCTTCTGCTGTTGCGAGTCCAAGTGATATTATGAAAGAGACGGGCAAGGGAGGCCGCTGACGTACAAGAGCTCTTGATTTGTGAGGGAGACAGGAGGGAACGTGCATTCAAGACCGATTTTCGCAGTGCCGCCTTTTGAGTCTTGATCGTGTTCGGGACATTCATCGTGGTGTATCAGTTTGTCAATCGCTTGAATGATGCTGGCGACGATTGATGCAAATTTCAAATACCAGAGGAGACCAAGTCTGGGCAAGGATATAAATTCACGACAACACCCAAGCGCAGGGATGCATGCGACGACCGCCACGCCGACTCGATATTCTACATTGTCTTATTCTCTGCTAACCGAGTAGACGAAAGTATCCGCCAGGCACACATAAACCAATCCAGCGCTATATGCGCGAACAGAGAGCTAGGATTCATTGTTCACACATGGCTAGCTAATCCCCATGAGGAGCCTATTGGATAGTACGACAAAATAATGCCCCTTGTTGGTAACATTGAATAAAGGGATACACCGAATGGTTTTTCTAGTATACATCAAGTCGTTAAGTTCAATAGCATTGTCAGTCGACCTATCCATGTGTGCCTGAAGATCAGGAATATTAATTGACTGCACTCGAAAAAGCCGGTAGCCAGGGTAGTTGAATGTGCTCTAACTTGGAGGAGTATTACAAATTACCGACCAATGAGCCGCTCCTCACCCGCTGGTTCAATACGGTCCCAAATCTTGAAGATGTTCATGTGCGAGTGGCAGGCCATTTACTTTTTAAATTATTAGAAACGACCACCTAACGGATAGGGCTATATAATTGAGTCAGTATAAGCTGGCAATTCTAATTTAAATAAAACTTCAAGAAACCTGATACGCGTGCTTGCAAGCGACCATCTAAATGGCGACGCTACAAAATAACTTGATTCCAAAGGCGACGCGGTACTCACTTTGGCCGCTCAGTCTAGGGATGACGACTGGGCCGGGTCAACTAATGACTATGAACCAAGGAAGACAGGCAGGCTAGTCGCTCGGGGGCAACTAGCCTTGGGAATTTGAGCCTTTGCTTGACTGGAGTGGATTGCAAGTCACGAGTGTTCACTTGGAATAGATCGCTTCGGCACGTGAGTCCGATCGATCGAACTGTCGATCAACGACCATAACAGTGTCCATTAGCCGTTCGAGAGAATTGACAAGACAAAACATGACAACTTCCCATGGAGAAAACACTATGAAATCCTTGCGCCTTCATCCTAGCAACCCACCAGAGCTCCGCTTCGAAACCCAAGATATTCCTCAGTAAGATTACGGGATTACACCGTTTTTTACAGAATGCCCTAAATATGGCGATACTAGGATAGTTTACCCCGATGACGCAATAGTTAAAGTCACAGTGCGTCTCTCTGTTGCATAGGTGCTAGATTAACAGTCCATTGAACCCACATCCTAAAGCTGGCAGGTCTATGCGGTAGCGACTTGCATGCATACCGAGGGCTGGAGCCGTTTGACGTGCCGTAGGCTATACCACACCAATGAACCACGCCCCTTTATCTAAAAACCGTTACAGTTATATTGCTGGACATGAGTTTGTAGGCAAAGTAGTCGCACTTGGGGACAATTTCGGGACAAACGCTTCCGGTCGCCCGTCACTGTACTCTACTTTGAAAGTGGGCGACAAAGTATGTGATAATTCAGTCGCCGACGACAACTTTTCACCTTACCTTATACGATCTTCAGGTCGTATCTCCATTTACCTCTTCTTGCGGTGAATGTCGGTACGTGATTGGCTCTGATCGTCAGCTGGTGGTATCGTACTAAATGATCCAAGTGCATGCCGAACGGGGTTTACATCACGATGCGAGCATTCTCTGCTTTTTGGATCACCACGCCTTCCGGGTGCTCAAGCTCAATACGTTCGGGTACCCCATGCCGGCGGAACCTTGTTCAAATTTCCTCCCGATGATGCACCACCCTCCGAGGCTACTACCTGGGATCGTGTCAGCGACGCCTCGTTGGTTCTACTTGGAGACATATTACCGACAGGGTATTTTGCTGCCCTGCAGGCCATACAGCACCCGAATCTAGCCCCTGCATTCACAGGCCGATCATTTCCTGTTCCTTCCGGAAGCTTGAAAGCTAGTACGGTGGATACGCGTGCAGTTAAACTTGAAGCCAAAGATTGCGGATTGACGTTTGCAGTAGTTGGGCTAGGACCAGTTGGTTTGGTAAGTTTGGGTTCTGGACACGGTTACATGCTCAATGATTTGGATGCAGTGTGCGCTTGTTAGTCTCGTAGAGCTCCTGGATTTACTGGAGTATCCAATTTCGCGATTGTTGCCGTTGACCCCAATCAAAGCCGTCGGGAGACGGCCGAGACGGTGCTTCAAGCTTTGGGCTCTAGCCCTGGCGGCGCGATCAGAGTTGTTTCCCTAGATGATGCTCCGAGTGTTTCGAGTGATCTTTCAAATGGTTATGGTTGTGATGCGGTACTCGAAGTAAGTCAACATGGCCACCGTGGCTCTCATGCATTGATTGAACAAAACACTAGGTCGTTGGAAACAATTCAGCTCTTGAATTGGCCTATAATCTTATTCGCCCATTCGGGGTGATATCATCGGTCGGCAAGTCAATTCTCTGAATCAGCAACCATTTTGTGACCAACTATATAATCTCCACAGGCGTCCATACCCATCCCCAATTCCCTATCAACGGTGACGCACTCTATTCAAAGAACGTTAGCCTTGCGTTTGGAAGATGTCCAGTGCGATCTATCTTCCCTTATTGCGTCGAGCTCCTCAGAAGTCATCAGGACATATTCTCAGTCGGAGGTAAATCGGGCATAATAAACAAGATCGTTCCTTTTGAAGAGTCGACTGCTCTTGAAGCATACAAACTATTCAACGAAGGGAAATGCGGCAAAATTTTGTTCCAAATGCCAGAGTGATGATTTATTATGTGATATATGCACAAATTATGCGAAAATTTTACAGGAATTGAATTGAACTTTGGAGCTACATGTCATTGACACGAGTCGGAAATGCGTTTACTTTGTGGCTGCGCCGAGTCATATCGAGGCCGTGAGTGCTTATCACGTGCCAGGGCAAAATACTTTCCAAGTGAAATGTGCGCCCGCTGATCTACGACCATCCTCGACGGCAGAATGAGGTACTATCAACAAAAATACCCCGAGGTAGACGACTTGGTCATGGTCCAAGTCCGTCAGATTGCCGAGATGGGTGCATATGTCAAGCTGGTGAGTAAATTGGCTTGCATCCGCTCGGAGCGTGAGCTGATTAGGGTTGTGGCAAGCTCGAGTATGACAATATCGAGGGCATGATCTTGTTATCTGAGCTTTCCCGAAGGCGTATTAGGAGTATCCAGAAGCTTATTCGGGTGGGACGGAATGAAGTTGTGGTCGTGCTTCGTGTAGACAAAGAAAAGGGTATGTCTTTTTCAATGAGCGAGTGACCTACTTAGCTCAAGTTGATGCATAGGTTATATCGATCTGTCGAAGCGACGTGTATCGCCGGAAGATATTACGAAATGTGAAGACAAGTTTATGAAATCTAAAGCGGTCGCATCGATTATGCGACATGTCGCTACTCGAACCTCTGGTGTCGTCGATGCCGAAGCTCCGCCAAAGGAGGTCGAGCACAAGCCGGAGCACAAGAAAGAGGAAGGAGAGGAGGAAGAGGAGGAGGCCGGGGTCCCTGGGGGATCGGACGAGGGGAAGCTGGAAGAGCTCTATGAGCAGATTGTTTGGCCGCTTGCGACAAAGTATGGTCATACATACGACGCGTTCAAGCTGGCGTTGACGTGAGTGTGTCGTCAAGCTTATTCTAGGATATACTGAAACGTTGCCCATAGATCCGCTGATGTGTTCGAGGGGCTGAATATCTCTCAACCCGTGTTGACTTCCTTAATGTCGACTATTGCCCGAAGGCTAACCCCCCAGCCCATTAAGCTGCGAGCAGACATTGAGCTTACTTGCTTCCAACCTGCTGGGATCGATGCTATCAAGCGTGCCCTCAAGGCAGGGGAGGCCGTAAGCACTGAAACAGTCCCCGTAAAGGCGAAACTAGTCGCGCCTCCTTTCTACGTACTTGGCACAAATGCAACTGACAAGGTAAGCCTGTGTGGATGTGAGCCGGGCAATAGGACCGCTGATTTGTACGTAAGGTTGCTGGAGTTGATACGTTGGAGAAGGCTATCGAGGCCATCAGGATAACTATCCTCGAGGACGGAGGGGAGCTCAATGTCAAGATGAAGGTAAGTAGGCTCTGGAGACGCCGGGGAGTGGGATATGCTAACCTTTTTTCTCCACAGCCCAAAGCAGTTTCCGAAACAGAGGATCTCGAGCTGGCAGCGCTCATTGCGAAGGCGGCCAAGGAGAACGAAGAAGTTTCTGGAGACAGTGCAGAGGATTCGGCCGATGAATCTTAGACACACCGCTTAGCGTGCATTACACAAATATTACATGAACCTAATGGATATTAAGTTGTTGGTGCATTGTGATTGGACCCGGCTTGAGGCTCATCATAGCGGTGTGGTCTCAGGCGCTGTGCTGGGTCGAACCACGGAGGATACAGTGCAAGGGTCAAGCAGGATTGGTTGCCAGCGCATATACTTTGCCAATGCGGTTCAGGGGCAGGGAGCAGAATCGCGCCTGATGCCTTTATTTGGTTTGTTGTGGGTAAATTTGCCTACCGATATTCCGCGGATGCCGACTGGCTCGCTAAGAGCTGCTTCCTGGCGGCCACCACCTTGCCACACCTTCTCCACACCTTAAACCTGCGTACGGTCTCTTCTATTTATCCAGCCATCATAATGCCCTCCAACGGTGCCAACAACCAGCAAGACGATGTCTCGCCGAGCGGGACAAGGACAAGACGGGCAAGGGGAAGGCCTCCTCCAAATGTGTGTCGCATTTGCTCGTCTTGTCGTCTGTTTCCTGACCTTGAACACCTGTCGTGCAGCCAAGGATCTTTCTCAGTGAGTTGTCGAGCGATGGGCGATGGTGCATCGCTGATATATCATACTCCAGTGTACCGTGCAAGTTCTTCAAGGTCGGAGGCTGCACTGCTGGCTCTGCGTGCCCATTCTCGCACCATGTGGTCGAACCGGGCGAATCCAAGAGCGTGTGCACTTGGTTCGTCAAGGGGAGCTGCAAATTCGGACACAAGTGTGCTCTTGCCCATGTGCTGCCCGGCCAGCCGATGTCGATGGACAAGCGCAACAAACGGGCTGCCCAAACGGCTGCTGGCGGCAAGAGCGGCGAGAAGGGAGGCCAGGGACGTGACCGTGGTCGGCGGGGTGGCCATGAGGGAGACCATGCTGGCCGCTCCCGTGAGCGCAAATCGGGGAACGTGCAGGGAGCGTCCCCGCCCATCGGAATGGGCATCGGCTCTAGGGCGCCGATCACGATTTCGAAAGCTGCCCCCACGCCCGCCGCCTTGTCGGACGCTCTGTCTGGACCTGCGTTGAAGGATACGGACTTTCCGTACAATCTCCCGGACGATCTCGACGAACTCACTGCGACACCCCGTCAGCCTCCTCCTCGCCAGTTTAGCCCAGTCGCATCGTCTGCTCCCCCGCCACCTTCGACGACTAATGCCAACGCTGGCGTGAACAATGGAACTGCCCCGAACACACAGGCGCCTCCGACGTCGACCCTAGCTCCCGGAGATTCCCAACGCCGTCCATCCCCACTTCCGCTCGCTCGTTCGTCTGGGAGTTATTCATCCGCGGCTCGCCTTGGTCGGAATAATGCGCCTGTAGACTTTGGCCCTGTCGGTTCTCCACCACAAGCATCTCCCGGTTTTATTCCTGGCCATGTTACCCGCTCAAGCGTCAACGGATTCTCGCCTGGGACCTCACCTCCAGTTCGCGAAAATCCTGCTCCGTTTGGCTCCTCTCCGTTTTCCGCTCCTGGATCCAAGTCCCTTTTCCTTTCCTACAGTCTGGGTCAGAACGAGCCGGCCACTCAAGCCATGCCATTCAACTCGAAATGGGGAGACAAGCGGACTATTCGGGCCCGTGACCTCGACAATGCAGTAGAAGATGAGGATTTGGAAGAGTTCTTGCCTTCCAGCTTGACCGACTTGTTATCGCCAAGTGAACGCGAAAGAAGAATGAGTCGAACCAAGCATGGGGCTCGACCCAGTGTCGACAGCCAGCTGTTCTCAAGGTCCGTTCCATCTACAAACATGCTTGATATCAAGTCTATTTGGGATGAACAAAACAAGCCAAGGGGACGCGAGGCTGACGCTTCGGCTAACCTCAACAATCCCCAAATGCGAGGTATCTCGCAGGGTCGGTTTGGTGAGGAGGAGAGCAAGGCAGTGTCTTCGTCGCTCATGGGAACATCTAATGTTTCTGCCGGGTTCTTGGCTCATGCCCATCGACCTACTGGCTTGACAGGTGGAGGCAGGGCCGTTTCCGCTCAGTCATTCGAACAAAGCACGATGAATAACCATGGTGAAGGCCTTGCGCCGGATTTTGCTATTTCAGCGTCCATCGACCCAGTTTCAACTCTTGGAGCGATGCATTCCCGGCCTATACCCGGCGCTCAAAAGGCCGAGCTCTCATCTGCCCTTTCACCCTCGACTCGTGCATTGCGAAACCACGCGCCTGGTCAGAGTCTCCCTCAGGGACTTGCCGCGGGGCTCAGCCGCTTGCATTTGGTTCCTGCTGCAAGCCCCTCGAACGGTCAATACGATTGGTCTCCCGACGGGCCACGTCTTGGCACCACACCTCGCGCCTACGATCCGTTCGCGCTTGACGATAACACTCCGCCGAGACCAACCTTTTCCACTTTGAACAAAACTGGGCCCTCTCCTGCGCTTTCTGGACTTGCTATGACTCGCACCCCCAGCTCCTCGTCGCAGACACCCATGTCACCGCCGGCCACTGGCCAGGCCAACCAGATGAGGCGCTGGCAGGGCACCACGTGGGCTAGCCCACTCGCCCAGCCAGTCAAGACCAATGACGAGGAGGACGGGCTCTTCCACATGGACTAAAAGCTATCTTTTACGAACTCGACAATTGGCGCAATGGATCTTTTTGACGAATAGCCCAAACTGCTGTTTGGTGTAACTTTTACTCTTGAATTCCTAGTTTCAAAAACCTGTTTTGCTTGTGATAATATTCCTTGCTTCCGCATGTTGTGGTGCAGATTGCTTGCGTGCCCCCCTTGTAATATCGATCCATGAAATACGAAGCATGTACACTACTCACGTTCAAAATTCAAGTGTATGAAGAACGTGATCGCTTCCGTTGAGTTTGATCGGTCACGATGAATTGCCAATTGACGAGCTTTGCCTTGTTTGGAGGCCTTGGTTCGATCGACTTGGCTTCAACCACCATAGCCACCTCGCGCTGGGTTATTCGCTGTGATATAGAATTTCAAGAGGAACGACTATGCGATTAACCGACTTTATTTACTTGTGCGCTCTGCAAACCGGGCTGTCCTATGCTACCAAGTTGGTACCAGACCTTCCCAAGGGACCACTGGAATGGGGCGATAGTGAGCTCATTAGACCGCTTGCCACCTTTCTGTAATAAGTTTTTCTCCCTCTTCTTAGTCAATATTCTCCATACCAGCGATACCCATGGTGCGTAGCAAACGATTTACTGTCAGCCTGTTGCATTCAACTTTTTCGGCGACAGGCTGGCTCCTCGGACATACCAAAAACCATTGGCCCGAACCCAACTACTCGTAAGTGCCCAAGGCTCACGCTCGTTCAACAATCTAAGGCCTCTTTGTTTCTGCAGTGGGACACTCGGCGATTTTGCTTCGTTTGTTGGACATATGAAGCGAATTGCAGAGGCATGTCTTTCACTTCCTTGTTGGGGTTTGCAATTCCTCTAAACCATTTTTACTCCTTAGGAGGAATGTTGATCTATTGCTGGTTGATTCGGGAGATTTGCATGACGGGTCTGGCCTCACGGACGGATATCCGCTTCCAGGCGTTAATGGACACGAAGTAAGTTCAGCATCACGCCATCTCCAATCCGGGAGACCAGCAGTCACGACTGGCAGGCTATGAAACCATTCCTCGAGATACCCTACGATATCATGGCCATCGGAAAGTGGGTACCTTCCAAGTCACACGCACCCTTCAGGTTCTGACGCACATCAACTCTTTACAGTCACGAGCTTTACGAATGTAAGTATCACGCAGAGCTGAACGCTAGACACTAAGCTGATAATGCGAAACAGCTGATGTGACCTTTGACGTGTGGGTGATGTTGAAGCGTAGTGTATCGTTCGAGAACTGATATCTTGGCTAGACGGGACAATTTTGTACCCAAGCGCCCTGAAAGCCGGTATCTTACCTCGAACGCGTTTATTTTGAGTCTTGGAAACGGGACAGCTGTGAAGAAGCCTATTGGGTCACTGTATCGGCGTTTCAAGACCCTGCGGTAAGGCGCCGTCTTACTTGATGTTAGTTGTATGGGCTCAACGCTCGAGCTAGCGGCCGACAAGTGACTTCACTTGGTGTCATCTTTGATTTCAAAGAACGCAACGTCAACACGACTGTTCAGAGCCCGCAGGATATGGTTGCAGAACCATGGGTTTGTTCAACCGAGCTCTCAATTGTATACCGTCGCTAATCACAGAGCTATGACAGTTCCAAGAGCTCGTGCGGAAGCCGACCGACCTATTCTTACTTGCAGGGTATGTCTGAGCGACATGGTTTCTTACCGAGGATCGATATTAATCCTGTTTTTTTTTTCAGACATATGTCTGTCGTTAGCCAACAAGGCTGGGAGATTGTCCAAAAGGCCATCCGGAAGCATCATCCGAAGACCCCCATTGCAATCCTCGGAGGTGCGTGTCCCGGTCGATACAAATTGTTCGTGCTAATAGCCGTAAAGGGCACACGCACCTTCGGTTTTGTCGCAGGTATGATGAGCACAGTATGGCGTTGGAATCGGGTCGCTTTATGGAAACAGTCGGTAAGTGGATCACTCAAGCGTACCCTGGTATATTTCTAAAATCACAATATACAGGATGGATGAGTAAGCTCCTGCTCCTGTTTCCAGTCTCCAAGCTACTAAACCGAGCTCTGTAGGCTTAAACTTGGGCCGTTCGAACGATACTCCCACATTTTCCCGGAAGTATTTAGATGCCAATAGAAGGACATACATGGTTTGTGCTCAAACAGTGCATCATATTCAATTGCTAACCAATTCATCAGTATCATACCAACACGACGGAACAGGCGTTTGACAGTCCGGTTGGTAAGAAAATAGATGCGTTCACAAGTGATATCTATGATCATTGGAAACTCGGGAAACAACATGGGTGTTCTACCGGAAGTGAGTCATTGCGTGTCCGTTTGAAGATAAAAAGGCTCACTCCAGCTACAGACTACTATGTGAATCGGTTCAACTACTCTCATCCACAGAACATTCAAAACTTCTATGCCAAAAAAGTGGTTCACGAAGTTGTCGTCGGAGGCTGGAATCGTACAAATGTTCCCTATGTCTTCATCGCTAACACTGGCATGATTCGCTTCGATATATACCGTGGTCCCTTTACCTGGAATGACCAGCGTATGTGTTCCGGGACATCCTAATTGAGCATTACTTACGACCGTTGGCAGTCACTGTCTTGCCCTTCAAAGAAGGGTACAAGTATATCAATCTGCCATGGTCGATTGCCCGCAACGTCAAAGACAAATTGTTTGAATACCCTTCAGACCATTTTGACGCCAAGACCATTTTGACGCAAGCGTTGGGACCTGTAACAACGGCTAATCAGCCAGCTGCCCAACAGCCGCTTTCGCTCTCAAAATCGCAACTTACTCCAGGTTATGTAACACATGATGTGAGTAGTGGGCGTTAGCTATAACCTCTGACACTCATGGAGAGACTACAGCTTTGCGGAGGAGGTGGGGATGATACCGAGCATGAGGAGATTCCAAAAGACGTAACCCCGCAATACTATAGCAATGACCCGGTTTACAATCTCCCAGATGATCACCCAGTGGATCTCATTATCCCAGATTTCCTCAAACCTAGGACGATCGTAGCCATCAACAAACTTTCAGGCGAGCGTGTCTACACTATGGATGATATGCTAGACTACGGCACAGTCAAGTCTAAAGAAGGTACGTACAGACAGACCTACGATCGGCTGTATGCTAACTTGAAGCCAAGTGTTTGCAAGATACTTTGAGAAATTCCCTTGCTAAATATACCCATTGCTTTCTCATCTTACACGCTGTCGTGTCAGATGTCTCTCTGCTGGCCATTGGCACGTGTAGTGTCTAATACACCACTACCGCTTGTGTTATTCTAGTTAAGACAGCGGTATTCGCTTTAATCACAAGCTAATGCCACAAATTCGTACGCTTTGATGCTATTTCTCCAAGCAAAAATACAGAAGTTCATCTGCCTTGTCGGAACACAAGGTTGAATGTCTAGGGGCCAACTGAGTCTCAGGTGACGATCGCCGAATCCTCAATGAGCCTCTTTGCCTTTGGCGATCGAGGCGTGATTTTGCACTTGAACGGTTCAGGTTGACCAGAACCTCGTTAACCAAGTTAATCGGAACGAATTCTACACCGCCTACCTGATTGTAGTCCGAGAGTAATCTAGGCTAGGTAGCTCGGGTTTTCCGTTCGGCCCAACGTAAGGCGTGATGTCGTACACAGAAAGTGTCAGGGCAATGGACAACCAGAGAGACGAATGCGCAATATGGATTCCAGGGCATCGTCTAACCCCATTATCCTCATGGCTGAGCTCCTGATCTGTTAAACCAGCAATACAGCAGCTTACCTTCTTCCAAAACCAAAAACAAATATCGCGGGGTCGATTTCAGCACTCCCATCAGTAGCCAGGAAACGTTCAGGTCTGAAGACTTCAGGTTGGTAGTAGACATTCGGATTACGGGTCATCGCGCGTATGTTAGGTATTATCAGGCTCCCCTGTGGAATGCACATTCCTGTTGCATACAGGTCAGTTCAACGCATATATGAGATCGCTCCTGGACAATCACCCTTGTAGATATCATCATGAGCCGCATCTAGTAGGTGAGGTATACCAAACGGTGCGGCTGGGTGCCAGCGTAGCACCTCTTTGAACAATGCTTCAATATAGGGAAGCGAGCCACGGTCATTGTATGTTGGCAGACGATCAGTTCCAACAACTTGGTCAATCTCCTTTTGAGCCTCTCTTTGGATGTCTGGGTGGTGAACCATGTGAGCAAAGAAAAACAGCATGGCCGAGACGGTCTATTTAACCAAGGTTATAATTCGGGTATTCTGCTTTGGTAGGTCTACCTATACCGTGTCTATTCCCCCGCCATAAATCGTCGTTCCTGCCCACTAGCAGAAGATGCCTTAGTTCAGGCGTCACAAATGGAAATTAAAATCCCCCACCTTTATTAGTGATTCGTCTTTCTCGTCGCTTTGTTCGTCAGCCCGCTCGAGCCAGTTAGCCATGAGACACGGCTCAGTTCTTCCCGATTTCTTATCCCACGATAAAGTGAGCTTTTGAGAAACCTCAGCAATGCACTAGCAGACTGACTATTTTCTCTTGAGTGTACTCTGCAGGTTTCTCCAAGAGATCCATAACAAGCATCCTCCATTCCCTCGCTTTGGCCTTGAACGGAGCTCCCGGTACAAACTTGACTGTACATGTGTGTCAGTTTGGAAATGTCTCGGCTATACAGAGACACATACGCCAAGTGAATGTGTCGACCAAGAAAGCTCCAGGAGTTGTTACCAAAGAAAACATGTCCACCGCTTTTTCAGCGAGATTTAAAAAGTCGTCATGACGGTCCTTGATCTCATAGCCATAAACAAGTTTGAGAAGTGTGGCACCAACTGTTCTATATGCATGAAAATGGTTGGTGAGCATCATTAGCCAGACGCATAGGTGCCTTACTGGCGTATATGTAGGTATAAGTCTTCTGGAGTATCCAATAGTCGTTGAACAAGTCTAACAGCCTCTTTCTCCTGTGCAGGCCTGAGTGTCTATTTCGCTTGAGAGTAAGTAGAAAATCGAAATTCGCTATGATCATGGCCAAATACCTCCATCGCTTTTGGACTTGTTCCATCATGAATGAGCTTCCGCATGCGCCTGTGGTTCGCTCCATAGGGCATAGTGGCTAAGCATGGCCCCCATCCGACTCTGTTTAAATCAGGGCAGCGTTACTATATGGTTATCTCTAGTCATCCTCCTCGAAACATTGTGCACTCTCAGAGATGTTGCCCAACCGGGGAGGGGGGGGCGAGCAGGTGCATTCAATTTTTTGAAAGGAACCCACGTACAGTTCGTTTGCCATTACCATTCGTGGCCGTTGACTGTATGCGGTTGATCTATGTTCGAGAAGTTCAATAGCCGCTTCGTACGAATTAATAACAACGATTTTTTGGTTTAATATCTGGGCAAAAACCACATCGCCTGTGGCGTTCGAGTCAGTCGATATTGAGATATATGAGTCGTAATGTGGGCACTTACCATGGTGTTTCGACCATTCGTTGAATGCGTCGAACATACTTTTGCTTTTGGCGAGGGAGAATACACTTCCGACTACTGGCCAGCGAGGAGGACCAGGAGGCAGAGGCGCCTTGCTTTGCCTAAGACTCCGCCGTAATGCGAAAATACATAGCACTGCGAACGAGATTGTAGCAATATCTACCCAGGCGACGGCCATTTCGCCCTACGGCTTGTTGAGAGGACAAGCGGGGACCGTCTGAAGAGGGGTGAATCCACAGCTCCCCTAGGTTCACATGCCAGGAGGGGCATTTATTAGAGTAAAGAGGCTCTTCCAATGATGCGTTTGACGAAGCCGGTAGTAACATAAGCACCACGGTTAATGGGCTAGAACTATTTTACCGATGCTGGTAACCTCCTACAGCAATCTCCGCATTTATCCACTGCATCTTAATCCCTAAGAAGGATACTCATGTGCTTCACACATATCGCTCTCTGCTGCTACGCCAGCATCCTGGTTCCAAGGGCTCAAAACGGTATGGTTTGGCACGTTTGCGAAGTAATATGTATGGTACATGTGAAATTCTCTAGTGTATCAGGGTAAAGCAGCGGTACAGCACCTATCATTGTACGTGGTGTGTCTCCCCTATTTTGAATATAAACTATGCGATTCGTGCCTTGCCGTTGACTAGGGCCTGGAATAATGTCGATTGATGACTACTTGATATGTTCTACCTATTCACGGTCAATATAACGTTGCTTGTAGTTTGAGCTACTTTTCAAGAGTGAATTTAGCTGCCGCTTAAGTCACGTCGGGGAATTCATTCCAAAGTACGATAGGCTTGAAATAATAATGTAACCTGTGCGGCGAGCGGGCACTTGTGGCCGAGGAAGCATCGTGGCTGGAAGCATGTGCTGATGTGATGGACTTCTATTACTCTTGGTACAGATGACTTCACGCACTGGTTTGAGTATTGGAACACCGGGATTCTACTTGGATACCTCCCGACTCGTGATCTTGACCAGCGTCATGAATCCAGCTCGGTGGCTGTGATGGAGCAGCGAGGGTTAGCCCAAGGCCAGTCAGATAGCACTTGGTACAAAATAACAGATAATAAAATAACAGAAGCGCTGACCTCAATCGCACGCAGAAAGCTAGACAATTCTTGGGTATAAACTGCTGGTAGCCGTCGAACCAAGTAGTCAGATCTAGGCACTTAATCGTACTAACGCCAGTACATTGTTGGACCAAGTAGACTGCACGATAATATATTCTGATACTATTGGTTTAGGAGAAATACAACATTTCAGTCATTCGCCAAAACGTAACATTAAACATTGTGAGGTTAGCCATAGCTCGGGTCATAGTCCCCAAATCCTCCACCAGTCTTTTCGCCTTTGGTGCCCTTGGTTCGATTGTGCGCTCGACTGGTTCAGGCTGACTGAAAACGCATTAGCTCAGTCACTGAGAGATGAGCTCTACGCTGTCCACATTACGGTGTTATGAGGATACACAAGACTGGGAAGTTCAAACCTAGCACCTGACCCAGTGTGAGCCATAATTTTGTATGCAACGAGCGTCAATGCGATTGACAGCCAGGCGGACGAATGTGAGGTATGGATCCCGGGACACCGTCTGACACCATGATTCATTTACTTAATCATTCTATCGACATGAATAATGATGACACAGCTCACCTTCCAAAACCAAAAACAAATGTCTCGGGCTCGGGCTCAGCATTTCCATCAGTGGCTAGGAAACGCTCAGGATTGAACAGGCCGGGTTTATGGTAGGTATTTGGATTACGAGTGATCGCACCAATGTTAGGTATGATTAGGCTGCCTTATGGAATACATGTTCCTATCATATGTGTGTCAGAAAGGCGCATATATCTTGCCATTTCTTGGGATTTGCCATCAAAAGCACCATCGCGATCCGAATTGAACCGGCGGTAACTGGAGGCATGCTTGCAGGTGATTAGCGATCGGATAACCGTGAGGCACACTTTCAGTTTTGGAGTTGGACCTGTCATCTCTGAGGCTAGTGGCTGATGCAAGATAACCTATTCAAGGTATGGGTGTGTCTGCTTTAACCTGTGTATTTGCTTGGTTTCACCATATTGTTTGGCAGCCTTATGTGTCTGTGTGGACAGTGTTGTAGCTACTATTCTGAATTGGGCTATATACGACGGTTGCAATTGTTCATAGTTGCACATAGTGCGTAGTCTGGCGTGGATAACCCCTTTCTGCATTTCCATACGCCTATTGAGACAATAAGTAGGCAACGAAAAGGCAAAGCGGTTAGCTTGGCGAACAAATGACATGATGCATAGCCGGCGTGGATGGTTCAGTCACATCTTGGATAGGATATATTGTATTACCCACTGCCCTTAGGGATAGCAGGGATAACTCCAGGGTGGCCAACGTCCTCAGTTACCTATCATACATCAGCTACATACCTAACGTCTAGCTTTCGACTTTCACTAGAAGGGGCCGAAGCTGGCTGGGCCTAGGAGCCCCGTTTCACAAGACCGATCCCAGTCCTTCGTGCTTTAAACCCAATACAGATTGTTTGGTAGTTTGCTTTCGCGGTTATAACGGTGCACTGGCTCTGCAGCGTCTGCAATACGTTGTTTTACATAACGGCTAGGCAGTGGAAAATAGTGATATATGTCAGGAGCTCCGCTGTGGACTGAACCCCCTGTGGCTACAACAAATATTTGCTGATCGTCATGCGTTTTCCACTTTTTCAGCACGATCCAGGTATGTTGAACGCCCCAACGACTTGATGTCACACTCGGTTGGAGTCGGCTGTTTAAAAGGATTGTGATTCAAAGCGATTTGGAATGTTTGCCCCAGGATATCAATTGAAGACCTAATGAAAAGTGTGTGGAGGGAAATGTACAGGCAAGGTGGGTTTTGTGGCCGTCAAAGGCTCAATGCTAGGAGCATGAAGCCGAAAAGGACCATCGAGGCCAACATGATAGCACTTGGACTACAAAAAGAGATGGTACAACAAAGGGTAGAACAACAGAGAAGTCAAGATCAAGTACATGTAGAAGTAAGGCGGTTCTTGGGTATAGCTTGCTTGTAGTCGTCGACCCAAGTTGTCAAATCTAAGGTTAACGATGTAGTTGTCAGTACGGCGCTGCATCTAGTAGATGCGTTTTGCTTACTTGGGTTGGTATAAGCTTCAATATAACTGTGGGAGAGGAAGTCAATGAGGGTCGATTTTGTGACGACCTGATACATACGTATTGATATAATCGGCGGTGGGGAAATCTGGAGGGTCGCAGCCAATATTGTGATTATCTTTCGGTTGGTATACGCGGACCCAATCAATGAGCATCCAAGTCGGGAATTTGAGATGGTCCCAGTCGATGGCCCCAAAATTCGGGGACATGCCCAAGTTCATAATCAAATACTATACCAAAGAGTGTCAGAGACCGTAGCTTTTTGTATGAATGTGAATGTTCGTGTATTTACCATTGGCTCCAGAGGGACTGGGCGAGGGCCAATTTCGACATCCGGGTCTGCTTTCATAGCCGAACCGTAGATTTTCCAGGCAGGCTTGTCATCGTCGTCCAAGCAATGTAACCATCATAGCCTGGTTTGTACTCAAACCCGTATACCGAGAAACATCCTCCCCCTTGAGTGTAGCAGTCCTGCACGAAGGATGAATTTCAGACTTCAACAACGCCCGGATTTATTTCTCACCTGGTTTGTGATAGTCAAGCCACTAGTACTCTGTTGATAGACGCCTCCAAGGTAACTATTAAGCTCACTACCGTTTCCTTGGAACTCGTGATTATCGCTAGAAAAAAGACCTCAAAGGATATCCACATTTGAAAGACACATGACTTACGGAGTTTGCGGCCATTTGTATCTGTAGTTAAATGGAGCCCATTGACCACTTTGACTAACATGCCCGATCAAAGTGCTAGTATCCACTTGAGCCTCGAACATATCAATTTCTGGAGCAGCACGCCCCACAAATGACCCGTCGGGGCGGATCGGCCCTGGGTGAGACTCGCCGGGGCATGTGCATGCGCTCAGGCGCTGTCCGGGTTGGTAAGAAAGCACGCCATCGTGGCCCTTGTCTCCATTGATTGTCGCCTTGATGGGTGTGCCATTGGGAAAGGTTTGGTTCGGAAGTGTACCGACGTCGCATGTATCCTTTCACGAGGAGGTCAATTTTTAGCGCAAGCTGGACCTTGTATAGGCTTACATAGGTGTATGGCCATGTTCCATCGAGAGAAGCGCCGTAGCCAGCACGGCCTAGGTTTCCCATTGCCCAAATCGCCGGCCAAAGGCCATACACCGAGCTAGACCCGGGCAATGATACGTTGGCTGAGACAGTATCGTGAATTTGAACATCACCACATCAGATGTTGGGAAGATGCTTACCGACAAAGTACCCGCCAGTGAAACAAAACTTGTTCCAGGTAGAAATCATGCCACCCTTGTAGTCCAGTCGGTTCCACTTGTGCCGATCAAGAGTGATGTTGAGATAGCCATTGGAAGTTGTGATCATATCAGGGGAATACCACTCCAAGTTGTTTGTTCCCCTATAATAACACTTCAACTTCATAACCGGTCAATGGCTCTCAACTTACCAATAATGCAAATCAACGGCTTCCCAATACGGATCATCGCCCGGATAGAAGCTCCGTCCATCGAGATTAAACTCGTCGCTGAACACAAGATCAAAATCGGACGCATCCTCCATGGATTTGTAGGTATATGCGGACGTGGGCGTGTCCCGGTCAATAAGCGCAAAGTTGCCTGGGATCTCAGGCACCTGACCAGACGCATTGATCCCTCCAAGATTGTATCCGCCAAACGTGTCAGGTTTGCGCCTGGTCGCATAGTCTACAATAGGATACACCGCACTTTATCGCCATGCTGCAATTAGCGACATTTAAATACCCCCAGGAACAAGCGCTCACAATAGCCCAATAAACATCAATCCCAGAATGATCAAGCAGCCCAGATTGGCAAGACCGCGCGCTGTCAACATCGAGCCTCCATTATCGCTTGCACGGTCGCGTCTCGGGTCAGGGTTGTGGAGCTCGTCGTCGGGTTCGGGGACACTCGCGAGCAAGTTGAGCCCCCAAGTGGACGGGTCGGGCGTCAGCGCATACTTGGTCGAGACTGACATGTAGGATCCATTGCTTGGAGACGGTAGTTTATCCTAGTTTCAGACAGTGTCAGTCCCGAAATGAGCAGGCTTGCGGCCATGTCTCGTACTACGGTCCCGTATCCCGGAGGAGGATCATTGCTCGGAGTTGGGGGCTGCATCATTACCGCCTGGAACCCGCCCTGCTGTTGGCCGGGACGAGGCGCAGGACGAGGCGACATCAGAGGAACGCTCAGCGAAGACTGAGACATCTCCTGGGATGCTACAGCTCCGTATAATCCGCGAACCGCGCCGGTTGGGCCAGCCCCGGGCGGAGTGGGAAGAACCTTGGATGGGGTGCGCCGATGCATAGACGCGTCGAGTCGAGTCGCGTCAAACAAAAGAAAAAAAGGAGTGAAGCCAAATGCGGTAGGAACCTGAAAACAAGCGAGGGAGGTGTGGTGGCGGCGGCCAAGAGGAGGAGTTATTATGTTTGCTATGCTGGATTTCGACCGAAAAAAAGGGACAGGCGCCATGTAGACAATCTTAGTGCGGATCAGGCGCAGAGCTTAAAATCCCAGGGCCGGCGTGACCGGAGAGATCCACGCATGGACATCTAACATCGAATGGTTCGTTCACAGCCGCATCAAGTAAATGCCTTGGATACCATCGGCCATGACTCATCTAGTCTTTGACAGTCAGGAAATCGACACCTTGACAGGCTGCAAACGTCGTGGATCTGGGGGAAAGCGTGAGGATTGTCAGCCTAACATTTTTCCTGAACAGGGCCGTAGATTGTTCCCAGGCGTACCGTTCGCGACTAGCGAATTTCTTGTGGCTGACGAGTACTTAACCAGCTCTTCTCTAGAGTAAAAATAGGGTATATTCCACAAATTTCCTCCTCGGAGGATCAAACAGAAGCAGTCCGATAAACAAACGAAAGGTATGCAGGCGCACCAATACCAATAATAATTTCTAATAATACATCCATTGCAAACAACCGTCCTCAGACGAATTCCTACGTGCACCCATCTACAAGCTGTTTTTCGGTATAACTTGCTTGTAGTCATCCACCCAAGTAGTCAAGTTGGGGTTTGTGTACGCTTCAATATACCTGGTGAATGTAGAGTGCTAAACAACCATACAGCCACTAATTAAAAAAACTTACGTGTTGATATACTCGGCAGTTGGGAAATCTGGCGGGTCGCATCCGATATTATGGGCGTTCTTTGGCTGATACACGCGAATCCAATCCACCAACATCCATGTCGGGAACACGAGATGCTCAAAGTCAATTGCACCAAAGTTGGGTGAGATACCCAAGTTCACAATCATATACTGGAGTCGCGACGTCGGTGAGCATTGCATAGCAAAACGGGCGAGAAAACACCGACCATAGGCTCTTGTGGCACCGGGCGCGCCCCAATCTCGACACGAGGATCAGGGCCCATACCCGCACCGTATATTGTCCAAGCAGGTTTATTATCATTCGTCCAAGTGATATAGCCGTCGGTTCCGGGCTTGTACTCGAATCCGTATACTGCAAAGCATCCAGGGCCTTCGGTATAACATCCCTATAGCCAAGGTCAGACCGACTGCAAACTATGAAAAGCCGAAAAGACGTGCCTGGTTAGTGGTCGACAGACCGCTAGTAGTCTGTTGGTATACACCACCATGGTACGAGTTCAAAACAGTGTCGCCGTAAAGCTTCATATTCTCACTAAAACTCAACGTCACGATACGGACAACACACAATCTGCTGGGCCACTCACGATGTGTTGAACCACTCATACCCATAGTTGTATGGCGCCCACTGACCCGACTGGCTGACATGTCCAATCAGAGTTCCGGCGTCGACTTGAGCTTCAAGGATATCAATTTCAGGAGCGGAGCGGCCAACAAACGAGCCGTCTGGGCGCTTTGGTCCAGGGTGCGATTCGCCTTGGCACGTGCAAGCGCTGAGGTTGACCGGGGAGGAAAGACAGAACCCCGTCGTAGGATGGGTCGCCGTGTCTAGTCGCATTGATCGGTGTGCCGTTGGGGAAAGTCTGGTTAGGGAGAGTACCGACATCGCAAGTGTCCTACGATAAACAAGTTAGCACAAGCGCTTTGACGGGTCAGATCGACTCACGTATGAGTAAGGCCACATTCCTTCAAGTGAAGCACCATAAGCCGCACGACCCAGGTTGCCCATCGCCCATACAGCCGGCCACAAACCATAGACGGTACTCTTTCCAGGCAAGGAGACATTGGCTAAAACAGGTGAGTCATGATTTTACGTATGTGAAAAACGAAGACATACCGACAAAGTAGCCTCCTGTAAAGCAAAACTTGTTCCAGGACATGATCAGCCCGCCTTTATAGTCCAGACCCCTCCACTTTTGTCTGGCCAAGGTGATATTCAAATATCCGTTCGAGGTTGAGACCATATCGGGCGAGTACCATTCGAGGTTGTTCGTGCCCCTGGAAAAGGCTAATTAGATTTGACAGCAGTAAAAGGCAAAGGACTGACGCACCAGTAGTGCAGATCTACAGCCTCCCAGTACGGGTCATCCCCTGGATAAAACGATCGCCCCTCGATGTTAAATTCGTCGCTAAAAACCAAGTCCCACTCGCTTCCATCCTCGAGCGACTTGTGTGTGTATGCCTCTGGAGGGGTGTCGCGGTCGATGAGGCCAAAGTTTCCAGGTATTTCGGGGACCTGCCCAGTAGCGTTGATGCCACCCAGGTTGTATCCACCCAAGGTAGACATTTCCTGCTGCGTGAAATGTACAATCAACGGATATCCGGCGCTACAAACGCGAATGACGAAATCAGCACTTGTCGATCAATCGCGCTCAGGGGGGGAACGTCGAGCTACGCACAACAAGGTCAAGAGTCCCAACGTGAGGAGGGCCAGACAGCCGAGATTCGCGATACCGCGCATGGTGAAAAACGTGCCGCCCGAGTCGTGGCGGCGGTCTCGCGCCGGATCGGGGTTGTGAAGTTCGTCGTCAGGCTCGGGGCGGTCGGACGTCACGTATGCGCCCCACTTGGCCGGGTCAGGAGCAAGTGAGTACTTGGACGAGAACGAGGCTTCCGAGGCCCTGTATGTGTTTCCCTGCGTTTTAACGGGGTGGTGTGAGCACGACATGCTTTGTTTTCCTAGGCCAAGACGACGTACGAGAGGCATAAAACCTTGTTCGCCTTGGGACCCGGGGGAAGGGGGCTGCATATGTGCTGCGAGAACGTTTGCTCCGCTCGCGCGCTGGACCATGGGGGGCAGGAGCGAGACGCTGGAGCCCTGGGGCGAGTCGGTGTTGGGCGAGTACGGCGAGCGCATCGAGTTCGCTGCGGGCGTCGGCAGCGACTTGGAGCTTGTGCGGCGATGCATGATGGGGAGCGACTGGGCCACCTGGGCGTCAGACAGCTGGGCAAATAAATGTGTGGTGGGGACGAGTAGAGACCGTCGTTGTAGACTACCGATACAGTGAAAAGCAAGCACGTCGCACAAATCTTGGTCGGCGCGGCACACGTGACCCCTCCTCTTGGCTCATGCCGTCATCCGGGCGCTTATATAGAATAGCATACATTCACTTGTCATTTCATCAATACAGCGAAGATACACGTAAGACCGATTACAGAGTATCTGTGTATACGTCAGCGCCGGTCCAGCCTGGGCAATTGGCATCTACTCACTGACGTTGCCCAAGTCCGAGCACGCCTCCTTGACACGGGCGGTGAGCGTCTTTTCGCCCTCACGCACCCACACACGAGGATCATAGTACTAGAATTGCATCGTGAGTCTTGGCGACAACTTGAAACAAAGTTCCGCACCTTCTTGTTGGGCTTGTCGGCTCCCTCGGGGTTACCAACCTGGCTCTGGATGTAACCTTCCTTGGCTTTGAAGAAGTCCTACGAAAAAAAAGGCACACAGTTAGGCACACCACGAAATTTCTAGACCCGGACTTACTCGGATGCCAGAAAGGTAAGCAAACTGGGTGTCTAACAGACGCAAATGCAGGTGAGCGCAGAGCCAAGTGCAACCATTTCCAACGCACCAGTGTCAACGTTCATCTTGACAACACCGTTGGACACCGCAGTCTTGATCTCCTCCTTGGTCGAGCCGGATCCACCGTGGAAGACCAGGAACCTGCCGAGCCATTTAATCAAACAAGACAGTCTAGCGGGTGAAACCTGCTTACAAAGGCTTCTTGCTCGAGCCGCCGATTTTGCTCGCCGTGTACTCCTGGTGCTTCCCAAGAATCTCTGGGCGCAGGACAACGTTTCCGGGCTTGTAGACACCGTGGACGTTGCCAAAGGCTGCCGCAATGCTAAAGTTGGGGCTGATCTTGGACAGCGCCTGGTAAACGTCGTAGATATCCTCGGGCTGGGTATAGAGCGCCGCATTGTCGACACCGGTGTTGTCAACACCGTCCTCCTCGCCACCGGTGATACCGATCTCCATCTCGAGCCACTGGCCCATCTTGGCCATGCGAGTAAAGTACTTGACGCAAGTCGCAATGTTCTCCTCCTTGGGCTCCTCGGACAAGTCCAACATGTGCGAAGAGAACAAGGGCTCGCCGTGCTCCTTGAAGTAAGCCTCGTCGGCCTCGAGCATGCCATCGAACCACGGGAGCAGCTTGTGCGCGCAGTGGTCCGTGTGCAAGACGACGGGACTATATGCCGGAATTATCATGTAAGCATCCTACATGTGAAATATCTCCCCCAGCCCGACTTACACCCCATAGGCCTTTGCGACGGTTCGGATGTGGTGAGCAGCGGCAATGGCACCGAGGATAGAGGCCTCTTGGTTGCCGTTGGCCAACCCCTTGCCGGCAAAGTAGGCAGAGCCACCCTGAGAGGCCTGGAGGATGATAGGAGCCTTGATGTCACTACATGCTCAGTCTTAGCCCAAGCTCCGTGCTCCTTTTGGTTCACGTGCTCACCGGGCGGCTTCGAGAACGGCATTAGCGGTCGACGAAGAGGTGACGTTCTAGCATATTCCAGATTCAGACCAATGCCCCACTCATCCTAGCTGAGGCTACTTACCACGGCCTATTGTCAAAGCGCATTTTACGACTGAGCTATGGACGTTCTGCCTGTTTATCAGGATACTCACCGGGATGGCAAACTACAACGGTCGTCAGCATACGCGCTACTATCAACACGAACGACTCACGTTGTGCTCCTTGGCATACTCGAACAACTTGCGGACCTGGTCGCCAGTCAAGACACCCGCCTAAATGGAAGCCAAGGATGAGCTGGGCATGAGCAGGAGCGGCGGCGTACGCACGGGAACAACGTCGAGAACACCCATGTTGATAGATAGAAGTAGAGAGCAAGGGAAAAGTACAGCTCCAGTGTGCGACTCGCTGCCTTTTGAGTCTCGGCCGGTTTCACACCCAATCTCCACATCCAATCTCGCATCCGTGGGAACTGGCCAAATTTCAAATTCATGTCTATCATTTCCCACCTCACTCCTACGCCTGAAATGCGCATCTCTGTCAGGTTGTATCGTCTTTATGCCCGGTAGCTGCGCCCCAAATTTTTCAATTTATATTCGAATAAATTATCCCACAATCCTAGCGGAAATATGTCCGAATCGATCTCGCCCGACGGACGAGACTTCCGATCGTTAGTCCCGCCCAACGTCGGGCCTCATCGGGAGCTCCCCAAGGCGCAAACCGGAGGTCACGAACTCAAAGACAGCCACGGCAGGGCGGCCCGGACACATCAACACACATTCATGATTGACACAAACTATATTTAACGGACCGGACAGCACGAGCCAATTGCGCATATATATATACACGGGCACATTCGGGTTCTCAGTCAAGTCACTGCAGGGCGTCTGGAACCCGAGCCAAGCCTCTAGTACACTACAGGCCAGCCGCTCGAGAAATCGAGCAAGTTGACACCGAGCTTCGATGCTGTGCTGGTGTAGTAGTCTGGGGAGAGCCGAATCTCAGTACCTGAACAAATTGACGGAGAGGTGCTTGAAATACGCACGGTAATCGATCACCCAAGCATCGGTGTCCTTGTAGACGTGCTGCCCACCTGGGCCAATGATAGCATCGTGAGTGCCGAGGATGAGGGTACCTAGGGGGTCGATTGGACTCAGTCCACACACATCGGCTATCGAGGCGAGGCTGGGACTTACCCCCACCCGACATGAGCGCAACGCCAGCCTGATCGGTGTAAGGTCCAGTGATGCTATAGAATTGGGGACAAAATTAACATGAGTGTCATTGGGACTGGGAATACAAACCCACCTGGTGGATCGCCCGACTCGCACATTGTACGTGGACGAAGTGCCGGAGCAGCACTTGTCCCAGCTTGTAAAGAGATAGTAGTAGCTTCCGTTCTTGACGATTATGGGTGCCTCGACGGCTCCTCCGCCGGCTGGGATTGAAATTTAGAGGCAGATCAAGTCTACTGCGTATGAGGCTTACCAGTACGCTTCGCAAGTGAGTACAGGCTCGAGTTCAGAGGCTTGCCAGTTGAAGGGTTCAGCTGTATACTTCAGGAGCGAGTCAATGAGAAATCGTTGAATTGTAACGATTCGGCTTACAGCTTGATGCCAGTCCAGTAAGAGCCGAATACGAGCCACCAGTTGCTACCGTCTAAAAGGATAGTAAGGAAACCGTATCAAATGCTTTGCAAAATTATTACCAATGACAAGGTTGGGATCAATGGCCTATTTGACACTAGTGAATTTTCATCGAACAGTTAAGAGATTCAGCTACCCACATTGAAGTCGTTGGAAGTTGTAGTGGATGTGACTAAGCCTTGGTGACTCCACGAGCCTGGCATCCCAGTCGTAGACTTGGCAAAAAAGATGGCAGAATTCCGGCTACCGAAAGAAGAGGCTGCATAGTACAGCTGGTTTAAAAGTTAGTCGTGCGGCCGGGAATGGGCTCCAGGAATACCTCACATAAAAGGTGCCGCTCTTGTAGGTGCAGTCTGGGGCCCTACGTACAAGTCTTAGCTACGTCTAGCGGCGGAAAGGCTAAAGCCATACCAAAGATCGCCATTACTTTTTCCAGTATATGCATCGGTCCAGGTCGCCTGGTTGTTAGCCCAGACAGTGCCGACAAGAGTCCAGTCAATCCTACGATAACGATTAGCACAATTGAGCGTCATTAAGGTTTGGTTTCCCTACCGGTCTGTCGAAGTGCGAATGCTGATACCAGCACTGAAAACAGCTCTTTAGTCCAGCTCGTTTCGCGCAAAAGTCTACCCAACTTACTCGGTGGCTGCCAAATAGTTAGCTAAGGTAAACGCGCAATTCAAACGAGTACTCACAGAACAAGAACCACTTTCCAGACGAATCGCGGCACATGGTTGGGTCATGCACATTGATGTTTCCCGTGAGCTTTCCTACAGTATCCGCACTTGAAATGAATAATATGTCAACTCTAACGTCCACTCGACTTGCCCGGATTGGGGTACGCGCTCACGAGGCTCCCAAGGAGCGACACCAATGACAGAGTACTAAAAAAACCAAAGCGCATGCTGGCCGAGCGGGGTTGAATCCAGTGTGGGCCAGAGGATATTTCACAAGATGTTTTAAGTACATCGGTACAGTCTACATAAAAGTGCGGTCCGCCGGAAGATGAAGCAGGCTGCTGCGTGCTGAGAGGGACTTCTAACTTCGGGAAAATTTCCCAAACGGTCATTTGGCATCTGGTAGTGACGGCGTTCAAAGAAGATAGGCCGCTTAGGATATGTCCTGGACTGTAGCAGCCCCATGGAGTTTAGTTCGGCTGCATGATTACGTCGAAAGGAACCTCTCCACACGGGAATAGCGATACGAGCGGGTTGAGTGCAACTTACCAATCCACCAAATAGGCGAACACATGCTGCTTTGGGTTAATGAGTTAGGACACCTGACGTCGCGGCTAAATGAATTGTCGTTTGATCTCGTTCAGTTCTGCCGAACTTTAGCGGCTGAAGAGCGGACCGCCGGAGCAAAAGTACGGAATAGCATTATGATTCTTGTCTTTTGCGTCGTTTACCGTACAGAACCTGGTTTACAAACCCAATTGGCAGGTCATACGCTTGAGGCACGGGCTCTTCGATGTGGAGAGGTGCTTCGGACCGCGCTATTTGAAACATGTCGACGCGCGGGTGAGAGTGACGGTCTAGGTTGAATGTTAGTGATGGCATCTTGGTAGCAATAGTCGACAATATACTCACCTGTTATTGTTTTGAGTTCCGAGTACGACGGTGTTGCATAGATCGCCAAGGCAAAGTAGGTAAAATAGGTCAGCAACGCCAGGAAAACGGCATAAGAGGGTATTAGAAGCGCCCATTCCCTGTGATTTTATTAGTGGTCCAATCGTATTGTACGCAAAACTTATGAATAGCGCAACAACTCACCGACTTGGGTACCATGTAATTCCAACGGCGCGTATCGCTTTGTCCGGTAACAGCGCCCATAGCAGATATACAAACCATAGAATACCCGTAGCTAGCCAGGCGACGAATCCGTAAAACTCGGGGGCAGACCCAGTAGGAAGCTCATCTTCAGGCACCAACAACGGAGGATAAGCAGCGACTGGAGATGAAGGCGAAGTGGGTTCTTCCGAATTGTTGATCGAATGAGAGGCAGATGTGGACCGACGGCTACGTCGTTTCAGGAGTCCAGACCCAGAGCTATTAGTATGTGTGCCTACTGCTGACATTGATCCTACACCAAATGGGTGGGGTCAGCCAGAGAAAGCCACCGAGTTTGGCCTTATTTCTTATGACACGTGATATATTCTGTGTTCTTGGCCAAGTAGAGCTGCAGTCTATCGCTTGGTTACGCAACAGGAAGAATTGCAGGGGGCAAAGGTATAAAAGCCGTAAAGTGTAATTAATTAAACAACAAGAGGTCCGACTAAGGCAATACTGAACAACGGAGTGCTACACTATGATACTCAACGATACTGAAATGTGTGGGCAACTGGCAAAAAGTGATACAGCTCATTTATTCTGGATAGTAGCTACCAGCCTGGAGAGTCCTCAGCAAACGCATCATGACTAAGATGGACGGACAAACCAATCGAGGCCTTCCTCAAGACCTTCTCCTTTCGTGGCGCAGCTGCCTCGGACACTCCATTCTCTGCTCTTTTCAGCTCCTGCCAACCCAAGGCGGTCCGAAATCTCTCCAGGTTTGAGAGCTCCGGGCATGTCCTGCAAGCAATAATGAACATCGCTGAATTTTCTACACAATTGCACGCACCTGTTTATTTGCAAAGACCAGCACCGGTACACCCTTCAGCTCATCTTCGGCCAACATCGTCAAAAGTTCGCTCTTGAAGTTTGCAGCCTATCTTGATCCGACGAATCTATAACGTAGATGATAGCATGTGTGTTTGCATAGTAGCATCGCCAGTATGGTCTAGATACCCAGAATAAGCATGGGGTGTCAAATTGGAACTATCAACTTGGAGACTTACCGAATGCTAGACTGGCCTGGGTGATGAATCAAAGTGGAACTTTTCAATGCCCGAGACTCGAATCCATGAGTAAGCAACACCCACCGCCAAGATCCCACACTTGGAACTTGATATTTTTGTAGGTGACACTTTCGACGTTGAATCCGATGGCTGCAATGAGCATCAGCACTGCGCTATACTAGAAATAATGGACGCTTACTGGGAATTGTCGAGACGACTTCTCCTATCTAGGAGCTGGTTGCTCAGATACTGCGCTTACAAACAGGGTCCATGGACGACTATACCTGTAGGCGGTACAAAATGGTGGTCTTGCCAGCACTATCAAGTCTATAAGCAGTAAACGCGTTACTATTAGCGGCGAAAAGAAGGTGGAGCGGCACCAACCCGACCATAAGGATGCGGACGTCTTTTTCCTTGCCCCAGGAAGCGAGGGAAGAAAGCGAAGTAAATATTGAGGATAATGTTACACCCATTGGAGACGGCTAGTCGTCGGAGAGATAGAGTCGTAAAAGGAGAGTGGGGAGAGGAGGTGAGTTGCCTTCACACTCGATCCAGCTCGGCGCTTGTCGATTACGAAACTATTTGATCCACACATTGGCAATTTGGAGTGGGTGCCGTTAACCTCGACATACCTGAACCCAACTCGGGATGTCGGCGATGGAAGAAGACACAAAAGATGAAGGCGCAGTGCTCGAGGAGCTCTCTTCGGTTCTTACCGCACTTCAATCCAACCCTTATGACCTCGCCAAACAATACGAACACATCAGGCTTGCGAGTTCACTTCCTGGAATGGAAGAGCAAGCTATCGCTGCACGAGAGATGATGGTAGAGACCTGGGCCGCTTCAGACGGTTTGTTGCACCTCTTCTATCCTTATTAGCTCCCCTAAAATCCAACGGTAGACGTGTGGCTACCCATTATTGATCACAAAATCTCATCAAGTGGTACATTAAATTTGGAGAGCGTCGTTCAAATTATAAGCGTGTTTGAACGTGCAGAGGCAGACTACCTGTGTAAGTTGAATCGAATGAGACACAGGGCGCGCTTGATTGACCCATGTAATCCAACAGCAATTCCGATTCTACTTAAACACATGCGCTTTATCATAGACTCGGCTGGAGCACCCAACGAGGAAGTTCGAGCGTTTTTGACCCGCGATACAACTCGCGAGCTACTGAGGGGGTTGGTTGCAAAGGGCTCAGTTCACATTACAAAGGGCCACCAACTATGGGAGCAATGGCTCTCATGGGAGATGGACTACCTGGCGACGACCCAACCGACGGACGAAGAGCTTCAGCGCGTGCAAACGATCCTATTGTCCCGGCTACATACACCTCATTCTGAGTTGGATGCCGCGCTTCAGGAATACTCTACATTTATCTCGACATACCTACCCGATGCGAATTATGAGGAGGTTCTAATTGCTGCGAACAAAGCGAAGGGTGATCCTCAGAAGAGATATAACTGGAGAGAACGATGGGAAATGTCCTTACAACAAGCAGAAGACTCGCCAGCTGTTTACTCTCAATATATTGATTATGAGTGGAGGCGGCCCGATCCGACGTTCCTCATTCCCTTGTATGAGAGGGCGATTGCAGAAACCGCTCGGAGGCGATTGGAACCTGGAGGAGAGGAGACACTGCAGGCATTCTGGTCTGGGTTGCACAAAGCCGTCGTGAGTACCGTCTCACCTTCTGCCATTTATTTGAAACTACTAATTTTCGTCGACATATCAGAAAAAGAGTGCTGAGATGCGAGCCAATGCGAAGAACAAGCGTGGCAAACGGCCAAGGGGGCACGACGAAGGCATGGACGATGCAGAAGTTGAGGAGGATATCGCAAACATCCAGGCGACAGAAGCGATTGTACTGGAACGAGCTGCGCGAAGCACTCCTTTCTCGCCGGCTATTTGGGCCGCACGTATTCTATCAGCAGTGAGTGGACAAATGATGGCTTTGAACGACTGAGTCCTAAAAAGGCCTTTTAAGAGTAAATCTAGGGACGGCGATATCGCAGAAGCTGTCGTTTCAGTAGATGGTAATATCCCGTGGCTTATTTTTGCGGTGACGTTAATTATATGCGCTAGCTCTTACCGATAAGGCCATTGATTTGCTCAAATTGAAGCCTTCCAATAGCGACTCGTTTGTTGAAATAGGGCTTGCAAGCGCAGACGCGTTTAGGCAGCGCCTACAATCGGAAGATGAAGTAGGCAAGTATCCACGTAGCTCCATCGGTTATGTCAGATTGACTTGAAGACAGACGAGACTGTATTTGGAGCACTCGTCACCACCTTACCCAAGTGCATTGACGCTGTTAGACAAGGTCAGTCTACCAAACCGGTGTGGAAGGTGGCTTATACATAGACCATGACTATATAGCCTCGACTGAAGGCGACCCTCGGCTAAGGCTCGAGCAATATTTGGCCACAGCAGTATGCTACTGAGCAATTATGTTTTAGCCCGCTAACGCATTGTAAACTCAGTATACCAAGTTTATTCGTGGTGCCGATTTTGGCGAGCTGGTCACCGACATGTGGAAGTCGACCGAAGAGCACTACAACAAAAGCTATCTTGCGTGCGCTCTTCGAGCATCAGATCTAGTGCAAGTCTTTCTTGAACGTTGTCTCAGATTCACTCAGACTGAAAATCAAATTTCAGCCAACGAGACGAAATTGCTCAAGCCCGAGAAGTATATAAACGCGGTGCCAGTCGACCTTTGGATTGGCCAGAGCAGGTTTGGGATAGTTGGATTCTATTTGAGCACATGTATGGCGACGAATCAAGTCTAGCGGAAGCACAAGAGCTTGTCGACAAACATCAAGTACTTGTTATGAAGAAGCGACAGAAGGTTTGTTTAATGCAGTTGCACATGGGGTTCGGTGTTCGCTCATCGCGTCAAGTAGGAGGCGATGAAAGCTGCTGAGGCCTATGCTGCCGCGAATGCCAACAACAATGGCGAGATCACCGCCCCAGTAGAGACAAATGCGGAAGAGCCGGCCGCCCCCGTTGTGGACGAGAATGCCATGGAGGTTGATAATGCATCTGCGGATAATCGCAAGCGGAAAGCTGAAAGTTCAGTCACACGACGGGTTGATCCTGAACCAACCAAGAAGAAAACTAAGGCCGGTGAGTTGCCAAATATATGGTTTCACAACTAGATTTGATAAATGCCCCAATTTTAGACACTACAACTCTCAAGCGGTGCGTTTCATTCAATGTTAACTATAACGGTTTACCTGAAGCCTCAGCACAGCGATCGAGAGAATAGTACCGTCTTTGTTACAGACATGCCGGCAAGCAGCGGAGAAGCCGAAATCAACCAACTGTTCCGCGATGTACGCAATACATACCCACCAAAATTATGCGCTGACCATTCAATTGTATTTTTAGTGTGGAGAGATCCGGGAAATTAAATTCCTACAGGCTGACGATCAGCCTGTGGTAACAGTGGAGTTCGCGGATCGAGTAAGTGTTACCCTATTAATCTATACAAAGTGTTGACCGCATGCTTTTGTCAGGAGAGCGTCCCGGCGGCCCTTACAAAAGACAAGAAACGGGTTGATGGTGCAGAAATCAACGTACACCTCGCCTGGAAGTCAACATTGTACATCACCAACTTCCTGGAAAGCACCGACGACGCAGAGATACGGCGGATGTTCTCTCCAGTGTGTATGTTGTCCGATCAATCGAATAGCACTAACTGTCGCATATACCCAGTTTGGCAAGATCTTGGACGTTCGCTGGCCAAGCAAAAAGTTCAAAGTGACGCGCCGGTTTTGCTACTTGCAATACATATCTCCGGTAATAACTCTGACTTTGAGATAAACATTTATTGACCATTGCTTAGGCGGCTGCGGAAGCCGCATTAAGCCTCCACGGGAAAGAGCTTGAACCCGGCCAACCTATGAGCGTATACATCTCCAACCCCGAGCGTAAAAAGGAACGGACCGACGCAGGCGCAGATCAACGCGAGGTGTATATCGCAGGGTTATCCAAGTTTAGTACGAAAGAAGACCTCCAGCAATTATTTGGACAGGTAGGTTTCCCTCCAGTCAAGGTTATGGCTGACATTTTACCAACACGCGGACCATAGTTTGGTGCTATCAAGGAGATTAGGATTGCGACTGATAATGACGGCCACGCCAAGGGATATGCGTTTATCGAGTTCGAACAAGAAGTAAGTCATAGAGCCCGCTGACTAGCCGAATGCTCATTGTTGTAGTCCTCGGCATCGCAAGCGCTCAGTATGAACAATCACGAGCTCAAGAAACGTCGTATTGCGGTGACTCTAGCAGACCCCCGCGTACATGCCCGGCACAAGTAGGTTCTTATTGCTTCTCCACTTTGTTCAAAATGCGATCATGCTTTAACAATCCAGAATCGACGAATCCGCCGGGCTATCGCGCAAAGCTGAAATCCGGTCTCGCAGCCTGCGCGTCCGAAAGGTGCCGCCCGAGGCTAGTGATGGGCTACTCCAACAAACGTTTGAAAAGTTGGCACCGGTGGTGGGTGTTCAGGTTATAGGAGACAAAGGCGAGGCCGTTGTGGAGCTTAAGAATGGGGCTGTATGTGAAGTTTCTCGCTAACAGTAATTCTTCGCGGCTAATATCGTGATAACAGGATGTTGGGCGACTATTGCTTCTGACTGAGCCCATTATGTTTAATGGAGCGCAGCTCGAAATCGCAGAAGAATCGGCCGCCGGCTCAGCGAAAGCTACGGCCAGTGCGTCGTTTGTACCACGCGCGGCTGGATCGAGACCTCGTGCTGGGCTCGGGAGCAAAAAGACAGGGTTGGGTGCCGCAAAGCCCCAGGCTACGCAATTTGTTCAATCGGGAGGGGAGGCGTCATCGGCAGCCACGAAAAACCAGGACGACTTTAGGAACATGTTACTCTCAGGGAAGAAATAGTTTGTCGCGGGAGCTCGTCGGCGCGTATCCTCCAAATGATGCGCATATTAGCAGCGAATTATGCCTCAAAATAACGCGGAGAATTTGGGCGATTCTTTACGTGTTATCTGTTGTATATTATTTTGAAACCATAAAAGACCAATGAGAACGGGATATCTAATCCGTGAACACACACAGAATCATAGATATGATAGACTGCAGATAGCGTACATAAAACAACAAAAAAACGGCTATTTACATCTCTGTGAAACAATATTCGGGCCATGCTCCTTCCATTCTTCCCTGCTGATCCACAATTGGTGGAAAGTGCCAAGACTGGCGAGAATACTTCCTCCAAGCCATGGTGCAAAGCGTCGTTCGGCAGGGTTACCGGGAGCGTGAATTTTGAGTTTAGACTAACTCCGCTATGAGCAAAAGGCACGGTTACACGGTGTGGACGAACTCACGTGTATTCCTCCAGCGAGCCTCATCAGCTCATTATTAATTCGGTCCGCCATGCCGGGGATCAGCGAATTCCCACCAGTGAGGACGACGTTGTTGAGAAGCGCGGGTCGAAGATCTGGCTCGGTCGCATTCAAGCAGGCAGATATGAGCATGGGTAGTGTGGGGGGTAGTTGGGGCGTGTTCTGCTTCAGAATCGACGTGTTAATGCTGTGCGCTGAGGACAGTAGTAAAACGAAGACGCACCCCGAGGTGGTGGTGGCTAAAGTATACTTCTCCAGGCACAAACCGCTCGCTCGAAAACACAGAGTTGAATCCAGTGGGGAATTCGTAGTGGCGGGCTGGGCGCATTGCAGCATGTCTAAAAAGAGTCGTAGTAAGAACCTTGGCTGGTTCAAAACCAAAGAGTATACTGACTGATCATTCCACCCTTGGTCCAGCACTCCAACGCAGCCATTTGACCACTCTTCGACTTCACGGTTTTCAGCCCACGAGAGCCAGGTTGATGTAGTTCCTTTTTGGCGCTCGAGGCGAGGGGTAAAATTGGGTGGGGCGTTCAAGTCAACCGGCTGTTATGAAAACCGTAAACTTGCGGACGTAGAGTTCGTAAGATAATAACCTACCTTCTTGTTTGCGATAAGTTGGTGAGGCGTAAGGGCTGCGCCGGGTCGCCCATTGTTAGGGTTACCGGTCGAGAGGATGGTGAAAGCCGTAGTTTGAGCGAGGGGAGGAAGGGGAGACTGCGCAATGCCTAGTACAATTTATTCAGTTAAGCCCGGTAAAAGATTGCCACGTTGAGCGTACCTTTTCGAAGTACGAATCCATCCGAGACTGGCACAACACTGGCTACGGACTTGCCAATATCAATGACAAGCGCCGTGCCTTTACCTGCAGCAAATCTAGCGCGTTTGACTTTCAGCCCCAGGAAAAAAACTCCAACAACTAACAAGACCTACGCGCTAAGAACACCATTGTTCGCAATGTAGAACGCTGGGACATTAAACTCCTCAAACAAGATCTCCGCCATTCTCTCCCTGTTCGCCTGGGTATTCCATGCGGGTTCGGTAACGAGGATAGGATGTTCCGAAGCATCACAGCGTAAAGACCTTGTAATCGCATGGTTGATAATGGCAGGGATCGGCGTCCAATCGTACACTATCCAGTTTCATGGCCATAAGCCTACCGAGTACATGGCTACAGACCAAGCTCACCTATCCCATTCTGAAGTGGATTGCCCACCTCCATGCCTTCGCGCCACAGACTGACACCCTCGTCCCCAAATGAATCCTTACTTCCTTGTTTACCTTGGCAGCTTCTTCATCGCTTGGGTCGGCGCCTTCGGGAGGGCTGTAGTGCGTGGTGTAGCCGAATGTGGTCGGGAAGACCGCTTTGGGTACGTCGTCGCCTGCGTAGCCAGCGCGCGTCGTCGACGTGCCAATGTCTAGAACGAGCGCGGAGACCTCGTCTGGTATCCTCAGCACTTTGTTCCCCGCGACAGCACTGCGGACACTTACCTCCTCCGTATGCTACCATCTCGAGGTCGACGGCGAGTCTTCGACCAAGAGCGTAAACACCGATGGCCAACACAGCCACTCGGCGCTAATCTAAAGATTTTGGTTCGCCTCCCCATTTCTTTACCTCGACCTGGTTTCTCCTAACTTATGGCGGCTAAGCAGAAAGTCAACGGTTCGACGACACATTCAAAACCCAAAGATACCAACGGGGCTGGGAATCCGAAGTCTAGGAAGCGAAAGGAGATAGCAGAGGCAGAGAGCAATGAGGACGACCAACTAGGAGCTGGTCTCGATATGCCAAGCGACGGCGAGGCAGAGAGTGATGCCGGTGATGACAGCGACGACGCGATGTAGAACATTCCCAGAAATTGATCCAGCGAGCTCTAGTGAAGACGAGGACGAGGATGAGAACGACGAGGACGAGCCAGACGTCGAGGAGGAAGAGTCGAGTAGCGAATCCGAGTCTGGGAGATCTACGAATGCCATTCCGCTGGACGGGAAGCTTGTCACATCCGACATTACAGGTCAGCCAAAACGAATATACAACCCCATTGAACCGGACTACGACTCGGACTCGTCGACTGAAGATGTGAGTGCGCCATGATTTACGAATGCTAATTACATCTTAATATTTCTCGAAGGACCCGAATCGAATAGGCAACATTCCTGCTCATTGGTACGATGATATGCCTCATATAGGCTACACCATTGACGGCAAAAAGGTCCTCCGACCCGCTCGCGGAGACGAGCTCGACAAGTTCCTATCGACCGTCGAGGATCCTACGTCGTGGACATCTGCTCTGGACAAATCAACGATGCAGGACACCCAGCTTACGGCGGAAGAACTTGACATCATTCGCAGGCTGCAGCAGGGCGAGAATCCCGATGCTAGCTATGATCCATACGAACCGACCGTAGAGTGGTTTACAGGCAAAGGGAAAGAGGAAATTATGCCTCTGAGTGCTAAACCAGAGCCCAAACGACGATTCGTGCCGAGTAAATGGGAGAAGCAAAAGGTGAGCCCCCTAGGCTTGTAAATCACTTGCAAGACTTGACTAAATGCTTGGAATATAGGTGATGAAGATTGTCCGCGCCATTCGAGCTGGCCGTATCATCCCTCGAAAGCCTACTACAGCTGAATCGGCCCCACGTTTCTACAATTTGTGGGCCACACCCGCCTCGGATCATCCTGCGCCTCTTCCCGCGCCCAAACCCGCACTCCCAACCACCGCCGAATCGTACAACCCGCCCGAGGAATACCTGCCTACCGAAGAGGAAACCAAGGAATTCAACCAAACAGAAAAGCAAGACCGAGAACGCAATTTTCTTCCACAAAAATACAACGCGCTGCGTCTGGTCCCTGCGTATCCTCAATTCGCAAGTGAACGATTTGACCGTCTACTCGATCTGTATCTCGCGCCTCGTGTTCAACGAACCAAGCTCAACATTGATCCCAACTCGCTTATACCCTCGTTGCCTAGTCCAGCAAGCCTGCGTCCTTTCCCCACACACGAGGCCGCCTCGGGAGGTGTTGATGGTGCCGCGCGCGTGCGGTGCGTGTGTGTGAGCCCGGATGGGGCGTGGGTGCTAACAGGAGATGAGGGCGGGGTGGTGAGGTTGTGGGAAATGTTGGTTGGACGGCAGGCCGCCAAGTGGGTGTTCGAGGGGAAGATCGGCGCCTTGGCCTGGTGTCCAAGGATGGACGCGAGTTTCTTCGTGGTGGGAGTGTGAGCACCTTGATTAATTGATCCGATTCACTTTTGGCTAATGTGCGCATAGGGAGGATGCCATCCATTATCTGATTCCGCCGTTCATCTCTCCCGGGGTACACACATTCACCACATCGCTGCTCAACCCTGCAAATCTACCACCTCGACCGGAATCGTCATCTCCATCGCTCAAATGGGTGGTCACCCCCGCAACATCTACTGCGCGTGCGACGAAAGCGTCCTCGCATTCGTCGCCTGCCCTGACCGTATTGCTCCCCGCGGGGTCTGGCCTTCCCAAGCAGATCGTGTTCCACCGAAAAGGAGACTACCTGGCATCTGTGTGTAAGTCTCGTTTGACATGCGCCCGATCTGTACGTTTGGCTGAGGTACGACGTGGTTCTAGCTGGGGACGGGGGTCAAGGTGTGGTGTGGATACATCAAACGAGCAAACGTCATTCACAGGCACCGTTCCGCAAGGTGAAAGGAGTGGTTCAATGCGTGCTGTTCCATCCTATCAAGCCTCACTTTTTTGTTGCAGTAAGTCAGCGGTCTAAATCTAGGGATGTCCGAGATCGGTAACATGGTTCTCCAGACACAGCGATACGTTCGGCTGTATGATCTAGCAGCGCAAAAGTTGCTCAAGACACTGATGCCTGGGATCCGATGGATCTCGAGCATGGATGTGCATCCCTCGGGCGATCACATCATCGTAGGCGGCTACGACCGAAAACTGTGCTGGTTTGATCTGGAGCTGAGCCAGAAGCCGTACAAGGTGCTGCGATACCACACGCGGGCGATTCGGTCGCTGCGGTTCCACACGACGTATCCGCTGTTTGCGTCTGCGAGCGACGACGGGACGATCCAGGTGTTCCACGCGCGGGTTTTCAGCGACCTGATGACGGACGCGCTGATCGTGCCGCTCAAGGTGCTGCGCGGACACACGGTCGCGGACGGGCTGGGGGTGCTGGACGTCGCGTGGAGCGAGCAGCTGCCGTGGCTGGCGAGTGGGGGCGCGGACGGGAGTGTGCGGGTATGGTGCAACTGAGGAGGCGCTGAATTTCCAATTGCGGTTGCCACGTGGGGCATATAAAGCCGGCTCGGTTGCGCTCACAGAGTTCCACCACCGCGACCTCCGCTTGGTGTTCGCTGTTTCTTTTCTGTTGCTCTTACTCTTTTGTCCTTGCCTTGCCTTGCCCTGCTCTGAATACGATAAAACACACAAAACTTATTTTCAGTTGCCGTTAATAGTCACAGCGCCCCAGCTGCCCGCATCGTCTCCGTCCCATCGACCGCTTTTCTACTCTTGCGCGCTGAGCCGTAGCCCTATATCACCGACCCTGTCTATATTTTTGCCTGGTTACCGCCCCATCTTCGCTCCTTAACATGCAGCCCCCCGCCAACAACCGCGCCTCGCTCCTCGCCGGTCTGCGCACCGGCGGCGTCCGCACTGTCTCGGGCGCCAACGTCCCCCACACCGCTGCCCCCGGCGGTTCCTTCCAGATCCCGCGCTTTGCGTCCCAGAGCCACTACGGCAACGGCGCCATCTACGAAGACGACGAGGATCTGCTCGTCGCCCAGATGCAGCAGATGCATTTTGGCAACGGTGCGATGGGCCCCCGCGGCATGATGAACGGTGGCGCCCCGATGACTGCGTCGCTCGCCGACCCGAACCGCTTCCAGCAGCAGCAGCAGCAGCTGATGATGATGCAAATGCTCCAGAGCCAGGGAGCCATGGGTGGATTCAATGGTATGTAAATTTTCCCTCGAGCGCGTGTGTGCCATGCTGATCCTGCGTCATGCACCGTCCAGGCGGCCTTGGGGGGTTGAGCGCAGAGCAGCAGGCCCTGCAGTTGCAGCTCCAAAACGAGATCTTGATCCTTCAGGTGATGACTGATCCAATTCAGTTGCGGCTCTATCTCACGTTGCTTCCCTTGTCCCGATAGGCAAAGCAGCAGCAACAGCAGCAGCAGTTCCAAGCCCAGATCCTCGCCCAGGCGCAGGCCCAGCAAGCCCAATTCCAGGCCCAGATCCAGGCAGCTCAGGCCGTCCAGCAGGCCCAATCTGGTCTGTCCAACGGCTCGCGTCTGAATCCGGTGATCAACCGTCGTGTCTCGGCCGCAAACGCTGCAGTGCCCTCGACTGCTGGTCCGCTCCAGACGACGTTCAACCTTGGGAATGGCCCATCCCCGCGCCGCGCGATGTCCATCGATCAGGACTCTGGTATCATGCAGCCCCCAATGACTGCTGGCCTGAACGGGCGCTTTGGCGCACGTGCATCCAGCCTGTCCACGACCGCGCTTAATCCCAATGCGGCTGCCTTTTCATTCGGCCCGAGGGTTGCGTCGCCTGTCAAGGAACGGCCCGAGGACGATTTTGCGCCACTCCAGACTCCGACGAACGCCTCGTATGCCTCGACTACGGTCATCAGCGGTGGCACTTCCCTCGGCCAGAACGGTGTCAATTCTGGAATGAACACTTCCCCTGGCAAGGGGAGCGCAGCTCTCTCCTGGCGCCGTCCCTCGGTTGTTACGGGCACCTCGACGTCCCCGCCCTCGGGTGTTGCTCGCCAACTGACATCGAGCCCTCCGTTCCGCGATCAGTCCCCTGTTTCGGCAAACTCCCGTGACAACAGCCGAGTGCGCCCTCAGCCTCTCCGTTTCAACTCGGGTCTTTCGAACACTGCGGAGACCGGACCGAGTGTACCTAGCTCTCCTGAGCCTGATGTGGTCGCCACTAGCGCAGATGGTGTCCAGACGATGCTGGTCGACAATGGTCACAGCACTGGAAGCCGCAGCCCTGCCTCGAATTCTCCTACGACCCCCGTTGGAGGCGAACCCTTGCCAGCTTCCCGCGAGGAGGCATCGAAGCGTCTGTATGAGGGACTGGGAATGGGTCGCCCTATTCCTGGTCAGACCCTGAGCCAAAGCCAGATTGGGTCGAATGTATCCCTTGCGAGCTTGAGTGGAGCATCGACTCCCGCCCGGGCCCTTTCTCAGCCAGTGCGCCAGCCCCGCGGCCCCCCAACCGAGGCCAGCGAGCTCGGGCCGCGCAACTTTGCATCGCGTGTGCGCTCCAAGGCAATTGGTGGACTCGAGGCGATGATGATGGCGCGCAACCGCCGCCAGGGACTCGACGTCGAGGCCTTTTGAATGTGTGGGAGAAATCGAGAGAGCAGATTTTGACGATCATTTTCTCTTTTTGGCCAAAGGTATTGGTGTGTGCGACGGGAGTGAGGCGCCTATGAAGCACTGGGAGAACGCGGCGCGCCTCCCCAGGTTGTAGCTTTCTAGGTGCGAATGCGAGAGCATTCCAACGCAATCGTTTGGTTTCTTTCTACTCTTCTCTTTCTTTACTCTTCAAAGTTTATAAATTTTCCTAGCCCTTCGGGGTGACTCTGTCCTTTCATTTCACGTGCCGTGACACCCCTTTTCGTTGGATTTGGTCGCTTTTACTCCGAATGCTGTAGTATCAACGCTCACAGAACGACGCCCTCTAGCCGGCCGCTATGTTCTGCTCTTTCTTTCTTGTTACCTCTGATCACCCCATGGACATACCCCCCTGTGTTATGCCGTTGTCCCCTCTCTGTGAATTATCCTGGTTGCTCCGTTTTCTTCTCTTTATTCCGACTGCGGTATGCAATTCCGGTTCTATAAACTGAAGTTGCCCAGTGTAGTTGAAGCTGGAATGTGTGCGTGATTGTGTAACCTTCGATCCGAGTGGTGTGATAAGTGTGTATGGCGCCAGACAAGACTTCTCGAACCGGCCCTGTTATGAATGGATTGGTCTCCCGAGGCTGACCACGACCAGGAACAGCCCGAGCGCCATGGCTACACCCGATGAACGAGCACCGTTGCTCCCTTCCACCGATGGCACCACGACCAATGGGCTGCCCCGCTCAGACAGCGACCAAACGCCCGAACGCGAGAGGCGTAAACATGACTTTGTCAAGCTCACGATCTCGAGCGTGCTCACACTGCTGTTCATCTCGGCAATCGTCGCGGTCGTAACCTTGTTAGAGGAAGGCATGCCTCGGGATCCTGAAAAGGCGGCGCTGGGCGTGTTGGAGAGTACACCGGTGATAGTAGGTCCCACACGTAGCAAGCGGTTTGATTTTGAGATAACTAATTAACTCGGTTACTAGGATGGTCATATCGGTGAGGCCACCTGTTTCGTTCGCGATAAGCAAAGTATCAGAGTTTGATGGAGACGAAATGAACAGATCTCCCAGAACTCGTGCGAGTGGTGTACAAAAATAACATTTCGGCATTTGACTTGAATGAGCGGATGCCCGCTCATGTCGATATTCCGCGCATGAGAAGAGGTCGCGTGGGCGGATTCTTTTGGAGTGTGTATGTTTCCTGCAAGGTGAGAACCGTTGGGTCGTCTCGCTTGGTAAACTTGGAGTCTAATTTGATATGGCAGGATGACGGACCCGATTTCCTAGTTCCTACAAATCGCGTTAGGTAGGGAGGTGCCTATCATGTATAGTGGCATAACTAAACGAGTTGGTAGAGATACTTTGGAGCAGATTGATGTTTCAAAATTGCTGATCGCAAAGTACTCTAATGTATGCCACTTGCGGTTTTCACTGCGCGAATCTGACTTGGGTTGTAGACATTTATGTTTGCCACATCCACCGCCGACATAAGAGAAGCTTTTAGAGTCGGCAAGATTGCATCTTTGATCGGAGTCGAGGGGTGAGCTTTCTCAACTGGTTCTTTTGCGCTCAAATACTGAAATAGATCGCATGATTCCCAGTGGACACCAACTGGGCAACTCGCTTGCGGTTCTTCGACAATATCATGCCATGGGAGCTCGGTACCTTACTCTGACGCACTCGTGCAACAATGCGTTTGCTGACTCTGCTGGAATTTCGACCCCTGTGCCTCCTACCCACGGAGGACTGAGGTGAGTGTATTTCAGGGTTGACTAACACTTTGTTTACTTACAGGCTGATCCTAGCGAATTGGGCAAAGACCTTGTGCTCGAGATGAACCGCCTCGGTATGCTGGTGGATTTATCTCACGTTTCAGATGACACTGCCGCTCAAGCTCTCCAACTGAGTCGAGCACCCGTCATCTTTTCTCATTCATCTGCACGATCGGTCCATAATGTGCCGCGAAATGTACCCGACTATATTCTGGAAATGATTGGAACTGGAAAAGGCAAAAAAGACGCTGTGGTCATGGTGTGCTGCCAATGAATTTCATCATGTACGATGATACTAACAGATGCATCCTCGCATAGATCAACTTTTCTTCGAGCTTCGTTGCGAGTCCCGGTAATGCGAGTGTCGCTGCAGTCGCGGACCATGTGGAGCATGTGGGGCGTATAGCCGGGCGAGAACAGTAAGTGGGTAGTTAGTACCAATTTACGGCACTGCTCACTGAATGTTGGTTGCAGCGTTGGTATCGGCAGCGACTATGATGGCGTCTCTTCTACTCCCGACGGCTTGGAGGATATCTCGAAATACCCCGCCCTGGCAAGTTAACCTGGTCATGCTCGAGGACTTGACTAACTTTACTCGTGGTCAGTTTACCGAGCTGCGTCGTCGCGGTTGGTCGCGCGTCCAACTTGCTGGTCTCGCAAGTGCAAATCTGTTACGGGTATTACAAGGGGCTGAAATCGTCGCTCATCAAATGGCTCAATTACCACCAAGCATGGCCCGGTACGAAAAGCGGACTGATTTGTAACGAATCGAATGTATCCAGTATGAAAAGCATCGCCGTTCTAACAACACGAACACTACAACAAAGAGGACTTTTGGTCAATGTATTCATAAACAAATTGACAACCCGTGTGTCTGATGGCTTCCTAAAAAACCTGTTCTTATAGGCGAATTGGTGCAATGTCATATGCTATATGCGCGACTACCACAGGACAGAATCGGTGTACGCCGCCAGTAAATATTGAATTCCTGCTGTGGGCATTCCATTGGTCCATATTGCCAAACTTGACCTATTTGACTTTGGAACACGGTTCATATTACATTCAAACAATTTAGCGGGTTGAGAAGCCTAGCAGTTCTTCAGCTGAGCGAATATTCTATTCAAAAGCTAGTAATAGCACTATTGGTGAGTGTTTATTGGGCATGTGTTACCCACTCACAGTGGCACAGAATAATTCAGGAACGAGAGTGTCGAGAGTACAGAATACGACTGCCCCCAGGACCTTCTATGTAACCTCATGCTTGAGCTCATCCTTCCAGGTCTGCTCAGCCCCGAGGCCCCAAGACTGGCCCCAACCCGAGTCGTAGTCTGCGAGCGTTAGCCCCAGGATATCCTCCCGGTTGACGTGTCGGGGCCGACCCGATTGCCCTGTCGAGGAGTTTAATGTCCCAATCCGAGCGCTGGACAGACGGTAGAGGGGTTCCAAGCAGAGAAGCTTGTCCGGCGAGAACAGGCGTCCAAGTACGAGGCAGAGTCCAAGTCGAATGATGATCCAACAGGGTTACGATTAGGCCTATTGGTTCGTTCAGCTGGTAGGCACAGTATACGATATCGACATGCTTACGGTTGTCTGATAGACTCGAGCTTATAGCCAGATTGACAGACCCCGTGTTCGAGCTCATCACTCAACGAGGTGTGCTCGAGCCCAACCCGTCGTCGCTGTGCGTGGTCCCAGAATATACTCCCAACTCGCGACCAGTGAGTTTGATGTCCTATAGGCGCACCGGCCACCGCTGGTGGGGTGGGGTGTTCTGGTTCAGGGGAGTGGCGCACGGCAGGCGTAGTCCAAAGACTTGAGAGCTTCTCTGCGTTGCCAATGTCAGCAATCGTGGTATAAGTGAAGTATGCTACTTAATACAAGCTGGATAGCGCTACGAGAAGGCCACGAGCTCATGGGTGGCTAGGATGTAGTGGTGGTACTCGACTAGTGATGGAGAGTGGTGGTGGTAGAGTGCCTCCCTCTCAACCCCCCCCCCTTCTCCTTTATACTGCTTGCGACTCGTCCGTACAGAAACTGTAGAACCCTCCAGATCCTGCGGTCGTGGTTCAGCGTTGGCCAGCGAGCGTCCCCTGCGCAGCGTTTGGCCCCATCCATAGCCGCTCTCGCTCGGCGCACTCTCGTTTTAGATGGGAGCAAAGACCACCAATGTGCCGCTCTGGCCCCTCTTGGACCTCGACTAAATGTCTTTCTGCTGGTGCTCGATATGTACAGCGAGCACATCGTCCGTAGCAGACAGTGTTGGGGCTTCTATACGCGTATATACTGCTTTTTCCCCGGCCCCGAAATGTCAAAGTGCGCATACATCCGGGTTAGGTTGACATCACGGAGCAGAGTCTTGATCATGTGGGATTATCGCGGCCGGTGGCTAAGGTTGGTGTGCATGAGCAGCCAGTCGCCACTCCGAGAGCAGATATCGAAGAATCGATGTGGATGTTGCATCTTCGTTTATGACGTACAGACATGTATGGGTTTGGGACCTGGGAATTTGTATCTCTGGCTCATTGGTTCAGAACAGCGGTGAAACTAACCCTCTCGCATATCGACGTACGACAAGCGTTTATATTCGAACTTGAACCAATGATTTTTTTTGAATTATCTAATTATTGCCCTTCCTGGTTACTCGTAACCTACAGGTAGAGCGAAGGCTCAGCCTCGAGCCAAAGAGAAGACGCAACTCAAGCAAATCAAAGGACGATGCTTAACACAAGAGTCAACAAAGAACATAAATAACACTCAGGTACTATTGAGTGCGAACGTTGTGGTTTCAGCCTTGCGACACCCGTATTCGATAAGCAAGCTACGTTTTACTAGTCCATTTCTCAGAAGGCTCGTTTCTGGGCGGGGGCAAAACGTGAAGTACTGGTCTATCTGTCTGGGGCGCATGCGTACAGAGGCACGAGCCATTCCTAAAACGCCTACAGTGCGTGATTTACTATATTCGAAATTCCTATATCCCAGTTCAATACGGATGATCGCGCGCATTTGTTCTGGACCGCAAAATTGCATCTGGGCTTCTTCAGTTCACTTGGCGCCACGTGAATAAAATAGCCATTAGGCTATAGCAGCTAATCTAGTGGAGCTAGATTTGAACTTGAGTTGATTTTCTTCGCTCATATCAACGCTCGTGGCCAAGGTAGCTCGGGCTTGCTAAAAATACGATAGTTTGCATAGCTTTCTGCTTAGAAACTTCTAGCTCCTTGCGTAAGATATCATTCTTGCTCCATATACTTTTTTGGAGTCCAGTCCGCTGCGCATTCATGCGCATTCCGGAATAGGAGCACCCCTGAATCGGCCGGGTTCAAGTCCCGCACGAAACATAATGTTAGATGTAATTGATAAGTGCATGGGATCATTACTATGCTCATGTTCAATCAGCCCTGAGGCGTGCTGGACTGCAATGGCAGCACGAACAAAAACCAATATATCTAGGATTGATGCCGATCGATTTTATTTATAGTCAAAATGCCAAATCCGGGCACTCAAATCAGGTCCCTCAAATCTCAAAGCCCAGAATGACCTCTTGTCCTTCCAGCCGCTCTTCAGTGCGATAGCTTGATGAGGATCCTGGGGTCGATGAAGTAATTTGCATGCTGCGAACGGATGAAATCCGCAGTCGTGGATTTTGATATATCAGAGCTTTTCGCCGGTGCTGTGTAAGCATCATGTATCGCCCGGCCACAAAATAGCCGTCTGGTAACCACGCTCAGTGCTCGCGAGATCACCAGCATGGACTCATACCTTCCGCATCTTAGCGTTCTTGGACGACCCGAATATAGCCAGTTCATCACATGCCCTCGAACGCGGTCTCGTGTGAGCTTTGCTGAGACAGGTGCTGAAAACAAGGCAACTGTTTTATTTGTCGTCCCATCTTTTTGCTCGAGGCTCGTTGGAGCTCCGGTCTTGGCACCATTGGCTGCGCACTATGGTATTCGGGTAATTTCAATTGATAGGCCAGGTTGTGGAGGTAAGGTTCAAATTGCCATCACAGTTTCTCGTCGGTATTTGATTGAACGAAATCCCTTCGGCTCTCCATCAGGAACACCGTTATGCCCGTTAAACAAGCGACTTGATACGGCATCAGGTGGAGTACTATTTCAGGCTATAGTTATTGCGCTAGACCTGTCAGGGCCTCATCTCGTTAGATAATATGAGGAGTGTCCTCGAGTATCTTAGGATCAACCCGGAAAACATAGCTATTGCAACACATAGTTCTGGTGCAGTGTGAGCATGGCTAGGCTATCTCGATCAGGTTCTCGGGGAATTGACGGCGACGCCCCAGATTCGCTCTCCATTTACTCAAAAGACACCCCGATCTCTTTCCAAAGAGTCTGCGAGTGTTCATGACGTCCGCATGGGTTCCGGTTTCTGTGTCTGGACAGATGGGGTTGAATATTGTTCCCTCCACGTTGGTTTCGAACTTCCATAACCTTATGCCACCATTTCTTCCTTTGATTTACAGCGTCAGCGCAAGCTTGGCTTTTTCCAGGGGGGTCCTCAAAGGTAACCTGAAGGGCCAACCTAAATTTACCCCGCCCGATACCTTCCGCCCGTTGTTGTCGGCACCCACAAATTTCCATCCCAACCATACTTTGCAGATCCCGGATGACACAAACCACGCATTGATCCGCTGCATCACCAAACTCGAAGCAATGCAGGGGGTTTCGGAGGATTATATGCTTTGTTTGGGACGAGGCGAAGGAACCATAGATGCCCAATGGTACTCTCAGACAACCACGGAAATTAGCCATGCGTTCCAGGCGCGTGGTGAGCGCGTTCACTTTGAACTTTGGTGGGGGCTTCAGGATGGATTGATTCCGGTCCGAGGGCAAAAATGGTTCACCGATTTATTGAAGGCACATGAGGGTGCTTTTGATGTTGTTTCTTTCGAACTAGTTGGCGCTGGGCACGATGACTTGCTTGCGTTTGCAGAAGTCCTCTGCCCCATATTTGAAGAGGTTGGGGGTTTGCTGAACAGATAGGAAAGCATGAGATTAGAATGAATTAGCACTTTTTGAGAACTCATGGCAGATGCTGGGTATGACAGTGTTTCACAAAGCCACAAAGCAGTCATGCTAGCTTAAGGAAGCTGTGCCAGGCTCCACCTGCAGGAATTTGCAGGTAGAGATGTCGCCTGAGAAATTTGCCAGTTACCTGCACCTGCAGTGGGTAACTGGCATTCTGGAGCCATTCTTGCACCTGCACCCATGCTCACAGTGGGTATGCAGGTATACCCACTGTAACCTGCATTTTGCCTGCATTCCTGCTGCTGTGGGTATACTCACACTGAAATGCCACTGCACACTGTTATTATATATATCATAAAATAGAGAAAAGTCATAGGTCCTGAATGGTATATATTATGTACCATAAGAAAAATTATAGTGTCTGTTGCAGGCCAAACAGTGTTTGGCTGAACCCATTAAAAGGGGGACACTTTTACTAAACTCATCACAATTGTATGTACAAGCACTCATAAAATGCGCAAAAATCAGGGCATTGAAAAAATACATCTTCTATGCTTGAGAAAAATCTCCTACATGAGATTGCAGTGTTTTTGTCTTGGAAAAAACTCCTCAAGTAAGCACAGCCCTCATTCTATCATCAAGGTGACATTTCTGGGCAAATCTGATGCTCCAAGTGCACTCAGAAGGTCAGAAACCCCCTACAACATGTAGCATAGTACTCATAGGTATGTCCCATGTAGGTGAACTCACTCCCCCTGCCAGTATAACTAGCTGGTATGCTGTTTCCCTGGGCCTGCACAAGCAAACCCACTAAATGAAGCAATATATGAGTATGAATCATAGCTATACTATGGTAAAAAAGTGTTCTGAGTCTATCTGGATTATCACATAACCTTCAAACCATAAGGATAGTGGTCACATGACTGCTTTCACTTGATTTATGTGTCATTTTTCCAATGTATGAGGAGGGTCTTGTTTTTACTACCACATTGTTGTCACTTGAGTGAATACTATACTACATATACACATTCTATTGCTGCATGAAGCAATTAAGACCATTAAGTACAGTTTATTGAGGGCAGAGCCCTTACATTTTTTTGAACACTACACACATAGTGAAGCTAACCAATCCCTTGCATACCACAAGGAAACCCTACAACATGATAGGTTGTTAGAGCAAACATGAGTAGCTCTGCAGGTGACTCATCACCTGCATATCCCATAGTTGGTGTGTTTAACATGCTGTGACAGTCCACAGTGGCCAGGTCTCTGCTTGCCAGCAGACAGGATGCATCTCAGATAACCCTGAATTGGGGCTGAGTAACTACTGTGCCTCTTGCACAGCCTTCTTTGGCTCAAGTGAGCAAAAGCACAGTTGGGGCACCATCCACAGTGCCCAATTCCCCCAATAGTTGGGGAGTCTTTCAGTCCCCTCAACCTCATGGGTTGAGTTATGTACAAGCCCCTATCAGGCCTCAACTGAGCAGATCCTGGTGCAGTCTGGGAGGTACAAGGTACACTCAATTGGGTGTACCATATGTATACATGCCTATGGCGCTGAGCCTGCCAGTAGCAGTGGGACTGAGCACATCAACCCCTAGTGTCACGAACTGACACGCATACATCCACTCTACAATATTTTCTTGATTTATTACATTTTATGAGATTATCTTCAAAACATACTTGCCTTTTATGGTATATCTGTGTCATGTGACTCAGGGAATGTTCCGGACTGGTAACCGAGATGTATTTCAACTCTGATGTGAAATTCCACAGTTCCGCAGTCGCTTCTACTGCTTCTATCTCTTATCTGTCGTGACTCACTGTACAGACTTGTTTGTTATGATGTGGCTCATACTATGTATATAAACCGGGTCAAGTTCACAGAGGACTCCTCAAGAACTTGACCTCTCGTCGAATACAAGTTCTTTTGCTTTTCTACTATTTTCCTCGTCGCCTGACTTGTCGTCGTCGACATCAGGTCAAGTTCTTGACAATCGTAAGTCTCAGTGTCGTCTGGGATACGTTTGGAACGCCATCGGCGTCGTCTCGAGATAACTCCTCGTTGCCTTCCCCAATCCCACTCCACCTATCCACAGTCACGAGATATCGTTGCCCTATACGCGCCTCTGTGAAACCTTGCATAGCCAGGTCCCTCACACGTCGTAGCAAGCTTCGGTTCTCTAATCTCTTTTGTCAACAAGAGGTGGGGTCGCTCATTGCCCTTAAGTAGCTGAGCAACGGAGGTCACCTTCCTATTCCTATAGACTCGGGAAAGGGTCTATTTTTCTCTTTTATCTTGCTCTTGCTCGAGTACGTCTCTGACGGAACGCACGGCCCTCAAGTGGCACAACCTTTTACAGAAGACCAGCGCTGCCGTCTGTGTGGGTGGTTCGGACACCTGTCAATCCACTGTTTCACCCTCAACTCGGTCGAAAGTATCCTTGAAGAAGCTGGGCACATCGATTTCAACCGAGTAGTAATCATCAAAGTCCGCCCCCAGAGAGTCGGACGTGCCCAACAAGCCTTCGTCACCGAGCCAGGCGCCCCTGAGTGTAAAATCTGCCGTCGGGCGAACGGAGCCACCTTCCCAGCGCGTTGCCCCTATTGTCCTAAGAAGGACAAATTCCTTTATTACTACACCATCCCCCGCAACCAGCTATAAGCTGGAGAACCTCGGCCAACAGCTTCTTCGTCACCTACTAAACACTATCGAAAACTTCCAAGACAGGTACTGTTACTACCGGAATAAGTACGAAGAAACCCGTGAAAAACTTCACGAAGCCGAGGCCCGTTGCGCATACTTAACCGAGCGTTTGCGCGAACACCAGGAGGACTACCTATCCCTCCTCCAAGACCATCTCAGACTAGAAGCAATAGTCCGAGAAACAATTGAACCTCACGAGTACGCCTTCCCCGTCTTCTCAACACCGTCAGACCTTCCTCACCCCACCTTCCTAAGTGGCACGGGCTCGCCAATTCAGGAAGAAGCACCCCTTCCGGCAGCCCAAATCGATCCTCCCCAAGGAAGCACTCCTTCGGGACCAAATTAAATTAAAGAGGGTGGAGCGTCCATATCGTTGCCAGGACACCAAAAGCTGGGACTTGGACGATACTTGGTTGAGGTTCGCGGGAATCGGGAACTTTGAAATCTATAGACTTGTGAGGGGAACGGAAATTCTTTATTATCAAAACAACTCTCAATTCCCTGTACTTCCTTACCGTCTTCGTCGCCTTTAAAAATCTACTCAAGTCCCCTCTGAAATGGCGTCACAACCTCCTGCCCCTGCCTGGGCGAATATGTCTGATGAAGATAAGGTCATCTATATGCTTCGATCAATGGACAAACTGCGAGAGCGAACCAATAATCTCCAAAATGATATTGGGGACGTCGAACACAATAATAAAACCTACACAGATTCACTCGAGGCCAAGCTTACCACGAATCAGACGAAAATAGATGCAGACGTGGCCGGACTAGCCACCAATGTCAACAACTTAGTGGGAATGTTAACCATTCTCCAAACTACTATCACGCGCATTGAAGCGCAAGTCAACATCACCATGGGTGGCTCAGGCGCTGCTCAAGTACTAGCTCCCACTGGTACAGTCCAACCACAACCAGCAGCACCTGATCCCTCTGGAGGATCGACTGCAAAGGTTAAGATGGCCGCCCCTCAAAAGTTTGATGGCACAAAACGGGAAGACGCCATCTCATTCAGAATTGCATGTGCCCGATACATCAATACAAACATGAGCGGCCACTCAGCGGACCAAGTGGTCACCTTCATCACCTCTTATCTCGAAGGGTCAGCAGCTGAATGGGTTAATTCGTATGAAGAATTCGAAATTCTAAACCCTGGAACTGCGATCCCCTGGCTTCACGATGCCAATTTATTCTGGCAAGAATTTACTACCCATTATGGGGACCTGAACCGTACTGAAAATAACCGCGACAAGTGGCGGAAGTTAAAACAATCTAAGACAGTTCAAGACTACCTCACCCTATTCAACCTATATTCCACAGGCCTCAACTACAACGACGCCGCCATGCGTGATCAATTTTATGATGGTCTGTCGTCAGACGTAACAGATAGCATGGTGGCCCAAAACTATGACCCCCGCACCAAAACCTTTGCCCAACTCACCCAGCGAGCCTTGGAAATTGACCGCCACCTCATCTCATTCGGTAGCAAACGAACGTCTCATGGGGGTAATAAGTCCAGCAGCAACAATGCTTCGACTAGCAGGCCCGCGAATAACCCCCAAAGCACCTCCCAAAAAGAGAAATTCAAGAATGGGGAACGCATATACAAGATTAAAGATGGCAGGGCTGTAAAAGGTCAAATTGTAGCCATTGGCCCTAATGCAAAGGGCTTCACGGTTCCAACCGTCCGTTACGATGGCAGTAATACCAACATACAAGAATCCTTCAAGGACATAAAGAAGGACAACCATCCGCCGGCGGCCCCAAAGGCAAAGGATCCAGACGCAATGGATCTGGATAGCGCAGGAAAAGGAAAGGGGACGAACACCTGCTATAACTGTGGAGGACGGGGCCATATTGCAGCCAAATGCCCCTCAGCTAAGATGTCAGGATACGAGGCAGTGGTTGAGGATGTAGAAACAACCGACGATGAGTCGGTAAAAGAATGAGCTCAAACCGTGCCAGGGGGGCGGTCTTGGGCGCTATGTTACAAAATGCGCATAACGAAAATAAAAATATGGGAATGGAATGTATGTCGTTAGGAAACCAATCACAATTACAGTTTTTCTTCCATGCATTCCCTCTGCGCATAACCCCCGAACGCAAGTCTGCATATAATATGAAAAAATTCAACGGATGGGCCATGATCGATTCAGGGGCCACATCAGTGTTTATACATGAAAACTTGGTTAAACAATACCGTATTCCTACCGTCGCCCTAAAAACACCCAAGAAACTAAGGGTAATTGATGGAAGGGAGATAGACTCTGGGTCTGTGACCCATTACTGCACCTTTGAGTTGTGCATTCAAGAGCACCGAGAAATCCTCAGTGCCTACGTTGTGAATGTTGGCAAAAATGATTTAGTCCTGGGCATGTCATGGCTCAAATTCCATAACCCCAATATTGATTGGGATGGGAAAGACATGAAGTTTAACTCACCAATATGCCTGAAGCACTGCATCACAAAACCCCTGCATGTGCAAGCAAATGAACCTAAGGAGCTTCAGTTGGACTCCCTAGACTCCCTCCCAACAAAATATAAAGAATTCCAGAAAATATTCGCTGAAGAAGACGACATCCAACCATTACCACCCCATAGGAAGTGGGATATGGAAATAGATTTAAAACCGGATGCCAAGCCAAGGCACGGTCCCATATATAGCGTGGGTGTCAAGGAAGATGCAGAATTGCGGAAAACCCTGGACCGCCAACTGAAAGCAGGGCATATCAGACCCTCAAGGTCACCAATGGCATCCCCAGTTATATTTGTCAAAAAGAAGAATGGGAAGTTGCGCATGTGCATCGACTACCAGCGACTAAATGAAATGACAGTCTCTAATGTGTACCCACTCCCACGCATCAATGATATTGTGGAGACTCTGCGTGGGGCAAAGATATTCACCAAGTTTGATCTAAAGTGGGGCTTCAACCTCATACGAATTCGGGAAGGGGACGAATGGAAAGCAGCTTTTAAGACCAAATATGGGCTGTACGAGCCTTTAGTCATGCAATTTGGTCAAAAGAACGCACCAGGAACCTTCATGGCCATGATCAGGGAAGAATTCCAAGACATCGAGGGCATTTACGTGGTAATCTATATGGATGACATATTAGTATTCTCCAAAAACCAGGAAGAACACGATGAACATGTCAAGGAAGTCTTACGTCGCCTTCAAAAAGCTGGCCTATATTGCGCTCTGGAAAAATGTGTCTTCGATGTCACTGAAGTCGATTACCTGGGAATAGTAGTGACTCCCCAAGGAATTAAAGTAGACCCAGCCAAGGTTGAAAAAGCTGTTGAATGGCCAACCCCTACCAACCCAACCGAAGTCCTGGAAGGGTTGGGGTTTGCAAATTGGTTGAGGCACTTCATAAAAGACTTTTCGAAAATTACAAGATGTCTTTATGAACTTGTCAAGAAGGATGTAAAATGGGAATGGACAGAAGAAAGGGATCAAGCATGGAATCTGCTGAAGCAAAAATTAAAAGAAGCCCCCCTCCTAATCCAGCCAGAGCCCAACAAACCATTCATTTTGGAAACCGACGCCTCAGGCTATGCCACAGGCGCTGTATTATTACAATATGGGGAGGACGGAATGCTCCACCCAATTTCCTATTACTCCAAGGCAATGGTCCCAGCAGAAAGAAACTATGATATTTACAACAAAGAAATGCTGGCAATTATCAAGGCCCTTAAACACTGGCGTCATTTGCTAGAAGGGGCCGAACACCCAGTAAACATTGTTTGTGATCACAAGAACTTGGAGTACTGGAAGACAAATCGGCCACTGAACGGGCGGGTCACACGGTGGCATGAGTTCTTATCCAGGTTCGAATTCAAGATTTTATATATTGAAGGGGCAAAGAATGGCCGGGCAGACATACTCTCTAGGCTGTCAAGACACATCCCGAAAGAGGGGGGTGAGAGCCAAGCTCTGCTTGCGCAAAACCAATTTTTGGAATTAAAAGCTTTGTGGTTACAAGCAATCACACCAGACCATGACCTGGAACAACTCATTAGGGACGCTATCCCAGGGGATGAGCACCTGTCAAAAGTGCTAAAAGCCCTAGATGACAATGAGAAGGTCAAAGATTGGGAATGGGATGAAGGATTCCTACGACACAAAGGTAGAATCTACGTCCCAAATAACAAAGAACTTCGCAAACTGGTCATCGAAAGCTGTCACGATAGTCCGGCAGCAGGACACCCAGGACAGTTCAGAATATATGAGTTGTTAAATCGCAAATATACGTGGTTATCAATGAAAAAATCAGTCAACGAATATGTCACACACTGCGAGTCATGCATCAGGAACAAGCACAGCAACCAAGTTCCCCCAGGGCTCTTAAACCCAATACCTGCACCAGAAAAACCTTGGGAAGAAATTACCTATGATCTGATCACCGGGCTACCCCTGTCAGAAGGATTTGATGCCATATTTACAGTTGTCGACCGCCTGACAAAAATGGTCCACTTTATTCCATGTCAATCGGAAGCCAGTGCCATGGACTGCGCAAACTTATTCCTAACTTATGTATGGAAACTCCATGGACTACCACGGAAAACCATTTCAGACCGTGGCCCCAACTTTGCATCCAAATTCCTAAGGCACCTGTATAAACGGCTAGACATAAAACCCTCCTACTCTACAGCATATCACCCACAAACGGATGGCCAGTCAGAAAGGGCCAACCAAGTAGTAGAAGGGTACCTGAGACACTACGTATCAGACCGGCAGGACAACTGGGTCCCTCTCTTACCTCTGGCCGAATTTGCCTACAACAATGGCGTTAACGCCTCAACCGGCAGAACGCCGTTCTTTGCAAACTATGGCTTCCATCCAAGGCTGGCAGTCGGAGACAAGGAGGAACAGGAATTCCCTGTAGCAGATAAACATGCAGAATGGCTTCAAAAGGGCCATGACGAACTCAAGGCTGCTCTGGAACTAGCAAACCAAAGGACCAAAGAATACTATGATCGGAAACATCGGACCCCAGAAGTCATTAAGGTGGGAGATAAAGTCTGGCTCGACACCAGGAACATACACACACAACAGGCCTCCAGGAAATTGGCCCACAAGAGAGTTGGACCATTCAAGGTGGTAGCACAACACGGCACCCATGCCTTCAAACTGGACTTGCCAGTAACCATGAAAATACATCCAGTATTTCATGTCTCGCTCCTGACCAAACACAAAGACGACCCATATGGCCGTCAGACCCCCCCACCACCACCTGTGGTAACTCCTGAAGGAGAAGAAGAGTTCGAAGTGGAACAGATCATAAAGTCACGATACAACAAAAGATCTAACGTCTTCGAATACTATGTCAAGTGGCTCGGCTATGACGAGCGACAATGGCTAACCTATGACGACCTGGTAAATGCACCAGAACTCATCGCCGACTACGTCAAGTCTCATCCAAAGGCACCCCAGGACCCCCGTGCCTTGAAGGGGGGAAGTGTCACGAACTGACACGCATACATCCACTCTACAATATTTTCTTGATTTATTACATTTTATGAGATTATCTTCAAAACATACTTGCCTTTTATGGTATATCTGTGTCATGTGACTCAGGGAATGTTCCGGACCGGTAACCGAGATGTATTTCAACTCTGATGTGAAATTCCGCAGTTCCGCAGTCGCTTCTACTGCTTCTATCTCTTATCTGTCGTGACTCACTGTACAGACTTGTTTGTTATGATGTGGCTCGTACTATGTATATAAACCGGGTCAAGTTCGCAGAGGACTCCTCAAGAACTTGACCTCTCGTCGAATACAAGTTCTTTTGCTTTTCTACTATTTTCCTCGTCGCCTGACTTGTCGTCGTCGACACCTAGGGCCAATATCCTGCAGAACACCTCACAACAGAGGTTGCCAATGGGTATAACCCAGGAAGAGGCAGCTCAATGGTGGCATGAGCAGATAGAATTGATTGCAGCAGATGCAATCCAGGTGCATACATGCTCAATAGATGAGTGTATGGGCAGACTCAAATCTATGATTGAGAATTTATCAATGCATATAAGAAGCATTGATAGAGCCAGCAGTGCTGGCAGTGTACACAGCAAGTGTAGTTGCAGTAGCGCAAGGAGTGCAAGAAGCACTTGCACAGAACCAGAGCTGGATTCCTGGCTTGATGACAGACCTACAAGTCAAGACAGTGTGTCTGACCAGGCGCCACACCCTGGTGTGGAAATGAGGGCTGAGCCTGGAAGTGCCCAGGCTAGGCAAGGCCCCCAAAATAGGGCAACAGGAGAGCCTGTAGCCAATCAGAATAGATGATCAGCAATCCCTACCATTGAGGAAGAACTCAATGAGGATGCCACTGGGATTTACCCAGAGGATGATTACATCCCACCCTCATTTGAGGGTGAAGAACTGACTATCATAGAGATAGTGGACAGTGAAAGGTGACCCAGGGTCACCACTCACAATGGCAGAGAAGAGCCATTGAGCAATACATCAGTGCATAGTAGCAGCCAATCATTCACACCAGTAACACTGGTAATCCACACACCTGAGGAGCATGAAATTTGAGCCCAGTGGCAGCACAAACAATTAAGGATACCTGCTGTGAGCAGGCCAGGTGATGGGCAACAAATGTTGCTAGTAGGGACAGGTGAATTACTGTCCTGAGCCCCATATCCCCTGGGCCACAAGACTCCCAGTCATACTCACACATATACCTGTGAACTGCAGGTAGTTAATTATACTGAGCAACACTCAGTGAGTTATAACACTTGAGCCCATAATAGGCTTGCACAAGGCATTGCCCCAAATGCAGGGACAGTAGGACAAACCACTCCTGTGGCCCCAATGTCTGCTCTGCAGCATCCAGTGGCTATTAGCTGTCACAAGCTGACATGCATATATCCACTCCATAATATTTTCTTGATTTATTATATTTTATGAGATCATTTTCAAAACATACTTGCCTTTTATGGTACATCTGTATCACATGACTCATGGAATGTTCCAGAATGCTGACTGAGATGTATTTCAACTTTGATGTGAAATTCTGCAGCTCTGCAGCAGCTTCTATCTCTTATCTGTCATGACTCACTGTACGGACTTGTTTGTTATGATGTGGCTTGTACTATGTATATAAACCAGGTCAAGTTTGCAGAGGACTCCTCAAGAACTTGACCTCTCATCGAATACAAGTTCTTTTATTTTTCTTACCATTTTCCTCGTTGCCTGACTTGTCGTTGTCGACACCCTGAACTCACTCCAGCATTTCTCTCCATTGTTACTTGGAGTGAGGAGCAAGTTGTCATGTGATCTCAGTGCTTACGGCAGGATCACATGACCTCAGCGCTTACCCCTCAGACCTCGTGCAGCTCTATAAGATTCAGAGCTGCACAAACTTAAGATAAACAATTACCTAACCCATAGTACTGTATATAACCTGCACCTACTGTGGATTGTGCTTAGATAATACATCCACAGCCACCGCAGCCACAGGTGTATATAAGAAGGATAAAGCAAGACTGGACGCCTCAGCTTGCTTTATCTCATCAACCACCATAGACCATAGCAAACACTGTAACTAGAACACTCAATACATACCGCATAGCACCAAACCATCAATGCAGCCACTACTTAAGTGCTTTGCAAGGAAGCATCCAGAGGGTCACAACATTCAGTGCTTACAGTGGTTACCTAACTTGCTCCTGCAATTCTCTCCATTGTAACTTGGAGCAAGGAGCAAGTTATCACATGACCTCAGTGCTTAAATCACATGACCCTGGGACCTTGTGCAGCTCTATAAGATTTGGAGCCACAACAACCCTAAGAGCAACTTACATAAGGGTTATAGACAATCACATGAGGTATCTATGCTGTTTACTCATGACCAGACTACTCATGTGACCTGTAAACACTGCAGACTGCAGAAAGGTATGACTCATGCCTTTTAGAATATATAAGAAATAGGGAGCAAGCTGGAGGACCTCAGCTTGCTTTATCTCATCCACCACAGGGACCTCAACCATACACTGTAGAATAGAGACACACAATAGATAGAAATAGACAATAGAACCAACATCATCAGCCCTTTGGGCCAAGCCCTATATGGCCTTATAAGCACTCATAGCAGACATAAGCCACCTCATGGTCACCAGAACAATGAGGACACTACAAGGCAGTCACAGTGAGACTTTGTTCTTTGTAGTGCACCCACAGTCCATGTAAGCTATTTGTCATTTGTTATTGTACAGATGGTCACTGTCCAAAGTATAAAATCGAGGTAAGCTATAATCACCAACAGAATGATGAAACTGATAGTATCCATCAAGACAATTCATTTCACCAGACCGACAAGCATTATATATACCTATGAAATCTATTGGTATGATGGTCCCTAGTAATATTATTGTTATCCTATGACTGGTTGAGATTGTCTTAAGCAACTTAAAAGTCAAACATGCCAGAACTATGAGACCTGTTTCAGGCTCAAGTGCTAGATGAACCTAGAAGGGTGATGGTGATGACGAGATCTGGTTGGATTCACCAGAACAATTAAATCTTGTATATTCCTAATAGGGAAATGAATATATATGGTGTCACCCTTATCCTGACATGGATAATCCTGCAATATGAATAAATTGATCCATTCATTCTTATACTAATACATAGCTACTGTTGACGATGACAAGTCAGGTGATGAGGAAAACAGTTAAGAAAGTAAAAGAACTTGTATTCAACAAGAGGTCAAGTTCTTGAGGAGTCCTCTGTGAACTTGACCTGGTTTATATACATAGTACAAGCCACATCATAACAAACAAGTCCATATAGTGAGTCATGACTGATAAGAGATAGAAGCGGTAGAAGCAACTGTGGAACTGTGGAATTTCACATCAGAGTTGAAATACATCTCAGTTACCAGTCCAGAACATCCCCTGAATCACATGACACAGATATACCATAAAAGGCAAGTATGTTTTGAAGATGATCTCATAAAATGTAGTAAATCGAGAAAATATTATAGAGTGGATATATGCATGTCAGTTTGTGACACTTCCCCCCTTCAAGGCACAGGGGTCATGGGGTGCCTTTGGATGTGACTTGACATAGTTGGCAATGAGTTCTGGTGTGTTCACCAGGTCATCATAAGTCAACCATTGTCGCTTGTTGTAGCCAAGCCATTTGATGTAGTATTCGAAGACATTAGACCTTTTGTTGTATCATGGTTTTATGGTCTGTTCCACTTTGAATTCTTCTTCCCCTTCAGGAGTTACCACAGGTGGTGGTGGGGGAGCCTGACAGCCATAGGGGTTGTCTCTATATCTGGTGAGAAGTGAAACATGAAATACTGGGTGTATTTTCATGGTTATCGGTGGGTCCAGTTTGAAAGCATGTGTGCCATGTTGTGCTACCACCTTGAATGGTCCAACTCTTTTGTGGGCCAGTTTCCTGGAGGCCTGTTGTGTCTGTATGTTCTTGGTATCAAGCCAGACTTTGTCTCCAACCTTGATAGCTTCTGGGGTCCGATGCTTCTGGTCATAGTATTCCTTGATCCTCTGGTTTGCTATTTCCAGAGCTGCCTTAAGTTCGTCATGGCCCTTTTGGAGCCATTCTGCATGGTTGTCTGCTAATGTCAGAGCTACGACCTGAACAGTAACATCAAACACCTAAGTGGTGATGACAAGCCTATGGGCAGCGATGCCGGAGGCTTTACTGACAACGTCTAAGGTGGGACGTGCAGTGAGGGTGCAATAAGACGCAAGGAGGTAGGGTAGTAAGTGCACTTGTCCTCAAGAGGACTGGGCAGGGACTATGGACTGGTAAGTCACACAGGTAGTAGAGGGGATACGACAGGAGGTTGAGTTCTGAGGCTTAAGGCTCTCAGACTCTCCCTTATATATTCATATGATGAGCTATATCAAATACACGTATGGTGCGAGACAACTATTGTATGATGTGAGAATGGTGCCATGTAATGGAATATTCCAGAAGGTACAAACAGAACATAAACAACAACAAGGTCATGTGATCATGTAAGTAATTCTATGCATATATCCAATTAAACAGGACTTGTCCAAAATTATGAAAAGGAGAGATTTTATAAAATATACGAAATTCATAATAAAATCTGCATCATGGTCTAGGCCATGACACTTCCCCCCCATCAAGGTCCGAGTGCATTGGGGTGGAGTTGGTGGAATTCTTTGACTCGTTCAGGTGCGTTCTTGAGTTCAGCTTTAGGTAACCATAGGTTTTCTTCTGGTCCATAGCCTTTCCATTTGACATAATACTCCAATCTTCTTCCAACCTTTCGAGAGTCCAGGATTTCTTCAACTTCAAATTCTTCTTCGCCATCAGGAGTGACCACCAGTGGAACAGGTACAGGTTGCCGGTTATAGTCATCTATTGGTTTTGGGAATAGGAGTGAAGTGTGGAATACTGGATGGACCTTCATGGATTTGGGTAATTCCAGTTTGAAGGTATGTTTCCTGATTTGTTCCAGTACCTTGTATGGTCCAAAACGCCTGTTATCCAATTTCTTAGAAGGGTGTATAGTTTTAATATTTGAGCCATCTAGGAAGACCTTTGATCTGACTTCAATCTTTGGTGCTTCACAATGCTTTCAATTATAATATTCGGAGTATGTTCGATTGGCAATCGCTAGAGCAGCCTTGGCCTCTTCTTGGATTTCCTTGAGGTGTTCAGCATGTTGATCGGCAGCAGGTACCTGGCTTTCTTTGGTATTACCCACAGTGAAGTCTGGGTTGTAACCATAGCAGGCAAAGAATGGCGTGTGGCTTGATCCTGAGTGCTTCCCATTATTATATGTGAATTCCACCATAGGCAATGCTGCTACCCAATCTGTCTGTCTGTGATTTATGTAGTGACGAAGATATATTTCGACGAATTGGTTAAGTCTTTCGCTTTGCCCGTCAACCTGTGGTCTGTACACCGTAGAGTAGTGTGGTTCGATGTTTAGGCGTTTGTACAATTGGCGAAGGAATTTGGCATTGAAGTTAGGGCCTCGGTCCGATATGGTTTTTTGGGGTAATCCGTGTAGTTTCCAGACAAAGTTTACAAATAGGTTTGCAACGTCTACTGCAGTGGCTCCCGAGTGTGTGGGGATAAAGTGTACCATTTTTGATAATTGGTCCACCACTGTGAGTATTGCATCGTAACCTGCTGACGTTGGTAATCCAGTGATCAAGTCATAGGTGATTTCCTCCCAGGGTTTATTTGGTAAGTCTATGGGTTGTAGGAGACCAGGAGGGGCTTGGTTTGAATGCTTGTTCCGGATACACAAGTCGCATGCCTGAATATAATTGACAACAGATTTTTTCATTCTGGACCAATAGTAATCTTGAGATAGGAGATCTAGTGTCCTGAAATGCCCTGGATGCCCTGCTGCAGGATTGTCATGCCGGCTTTCTATGACTACTTGTCTGATTTCTGACTCGTTTGGTACGTATATGTGGTCGTGGTAGTACAACAAGTCATCTTCTAGACGCCAGCCTTTAACTAGAATGTTTTCCTCGAGGGACTTTAGAATCTTTGATACGGTCTTATCATCTGGTAACGCATCCCTGATTAAATCATTGAGGGAATGGTCGGTGAGAATTGCTGAAATGAAAAGCTCAGGGCTGATAAGCAGTGGGGTTTTACCCCCCTCTTTAGCTGCCTCTCTCCGACGTGATTCTCATTGAGATAGTATATCAGCTTTTCCATTTTGTGCCCCTTTTCTGTATTTGATTCTGTAGTTGTAGTCGGCCAGGAAGCCCATCCACCTTGCTTGTCTCTGGTTTAAGTCCCTTTTTGTCTGGAAGAACTCTAGATTTTTGTGGTCTGAGAGTACCAAGACAGGGATTTCAGATCCTTCAAGCAAGTGACGCCATTCTTTGAATGCTCATATCATAGCCAGTAATTCTTTATCATGTATATCATAATTTCATTCAGCTGGTGATAGAGTTTTGGAATAGAAGGCTACTGGGTGCAATTTACCATCTCTGCTATACTGGTTAAGGATAGCTCCAGTGGCAAAGTCGGATGCATCACATTCCAGTATAAATTCCTTTGTGACGTCTGGTTGGATTAAGACAGGAGATTCGACTAGTGCTTTTTTCAGAATTTGGAAAGATGCTTCCTCATTCTTACCCCATCGCCAATGGACATCTTTATGCAAGAGCTGGTACATAGGCCAAGCTCGTCCTGCAAAGTCCTCTATGAAGCGGCGATAGTAGTTGAAAAACCCTAGTGCTTCCTGCACTTCCTTTACAGTATGCAGTGTTTCCCAATTAACCGCTTCCGTGACCTTTTTTGGGTCTGTTTTGACTCCTTTGCTGTTGGCAATTACACCTAGGTATTCCACTTCAGAGGCGTTGAAGACACATTTTTCCAGGTTGCAGTATAGCTGGTGTTTCCTAAGTCGGGATAACACCTCCTGAACATGCTTCATGTGATCCGCAGGGTTTTTGGAAAATATAAGTATGTCGTCAAGGTATACTATGACTGATACATCTAGTAAATCCCTAAAGATCTTGTTCATGAAGTTCTGGAAGGTGGCCGGAGCATTACAAAGACCAAAAGGCATAACCAAGTATTCAAATAGACCATATTTCGTTTTAAACGCTGTTTTCCATTCATCTCCTTCTTTAATTCTGACCAGATTATAGCCAGATTTAAGGTCCAGAGTTGTGAATACGCGTGCTCCTCTCAATTTCTCTACCAAGGTGGAAATGAGAGGTATGGGATATGCGTTTCGTACTGTGTTGGAATTGAGTGAACAATAATCGACACACATCCTTCTTTTGCCATTCTTTTTAGGAACAAAGATTACTGGAGAGCTGTATCATGATTTGGAGGGCCTGATCAACCCTTTGTCCAACTGCTCTTTGAGTATTCTCCTTAATTCCTCATCATCCGAAGGGTGAAGGGGGTATACCGGTCCTTTTACTGGTGCGTTTTGATCCTTGAGGACTATCTCAAGGTCATATGGACGGTGAGGAGGTAACTCCGTCACTTTGTCCTCAGAAAATATGTCCGTATAGTCTCGGAGTTCCTCTGGGATGCCTTCAAGTGGTTTTGATACCACGACACCTCCAGGGTCCCTAGGGATGCCTTCAAGAGGTTGGTAAGCCTTGACACCTCCTAGGTTTTCGTTGAATGGGTCAACGACACCACCAACATTGCCAAGAACTACATTAGAAGCAGGAACACAGTTTTTTATACAAAAGTTTGAGTTAAAGGTAATACGTTTATTTGGCCAGTCAATATTTGGATTATGTAATTTGAGCCATGACATTCCTAGTACTAAGGTGTGTCTACCTATGTCTGCTACATTACAAACCAATTGTTCCTTATGACTGCCTATTTCTAAAATAAAAACACATTCTGTATCAACAATACCAGAAGAGATTTCACAACCATCAATAACTTTTAATTTTTTTGGATTTTTCTTTTTATAAGTGGGTATTCAATATTGTTTAACTAGGCGTGGGTGTATAAAGCATGAAGATGCGCCTGAGTCAATCATGGCCCAACCATGCATGGTTTGCATATGGTTGATGCTTTTATTTTCTGGAGCGGACAGGGCTTGAGATGCAACAAAATATATATTCAAAGGGGACACGTTGTCTATAGCATATATCTCAAAGTCCATACAGGTTTCGCTTGATACATTTGCTCCATCAATGTTCAAGCGTCCTCGTTTTCCAACTCATCACCAGAAAGGGAAGCAGCTTGCCCAGAATAGGGTTTGGAGGGACAAGCGCTAGAATAATGGCCACGACCACCACAAGTGCTGCATATTACAGGTTTTTTTCCTTTCCCTGCTGAATCTAGATCCATAGGTCCAGGACCAGACCCCTTGGCCAGGGTAGGAGCTGAGGGAGCAACGACGATCGGATGCAAATCTTTTTGGATTTGTTTGAAGGTAGTTTCCTCAGATGATCCATCATTCCATTTGATTGTGGGAATCAACTGTCCTTTGGCGTTGCAGTTTATAGCCAAGATTGTTCCTTTGTGAGCCTTGCCATCTGGACCAAGCGTGTACACCTTTTCCCCAACAGACATCTTTTCCCTGGCCTGGCCTTTGGGAGGAGCTGTTGACGGCAAGGTGGAAGCTTTGGTAGAGGTGCTAGCCACATTGGAAGAGGAAGATTTGGAAGATGGATTTTGTGCCTGGAACGACTCAATACACTGATCGATTCTGAATGCCTTATCTGCAAGGGTTTGCAGGGTGACGTTGGCAGCCATATGATTGTAGTCTTGGGCCACAAGGAATTCCTTGATTTTGACTGTGAGACCATCATAGAAGTGATCACGAAGGGATGCGTCATTGTAGCCAAGGCCCTGGGAATATGTCTGGAAGTCTTTGAAGTATTCTTGGACCAAATTCTTTTGTTTGAGCGATTTGAATTTTGCCCTGAAGTTTTCGGTCTTGTTGGCAACGTTCCAGCGAGCGTTAAATTGGGTCCAGAAATCATTGACATTGTGAAGCCAAGTGACTGGATTGCCATTGATAACGTTGTCTTCCAGATAGGGTTCCAGCCATTCATGGGCTTTGCCATCCAGGCAGGAGATGATGTAAGCGATCTGCTCATCAGCAGTCGCAGAGGGATAGGAAGTCCGCAAATAATGGGCCACTGCGACCCTGAAGGATACCACTTTGTTTTTATCCAAACCATCAAATTTAGCAGGCGCTGATAACTTGGGCGCTCGAGTACGCGCAATAGAGGTGCTTGTACCAGGTGCTTGGACTGCAGCCTGGAGCGCGACTACATTTGTATCAAGGTTAGATAGGCTTGTATCGTGGTTCTGGAGAGTGGTGTTGATAGTGGATAGTTTGGCCGACTGTTGATTGATGAATACCGCCAGATTGTTGTTTATTGCGATCAGCGCATCCTTGATTGTTTGGGTGAATGCTAATAGGTCGGCTGGATCGGTGGGTATTTGAATCTGAGTGGCATCGAACTGAATCCAAGCGGGGGCAGGGTTTGGTGCGGACATAGCTAAAAAAGGAAGTGGGATAGACAAGTATGGTGGGTGCTCTTGAAGCTGGGATTTTCACTCTCAAACACTGTGGCTGCTCTGCTACCTAGTGTTGAACAATGACTACAACTAATCAACAAGCCTTTGATGGGTGTGATATAGAGCGTCTTTTTTGCAAGCGGGTAGTTTGCTGTCTGCAACATGTGCGGTGATGGACAAGAGTCCTAGGGTTGGGCGATAGGTACCGTCTGCCTTGTAGACACCTGTTACTGGATAGTCTCTTTCTGCTTGTGATTATTATGTGGTCCAAGCCTTTCTCTGTTTCACAGTAGGCTAGTACAGGGGTATGTCTCAATCCCGAGTGATGAGGAAGAACTCGACCTAATGTCAGAGCTATGACCTGAACAGTAACGTCAAACACCTAAGTGGTGATGACAAGCCTATGGGCAGCAATGCCAGAGGCTTTACTGACAACGTCTAAGGTGGGACGTGCAGTGAGGGTGCAATATGTTATGACCCGTCAAACGGACATAACAAAACAACCAAATATTTCTACAGATTTATGGCATTTTTCCTAAGCGGAACAAGCCATAAACAAGGTCACATGACCTCGGCACTTAGCCGGTGCTTACGGTGGTTACCCTGAACTCGCTCCAGCATTTCTCTCCATTGTTACTTGGAGCGAGGAGCGAGTTGTCACGTGATCTCAGCGCTTACAGCAGGATCATGTGACCTCAGCGCCTATGGTGGTTACCCTGAACTTGCTCCAGCATTTCTCTCCCTTGTTACTTGGAGCGAGGAGCGAGTTATCACATGATCTTGGCGCTTACAGCATGATCACGTGACCTCAGCGCTTACGGTTGTTACCCTGAACTCGCTCCAGCATTTCTCTCCATTGTTACTTGGAGCGAGGAGCGAGTTGTCACGTGATCTCAGCGCTTACAGCAGGATCACGTGACCTCAGCGCCTACGGTGGTTACCCTGAACTCGCTCCAGCATTTCTCTCCCTTGTTACTTGGAGCGAGGAGCGAGTTATCACATGATCTTGGCGCTTACAGCATGATCACGTGACCTCAGCGCTTACGGTTGTTACCCTGAACTCGCTCCAGCATTTCTCTCCATTGTTGCTTGGAGCGAGGAGCAAGTTGTCACGTGATCTTGGCGCTTATGGCAGGATCACGTGACCTCAGTGCCTACCCCTTGGACCTTGCGCGGCTCTATAAGATTCGGAGCCGCACAAACTTAAGACAAACAATTACCTAACCCATAGTACTGTACATAACCTACACCTACTGCGGAGTGTGCTTAGATAATACGTCCGCAGCCACCACAGCCACAGGTATATATAAGGAGGATAGAGCAAGACTGGACGCCTCAGCTTGCTTTATCTTGTCAACCACCATAGACCATAGCAAAACACTGTAACTAGAACGCTCAATACATACTGCATAGCACCAAACCGTCAACACAGCCACTACCTAAGTGCTCCACAAGGGAGCCTCCAGAGGGTCACGACATTATAAAGCAAGCTCTTAACTTAACTAGTGGCGAACATAAGTATACTACACAGATACTAAGGGCTGAGTACACAAGAAAACCAGCTAACTCCTGTGATACATAAGAGAACACAAAGAAACTATGTCACAGAGACCACAAACTCGATCTCAAAGCAGAGTGGTGAATAGTAGGCCACAATCACCCAAACCCACTGCTTCCCCAGAGGCTGAAGGTAACCCAGATGAGACCCTCCAAGGAATGCCAGGGGGGTTGCCACAAAACCCACGACCAGTGGCTCAACCCAACCCCACTTGGGCCCCCATCCTGGGAGGGGAAATAGGGGGAATACCACTCTGCAGCCCTCAACCGCCAATTCACCTAATAAACCCAGACCCAGAAGATATCTCAAATCCAGAGAGGGATGAGGTAGAAGATATGACCCGAACCATATATGAACAAGGCATGGCCCTGGCGGAAGAGGCAAGGACACAACCCCAGCCAGGTCCCGGAACCATAGCCACTGCCAACCCTATTCACACCATTGCCACGGCCATCAGGGCGGGGCTCAAGGAACTTAGAGACAATAATCATAGGGAACTAGAAAAGGCAATCACAGGTATAAATCAGTGTCAAATATCACTAACCCGACAAGAAGGAAATGTGGACTGGATGGTAAGGTCAATGGAAACATCCAACAAAAATGTCCTCTATGTGGCAAAGAACCAGGACAACCTAAAAGCAGAAATGGGGAACCTGATAAAAGAATTAAAAGACATCTCCATGGAAATAAACCGAGTACTGGGAATGCAAGAGCAAAAGCTCGAAAGCTTAGAGAAGAAAACCGAAAACACAGGGGAGATCCTAATTGCACTAGAACAATGGGTAACCGATCTAGGAAATGAGCTCCGGAAAACAACTGAAGCAGGAAGGCCAAGGGAAAGGACAGAAGAAACCAGGGGAAGAACTAGGGTGGTCATAGGAAGCCCCTCACAATCCCCCTCAGCCTCCCCGGTACGAACACCCTTTCTGGGAAGAACCTTCCAGGCTGAGTCCACAATAAGACCCCGAACAGAACCTCCATCCCAAGCAAACCAACCTACCCTTGCTGCAAACCACACTCCTAAGGAGGTGAGACTAGGGAGACCCAGCAAATTTAATGGGAAAAAGGGGAAGGAAGCAGAGAACTTCATAATCAGCATGGAACTTTTCTTTGCTGACTATGACGAATCAGCCTTTGATGACCGAAAAAAGATATCTGCTGTGCTAATGAACATGGAGGATGGGGAAGCAGCAAACTGGGCACAACCTTACCGCCGGAAACTACTAGCAGGCGAACACACAGGTATTCTTGCATCCTGGAAGGATTTCAGAAAGGGATTCCTGGATGCTTTTAATGACCCAGTCATAAAGGAAAAGACCATCCGGAAACTAAGGAAATTAACACAGACCAAGAGTGCATTGGATTATGCTACCCAATTCCGGATCCTGATCCAAGAGGTAGACTGGAACCAGGAAGCCCTCAAGGACCAATTCAGGGAAGGGTTAAAACCTGAAGTACGACAAGAGATCTTAAGGATTGAAGTACTGGCAAATGAGGCTGAAGGTCCATCATATACCTTAGATCAATTAATCGACTTTGCCTGCAAAATGGACGACATGCAGTTTGCGAACCAGAAAATGAATGCAAGGACCAGCAACTCATCAAATTCAGCCTGGGCACCAGCGAAATACAAACAAGGGGGGAACAAGCCTTTAGGGACCAGCGGCAAACAGGGGAATACCCAAACCAACAACATGGTAAGGATACCAAACAGTGAAAAGGACAGGCGAAGGAAAGAAGGACTCTGTATCAAATGCGGTAAATCAGGGAATGTCCTGAAGGAGTGCCGAGGCCAGTGGACCTATGACAAAGCTAAGATACAAGGGAAGGCCAGCAGACAAGTTGAGGAAGAAAGCAGCTCTGAGTCGGAAAACTAATTGGTCCTACCACTTCCATGTTGGAGGACCCCAATATAACCCCTACCGCAGATGTATGTTACCTCAAGAAGTCTAGTAATCAATCAATAATATACACTACAGTAGAGGGAATCATGGAACCAGCAAAGACACTGATTGACTCAGGATCTTCAACCAACTTCATCGATAAGGCCTATTCAAGGGAAAAGGGGATTCCAACCACTCCCCTCAAACACAAGAAGTCAATTGTGGCCATTGATGGAAATGAAATCAAGGATGCCATAGAAGAAAGGGCAGAACTAAACATCGAAGTGGAAGGGAAGACACTGAAATGCTCCCTTTATGTAATGACCCTAGGTGACACAGACATAGTCCTAGGGAAAGAATGGCTTGAAGAAGCAGAACCTATCATAGATTGGAAAGACCTTACCATCTCATACCCTGACGAAATCAAGGCAAGGGCAGCAAGTGAAAGCCTACAAATCCCAGAAGAATTTAGGGATTTTGAAGACCTATTTGGGGAAGAAGGTTTCCGAGAACTTCCACCCCACCGAGGTAACCTAGACTTCAAAATGGACCTGATCGAGGGAGCGGAGCTGCCAAAGCCCGCAAAGAGGTACAGTATGTTGCCAGCAGAAACAAAGGCGCTCAGGGAGTACCTAGAGGAGGAACTAAGAAACGGGAAAATAAGGCCCAGCCAGTCAGTTGTAGCTGCACCCTGTTTCTATGTGAACAAAGCAGATGGAGGGCTTAGGTTGGTAGTCGACTACCGTAAGATGAATGACATCACCAAGCCAGACAGGTTTCCACTTCCAATCCAAATAGAATTGATTGAGAGACTGAAGGATGCAACCATCTATTCAAAAATGGATGTTCGATGGGGGTTCAACAACATCAGGGTAAAAGAGGGAGATGAATGGAAAACAGCTTTCAGGACAGGAGAAGGCCAGTTTGAATGCTTGGTCATGCCATTCAGAGTAAAAGAAGGACCAAGAACCTTTACCAGGTTCATGATGGAAAAGTTCTGTGATATAATAGACGATTATGTGGTAATCTACATGGACGATGTACTAGTGTTTTCCAGAAACAGGGAAGAACATGTACAACATGTCAGGGAAGTGTTAAGAAGAATGAGGGAAAACCACCTCTTCCTCAAACCACACAAGTGTCAGTTCTTTGTGAAGGAGGTAAGCTTCATTGGAATTGTCATATCCCCAGAAGGGATATCGATGGAAAAGGAAAAGGTAAAGGCAGTTCTAGAATGGCCAGAACCTAACACAGTAAAAGAAGTTCAAGCCTTCCTAGGCTTCGTGGGGTTCTATAGAAGGTGGATAGAGAAGTTTAGTACCTTAGCCAAACCCCTCACAGATCTCACCCAAAAAGATGTCAAATTCCTGTGGGAAAGAAAACAACAGGAAGCATTTGAAGCTATCAAAGAAGCAGTAGCAAGAGAACCGGTCCTGATCCACCCAAACCCAAACAGGCCATACATACTGGAAACAGACACCTCAGGAGTGGCCATGGGGGCGGTACTAAGCCAAAAGGGTGATGACAACCGATTGCATCCAATTGCCTTCCTATCGAAGAGCTTCACCCCACCAGAGAAAAATTATGACACCTACGACAAGGAGTTGCTTGCAATTGTTAGGTCCTTAGAGCACTGGAGGTTATACTTAGAAGGGACAGAGGAACCTATTGTGATATACACTGACCATAGGAACCTCCAGTACTGGCAAAATGCCCAGATGTGGAATAGAAGGCATGCCAGATGGTATCTCACTCTGGCACCCTTCAATTTTCAGATTGTGTATAGACCCGGGAAACTCTCACAGAAGCCAGATGCCCTTTCCAGAAGGAGCGACCATGGGGATACCCCTATGGAACCACAGATCATGATTCCAGAAGAAAGGTTCATAGGTTTCATGGCAGAAGTACAGGGGAATTTCTGGGAAGAGCTTAAAGAAGCTCAGGAAGAAGACGAATCTATCAGATCCTTAATGTCACGAACTGACACGCATACATCCACTCTACAATATTTTCTTGATTTATTACATTTTATGAGATTATCTTCAAAACATACTTGCCTTTTATGGTATATCTGTGTCATGTGACTCAGGGAATGTTCCGGACCGGTAACCGAGATGTATTTCAACTCTGATGTGAAATTCCGCAGTTCCGCAGTCGCTTCTACTGCTTCTATCTCTTATCTGTCGTGACTCACTGTACAGACTTGTTTGTTATGATGTGGCTCGTACTATGTATATAAACCGGGTCAAGTTCGCAGAGGACTCCTCAAGAACTTGACCTCTCGTCGAATACAAGTTCTTTTACTTTTCTTACTATTTTTCTCATTGCCTGACTTGTCGTCGTCAACATCAGGTCAAGTTCTTGACAATCGTAAGTCTCAGTGTCGTCTGGGATACGTTTGGAACGCCGTTGGCGTCGTCTCGAGATAACTCCTCGTTGCCTTCCCCAATCCCACTCCACCTATCCACAGTCACGAGATATCGTTGCCCTATACGCGCCTCTGTGAAACCTTGCATAGCCAGGTCCCTCACACGTCGTAACAAGCTTTGGTTCTCTAATCTCTTTCGTCAACAAGAGGTGGGGTCGCTCATTGCCCTTAAGTAGTTGAGCAATGGAGGTCACCTTCCTATTCCCATAGACTTGGGAAAGGGTCTATTTTTCCTTTTATCTTGCTCTTGCTCGAGTACGTCTCTGACGGAACGCACGGCCCTCAAGTGGCACAACCTTTTACAGAAGATCAGCGCTGCCGTCTGTGTGGGTGGTTTGGACACCTATTGATTCACTGCTTCACCCTCAACTCGGTCGAAAGTATCCTTGAAGAAGCAGGGCACATCGATTTTAGCCGAGTAGTAATTATCAAAGTCCGCCCCCAGAGAGTCGGACGTGCCCAACAAGCCTTCGTCACCAAGCCAGGTGCCCCTGAGTGCAAGATCTGCCGTCGGCCAAACAAAGCCACCTTCCCCGTGCACTGCCCCTATTGTCCTAAGAAGGACAAATTCCTCTATTACTACACCATCCCTCGCAACCAGCTCTAAGCTGGAGAACCTCGGTCAACAGCTTCTTCGTCACCTGTTAAACACTATCGAGAACTTCCAAGACAGGTACCGTTATTACCGGAATAAGTATGAAGAAACCCGTGAAAAACTTCACGAAGCTGAGGCCCGTTGCGCATACTTAACTGAGCGTTTGCGCGAACACCAGGAGGACTATCTATCCCTCCTCCAAGACCATCTCAGACTAGAAGCTATAGTCCGAGAAACAATTGAACCCCACAAGTACGCCTTCCCCGTCTTCTCAACGCCATCAGACCTTCCTCACCCCACCTTTCTAAGTGGCACGGGCTTGCCAATTCAGGAAGAAACATCCCTTCCAGCAGCCCAAGCCAATCCTCCCCAAGGAGACACTCCTGCGGGATCAAACTAAATTGAAGAGGGTGGAGTGCCCATACCGTTGCCAAGACACCAAAAGTTGGGACTTGGACGATACCTGGCTAAGGTTTGCGGGGATCAGAAACTTCGAAATTTATAGACTCGTGCGGGGAAAAGAAATCCTATATTACCAAAACAATTCCCAGTTCCCTGTACTTCCTTACCGTCTCCGTCGCCTTTAAAAATTCTATCAAACCTTCTCTGAAATGGCGTCACAACCTCCTGCCCCTGCTTGGGCGAATATGTCTGATGAAGATAAGGTCATCTATATGCTTCGATCAATGGACGAACTGCAAGAGCGAACCAATAATCTCCAAAATGATATTGGGGACGTTGAACACAATAATAAAACCTACACAGATTCACTCGAGGCCAAGCTTACCACGAATCAGACAAAAATAGATGCAGACGTGGCCGGACTAGCCACCAATGTGAACAACTTAGTGGGAATGTTAACCATTCTCCAAACTACTATCACGTGCATTGAAGTGCAAGTTAACATCACCATGGGTGGCTCAGGCGCTGCTCAAGTACTAGCTCCCACTGGTACAGCCCAACCACAACCAGCAGCACCTGCTCCCTCTGGAGGATCGACTGCAAAGGTTAAGATGGCCGCCCCTCAAAAATTTGATGGCACAAAACGGGAAGACGCCATCTCATTCAGAATTGCATGTGCCCAATACGTCAATACAAACATGAGTGGGCACTCGGCTGACCAAGTGGTCGCCTTCATCACCTCTTACCTCGAAGGGTCAGCAGCTGAATGGGTTAACTTGTATGAAGAATTTGAAATTCTCAACCCTGGAACTGCAATCCCCTGGCTTCACAATGCCAATTTATTCTGGCAAGAGTTTACTACCCGATATGGGGATCTGAACCGCACCGAAAATAACCACGACAAGTGGCGGAAGTTGAAACAATCCAAGACAGTTCAGGACTACCTCACCCTATTCAACTTATATTCCACAGGCCTCAACTACAACGATGCCGCCATGCGTGACCAGTTTTATGATGGCCTGTCGTCAGACGTGACAGATAGCATGGTGGCCCAAAACTATGATCCCCACACAAAGACATTTGCCCAGCTCACACAGCGGGCCCTGGAAATTGACCGCCACCTCATTTCCTTTGGTAGCAAGAGGACGTCTCATGGGGGTAATAAGTCCAGCAGCAACAATGCTTCAACTAGCAGGCCCACAAATAATCCCCAAAGCGCTCCCCAAAAGGAGAAATTCAAGAATGGGGAATGCATATACAAGATTAAAGATGGCAGGGCTGTAAAAGGTCAAATCGTAGCCATCGGTCCCAATGCGAAGGGCTTCACAGTTCCAACCGTCCGTTACGATGGCAGTAACGCCAACATACAAGAATCCTTCAAGGACATAAAGAAGGATAACCATCCCCCGGCGGCCCCAAAGGCAAAGGATCCAGATGCAATGGATCTAGATAGCGCAGGAAAAGGAAAGGGAACGAACACCTGCTATAACTGTGGAGGACGGGGTCATATTGCAGCCAAATGCCCCTCAGCTAAGATGTCAGGATATGAGGCAGTGGTTGAGGATGTAGAAACAACCGATGATGAGTCGGTAAAAGAATGAGCTCAAACCGTGCCAGGGGGGCGGTCTTGGGCGCTATGTTACAAAATGCGCATAACAAAAATAAAGACATGGAAATGGAATGTATGTCGTTAGGAAACCAATCACAACTACAGTTTTACTTTCATGCATTCCCTCTGCGCATAACCCCCGAACGCAAGTCTGCATATAATATGAAAAAATTCAACGGATGGGCCATGATTGATTCAGGGGCCACATCAGTATTTATACATGAAAACTTGGTTAAACAATACCGTATTCCTACCGTTGCCCTAAAAACACCCAAGAAATTGAGGGTAATTGATGGAAGGGAGATAGACTCTGGGTCTGTGACCCATTACTGCACCTTTGAGCTGTGCATTCAAGAGCACCGAGAAATCCTCAGTGCCTATGTTGTGAACGTTGGCAAAAATGATCTAGTCCTGGGCATGTCATGGCTCAAATTCCATAACCCCAATATTGATTGGGACGGGAAAGACATGAAGTTCAACTCACCAATATGCCTGAAGCACTGCATCACAAAACCCCTGCATGTGCAAGCAAATGAACCTAAGGAGCTTCAGTTGGACGCCTTAGACTTCCTCCCAACAAAATACAAAGAATTCCAGAAAATATTCGCTGAAGAAGACGATGTCCAACCATTACCACCCCATAGGAAGTGGGATATGGAAATAGATTTAAAACCAGACGCCAAGCCAAGGCACGGTCCCATATATAGCGTGGGTGTCAAGGAAGATGCAGAATTACGTAAAACCCTGGACCGCCAACTGAAAGCAGGGCATATCAGACCCTCAAGGTCACCAATGGCATCTCCAGTCATATTCGTCAAAAAGAAGAATGGGAAACTGCGCATGTGCATCGACTACCGGCGGCTAAACGAAATGACTGTATCCAACGTATACCCGCTCCCACGCATCAATGATATTGTGGAAACCTTGCGCAGGGCAAAGATATTCACCAAATTTGACCTAAAGTGGGGTTTCAACCTCATACGAATTCGGGAAGGAGATGAATGGAAGGCCGCTTTCAAGACCAAATACGGGCTGTATGAGCCCCTAGTCATGCAATTTGGCCAAAAGAATGCACCAGGAACCTTCATGGCCATGATCCGAGAAGAATTCCAAGACATCAAAGGCATTTACATTGTAATTTACATGGACGACATATTAGTATTCTCAAAGAACCAGGAAGAACACAATGAACATGTCAGAGAAGTCCTGCGCTGGCTTCAAAAGGCTGGTCTATACTGCGCCCTGGAGAAATGCGTTTTTGACGTCACTGAAGTGGACTACTTGGGGATAGTAGTGACTCCCCAGGGAATTAAAGTAGACCCAGCCAAGGTCGAAAAGGCTGTTGAATGGCCAACCCCTACCAACCCAACTGAAGTACTGGAAGGATTGGGGTTTGCAAATTGGTTGAGGCACTTCATAAAAGACTTTTCGAAAATCACAAGATGTCTTTATGAACTTGTCAAGAAGGATGTAAAATGGGAATGGACAGAAGAAAGGGATCAAGCATGGAATCTGCTGAAGCAAAAATTAAAAGAAGCCCCCCTCCTAATCCAGCCAGAGCCCAACAAACCATTCATTTTGGAAACCGACGCCTCAGGCTATGCCACAGGCGCTGTATTATTACAATATGGGGAGGACAGAATGCTCCACCCAATTTCCTATTACTCCAAGGCAATGGTCCCAGCAGAAAGAAACTACGATATTTACAACAAAGAAATGCTGGCAATTATCAAGGCCCTTAAACACTGGCGTCATTTGCTAGAAGGGGCCGAACACCCAGTAAACATTGTTTGTGATCACAAGAACTTGGAGTACTGGAAGACAAATCGGCCACTGAACGGGCAGGTCACACGGTGGCATGAGTTCTTATCCAGGTTCGAATTCAAGATTTTATATATTGAAGGGGCAAAGAATGGCCAGGCAGACATACTCTCTAGGCTGTCAAGACACATCCCAAAGAGGGGGGTGAGAGCCAAGCTCTGCTTGCGCAAAAACCAATTTTTGGAATTAAAATCTCTGTGGTTACAAGCAATCACACCAGACCATGACCTGGAACAACTCATTAGGGACGCTATCCCAGGGGATGAGCACCTGTCAAAAGTGCTAAAAGCCCTAGATGACAATGAGAAGGTCAAAGATTGGGAATGGGATGAAGGACTCCTACGACACAAGGGCAGAATCTATGTCCCAAATAACAAAGAACTTCGCAAACTGGTCATCGAAAGCCGTCACGATAGTCCGGCAGCAGGACACCCAGGACAGTTCAGAACATATGAGTTGTTAAATTGCAAATATACGTGGTTATCAATGAAAAAATCAGTCAACGAATATGTCACACACTGCGAGTCATGCATCAGGAACAAGCACAGCAACCAAGTTCCCCCAGGGCTCTTAAACCCAATACCTGCACCAGAAAAACCTTGGGAAGAAATTACCTATGATCTGATCACCGGGCTACCCCTGTCAGAAGGATTTGATGCCATATTTACAGTAGTCGACCGCCTGACAAAAATGGTCCACTTTATTCCATGTCAATCGGAAGCCAGTGCCATGGACTGCGCAAACTTGTTCCTAACCTATGTATGGAAACTTCATGGACTACCACGGAAAACCATTTCAGACCGTGGCCCCAACTTTGCATCCAAATTCCTAAGGCACCTGTATAAACAGCTAGACATAAAACCCTCCTACTCTACAGCATATCACCCACAAACGGATGGCCAGTCAGAAAGGGCCAACCAAGTAGTAGAAGGGTACCTGAGACACTACGTATCAGACCGGCAGGACAACTGGGTCCCTCTCTTACCTCTGGCCGAATTTGCCTACAACAATGGCGTCAACACCTCAACCGGCAGAACGCCGTTCTTTGCAAACTATGGTTTCCACCCAAGGCTGGCAGTTGGAGACAAGGAGGAACAGGAATTCCCTGTAGCAGATAATCATGCAGAATGGCTTCAAAAGGGCCATGACGAACTCAAGGCTGCTCTGGAACTAGCAAACCAAAGGACCAAAGAATACTATGATCGGAAACATCGGACCCCAGAAGTCATTAAGGTGGGAGATAAAGTCTGGCTCGACACCAGGAACATACACACACAACAGGCCTCCAGGAAATTGGCCCACAAGAGAGTTGGACCATTCAAGGTGGTAGCACAACACGGCACCCATGCCTTCAAACTGGACTTGCCAGTAACCATGAAAATACATCCAGTATTTCATGTCTCGCTCCTGACCAAACATAAAGACGACCCATATGGCCGTCAGACCCCCCCACCACCACCTGTGGTAACTCCTGAAGGAGAAGAAGAGTTCGAAGTGGAACAGATCATAAAGTCACGATACAACAAAAGATCTAACGTCTTTGAATACTATGTCAAGTGGCTCGGCTATGACGAGCGACAATGGCTAACCTATGACGACCTGGTAAATGCACCAGAACTCATCGCTGACTACGTCAAGTCACATCCAAAGGCACCCCAGGACCCCCGTGCCTTGAAGGGGGGAAGTGTCACGAACTGACACGCATACATCCACTCTACAATATTTTCTTGATTTATTACATTTTATGAGATTATCTTCAAAACATACTTGCCTTTTATGGTATATCTGTGTCATGTGACTCAGGGAATGTTCCGGACCGGTAACCGAGATGTATTTCAACTCTGATGTGAAATTCCGCAGTTCCGCAGTCGCTTCTACTGCTTCTATCTCTTATCTGTCGTGACTCACTGTACAGACTTGTTTGTTATGATGTGGCTCGTACTATGTATATAAACCGGGTCAAGTTCGCAGAGGACTCCTCAAGAACTTGACCTCTCATCGAATACAAGTTCTTTTACTTTTCTTACTATTTTTCTCATTGCCTGACTTGTCGTCGTCGACACTTAAGGCTGAGCGTGGCAAATAAAGAACAACTACCGCCCTCAGTACAGAAGGAATTTAGACGGTATGAAATGAAGGAGGGCCTATTAAGGTATGACGATAGGCTCTACATCCCGGATGACAAGGACTTGAGGCTGAGTCTCCTTGAGGAGTGCCATGACGCCCCAGTGGCAGGTCATCAGGGACAAGCCCAAACATTAGAATTACTATCAAGGGATTACTATTGGCCAGGAATGAAGGCCCAAGTAAACCGATACGTGGAATCTTGTGAAACATGTCAAAGAAGCAAAGGACACAAACAAGGCACTCCCCTGAAGTCCTTACCAATCCCATGGAAACCATGGGCAGATGTCGCATACGATTTCATCGTCAAATTACCTGTCTCAAAGGGGTACAACAGTATCTTGACAGTTGTAGATCGCTTCTCCCGGCAGGCCCATTTTGTACCATGTCTGGAGAGCACCAATGCAGAAGAACTGGCAGAAATATTCATAAGGGAAGTATGGAGACATCACGGGACCCCAGAAACCACTGTCTCAGACCGAGGGCCAACCTTTAACAGCCAATTCCTAAAAGCCCTATACAAAGGAATTGGGACAAAGCCCAGATTCTCCACTGCTTTCCATCCAGAAACAGATGGTCTGTCGGAAAGGACAAATCAATGGGTAGAAGGGTTCTTAAGAACCTTCTGCAATTATAGACAAGATGATTGGGTAAAATGGTTACCCATTGCCGAATTCTGCCATAACAACCATGTAAATGCTACAACAGGACAAACCCCATTTGAAACAGTATATGGAAAAAACCCAAGATGGGTTGTCCGAGAAGGAGAAGAACCATCCGAGGCACCTGCTGCAGACAACATGCGTAATCAAATGGAAAAGGTATGGGATGAGGCAAGAGCCTCAATGGAATTACACCAACAAATGGAAAAGAAAGGGAGGGAATTCAAGGTAGGAGACAAGGTTTGGCTGCTCCTAACAAACCTCTTGTCCAAGAGACCCTCCAAGAAACTGGACAACCGAAAAGGGGGGCCCTTTGAAATCACAGAAAAGATCTCATCCCATGCATATTGCCTGGACCTACCTAAAACCATATGTGTACACAATGTATTCCATGTAAATCTCCTCTTGCCATTCACAGAAGATAAAGACTTCCAAAGAAGGCAGGCCAAACCACCACCAATCATAACGGAAAGAGGAGAGGAGGAATACGAGGTGGACCACATTGCAAATTATGAATGGCGGAATGGCGAGCTGTTTTACCAAATCAGATGGAAGGGCTACGACCCAATAGAAGACACAATGGAACGTGCCAGCAAGTTTGCTGACATGAAAGAGGTTCTAAATGACTTGCAAAGGCGCTTACCAGACGCACCAATGCCAGTCAAGACAAGTCAGCACTCAGGTGACTCGAAAGGCAGGCCAAAGAGAACCAAACGAGGATCTGGAAAGCTTTAAAAGGAGCCATCCAGGATACCCAAGAAAAGCCAGTGTCCACTCTACCACCACACTTGCACCACAACACATAAACCCAATTTCACTATGCCTTTCGCCACTCGCCCTGCGTTTCCCTCAGGCCACTTTGCGCCCCTGGTTAATAATCAGGTCGCCCGCGTCCGGTTGGCGCCCACCACAAGACGGCCGGCTCCCTACCCAGGCAAGGAAAACCGCAAGAAGCCAGGCCAGTACACCCCGAGCATGGAGGAACACCGAATGATTGCGGAGAGCTTACTGCCAGGGGCCAACTTGGTGTACATCCCAAAGAAGGATAGGGACGAGAGGAACTGGCTTAACGACAGCCTTTACAAGGACCCCAAGTTAGGAATACTGCGGTGGCAGGGAGTCCGAAGGCCGACAACCAAGAGCGCAATGTTGCGCACGCCAATGTATGTAATCGACAACATAGTGGGGGCAACGGTGACAGGGGTGGTCTACGCCGCCAAGGAACAGAGGGAGGCGGTGGGCCTCCAGACGACTAATGCAGATTGGGAAGTAGAGCAGCGGGCCAGGGTCCTGTTGGAGCAGTGGAAGCTGGCACCGGCAGCACCGTATGTGGGACTGCTTGAGGCCACTACCACTGATGAAATGTTTACTGCCATCAGGTTGAAGGAAGCAAACTTGGCCGACTTCCGTAACTGGGTGAAGGTACGCCCAAACCTGCACAGTTACGATACGGATATGTCGAGCCTCACGGCAAGCCTGGAGTCCCTGGTGGTGAAGGAGGAGGAGCCGAGAGTCATGATAAAGGAACCAACCCCGGACCTGGCCCAAGAGGGAGTCCAAACGGACTGGGCCAAATGGGAGGATGAGCTGGCGGGCGCCTTGGAGGAAGTGCCCCTGCTGGACACGGAGCCCTTGTGACTATCGGGCCTATCACATGTTTTTTGGAATGTCTTAAGAATAATTTTCACTATCATATAATAATACATTTCAAAATGTTTTCTATTTTTTCTTGACCTTGAGGGGCCAGGCATAGGGTTTTTTTGCCTTCTTATCCTTCCTAGTAGTACGGGCTGCAGAACCACTGGCCCAGTTCTCAGGCAACAGCCAGGGGGCCTCCCCCCCTGGGAAGTCAGCCATGTAGTTCTGGAAACACCCAGAACCAGACGCTGCAAAGGGCGAAGCCTCATCAAACAAGGGAGCAGAGCCCTCCTTGAAGAATTTGGCAAGAGCAGCCTGGTGAGACCGCTCCTCAAAGGACTTGTAGTCCTGATCAACGAGCGCCCAGACACGCTCAAGGGTGGCCTCATGGGCCCGACCATCAAGGAGGATGCGCTCTTCTACAGAACGAGTTAGCTACGTGAGAATGACGAAGAACGAACACACATACCTGGCACCCCACAGAAGAACCAGTCCCCAACACCTTGATAGAAGTCTTCAAGAGAGGCGTCACACATGGCATCACAGTAGGCGCAGTACTCCCCCTCAGGGAGAGACCAGCAGGTGCAGTCAAGGGGATTGTAGTTAAGGGAAATAACACGCATAGTAAAGACAGGATGAGGAAGGAAAACAACAAAACCACAAACATTAAAAATCACAGTGCAACACAATAACGTGCACAAACATCAAAACAAGGTCTGGTCAGGTGACACCAACAGACACATGACCACCTGCCAGAAAACAAACAACAAAGCACAGGAATCACATGACCTAGCCTAGTCACGTGAATATACGCTATCCCCTAACTACCGGAGGGGTCGGAGAGGGGGCACCAACCAAAGTGGGGGAGCGGAGGCCCCGAGCGTAGCGAGGATCAAGGCCGATGCAGAGGAACGGATGGGAGGGCACCCCTCGGAGATGCGTCACAAGGAAAAAACATACAAGGACAAGCAAGAAAACAAACGAGTCATGTGACATGAAGCGAACATGTGTCCCAAGCAGACGAAGAAAACAACAAGGTCACGTGACCCAGACAATGTCACATGATATGGCCGCTACCCCCTGAACTACCGGAGGGGTCGGAGAGGGGGCACCAACCGGAGTGGAGGAGCGGAGGCCCCGAGCGCAGCAAGGTTTAAGGCTGACGCGGGGGAACGGATGGAAGGGCACCCCTTGGAGATGCGTCATCACTGAAATAAGGTCATGTGATCACAACAAATGCAAGACGGAGTCATGTGACAATCAAAACAGACCTTGCAGCTTATATAGACAAGCACAAGGCCCGAGATAACCCGCACTCTCATGCTCTCTTCCCAGTCCCCAAATACCTCTAAAACTGTAAACGATGCTAAGCAGAAATGGATCGAACGCGGCAACACCCCAGCCAAGCAGATCAAGCAAAGGGCGGAGGTTGGCGTCGCCATCGCCAGCGCCCTTGGTATCAAGCCGAGCCCCCTCACCCGCTTCTATGCGGCCTACGCCAACGGATCAAGGGTCCGAAGAGCTGACCGAAACCGCGCCAGCCCCTCAGTTCTGCGTCCAGACCAGGGCGGTGCTGCTGACCTGGTCGAAGCTACGCGATCAGCCCTCAAGTGGGCTCGTTGCCCAATACAAGATGTTCTGCCGCCAACGGCCAAATCATTGGGCGACTTTGGCGGTGGTGGAACGCCACAACCCCGAGGAACCAAACTACGACCCGGCCTGGCCCCTCCATGTCCACGCCCTCTCCATCAGTCAGGAGCGGAAGGGCGGCTGGAACACCCAGAACACCCGGTTCTGGGACTTCGAGGGGCAACACCCCAACATCCTGCCAAAGGACCTCAAGGACGGACCAGGAGGCAACCCTGCAAGGGAGGCTTTCAACTACCTCTGGAAGGATGTCGGAGCTAATGGCGAGGAGGTAGAGGAGCTGATGGCGGGGGACCTGACCTTGGAAAGGTTGGAGGAAATCCTGGTGAAGGGAAAGGGCAGGAAAAGGTCGAGGGCGGAGGCGGACCTGGAGGACAGGGCGGAGATTGTTGCCTCGGCGACAAAAAAAGACTACTACCAGGCATTCAAGCGCCTGCGCCCCCTCCAGATGGTGACAACATGGAACTCGGTACGAGCATATGCTGAGTACACATATAAGGAGGACCAGGGATGCATGCCTGCAATCCCGGTGGAGTTGGAAGTCCCAGAAGACTGGGCACACATCGACAGGGCGGACTGATGGTTTGCGGAAGAGGCTGAGAAGAGAGGGAGGGGCGTGCGCCACCGCATCCGGGTGATTGCAGGCGAAACAGGAACTGGGAAGACGGCATATGCGCGATCCAAGGGCTCCCATAGCCGGATGTGCAATGTCTGGAACGTGGGGAATCTGTCAGAGGACGCCGACATCTGGATCCTGGATGACATGGTCCAGTCAAACAGGAAGTACTCACTCAAAGCCCTGAGCCAGTACGAAGCAGACTTCACAGGCAGATATGCTCATGTGAAGTCAATGAAGGTACGACCAACGGTGATCCTGGGGAATAGCCGGTCGGCCATAATGAAGTGTTGGACGGACATAGAGGGGGAAGAAGGGGACTTATGGGTATCCAAAAACGTAGACTGGGTATACTCAGGAGGGAAGCCATTTTTTATTTTTCCTTAAAAAAAAATAAAAATAAAAATAAAAATAAATTATCCTTGTATAAGCTGTTTTATTCACGGACCATGTGTCGAGAAGTAAGCTTAAACAAGGAAATAAGCAAGGAGAAAGTAATCTCATGTAGCGTAGAGGTTAAGGGGTCTAGCCTGACTCATCATCTCCTAGCTGAGAAATTACACATCGAATGGAAGGTTGTTGGTTCGAGTCCAGCGCCCTTAACCTCCTCGATACATGAGATACCTTTTAGAAACTTTTAGAACCCAGAAAAGAAACATGCCTCGAGATCCCCCAAGACATGTCCAAAGGGGGGGATCATGTTATGACCCGCCTAGCAGACATAACCTAACAACCGAATATTGTACAGATTTATGGCATTTTTCCTGAAGTGGAACAAACCATAAACAGGATCACGTGATCTTGGCGCTTACCCAACGATTAAGCGCTGGTGGTTACCCTGAACTCGCTCCAGCATTTCTCTCCCATGTTACTTGGAGCGAGGAGCGAGTTGTCACGTGACCTCGGTGCTTACCCAACGATTAAGCACCAGTGGTTACCCTGAACTTGCTCCAGCGTTTCTCTCCCATGTTACTTGGAGCGAGGAGCGAGTTGTCACATGACCTTGGCGCTTACCCAACGATTAAGCGCTGGTGGTTACCCTGAACTCGCTCCAGTGTTTCTCTCCCATGTTACTTGGAGCAAGGAGCAAGTTGTCACATGACCTTGGTGCTTATCCAGCAATTAAGTGCCGGGTGCTTAAGTCCAAAAGTCACATGACCCTCAGACCTTGCGTGGCTCTATAAGATTCAGAGCCACACAAACTTAAGACAAACAATTACCTAACCCATAGTACTGTACATAACCTACACCTACTGCGGAGTGTGCTTAGATAATACGTCCGCAGCCACCGCAGCCACCGCAGCCACAGGTATATATAAGGAGTATAAAGCAAGACTGGACGCCTCAGCTTGCTTTATCTTGTCAACCACCATAGACCATAGCAAACACTGTAACTAGAACACTCAATACATACTGCATAGCACCAAACCGTCAACGCAGCCACTACTTAAGTGCTCCACAAGGGAGCCTCCAGAGGGTCACGACAAGAGTGGTGATCTCTCTGCCATACAAGCTGGTGTACTTCAGCAGGCAGAGAACCCTCTGGACTGTTAAGCCAGCCAACATCCTTTCCATTGCCTTGGTAAGGAATTGCAGGCAGTACAGTCCCTACAGGGGTCCAGGTAACAGAGGCATGCCCTCTGAGCTATTTATCCTGCCAGATCATCCATACTGTAAGTCCAAATCTATTTACTGGGTTTAATGCTTATAGTCCTGGACAGATCAGATGCAAGGGATGGAGCAACAGCAATACTTAGGATCTTTTCTACAACTGTAGATAAGATTAACCAAGCTTGGTAAGTCTGATCTAGCCTGATCATCTTATCAAGTCCACTGATCTATTTGGATCGATCACATCTAGTCCCCATCCAGAAACCTTTTCCCCTTAACTTCCCTTTAAGTCTTGTACCAGAACTTTCTGTATATAGATTTAAAGTATAAAGCTGTCTGATCTCCTAAGCGATCATCAGCATGAGTCACTGCAAAGTAATCTCAGTTGACTGCTTGGACCAATCACCAACTGTAAGGTTTAAGGACTAGATAAGAAAGATCTGGAAGGATCAGCATGTGATAACTGTACAGATAACAGCAGAGCGCACTCTATTTGGCCAGTTACAAGCTTCTTTTATTTGGAGAAAGCTTCCTATTGGCAACTGGATGTGAAATACATGCAGTATAAGATTTTTGTGTTGTCTCTAAGGTACTACAGCTGTATACTGCACAGTCTACCCTCTAAACATGTCTGACTACTCAATCGAACGTCCCCAGACTCCCAGCACCCATCTGGACATTCTGGAGTGTCGCTTTATGGGCCTCAGATGGGAACACACTAGGGTGCAATCTCAAAACAGGCAGAATAGGCGACAATCTAGAAGGGAGGGCATTGAGCCTGCCCCAGATGTTCCTTCCAGTGTATCCCAATCCAGCTCCCTCTGCCCTTATCCTCCACTTCCAACTTATCCATTGGAAGCTCCCAACCAAGGCCCTCATTTCAAGATTGGATGGCCAACTCCTCCCTCTCCAGGGTTGGAGCCAACCCCATTTGATCTGGTTTGATGCATGGATGGGGCAGAAGGGATGAAAGGCCTGTGCCTCCCCCAAGGAGCAAGCCCTGTTGACTATGAGGAGTTCCTGGAGAGGATGGACTGGTAAGTTCTTGACTTCGATTGAGTCAAGATCTAAAGCTGATCTGTTTAGGGATTATGCACATGAGCCCCATGAGGCTTCCAGAGAGCCTTCCATACTCTCTGAAGCACCTACTGATGGGGAATATGAGTCAGGAGGAGAGCTTCCTGAATATCAGTGAGTTCGCTTCTTTTGAGTCAAGATCTAAAGTTGACTTGTTTAGACTTGCTTACCCTCCTTCCCCTTCTCCTGAATACCAGCCAGAATCACCATCTGACTCACTTTCTGATGGAACTGAGTCATCTGGTGACCTTCTGGTGACGGAGTTGGCCTTAGAAAGTAGGGTACAGGAGTTGAATAGGGAACTAGTGGAAGAAGTAGGAAACCTCAGAGCTGTGCAAAGACGTCTGAGGGATATCATGGAGACTCATGACTTGTATTAGTTTGGTCTGCTCAGAATTTATACTATTGTCCCCCAATTCCACTTGTGTGAACTTAAGGAACAATCTTTTAATTCCTAAGATCAAGGTAGGACATCTCTGGGCTATAAAAACAGCCTTGGAGAGCCCTCTCTCCTCAGTGGTTCAACACCCTACCAGCTCTTAAGCACTTTCACCCACTATCTCTCTATTCTTGCACCATGCAGTCCCCTCCTATAATGCTCAATGAGGAGCAAGCCAAGGCAGTAGCAGATTCAATTCTGCTGTCCAAGTACTTTGCTTGCCTGGCAGCCTCTATGCGCATGGGGGAAGGGCTATATGCCTCCAGTACTTCCATCTTGGAACGAAAGTTCAGGGATGGCATTGAAATTTACTATAGTTTCAATGAGGACTGGGGCACTGATGGATGGTATGTGCATGATCAAGTAGCCCATGCCTTGGTAGATGCTTCTACCAAGTGCGAGATGCAGTGGGAACTTACTTGCAGAATGGGACTTTGGAAGAGGCCTACAGGTCTCATAACTTTTCAGTGGATTCACCTCTATATGCACGCTTCAGGGAAGCAGGAATTGCCTTCCCTATAGAGCCAATAACAGGCTTCACTGCTTGGGACTGGCAGAATCCTTTTGAATCTCTTCCTGCCCTTATTTCTGAAGTAGTTCGATTGCAGATTTGGGCCTTACAGATGGTTTGCAGCCTGCGCTGTCTGGCTATGTATGATGGCAGGGACAAGACAGCTGTCCTCCCTCCTTTCCCTTGTGCCATGATAGCTGCAGGAAAGGATTGTTTCCATCTATATCGCTCTATATTCTGCAAGAAGGGATGGCTGGAGCCCAATAAGTCTGGAGTTCCTAAGACTTGGGGAGATGATATGGTAAGCCCAATCCTACTACCCTTGGGTTAGAAGCTGACAACCAAGGAACAGCATGTCTACTTCACTCTGAGGCAGCAATTGTCTGCCAAGAAGTTTTACCAGTTCCTGACAAGCAAGATGGAACAATTGGCTGCTGCTGCAGGGCCCAAAACTGTCCCTTGGTATGCTTAAAATCCTAGTAAATGGAAGTAGCATATCCAGCTAACCAAATGGGTTACAGGTCTTCCAACCCCAAGGATACAGGGGTGACAGATGGTTGCCCTAGGGTTCATTTTGAAAATGAAGCTGGACCATCCCAATCTGTCTCTCTCTCTGAAGCTGATCCTGAGGCTAAAGAGTCAGATGAGGAGTCCTTTACTGTGTCTGGTGCCTCCACTCCTTCTGAACCAGCTGAACCAAGCCAGTTGGAAGAGAGGGAGTACATTTACATCAGCTCTGATGATGAGGGATATGATTCTCTCTAATGTGAGTTGACATACCAGACTGGGGGGGCTATGTTATGGATCACTAACATTTTCTATTATTTTAGTCTGCTCTGCCAACCTCAAGCAATGCCTCTGTAATTAAATTGTGAAATACTTGAATTTGTATGCGCTCTGAATTGTACTATTTTCTGTTTCATTAAATAGTAAAATTTCCCGCTCTCCAACGCATATTTTATTAAGTTTTTACGATAAGATCTCAGAGAGATACAGAGGTTGATATTTCCTCTTATCAGGAGATATTGATTACAACATCGCACCGCTCATATCTCGGCAACCGCTTACGCTATCAAAGCGATCTTGTGCTCTATCGATAGCTAATCTTCGGCGGTATCTGCTGCCCGAAGATCGTCGCGATCCACCGGATCCTCGCGCCGGAATGGCCCGAAGATCATTAGAATCTTACTGGACCATCAATCAAGATCTAATGACTCCAGTGAGTCAGGAGAGCTTCCCAAATTGATCCAGAAGCTTCTCTGACTCACTTTATGACTCACTGAGATGTAGCCTCCATTCATTACATGTATATACTATGATAATATGATCTACAAGCCAATAGCAGGTCTCAGATGCATCAATGCCTTGATCCACACCCTGTCTTTACTCTTTTATCCTATACTGGGCTAGGGTGTACCCCAAGTATAGCAGTACCCTCTTTTGATGATCGCACTGGCATGCATGTATCTATTTGGCTCTGGAATGCCCTCCTCAGGGTATAAAAGGACCTCCTCTGAGGCCCTTCCAGACCACCTTCCTCCCTCTACTCAACCCAGACTGGTTATTGGTTTCTTTTCTCTTTCTATTTCTCTTGTCTGTGTGTGATTTCTTATATAACTAGTACTGAGGAATAAAGTACCATATTAGTTATATACTGTCTGAGTCATTGTATCTTATATACAGAGATATATAAGGATACAATATTGCCTGATTGAGTGTGACATTAAGTACCAGCTATTAGAGGAAATCTAAGTACCTGTAGCTGAGGAAGTACACGCATTAGGCAGCCCACCATCTATCCTATAAGCTATCGCTTAAGTCTAGTATTAAGATTAGTATCAGTTAGTCCAAGCGACTAGGGCTGAACTACATTTAAGATATCTAAGGGAACCTGACCATAGTAGTCTTGCTCTTTATACCTATAAATTAGTCAGTTTACACTGTGAAAGATTAAGACTACCTTGAGTGTTACTTGATTGCATTGCAACTACTTTGAGCCTTCTTACTCTAGACTAAGAAGTATTGAGTACGATTAGTGTATACTAACATATCTACATTTGCTTAAGCTCTAGATATCCAAGTGTACCCTGACCTGTAACAGCTATAACAGCTGAAGGTCAAACCACAATGTCTAAGGGTGGACATGCAGTGAGGGGATGGGGGTGACAACACACAGAGGGCTTAGAGGTGTGCTTGTGCTAAAGAGCACTGGGTAGATACTATGTGGCTTGGTGACCAACACAGGTAGAAGGGATATTTGACAGGAGGTTGAGTTCTGAGGCTTAAGGCTCTCAGACTCTCCTTTTATATATTCACAAGAGGGGCTGTACATATGAAATAAGAAGCTAGACAAAATGATATGATAAGAGAGATGGTGCCACATCAACAGAATATTCCAGGATACATCAACAATGGTCAACAACAACAAGGTCACATGACTCAGTCAATAATTCTATGCATATATCTTAATAAACAGGACTTGTCCAAAAGGTAAAAAATAGAAATAAAATAAAATCATAATAAATCAGAGTAAATTCATGCTCATGGTCTAGGCCATGACACATGTCATTACACCATTACATGTAATAATACTGATGTAATATATTGTTATAACAAGGTTTTACACCATTTATACCATTACACACACACCCCCTGGTGTGACAACACCAACCATTTTTGCTGAGTATGCACATCTTGTATTGTTTTGCTCAGATATATGTGGCTTCATGATCAACTATGCTTCATTGATATTTATTTTGTAGCTGAGATGTATGGCTATCAAATGGTGCTAAATACATGCAGTCACATGTGCTGGGTCTCAAGTTATTAGCATTCAAAGTCAGAACTTCAATTGCTGCAAGCAGCTTTGTCCCAACACACCAAAAACCTGAGGTGTAATGAAACATGGGGGGTGTAGTAATGGTGTAATACCATGTAATGACACATAATGATATATCATTACACCATTATGCCAGTGTAATTTGGCATAATGACACCATTTCTACACCTCTTTTTTCATTACACCTGTTGACACCTAATTACACCCCATTACCCCCACAGGTTTTGGTGTGGCAGTGATGTTCATGATTTTGGGGTTTTAAGTATCTGTCAAGCTGATTATAGAGTCAAATTATGTATGCAACTCTATTCTTAAAGCAACTGATACCAAAGACCTGGCTGGGAGTTAATCAACCACTATTCTAATGATTTCGAATGATGTACTTATCCCTGTATATTGATGTTTATCATGCACTCTCCTGCCGCCACACTTAGTTATGCTAATGCCAGACCAAGCGTTCGCTGTAATCCCAGTCTCTTACACCATTAAAAATGGAATCTACATTCAAATTCCTGTCATGTAGTGTTAATTTTGAAGTACATGCAAGCAGCTTTCGATCACATCCACAGCGTGATCTACATCTTGAGATTCTACATTCAAACTCGGAACTAGTCGCACCGCATCCTTGCCTGCAGTGAGTAACAAGACACCACGCTCCCGTCCAAGTTTGACTAACTTTGCCGGGTCTTCTGCCTTCTTGAACGGGATTCCACGCAAGAGACCTCGCCCACGCGCCGGGCCGGCCAGAATATCTGGGAACATCGAGGGTAGAGCAGCCAAACGAGCGTCAAGTTGTTGCGAGACCCTTTGGACATGCGAGATAAATGAAGGCTCCGAGAGGCGCGATAAGACATGGTGGCCGAGTCGGGTCGCGATTGGGGAACCCCCAAAAGTCGTCCCGTGAGAGCCTATGAGGCAGAAAAGTTAATATATCAAGGTCATTTGCCAAGGGTGTACGGAGGGCTAACCAACTGTCATAGCTTGTGCGATGCTATCTCGCACAAGAATCGCGCCAATTGGGAATCCGTTGGCGAGAGGCTTCGCCATCGTGACAATATCAGGATGGCAGTCGGTCGGGAACGCAGAGTGCGCCCAGAGCTTGCCCGAGCGATAGAGGCCACACTAGATATAGCGGTTAGTCCTCATCTTTGTCTGTCCATCAGCTGCTGAATAAATCGCTCGCCTGAATTTCATCAAATATCAAGACAGCCCCGACCTCGTCGCACCTTTTGCGAAGCGCACGAAGGAACTCTTCGTCTGCACCATGTACTCCACCCTCGCCTTGCACGGGCTCCACGATAACAGCGCAAGTATCATGACCTACTAGAGATGAAAGGCCAGCAGTGTCATTGTATTGACCCACATCGAATCCTGGGATTAGTGGCGCGAAGGGAGCCTGGTATTTGGGATTTGTAGTCGCGCTGAGGGCGCCCATGGAACGCCCATGGAAAGCATTGGCGAAACAAGCGACTCGAATCTTGGGAGAGTTTTCCCAGCTCCTTCCTTCCTCGGCTTGGGCCCATCGCTCCTTGCCGATCTTTCGTGCAAACTTCAAGGCGCCTTCGTTTGCCTCGGTGCCCGAATTGGAGAAAAAGACTTTAGCGCCACCCGGTCCATTGTCAGCGCCGGGGTTGAACCCAAGACCACCGTCGCGTTTAGTAAGGCGGACGATCAAGGATGCAAGTTCGCCTGACCATACGTGATGAAACGCATTGGATGTATGAAGCAGAGTAGCGGCTTGCTCTGCCGCAACTTTGGCCAATTCGGCATCTCCATGTCCAAGCGCATTCACGGCAATACCAGCACTAAAATCCAAGTATTTTCGGTCAGTCGTATCCCAGACCCAGGAGCCTTTGCCTCGCTGAAGGATAAAGGGGGGCCGCGCATAGACATTCACGATATTCTTCTCAATTTTGGCGATATGCGCTTTGACCGATTGAGGGACGGAAGCTTCATCCTCAGGATGTGTAACAGCAAGATAGCTTGTGCATGGCTTAGATTCGGGTTACCGCTCTGTTCCAAATCGGCGGGTGTGGATGGCTTACCTTGGTGGAAGCAAGGCGGGATTGGGCACGAAACAACGAGTGAGAAACTCGTCCTACTACGGGACGCATAGTGATCATGACGAGATGTGATGGCTAGCGAGGTGCTGCAAGCTCTAAACGCCAGAAGCGGGCGTGTAAATCTATTTGTTTCTTGTTCAATGCCACAAGCGTTGCAGCTGTTTCTGTTATCGCGTAATACAGGTATCAAGGAAGCAGTTGGAGTATCAGGTCCCAGGAGCAAGTTATGGCTACGGAGGGTATCAATCCGCTGGGGGGATTGCGGTGGTCGTCTGGAGAGCCTGAAGATTTGTGAGTCAACTAAAGTTTAGAATTAGATGCGGGGGTCGGGCGAAATTATATTTCAAATTACGGATTTCGGCCATGGGCGCTCAACCCGCATAGCAAAACTGATCATTCCGATGGGAACATGTTGTACATTATAGAAGGTACGCGAGTAGTGACTTATCGAAGAAAAGAGGACGAAGAACCATTTTATCTACTACCCTCGCTCCCAGACACAGACATGGATTCGGCAGACTTGGAGCGAGCACGTCCTTTAGGGCTGGGCGACTTGCTCGCTGCACGCCCGCGAGGTGGCGAGTCATCCCTCATAGGCGATGGTGAGCGTCTACGTCTAGGAGGTGAAGGCGACCGAGAGTCGCGGTCACGACGAGGCGACCGAGAGCGCGCAGAACGCCTTGGAGGCGAGTGGGGTGACCTATCCCTAGAAAGCGACCGCCCAGAACGACGGCGCGGAGGAGATTGAGAACGTCTCGATGCATAGGATCGTCGAGAATGCGGAGATGGAGAGCGGCGACGGGGCGGACTGCGGTCACGGCGACGAGGAGAGTAGTCGCGTGGCGGCGGAGAGCGTCGGTGGGAATCGTCATCTCGTCCGCGTGGTCGCGGGGGTGGCATACGAGATTCGCGCTCCCTACGTGCTTGGTCCTCTTGGCGCCTTCGAAGCCTGTCTCGTTCCTTGCGCTCGGCCTCCCAGCGCTTCTGTTCCTCCTCGCGCTTCAAGCGCATTTCCTCTTTTTGGCGATCCCTCTCCTCTCGCTCGATCGCTCGTTGTTTGCGCAGTTCTTCCTGCTTTTCGCGGTTGAAGGCGTCTCCCTCGACATAGTCTTTTGACGTGCCCAACGCACGAGCCATTTTGGTGAGCTCCTCTTTTTTGGCAGCAGCAAGACCGTGGGTGTCTGATGCTTTTAGGTTTTTCGCTGAAGTTGGGATTGGATTCGCCATGCTGGCAGTCAACTGAGCTCGTAATTTCGACACTTCGCGCTCAATGTCTTCCTCGGGAATGCTAAGAATAGATCTGTTGAGTGAGCAGCGACGACATGCTTCGCAACAACGTACTTGTTGTCCTCGAGTTCAAGTTGCAACTCCAAGCAGCGAACCTCAATCTTGCGAAGACGCTCGTGTTCCAAAATCCCCTCGTCAGGTTCCCTATGCTTAGGGGGACCTTGGTCAAATTTGTGCATGTCCTGCTGCGTATCGCGAGTACGCAGGTGGGAAAGGTTGCGGACGACATAACCGTTCGTGCCACTACAAACAGCATATGAGTGTATAGCAACATAACAAGATATGACAAACGAACCTTCCTCTTGGCGTAGTAAGACCGATTCCGTTGTCTGAATGCGATATTAATGAACGAAACCTGGGGAACAAGTCAAGACTTACACATGATGTTGACGTTGTGGTTCAGTCAAGGAACGAGCCTCAGCGCCAATGCGGAGGCGTCGAGTCACGTGCATTACAGGAGCCAATCACAGCCCCGGACGCCTACCATGTCCCATCACCTTTTCCTCCTCTCACCAACCGATACCCCACTCTATTCGCTCACTCATGTATCGACCAGGCCTTCGGCTCCTATATCCAGCGGCCTGAGTTCAAACTTGCCCAGCTGGTCGACCAGCGCGTTTGCCGCTACGGCCGCAGCATTATCAGGTATGTCCTACATTCCAATCTTGCTTGAAATTCAATTAATTAGAAACTGTAGGTGCCTCTTCAAGTGCAGGGGAACGCTCTGTCAACACAAATACTGGGGCTACGCGTGTTATGGGCGGAGGGGTCGACCGCCAAGTGGTCATGATGATCGCGAATGCGAGTCTGGATGTCATTGAGGATGTAATGCGGGTCAATGGTGCTATGTGAGCCTGCTTGAATGCCATGTTAAGGTACGATAACTAATCAACACAAGTCTTTAGGTACCTCAAGGCTGTAGACAAATTCAACGAGTGGACAGTTTCTGTCTTTATCACCCCAAGCAGTAAGTCTCTTCTTTCAGCACCACGCACAAAATCCCAAACCTGGACCCTTGGGGTAGATATGAAGTTTGTGCTATTGCATGACGGGAAAAACGAAGAGTCTGGAGGAATAAAGAACTTTTTCATGGAGCTTTGGGAACTTTATGTCAAGGTACGAAACGCATAGTGTTACCCAGGCCCTTGACACTGACCTTGGCATGCTAGACTGCCATGAACCCATTCCATACCGCTCATACGTCCATTCGAAGCCCGATATTTGACGCACGAGTACGAGCCAGCGCAAAGAAGTATTTATAAAGTGGAGATAGATCAACACTACATGATCACGATGATTCACCAAATCCATGTTGGTATAGAATACAATAAATAAAAGACATGGTCCCAATGTTACATGTCGACTCGCTTGTTATATAAAGCATAGCTTGGTAATTCTTCAGACATTTGGCGAGCTACTTCTTCTGCACCTCGGAATACTCGTAGAAAATTCCTAGACGCCAATCCATCAAGTTCTTCTCTCGTCCAGCCTCGCCTTATGAGTTCCGCGAACTACAAATGTATTATTAGGCTTTGAACTAACGTAAACTCAGTCTCAAACCTACCAATGCGGGGTATTTCGATACATCCTCTAACCCTTCGGGAAAAGCCTCCGCCCCGTCGAAATCACTACCAAGCCCAACACTATACAAGGGTAAATGACCAAAACGAATGGCAGTACACACACGCAACACTTACTGCATTCGACCAGCGACGTTTCCGATATGCTCTACATGGTCGGCCGCGTCTGAAACTCGTGCGGTCCCATTCGCCAAAAAGGCAGGCAAGAGGTTTATCTTTACCTTTATTGTCAGATGTCCCAGAACCATGTAGATTAAAACTCACCATCACAACAGCATCCTTCTGCCCATCACCGGTACCTATCATTTTCAATATATAATCTGGCACATTGCGAGCGATGTTGTGCACAGCACGAGCGGAAGAGTGGGACCAGATGACTGGAGCCCGACTAAGCTGGAGAGCCTGAACAGCCGTGTCATCAGATGTATGTGAGAGGTCAACTAGCATTCCAAGCCGGTTCATTTCGTGTATGAGTTCCTTCCCCAACGTGCTTGTGACTAATGAGTATTGACCAACGGATGACATCAAATTAGTTTACGTACCTTAGCCCGCCGTGTAGGGGAGGAAGAGCCTCGAATATTCCTCCTGAGTCTGCAAACGCATTGTGACAGGCGTGGGTTAAAGTCATGTATCGGGCACCCAGTAGGTAGTACTGTCGAAGAACACCGATCGAGTTCCCGAGTTGGTGCCCTCTGCAGACCGAGTCGGTTCAGACTCGAACCGTTTCAAACCAAAGCACCCACCCCTCTACCCCAATCAACGAAGCAATCCTGCCGATTCGCATAGCATTGGTGATATCGTTGGAGCTGGTTGCCAGTTGAAACGTCTGCGTCATGTTAGATGACTCAAACAGAAGAGAGGCGCGACGTTTCAAACGTACATCCGAGTATTGGTCAATCAATAGCCGCGCTACATCGATCTGTTCGAGAGTATCTCTAGCCGATGACTTCGGTCACAATGTTCTTACGAAGAGCATAGCCTGCGCACCTAACGCGATTGGTCGGGGTCATGAATTCCGGTCCAGAGTCCTGACAGCTCGTAAATAATAAAGCGGCCGTGTAGTCACAGCTCCAACTTACAGCACAGTCAACATAGACACTCCAAAAGAAACCGCCGACCCGGCCGTCACGGAGGCGCGGTATATCAACTTGGCCGTCCGTCTTTCCTTCCAAATCGATTTCGCTCAGGTTGTTGCGATGCACAATCCTCACCATTATAGGCAAGTCTAAAACAAGATAGCGCATATGAGTGGCTATTCAATAGATCAACTTGAGGGTCCATCTACCTATATGACCATCCTATGCGACAACATCAATCTCGGAGCCGGTCGACTAGCGGACAGCTGTGATAACCACTCACAATCAGAGGCGTCTTTCTCAGTATCTTGAGCGCTGCACGCTCTGGGTCATCTGGAAGTCTATCCATATAGAGCACAGCAAACACCACAAGCCCCACCGCAAACGCGAGCGTTATCAGACCGGACAGGGCAAACCGTGAAGCGATACGTTTGTCAGGCCCGCCATTGGTTGCTGGCCGGTCGCCCAGAGCTGAACCGGACTGGCCAACAGACGTAACTATTAGGGGGGTTTGCTCGTTTGTGTGCATGGTGGTGCAGGGTATGCAGAACACACGCAACGAGGACGCGTCCGAATAACGCGGTTGTGTGTTGTGATGCTAAACAACAGCAGTGTTCGAAACGTCATACTCGGCCAAATTGGTGTACGTAATCTACTTCTGTCAGCCCATGAGCACCGAGCGAGAACCAATTGTGCTGCTAGTTCCAGCCTTAGCAACGCCAATGGTTGTGCCAGACTGACAGGTGCAACGCATCCTGCCTCGTTGAATTTTATCGTCTCTGACGAAACGTCGATCAGGGTGGGCTTTGAGAGAAAGATGAAGTATGACATCCAATGCAGCGCCAATGCAATCGCAATATGAGTTGTAGAAAGATGAATGATATACGAAACATAACCATACAACAGTCACGCGCTTTCAGCCCCTATGTGATCCTCCTGTAAAGCGCTGAGTATCCTCCATCCTCAACGACGGCAACTGCCTACTTTGTTCTGCGGCTCTGATATGGGCTAGCCTCCTACCACTCGCGTTCACTAATAGTATATGCGGTTGTACTATGATGTGGACGATGCCAAGTCTCCTGAAGTCGTTCCGGATTGCCACAATATGCATCCGCGACGTAGAGCAGATTGCCTGTCCTGGTGTCGACTGCTAAACCATCTCACTCCGAGCCGGAGCCATCCTTTCTTGATTCAGTCTGAGTGGAGCGCCTGCTTTCATTTGGCCTTTGAGCTGGAGGTATTGGGGACGAATCGCTAGACTTGCCTCTTGGCAATATTTGACTCGTCCTGCAACGGTGAATTCCACAACTTCACTGAAAGCTTTGTTACTTGTATATAACTTTGGGCAAGTTGCCGGCGTCTGATGCTGCACTGGAGGATACGGCTGTCAGGTATGATTCTATTCGATACTTATCTCGACCGAAAGCTTGGGAAACAGATCGTCTAGAACACGAGACGAGGGCTTTTTCCATATGTTGATGATAGGCTATCCGCAGTGCCTGAACGCTTGGGCGGCAGACTGGTTCTTGAACGGCGCTTGTCCCGATGCATCGAATCCGGTCAAGAATCGGCACTTTCCAGCACTCTTCGAATGCTGCTTATGACCTCAGTGTCCTCATTTGCCGTATGGAATCGTGTTGCCGACGAAATTGCGGGTGGTGGCCATGAGATGCCACGAACCTGAATTTATTTCTTCTTATCTTCGGGGTCGGGCACGAGCCTATTGTGTCCGAAAATCTTGCTACATGCCCGTTTGCGGATGAAGCAAGGTTTTCGGGGTACCACATGTCGTCTTGGTCGCACCGAACTAGGACCGTACGTGCTCAGCCCACGATGTGCATACTGTCCAATTGCACTCGCGAAGTATGTCTCCGGAAGTTTCCAAATAAAAGTTTAGGAGTGAGGAGTGCGATCGCGGGTAGAGAAGCGGTTGAAAAGATTCGTCAAGTGTAGGCAGAGACGTTGTAGGTAACGCCCTGTGTCTAGTTAAAGTTGACTGACTAGTCATAGGCACGGCGGCCGAATATGGTACGGCACAGTAGGGGCCAGCTGGGGAAACCGCGCACCCGCGCACTTCTTTCACATTCCACGTCTACTCCAGGCAGGTGCCCAGCCGACCGGATCGACCACCGAACTTGCGCCGTCCTGATAGGGTAGACAAATGATAAACCGCGTGACGTGCTTGGGGCATACTGAGGTCGCGAGGGGGTGCTGATGGGAGTGTATGCGATGGATGGTGTTCCGAGGAGAGGGCGGGGTGGGGGTGACAGGAGTCCGCCCATTACCATTTTGGTGAAATGTGATTGGTCGCGAGATCAGCCGGTTGCGACTATATAACCGCAATCAGCCTATTGTCGACCTCAACACTGCTACCACCCCCTCGTAGCCATCTGTCTGGGATCTATTGCTGTCTAGTACAATCGGTGAGCACCCACGCATCGGCGTCGTCGGTGTAGACTGACCTGGTCGCAGTCATGCACGGAAATCAAGTGCTCGCATCTCTCGCCAAGTATAAAACCACATGCTCCTTCCTGGGTGAGTACATGCTATGTCAACCGACTGCCCAGTTGCTCAATGCCGCACAGGCCGCACCCGGGTTGCCTCGATGGGCCGTCTTGCTGTCAAGGCACGCAGCTGCCCAGTGATGAGCCAGGCTCTCGCCTTCCGATCTGCCGGCTACGCTAGCTACGCCGGTCGCGCCGAAGTCGACGCCATCCACAAGACCGAAGGCGTCTACCCCGTTCCGAACGGTGCTGTCTGCCCCCACGCTCAAGCTGGTCGTGAGGCTGCCCGTCAGGCGACCCAGCTCGCCCGCGCAAAGAGCAACCCCGCATCCTCCCCGGCCGGGTGCCCGCACGCTGCCAAGTCTGCCACTGCGGCTGCTGCTGAGGATCTTGCCCACAACGCCCGCGTCGGATTTGACTACCAGGCCTTTTACGCCGCGGAGCTCGATAAGAAGCACAAGGACAAGAGCTACCGCTATTTCAATAACATCAACCGCATCGCCCCCAAGTTCCCCGTTGCGCATACCGCTGAGGCGAGCGAGGAGGTCGATGTCTGGTGCAGCAATGACTATCTTGGAATGAGCAAGAACCCAGTCGTGCTCGAAACCATGCAGTACGTGTAATTTCAAATGGTTTTTTCGCTCGACCTTTTCTCACGTGGATGTCATTTCGGTTATTCTAGTCGCACTCTCAACCGCTACGGTGCGGGCGCTGGTGGAACCCGCAACATCGCGGGCAACGGTGCCTTTCATCTGTCGCTCGAAGACGAACTCGCGTCCCTTCACCGGAAACCGGCGGCTCTAGTTTTCTCGTCGTGCTATGTTGCCAACGACGCTACGCTCTCGACACTGGGCGCCAAGTTCCCCGGCTGTGTTATTTTCTCGGACAAGATGAACCATGCCTCGATGATCCAGGGGATGCGCCACTCGCGCGCCGAAAAAGTCATTTTCAAGCACAACGACACGGACGATCTGGAGGCCAAACTACGCATGTACCCCAAGGAGACGCCCAAAATTATTGCCTTCGAGAGCGTCTATTCGATGTGCGGAAGCGTTGGACCGATCGAAAAGATTTGTGACCTGGCTGAAGAGTACGGAGCAATCACTTTCTTGGATGAAGTGAGTGGTACCTGTGATTACATGTAACCGCCCATGTCTTATTCTTGCCACTAGGTCCATGCTGTCGGGATGTATGGACCCCGTGGTGCCGGTGTGGCTGAGCATCTCGACTTCGAGGCACACAAGCGCGCTGGCCAGAGCCCCAACCCAATCAAGGGCACGGTCATGGACCGCGTCGATATCATTACTGGCACTCTGGGAAAAGCTTACGGCACTGTCGGAGGTTACATCGCCGGTTCGGCCGATATGGTCGATATGGTCCGTTCCTATGCTCCCGGATTTATCTTTACAACCTCGCTTCCGCCCGCGATGGTCGCCGGCGCTCAAGCTAGCATTGCTTACCAGATGGAGTTTATGGGAGATCGCCAGCTCCAGCACCTCAACACTCGCGAGCTCAAGAAGCGATTCAGGGCTGACGGTATCCCAGTTGTTCCTGGCCCTTCGCACATTGTGCCCGTCCTGGTTGGGGATGCTGCACTCGCCAAGGCTGCTTCGGATTCGCTCCTCATTGACCATGGTATTTACGTCCAGTCGATCAATTATCCGACAGTCGCCGTGGGCGAAGAGCGTTTACGTATTACCCCCACACCTGGCCACACGCTCGAACAGATGGACCGTCTGGTTCTTGCTGTCAACCAGACGTTTGACCGCCTAGGAATCAAGCGTGAGGCTGATTGGAAGGCCGTTGGCGGCCGTGCTGGGGTGGGCATGCAAGAGGACAAGGTCATCGAGCCTGTCTGGAACGACAAGGAGCTCGGACTGGTAGATGGCACGAGCCCGAGCATGCTCAGCCGCGGGGCGACTGCCAAGCTCAGCGCCAAGGCCATGCTTGCGGCTGCAGAGCGCAACCAGCATCTGCTTGGGCGTCAGGCCATTCCTGGTCTCCCCCAGACTGGACCTGCGTTTATCGAGTCCAAGGCACGCGCATCTTTCCCCATCGCAGTTAGCGCTTGAATTGCCAACGAGTGGTTTTGTAATGTGGAAAGGTGGAAGAGTGGGTTGCGAAGAGCGAGCTTGGACTTTGTTGTACGATCGTGGCCTACCGTGCTCCGAGGGCTGTAATCTGCGCCTGCCAAATATATTTCCTTGCTCGTTCTAGGGTGCGCTATAAAGTCTCATATGAGCTCTTCCCAAACATTGTTGATCGAAGCCCGACGTTTTTGATTGATGTTCGAGCGAACGGAGACACGGCAAAGCGGCGGGTCAAGCAGATCTCCGTTTCCACTGCCAAATCCGAGAGGACCGGTGCGTCTACTGTCAGAAAAAATAATCTAATGGCTGGCTTGCGAAACCCACTAGAACGAGAATCCCTTAGCCGATGTCCGCAGGGATGGAGAGCGCGAATGCGCCCCTCGTGCACGTTTTGGCTGGGATGTTCGTCGGGCGCAGAAACGGGTGCAGCGATCACCATATAGCAGTCACCTGCCCAACTCGATCTCGGATCGTAGGAACAGGGGCGAGACCGAGCAGTGCACCCACCGCTTGTCGTCGATCAGAGCCGCATCGGGACCGCGAGCACGCCTGAATCGGGATGCGGGGGGGGGAGCACAGTGGCGTGTAATTACGCTCCGACGCGAACGAAACATGGTCAGAATACGGCCATCCCCGAGGCTGGACACGCCCATTTGTCATTTTGGGGTGCGCATATCGTCTGTCGTCCGTTCACCCGGCGATTCGAAGATGGCTGATGACCGTTGGAAATTGTAATGGATACAAATGTTGCCCCTTTGCTGTCCCGGTTTGTCTAGTCTATTAGGAGAAATGGAGTATCGAGAGCGAGATGCGCCGGCCTCGTTGAATAAAATGTGCGAGTACGACGCCTCGACGTTCGGCAGCTCACTTCTCTCCCTCATCAAGTGTGCTACATCCACTCCAATTCTTCAACCAGTACGTGTATGCTGGGTCTTCTGGCCTAGGCACTGCTGACCCTAAAGGAATAGCTCGTAATACACAATGGTGAACTGGTCAGATCCTCAACTTATTGAGTTACAAGCTGCTGCGTTTGTCAAAGTCTTGCTGGTGCTCCTTGGCATCTATGGCTGGGAATTTCTCGAAACTCTGAGCTTCGACTACAAGCTGCTCGTGAAGTGGAGAGATTTCAAAGTACGTTCTTCAGCCGTACTAGTTTTTCAGCTGCTCATCGGCGTCCTTCGCTCCGCGATAACAGTGGCCAAGTGTGAGCACATGCTTCTTTCCAGCTGATACTCGTACCAGAAACTGACTCGGTTTCCTCGACAAGGCTGTGTACTTGACTTGCCGTTATTCCATCCTTCTCGCGTTGATCATGCTCAATGTGGCAACTAGTATCACGTATCAAGTCGACTGCCAAGGTGGGTCAATTATTCAGCCAGTCGCCTGAAGCGACTCTACTCACATTTTGGTTGCTTTAGCTTTGTACATCATCATTCAGGTACATATTGTCTTATTCAGTCCAAGTGTCATCTCACAAACTGGCCTAATAGCTATTTGGTAATATTGCGATCGGGACGGCCTCGGGGTTGCTCATGTTGAGGGCGTGAGTGTCTGTGTTGCCCGTCGAAGCGAGATTACTCAAATGCCCCATCTGTCAGTGTGGCCATCTGGTCCCGCAATCGACACATCATCGCGGGTCTGGCTCTTATCGCCCTGGGCCATTGGGTGATTCTCTTCATCAGTAAGCCGCATGGTTTCCGTGCATGCAAAAAGCTCGTGCTTATTCGGTTGAAGATATTGTCACTGTCCGAGCCAGATGGGAGCCCGCTTGAACGCTTGCGTCGTCGTCGGCACGACAAACAAGCTCCTGCGAATGGTCTACACCTATAGTGAGTCGCGGAGTATCCTTTCAGTCAATCGGCCCGATTCTGACGCGCATATAGCTATGGGACTCGACTTTATAGTGCTGGTCGTGTCCACCGTTGGGCTTCTGCGCTCGGGCGGCAGGCAAGGGTCCGACTTGTGGAAACTGCTGTTCCACGACGGGATCGCATACTTTGTGGTAGCCTTCGTTGGTAACACCATTGCGTCGGTATGTGACCCCGTCTCTAGCATTCCCCGCAATGATAGCTGATGATCGGGCTGAAGACTTTCGCTCTTCTTCATTTAAACCCTCCGTAAGTTGGTGCTTTGTTGTACGCATCCGTCGATGCTGAACTTGTCCTTTTCAGAATGGATATTATGTTTAGCGTCCCGGCCGCCGTTTTCAGCTGCATCGTTGCGTGCCGAGCTGTACGCCGGCTATCCGAGTGGGCTCATCAGGAGGTCTATGTGTGAGTGTTTCCCCTTTTTTCCTCGGCTGAAACACCAATGCTCATAATCCTGTTAGTTCTCAGTCTCGCAGCGGCTCGGCTGGTCGCAAGCCGGAGGTCCCACGACCCGGTGTCCAAGTGGAGATGTTTACTGTGTATGTTTTCTACGTTTGTAGACAAACTGTGCTATGTTACTTAGGCAAGCTCTTCGACAGACAAAACTCAGACACTTTCTACTCTGTCGAACGACCAGTTCGACCCACTACCGTAGACCTCGAAGCCAACTTGAGTGTTCTTGACGACGATATTACCTCACAACACGGGAACTCCTCTCAAAAGACCTTCCCTCCACTTTGATAGCATTTCTTTCTTTCTTGTGCACATCTGCCAGTGCGGACAGGTTTTTTATATTGTATCATCAGATAACTACACTACTCGTTGACTACTGCTTTTGACGACTTCGTTTTCTTGTTATTTCTTCCTTTGTTGGCCAAATGCTCTGTGCCGTTCATTATATCTCCGACACGTTCATTAGGCTATCCTGCATAGATGCAGATGATGTACTTATAGACTTCAGAATTCTTGGTATACAAAATAGGTGTTCAAGACTGCAAAATCAGAGTCGGGCCCGGCGTGAACCATGGGTTTAAGCGTATAGTCCTCGTAACTGTCGCTCCACCTCCTCGGGGGTTAGTTTGATATCTGTCAACGCATATGAGCACATTTGAAACTGGATAAACGGCTCGGTACGCACATTTCGACGGATCTATTAGAGTGGGATGCTTGGTAAACCTCATAGACAGATCGGATAACAACTCTAGATGACTTACTTTTGCTAAATTCCTTGTCTCGGTGTTTTTGTGTAAACCGTTGGAGTGCTGGTATAACTAACCGAACCACCTCGTCTTGGATTTTTTCCTTGCCTTCTGGATCCTCCGCCAAGACTCGGGCGTAGCGGTGTCGTTCCGCAATTTCTTCGAGCGCCTCGAAAAACCTACCAAACTTGTCTTTGATTCCCGCTTTCTTGTCCTTGATATCGTCGGTCAAGCACCCAAGCAGGGCCGTAAAGTTGGTGTCAAAATAAGCAGCCTGAAAAATTACTAGCAAATTACGCGCATGAATTCGTCTGATCGAGACAACGACTTGCCTTTGAGCTCCGGAAATTTGAATTGAGGGCCTCTTGTGTGGGACTCGATAGCAGGTCGTCGATATTGGAGCGGGGTGCGACTAGAACTCTGTCACGCAGGTAGGACACGTTGTTGAGCATGAATATCGCAGTCAATGCAGGGCGCTTCAGGAACCGAGATAGTGTTGTGAGGGTCGAGAGCAGTGTTGAAATAATATCGTCTGTCGAAGACGATCGTTAATTGGAGCCGAAATTCATAAGCACGAATCGACTTGCAAGTAAAGTGCTCAAGTATCACACGATCCGGTTCGTCGGACTCTTCAATACGAGTCTTCGTGCCAGGAATCGTGCCCTCGCCCATTCTCCAGTTGCCGTCTCCGAGAGTGATCAACATGGAGCTCATAGCGTCGGCCACGGCCGGAATCTGCTCTAGGTAGTCGACAGTCTAATATGGTAGTACCGATCAGGATATGCCTTCCTGTAACTCAAGGACTGAAGAGAACTGACCAAAACCGTCACATCCGCGATGCCAGTCCCGATCTCGCCTCTGCCGGGCGTAGCTGTTGGGGGCGACATTGCGGGTGTCTTGATTTCGAGCAATAACTCGGGGAAACTTCGTATACAAACACCTCGGAGTGAGTGGATCCCCGTACTCAGGTCATTGTCCTTGCGACCAGCACGGCGGAGAATGATATCGGTGTATTGTTCCTGGGCGTCCGAAAGGGATGAGTAGATCGACAACGCCATGAAAATGTTATTTTGAAGATTTCGCTTGACGAGCGAGCTTAAATTAGATAGCGATGAAGTGAAAGCAGTGACCAATGGGCGGGTCATAACCTCGAAGGCTTCCCTGATCGCGTCTCGCCCGGTTAATATTGCACAACGTTGGAGGGTTTTGTATTCAGCCTGAATAATCTTTAGCGCGAGGGAGCCTCAATTATTCGACTCACTCACATCAGCAAGCAGAAGCATCCCGTTAACCCACGTTCCGAATTCATGCCCAACAGCAATCCTGTCCGTTCCAGTATCTGCCGCGGCCAACACCCTTCTTATTCCGCTATCAACAGATTTCTTGCACCACTGGGCGCGCATGTCTGCATAGCCTGATTGCGCTTCTTGTATTACTGCGAGTATAGCGCTGCTACCAGGGTGTGAGGGGTGAGTAGTGGGTGTCGGAGATTTGCGTAGCGCGTCGACAACGGGTATCAGTTTGTCAAATATCGTCTCATCAATCGTGGGCAACGCGTCTGTCGCGTTTAGATAATTGGTAGGGTCAATTGCTGGGTAACCGGTAGCCTCAGCGACAAGTTTTGTGTAAAGCTGACAGAGTTTCTTTGCCCCAGTTTCGACAAGGCGAGACTAGAAATGGTAAAATAGGCATGGTGTGTATATAAACCGACTTTATGTGCACCTACCATTTCTCGAGCATGAGGGTCGCCGCTCTGGAATGCAATATTCGCGTTGAGTTTCTCGAGTGCGTCCACATATATGTGAAGTTCTCCAGGTTTAGGTCTGAAAACAAAATAGTCAATAGTTGTTTATACAGGAGGCACGCGTCGTACCCTTTAAGTACGAGGTTCTCCTCGGCCACAACGTCTTGTTTTTCACTTGCCATCGCGTTGATAGCCTCCATCGTTCGGTCTATGTCTGTATTTTCGTTTTAATGACCGACATCCAAGTAGCACGGTAGCCGCTTACGCACTGGTAGCAAGTTGTGTAAGCGACTGAGTTGCAGAGTGCAGAGGTCTGATTGTCTTCTCTAGTTTGACCAGCCGAGAGTCGAATTTGGCAAGAATACCTGATGGCAGCACGTCAGAGGGGTTAGGCTTTGCTACTCAATCTGTTTGTTGCGGTCCTACCGGTCATCTTTCGAGAGATGTCGGACGTCTTCTTAAGATGCTGCTCGAGCTTTAGACAAATGGATGTGTCGATAAACGTAGTTAATTAAATCGATTTATTCTGAACTCACTAGCTCGATGTCAGCCATTTCGTCCTCCATGGTGTTCATCTTTACGCGGAATTGTATTAACTGGAGGTACAACCCACCCGCCCTGCGGCAAAAAGGCTAGTATCTGGCAGTGATTGTTGTCCTATTTTGAGTATTAGGGTAACAAGCGCTGCAGCTGAGGAAACAGTTTTGTGTTATGGTGGTCGTCTACAACTAACGGCCGTCCATCCTTGGCAATAATTACAACTGTTTACTTTGATCGGAGTGCATATCATTGCCGAGATTATCCTGATCACAACATCACCCTCTCTTGGACAACAAGCAGCAGCTGATAGACTACCATTAGACTAGATCACTAGACTACGCTTGATTCTATTTGCTAAAGTGACCTTTCAAGTATATCTGCGCGGCAAATGAAACATTTCGTTTCCCTTGGCTTGTTTATTCTCGATGAGTTTGAATTTCTAGATGCCGAAGGCAAACCGACAGGTAAAACGCAACCAACCCAGGTGATACATTCGGCTCCTTCGGTTTTCCATCGCGGTAACATGTCCCAACCTACAGATAGGGGGCGGGGGGACATACGCAGCTATAGGCGCACGTATCTGGTATAGCTGCCATTTGGGCGATACTTGAGATTCTATACTGACTATACAAGGCTGCCAGCCTCAGCTGTTGGGCAACTAGTCGATCGTGGGACGGATTTTCCAGCTTGGGTTCAGCAGAAACTCGATCACTATGGCTCAGATATGTGGTACTTTCGGGACCAAACCTCTACCCAAACCACAAGAGCCGTGAACCGCTATCATGGAGAGCTCAGACAGTAAGGTATTAATTATTAGACCGGCTAAATCTCTGACGACCGTCTAGTTTCGACTATCTCACGCCTCGTATACGGCTGACACCCAAGGATCTTCCCGGTACCTCTCTTGAATCCGCTCGACAGATCCATTTCGTATGTTCTCCGACGAGGGCTTCACAGATTATGAACGACGCCGACACTTATGGAGCCACAGAATGGGATCCATTCACGATCTACGAGCCCATTCCAGTGCGTCTCTGCTCACATAACTTCAACTCGGTTCTGTCCTGATTACCACCCAGTTTCGCTGCGTTCCCGAAGAACTCCCAGCACTGAAACGAATCCTCCACCGAATCGACATTTTGAGCCCCAACGCCGAAGAAGCCCTCGGTCTGCTCTCGATTGACAAAGCAGGGGAAAATACGCCGCTGTGATCGAAGACGCAGCAGCCACCTTTCTCTCGTTTGGCATAGGCAAGAACAGTTCGGGATACGTCGTCATTCGATGTGGTGCTCTAGGTGCGTACGGTGCTAGCTTGTCTCACGGACAAGTCAAGGGCTGGTGGGTCCCTGCATATTGGACGGTAAATGATGTTGGTGCAGTTGTCGATGTAACAGGTAAGCAGTATCACCAAACTCGCCCTTCGACCGACTTGGCATCATCCGGACAGGGGCGGGGAATTCATTCCTAGGAGGGCTCTCTGCTGGGTTGCTGTTGGCAGACGGCAACGTCCGGGAAGGTGTGTATCCACGTCTCACTTTACGACCTGTCACTGATCTGTCGTACAGCTGCCATATATGCAACTGTTTCGGCTGGATATGTCATTCAACAAACTGGTCTCCCCATCATCGAATACAGACGCGACGATGGTACGGGAGAGACCGTGGAGTTCTGGAACGGGGATCTACCCCGAGATAGACTTGCACGTCTCCAACACCGCCTCAGTTCATACCACTAGAGATTCACAGTGACATGATTAATTAGACCCAAGCGTCTGCACAGAATAGATACATGCGTTGAAGTACAACAGGAAAAAGAGTTGGTGGATCGACGAACGAGCAGGGGGGCGCCGAAGAGCCAAGTGCATTGGGCGGTGATGAATTGCCACTAGACAGCACCATACACGCGCGAACAAATTTACTGGCCAGCTTGGAACCGAGCGCGGCTGGCTGCAAATAGCTTTTCTTGTTCGTTCAATAGCTCTTCTTCAGATTTGCCTGAAGCTTCAAATTTGGAGGTCTTCTTCTCTCGGTCCTGCGGTGGGTGTTGGCAGAGGTCAGACGAACGCAATGGGAAACGAACCTTTTGTGCCTGTTTGTGATCCTTGAGCACACTTTCAACCTCCTCGACGTATGACTCGAAGCCAAGGGTCTGGCGACAGCCGTTGTTGAGCACCCAAGCAACTACACCTGCAGCCCAGAGCCTCACCTTTAGCGCGCCAACAATATGCTCCGGTGAGATTGTCTTCTTTGCTTCCTTCTCGCATATCTCATTGGCCTCGGTTGATATCATGTGGATGAACTCTGGTCGGACAGCATTAGCCCCCACAGCTCGGACGGCGACCAAAGCACTTGCCAACACAGCACTCGATGATAAGGTCCCTCGACTCTTTCGAGCTCAATATGTCCTTTGGTAGAATCTCTGTGGGCAAAACGAGAATAGCTTCAGCCTCAAGAGCCAGAGGCAGCGACGAAAGCAGCAACGTACCAGCGATGAGTTTCTGGACCGTCGCCTTAGGCAGCGACAGTTCATCGTCTACAGCGCCGCTAGTACCTTCGTGGTCGGACATTTCGCTATTCTACGCTGGCGACGTCGGGGGGATAATGCGGCGGGGGGTCTGTGGTGATGGAGTACATTTATCAGTCCGGAGAAGTTCGTGTGTTCGTGTTTTGATGCAGCCAATCGGGCCAGCAAGCGCCCTCGCTTTTGCTCACCACCACATTCACCATGTCGACCGTGCGTGATGTCCATTTCCTATTTGCTATTGAATTATATATTTCTATACAGGTCACGCCAGTGAACCCAAAGCCTTTCCTGCAGGAACTTACTGGCAAGCCGGTTTTCGTCCGACTCAAATGGGGGTTAGAGTACAAGGGCTATCTGGTTAGCACAGACAGTTACATGAACCTTCAGGTAAGCATCGTCTACTCTCGCGTCATACGAATAGCTTACCGCCGCCTCTTTAGCTGGCCAACACAGAAGAGTTCGAGGATGGCAAGTCCAACGGCGCGTTGGGCGAGGTCTTCATTAGGTAAGTTCGCTGCGTTGCAGGCAACCGCGTGTTTTGACATTCTCACCACAGGTGTAATAACGTGTTATATATAAGGTGTGTATCCCTTCTTCGTGTACAAACCAAGCAACTGACTGGCAGTCCAGGGAAGCACCAGCGGACTCTTAGCATTACTTTTATGTTTCTACGACGTGTATCTGTTGCAAAACCAAAACAGCGGTGATACCCGCTATTATATTATTTACGAGGGAATAAACTCTCGGGCAAGTGTTTCTACATCGACAATTTTGACTAATCCATCCGGTGGGGATTCTAAGTGTGACATACGTGACCCATCGTTTCCGGTTTGGCATGCCACCGAAACCACGTATGTGTCGGATTGGTACGGCACCAAGAACGACATAAGATCCCAGCCTTGGGGAACACACCCGTCGACTCGAACGGTTAGGCTCAGGACATCGTATTCGATTCGTGCGAAATCGTACCCAACGCCTTCCCCCAACGCCTTGGTATAGGCTTCTTTCACGGTCCACATCCTATACAGCCAGAGTAGTCGCGCTTGATCATCTCCCGCAGAAGGCTGTAGAATTTGTTTTTCTCTCGCGGAGAGCTGGTCGTAAAGTGAATGGTGGGCCCTTGTGCTTGTCGGAGAATGCCGTGCGTACCTGGTCCGAGACGAACTCGACAAACTCGTTCATGTTGGTGTTGCGGGGCAAAGCAACTTTCATCACGTCAACCCCAATCGGGCTGCCCGCCTCGCAAGCTATTGCAACCATGTCTGAATCATGCGTTACGTTGTATGATAGCGGAGTAGGGCTCGAGGTCTGAAGGATTGTCAAGATCCAGGTTTCGGATTTGAGACCGGATCTGGAACCCACAATTATAGGCTTTCCGTACTTAGTTTTCCCAAATGTAATTTGTTCAGCTCGGAACCCTTTCTGTGTGATCCAATGTCGAGGAAGCAAGTGGCCCAAGAGTGACCCTTGAACGGTTCAGACAAACGCGAGATTATTAGATCTTGGCTGGCGTACTCCACGAATCTTCTATGTGATAGAATCTCCTAAGTTTGTCCTGAACGTCGGATGGCAGGACCGACATTAAGTCTAGCAAGCGCTACTAGGGTGTCAGATAGCAAACGGGCGTATTTCGAGTGTATCACCTTTGAGTTGATATTATTGTCTTTCCAGTTTACACAAGAAATATAAATTTCACGCATCTCGCAAAAATCCCAATGACCGGACGCAGTAAGTCATACGAACGGCGATCGGGGTGGCGCTGCATCACACTCGCCTGACACAAACCACCACCGTGCCAACACTCTGAATTCTTGCCCACCATGCTGAGATGGTGCAATGCGCAAGTAGTCAAATGCTTCAAATGCATGGAACATACTGCAGATAAATTAACAGGCATAGCTGGCCCGTTTTTTGTTGGATTTGCTTGGTTACTTATGGGCTCGGGTGTATTGATCTTTTGTAAGTTCATGTATCCAGGCTCTCAGATGGAACTGATTCTGCGATTTAATCTAGTCGAAGCGATAGCCCCTGGCCTTCCCTACCCGTTCATCAACATCCCGATCTGCTTGCTCATTGCGTCCAACCTCGTGGCTCATTACTACTATGTCTGTACCATCCACCCTGGGCGGCCTGAGGACGGGCTTGGTACCGGGGAAGGCCACGGGTGGAATTGGGCTCCTAAGCGTGGAGGAAAGAATGTTAAATGGTCACCGATCGCGCTTACGACGTCTAATCATGTCAGACAAGAGGTGAGCATACCAAGGTGCACTAAATGCCAGAGCCTGAAGCCCGAGGTGAGTTTAGTTGTATCGCCTTCAATATATACTTATATTATGGTGTTTATAGAGAACACATCATTGTCGTAAGTGTGCTCACGACTCGTTTTGTTTTGTTACCCTCAGCAACGTACTTTGCTCTTCAGGTATTTGCAAGTCGTGTATCTTAAAATACGTGAGCGGCATAGATGTCGTACCCATGTGTAACTTGCTTACGATAAATGTCCTATAGGACCATCATTGTCCAGTGGGTTGATCTATCCTGGTGCCGTAATTTACCCTAACGCTCGTTAGTAGTGTAAGTTGTCCGAAATCCAACCATTCGGCTTGCTCCTAAGCTTCTGAATACTAGGGATAAACCAATGTGTAAGTGGTGCCCTATTTTCGTCTACTATACCCCTGACCAGAGCTGTAGGTCGGGCTGCGCAACGAGAGGCATTTTATACTATTCATGTGAGTTTGGTTCCAATCAAGACGGCTTGTATTCGACGCAACCTCCAAGGGCGTATTTCGGTCTTGCCACCGCCTGCTTTGTCGTTCTGGGCTATTCGAAAGCTTGGGAAGCCATCAACTTTGGGACAACTGTACGTCTATTTGTGCATTTTGAACGGTTCTATTGACTACTTTTATAGCGCTGGTCTCATCGAACACCTGAGATGGCATATATAATCATTTATATTTTGGCTCTTGCACTCGGCCTCGCAGTCAGCATAATGCTCCTCTGGAACATCTACCAGATCGGACAGGGCGTCACTACGGTTGAGGGGTATGACTATGGCATATATGCTGACCGAGCAAAGGAGCGGGGCGAGGTAGGCGGCAAGATTTCCTTTTGAGCGTATCTCGGCTCAAATGCCACAGACCTTTGTGAACAGCTACAATCTCGGGTTCTCTCAGAACCTCGCATATTTTTTCAACGTGATTCCATCTGGATAGTAAGCTTTGACTCCAAGTATGTACTGGCGGTAACTGACCAATTGGCGTTCAAGTCCACTTTGGGTGTTACTTCTCCCCCTTCGCACTGCCCCCTATACCAATGGCTTTGTCTGGGCAAGAAGAAAGGGATTTACGCGCCATGCAGGTCTCCAAGAAGGAGAAGAGATGACGGATGACGATGAATAGGCTTTATTCAATGGGTAATACTTAATCTAATAGATTTTGAGAGCTCGCGAAACATAGTCCATATAAGAGTTTTTACCACGAAGTTTGCTCCATCTGAATGGTTCGTAGGGTGAGCCTGGGGACCTCGGGTATGTGTAACTCTAATTTTTGCATTACTAACGGCGACCACGGACAACTGCACTTGGCATAATACAGAATCGAGATAGAAACAGGCATACAACCAAGTTAAATCATGAAAAGGCTCTCACGAAGAGAGATGTGGAAAAAATTAGGCAATAGGCGATCCTGTCGGTCTGGCACGCATCGTCACCACGCAGGTGGTCGTGCCAGGTATTCTCAACAGGACGGCGCTGCACGCGAGGTACCAACGGCTATCCGCCAAGCACGTCGCTGGCGAGGCCTCGAGGCAGACGTCGCCAGCTGGCCCACGAGAGCAAAGGCTACTCGCATCCTCGGCGACGTTCACCAGGATAGGACGCGTCAAGCCAAATACCCCACCGCAGAAGTTCAGTCATGTTTCGAACTTGGGTGTGTACGGCCCCCCAAAGGGGTGAAGGCGCACCTGTAGCTCTCTCATTATCCTTAGCTACGTATGAGCATCAGAAGTCATGATGAGAGAGACGTAGTACCTCGGGCGACTGTATGCTCAGCAGTCAACTGCTCATCCAACAGCGACACTAAACAACTTACAGATGGCCTGGGATACGGGGCGAAAGACTAGGTAGGTCCAAGGGAATTTTTGTGAAGAGGGGGAAGTATCGTTGCTTGAAGGGAGAATTCTGCTGGGGCCTGAGTTGATATACCTCGTGTTGGGTCCAGTTAGGGGTGTCATTTTATGGCTTTTTTGTGGTCACCCAGTCGGGCGTTATTTACTTTCGCCTTGCACTCGGCCAGCCTTCTTGGGCTAATAGTAAATGGTTTCACAGCATTCACGCGTGTCGAATCCAGCTCGTAATAAACTGAAATGGTGAGTGCACCCGAGCGCTCTATGTTAATTCAACTGGGCTCAGGAAATATGCGTACTACGACGAACAAACAAATCCAGCCATGATTCTCAGGAAGACTTAAAAATAGATTCTGGTGAAAACGATTTCTATACTCGTTTATATTCAAGCATATATGCTGCAGCTGATACCTCAAGCTGTCGGTCCGATACTAGCAGCGAGTGTGATTCGTCGATCACGTGAAGTTATCTGTCTCGCGCGGCCGTCATAAACATTGGACGCTCTGTGGAGTTGTCAAGGGTAAAATAGATCGTGTTTTAGTTATGGATCAGTTATTTATCGCATGATATTTCGCGGAACAGAGGTGGGGTGTAATCAACATGCAAACCAATGTCGCCCAAGAGCGGCAGAAGTGTGTTTGGCTGCCGGCGCCTCGTGTGAGTTACCAGGAATGATGCGACCTCATTTTACCCTCGCTCGTCTCATCCGAGCCAAAGGGACAGTACGCACTGGAACATATTCCACCCATTCGAATGCGCATGAATCTCTTGGTTCTATCAATGGTCTGTCTTGTTTATTTTGTCTGATGAAAAAGATCCGAGCTTGTGTTCGGATCTAGGTATCTACCCGCCCCGAACTCATTCGTGTGGTTCTTTGAGCATCAAAGATGCTGGGGAAAGCGTTGTGCTAGCGGGTTGGATTCAGTCTGCCCGGTAAGTAGGTATTATGTTCCGACGAGAATCCACTTTGTGAAACAAATTACTTGCAGCGCTGTGTCTAAACACTTGACATTCTTTACTCTCAAAGACGGCAATGGTCAAACCCAACTCCTTGTCAGATCTCCTAAATCCGATTCTTCGGGGGAAACACCGAAGCTGGAAGACGTTCCGGTCGAATCAGTGGTATTGGTCGAAGGAAAGGTCGTCGCGCGACCTGGTTCTGCGAAGCGAGCGGTAAGGAGAGCTTGAGCTCGGAGCAGCTTATATTTGAGCTCACACCTGCCCTTCAGGACGCATCAACTGGAGATATCGAAGTGCATGTGAACAAGTACACCGTACTCAACACGGCGGCCAAGCTACCTTTTCGAAGCGATGAAAAATTCGAGTTGGTATGAATCCAGGCAAGGCAACTTGCTATCCGTCTAACCTTACCACTTGTAGGCAAACGAACAATTACGAGCAACACATCGGTATCTAGACCTTAGAAGGGATACACTTACTAGAAACTTAAAAACTAGAAGCCGAGTAGCTCACATCGTTCGAAACTATCTACATGACCTTGGTATATTCCCTCGTCCGTTGTCTCACAAGCAGTCACTAACAAGCTCCCAGAGTTTACCGAGGTCGAAACGCCGATCCTCTTAAAGTCAACACCCGAAGGAGCCCGCGAATTTCTTGTCCCAACCAGGCTGTCCTCACCCTCAGACCCACTCTTCTATGCGCTTCCCCAATCTCCCCAGCAGCCAAAGCAACTCTTGGTATGCTCGGGTGCTATCGACAAATACTACCAGATCGCTAGATGCTTCCGAGACGAGGACGGAAGGAAGGATCGTCAGCCCGAGTTTACACAAATTGACCTGGAGATGGCGTTTGTCAGTTGGGGTGACGTAGTAGATGTAGGCGATGGCTGGAGGATTGGGGGGAGAGAGGTGAAGGATGTTGTCGAAGGGCTGATTGTAAAGATATGGAAGGAGATCAAGGGCATTGAGTTGACCAAAGGATTCAAGGTTATGAGGTACAAGGAGGCGATGGCCAAGGTATAGCAACATGACTGGATCTGGTCGAACAGCAAACTGACTAGTCTTGTTAGTACGGCTCGATAAACCTGATACCAGGTTTGGCCTAGAAGTGAGCCCCTACTATTACCAGTGTCTAGCCGTACCAAGCGTTCAACAGATCCAATCAGTCACCCATATCCTACCTGCGTCAATCCAACAGCAAATTTCTACGTCTCAGCAGCTGTTCGAGTGTTTGGTCGTTCGCAAAGACGACTCAGAGTTCTCCAAACCCTCACAAACGATTACCGTAAGCTTGAGCTGGATTCTATACCCCGCATACACTTACTTGGTTAGCAGCCGGAAAACAACACTCATCACATTGCTCTTGCTGAGGGTAACTTAAACTCCTGGGTATCTGAGGTGTCCAATACCTTGGGGTCAGAATGTGCGGAACTATCCAAAGGCTTAAACCTCCAACTGGGGACCAATTATGGGCTTCGCTTCGCACTTCTACTTTAGATATGGTACTTCCGGCGTGAAGTTGGTGCTGAATGCTTTCTAACTCACCCATAACAGGGAGGCTCGACTCCTCTTGGACGACAGCGCCTAGCGATCAAAGATCTTGCGCAACAAGCCGGTGCGCTTTTTTTCTCTCTTTGCTTTTCAAAGCTGACCTGTTGCGAGTAATTAGGCACATATATCCCCCCTTCGGCGCCTCACTTTCTCTGGGTTACCGAATTCCCGCTGTTCACGAGAGCAGATGGCGATAAGGAATTCCTTGCTCACGGGAGACTAAGCAGCTCGCATCACCCTTTCACAGCACCCATGGCGGAGGACGTCGAAAATCTTCTAAACGGAAAGGCTCAAGAGGTAAGCCTATTCTAGGCGTTCGCAAGCGTTGCGCTGATATAGCAACGGATAGGTTCGTGGGCAACACTACGACCTCGTCCTAAACGGGATCGAAATCGGCGGCGGTTCAGTGCGTGTACACGACCCAGCACTTCAGCGATTTATATTCGAAAATGTCCTTCAGGTGCATCCTCCCCGCTCTCGTCTCTCTGCTCCCCTTTACTCACTCGATTTTTGCAGCTATCCCAAACCGAAACATCCTCATTTGACCACCTCCTATCCGCCCTTTCAGCAGGTGCACCCCCACACGGCGGCCTCGCACTTGGTTTCGATAGACTTATCGCCGTGCTTTGTGACGCATTATCCATACGGGACGTGATCGCGTTCCCAAAGACTGCTGGTGGGACAGACCCGTTATTCAAAAGCCCGAGCAAAGTAGATCACGAAGTGCTAAAAGGCCTAGGGTTGAAGTGAATGTCGTAGTAATGATAGAATTGCATCTAGTCACCGCTCCAATGCAGTCGTATTGTGATTTGACAAACAAGATAGAAAAAAAAAGATAAATGCATACAACAACAACTAGAGGCCTGCCATGTCCGTGTGCATAAAACGATACAGATCTAAACCCAAGACTCGCTGCCACTCCTATCGAAGCGCACTAGGATCCTCGGCTACCCGATTACGGTCACCGTGCTCTCACTCTCCGTGTCTTTATCCTTTTCCCTGTCGGTAGTTGGGAACCGGGTCGCGATAGGTGTGGCTCCGTCCAGCGCAGCCTCGCTCATACCGTCATCTACGCTCAACCCATTGCTCTTGGCGGGAAAGGCGTACGAAGCCCATCCAGCCTCGCTCGGGGACACGCTCGTATCTCGCAACCCTGATCCTCTCCCTGGTCCGTTGTCGTTATCGGTATGGTCGTTATCATGCGTTTCACTTATCGGGCCCAGTATGGGTGGCGAGGCGAGAGGAGATGAGTACGGGAAATGCTGAGACTGTGAAGCGGGGTATCCGATCCCAACTGGCCCTACAGGCGGGACCGAATGCCTTCTTGAAGAGCTGCCCTCGGTCCATTCGTTTTGGCCGTCTAACCAAGTCTTGAGCCCGTCCCCGCTTGTGCCTGGAGCTGAATCAGAGCGAGGCACCAGTGCGGCGATGTTCCCTGCGCTAGATGCAGCACTTCCAGGCGCAGTGCTATCGCCGGTGGGTGTCTTGGTGCCGGCTAGAATATCTAGCGGGGGGAGGATACTGAATATCGCATCCGACGAAGAATCTTGCGATGCATACTCGTCGAATGGATCTGGGACTGATGCAAGGATGTGTTCGAGTGAGGGGTCAGTGCTAAAAGCCTGTGTAAATAGGTGCAAGCGGGACCGAGCATAAGTAGTCAGGCTCACGCTTTGGCTGTAATTCGATCATAGACATCCATTGTAGACCTCACAACGACCGATACCTGCGAGGGTCAACCAACTTGGCTCGGCATCAAATCAACGAACAAAAATACCCACATTGCCGAGAACGCCGTTCCAGACGGCTTGCTCGTGCTCCAAGACTTGCTGATAGTAATCCGACTTGAGCTTGTCAAGATCATTTACTTGCGCTTGGAGAGTTGCGAGTGCCGCTCGAAATGAATTCAAGTCTAGCAACGACGTCAGCAGGAATAGAAAGGAAACACCGGCAACGCACCTCGTAGCTTCTTTCTCCCAACACGCATATTATCCGCCTCGGTCTTTCGAATCAGTCGACTCTTTTCGGTCAACGCACGCTCATACTCGTTCGAACGTGTCTAACAAATAAACATGAGCGAATGAAGCGTAGTTGAGTAAAATGTGACGTACCGCAACCGTTGATTTGTACGTTTCGAACCCCTGTCGAAGAGGCGCCTCGAATTTGTGGTACACGGTGTGTTCAAGGATACGTTCATGGTTCGAGATGAGATCTAGGCCAGTCCATGTGAGATACGTGCAGGGATTAAGTGTGAACTGCGGTGGCTCACGGTGTATACCTGCGGCAGCCTAATAGGGCCAGATGGGGTGTGTGAGCAGATTAGCACGTCAAAGCCGTGAATGAGATGGAGGACACGCACCTGGAGGTCCTTGCCGCACGCGTCCGACGGACCTTTGAGTCTAGAACGAAAAAATGAAAAAAGTGGGCAGGGGACTGAGGGATGAGGTCATTGCCGAACACACCTCGCACATTTCTCCACAGCCTCTGCGAATGCTGCACTCGCACGCGAAACTACACCCATTGCCTCGCGGAACTTGACGCTTGCACTCAACAGCTGCACCTCTGTCAGCCCATTTCTCATGGATACAAATGGCCAGCCTACCTGCTCATAGGCGTCTGCACTCGCCCTCAGGTCCGCCCGGGTGATGATGCGCTCGGCGCGGCTGCTGAGCTCACGGAGGTCCGATGCATGGGTCGTCACCGAGAACGTGGGCGACGTCGGCCTCGTCGTGTTTGTCTGGAGCGACTGGGTGCGTGCGCGTGTCCTGGCTGGAATCATGTCTCGAGTCGTTCCCTGAGTCGTCGCCGGCTCTAGATTGGCCCTGGTCACAGTTTGGCGCGCGCTTACGCTTGACGACGACCATCGCCCCGCATGCTCGTTCCGCTGCTCAGGTCTGTGCCGGTTCTGAGGCGGGGACTGGCGACAGCCTCGGCGCCGTATCCATTCTCGTCGATGGTCTCGACGCCCATGCCCGCACCGCTCCCTAACATCAAACATCCCGAGCGAATGCTCCAAGGCAAAGGTCTCATGGCTCATCTGCACAAAACACTTCCCTCCAACTCTGCACGCACGCTCATGGACACACTCTTTTCCAAAACTCATCCGGACCGAGTCTTGCCTGGCTCAGTCTTGTCCCTTACCCTTGCCCATGCGCCCAACAACTTTTCGGGGGTGCTCATTGCTGTGCGACGAAAGGGACCAGACACGAGCTTTACGCTTCGCAATGTCGTCCAACGAACAGGAGTAGAGATGCGCTTCAGTGTTGGGTCGCCTGCGATCAAAGAGGTCAAGGTGATCCAGCGTGCTGGGACTGGAGGCGGAAAGAGTGGCAGACGCATGCGCCGGGCGAAATTATATTACCTCCGAGACCAGCCGACCAAGATGAACGCCATCTCGGCAGGGGTCAAACGGGCCACTGGCACCAAGTAAAGTAGGCTCAACCCCCTTAAATCTAATCGCTAGCTCACACGAATGTCCAGAATTCATGCAATGGGTGTGGGGTATATACTTCTAGTAAAACAATTCTATGAATTAGAGTTTAGTCATATGTTGCTTGTATGCCGGCCGGTTCATCGAGTTGAGGGCCACCCGTTTGTCAGTCTCGATATCGTCGATCAATGCCTCTGCAAACATCATCAGCTCTCGCTTAATGTGGCTCCACGATACGCCCACCTCTAGAAACATAATCCAACTCGGGTCGAATGTATCCAAGCACGACCACGCTCATATCCACACCATAAAACTCGTTTGCGTAATCGTGCATGATGTGCACCTCCTACATTTTTACTCAGCCTCGGCAAGCCGGTGGGCTCCGAGGCCACACTCACCGCAGTCAACTTTTCATTCTTGTAATACGGATTCCAGCCCATGCTCATCACCATCGGCCATACTTTCCTGTCCGCTTCTGGCACGACTCGCTTGGCCTCGTCGAAATGGACGCGCGCGTAGCCATAATAAATCCCAGGCCGGGCCACGCTCGTCATTGGATACAATGACTCGTCTGGCAAATTCGCTAAGTCCAACCCAACATGAGCTACACGTTCCAAAAGCAAATCCCAGGTTCGAAAGAACACACCAGTCAAACAACCCAGCTCCTTCCCGCCACGACCAAATCCTCTCTGGACCGCCCCACGCATGACCACAGGGAACGGCTCGACTGGCTCATCCGGGCCAACGATCGACGGGCGTAACGCCCGAAATGTTTCAGTCTGTAGCTTCGCCGGCGGGCGAGACGGGCTGTGGATGAGTTGCTCGGCAGTCTGCGAGTTGGGCGAGGTGGTCATCGTGGGAGGAAATGTGGTAGAATAGCGTTGTAATTTGGTTTGCGGAGCGAGGCGCCGGAAGCGTGAGACGAAGACCGCGGCGTTGGCTGTTCGGTTGACTCGTCCCAGTCCTGCGTTCATTCGTTCGCTGCGCTCTGCCTTGAGCGTTTATCTCTCGGCCCTTTCGGTCTGCCCCGCATACAGCATACATGACTCGGTATTTTCCCGTTACATGTGCTACACCAGATGGGCTGATCTCGGCCCCGGCTGGCTCTCGGTCTTCTTACTCAAAAATACAAACCGTGTCCATACAGGCACCGACAAACCTCCATCCGGCTCCGATATGTCTTCCGCGCCGACATTCTCGTTTGACTTTTCTTCTGTACTGGCATCACTCGACCCTCACCATACTTATACCTCGGCGCCCCTCTTGGGTGGACTTGTCAACATTACCTCTCGAATTACCATCTCTGTTAGCTCTGAAGATCACGAATGCCCATTTGAGGAAGCTGGGTCGACGGTGGTGGCTAAATATGCCCCGCCATATGTCGCGGCTGTAGGGGAGAGCGCGCCGTTTAAACAATTTAGACAAGTGCGTGTCGATTTGACGCCAATAGGTTTACGTGAATTTCTTAACCCACCGTATCCAGGTAATCGAAGCACGCGCTCTCATGCTCCTGGACCACCATTCTACCGTTGCATACAGCCACTCTCAAGAACACAACGTCTCAACGCCTTCCCTCATCCACCACGGCCCAGAGAACTATGTGCTAGTCATGTCTGATCTGGGGTCCAGCTCTGTTACGCTCAACCACTGGCTCGTATCTCCCACCACTCGAGTAGAAGACGCTAAAGCCGCTGGAAAACGATTCGGCTCGTTCTTTGCTAAACTCGCCCAAGTTGATCCTGGATCCTTGGGACTAGATTTCTCGAACCCGGATGCTCGTAGATTGGTGCGCGAGATTAGTGTTCATGGTGTTCGTGAAAACTTGGTCAAGTGCGGGATCGAGCCGGCTGAAGCGGACGAATTAACACAGTTGGCACTTGAATCGTTCGATTCCCAAGACCCGAGCTCTCATGAAAGGATATTCTCGTTGGGAGATTGCTGGCCACCCTCATTTCTCGTTCTGGATGAACGAGGCGAGCGGCTAGCAGTGATTGATTGGGAATTTGCGGGAATGAACTTTCCTTTGCAAGATATTGGGCAGCTGGGCAAGTTTGATTATCTGCTACCTCTGCTCTTGCTTAAACGATAACTGTAGCCGCGCACCTATACCTTCTTCACGAAACCTCCCTACACTCCTCTCGAGCGGCAGTTCAATCGTTTGCGCTCTCGTTTTTCCAAACACACTATACTGAATCTTCTCGCGAGCACTACGGCCTTTTACCTAGGTACTGGGCTTGGAGTGCGTTTGGCCGTGAGATTGTAAACATTTCTGTAGAAGGGGACTGGTTTAGGGAAGACCGAGAGACAGGAGAGATAGAGATTAGTCGACTAGGCAGGGTTGGTGCGGGCTTTATAAAAGACGCCATGGAGAAAGCTAGGGACGGGCTCTCTGTAAATGAACACCCGTTTCAAAATTTCTTTGGCGCACTTTGAACTCGCAGCTATCTTGGCAACTGAAATTAATGCATATAGTTTGACTTCATGTGGTCACATTTTTTTCCCAGGGACGCAATAACATATTTCCGGTCAACGGAGAGGCTCGTGGAGTTTTCTGTATTTCAAGCTGAACAATAAACCAAGGTAGAGAAGTAGAGATAGCAAAAAGACAACGGCCATCGAAGAATTACATAGTCAGACGACCCGGTCCCTTCCTAGATTGATGTTGGTTTTCATGGTCGGAATAGAGAAGCTGGCGCATCGCTGACTCACATTTTAAAGAGCACGAGCCGACAAACAAGAGTTGAAACATTTTTGGGCTCGTAACCTCCTCACAAGACACCCGTCACTTTGGCAGCCTTCTACTTGCGTAGGCAGACGCGTGACATCCCCGCTCGAGTCAGGCGCTCGACGAGACTTCTTTAAACCACAGGCTTGCCCGATGAACTCGCCAGCTGGTCGCGGATCACTTCAGCGCAGCCCGCCTTTCGGCAGACGCATGATCTAGCGCTCTGCTCCGCTCGTTCATTGGGCTTCCACTCGGCGTCGACCGAGCACCCAACTGCGTACACTAGGCACGGTGGACTCGACCTACCAGGCGCACAGAGGGCCTCCCAGCGTCGGTCGAGCTCGCGTCTGGTACGGTCTTGACAGAAGGGTGGTGGAAGACGTTTTGTCCAAGCCGAGTCGTCGGTCTGGACCGCTCATCGCGAAGGCAGTTGCGCCCAGACTGGACACAACGCAGGACGAAGCGAGTCTCAGGCCGACAGTTGGGTTATAGGCGAGTGGTACACATGTGGAGAAGGCCAAGGCTTGGGGAGAGTTAGCTGTCGGTGTGATGAAAAAAGAGATAGGACGCACCGGTTAGGGATCGAAGCGATTCACAAGATTGGAACTGTTACAGCCGGAGCGAGAATAGAGACAAAAGAAAACTGCAAGTTTTTGAGTCAAGGACCATAGGTAGAGGAACGAGCATATCGTGAGATGTTCTTTTTATTTTATTTTATTTTATTTTATTTTGATTGTTCCCTTTTTCTTGATTGGGTTTGGGTTATTGAGTCAAGGATGACGGGCGATAGTGGAGCTGAACGCAGTGCTTTAATGAACTGCGAGTTGTGCATTGTGAGTGTTGGATCGAGGCCATACCGAGATGTAAGCTTGGTCGTCGTCGATCACATCAATATATTCGATTATCTCTTCCGTAGGGGTATACCCATGCTCAACTGATGAAGAGTGGCGGCGTTCGATTGAATTTAATGCCAATAAATGCACAATGAGAACACTTACAAAGGACAAAGGTAATATTGTATCCCAGGCATGGGCGATAGGCAGTAGAGGTAGCATCGACACCAGATTCGAATGCTAATACAAAGGGGAAGTTTATATCAATCAAGTACGCCAATAGCCCCTAGGACTCACCGCTGGCTTCGGTTCAATCAGCAACCAATAAATACAGGTCTAGCAGCACTGGAAGAGAGTATTCACGCTTAGGTACGAGTGAAAGGAGAAGTTCGGGAGGGGCGGGGGGCGAGGCTATATGAGCGGTAGGACTAGACTAGCCTCGGTCAGCTGATGGGCGTAGAATATAGTGAGCGAGATTCTTACGGCGCTCCAGCAGGCCAGAGAGAGCAGCATTGTCTGGACGGCTCCGCGCTCAACCCATGGTTCAACGGGGTACGTTCGGGCCCAAGCCGTAGTCGCTGCGTGTGGTCCCAGGATGTGCTCGCGACCACAGGTCGCCGGGCTCAATTTCCTACACGTGCATTGGTGACCACTGGCGGAATCCAGCGGACAAGTAGAGGAACAGTGTATACCTTGCCTAGTCCACAGACGTAGACGAAGTCAAGAGTTGTTGGGCCCATCTGGATTCTCAAGGTCAGTGACCGCGGTTTTAAAAGTTGTTTATATATTTACCTTGAGGGTCACAGGAGAATAAGAGATAGCGAGCGGTGGATGAGTAGCGAGAGAGGAGAGAGGTGGTGGTTGAGTTTCTCCCCCTCCCTCAGATGGCTTTTCTTTATACCCCACCAATATTAGACCATGCGGAGCCTGCTAAAATCAGATATTCCGCACTTTCGGGGCGGCACCGGCTAGTGAATGGCCCCTGCGCGACGCTTGGTTCCGTCGATAGCCCCTATTAGTTGAAGCTCGTCCAGTTTTGAAGTTTCGAGCACCGATGTGCGGCTCAGTGATCTCTTGGGACTCCTTAACTCACCTCTATGTCTTTGTGCTACATATTTGGTGAGTACATACTCCCCGACGCTCGACGTCGGGATCTATGTATACTTGTTTACACCTATTTTCCAGCCCCGAAATGGCCAAAACGCGCGATATCGGCGCGCATACATGCTACTCCGAGTCCGACTCCTGTGCACATGACACATATGTTTGGCTATTTCGCGGAAAAATGCAAAGAAGTAGTGCAAGTCGATGCTCAGGAGTCCGTCGTCCCATATCGCGCCATAGGTACAGAATTGGGACAGGCGTCCCGTCATTGTTTGTAGTTGCACAGGATTTGTGGAATACATATATAAATATACAGAATGTACCAGAACAGCCTGGAAATCGCATGGCTCGGCTAGTAAGATTCTTGTGTATACTGTAACGTTCTACGGTGCGTTGGAACGGTTCTCAACGTATATATGAGGAGCGCATTCCGGCTCCGTAAGTAGCCATCTCTATTCAGTATATTATCATTTAATCGTCTTAATTACACTGGGATACGCTCAGTTATTGCGTGATATTGAGCATCGGTTTCCACGAGATTATGTCTCTAAGACAGAAATAATGATTTATAGCGAAGTCCGAGCCCAAGAGCAATCCCTTCGTCAGCCTGGAATTGTATCTTGTCCGACCTATGAGCTTCGCTTCTCTGAATCTATATCCGGAGCACCCGCTCTCTCAGCGCCTCGGTCTTGGACGCGTCATTGACAACGATAGTCCGATCGTGGCGTATACGCGCTGTCAGGATCTGAGGGAATGTTTTGGGGTCAGCCGGGCCCAGAGCGCGTTCAATCCCTGGAACTCTTGCGGCGCTTTGTCAGGACCAGGTTGGCCACTCACTACCTTGGTCATCCCTCCTTGCTATCTATGCTACCTCTTTGGATTACATTGCATTTGACCCTCATGAACACGTCTACTAGTCGTACCTTCAGCTCGCTGCTACTGGTACCAAGCAAATCATCGCATGATCGCTGTGGCTCTATTCGACGCTGTCCTCTACTCAGGCAAACATATTAGATGGCCCTTGCGAATTTAGCCCCTGCTCGAGCGACTTTGAACTCACCGTAAGCTCAAGTTAGTTTCTCTTGGCCTACCAAGTGTACTTACTCTCTCATCTAGATCTCCCGACTCACTCGCGATAGAGCCTCCCACCAAACAAAAGTCAACTACTATGAGTCTTTCGTGAAGGATAAAAGCAACTATGATCGTGCTCACACCCGAACTTCGCGGTCACTCCACCGTCTGCACTCTGGCATACCTGGACGCCCCACTTGGAATTCCCTCTCTGTTGATTGAGCACTTGGATTGGGACATTGGCCTCCTCGGTGTCCGGCTGGGACCGCATCCCCAGACCACCGCTTGCCAAAGCTTTATCAAAAAATCGAGTTAGGGCAAGTCCTACACCCAGAGGCCAAGCACGTTTCTGTAGTTGGGCTCGAGCACGGGGTTTGACAGAACATTCTTAACACCCGTTTCTGCGTACCACAGATGTCCATGCTTGGTCTTGGATTAGTAGCACTCTTATCCTCTTTGATTAATTTCGCCGCCCGTGTTAATCATGCTTCAACCGTAAAACTTTGTTTCATGGCTATGTTGGGGCAGCCAGCCGCTATAACCAACTGGATTGCAACAATTAGCGAACCCCGAGCGCAGTTTCCGTGGGTAGGTTACGGAGTCGAAACACTTCCAAAGGACTCAGTTTCGTCAGATGATAATATACACCGACGACTCGATCTGTTAGAACTCTGAGATATTCCTTGGACAACACTTTGGCCAGGCGCCACCGAGCTGATGTGTCTCCCAATACCAGGATACATGCACTTTTCGTTCATCCGGCATTCGTCCGAATTACATACCGGTAACGGGCCTGGGTAGTGTATTTATCATTTGCACGCTCAGGCTATTCTTCATTGAGCATTCGTGAGTTTGGACATGTCAAGTGGTCAGGGGTGGCTGGTGTAGTGGCCAATGGCACAATTTGTCGTCATTGACTGCGTTCATTGTGTCGATACATGCCACGAGACTACCAGCCCGCAAAGAGCTAGCATTATCGTCGGGAGTTCAAGCATTGCCCAAGAAACTCTCGAGATGGGATTGACTGAGCACCCCATGTGGTCATCCGCAGCCTCTCACCTTCCACGTCCTGAGAAACGCGACATCTACCGAGGTATGCCGAAAAAAAGGCCAGGTTCATGTAAATACCCAAAGGGTTTCTCAAATGTTCAAGTGCACGGTTCTGGGAATGGCATTGGTGAGCCGATATATTAGTTGCAATCCCACACAAAAAGGAGAGGCAGTGTCTACGCAAAACGTCCACAGAAAAAAAACCCCAATCAAGCACAATAAGGAGACCCCAATCATATTGTTCACTCAAGTCCGAATACCTAGATTTACCACATTAACCCGACTCCAGTCAACGCACCCATAGTTCCGAACAAAACTGCAGCCCATCCGGCACCGTGCATCGCATGGCGCCATTGCCACTCGAACCAGTCTTGGTGCCACCAGGACCAGAGGACGGGACCGAGGTAGGAACAAACCCAGCAAGGCACTTGGAGGCATTGTCGTCCAGCTCCTTGGTGGTGGTTGGAGCACCCATATTGATGGTCGCGTTGTTGTTGAAGTTGCAGGCTACGATCCAGGTCGTCAGCTGCGGAGTGTTTTGAGACAAGAACGAGGCTTACCAGCAAGGGCACGGTTCTGGCTCTGGTACCAGGTGGTCAAAACATAGTTCAATTTGGTCACTGGGTCGCAGACTAGATCCCAAGCATGCAATTAGCCTCGGCAGTCTTACATAGAAAGGCCCGACTTACAGCTGTATTTCCCATAGGTACCAGTCTGGCCATTCTCGGAAATCTCATTGCAGCTCATTCCGTTCTGGCCGAGAAGAGAGCATCCGTAATCCAACAAAGCGCCCAAAATGAGCGGACTATTGGCCGCCTCTCTGGAAGCAGTGCACGAGAATGCCGTATTCGACAAACAATCGCACACACTCTGCTGAGGCGTGGGTGGCAGGGTGGAACTTCCGAGCCACTGCGTGGCCGCACCCGTGCTAGTCGTACCAGGTCCTTGAGCCGGGCAGCTCGAAAAGGACAGTTGAGTTACGCTAGACTCGAGGGAGAGTTGCTGGGCGAGGCGGAGCCGTAAGAGTTTTGGAGACGAGTAAAGTCGGCGTTGGTGTTCACGGTCTCATTGTTAGCACCGGAGAGCGTGACGAGCTCGAAGTCGGGAATCTGGGCAACAAAATAGGAGAACGCAACACCTCCGGACCAGACGGAAGTCATTGCGTCTGAAAAGAACGCGGTGGGCTCAGTGAATAGGCGAGGAAGCTGCTTTTGACATCCAAACTCGGAAAGGTAGGCGGGCACAGGCACACTGAGAAAACCCGACGTCAAAAGCCATAAAATAAAACGGACAAACAACCCACTTTTGGAACAGCTGCGTGATCTGATCGTACCCTGAGCTCGAGATCGTATCGGTTCCGCACCACCGATACGTGTTCAGGCCGATGATCTATACGTCAGCTGTCAGCGGCCGAAGTTTCTGGTTATCCCAAGTAAGCATGGGGAGCACATACATCCACGCTGGTCTCGGCGTTGTTGCAGGTCAGATATTGGACTACGTTGTCGCGAATCAAGCTCGCGTCAACAGTCGAATAGCCAACCAGCGCAGACGACCCCTTGCTCTTCAAGTACGCCTTGATGTCTCGGGCAGCGGCCTTGATAAAGGGAGCAGTGTGGGTATTGTTCGGCAAGTTGATAACCTCATTGGCGACATTGTACGAGAGGACCTGCGTAGATCAAACACGTGTAAACGGCGGATTCTCCCATCCACGGGAACCGTTGGCTTACGTTGTCGTACTTGGAAAACGCATCGATGGTATCCGTATACAGCTTTTGCAGGTTGGTCGTCCAGGATGGTGCGGCACGGTTGATAGATCCGTTGAGCGGCAACGACAAGTCGATGCTAAGAGGGCGCCTATTCAGTTTTGACTGTTGCCAAGAGGATTCACGTCCAAGAAAAAGGTGGGAAGAGCAGAGGGAAAGAAAAAAGGTACGAACATGGTGTAAATACCGGCTTGGCTGAGCTTGCTCATGCACTCATCGTGGTTGAGCTGGCTGTTGACGCTGTACACTCGAACGGCGTTCACACCGAGCTGCTTCAGGTAAGGCAAATCGCGATCACAAGACGAAGGAAGCGCGAGGCTGGAGGTCATGCATATAAGCTGTCCGTCGGCACACACCACTGTGCTGTACTCACGGGTCGATGTATGTTGTCGGCTCCGGGTAGCCCTAGTGATCGAGGAGAAATATATTTATTGAGCCGCCACCCCTGGATGTCGATCAGAGCTGCTACTCACTCCGTTGGCAGCGTTGGCCTCTGTCTCTGGTCCAAGTTCTCCTGCCTCTTGATACGCGACGCCCTTGGAATGTGTGTGAGCCCAAGTGCCGAAGCCATGCATTGCTACCCCACACACACCTTGATGTAAAACCGGTTTCCGCTTTCGTCGTATAGGTATTTGCCTTTCGCATGGATCTTTGGCAGTGCGGACACAAGCGGCAGGGCGCATGCGGCCAGCGTGAGGAGTCTCCCCAACATGATGGTGGTGGTAAGGAATGGAGGGAAGGGGAAGGAATGAAAATCTTCTTGGTCAGAGCTGAGGTATTTGAGTGCCGGGCCGCAGTGTGCAACATAAGAAGTGCTGGGCGCTTGTCAAATTCTTGGCAAGGCACAGCCGACCGATTCCATGCCAGTCGCTGTCTATAAACGGTGTCGCCCGGCCTCAATCGGTATCGGTCCAAACCATAGCACCGCGTGGCGCGGCGATGGCTATCGCTACCCGCGCCTTTGAATAGGATGTCCCGATCCACATTCACACCGCGCCACAAGACTGTACAATTCTTGGCATACCAAAATCACAATAGCACTGGCGTACACACTATCACACGAATATTCGCAAATTAAAAAAAAAGAAAGAGACAGACAGGCAGCAAGCAAGCAGACTTGACTAGAAGGAAAAAAGAAAGAAACCGGCCCGTGTCCCAATACATCCAACTTGCTCTCTCGCGGCTATCCCTACTCGGACGACCCCTCAGTCCTGGCGCGGGCCTCCAAGAGCTTCCCGGACGCTCTTCCGAAGCTCGTCTTCGCCCCTCTCGTCTTCACCGCCTGCGGACATTGACGCACCGTCCTCCGGACCGTCTCCATCGGTGAACTCGAGAATTCGTCGCGCCAGCGCTGCAATTTCACCTTGGCCTCCCTCGCCGGCGTCGTCCGAAGAGGTTCGAGACTGAGAGTGAGACCCCGGAGAGCTCGAGGGAGAGCTTGCAGCAGACGCGGAGAGATGACGAATGTGGGGGATCAACAACGCAGAGTGACGAATGTTGTGGGTGAGCTGAGGGTCCCTTGATTCCAAGAGCTGAACAATAGTCCAAACGGCAATGTGCTGGAACGTCGGATCCGGGCTGCTCAAGAACCTGAACAAGTACGTGTGCAAGCCGCCCTCAGGCTTATCCCAAACATCGTTGAACGCGCTATAGTCGTCCAATGAGGATCGTTCCTCTGAAAATAATACGATTAGTGTATGCAGAATTGAACCAATCGCTCAGCCTCACCCTTGGACGACAGATTGCCAAGAGCGGCGGCGCTGTTACCCTGGACTTCCACACTGGGAGAGTTTGTCAGGGGAATTAGCACCTCACAAATGCCCATCTCCAACAACTGAGGCTTCAACTCATCTGAAATAGACAACCGTTGGCTTCATGCTTCCCTGTCAACAGATGTCCAGCACACTTACCGCTCAGCGCCAGAACCGCTACACAGGCAGTCATCTCACTCTGAACGTTAACGGGAACGTTCAAGACAAGGTCCTTGATCTTCTGTGCAGCTCCAGCAGCAACGATTTGGCCTTTGTTCTTCTCGCTGCTTGCCGCAAGGTTACGGAGAGTGGAAATCGCGTGGCACTGGACCTCTTCGTTTTCCTCAAAGCTCAAAAGATCGACCAAAGGGCCAAGATAGCCTGCCTCAATAATCGGCGCCTCATTCTGGGGGTGAATCGAGACATTTCGCACGCAAGCGGCCGAAGAAAGGATGAGAGGGAGGAATGTGCTGTGCAAGAGGCGCAAAAGTGGCTGCAGGCCATCGGCTTTCACGATCTCGAGCTGATACTTCTCATCTGAAGCCAAGTTTCGCAGGGCAAGCGCAGCCTGGCACTGAACCTTGAGACTAGGGCTGTCCATGAGCGCAACTAGGCTTTGGACAAGCTTGGGCTCGGTAGACGCCAGCTTCTTGCGGTTAGCAGCTAGATGCCAAGTTAGTCTCTTGAGCGGATCCGGGGGCATTGAAAAATAACCTACCATCGACGGCAATGTTACTGAGTGCGGTGGTGCAATAGTATTGTACGTCGGTGTCCGGCGAGTTGAGCAAACCGACAAGGACTGGAATAGCGCCCGCATTCACAAGCTGCTGACGGTTCTCATCCGAATGCGTCATATTAAGCAAAGCGCCGGTCGCGTTGCGCTGGACACGCATGTCCTTGGATCGTGCCAAACGTGTGAGAGGAACCAAGGCACCAGACTTTGCAATCATCGTCTTGTTCTCGTCTGTGACACCGAACGACGTAAGTCTATGGTAATGGGCGTTCCGAGCGTGTGATGGGCGTACCGTGGGTCGCGAGGTTGGTAACACATCCGACAGCGTTGCACTGGACTTCAACATTGGGACTAAGCATCTGCCTAATGAGAGGCTCGAGCCCGCCGAGCTTCACAATCAGAATCTTGTTTTCCGCTGCCAATCAGCCAATCAGAAGTTAGCTCCACCCAAGCCGAGCCAAAACTTCAACAATCCGAAACAAGACTTACTGTTGACAGCCAGGTTGCCCAAAGCTGCGCTGGCAGCACGCTGCACCTCGGTGTCATGGCTACTGAGGAGGAAGAGAATAGGGTCGAGCGTGTCCCTGCCAACCTGGCGGACCTCCTTTTCCGTTATTTCTGCAAAAGCAAGAGCGGCGCTTCGTTGCAAGTCGACATTCTCGGAGAAGGATAGGATTGTCAGAGCAGAGAGGGGAGACCCGGTGAAAAAGTTGGTGGTTGTGCGGTCTATGATGGGCGCCGCGAATAAGCCACCCACTGGTTAGTGCAGAACGAAACAAAACATACTCTCGAGAAACTGAAGAAGATCGGCTACTGCCTCGCGCTCGTTCTCGAGCAAGAGCGGCTCATAACCCTGGGACTTGTGCGACCGGCCTGGAGGCAGAAATTTGAACGATGCAGATTGAGCCGATCCGCCACAAGAGCAAAATAGAGGACGGAAGATACGCACAGCACGAGCAGAGATTACCCATGTCGAATAGTGGGGGATGTGGAGATAGACAAAGAGGGAACAGGCGAAGAATGTGGGATTAAGGTAGAGGGGCTGACGGCGAACACAAGCTGCCCTCGGACCCCAGACACTGTATGACTCAGCAGCGCAGACGTCACGTTGCTTGCACGTGTGCTTCGTCAGCAAGTTTATTCCATTTTGGCGCATTATATGCAGCACATGTCCGCCTCGCACACACAGCGTTGTCGGGACACGCTGTCCGAGCTCACCCCCGACCATCGAACGCCTTGTGACCGACACGCCTCTCACCGGCTTTATGCACTTTCACGTGATTCCGGCGCTTTCGCTCCCGTTCCCGTTCCCGGGCCAATCGGGTCAAGCCGGTTTCTGTCTCCCAGCCATCTGCCCACCATCAGATCGACGTCGACCATGACCTCGCTTGTATCGGCTCGCACTGCGCTAAGGCGTGTACCCAACATCCACCAACGAGTGTTCGTCTCTGCCTTTCATTCGGGTGAGCACAGACCAATACCCCCTCCGACATTCGCATGCCCATCTGCCTCCCAGCCCGCAAGAACAACGCAGAACCCGCGGCGGGACTCAGCAAGAATGAGAACTTTCCCGTGTTCCCTATCATCCCTGGTGGACGTGAGTCGGGCTACTGTTGAGGTCCTTGGCACCTAATCTCAACGCATGATCTCCAGCCGTTTTGGAAGGAACGGTCAACGACTCGCTCAAGTTCCCAAAGCCGAACCGTATGGAAGGATCTCACCACTGGGCATTCGAACGATTGCTCTCTGTTGCTCTGATTCCTATGACCGTATCTGCGTTTGTCGTCTCCCCAACTGCGTATCCCGTTTTGGATGGCGTGCTCGCAATGTCACTAGTCGTTCACTCTCATATCGGCGTAAGTAGATTATGCCAATTGGTCGGCGAGGCTCTTACATTCGTACTCGCGTACACCAGTTTGACGCTTGCAGAGTCGACTACCTCCACCCTCGCAAGTTCACTAAGCTCGGCCCCATAGTCCTGTGGGGTATCCGGCTGGCGACTACAGGTGCTCTTGTCGGGATTTACCAGTTTAACACGCAAGACGTTGGTAAGTATGCATCATCTTCCCACGTTAAACTGGATCTAACAATTATACCGTAGGTGTGACGGAGCTTGTTCGTCGCCTCTGGCACGCATAAAATTGTAACATTGAACTTGCAGACCATTGTACGACCGAACCACATTTATCAATATGTTTTCGGTAGTCTCCCAAACACGACCCTCGCATACACCGAGTCTCGTAAACAAGGCCAGGTAGTCACATGCACGAGTATCCTTTTTGATCTTATACCGTAAGCTCCGGTTGACCGAACTAGATACATATACATGATCCACCGACACCCAAACCAATAACAAACAAATTGCTGACCAGATTTATGTCATGGACTCGCTCTCTTCTGGTTGGGTTTTTCCATCGTTTGTCTGAGATTCGACAGGTGGCGTTTTGGACTCTGCGGAGCTTTTGCTCTTGGCCGGAAGACCGAAAAGCGTGGTTTGTTTTGCCACCGCTTTCGGAGCAAGTTTTGCCCCGCCTACGAAGTCAGATGATTAGTATGAGCAGTGTGTATACACTCGTGCAAAAACTTACGGGTAGGGCCCGCAGCTTCAGCAGCATCAACTTTGTCAAAGAAGCTCTTGCTCTTGCTGGCCGATGGCACCGTATTGGCATCCTTTTTCGCGAACGGGTTCCCAGTTGGCTTGCGCGCAAATGGGTTTCCACCTGTCATAGCGTCAACAAAGCCACCCTGACCAAATTCTGCACCACTCACTCGTCGATTTTGATGTCCCAGCCTTTGGCGCCCCATTCCCGCTGACGTTCTGTCTCTTGGGATCCACAAACCCGTCGTCTGACATTTCAATATCTTGAACATCCTCCTCTGTCCGCTTTCGCTTCATTTCCGTAACTACGGGGTGTTCGCTGATAGACAGACTGCTGCTGGGAATCGTTGGCTGTGAATCATTGACGATGATTGGTGTCGCCACGGCTAGCGATCGACGAGTGATAACTGGCGGCGGCGCAAAGTCTTCAAAGTACTGTTGTCGTCCATTGCCTTTCCTACCACCACCACTCATGGCCCGGCTAGCAATCGGATCGCTCGCGTGAGCCCAAGATTCTCCTTTGGCTTGCTCCGCCGCGCCATCGTCCTCTTCTCTCGCCTCGCGCAACGAAACGAATCGCTCTTGCAGTCCTCGAAGTTTGTAGAATTCGGCAATCTTGGCCGCACGGTCGAGCGAATCGGTCGAACGGAGCATGCTCGCCAGGTCGATCGCTCGGGCGTGGTGGCCTGTTTTACATGCGCCCTGGATGAGTGTGAGGAGCAGCTTGTCAATGACAAGTTTGCTCCGAGAGATTTCTTCTGGTTCTTCTTCATCTGGTAGTTGGGCGTCTTGAAGGGCGGTGAGTTGGACCATTTCACGAAAGAGCCTGCGCGCGAGTTAGACAGGAAGTGCATCGTATACAAGGCCGACGTACTGTTCTTCTTGCTCTCCGCTTTCTTGTTCAGCAATGAGCAGTGGAGTCCTAATCTCGAGATCTTGGACCAATGGCCGAGGGAATCCGGGTTCCATTTCTTGTCCCTATAGAGGCATTGAAAACGGTTATCAGCACGAAAAGGGGACTTGTGTACCTTGAGGATCAAGCAGTGGAACTGCGAAGTCGACAACCCAACAGGCCAATATGACTCGTCTTTGCCTACCCGTCGTGGTAGAGTCATCGAATCTAGCAGAGGTATCCACCGAGCCTGGGTCGGACGCCTAAAGCGATCAAGAACGTAGAGTACGCCTGCAGAGTCGGCCATGGCTGGAGCCTTGAAGACAATGAGGCCAAGCTATGTAAAGCTGATAATGATAGAACTTACACCTTCGGTTGTAATACCAATCCATTGAAGCGTCTCGCCTTTGGGAACTGGCAGCCGCCCTTCTTGTACAAGGTCAAAGCCGTCGACCGCGATCAAAGAATACCGCAGGTTCTGACATCCTATGGTGCTCTATAAGTCACCGAGTAAGCCAGGCGATCCGGAAGTGCTCACCATCCAAGCTCGTGCCACCTTCCCTGTGTACAATAAACACCCACTCGTTTCCACCTGCCATTGTCACAACGTCCCCGGCAGCGCTCATGATATACTCTTGCACTCCACCACCACTGATAAACCGTATATAGCCTTTATTCGTCGCAGCGGCAACCATGCCAAATCCTTCATATTTTCCAGCACTGTTTCTATCAGGTTTAGTCTTTTCCAGTCAATCGGCTGGGTGTATGCGCACCTCATCTGGATCATACGCATTGCTGGTGTGCCTGCGGCTGCTAATGCAATGACATGCTCTCCCTCTGGTAGCTTAAACTGCCATTGTGAATTTGGAGACCACTCAGAGTATGGTCTGTACTCAATCATCGCAAGGTTGCCATTATCTGAAGGACACGCGAATGCAACACCAAACTCGCCTACATCGCACAAGATGAGGGCTCGTAGTGTGGCGCAGATGCTGGCACATACCAAGGCTTGCAATGTCAAACCGACTCTGATCCTGGAAATGAATATTCTGACGCAGCGAGCGATCGTGAAACTCGACGTTGATCACATGGTGCGTATCGAGGTTGGTGCACTCGACCACGCCAAGCATGTTAAATGCTTTGTGGAAACCTGTAAGCTACGAGCAAGTGATGATCTAGGGAGCGACTCACCAAGATACCGTTTCTTGTTCCTAAATGGGGTGGATCCGGGTTGAAACGGAGGTTGGGCCTTGGTAATGTTGACCATCTCCCTGACGCCTTTTTCGGCTCCAGCTTTCCGTTTGCTAGCCTTTTCTTTTTCCTTCGTAGCAGGCTTGTCAAGATGGGACCCATCCCCAATATCATCTACGATCCAGTCATCTCCATACTCTTCGTCGAGTATCAAGTCGTCCGGATCCAGCTCAACCATTGGGGCATCTGTGGCTGAATCGACAGGTTTGGGAGGTGCAACAGTGGTTCGAGTGGAGGATGGGTGTGGATGGGAGGCTGGAACTGGTGAAGCCCATTGACGCAGAATGCCGTTAATCATCCATGCTAGCATGTTGCGTTTTGGGTGGAAGCCGATTGCTGAGACTGGCGTATTGGCCTCTCCACTCGGAGCGCTATTACATGGATATAGGTAAGATTGCAGTGGTCAACTGGAGTGAGATACACAAACCTCCATTTGGGCTTCTTGTCGGATAGGTCCCATACTATGACTTTGTTGTCTGTGCCGCCAGTAACAAGATACGAGCCATTTGGGGAAAATGAGAGTGAAGTAACGGTCTGTAACTTAGAGTTAGTCAGGTCGATCATCAAGCTCGGTTGTGAATCCTGACACTGCTGTGACCACCTTGAAGCGTTTCGCTTTTCGTCCAAGTACTTGAAGATACAAACACCACGTCTGAAATTGCTTAGTGCGGGGGTTGTGTGTGTCCATGGATCTTTGACATACCGCGAGCAGCAGAGACGGTTGCGAAATAAGTTCCAGATGGGTGCCATACGACTGAACAATTGTGCTTGAACTCGGGAGACCTAGAAGCTGATGTTCAATTCGAAAGAGATCCCTTTAGAGGGCCGACCTACTCGGAATCGGCGACGGCTGGTATGAGATGTTCAATGGTCTTCAACTGAGTTGCCTGGGTAGGATCTTTGATATCCCAGACAATAATTAGGCCATCTTGCCCACAGGTTGTCTGGTCAAATGAGAGTCAAATCTAGAGGCTTGGACAACCCTGCTCACAAGATATCGGCCTTTGGGATCCCACGTCGTCGATCTCACACCCTTTTTGTGGCCATCCAATGAAAATATGCGAGACGTGACTGTTGTATTGATGAGTTTGACAATAGTGTCGCTACATACCCAATAGCAAATCAGCGCACGACCCAACAACTCAAGTGACTCCCACCAACTCGGTGCAGACGGCGACCCATTGGTTGTCCGGGCTGACGGCGGCACAGCGAATCGACAGCCCGGGAGCCTCGTGGACCATGGATATAAACTCGTTATTTTCGTCAAATTGGCGAAGATAGGAGTCTTTGGATCCCATGTAAAAGGCTGTGTCCTGTGCACGTTCTTTGGAGTTAGAGGCAGCGCGAAGCCATCAAAAATAGACTTGCCGAGCAGCTTATGGTCAACACATCCATGGCCGCATCACTGAGCACATGAGGTTCCTGCTCGGCGCCGGCTGCGGTGTCCCACACGCGCATGAGGCTGTCGCTTCCACCGGTATACAGCCTCCTGCAGCCAGATTCTGTCAGAACGGTCTAGCTGCGGCGCAGTCCGCCACCGTATACGCACTGGCCATCGCGGGAGAAACAGAGGGTGGCGAACCCGGGTTCGTGCGCCTGGTTCGATGTCACTTGCGGCTCGCCCATGGCACTCGGCGGTCGGTGTCGACGGTCGGTGTCGGCGGTGCGGCGGTCGGCGTCGGCAGATGCAACGCGCGCGTCTCGCCAAACGCGCCGCTGCACAGCCGCGCTCTCACGTGACATGTGCTCAGCGACGTCATTTCCGAGACTCTCATAAATTGCCTGTGTTCCCTCTCTAGCTGGGCCATCCCCCCCTCCCCCTTTGCTGTTATGGCCGCCCGCTTGTTCGCACTCTGCATCTTTTGCATCGCTCTGCTCGCTGTCTTGGCAGAGCCCATTGCCGTCGAGAAGCGTCAGGACCCGAGTACGTTTTGTCCACACCAGGGATGACATACGCTAACGTACCGTTTAACCCCAGTTGGATCCATTTTCAACTCGATCACATCTGAAGGTGCGAACACGGATTGATCCTGAATCCTGTTTCTGACGGCACTCGGGTTATAGCCGGAACTGCGATAGCCGGTGCAACCAGTGCGTTAGGAAGCGCAATCAGCGAGGCAACGTCTATTGCTGCAAGTGTGGGCAATGAAGCCACTTCAGCCGTTGGAAATGCCTACACTCATGTCACCAGTGAGTCAAACGCCTTGCAATGCTGCGGCTTACTCATGCCTTGGCGTTGTAGGTGCTGGAGGATCTCTCTACACTCTTGTAACGGCGCAAGGTACGTTTATGGCTCTTTCGTGTGTATTGCATGCTGACTCGAGTATCGCAGGAACCTACTACTCCATCGCAACCAACGCTGCCGGATCTGCTTACTCTGTTGCGCTCTCGGCTGCCGCGAGCGCATCGAGTCAAGCTCTGCAGTACGCCTGTCTACTCCCAGTCACTACCATACCGCTGATTATCTGTTCTAGCTCCAACGCCGCTTCACTGGGCTTGCGTGCTGATTGGGTGCTGTCATTCCCTTTGCTTGCCACCCTTCTCGCTGTGGTGGGCGGCGTATTCGTGGGTGCTGCCACCGTATTCTAAAAGCCCATCTCGCCGCCCTGCGTAGATACCCCCGAATACACCATCACTTGCTTGTGGTTGAACTTATTCTGATTACTGTGACAGCTTTTGTTGTTGTTTCTTGCCCTTCTGTACTGTGCGACTGTGCCGGTGATACCTTTTTGTTTACACAGTGTCTTTATACACTGTTTGCCAAGCTCAATATACTTCATCCGGTAACCAAGAAAGCTCATTCCCCCGCTGACAAGCCCATCATCACGTGCCACCTCACGAAATGATCGGCGCTGGCGGCTTGTCCTCCATCTTCCTCTCTCCCTCCTCAGCAGTATGGGCAACATCTGTGGCAGCGCCAAGACATTAAACGACTCCCCAACTCACCATCGCCTTGGGTCGGCCTCTAGCTCTACTCCTGCCGCTGCCCCTGCGAGGACATCCACGCAGCCGGCCGGACAACCGCGACCAGACCCATCGCAACCATCCAGGCAATCCCGGCCGTCAGGACAGGCCAACCGACCAACCGACCTGGATGAGAGAGAGAAGAGAGCCAAGGCTGCCGAAGAACGGGCCAAGGCTGTGAGTGTTTCTCAGGCCCTCGAGCAGAATTCAAATGTTGAGGCATATTTCTGTGTTCAGGCTTCTGCGCGCGGAACGAATGCGTCCAATCCCAAGCAAGGACAGCTCGCAGCCAAAGCCAACAAGCCCGTGACAAACCAGCCTTACCAGCGGGAGGAGGAGCCATTGCGGGTGAGTACGTTGTTGGTGTGTGATTCCGAGGTCGTTGACGTGATGTTTGATAGTGGGATTGAACATTTGTTGCTTCGCGTTAGAACTAGGGTTACCTTGGGATGTTTCATTCATTACGTTTATATACCCTGTTATAGTAAACTTAACAGAACAATCTGTGTCTATGCCACTACCCGCGCCCTGTGGCATAGCCTGCCGCAGCGCTGGCATGTGAATTTGCCCTGCAATCGTCATCGCTGGAGCAGACCCAGCGCTATCTGAGACCTAAATGATGACGCTCGGGTGCCTTGAAAAAAAAACACGTTGATATGAGTTTTTGTACGTATATTGCTTTTTCGATGGCCGATGACGATCATTTCGCGAATTCAATTACAAAAGTACCATAAACGGACCCGCGCTCGAGTCTCTTTTCGGCTCTTAAGGTTTCTGTCGGCGCTAAGCCCCCCACCACCCGGCAGACCCAATAAATAAGGTCCCCTGCGCACCTCCACCACCCTCTGCTCGTTTCTTCCTCACCCTTTTATTTCTGCACCCACTACAATCCAATGGGCCGTCCATTGTGGCTGCACATCAGTGCGCTCAGCCCGGACGAGTATGATACTTATCCCCCAGCGCTGGAAGATATCGCAAGCATCGGCCAGGACGGAGACAAAGACTGGGAGTCGCGCAGTGTATCAGTGCTAGTTGCCAAAGGATGGATGCGAGGTCGGTATAGAGACCAGGTCGAGGGAGAGGTTGTCGACAAGGTGTGTGTGTGTGGGAATGAGACTGGGAGTCATATAGCTAGTAGAGCTAACCTCTCGAAACACGCGTGTCTCGGCAGATTCTACGATATTTTTATCCCAACATGGCTCAGACGGATGTTCTTTCGGCTGGACAGTTCTTTGCAGCACTGAGACTGGTATCCCACGCTCAGCGCGGCCACGCGCTTGACAAGAACCTGGTTTTCATTCAAGGCATGTGTCTAGTCACTCAAACCTGTACAACTCGATGCTAACACTATAGTATACAGCCAGGCCCTTCAACGAGCCTACGGGGCGCGTTTCCCCTCACAAGAGCAAATCACTCCACAACCTTCGTTCGCTCCCTCCTCCCATTCGACCCGATCCTCCTCGGCCGTCCCAGCTTGCGCCGACGAACCTGTATCAGGTTCAGACGATCAATACGTGAGCTCTGGCCGTTCGGGTTCGCCCGTCCGAGGTGATCCCATCATACCCAAATCTGCACCACCCAACCCACCGTCATCGAATCCATTCAGACGCACACTATCGACCCCCGGAGATGCGACCCCCAACCACCTGTCAGGCACCGTTCCCCCACTTCCAAACTTTGCTCCCGCACTCGTTGCGGCTGCACTCGCATCTAATTCGGCCGTTGCAGATGATGATGCGAGTCCTATTCGAGACAAGTTTACAACAAACTTGACCCGTTCGATGAGCGCCAAAGCCCTGCCCGAGTCCCCCTCGAATCCATTCAGACGACCTTCCCACTCGCCTGCGCCTCCCCCCGTCAGATCTCAATCGCCCCCGCTACTTCCACGACGACCACCGCTCCCACCCAGAGACGCCAATGCGCCCATGCTGCCTCCGCCACGACATCCACAACAACCAGTTAAACCGCCCAAACCGTCCACGACCTCAAAGCCAAAAGCTAGTCCCATGCCCCCGGCCGGTGGAACTCCTAGTGAGCTCATAAAGCAGTCGCTGCGTGCTGCAAAGGGAGCACAGCGTGCGAATGAGACCAGCCTAGAGAAGCAGCGCACGTGGGAAGTAATCAAGAGCAGCACAAGCCAGGGGGCGAGCTCGAACTACAACAACAATACCAACTCGCATTCGGGGGTAGCCCATACTGTCGCACAGCTGACTTCGTCTAATTTGCGTTCGCTGGGTCCGAGTTTGGGTGCGATCCCGGCTGGACCGTCGTCGAGCACGAGTTCGTCACTGGACCGTGTAGCTATTGCGAGGCCGGACCCGCTACCTCCACTCCCGCCGAAACCGGCTTCTCACCATGGCCATGCGCGTACGGCGAGCACAGCTCGTCAAACGGAGCACCCAACTCCCCAGCGACCCACCCGATCCAAGAGCCTACACCACTCACCAAGCCAAACACCGCCTCCAGACTCGACACCTATCCAGCCCCCACCACGACGGCGGCCCGAGAGCATACAATTCATCGGATCGGGACAAAAGTCACAGCCGCCACCGCCACCGCGCACGACCTCTCCTTCGCCGACGTCCATGTCAGCTTCAGCCTCGGTCTCTCGTCGGGCTTCACTCGCCCGGACGCATACACATGCGTTGTACGATGAAGTTCGCCGTCGCGCCGGGGAACTCGAACCAAAACTGGATGCGGTGCGAGCCAAAGCGGAGAGCAAGCTTGCCAACCGTGGATACGTCACCAGAAGAGGCAAAGGAGAACAAGGCGAGCCGCTCGTCGACTTGGACGATGGAAGCGGTGCAGAGGGCGACTGGCAAGAGTGGGACCGGGACGATGAGGGACTCGGGCGGGACCAAATGAGGCGATACCGTCGGACCAGTCCGACAGGCGGATTAGATGTGGATAGGGACACACCCACCCCCGACTTGAGTTCGAGCGGGTGGAGGCCATTGGCTGGATGAAACGAATTGCTGGTGATATATTTATCTTGTTTTCGTTTTTCGGAAGTTTCTGCATACTAGCGCATGATTACATCGTTCATCTGCACTGTATTCGCTACGAACAGCTGACCATGTCTTTCCCCTCTCTTCGAGACTACATCTCCAACCTTCTTGTATATGTATGCATTGTTTCCTGAATGATGACAAGACGAACTGAGAACGGCCAAGCAATTCCAAAATCAATAAGTAGCCACCAACGCATGGGCGCCCGGCAGAACGCTTTAGGCCGGCTCGTGCCGATCCCCCAACGGGGTACAAATGACAAGCGGTGCGCAGTATTCAGGGACCGTCCAGGGATTGCCGCTTTTGGCAAGTTACGCACAGCCCGAGTGGCCCCACCGACAATAAAAAGGCTCTGGGCTCTTTACCGCCGCTAGCTCATCCCCTCTGTTGCCTCCCACCACCTCGACTAATATGTTTGGAGAAAAGCACCAGCCCCAGTACTATGCTCCTCCGCCTCCCCAGCAGGCACACCACTAGGTTGTGAGTCAAACTGAACGAGTCGATTTGGTCAAGTGAATCAATGAATCAAACACAATCAGATCACCACGGACACCACCAGCAATATCAGCCCCAGGCTCAGCCTCAAATGGTGTACGTTCAGCGACCCCCCGAGCGCCACGACGACGGGTGTGGGACCACATGTTGCGCATGGTGAGTGAATCTCATGATTCTCGTAAAGTCGGTCCGTTGTAACGTTATCCTTGTCAATAGTTGCGCGGGGTGCACGGCAGCACTCGTAAGTGATCCAGCCTGGATCACGTTAACGTACTAATCTGTCTCCGCAGTGCTGTTGCCCATGCTTAGTGTGCTAGATCGTGACCCATAATCAACATATTATCTTGTATCTCTTCAGACACAAAGTTACCCGGGGTGTGGTTTGTTTTGCCCCATATATTGTACTTGCAGAATTATGTTTGGCCGTTTGTATATTGTAGCGACATTCATTCGGGAAATCAAGTTGCTAACTATGCTGTGTTGTATCCAAGTAGACATGTGCAATTTCTACTGCGCAAACGTGACGGTATTCATGCGGTCACTTCTGCTGCGATCGATAAAGCATTGGGTTTCTGAACCGTTGCTTCTTCTCGCCTGTGTACCACCACGTTCATCACATCCCTAGACGAGCGTGAGTAGAACTCTCAGGATATGAAATATTTTCGTACTTTAAATTGGTAGTGAAACCAGTCTCAGTATCGCCAACGTCAACGTATCCACGGTATACGCCCCAGGCTGGACAGCAAGGAACTTCATTCGCACAGATTGGCATGTCCCGGGGCGCAGCGGACTGCGCACAACCATATAAACACTGGTGCGACAAAGTGCATAGCTAAACGACTCACCCAATGCGAATATGATTTTCAAGAGGCAGTATCCCAGCTGGATGGCCCGGTAGGTCTGCAGTCATACTTGAGAATAAGGTGCATGTAGAAACTCAGCAAACGGCCTACCGTCGATCGACCGCTCAGCCGCCTCCTGTCTCCATCGTTTTCGGGCCGGACAGCTGATCTCGCATCGCCTCACAACTTCGGATTCGTTGAAAACAAACACCTCGAGGGAGAATGTATCCATGGGATATATGCGTTCATCTGGGCTATTTTCAGGTGATAGCAAAGACACTGAAACCAGAACTGGCTGTAAGGCTGGAGGTGGGTATTGATTATGCCGTTGTCCCCCAATTGGAGGCTCGCCCAGTGCCAGTGATCCCCTAGAGGGTGAGCCATCCAATGACGGCCCAATGGCCGCCATAAGACCTTGCATTGGTGCTTGAGATAGCGGGCTCGGGGGCAGAGATGTATCAGGATAGGCAGGAAATGCTGGTGTGGCCGGTGTATGCCCAATAGGTCCGCTCGACGGTGGAGCGAGGCTGTGGCCGGTCAGCGTGGGTGAGCCCTTTGGTGTGCTTTGTACATGGGCTGGCCCAGAAATAGCAGGTGGGGTGAAGCCTGCAGACGCTGCCACCGCCACAGACGGCGGGGTGGGCACGAATCTTGGAGAATTCAGAGACAGTGCGGGCGGAGCCATCATTGGCGTGGATGCTCGTTGGTTGATCATTGGTGGAAGACTCGATCGTTTGGCGGCTAGACTTGCAAGACCTGCGATCGTGTGTCTTTTGCTGCCTGCCACAGTTGCGCTCGGAAGTTCGGGTGCACTACCGAAAACCGACGAGAACGAGGACCCGTCCGGCGTGGAACTACTCAGTGGCCCGGAGAATGGATTACCAGTGGACTGGGATGCACCAGATTGTCGTTTTTGAGACATGACTGAAGGGAAAGGCGAAGGAGGAACCGGATAAACGTCGCGGCTCGGCCCAACCGTTGCTGAAGGTGGTATGCTATTTGGGGCGCGGGTAGACCTTGGGGCATTCTGTTGAGCCATTGTAACAAGGTCGAGAGGACAATGCCATCGTGACTCGAATGGCTCTGTGCGTACTCCAAGATTATGAATATCTCCTGACAAGATATCCTGTCTTCCGAGATCAAAGGGTCGACCAGTAACGACTATTGTGACTATCCTATGCATGAAAGAATCCCGAGAAACAGGGGCAAAGCTATCTCGCCTATTCATTGGGCGTCCACTTGGTGCATGCTCGAGTAGGTCCGGGGGTAGCATGAACATCACAGCATACAGGAGATTGTACTGGTCGTGCGAACGGAGCGCCAACGGGAATTCGGTGGTTCCAAGAAGTCGAGTTTGAGAGTCCTCGCCATTAACGCTAACCTGGACCTTTTCGACCAAGAAGCCACTATTGTGTCCAGCAGAGTTCTCGAGCTCCACGCTTAGCACTACAGAATGCTCTTCGCCTGCGTCTTCGTCGTGATTTGCAAGATCGCCGTCTGTGAATGCATGGGGCACAAATGACGGGAGCAGGCGGACTTGGATGCCAGAAGCAGTAGGCAGAGTTTTACGAAAAGCCTTTCGTAGGGTCGGTAGGGGCCGGTTTGATAACGGCGTTGCCGTAGTGGTGCCCACGCTACCCGGAGACGACGACTCTGGGTGACTCGGCGTAGGAGCGAGGGAAAATGCTTGCCTTCGTACGCCTGTTCCCATTCGAGAAGTCGAAAGAGATAGCTTGTCTCCGGGATTTTCTGGTGTGAACGTAATACCTACGTAGGAAAAGGTCAGCCTACTCAGACCCAGTAACAAAGCAACCTCTACTTACCTTCAGTAAGACCTTCAAGGAGATTGACTTCTTCAAGGCCGTACATTACGTCCTCTATGCTTCCATCTCGATCTTTGGGTGGCACGTTTCCGTTTGTTTTAGATTTGACCACATCATAGACTCCACCAGCTGCTTTGAACAAGTCGATCAACTCTTGTCGCTGAGGAGTTTCTAACATGGGCTTGTCTCGTAGAGTTGTCGATGCTGTCAAACACAAAACTGGATCTTGCATACGCACTCTCAAGTACTCTGTTCAGACATTCAGAACAAACAAGTACCACAAGCCAAATTGGGCGACGTACCGACCGTAACTTCAAGCCTGTAGATCATAGCCCAACTATCCTCTTCGGGTAGCCAAATTAAACGAAACGAAGGCTTCCCGTCCTGAACGCCCACCTTGCGCTGTCCATCATTCTGCTCTCCCCAAAAGTAAGACTGCAGAGTGACTCCCATATCAGTCCTGCCTAGAATCCTTTCATCGCCCGACATCATCGGTGTGGGGTTAGGGGTTTCTGGAGGATGCAAGGGAACAGGTCGGTTCGGGTTAACCGAGTTCTTCAGCGGCGACGAGTGTGTCGGTATATTTAACGAAGACACATTGGGAGGTTGTGGAAGTCGTAGCTTGGTCGGCGGACGGGGAGACACACCACCAGATGGTGGCGTATAAGAAGGAACATATATAGCGTCTATAGCGACTTGAAGATAGACAAGAAAGTTGAGCAAGTATAGTGGTGGGGTCGGTCCGGGTCCTCCAGCGGGCTTGCTCGGTGCCGTAACAACAAGGTAGAATTGAAGTTGCTCATCTAGATACCAATAGTATATGAGTAGACAAAAACAACGGTTCTAAGCTTCTTCCTTGACCAAAATATGCGGCTGGCCGTTCCGGCAGCTCTTCGAGTTTATGTATCCAAGAATCGCCAAGCGAGGGTTCGGGGAGGGTCAAAACTTCATCTGGAACGTATATCTGGAGCTTAAGCAAGTTGAACAACTGTTCCGGGCTCGTCATAACTATGGAGCCCTGGGTTGGGTGTGGTCGTGAGCGTGATTCTTGACTCCAATTGCCAACGGTCACAGCCACTGTATAGTTTCTAATTTCGATAACTATATACATGTTTATGGGTTGAAGAAGGGAAAGTGTATTGGGCAAAACCACGAGCCTTTATCGAGACGCGGTCTGTTTATTGAATTAATGTTTGTATACAATGTCACGTACTATTGTGTACCAAACCCTGCCTCCATTCCCAATACTTGTCCCATCGGACCGAAGCCACCGAGCTCTGATAACGCCGCAGTTTGACAGCCCGACGTACCTCTTCAGTAATCCTGCCGTCAAATCCAGCTTTCCTCAAGGCGCTATCGACGGCTTCCTGTTTCGTCCAGCCTTGCGCGGGGATGACGTCAGGAAGATACGTCGCGGTGAGCTTCCGTTGCCGGCCTGATGGTTTGGATTGAGCCAGAAAGGCGGATGATGACATTGGTGACGGGGCTGAAGAATCGTCGGTTGGTTGAGCAGGTAATATGGGCAGTGTAAGAGTGATGTATATCCCATGAACTCCGATTTCCCAGTCCAGGTAGGACGTTGCATCTTCAAAGTCCGTCAACAGGGACACACTAACCACTCGGGTTAAGCCCATGATCGAATGAGGAAGGCTAATGAGCGGCGCACCAGCATTCTAGTTTGCGAAGCTCCCTCTCTTCAATGGGCTGAATCGATGATCGTGGAGTGCACTGACCAGGGAATCCGATTAGCCAACACCGCTGCGCATAGCAGAGTCAAATACCTTATCAGAGCGTACTCCTTGAGCCCATCTTCAAGCTGCATGGGCTCAAAGTTGCCGATACATCCCCGAAGCCGAACACCCCCCATTAGCCGGGTGGACACCGTGTTCCAGGTGACGAATAGGGGGCTGTAAGTTGGGGGGGTTGGATATCAGACGGCTTCAGAACGGAGATGTGAGGCCGGCAGACGTACAATTCACCCCGCAGATAATCTTCGAGATGCTCCACACCGACTGGGACATCCTTGGTGAGTGCGCAGTATAGCGTATCGAATGCATAGTAACAGTGTTCTACAACGCAGTCCTTGGGCTTGCTGTGGACATCAGCGTCTACGGGGGATTCTGACATTGAAACAACGGGAGAATGAGTGGTGGTGTTCGAGTTCTGAAGGGGTTAAAGCAGCCTGGAGATGAGAATGGGCGAATGGTGCTCGCGACGACGGAGAGCCCCCACTCGCGGAATCAAGGCGGGTGACAAGGCTCGCTGAGCGCCGAGCCATGGGCGTTTCTCACGTGACTAAGCAAGATTGCGGCGAACCACGCGCAGGCGACGGCCGTCACGCGGCACTCCAAGATGGCCCAGATGGCGGCTGGCTTCAGCTTAGCGATGCGCCACCTTCCCACACGTCGAAGACCCCCGCGGGCACATATATAGCCGGATAGCACACGTCGAGTGGATGTATGCTCCCATCCAACACCAGATTCCACCAATGGCGACCACAAACTCTACGCCCACTGTCGGCGTTGCTGCAGCGCTCAAAGCAGCGTCGGATCCTTCGTTCGCCCCCCGGAAGACGCTCTTTGATGAGTTTTCTCTCGCCGGGCGGGTGGCCATCGTGTCAGGCGCGAACCGAGGCCTTGGTCTCGAGATGGCGCTGGCGCTGTGCGAAGCCGGTGCAACCGTGTATGCGTTTGACCTGCCTGCCAGCCCAGGTGACGAATTTGTCGCAACCGCAGAGTACGCAAAGAAGCTTGGATCTACTCTCAAATATGTCTCGGCCGACGTGACTGATCAAAAGTTGATGTGGGACAAGGTCGAGGAGATTGGCACTGCCGAAGGACGAGTCGATGTCTGTGTTGCTGCGGCGGGAATCCTTCATGGTGCGGATTGCTTGAAATACAAAGCCGAAGACTTCCAGCGTGTTATGAACGTCAATGTCAATGGCGTACTCTACACTGCACAAGCAGCTGGCCGTCAAATGGAGAGGTTCAAGACGGGTGGGAGCATCATCCTTATCGCTTCAATGAGTGGATCCATCACGAATCGAGTGAGCGCGATCATGTCGTTTGCTCACACAGGCACCGATGAATTCTGCCTAGGATCATGCATGGGTCGCATACAACACTAGCAAGTCAGCTGTCTTGCAAATGGCTCGTAGCATGGCCTGTGAACTTGGCCCCCAGAAGATTCGCGTCAACTCGGTTTCTCCAGGTTCGTGCCATTTATGACGAGATCGGGGGTTGTCTGAGCTTCGACGCATCTAGGTCACATATACACCAAGATGACCGCTGCATTCATCGACACTCAACCCGAACTTGCCGGAAAGTGGGCAAGCATGAACCCGCTTGGGCGTCTCGGTCGCCCAGACGAACTTCGAGGAGTAATCGCATGGCTTGCGTCCGACGCCTCGACTTTCTGCACCGGCAGCGAGTGAGTTCTTTCATTTGCGTTAAATGAAAACAAACTAATGGTTAAAAATATAGTATCATCGTTAGCGGTGGCCACCACTCTTGGTGATAGCAAACTAAAATCAGATCACTGAAGTTTTGAATCAGTTGTAGCGAAAAGTAACAAGTACTTGCTTTCTGGTTTCGACTCGGTGGAGGTGAATAAAATGAATCAAGTCTAATGATGCTTTATGATTGAAACACATATGCGCCTATTCAACTTGCACATCTTTTGGTAGCTCTAAACCAACCCTATGAGCCGTCGCCTTTCGTTGCTCCTCAACAGACAACCCGTAGAGGGGGTTATACCTATCCATAAGAACCTGCACCATATGTCAGAAATGCTCGGTACTATATAATAGACTTTGGATTTACTTTGTGCTCCCTCTGAGCTCGTAGAAATGCGGCCGCGTTTAGTGTGTGACTTGTAAACTTTTCGGGTGTCATTCCGGGCGAAGTGGCCACAGCACGTATTTGTTTGGATACGAATGAGCCTCGCTTTGACCTAGGGAAAATCGACTATCTTGCAAATGCATAAATGAAAAAACAAACAAACAAAAAATCCATCCCTCACCGAGTTTCTTATTTCCCGTAGAAACGATCGGTATGCTGCCTGGGATGCCATGCTTGTGGTCGTTGACACTTGGAGAACGACTGGTCATGTGATCGCCAGAGACTGAGGAACCGCTCAGGTTTGCTCAAGCAGGTGTAATTGTCTAGTTGCAATACACATTATAAAGGGTCACCAGAGTATCTAATTACAGCTCATCCTTTTCCTTCTTCTCATTATTTTCATCCAAGGGCCAGCACAAAGCAGGGGATGTGCCAGTAAACAGATACTCGCACTTTTCTGGCTCGGCAATCGTGAGGATGGCATTTTCCGTGCCGCAAGTGATGTCGAACTAATAGGAATGCACGTATTAGGATGTGTCATGAACATGACCGGAATACTTACAATTACGCTTCTCTCGGGTCCGTTCCAGCAGCGTGCACCACCCTTGTAGTACTGACGAGTATAGTATGTATGATCGCCTGCGACCACACCTTCCTTGTCGTTCCAACCATGGAAGCGCCTAAGGATCAATGTGAGTGCCTGAAATCAAGGAACATGACAGATATCAATCCTACCCCAAGTTGTGAGACGAGTGATCCCGGTTCGACTTTTGGGTTGCAGATCCGAACAAGCAAATGCTATATGTGTATTCTCCAGTGTCCTTTTCTAGACACGTCCCGTCCAGTTTCTTCCACTCCCCGTCTTTGCCAAAGTGTCCGCCGCTCTCGAGCTTTGCCAAGGCTTCATTATTTTCCTTAAGCTCACGCTCAGCAGTGTGCAGCTTGTTGACGGCGTCGTTGTGTGCATTGCGAGCTTTGACAGTTGCTTCGGACGTCGAGTCAGTGGTAGTAGATTCGGGGATAATTCGCAGGAACGATAGCCAAGAGAAGACCGAGTCTTTCAGTGAGGGTGGCAGGATGTTCTCTAGAGCGTTCACTGGAAGCGTCTGGGTAAATGGAAGCCTTGGCATAGAGGTAGTGGGTGTGCTTACAAAATGATTGTGTCTTTTCACTAGTTTCCTGAGGCCCCCAATATGGCGAGCGTGTTCGAGGAGCAATGCAACATGGTCAACTCGAGCAAGTTCGTCTAACTTCTGCGTGGTCCACTCGTCTTCTTTTTCCGGTTCAGGCTCCGGCTCCTTTGGTTTTTCCTCAGCAACCGTCTCCGAGCCATCTTCTAAAGCATACAAATTAGCTTCGGCTTCGATGATTTCGGCCTCGGTCGCGAGTGGATCTGTACCTGCTTGGTGAACAACGGGCTCAGACTCTACGCCGTGGTAGGCGTCCCAGCCACGGACGGCCTCGAGAACACCCATATCCTATTTGGAGGGTTAATTCAATTCAGAGGGTCAGGACTAATTGCGTGCTAACCTGGTAGTTTGGATTATAGGAACGTTTCAGACCAGCAAGAATTTCCTCTAGAGTATCCAATTTAGCCTGGAGTTCGGCCTGCTTGGCGCGAAGCGACGTCAAAGCAGCATTGTGTGAAACGAGAGAATTGTACAAAGCTAGGGCGATTTCAGATAACGACGGGGGAGTACAACCAGGCAGACTCACGAGATTGTTTCTGGTGTTCTAAAGCTGCGGCGTCTACAGATTCCGTATGCTCAAGGATACCCTTGAGACGTGCTTCCTCGGCGCGTTTCTCATCGACCTCACGTTGTAAAGTAGTTGTTGCGGCCTTGAGGCGACTAATTTCTTTTTTGGCATACGCTATGTACGATGAGCGTATTTTCGCTCCCTGGGAGAGCAATCGGCGTGTGATATACCAGGGCGAGCGAGAGACTCACAGTTTTCCTGAGCTTACGCTCTGCCTCTTGTTCGGCGCGATATTTGACACCGATTGCTTCACACTCGTTCGGGCATACGCCGCTAGGTTCGTCCGAGCCATCGCAACATTCAGATTCTGTTCCAAGTCACACGATATAAGCCATGCATATTTGGGCTATTGAGCCACTTACCACAGAGCCCGTCATTCACGTGTGAGCTGCGAATGGTCGCGCCAATGTGACCCTCGTTCTTGCAATAAAACACCCCGTTGGGACACGCACTAGTGCCTGCACAGAGCTTAGCGTCGTGTGACATTTACAACTGAAGTACCAACCTGGCTCGTCGCTGCCGTCCGGGCAGTCGCAATAGTCGTCGTTTATAGCGGAATACGGAATAGTTTGGGTGCCATCGAGACACTTCCAAGTCGCAGGCGTGGTTGACGTGATAGGTGCATACAACGAGGCCGACTGGGGTGGAACTCCGAGAGGAATTGAATTGCTCAAAGCCAAGCTTGGTAGTGCAGCGACCGTTGCAAAGGCTAACAGCATTCTCGGGCAATCGTGGTCGTTTGGTCGTGTACCTCGAAATCACGGTTTGACGTGGTACCTTAAGCGCCGTCTACGTAATCTGTCTCATAAAATGAGCTATATAGTGGGTTTGCCGCTTTCGACGCGGTCATCGCCCAGCCTCGCCATGGCTGGTGTGTCGGAGATACCGCAGACTATCGACTTGATACGGACTTACATCCCTGGCTTTCTCTTCCTTGGTCTCACCGGAATTTGGTGGTGGTTTTCCGTTTTGAACGCTTGGAAGCCAAGCCGGGCTCTTTTTAGGCTTTTTAGCCGTCCCTTTCAAGGATTCCTCACTCTTGACGACATTGCCGAATACAACCCACTACTACAACGACCAGGCGTATCTCCATATGAGATTAAATGGCTCCGAGCGCTTTGTTTTACTCAATTGGTGGGCTGGCTCGTATGGGCCACGTTCGAGTTGGTCAACGGCGTCCACTTAATTGAGGGAATAGGCTTGGCACTAATTGCTTCAGCATGGGTAAGTGACCTAGTCAATCCTTCTATGTGCATGTCTTTGACGTCCATCAGGCCCTTCAATTCGGCCTCTTATTCCCACCACCGGTTTCTGCTCCGTACACTCTGTTCTTGTTTGCCATGATCAATACTTTCTCTGCATGTCTCGACGTTGTCCACTTTCGGCCCATCTCAAATGATATGTATAACGTCACTGCACTGGTGCACGCGGTCCGTGCTGTAGTTTGTGCGTTCGTTATGTTCCTGGCCGGGCGGTATCCACTTTCGCCGATTTTGGTTGGGCCCGATATTGCCAAGCCTGGAGACGTGAGTGTTCGTGGTATATTTGGTCGCCTTGCCTAATATATATTCAGCCCCCTTCTCAACGTTTCACGTCTCCCGAAGATAGCGTTTCCTTGTGGGGTTGGTTGACATTCTCGTTCATGAATCCCCTATTTAAATTAGCGGACGAGCGCTCGCTACACGCCTCAGAGGACGGAAGATACAGCCTGAACGATGAAGATGTATGGTCGCTCAGCCCAACGTTTGCTCACCGTAACATTTTCAGACGTTATTTGAGAGAAATGTAAGTAACTTTGTCGATGAGAGTCTGGCCGACAAGTTGATCTGTCCCGAACCAGGCAAACCAAGGGTCAGAGTATATCTTTGCTGTGGTATCTTCTTAGATCCAATTCGTTGGACCTGATTCTTGATCTCGCATTGGAAATGTACTCGGCGGTCGTAGGTAAGGCTTGCGCCAGTGAGAGCTGCTGAATTGTGGAGGTTATAATGTGTTCCTTTTCTCTACAGGGTTCGTTCCACCTTATGCACTCCAGCGTATCCTGCGCTCTCTTGAGCAAACTCAGCCAGGCGAACCTGCTCCCCGTGAAGCCTACATATGGGCCCTCGTAACTTTCATAGCCCATATGAGCTTTGCCCAACTGGATGTTGTCCACCGCTGGCACATCCGACGATGTTACGAGGTACTTAAAGCTTTAACCGGTCGCTTAATTACACGCGCTTACTATTGAATCACAAAGCGCACCCGCGGGACACTGTTCTGTGCCCTTCACTACAAGGCACTCAAGCGGCGCGATTTGAGCGGTGCCGTAGCCTCGACGAAAGACGGAGAAAGGGAGCTTTCCGGGGCAGATATCGGTCGCATTGTCAACTTGATGCAGTACTTGCTTTATTTGTTGCCTACTCTGGCCTGTTGAAGCTTACAGACCTTGGCAGGGGTGATGCCTATGCAGTGGCTCAGCGCTTCTGGGAGTTTTCAGCTGTCTTTTCAGCTCCAGTTCGACTATGCATCGCACTCTACTTTCTTTACCAGTTCGTATTGGCGACTACCCACATCGCATAACCCCGCCCTTACTAACGAATGTTCAGGGTGCTGGGCCTAAGCTCTTTTGCTGGTGTTATAGTTGTTTTGCTTGCATACGCTATCAACTATCCACTCGCGCGGTGGAATATATCGGTGCGTATGTCGTATAGAAGTCCCGGATTCATTGACCGACCACCTCTATCAGATTACAAGACAATCATGGAAAGCGCGAGATCGAAGAATGTCTGCTGTGAGCGAGCTATTGAGCTCCCTCCGCTTCTTGAAGTATATGGGCTGGGGTGGGTACACCGAGCTTATTTATGCGATAGCTAAACTTATAATCCTGTAGAATCTCGTTGGGCAGACCAAGTTAAGCATGCGCGCGCGGTAGAACTCGCTTGGCGAGTGAAAGAAAATATCTGCAGTGTGATCATTGCTTTTATTTGGACCTGGGTTCCTTCGGCGGTCGTTCTTGTTGCGTTTACGAGCTATACTCTCATCGCGAAGGAACCCCTCACGGTCAGCCGTGCGTTTACGGCTATCGAAGTGTTCAGCCAGCTGCAAGGGCCCATGTCGCAATTGCCTCAGCAAATCTTTGCCTTATTGCATGGTGCGTCTCTTCCCACTGGGTGACCGAGCGTCAACTAACCAAATAAGCCTACGTATCAATGCAGCGCATACAAGCCTTTTTGGCGGAGGAAGAGGTTGAGGACTGGGCCTGTGCCATGAAACGCGAGGACAATGCTCCTGAAGGAGTCATTACTCCCAAAAAGGTTGGATTCGGGAATGCCAGCTTTAGATGGCACTATGGATCAGCCGAAAGCGAAAATTCTAATGACGCCGGTGGCCCAAGCTTTCGGCTGTCGGACATCACCGTCGACTTCCCGATAGGTAAACTGACGCTGGTAACAGGCGTAACCGGTTGTGGAAAATCCTCGCTGCTAGCAGCTCTTTTGGGAGGTGAGTTTTTTTTTATAGATCTATTCAATGGCCTCACACATCAACGCATTTGATCCATAGAAATGGATCGGGTTGCGGGACAAGTATATCTTGATAAGCGCCAGCATGCTGTCTCCTACGCTGGACAGCATCCTTGGCTAGAACATGCCACTATCAGGGACAACATCCTATATGGCCTTCCGTATAATAAGGCTCGCTATGAAGCCGTACTCGACGCTTGTGCTCTCCGGCCAGACTTGAAGATACTCACTGCGGGAGATGAAACTGGTAAGCCTGGGCAACCTAAATGTGCTAGATCGGTGTTACCATGATTATGAACAGAGATCGGCGAAAAGGGCGTTTCGCTGAGTGGTGGCCAACGTGCGCGATGCGCGCTCGCTCGGGCCGTATATTCATATTCTAAGGTTAGTCTTAAGTTTAAGCATATGGGTTAGTTGAACTCAAGCACCGATCGTAGACTGTATTGCTGGATGATCCGTGAGTAATATCGCATTTCGTAAATTCGTTGAGGTTGTATTGGTCATTCCTGTGCAGCCTCGCGGCCGTCGACATGCATACCGCAAGGCACTTAGTGGAGCAATGCTTTTCCGGCCCTCTAATGCGGGGGAGAACCATTGTGCGTGTACCCTATGTCTTGATTCGGACTGCCTGATGCCATTTTCTTTCCTGCTCTAGATCCTTGTGACTCATCATGTTAGGATGTGCTTAAACGTGTCGAGCTACTTGGTTGAGATCGGCAACGGGCGGGTTATTCGCCAAGGAACCATTGGGGAACTGCGCCGTCAAGGGCAGTTATCTGAAATACTTCAGTCTGAGGACAACCTTATCCAGGGTGATTCGGAAACAGTAGAGGACCCTACGGAAAATGCGCCGGCCAATATCAACGAGGCCGATATAGATGCCCAAAATGTGGAAGCCCCAAATAGCAACGGAAATAGTCCGCACCACAATGGAAATATTGGCAAGCTGATTGACGAAGAAGCTCGAGCAGAAGGAAGAGTATCACTGCGAACCTATTGGACATACATTCGGTACGTGATTTATGGGAGTGCCCCCAACTTGCTGAACGTGTGCCATCCACAGCGCCGCTTCAATCTGGTCATGGTTTGCTACGCTTCTCCTTCTTTTGGCCCTGCGGGGCATCACTATCGGCTCGCAGCTTTTCCTGGCTCGATGGTCCGAGGCATATGGGCGTAGACCGATCGAGAACCTTTATTTCGTCCTCCTCGATAAGTCGAAAGGATTTTGGTCATGGCTTGATTCGCTTCCTCCGCCATCCGAAGATTCAGTCCCATGGCTGTTAATCTATTTCGCGATATCTCTGTCAGGGGCTTTTACAGTCCTAGCTTACATTACTATTGGATACTGGTCAAGCCTCCTCGCCTCGCGATTCCTTTTTACCGCCATGCTGAATCGTGTCGTTCGTGCGCCGAGTCGCTGGCTCGACGTTACCCCTGTTGGTCGAGTACTCAATCGCTTTGTCTCGGATATTGGCGCAGTGGACTCAGCCTTGAACCCCTCGGCTCGCGCGGCTTTATCTGGAACTATCAACTTTATTGCGAGCTTCCTTGTGATTGTGTTATTCGTCCCTTCATTCCTCCCCTTCGCCCTCGTCATAGCTTGGCTGTACATCCGGATAGCTCCACCATTCGTGCGAGCATCCCGTGATTTACGGAGGCTTGAGAGCATCAGCCTTTCACCTGCCTTTAGCGGATTTGATGAGCTTCTTCACGGGCTGGTGCACGTTCGGGCATTTGGTGCGGAGCAGCGATATCAAGAAGGATTCTACAAAAAGGTTGATCGGTAGGTTCCTGATTTACTCATATGGCGGTGCAAACCTAAGACCCTGTACCAGATTCCAAAAATTTGACCACCAATACTGGAATTGTTCGTTCTGGTTAATGTGGAGATATGACTGTGAGCACGTTTCGTTCCGATATGACCCCGTTATCTAACTCCGCCGTATGTTAGGCCTCGGCTCAGTTGTTGTCATGCTTGGCACGTTGTTCGCGTTACTGAGTGGAGTGCATGCAGGCACTGCAGCTGTTGTGATTGTCCAAGCAGGTGTCTTTGCCGAAGCCTCGAGACAACTCGTGCGGTAAGTTCAAGTCATCTCATTCCGTCTTCCGAAGCAGTCCTCAATTCATCTGTTATGGAAGAGTGTTTGCTCAGCTCGAGCTCGATTTCAACTCTGTCGAGCGTATCGGCGAATATCTGACCCTTCCTCAAGAGGCGCCCGCCGTCATCAATAATGCTCGCCCTCCCGCTCACTGGCCATCTCGAACAGGAGGTATTAGTGTAGAGCATTTAGTCATGAGATATGCAGAAGGCCTACCCGATGTCCTTCGTGATTTGACCTTCGAGGTTCATCCAAGGGAGAAGGTTGGGGTCGTGGGACGGACAGGGAGTGGGAAAACGAGTCTCGCTTTGAGCTTGCTGAGAGCAATCGAACCTGCTGACGGCCGTATTATGTAAGTGGTGCTGCTTGAAAGGGGCTGGACTTTAATTTCAAGTCGAACAGCATCGACGGTGTTGACATACGCACTATTGGGCTCGAGGACCTACGCAGTCGGGTGACACTAGTCAGCCAGGATGTAGCCTTGTTCTCCGGTAGCGTTCGAAGCAACCTCGATCCTTTCTCAGAATATAGCGATGGGGATTGCTGGGATGTCTTGGAACGGTGCCACTTGGGTCGGCGCCCCGAATTCTCAAACGCGGGTTCGGCCGACAGTGCGGGGAGAATACTGATCTCCAGCCTTGACACACCCGTGAGCGCGGGTGGCAAGAGCTTTTCAGCCGGGCAACGCCAACTTCTGGCTCTGGCCAGGGCCATGTTGCGACGTAGTGCTGTTATCATCATGGATGAGGCGACTTCCAGTATCGATTTGGAAACTGATGACCAGGTCGGACACGGGCACCATACTTCCATTACCTGATACTAACAGCAACCGTACTTTCGCGTAGATACAACGCACGATCCGAGACGAGATGTCGGACGCTTTGGTTATAACTATTGCTCATCGACTCAAGACAGTCATCGGTAGGCTGAACCTATTCTTGACCGTTCTACGCCTTCTTACAATTCCCTAAGACTATGACCGTGTGCTCGTCCTAGACCGGGGAGAAGTCGTCGAGTTTGACAGCCCAGCGACGTTGATGAGCCGGGAAGGTAGCGTATTCCGTAGCATGTGCCAACGGTCAGCGGATTGGGATGAGCTCAGTCGGATTGCCAGCGAGCACCAATCGCATTAGTAAAACCGCTCACACGTTCCGAGCTATTAATGTAAATAGATGATAGAAAGCAGCTAATCCGTCGCGCCCAGCTTCTGTGTGATGTTGTTTGTTCTGTGTCACGGGACGCTTAGTCAAGCCCAGTGGTCAGGCCAATTCTTCGACACAACCACACGTTACACCTACCAACACTAAGCTCGCGCGATCTACATCATGGCTGCTCGGAAGGTATGTTCTCTTACGCGTCATGTAATTACGGACGTTAACACTTGCACAATAGCTACAAAGTAGGTCCTTCCTATGTCGCCATTATATAGCTGGTAGACCATCAGTTCACACCTCTGTACAGCCGAGATTGACCGCACTCTGAAGAAAGTGGGAGAGGGGGTAGAAGTGTTTGAGTCTATATATGACAAAATGCAAGCGTCTACGAACCAGACACAGAAAGAGAAGCTTGAGACGGACCTCAAGACTCAGATCAAGAAGCTGCAGCGGTTACGCGACCAGATCAAATCATGGGTAGCCAGCAATGAGATCAAGGACAAGTCTCAGCTGCTGGACAACCGAAAACTGATTGAAACGGTGAGCAAGCTCTTGCGCGTCACAAACAACAGCATATTGAACTCGTGTGCGCCACATCCCGATTTGGACATCATAGCAAATGGAGAAGTTCAAGGCCTGCGAAAAGGAGATGAAGACAAAGGCTTTCTCGAAAGATGGCTTAAACGCGGCGCAAAAACTCGACCCGAAGGAGAGGGAGAAGGCGGAAATGACCCAGTGGGTCGCGACACAAGTGGAGGAACTCATGCGCCAGATTGAGGTGACCGAGGCGGAAATCGAACAACTTCAGGGTGGCACTACGCGGTCACGAAGAGCAAAAGCCGCTGGCGGGGGAGGACGAGCCGACGAACTTACAACCCTGAACGAGAGGAGAAAATGGCATGTTGGGCGGCTAGAAATCGTACTGCGATTACTAGAGAACAACACGTTACAGACGGACACGGTTTCCACACTCAAAGAGCACATCAGCTACTTCGTCGAGAGTAATGCCGGAGAGGATTTTGAGTTTGACGAAGGGGTGTACGATGAACTGAACTTGGATGAAGAGGAGGAGGCCTTCGGCATCGCAAATGACGATAATGGGAGTGATGGCGAGTCCGAGAGTGTAGCAGATGGTGAGTTTTCTGGAGCATCTGGTAGTTCTGTGCTCATACGTACAACGCTCAGAGCGACCTTCAAGGACCTCGGCAAAAGATGTCAAGTCCAAAGGACACTCATTAGACGACGACTCTCACTCCAAGAGAGAAGAAGTAAGGTTATGCTTCAATAATCCCGGCATGATTTAACATTTGACTCTAATTTCAGAGTAGTCCAGTCTTGAAGAAAGCGGCAGCTCGGAAACAGTCTATACATATTGAACGTAGGCTTATGCCCGGCAAGGCCTTGTATTCTTGCTGACTTGATCTTACTTCCCTCTATAGCGAAACCAGCACCAATTACCCAGTCAACAGTACCTCCTGCGCCCAAGGCATCACAGCCAACAGCACCAACGAAAGTGGTAAGTCACAAGCCAACGACTGTCACCGCGTCAAAGACTTGAACCCAAATAATGATAGACTTTACCACCAATACGATACGCTGCTGCTGCCGCCGCCGCCGTAAAACATGATAACCCTGCCTCGAAAGAATCCCCAAAACCCGCGCCATCCGTAGTAAACCCTTCGCCTGCTCAGTCTTTACTTGGCTCTACGCAAACGGCCCCGGCACCATCAATAGCATCGAACCCCGTACCACCGGCACCATCAATACCACCTCCAGCCTCAACGGAACCTCCTGCCCAGCCTTCCGAACCCAGGTCCCCATCTATGGCATCCAGCGTCGTTTCACCTGCACCACCCTCTCTCCCACTCGACACACCACCTGGGATTCCGCCGCAGCCGCATTCCCATGGAGATTCACGGCACCAAAGCCCTCAGCAGTCGAGCCGGGGTTGATCCAAGCATTGATGCAGCGAGTGGTATGTAGGATGTGATCCACACTGCCACAACCTAACTATGTTTCCACTATAAGTATCGTCTCCCTACGCAGTCAGCAGCGTTGCTGCACCCTCGGCTGGCGTATCACCCTACATATCAGTGAGTGGTGGTGTCACTGTTTTGTCAGACGGGACGGCTAACTTACTCGTGTATATAGCAAGCGCTTACAGCTGAGCCTTTGCCAATCAATGGATCTTCTGGATTGAATAATCCTGGATCGAACGGCGTTTCATCGCTTCCATTACCATCATCACAGTCCCAGCTGAGCTCATCGATGTCAGTATCATCACCACTCCCCCAGCAAGTCCAAACACAAGGTCCACCAGGTTTCGGCTATGCGGATTCACAACAGACGCACTCGCAGAATGTACCCCATCAACAACCACCGCAGCAGCAAAGGCAGCTCCCTAGCTCGCTGAGCGACCTGGTATCCACTTTTGAGGCATCGAAAGAAAAAGGTTTGAGCTTGAATCATTGCTCAATGAGCCACCAAGAACTTACCCCTGATTAAAGCCGCGCGGCGGGATCCAGAACAGATCAGCAAAGCGCTTGCTGCAGGGTTCGAAAGCATGCCGCAGCCACAGGATACAGCCAAGTAACACATCTTGTTTCCGTCCGAGTCCCCGCTGCGGCTGATATGGTTTGTCAGGCCGAAATACTATGTTCCTCGGAATCCATTTCCCTCGCAGCCATACTACCCGCAACAGCCCTTGGCGGTTTTGAGCTCGCCGGCGCTGTACTCACAGTTGGATGTCGAAACACTCTTCTTCGTGTTCTATTATCTTCCCGGAACATACATGCAGTTAGTAGCACTCGATCTTATTTGTTTTATTGCTCTCACTGTTTCGTTAAGGTATCTAGCTGCGAAGGAGTTGAAGAGACAATCATGGCGATTCCATGTCAAATATCTTACGTGGTTCCAGAGACATTCCGAACCCCAAGCTATCACCGACGAGTATGAGCAAGGGGTGTATGTGTATTTCGACTGGGAAGGTTCATGGTGCCAACGCAAAAAGAGCGACTTTCGGTTTGAGTATCGTCATCTATCTGAGGACTGATGTCTCGAAATCATCAAAATCTGATACCAACACCCATCCACCTGTTTTATATTCAATTTTCTTCCGCCCATCGATGCATTGACGTGAGGATGCACGTATTGTAGGTTTCAGTACGTAGGGGTCATACCTTTTTATCTGATGTATCAACGTAGCTTGACTTGCGACAACAAATTACAAATTTGCACTCTAAAGCTGAGATGCGTGTATGCGACTCGAAATGTATGAGCAATTTGAGCGAAATTATTCGAGAGAGACAGTGGAGCCCAACTCCTTTAGCGTCTTCATCAGCTTTTCCGCCTCTTCCTTGGGCACATTCTCCTTGAGTACTTTCGGGACCGATTCTACGAATTTTTTGGCCTATACAGCCATCAGATGAAATGAAGCTGATATTTCAAATGGGACACTTGCCTCAACCAAATTCATATTCGGCATAATCGCCTTGACCTCTCGAATAACCTTTGCCTTGTTCGCAGGATCAATCTTTTCCAGCTTTACAGTAAATATCGTCTTTTCTTTAGGTTTCTCCTGAGACATTTCTGTGAGACAGATCGGGGATGTATAATGAAATCTGACATACCTCGACCGGCGCGGTGTCCTCAGCAGGGGCGGTTGCTCCCGCCACAGGGGCAGCAGAGGCGGTCGGCATAGCTATTTCGGTAATATTTAACCGTTGCTTTTACATTTATTTGTCATTTTAGTGGCTGGGACCTGTCATCATGTGCGAACCTTGAGCAAAGCGACAAGATCGGCCGCTTGCAACAACGTCAACTTGGAAATATCATCAACAATGCCAACTATCTTGGGGTCAGATGTGGTTGGTGGTGCGGCTGAAGGCGATGATGCCGTCTCTGTAGCTAGACATCGTAGAGAAAACCTAGTGTATACTAGTTAATCCCAGTCAAACGAAGATATTCACAACACACCTCGGGATCGCCCGAACCCCCCTAAAGGTACGAAGCGCATTGACGCAGCGGTACTTTTTTCACAAAAGCATTTGAACGCGCTGTGCCCGCTAACAAGCATAATACTGACCGACATGAAAAATGATCCTGCAACGCCAATTTACAAGTTTGGTCACGTGAGTGATCTTCTTCGATGAATTTAGATTTTAGCGCCAGCGCCACCTTGAACGAGCACTAAGGGGTTGGTACCACACCTATTCTGGCAATCGCGACCGGAGCCTACGCCTTGGTCTGATTGATTAAACCATACTGTCAAAAAGGCTTGAACTATCAGCCGAGTAACATTTGTCATATCCAAGCATACTCGCGACGCATACCCCTTAACAAGATCGAGGCCAGGGCATACATGAAGAAGTTCTCTCTGGAAGTCTGCGTTGACTCGTTGGAGTCTGCTATCAAGTATGCCCACGTTCTGAATGAACCCCCGCTAGAGTATTTTTCTCAGCTCATCTGTCTCTAGTGCTGTTGAAGGAGGAGCAGACAGGCTCGAGATCTGCGGGAATCTCCCCCTGTGCGGTGGCTCGACTCCAAGCGTGGGCCTTGTCAGGCTAGTTAGGAAGCACTTGCCTTCTGTACCCCTCATGGCTCGTCGGTTTCAGACATCGTTTACAACGTGGCCTCACGCAGTTGTCTCTCTATCCACAGGTGATGATCCGACCTCGGGTTGGTGATTTCGTTTACTCTACTCAGGAGTTTGAGACAATGCTAGAAGATGTATCCGTATTCCGAAGCCTTGGTGTGAGCGGCGTAGTTTTTGGCGTGTTAACCCCTAATGGCTCAGTAGACATCGAAAGGTGTTCTAGGTGGGTATCATATGTAATGACCTAGCGTGAAGCTCACTTGCTTCTTAGGCTCGCGGAATTCGCTAGCCCTATGGAAGGCAAGTTGGAATGTCAAGCTGTTCGATCGCGTTCATAAGGATATTATCTAGTGACTTTCCATAGAGCATTCGACCTTACCGCAGATCCCTTCCAAGGTACGCGTAAACATGATCGGACAGCTCATTTATCATCCGGAAACTCAACGAGCGGGTTCTATGCGCAGCATTGAAAGATATTATGGGTATTCCCGACATTACACGTATACTCAGCAGCGGTCATGCGACCCCCCGCGCAAATGAGCCAGCTTCGGTTGACTGCTTAATTCGACTTGCTCGTGCGGTTTCTTCCGCCCAGAAGGATCGCAAAAATAAAGTGCGCATCATGCCGGGCTCCGGGATTAGCTCCCATTCGATCGCCAGCGTTTTTTCCGCACTCTACCCACTGGGTGTACGGGAGTATCACATGAGTGGGGGTCTGTGGGTCGACGGTCTGAGCGAGGTATCTGCCCGCCGCGAAGGAACGTCGTTCCAGATGGGGCAACTTGGTCCCTTTGAGTGGTCTGTTTGGAAGACCGAGGCCAATAATATCAAAGGCGTTGTTGACGTGTGCAACAAACTGCAGTCATAGACGCGTGGCACAACTCTGTAAATAAGCACTTTCAGACAAATGCCGACACCCTAATTGGCAGGCTTCGCAAACACAGGCGGAATTAGGACCAAGCTCCTATTGATCTCCAAGAGCTTGGAACTGGAACGTTTGGGGCATTGCCCGTGCCAGCAGCTATCGTGTTCGACTTGCTGATGTGATGGCGTAAGCACTGGGAGCGTTGTGCTATACCTATTTGCAGCACGATGAACCTTGGCCTGAGAAGTTTCGCAGATAGACTTGCTGTGAATTTCATTGAACGAGTTCCGAGTCTACAAGGCGCAGACGCGGAAAAACGCGCAGCAGAGGGGAGAGAGGTCGACATAGGAACTAGTTCATTTGCGTCACCAACCCGCAGTTTCAGACCGGTGTAAAGAGCTGCACATCACGGGCCGCCGCCATCCGCCATTGTTGGGGAGTGTTGGGACCTCGGTGATCTCGCGTTTTGGCCACCGCGCGTACCGCTCCCGAATTCGTGTGTGTGAGCCATGGGGTTGCAACAGCGAAGCGATCGCGATCATATCCCACACTCATTACCTGACTACCGCCTGCATTCTGAGGATCCTGCGGGTATTCCGCAGCACGTTGTTTGTGACGTTTTATGCAGTACTTTCCTCATGGGCTGGATCTTGGGAACAAGGAGCATGATATGGAAGCGTATCAACGTCGGGAGTCTGGGCAATCCGGAATCGTTGCTCCCCGATTCGCAAGGATTGGAATTCTTCCCCCTTCTTTGCCTTGCACCAGATATTGAGCCCCTCAAAGATTCCGGCTGAGCTACACCTAGGTGGGTAACTGGGAAGACACTCGATCGTCTCGCCTGGCGTCATTCATAATAGGCGAGCTACCGAGCTCACAAGGGGGGGGGCCTGGAGCCAGGGGCGTGGCAAGATAAACCCGCCCCTCGGTTGTTTCTGCCCGGGGACACCACCAAAGCCATCAGTTAACCTGAAAGACCCGAATTGATGTACGCAATCGAACTTGTCACTTGCGTAACTTGTACATTCATGTCTTCGCAGGGCACGTTGCACATCAGTGACTCGGATTTCAGCGTTCTTGGTTGTTATCACACCAAGATCAAACGAGTCAGAGCGCAAGCCAATGGGCTCTGGACGAACAAACAGTCTGTATGTGAAAGAATGTCGCGCTGTCGGGCATATGTTAGGGAAGCAATGATGTGCTCTATCTGATCGATTTGTCAACCAGCTCCCACTAGTCCGCCAAATATGGTTTAACTTGACCAATCGGAGCACTAGCCAGATTTCACCCGACGCCAGGCCGGAGATGTCTACCTCAACGCCCATACAACTCCGTCGTCGCCGCAGAAACGCAGGGTGAGACATCAGGGAGCCTTTGGGGGGGGGAGGGCTGCTCGCGTTCAATGGCGCCACCCTCGCAGCATCGGCTCCGACAGTCCGTCGTACAGAGGTGACTACTTGCCGAGCCCGTACTGGTCAGTTATGCCAGAAGCAGGCCTCGATTCAAACATGCGGCACATATGCATTTCGTATGTTACTGGGAGAGTGCTCGACCACGTGTTGCTGCAAATCCAATTCACCGCGGCTGATTTCAGGCTGGCTGAGGGTCAGGGGTTTGGGGCGCTAGGTAGCGTGTCCACAAAGTGCTTGCTTTATACAAGCCTGGCGCGGGCGGGCAATGTTTGAAGGGAGGGCTGGATGGCGACCCGGCCGGGCATGGGCGATGCCCAGGGCGGCCGACATGTTGGCGATCTCATTTAGATCAACCCTGATGGGCATGGGTATATGCGTCGAGACCGAGCCTATCGAGCGAGTGTGAGAACGGGGGGTTATTGATTCCGGGCGCTCGGACAGCACGCACTTGTGTGTAATTACTCGATTGTGATCTGGAGAAACGTGGAGGAAGCCACAGAACGTCACGGGCGGTGTTCTGCTGACGCAGGCGATCTGCGTTGGCTGAGTCGGAAACAAGCTTTCATCGTCCACAGGCGGAATCCCATGGGCGGCGACCAGGGTGGGCCCGGCGTGGTGGGCGATCAAGGGGTGGCGAACCCACTGCTGCGGACAGATAGGTGTTCCTGGCATATTGTGGAATGGCTCGTCGCGCCCCGGTCTGCCGCGGCTGTTCAAGCCGAGCACTCCACTTGGCAATTACCAGTCAGATCTGTTTGCGTTTTGCCTGCGCTCGTCCATATAACGCCGCGTTTCGATCTCCCCTCCGCCCCTCTCTCGCTCGCCGTCTGTCTCGCCGCCCGCGCCGCCGCAGCTCGGTACGTCGCCGCCTGCTCCCCCCCATCGCCGCCCACAATCCGGCTCCAGCGGCCAGCGCGCTATTCCACACCGGGACAAGTCTGGCTCGCTCCTCGGACCCGTTGCCTGTGATCGCACGGGTCGCCCTCCTTTCGTCGTCCCCACGCTGTGCAGCGCCGCCGTCCGTCCCACCCACCTTGCCGCACTCTTAATATATAGCCACGTGCAAGGCTGACTATTCTGTTCGGGTTTCGCAGTAATTCCTCGTTTGGCCGAAAGCGCCGGCTACATATATCGCGTTCCTGACGGTCAGTTGCATATTTATCCCCGGCCGTGCGCCTTTCTGACCCCTCCCAGCTTCGTGTTGCACCCCCAGCATGGACCTGGCGTCCGATCACGATAGCACCGAGCGTCTCGACCACAAGTACTCGGACCCCCCCATTGGCTATATCAATGTGCGTCAGCCCCGAGCAAGATCGCTCCGGCCAGCGGTTGACGTCGACCAGAGTGACGATGAAGAAGGAAGCATGTCTCGAGACCATGCCCCAGAGACCACGCAGCACGCACAGGGTGAGTCTCGGAGCCTCTCGTTTCTCCCCCTCCCCCCTTTTCTGCTTCGTCCCTCTCTGTCTTGCCCTCGGTCGGTCTATTTTTAAACACCCCTGAACATTCTTGCGGTGCTCATGCATCGTCTGCATTCTAGACGGCCATCAAACGGATGGCGCACTCCTGAGCCAGATACAGTCGCGTATTCAGACTCTTTTGCCGTTGCTTACTAGCACCTCGCGCGCAGAACGCTTTACACCCGCCGACCCCGACCCTCTTGCATATCTACCCCCGAACCGCGACAACAACGCTCGCTTTGCTCGAGCGCCGAGCAGCGCGGGTCATATCCGGCATCGGGGCGGCGCCCCTGCCATGTCTGCGCACGACGTTCCTCGAGGCGCACCCCAACGACGCGACAGCATCATGACAGCATCCGAATCGAGCATACTCTCTGCAACGTCGCCGTCGGTCGGATTCGACCAACGCCAGCAGAGTGTTCAGTCGGACACGCAACGCTCAGAGATGCCATACCGACGACCCGGCAAGCACCGAGTCGGGGAAAGCCCTACGCCAGAAGAGTACATGGCACTCCCACCCGAAGCGAAAAAGAAGGTCGATAATCGGCTGAGCGCCAGACGGAGCCGGGCAAAGCGTAAAGGTATTTGACGTGCGCTATTTTGACTCTAGCCAGGGCTGACGTTGCACAGAGCACGTCCATGTCTTGACAACCCAGATTACTGAGCAGCAACAAGTGATCGAAATGCTTCGCATTGAGAACAAGCAGTTGAACGACCACATTGCCAATCTCTCCCGTGCGGGCTATTCCCTGCACCCCCCGCCCTTCCCGCCCAGTCTTGTTCCACATCCCTCGCATCTTCGCCATGCCCCGCCCCCTCCTCCAAGCCATATACACCCACGGCATCTCCCACCGGTCTCTCACCCAAGCCTCCCGCCCCCAATACCTTCCGGATCTCCTCGACGGAGCCTTCTAGTCGCATCACCGGGTCTGTCAACACATCCTTCCCTTGCTAGTTCATCAGGCCTCGTTGCTGCTGCTGCGCCCCCTACCGGTCCGGGTCAAGTTCCCATCCTGACTCATCATACACGCTCAGAAGCTGGAAGTAGCTACGCGGGCCAGGGCCAAGGAAGCATACGCTACGAAAGTCCCGGGCGTGGCACAAAACGTGAGGTCGAGGACGAAAGGGATGATCGATTGCGTAGCCGGATGCGATATGCAAGTCCAGATAGGTCTAACTGGGAACGAGACCCCGAGGGAAGGCGTCTCTCCCACTCTGCCTACCGAGTAAGCGCGATTTAATTTTTTTCTTCTTCTCAAGGATTCTTCTCAATCCTGGATTTACAGTCACCCCCTGCGGGACATTCCCAACGAAAAATACGCGACCACTCTCGCTCGCCCTCCCCATCCCCTTTGCGCCCACAATGGGGAGACCTTCCACCATCGCTCGCAGCACCGCAGCATTTGTCCGGTCGGCGCCGTTCAGACTATGACCCCAGTGAAGAAGTCGGGGATGAACAGGACCCGATTGAGATCTCAGGGCAGGGCACTGTTTCTGATCGGCTGGCCACGTTGATTCGCGTACACAAGCGAGCGATCACGACATACCAGGCAACACGTCGCGCGCAGCTTTCCAGGAGAGAGGAGCGAATGGAAGGCCTGCTCGGAGCTGCGGAGGCGATAGGAAAAGAGGTGGAGGAGGTGACGGAAGAGTTCCGATTTGTAAGCCAAGATGGAGACTGAGCTAAAATTCCGAGCGGTGGATTTGGGTTTCATTCTTGATCGAGATGACGACCATGACCTTACGACACAGCATATCTTTTCTTTTTTGCGCATTTTATTCTCACGACTTTTTTACTTGGGTTATGCCTGTTATGTCGGTCCCTTGATCGGATAATTATTCAACCCGAACTCTTGTGTACTTGGTCTTGCTCCATACATCTCCATACCCATTGTCTGATACCCACACTGCGACCCGATATATTTAATAAAGTGCATATACGCTGTCATAATTTCCGAAGAAATCCTGGGCAATGTGGACCGATCGCCCATGCTACCCGGCGGAGTCATTTGAATTCGTGGTGCTCGCCGTTGCGGCGCACACAGAAGCTTCCTAGGTGGTTCTGCTCGGTAAACTCTCCTTCAGCCACTACCGAAGCCGCAGGCGGGGTGTGCCACAGACGCAAGTGATCACTGATCGAAGGAATCACGTGGCTATACAGGCTCTCTTGTAACCACCATGACCGAACGACGACAACGCACCAAAAACACGTCGAGCCAGGCTGGCCCCGCGGCGACCGATGTGGGCAAACAAACGGTGAGAGAACCAGCAGCAGCACGTAGCCTAGAATACTGATCGCTCGATGGAAATCCAGAATCGAACTGGCTCGCCGCTCTCCTGGCTTGTGGTGGCTGGGCTTTTAGGGTGTGTAGCAACGGTGAGTTGGCCGTCCGCGTGTTTTGGGCGTCCATATTTAGCGCGCCTGTGGCTAGCTTTCTGGGCTGGTTCCTTTCCGTCGAGTCGCGCGAGTCGCTCCGGCACTCAAAGTTCCATCGCGTGCCGGTGTGGCGATCGGAACCGATGTCGAAAAACGGGACGCAATTGTCGCAGCCTTCGCGTGAGTGGCCATCCCCTGAGCTTCGTGTTGTCAACTGATTTTCCAATACGATCGTTAGCATGCATATTCTGCGTACGGTGAGCTCCTGTGCCACGTCATCCTTTTTTCCCCTTTCAGCTCAGTGTTTCTCGTCTAGAACGAGATGCGTTTGGTGCAGACGAATATCATCCGTTGGAGAAAAAGGGATCTAATCTAACGACTGCCGGCGGTATCGGATATACGGTCGTGGACTCGCTCGACACTATCATCCTAATGCAGGGGCAAGGTTATCAATTTGACGCCGAATATCAACGAGCTCGGAGTTGGGTGCAAAACACCTTGAGCTTTGATCGTGATGCGAATTTCAACACGTTCGAGGTGCGTTCATTTCGGCAGAAACACTTTTCCGGCGCTTATGCGCTAGCCGTTTCAGACGACCATACGAGTGCTCGGTGGGCTTCTCTCGGCTCATTATTTAACAGATGACAATTTGTATTTGGATCGAGCCCGGTATGTGGCGATCCTCAAGCCGAGCGCCCCACTTACCCTGTGAATAGTGAGCTTGCTGATCGGATTATGCCGGTGTTTGAGACGCCGTCTGGGCTCCCAACTTCCTTGGTCAATTTATGCGCATCCAAACGTGTACGTAGCTTGAGTCATGCGTGCTAATAATGTATTTACAGTTTGATCGACGTTTAGGAAGGAGCTTGCGTTAGCAAAGGAGTGCTGGATCAAGACAATAACAACCTCGTCAGCGTAGCAGAGGCTGCCACACTCCAGCTGGAATTCAAATACCTCAGCTTCCTCACTGATGAAGATAGCTATTGGCGCATGGCTGAAAAGGCGAGCCTTTTGGGCGCTTGATCGGAATCTGTTGCTGACCAGCTGCCTCCAGGTCATGGCCGTGATTAAGAGAGGGATGATGCAGCCGATCGTGCCTATCTTCTTGTCGTGAGTGTTGTTCGGATTTTGCCAGAGTGTCTCGCTCACAGCTCGTCATATCCAGGCCAGAGACCGGGCAGTTCCTTGTGTCAGATATACGCCTCGGTTCCCGAGGAGATTCCTTCTACGAGTATCTCTTGTGCGTCTTTTAGTACTTTCCAAGGCATCATTGGTTAACACATTGTCCAGGAAACAGTATTTACAGACCGTGCGTAAGCATTTACCCTGAGACTTGCCATTTACCCATCGATCACTTGAACCATCCAGGATCGCTCGGAACTGGTCTACCGGACCGTGAGTCGTCGGCGTGTCAAGCGTAGCTATGTCTTATATGATTACGCAGATGTACGACGATGCTATGGAAGGTATTCGATCGAATCTTGTCAGGACTACACCAACAAGCGGGCTGGTCTTTACTGGGGAGCTTCAGCCAATTCGCTCAGGCACCAGCCACCAACAGTAAGACCTGTCGTGATGCTATTTACACATTTGCTTAGGGATCTGCAGCGAGTGGAAATTTATACCCAAGCAGGATCATCTTGTGTGCTTCTTGGGTGGCTCGTTATTGCTCGGGGTAACTGATGGCGGTAGAATGAGTGTGCCTCCAGACACTTCCAAGTTCAACGATCGCGAGCGGGCTGACTGGACCATGGGGGTCCAATTAATTAGCGGCTGTATGGCTACCCACGAGACCGCAACGTATGGATCCTTTTACGAATGGACACGTAAAAACCCTGCTGATCTTAGCCATTGCGTTAGTGGACTCGCACCCGAAATTGTGCACTTCAGGACGCCAGCCGACTCGGCAATGGTAAGGAGCCAGGCTCCATTGGACTGGTATATTAAAGGAACATCCGAGTGAGTCCCTTGACAGGACCGAGGCAGCATCATTGTCGGCCATTAGTCTAACCTGTTCTCATTCTATAGCACTAAAAACGACGTGTCATACGACGCTCGGTACATTTTGCGGTAATGACTGATCCTAGACTAAGATGGTATTGGCTGACTCAAGCACATGGCTAGACCAGAGACCATTGAGTCGCTCTTCCTAGCCCATAGATTGACTGGCGACCCTAAGTATCGCCGTTGGGGCTGGTCGATCTTTCAGGCTATTGAAAAACACTGCAAAGTCCCTTCGGGGGGCTATGCCACAGTATTGAATGTTGATAAGCTTCCGGTTCGCTGGGATGACAAGCAGGAGACGTTTTTGCTCGTAAGTTCATCGCGTGTTTGTGGCTGAGGTGGGGAGATTACACTTTTTCCCAGAGCGAAACCTTGAAGTATCTGTTCCTCCTCTTTTCCGATAGTTCGGTTTTGCCACTGAATGGTGCGTGACGCCCTCCCGTCCAAGTCCCACTCGGCTAAACTAGAATTATTTTGGTAGAGGTCGTCTTCAATACTGAGGTATGTGGCTGGCATACTCTATTGCGATCGTCCGTCTGATATTTCCAAGGCTCATCCTTTCCCTGTCTTTACTCCTACCATGAACACTGGGTTTGCTTGAGTAACGCTAGTATGTAAATGGAATTGTATTGGATAGGGAACTTGCATGTATGCGCATAGCCACCGATCATCGATAGATCGGGACCCCTATCGACAAATTGCCGCCGGAAGAAGTCACGTTATGCCCGATCCATTGAGTAAAGAACGCTCTTGATTGCAACTTGCCCTTGACCACCACATTTCTCTTGATTACATCTCCTAACTGCTACCATGTCTGACGTGCGTACATTTATGCCCCATGTGATTTCTATCCTAATCCGTCACTAGGCCCAAGACAACCATGAAGATGACCTCCGCCCCACCGAGACGCAAGGCTACAAGGTCGGCCAACAAAAGGTAAGCGCGTCGCCGGCACAAAATCGCGTCCTGCCGTGTTCGTGGTCCGCTCAAAGTGCAATTTAGACCGTAGATGAACTCGGTGCGCGTGCCTCGACGTTTTTCTGACGCGTTGGCCCGCTGACGTGGTTTTGCTTTGTTAGCCAAATTGGATGCCAATGACGAATCACTCAACCGCTGGAAAGCTTCCCTTGGAATTGATGGCTCAGGTTCAGGGGGTGGTTCAAAGGTACTAGGCTATAAAATACCATTTGCGTTGTTCCTAAATATTCCATATAGGTTGTCATGCAATCGCTATTCCTGACGTCCCCTACCCTCCCGGAAGGCAAGATCATCACCTTGGATCTAACGGACCCCACTGTAGCAGAAAGTACCAAGAAAAATCCGATTGTGATTAAGGAAGGCGTCGAATACAAGTACGTTGTCTGTGCGCTCGTATATTAGGTTACTTAAACCGACTACCCGTAGCGTTGGCATAAAGTTTATCATTGAAGGCGCGATCATTTCCGGTCTACGATATCTTCATGTTGTTAAACGAGCGGGCATGAAGGGTAAGTCACTCGGTCCCTGATCTCTAAATCTTACTAAAATGACTTCAGTGGACAAACTCGAACACATGATCGGTTCTTATGGACCAAAACCCGAGCCTCAGTCCGTAACCTTTGTCACAGAGGAGTCCCCTTCGGGTATGATTGCACGTTCTGGCAGCTACGAAGTGAAAAGTCGTGTCTATGATGACGACAAGAATATCCACGCTGGTGGGTTTACATAATACACCAGTTTACTAACACTTGGGCTGACCGCATTCCCACAAGATTTCACATGGCACTTCAAGCTTGCAAAGGAGTGGTGAAGGGATTCTTTGTCTCCGTTTTCGATACTGCCGCCATCACGTCTTTGGACCCTTCTACTCGGAAATATCCATTTGATCCTACAGATCATTAAATCAATTGTATTCACCCAACTGCATCTCGTGTCTGAAGCCGAGTGCTCTCGGCTTTCAAGAGTGTCCAACCTGAGTCTAAGTCGTCGACCGTGTTCATCCTCACGTGTGGCGGCTACATTTAATAATTGCGAACCTTGTGCGGCTTGATGAGTGATCGCTCTAACCATATCAAGCCTGCACAAACATTTGATCGCGGGTGATGTTGCGTATGTGTTCATCGACTAATCTCCGCTTTCCGACCCACTGCATCCTATTGAAAGCCTTGCCACAGATCAGACGAGACTGTGACATCTGTTATATCAGAGATGATGCGATGTCCACACTTGCTGAATTGTGATGCTGAGGCACCTGCCATGCTCCATCTCAGGGACCTCTAGTTAGTTGTGCCCATTGTCCACTCGGAAAAACTATTGTACCAGATGTATTCCTTATTCGTCACGGAGCTACGTATCCCCGGTGATCGTTTGAAGCTGAGATGATACCGAGTAACTAAATAGAGGCAACGGAGACTGATCTGCGTCCTATAACTCTAATCCAATCACTTCTAGCCATGCAGATTCGAATATCGCAGGACAGCCAAGAAGTCGAGAATGACTTTCGGCAGTGGCGTGTTTGATGCAATGCAGGTTCAATCTAATCTGTTGCTGTCTCATTGCGTAGGGGTTGATGCAAAGAGCGCAATCCAGGGATACAAGGCTGCTTTCTCACATTGACCCACTGGCTTGCAGGGCACAAATAGATTGAACGAACCCGCTACGTCGCTTCGTGGGTTGCGATCTGCCTTCCTGCGGGGTGACGTTTCCCGCTTGAGCGCATCAGCCTCCTGCTCTTGCGAGGTACTAGAATGTTTGGCGTGGCGCTCTCAAAACGCGTCGTAAACTCTGAACTATATTATCGTCGGGGTGTAGCTCGCACATTGGCACTTGGTCGAAAAGCAGCGAAGTGCATTGGTATGTGAAGTATATCGAAGCATGATGAGCATACAGCGCTGTTCGCAAATCGTTGACATATTCGATAATGAATGTAAGGGGTTGCGATGAAGATGCGGCAAGAGCAATGGCAAACAGCTGGGACACATATATATACGACATATAATATGTATTGCTTGGCGGCGAGTTCAAGGTTCTGATTGCACCACTGATTTTGAATGGCGGGGTGTATGCAGAGGAGACGTCATCGACGATAACAGTCACGCGACAGACCTGTGGGCGTGACATGGCGTGACAAGCGCCGCAACTGCGGAATCGGTGCCGAGAGACGCAATATGGCATGCCGCTGCTTAGTCAAGGATAGGGTTACGACAACTTGCGTGACGCGCCAAGGGCCAAGTCAGGGTTGTGTGACGACACCGTTATGTCCGTTGCATTGTTTGGTTCGCGACTGACCCTATGTTTACATGGACACGGCAAGCGGCGCGGTGCGCTATCTCCCCTCGCTCTTGATGCTGACTCTCCTTCTTGCTCCCTCATTCCCGCCGTCACGAATATAGCATGGGCGGCCCCTATAACCGACATCCCAAGCTCAGTGCTTACATCTGACCAAATCAATCTGGTTAGAAGTAGACTGATCGAGGGCGCCCAGGCCAGGTGTGAACAACGGCTTCTTTCAGTCTCTGCGCCTACAGGGCTAACTCCGATTCAGCTGGGAGCTAGGAACGTCCACACAAGCCCTATTAGAATATGATTATCCCTCGCTCTCCGTCTACGGCCCACTGTCTTTAAGTTTACCAAACCCGCCCCCGAACGCTACCCTTGTCCCGGGAAACATCTACGCTGTCACAGACAGGCTTGTACAGGTTAGTCTTCTAATTCTGGACACCCAGGGCGTTTTTGACAATATTTAGACCCGTAATGCGACCGTAGAAGCCTTTGTGTATGACACTTCGGTAGGGGATCCAGCTAGTGAGCAATATTTCTATTTTCGGGTGTAGTGCACCAGACAACGCGCTCGATACAGGCCTAGGCGTAGCCATGCTAGTCGCAAACTTTACTGGTGCAACAGGTGGCGATTATAATACAGCAATCGAGCAACAACTGGATTACCTATTGAACAAGGCGCCCAGGAACATTGATGGCGCCATTTCACATCGCACGGAGCAAATACAGCTTTGGAGTGACAACCTGTCTATGGTCCCACCGTTTCTGGCATACTATGGCGCTCTGCACAACAACCCAACGGTCATGGCGGAAGCATTCAACCAGGTTAGCATTTCTCAACAATCGGAGTATTTTTTTGCTCCCGCACTTTTGGACAACACCATTGACTAGACCATAGGTCCGCACCTATCGCAATAATTTAAAAGTCGACAATCAGACAGGTCTCTGGCGCCATATTCAGTTGGGCATGAATACTGATATGGGCCACTGGTCGTCTGGTAACGGTTGGGCTGCATCTGGGATGACCCGCGTACTAGCGACTGTCGCGGCCTCTCCACTCGCCCCGTCATTTGCTGACGAGCAAGCAGATCTCGCCCTGTGGGTTATTGAGATTCTGACGTCTGCTTGGGCGTATCAGTTGCCAAACGGCACAGTTTACAACTACCCGGACTTATCTTCTCCTTCATCCGCGACGCCCAATTACGCCGTGTCTCCTTCGTCCGCGTTCTCCGATGCTTCTGGTACTGCCCTGTTGCAGCCACGACCTATAGGTTAGCGGCGCACGTCGTTCGGTACCCAAATCTCACCATCACGGGTACTGCGGGTACCGCTACCACACATTCACTAGCCGACATACTCGCACGAGCAGGGTATAGCACAAGGTCGTTGCTGGAGCCTGCTTCGCGCGCGCGTCAGGCTGTTGCTGCGAGTATCGATCCTGTTACAGGCTGGCTACAAAATGTAGCAAACCCATGGAGCTATTCTCAGCGTGGCGTCAACAGCCCCGAGGGTCAAGCCTTTGTTCTTATGCTCGAAGCGGCAGCCCGAGACTGGGAGGCGCTTATTCAGTCGAGCGACCACAGCACGCTCGAGAGGAACCTGGGCGCGTAACGGGAATGGACACGACAGACAATATATGTTTGCACAGACACTTCACGAACGCTTGACGTTTCATGACTTGATGTATAGACAATTGATCGTTATCTGCATTGTATTTTCTATGATCTACTGGATTCAAACCATTTCAAAGATGTAGATCTAAGATTGTAGTTTACTGTGTTGTTGGCGTGTCCACTAAATCCTTTTCTGAGCAAAGAGGACATTTTTCATAGCATGCAGGCATTGCATAACATAACACGTACATCTTGCAAATGATTGGTAAAGGCGGCTCGAGAGTCCAAAGCAAGCAAAGGTATAAAGAGCAGAGTGAAGAAGCATAGCAGAGTGAAGAAGCATGCAGAATGACGAAGGATGGATCAACGATAGTCTTCAATATGGAATGGAGAGATCAAGTCATATGTTTGGAAGTTTGTGGTTTCTCCCTTGTCAGGACTGAGCTTGCCCTTGACCTTGGCGAAAATACCACCGAGAGATCTAAGATTGCCAGACCCCTTTTGTCTCCCTCCAATCTCTTCTTTACTAGCTGCTGCACCTGTTACGGAGCCATAGCACTCGACTAGGAGCCTTTCTAATCGTCTTTGGGAACTGTCCCTTGGAGAGCGACGAGCTTCTTCCAGGCGATTGGTCAAGAATATCGAAAGGCTTTGGAATGATAGGGGTAGCTGAGGCTGAGGTCCTGGTATAACATACAGTTTTCCACGTGGACCGCACGGTGCCACAATCTGCGAACCAGGGAACAAGAGCGAGGTATCAGCTGGAGGAGACGCCCCGTTCTCTGGGGGTGTATGCAGTTCTAGGAATAGTCGACAATGCCATGGGTCTCGTTCGTGGGGCCCTCTGACAAAGTGAAGCACTACTCGCAGGGCATGGACGCCCGACTTGCTTGTGGCTATCGCAGCTGGGGTGGCCATGAGTTTTGTGGTTCCGTAATGAGAAAGTAGACGAAGAAGATGACGGAAATTCTGGGTTTGGATGTGGAATGCTCCACTGTCATCCAGTGCAATGTTTGGCGGAAAAGGATCTGCTGGAGGCATTGGAATAGGGGTTGGAGGATCTGGATCGCGGAACCCATAGACTATAGCCAAATGTATGAGTAAATAGTAGAATATATGCGCGTACATACTCACCAACTCCATCCAAGAGGGTCTCTGTTGACGGCGCATCAGCTAGGCTGTCGTGCAAGGCCACATCGGACGTGTTGCGTGAACGTAATAAGCCGTTCGAGCTCGCTGGCTCAGGGGCCTGCAACAACAATCCATTCTCCGTGCCTGGCCCCTCGTCAATCGCCCAGGTCCGCCGTGGGGGCGGGTCATTGGACGTTGCATTCGGGTTTGAAGCCGACATTCCGAAAAACATGGACGCTCGGCCCAAGCGCGAGCCTGGATTGGCTTGTGATGTAGACGCCACACGGGGGTGGGCAAAGCTTAGCTCAGGCTGGCGTGCATATTCAGTGCTTGGGCGTGGTCGAGTGTTTGGACTTGTTCGGGGGCGAGCTGTATTAAGCGGCGGAGATTGGCCAGATATTCCATGTAGTGGGTTGCCCACCATCTCATTGGGTACTACAGAGGGGGCATCACCCTCACTAGAGGATCTCCCTGGGCGTCCATGACCTCCTGGTTGAGAACCTCGCATGACAATAGTATTGTTAGCAGTAGGCGGAGTGACTTCAATCGCTACGGGCGGCTCTGGCATCGATGCATTCATGTTATGAAAGACATGTCCTCCCTGCGAGCTATCCTGCGTGTTCCGTTCTCTTGGACTACCAGAACCAAAAAGCGGGACTGCCTGAATGGGTTCTGCCAGCGCCAGCGGTGGCTCCGATGGCGTGGCAGTCCGGCTCCCCGTGACTTCCTCGTACGTAGGAGGCGGAGGCTCATCACCTTGCAACGGGTGCACTTCAGCCGCAGGGCTCTCGACCACCCGCGGGGTCACCGCCCTAGTTTCTGGCTGCGGAGACGGGACAGGCGCATCGGATTGAACCGGCAAAGGTGGTGGCTGCCTCGTGCGGCACGTAGAACTAACCTCGGACGACTGCGCGTGGGGCAACTCGGGCGTCCGCGTCCCACCCCACAAGTCTGTCCCCGAAACTGAGCCTGATATTTCACGTATGCTCTCCCGCATCGCCCGTTCCAGCTCGGGATCTTCTTCTTCTTCTTGTTCGTTCTCGACTGGAGCTGGCACAGCCAAGCTCATGCGCAATGCTGCGCGCAGCGCGGCCTCGTTTTGTGCGTCAATACTCATCGTTCTTGACGGCGGGGAAGCATGGGATGTATCAGCCTCTGTGCTTGCCGAGGGTTCAATTGGCTCTTTGGGTGGTATCGGTGGTTCCTTTGGTTCTTGCTGTTGAAATGGCCGGGAGTGCTCTTTATCCTGTGCGTTGGATGGCGGGACAGGCTCCTTTGGTGGCAAAGGTGGCGCATTTGGATTGATCGAACCCGTTCTTCGCAGACCCCAGACCCCACTGGCTGTGACTCATCACAGTCGGCGAAGTGACCGCATGCCGAGGCGGAGGCGGCAAAGGAGGCGGCAGAGAGGCGCCTACACTAAGCGCTGCGAATTGAGGCATTGGGATCTGAATTGGGGGGTTGGTAGGCAACGGTGGAGGCGGCGGAGGCCCAGGCATGGTTGCCTCTGGAATCGGGAGCATGTTGTGCAAGTCGGGTTGAAATGGTCGAAAGTGTGGGCTTGGCCGGGGTGCGATTCCACCCACCCAGACTTGAGAACCGGTCCGGTTGATTCCGTGAGATGGCCCAAATGGCTGAGGGAAAGAAGGTGCTGGTGTGGATGCAGGAGCTGGTGGTGGAGGAGCCGGCGTGGCTGGTGGTGGAGGCGGGAACGGTGGAAGTGATTGATGTCGAGCGTGTGTCGAGTTGGGTTGAGCCTGAGCGACACTAGGCACCTGGGGCTCAGAGCGATGGGTTGGCAATGGCGGAGGCGGCGGTGGGAGTGCAGGAGGCGGTGGAGGCAGTTGTGCATGTCCCGGAGGAGCAGGGGTAGTCACAAAGGGGCGATTCGCTGGTGAGGCGGAGGCGGTGGTAGTGTCGGAGACGGCGAACTAAAATACGACTGCTGAGACGGATGAACCCAAGGCAACTGAGGAGGCGATAGCCCATCCGTCGAACGAGGTTCAAGTGAAATATACGGGGACGCCGGGGTAGGCATTGTACCTCGCATCTGGGGAGGGGTGGGCGGGGCAAGCGCATATGGTCCGACTTTTGGACTTGGACCGGCCGACTCGGGCTCGGGCAGTCTTCCCGAATCCAGTGACCGAATCTGCTCAGGGGGGATAACACTCCCCACCCTGGGTATCAACGGAGAGCTATGAGGTGGTGGAGCAGGCCAATGATGCGGGGGCAGAGGTGCTCCAGGTGACGCAACAAACTCCTGGCCGCTCCATGAGTCCGAGCCCGAGCCGTTTGTCGAGAGCGACCTGAGCTCGGGTTTAGGAGGGAGGGGTGGTGCCGGGGAGCTGCCTTGACGAGGCGGGGGTTGTGAAGACCATTGATAGGGTGTTGGAGCAGGTCGTTGGTACATCTCTGGTCATGCACACATCCAGTTAGCGATGATCATGACAGATCGGGACTCGAAACGTGCATACCAAACCGTCAAGAATGAGGTTCGAGGAGAGTGGACGACTCGGTTTGCGAGTATATTATATCAAACTCACCGCACAGCGCTACAAGCCTGTCGTTTCCACAGACTCGGCAAAGACTACCGATCGAACTTCTAAATGCACGAGGCGTGAATTAACTATCCAAAAGTATGTCTCGGTACGAGGGACATACCGAGGATGCTCGGGCGCAGCGTAGACAGTGGGAAAGCAGTCGACTGCGAGCTCTCACTGCTTATGTATGATGAAACGACTGACGAAGGTAGACGCCAAGAAAGAAACCCAGTCGGTGCGCTGCGCAATTCGGCTACTTGTCACAAGGTCTAGCTTCGATGTGTGCAGTGTGGGATTTAATATTGGTTTGGGGTGAACTCTTGAACGTAAAAGTGGCGATTCGAGGCGTGTTGCGGTAGCCGGCATGCCCTGGTGTATTGAGACCAAGTCGGTGCCGACGTTGAACACGGTCGGAAAATGCAGCGCAACGAGGAGCAAAAACAACAGCTGGCACACACGATGGTTGCCAGCGCTCGGGTTCACTGTTCTCTTCAATAGACGCCTGACATCGAATAGGGTCTCGTCACCGCCTGGGGCCTCCTTCGGCCTTAGCAACCAACCCGAGCCGTGATGGACGTTCCTGGTAACACAGCTCAAGGTAACGGTTTAATTTATTACAGGTTTGTCGTCCAACGTAATACAGATGCGCAAAGAAACGTTAAAGATTATAAACACCATTAAGAAAATGAGATGTGTGTGACGGTCCACCAGAACGAAAAGACGCAAAAAACCCCTGACAGCGAGCAAGAATCGAATGAACATACACATAGAACGAAGACATATGGTTACAATTAAACGGCCTTAGAGGGTATCCTTTTGAATATTTTAAGCCTTAGATTTTTTTCATCTGCATATGTGGGATTAGACGTGTTGCGACCCTGGTGAGAAGTCAAACTTACCGTTTTATTTTTTTACCGTTCAATTGACTCGCTGCGTTTCCTTCTTACTCTCCTAGTTGGTATTGGCGTACTCCTTCCGGCATCTGAATCAACCATATCTACATCGACTGGTGTGCTTGGGCTATCCAAATCATCCCTCAGCGAGCGGCGCACGGCGATAGACATAGAAAGAGGCGAGAGCGGCGTGGCGTTTGCACCCGTCGCAGGCAACCCGGTCGATTCCCCCAACAGGCGAGGAAGATCGGCGAGTGCAAGCATAGGAGACAGAGTTGCGCGGAGAGGGGTAGGGACAGGCGGGGGGGAGCGCAACGGCTGGCGCTGTGGATGGTTGACAAACGAGCTTAGCGTGTTGAGGGCGGTATGTAATCCGGTCGACGAGCCGGCATCCGAGTCGGAATCGTCTCCATCGGCATCAGCAGGTGTAAGGGTGTCAGCAAACGGCTCGTCTGGATGGGTGCGTGCAGGGTCGAACAGGACTGAGGCGCGGACTACACGAGCCGCATGGCGGTCGCAAGGCCGGTAACGTACGCCTACTTCGTTTCCACTAGACCCCCAAAGCGCCAAGTGAGCCTTGGCCAGCTCATGAAGCAGACAATGTGACAACGCACCATCTCAGACACCCGACGCGCTCGCGGACACAGCCGCACGTCGACGTCGGGCGAGGGACCGGGTGGGAGCTCTCGGGCAGGGCGCCCACGGCCGCCTCGTCGTCATCTGGGTCAATCCGAGCAGCGCACGACGACACTCGGGGCACGCTGAGTGCGCTGTAGTGGAGTACTGCGCCACATCCATGCTCGATCGACCGGGTGGCTCTAGGCAGTGCTCTCCCGAGTGGTCGCGGGCGAGACTTGGCTGGTGTCAGGTCGATGTCGGTTGGCAGGCAAGATGGCCAGTGCGGTTCGTTGGCCGTGTAAGGCGTCTCGATCCACTCGTCGTCGTCTCCGTCGCTGGTGGCGTCGTCCTGGGCTCCGCAGATGACCCAGCGGGTGCCCCGCTGGGCAGTGGCGGCACGCAGGGCGCCGACGAGGACGGCGTCGGCGCTCTCTCGGCCAAACATGTGCTGCTGGGCGGCGGGGACGAAGAGGTCGGTGCGGCTGCCGACGCTGCGGATTGCGCCGCGGCGACGGAGGCGAGAGGCCTGGGCGGCGTTGTGGAGGAGCTCGGTGGGGATCTCGTCGAATTCGGGCAGGTTGCGAGTGCGGGGCATCGTGTCGGGGGGTGTGGCTCCGGCGAGGCAGCTGGGTCTATTATCGGATCGCAGGGGAGTCGAGTCTCTTGTGTGGATCCTCGCGGGTTGATGAGCCCAGTCATGTGACTGCACAGCACCACCGTCGCCCCGCCACCCCCCGCGACAAAGCAGCACCTAGACAACGGAGTGCGCACATTCGGCTCTGCCATTTTATTTCATTTGTTTCTTTTTTTTTTCTCTCGAACGACACGACAGTTCCGACGACCGACCGCACTCGCCACAGCCAACACACTTGCCTATTTGTCTCTTGGTGATGCGCCCTATAGGTCCCATAGCCACCATCCCAGGTCCTCATGGCTACGGTTTTTTTCTTGCTCTAATCACTATGGGGACTTTATTCGAGCAAGTCGGGGAATTCCAATGCCAGCTTGGCTAGTGCCCACCATGGGGACCTACCGCAGCACACAGGCAAATGCACTCCGTTTACCACACTGCTTATTGAAAGAGAGTGTGTGTGGTACGGAAGCATGTTGGTAGATCGCTCTCGAGAGAAACACCGGCACACAAACACCAGTGAAACAGGATATCTGCACAAATGAGCTCATTAAACAGGGCAACCTAGGGGTGTTTCTCTTCCATTAGAAGCGGAAGGACAGGGATACAAACAACCATCGGTCCTCGGCACCCGAAATTCCGAGGCATACATTCAAGCTGACTGTATGCACACCCGCTGGTCCTTTCTGTGCGTTGGCGCCACAAAGGGGCATACGACAGGGGCCCGCTAATTACAATACTTTTATCCAACTGAAGCCGTTTCAGCCACGTAATTAGCCCTGACATTGTGAAATTTGTTCGAACATGTTCGTCCTGTTAACCGGTATCTTCCTAGATCAGCGGCGTGACCGTAACGACGTTCTTTTCGTTAGGCGATCATACTGATGTTCACTGGGAAAAAGACGATGTTGGGACCGTATGGCGTGCCCGATACGTTGCGATGTGTCGCATTTCACGTGGGCGTCACAAAGTCTGATAGTCAAAGAGTTTGTTCCAATAGGGTGATATACACACGCACTAGCGACACCCATTGACATGCAAGTGTCATATTGGACATGATCTATACTTCTGGCTGTTGGATATCAGTCCTTTGGCGTCAGGCTTATCATTTGCACGCGTACAGCAACCCTGGTTGCTTGTTCGTTTGACATCGATAGCAGAGCGAGGGCGCGAAAGCATCAGTGCGGTACAGACGCTTCCGAGCGCTTCAAATGTTCATGTTTCAGCGCGCGGAAAGAGCTCAAAGGAGCGGGTCACGATAGCCCTCGAAGCGCGAGTCCCAACGTCAGATCACTCGGTCGCAGCGATCCCCCTCGCGCGAGCTGATATATATATTTTCATTCAAATAGCCGCTCATTTCAGGCAGCCTCCCACAAAGTCACGAGGGTGGTGCTGTTACAATTTCCGGAAGCGGTTCAGCTCCTGGGTCTGGAATCTTTGGGGACCCAAACTACGGTGCCGGATCCAAAACTCGACGACGACGACACCAGCGGCGGGCAAGCGCAGTGCTCGACTTTTTACAAAAAATCTTTCTATTTCGTATCTGACTTCGTGTACACAATCTGCTTTTGTTCTCCCGGAGCACTCTTTCGTTCGCTTGTCTGTGTTGCCGACGAACCCCATACCCCCTTTCGAGTCACTCTCCGTCTGCTCGCGACCACCACCACTGCTGCGATCCCCACCTGAATCTCCTGCAGTCTAGTCGAACACGATGAAGTCTTTACGTCGCTCGCTGAACAAGGACACCCCCGTCATTTCGACGCCGGCCCAACTTCCATCCCTCGGCAAACCGGTCCCCGCGACAGCGCCGCCTCAAAAGGTTGTTCGCGCCTTGCGTCCATATCGATCTGGCGGCCCCCAGGAACTCTCATTTGGCAAGGGCGACTTTTTCTACGTTGTCAAGGACATCAAAGACTGGTATGGATCAATTTATATCATCTAGGCTGACACAACGCCAACACGATATCATTTTAAAAGGTACGAGGTGACCAATCCGCTCACTGGATCCCGTGGCCTTGTCCCAAGATCACACTTCGAAGAGCTCAAGAGTGGTGCTTCTCAAGGGTGGGTCCGACTCATACCTATTGTCTTGGATTCTCGCTGAGGGTTGACCCCGGATTTGCCAGCTCACGCCTCTCTGCCCCTGGCACACACAATGGCGTATCCATAAGTGGACCTATTTCCCCTCCATTGCCTAAAGCCCAAGCGGGCGCAACCCCAATTGCGCGCGCCCCGCCCTCGAAACTCCCCCGCCTCCAAACATTTTACGCAATTGTTCAATACGACTTCAAGGCAGAACGCCCAGACGAACTCCATGCCCGCGCGGGTGAGCCCCTAACCGTTGTCGCCCAATCCAACCGCGAGTGGTTCGTGGCCAAGCCGATCGGCCGTCTAGGCGGTGCTGGTCTCATTCCCGCCGCGTTTGTCGAGATCCGTGACCCGGCGACTGGCAAGCCGATCACGGACGTGGATGGGCTGATTGAGCGCGGCGAACTGCCCCGTGTGGAAGAGTGGAAGCGCCGGACGAGCGAGTACAAGGCGAGCAGTATCCCCCTCGGCGTGCTCGATGATCCGGTTCCGCCGGTCCCAACTCCATCCACGCGTGGTTACTCGCAGGGTCACTTGAGTGGTGCGGGGCTGTCAGAGCAGTCCACCCCACCTGCGTTGGACCCGTCGAGCGGAGCGTCCTCGATGGAGGACTCGCGCAATTCGCAGGACCTCCCGCTCTTGCCGTACGGCCAACTCATCACTGCCTCGGTCCCGTCGTTCCATTTCGAGAGCGAGGAATACTGGTTTAGGATCAACGCCCGCTACGCACCGTACCCGCCTCACGACCGCGCACCCGCCCCACCCATACGCGAGCTCGTACTGTACCGAGTGTACGACGACTTTTACGAGTTCCAGATTGCACTGCTAGATGCCCTCCCCGTCGAGGCCGGACGTCAGACGCCCGGTGGCACTCCGATCCCCACGCCTGGCCCGGATGAGCCCCCGCCAGATCGATTGTTGCCGTACATGCCCGGCCCACTGAACTATGTGGATGACTCAATTACGACTATCCGATGCAAAGAACTGGACGAATACTTGGGCAATTTGTGTGATTTGAATGCGCGTGGGGCGACTCACGTGCTCGCCCATCCGCTCGTGCGGCGGTTCTTTTCGCCTCGGGTGGGGGACACGATGGATGAAGTACAGGTCGAAGCAGCTCCGGGCCAGGCGTATAGCGATGGGCAGACGGTTGGGGATCAGACCGAGGCTATTTCGAACCAGCTTGCCCAGATGGGAGTTCACGACCGCACGTCGGGATACCAGGCCTCGGCCCACACGCGCACCCATTCACGATCCCACTCACGTGCGCAAAGCCAGAGCCATAGTCGGAGCCAGAGCCAGGCAGGGCGATACTCCGAGTACGAGGCTGCCGGTCAGCTCATGAGCCCACCTTTGCCCACCGCGTCTTCTGGAGGGACAAGCACTGGCGGGAATCCCAATCCGGCTTTCATCAAAGTCAAGATCTTCCACCGCTCGACAGACGACCTGATCGCGATTCGGGTACCCCCGAACGTGACGCACAAGCAGCTAATGACCAAGGTGAGCCAGGCACGGTGAATTTAGAGATGAGGTATTGACGTATTCAACAGGTCCGAGAACGGTTAGACCGGGATGTGGCCAAGTTGCAGTATCGGGACAGTATGCGTGGGCGTGGAGAGGATGGTTTTATAGAACTTGTTGGAGACGAGGCGCTGCGGGAGTGGATACGCGCCTCGGACAAGCTGGTGTTGTTTGCTGACTGAGTCCTGGTGAGCTGCGATTTTTCCATATCGAGTGACGCGTTCTGATTGGATCTCAGTTTGTCCCTTGTGGAGTTATTTAAACACTCGCTTTGTGTGAGATCATTTTATTCCCTTTGCAACGAGGGCTTTGAACTTTTGGTGCTTTTTCCGACTTACTCTTTGGTACTGTGATTGTTTGAGTGTAATGGTGATTTGGTGTGAATCTATTGATATTCGAGCTCTGTGCATGGTGGCGATAGTAACAACGATAGGCCACTAATCGCTCGAGGACAACTGCATTAGGCACGTACGATGTTCGTGTCGACCAGGTATCCATGCCAGCAACTACGTCATGTTTAACCCGATTCGGATGGTTCCTAGGCGTTAGCCTCTGGTCGCTGGCTATATGCGCGCAGGGCTAGACCTGGTTCTGCTGCTGGCTAGGGGAAACTGGGGCGAGTGTCAGAATGATGACGAACTAGCATGGTGCTGGTGGTGTGCCCCACGTCATCGATGGTAAGCGGATGCTCCAAGCTGGAGGGGAGGAGCATGGGTTGCCTCATTCACTCTGGGCCGAGCGCCGACCGGATTTGTTGGGCTAGTGGCAAGTCCGTGTGCATTAGACAGCTAGACCATATGTAAAAGACTTTTGGACAGAGTGCAGGTACTAAGAATACAGCGGGATGTACGAGAAAAGCGTATCGCACACATATAAAAAAAAACGGGTGTCATCAAAGCGAAAGAGTAGAACCGGTCGTAAAAGGGGACTCAGAGTGATGCGTCAACGCAGGTTTTGCTGAGCTCCTCGCACTCGAGGACGAGCGTACGAATGGGCGCCGCGGCGTCCTCGGCAGCAGACAACAAGTCCCGGAACCGAGCATCGCAGTGCGCGGGGATAGGGTCGTCGCAGCTTCGAACGGCCCGCCCGAATACCTCGGCAAGCGCCTGTAACCTCGCTCTCGCAGCAGCAGTCGGCACGCGGGGTTCGTTGGCTGCGGAGCCCCCCAGGGATTGAAGCGGCTGGGAGACCGGTATGGGGGGAGAGGGCGGCCCTCCGTATCCGTTGCTTGTATAGGCGCGAGGGGGATGGGGAGCGCCTGAGGGGGGTTGGGCGAGCGACGTAGCGAGATGGCGGAGCGAGTCGAGCTCTTGGCGAGCCTCCTCGAGCTGGTGGCGTGTAATGTGCAACGACCGCTCGAGATTCGCGATGTAGTCTGTCCGAAAACCGCATACAGTCAGTTTTGCGTAGTTCGTCGGTTAGCCAGCAAGGCAAGTGTGCCCAAGCGCACCTTTGCGACGCTCGCGGTGTCTGCGTGCAGCGAGTTTGTTCCGTTCAAGGAAATCACGCCGGGCTTCGTCGTCATCGCGCACAGAAGACGTTTTCGCCACGGGCGACGAAGTCGTCGCGCTATTCGATGGTGTAGGTGGACTAGGGGATTGCTTGGAGCGGCGGCGGCGGGCAGGCGAGATTCGATATTATCCATGGTCGACGAGTACGGTATCACAAGTAGCGTTCGAGCGTCAGCAGGGGTGCGTAAGAAACACAAACACCGGGCTAGATGGCCCCGCTACTTTTGACGACCCGAGCACACGCATGACGCATATTCGTGCAAATTCATGACATCACCGATCTGGGGCTCTCACCCTCTTGTCGTGGGGGACTCAAAGGCTCTGCCTTTGTGGGTTGGACTAGAACCAGCTTTTCTCCGCAGTTGCCCTTTTTATTTGTGTTGTCTTCTCCCTGCTATCGAATTTGGAGCACAAAAAACGAATTTCCGCTCCCAGGCTGACATCGAGTATTCACGACCAAGTAATTCAATACGTTACAAACCCTCGATTGCTTACTTTTGCTTTGCTGGCAAACGTCACTATGCGCTGCATGACATCATTCTCACATGCTACTTTCTCCCCGACACTGTTCCGCTCCCTCTTAAATCCCTCCAGTTGCATCTCCTCAAAGCCGTTCCAACAGCTTAGTCTAGTCACGTGGCTGCTCGGGATGCGAGTAGACTTATCCACTCTGGTCTTGGGAGCACATGCGCGCCACAATGCGATTCTGGGTGCCACTATGCGTCAGATTTCACATTGGTTGTTAGATTGACCGAGTTGTTCAGCATTCGGTCGAGAATGCTCTTGACTCTGAACCTGGCCATTCTGAGATAAACCCGATCTATGATCAGTCCCCTTTGCTTTTTCTGATGATCGGTGCAGATCAAGGCCGCGTTGCATAGAAGTTTAGAATTATGCAGATCCCAGGTCGCCAGGTAGGTGTACATTAACGGTTCTAGACTGAAGGCTTATCGCTCACTGGTACACCCGCAACGAGGCTATATCCCAGTATGCATCTTTGAACGCTGCCGGGTTGTTGTTGACATAGTCTGTACGATCGCAATAAACGTTGGCGTCTGGATCGATCGGATCGTTGGTCGAGGATTACTCACCGACGCAAGTGCTGGGGCATCCAGACCCCGCATACACATCCGAGTTACCAGCCCAATCGCCGCAAAAGGTCAAGTTGATGATAATGTTCTCTGGTCCAAAGTGGCTTGGAATATCACAACTCGTGTTTACAAACGAGGCAAACGGCGTGCCAAACGTGCTCGTGTTGAGAGACGAAGCACCCGATTTAACCCCCGCTGGGACGGTTGCACTGTTTCGTGGCCAGAACCACACTTTGATGTAGGTAGAGGTGCGTTCCATCGCGTACCAGCCTCCGCCGTTGGCATTGAACGAGGGTCCATACGAGTTTGTTGTGGGTGCCTGAACACCACACCCAGAGTTGCCGTTGACTTGCCAGTTGCAGTCGAGATTGGTTGAGTGTCTATCAAAGGAGCCCGAGTTAAAAATGGCAAGAAGAAGATAAGGAATTGGATCGCACCCGGTCTGGTCACGAGTGGCGGGTTGAGAGCATCCTGCAGTGGTGTGTAGCGTTGCAGCATTGGGTGCTTGGTCATTGACACCTTCGATGATGTCTATCTCGCCTTGAGAAGGCCAGTTGTTAGTATCCGTGGTCCTTTTAATCCATTGAGAATCTGTTTGAATGAACATTCCAGATGAATAGACTCACCAGTACGCGGGCCACGAGCCACATCCTTGTGGCATGTGACGAACGTCCATGATCTCAAGGTGAGTGGACCATTGCTTTTTGCTCTGAATGCGAACCGAGTTACGGCCCGGACCATAAGTAGAGAGTGTTGTTTTGTAGTCTGCACGCATGACAAACGAGTTGCCGGATGCGTAGGTCAAGTTTTGGCTGATCGCGGTGGTTTGGTCGACATAGCTTTTACAGCGCGTGTTAGTGTGCGGTGAGTAGGAGATGAAGAGAAGCTCGTACTTGACACGCCCATGAGTAGGATCGGCAATAGCAATGTGGTCGAAGCCGGTGAGGAAGGAGCTTCCAACAAAACTGTCAGAGACTGTGTAGGTGGCGGCCTGGGCCAAGAGAGGCGGCTGCGGCGGCAGCAACCAATGAAAAGGCAAACATCGCAAAGTGCGCGAGAAGAGTGTGTAGAGGGGTTTAGATTTGGTTGGTGTAGGTTATTGGCGTCATTTTCCCGCATTTATAGCCAAAATCAATGGATATATGGCGGGAAGGGAAGCAGCTCGCGTCGTGAGCGCATTTAAGCGAGGTTTCGTTTCGAGTTGGCCGAGGTTGACGAAAGAAGCTGGATTGTAGGTAGGTGTTTCGTTGAGAAAGCTTGATTTTATCTAAAGCACATTGGACTGTAAATGCTTTATCCAAGCAGGTATTATTGCGCATAGAGTACTGTGTCGCCCGGACAGCGTAGAGCGTTGCTCAGTGCAGCTTACAAGAGAGCACTGAACCAAATACGGGGGAAGGAAAACCATGCGTGATAAGCAAGCGGTCGCATGTGGAATAGTTAATTAGAAGTGCATGATGTGTTGATGCGAAGGCGGGCCGAGGGGTATCGCATGGCCGACAAGCATTACCCGAGCCTGGCGACGATACGCGCCCCGTGATCGCCGAAATGGCACACGAGTACGCGAGTGATCGTTATGGAACGGAAAATAGAGCCATCTCAAATGTCTATAGACATGATTATCTGGGTATGGGTGTGTGCCATACGTAGCAACCAGCCCAGCATAAGAGCTGAGGATTGCGAATTGGGCTGTGCAGCGGCGCTTGTTTGAGATTGTGGGGACTGTTGACTCTTCTGTAGAGCCGACCACCGATGTCCGAGCCCGACCTTCATGCCTGCCTCTCTGCCTCAGCTCCCAATGACGAAAACACCGCGAAAAACAAAGAAGATAACATCGAGGAGACTGCAGAGGAGATAGTGGAGGAGGCAAGGCATAGGAATGAGAACGGGAGCGGGAATGAAGCCCAGTCGGAGGAGATCGCGGCTTATTTTAAACTCGAGTCGGCACTGTTCACGTACTATTGCCAGACGCTGGTCGTGACCATTGGGCGCCGACCACCTGCGCCTGCGCGGACGGGAGAAGGAGGCGGGAGCGGGAGTGGCGCGGTGGGAGGGGGGGATGCAGACGGCCCATCACCTCCTTCACATGAGATTCTCACCCTCGCCGGGCCGTCTAACCCTCCATTATCGGAACCAGCCGGATCGGGCACGGGTACTCTGGGTCCAGTGGTCGATGTCGACCTGGGTCAGCTCAAGTCGGTTTCGCGTTTGCATGCTCGGATTGAATACGATGAAAACGAGGCATGTTTTGTGCTTGCTGTCATTGGAAGGAATGGCGCTTGGGTTGATGGCGACTGGTATGGAGCTGGTAGGAGAGCTCCTCTTACTGCTCGGTGAGTTTACTGGCCAACTCCTCTCGATATTTTGCTGAGTGATCACTAGATCTCGAATCCAAATAGCAACACGCGTATTCTACTTTGTTCTACCTGATACGGCACCCCCACCATCCCCCTCTCCTTCTTCTCGATGCTCAAACCACTTCCATTCTCGCTCTCGTAGCCGCTCTCGGTCACGATCCCGCACCGTCTCGCTCGTCAGAACGACAACACCCCCACGTCAGAGGTCTCCGTCGGTTGACATCATGTCTTCGGCCGATTCTGGCGACGATACCCAGTGGGTTGAACCCGAACCGGAGCGACAGCCTCCCCGGGGCAGGCCTGCGAGGAAAGCTCCAAGACGAACTGGGATCGGGAAAGGAAAGGGGAAGGAGGAGCAGGCCGAAGCAGAGGCTGCACCAGCGAAGGGCAAGGCTGGAAAGGGCAAAGGCAAGGGTAAAGGTCAGTTACTGTTCGCATGGTTGATTGCGTCTTCTAATGCGTCATAGCTACATCTGTCTCTCGGGACGCAAAGCGCAAACAGCCCGATCGGAACCTTCAACCTCAAAGCCAGCAGCATCCAAATCCACAGCTACAGCGTCCAAGTCTACTAATGCGGCCTCCAAGGGCACGACCGCTGCGCTCAAAACAACCTCTTCACACCTTCCGACGCCCAATTCCGAGTCAGAGCCAGCTCCAGTACGCCCTCCTATCACATTTGCGACACATTGCTATCACGCGATCAAAGCGTTGGGCGGGCGGGCAACGTTGTCAGAAATTTGCCAATGGATGAGGGACAAGTACGAATGGTTCACCTCCGCAGAAGGGCTGGCTACGAAGTGGGAGGTGGGCATTTTACAACCTACTGTGAACGTTGACCTAATGTCTTGGCAGTCATCTGTTCGCCATAACCTCTCATCTAATAAAGCATTCGTGTCGCACAAGCGCGGCGAGGGAGAAAAGGGCAAAGGTTTCTATTGGGCGTTCGATCCCGCATGCGAGGCCTCGTTCTTGGAGCGAGAAAGGCGAGTTCGACCCGTGGCCAACCCGGCTACGTCAGCCCAGTCTCAGCCCCCTCCGTCTGCACCACTTGCTGACGAAGGGACAGACGTGTCCATTGATGTCGAAGCCGAGGAGGATGAGGTTAAAGGCACCGGTCCACCAAAACGGATAGATCCATCAACAATCATCGACGAGACCAAGCGAAGGCGAGCGGAGAAGGAAGAGCGAAGGAGGCTCAAGGCAGAGAAGCGCGAGAGAAGAGAACGGAGGGAGAAGGAAAGGGCGATGAAAGCTGCAAAGCGTCTTGCGGCTACGAACCCAGCTATTGCTGCTGCCGTGCCGGGTCAGCCGCCACATCCATTTTTCTTCCCGCCCTATGGTCAACCATACCCATTTGCGCCATTTGCGCCTCCGCAGGATGGTCAAGATGGCTCGAACCCAGCTCCAACGTTCATGGTTAAAGGACCAGATGGACAGATGGTGCCAATGGCTATGCCTCCTCCATACATGGTTCCCGGTCCAGACGGACAGATGGTGCCGATGCCAGTGCCACCTTACATGATGGGTATGCCCATTCCTGGCTCGAGTGGAGGTGGAAAGGACGGAAAGCCCGAGGTCGCGCAACCGCCAACATTCATGGTCAAAGGTCCCGATGGCCAGATGATACCTGCACCCGTACCTGCGCCAGGTCCATATGGTTTCCCTCCGTATGGATATCCGTATTATCTACCACAGGGACCGTATTGGATGCCTTACGCGCCGGGGGAAGGAAAAGCTGGTGGAAGCGCTAGTGCCCAGAGGGAGCAAATTGCAATAGACCCAGCCATCAAGCAGGAAGATACGAGTGGAGGAACGCTGGATCGTGATGAGGAAAAGACAGTGAGCCCGCAACCTGTGCCACCATGGGGCATGATGCCATTCCCGGTCCCGCGTCCCGGAATCGTGGTGACCTCGCCTCCGCTGCCAGGTGCTCCACCTTCCGGGATAGTGGGTATGCCGCTTCCGTCTGGGCATTCTGGATCTGGAGCTGGTTCGAGCAGTAGCGGCGGGAGTGGAGGGATGCCACCAGCTGCTTCGCAGGTTGCGGCCTTGACAGTCGCCGCACCGACACCTGCATCTGCACCTGTGTCTACGCTGTTGGCATCACCTACAGTATCGGGGACTCCTGTCGTTGCTGGAACACCCGCTCCCGCACCAACGTCGATTCATGCATCACCCTCAACCTCGATATCCTCTCTGGCTCCCATTTCCACTCCATCCATACCAACATCCGTCCCACCATCATCTGTCTCTAATACCCCAGCTCCGCTGATATCTTCTGCTGTGACTACTCCCCTGGTACCTGCGCCTGCGCCCACATCCACACCAGCGCCTACCTCTGTCTCTCATAGCACATCGACACCAGCACCTCTGGCTACACCAGCTGGATTAGCAAAACTCTCGATCCCAATTGAAGTTGCAGCCCCGCCCGAGTCGTATGTACCTCCATCCGGAGGGCAGGCCCCGTCATACATGGTATTGCATGAAGGCAAGCTATGGTTGTCACCCGAAGTATTTGGGAATCTGAGCAAGGAGCGATTGGAGGACCTGAGGATGTTAGGTGCGCGAGAGGTGAGTCTCTAACCGAATAATTGTTTCGTTGCGCCAAAATCACCTTGGGATTGGGCTTACAAACAGCACTTGGCTGTGCGTGGCATGTGGTTGGTTTATGTTGATGTGGTTATTCTGGGAACGTCACATGCCTAATCTTACGCGTGAAACTGCATCATCGCCAGCACTTGGCTATTTAGCGTCTTCCTCTTCTACTTGTTACCACCCTCTTCCCCCTTGTCTGACATACTGCTTCTTTGTGACAGGTAATCAACAAGCTTCAACCGGATATTGTTCAGTATCTCAAGAGCAAGATGCGTTCTGGTGCACGGGGGCGCGGGAGGGGACGCGGCCGCGGTGGCGGGGCGAGTGGAACGGCGAGGCCGACCGCGAGTGTGTCACCTGCGCCCGGAAGTGAGGCTGTTTCTGGAGCTGTAGTGAAGGGCCCTGGCACACCTGCTGTTGTGCCAGGCTCTGCATCCCCTGCTATCGCATCAAGTTCTGATGCTTCTACCACCACTGTGGCCGTATCTATATCTACTAGGACGAACGGAATGACGTTGGAGCCGACTAGCAACGGCGATCTGGGTTCTGGGCCTCTTGGCGTAGGTTCATCTATCGATGTTCTTCCTGGACCGAGTTCCGTAGCTGTTTCATTGGACGAGAAGACTCATGGAATCGTTCGCCCCAGAGAGGAAGATGAGGAAGCGGCACCTGAGCCCAAACGGCCGAAACCGGACGCCCAGACGGTTCCGGCGTGACCTGGTCTCCGGCGTGGACTCATCTCGAAGATCAGCTCTCGCCTCTTGTTTTGTCGCTATGCTGTGATTAGACTTTTTCTTTTGGTCTCGGGTGCGGTTTCACTTGCTCGCACCGATTGGGCATTCAGGATTTATGTATGTATAAGGTATACCTGGTGATGTATGTTAGGTTGAAGAGATATACTCTACTAATTTGGCGTGATTGTTGCCGGCGGCGCTCGGGCATGTGCCGGTCGATCTTTCGATTGGCATCAAAAAACTTCCTGATCAGTCCAAGAAAGAATTTCGGATGTAGCGTCGTCATTTACTTTGGTTACGTATCTAATAGCTACTACTACGTCCGACCGCAACAAATGTACGGGTTGCCAACGGAATACGAGCCTCGGGGTACTTGAAGAGCCCTTTGAACGACGACGGGGTCACTCTCCAAAAAGCCCTTAGTCTGGCGACTGCATCGACTGCAGCGCCGAGAGAAATGCGTCATTTACAGTAGGTGTGGGGTTAGAACGCCGAGATCTGTACCATTACTGGTAAGTGATTCCTATGATCCCGGTTCGCGTAACGCTGCATTTCTTTTTAAAGTATAGAACACACACCTGCTGCCTGCTGAGGCCGGCCTCGGCTGCCGTGGTGAGTAGGGTCGTTCAAGTGACGTCCTATGCTGACCGAATGCGGCTGATTTGGGCGGCATCGCGGTGGCGATTATTGTTACTTGACTCAGCGTCTCGCCTCGACTCCTTCCGCCTCCACCCTTCCCACGCAACTTATTTAAACCCGCAGGCCGGTTGTACGCCCCTCCGTGTCCCCTTCCTCGTTTAAGGTTCTCCCTCCTTGCCCTTGGGTCTCACCGTCCCTGCAGGTCTCTGCGGCTTATCCCTACTTTGATACCAGCAGACCAGCACTTTCCGAACGATGAGGTTCCATACGAGCGCTCTGCTTGGAGCTCTCGCCGTGGTGGCCGCTGCGGCCGCCACAAGCCCAGACATGGCCGATGCCGGGCTCGTCGCCCGGAATCCCATGCCCGAGCTCGCGATACGCATATCCCTGAAGCCGCGCCATGGGGATGACGAGCACGACTCACATGCTCCGTCCACGAATGGCTCTTCGCACGTTATGGCTTCTGGACACGGGCACGGACACGCCGCACCGATGCTCGAGCTGAACGAGACAGCCATCCTCGAAAAGTTCGGCCCTGATCCTCTCTCGTACTATGCCCACGACTTCCAGCTCGAGGGCGCAGAGCACAAGCTCGGGGGCTTGATGGTTTTCCATATCGTGGTTATGAGTTTGGCGTTCTTTGTGGTCCTCCCACTTGGTAAGTCAGCTGCGCCTTCGGCCCCCAACCCGAACGATCCGACTCACACACCTGTCGCAGCCATCGTTCTCAGGTCTGCAAAGCACAAGGCTCACAAGGTTGTCAACACTGTCTTTCTTGTGATGACGACGATTGGATTCTTCTCTGGCGCAGCGTACAAGAAGCTCAGCCCCAACTTGTGAGTTTTCCCACGCATGTGTTCTTTGCATCGCCACCTGCGCTTGTTTTCTGAACCGATCAATTTCTGATGCGTTTGGCCTCACAGGTATGAGGGATCGAGCCACGGCGCGGTTGGAAATGTGCTCCTCCTGCTCGTCAATGTCATTGGCATTATCGACGCGCTTCCGCTCATCCGCCGACTCTATGACTTTGTGCGTGGAGGGCCTGCCGAATGGACTCCGTCACGATTGTATCATTTTGTCTTGTGTGGGCGAGAGGAAGAACCGAGGCGATGGATGGATGATAATGAAGAAGAAATCAAGCTCACTGCCGATCCCGAAGAGATTCAGCACTCGCCCATCGAGCCAGCCAACCCGGAGCATGCTCAACAGGTACACAATGGCCTTAGTATGCTTCGCTTTAACACGGCGTCTGCCTGGGTGAACCAGGGCGAGTCTAGCACCTCCACACCCTCCCGCCACTCGCGTGAGTTTAGCCAGCAAAACGGCTCGCCTCTGTCCCGCCACTCGATTGGATCCGAGGCGACGCTTCACGACTTGGGGTCGCCCTCGCGATCTTGGCCGATGTTCTCGTCTCCCAAGCTGTCGATGCACGAGGTAACGAGCAAGCGGGGCTGGAATGCCTGGCTCGACTGGACCGCAGATTGGGCATTTAATATTGCGGAGCGTATTATGATCCCATTTGCTTGGGGTGTCGCACTCACTGGGGGGGCCGTGTACACTGGAATTTGCCGAGGGGGCTACTTGAACGGCTGCCTCGCCCACTTTATTAGTACGTGCTGCCGCCCGCGCGCCACCTCCACTCGCTGACCTTGAGATTTAGAGGGCTCCATTTTCTTCTGGTATGGCATACTCACCTGGGCGCGATACCTCGGAGCATGGTCTGACCGCGGCTGGGCTTGGAACCGTACAACCACCAAGCGTGTTTCGGCTGAGATGGTCGAGTCATTTATCATCGCTCTCTACGGTGCGACCAATACCTGGATGGAGCGATTTGGCGCCAAGCCAGGCGATCCATACACCACCAAGGAAATCCAGCATATCAGCATTGCCGTCATGTAAGTCGTTTGGATTCGGCCGATTAAATTTGAATTATATTGACCGGCTGGCCGTGATAGGTTCTGGTTTGCTGGACTCGTCGGAATGGCTCTTGAGTCGTCTGCTTTCCGTCGTTTGCTTGGAAATACCTCCCTCGTTGGCAACCCTGGTAGCCGAGGTCAACCCGTTACTGAACCCCCAAGCTATAGCGGCAGTTTCAATCCTTTCCCGGCGCTCGTGATTGGTATCACCGGTGCCGCCATGAGCGCGCACCACCAAAACTATGTTTTCCAAGTCCAGGTTCATGAGCTATGGGGCAACTTGCTCACCGCGTTTGCTGTCACACGATGCCTGACCTACTTTTTCGTCTGGTTGCGCCCGGCACGCTCGATTTTACCCTCGAGGCCGCCGACAGAGGCTCTTGCGGCCTTTTTCTTGAGCACGGGTGGCCTCGCATTCATCTCGAGCTCGGAGCCAATAACCTTTGCTGCGATGCGAAATGGACATGGTGAGTTGCCGCATAAGTGGGAAATCAATACAATTAGCTGACTATTTGGTATAGATGACATCATGATGTTCCTGAACGCAATTGTCGCGATCGTGTGCTTTGCGTACGCGCTCAACCTGTCTGTTCTCGCGATCAAGGGCTGGGCAGTCGCACGCGGCGAGCTCGCGGAAGCCGTGTCTCATGAAAGGGAACTGGCGTAAATTTTATCTTATTCTCCCTTACATGTATCCTTTCCTTTTCTCAGCTTTCAGCTTCCAGCCCCTGGGTTCCAAACTGTGTTTTTATTAGCAACCTGTGCGCTATGACTTTGTGATGAATTTACGGATCTCTTTTGTATTTTGACGACACTGCATTAGATAGTTTTATAATTTTAATCCTTTAGTTTGCATTGAATGTATTTCGTGAGTGAAAGGCCAGGTTGGTGTGAGATGTACAGGACGAACGGGGATGCAAAACACATGCATGCTGGGGTGACAGACGGGACACATGTCTGAAATATTTAGCAACCCCTTTACGCTCGTGCGTGGGTGTTTTAAGCACAGGTTAGACGATTATTGACGCCAAGTAAGCACGGCATAGTGTTCAGGCGGCCTCTATCTACCTTAAACAGCCCTCTACTTGACGCAAAAATCAAATCCTTGGGCTTCGAATTGAAGATTTGGATGACATCATCAAGTCGCCATCACTCGACTTCCAGGATGCTCCAACCGACGCGCCTACAGAAGTTGAATGTCGATCCTCCTCGCTTAGATATCGCCCGCCATCGGAAGCACTATGGCGTGATATAAATTATAAGAGGCTGATGTTGTGGACCCCCTACAAGGATCTTCGACGATGCAACTCGCTGCTCCTGTGTTGGTGTCGGTTATACTAGCGGCGTGTGCGGTCGCAGCACCGACCATCAATATCCCCCCCGAGCTTGCCGGGAGGAACTCGTCAAGTTTTGGAAACATGGGGCAGTTGCGACAGAGGTCAAGCAATGCTCCGATCTGGGTGTCGAACTTATGAAAAAAGGAGGAAATGCGGCTGACGCCGTAAGTAGATGGAATTACTCATCCATTAAGTATGAAACTTATCAAAACGACGGCTGGTACTACAAATGATAGATGATTGGGGCACAGTTGTGTGTCGGAACTGTTGCAGCTTACCACTCGGGCATCGGAGGAGGTAGTTCCATCGCCGATCACATATTATATCGCAAACTCACAGTTTTCACCAATATCTAGGAGGGTTCATGCTTATCCGTACGCCTGATGGGAAGTATGAGACCGTACGTTTGTTTCGTCTCAGCTCTGTTCATAATTCACTATTTATAGATCGACTTCCGCGAAGTTGCTCCAGGGGCGGCAACTGAGCTCATGTATGTCAACAAGACTGGTTCGCCCTCACAAGTTGGAGGTCTAGCAGTTGCTGTACCTGGCGAACTACGCGGTTTCGAGCTGCTGCATAAGCGTCACGGAAAGCTGCCCTGGAGGAAAATATTCGAACCTGTTATCGAAGTTGCGAAAAGGTGTGTGTAGAACTTTCCAACATTTAAATAAAGTTAAATTAAATCGCGTAACTTAGCTTCAACGTGTCAAGGGAGCTCGGGAAGGTTTTGGCTGGGAACCTTACGTGAGTTCTTTCGTAAATTTCGATAGGGTTAAGCGTCAGATGCATGTGTGTGGTTGTTGCAGGTACATCACTCGAGATCCGACTTGGGCGGCTGTTTATGCTCCCAACGGGACCGTGGCCGTTGCCGGGCAAACTATCCACCGCCCCACATACGCCAAGACACTTCAGCGGATCGCGGATGAGGGTAAAAGCGTTTTCGATTTGCAAGAGAGAGTGAAGTCTGATTGTCTGCCTTGTAGGCGTCGACGTTTTTTATACAGGATCCATTGCCAGAACTCTGTGGCAAAAGCGCAGGCAAACGGCGGTATCATCACGCTGAAAGACCTCAAAGGCAAAGGACATAAGCTTGTTATATTATTCGCTGCTCACTTTTACGATCAGAGTACAAAGCTATCATTCGGAAGCCGGTGCAGATAGTGAGTATATTGCGTCTAAGAAGGTAACTATAGCCAATCATTTGGGGTTTTAACAGAGATACAGGAACTACACACTCACCTCATGCCCGGCCCCGTCATCCGGAATCATTGCACTTTCGGCGATGAATATCCTTGAGAATTTCGATATCTCCAACTCTTCGAACATCAACAAAACTACACATTTGCTAGACGAGGCAATCAAATTTGCATGTAAGCCGACATTTCTTTCCCATCCACAAGAGCCGGTGAAGTACTAACAGTGTCTTGGATTTAATTCAGACGGCCAACGCATGAGCCTTGGGGACCCAGCATTCATCTCTAACGTGACTTCGCTTGAAACATTCTACCTTAAGAAGACAACATCGAAGCAGTTGGCTGAGAAAATATCGCCTGATACCACATTCTCCGCATCTTATTATAACCCTGGCAACTATACTGCACAGAGAGAGTTGGGAACTTCGCATCTTGTTACAGCCGACTCGTCTGGGTGGTAGTTTCGTTGACCAGCACAGTCAACTATTACTTTGGAAGCCAATTGATGACAGAAGATGGTGTCATCTTGAATGACGAAATGGTCAGTAATTATCTAATATTTCATGGAGTGACTGCTGAGATTATCTATACTCCAGGACGATTTCAGTACGCCAGGAACTTCGAATGGCTTTGGATACATCGCAACACCCGCCAACTACATCCAGCCTACAAACGTCCACTTTCTTCAATCAGTCCGACAATTGTGGAAGACAACAAGGGGAATTTCCACTTTGCAACTGGCGTAGCAGGGGGATCGCGAATCAGTACGTAGAGGGAAACGGCGAAATAACACTAGCTGACGGAAATACCGCTGATAGTTACTGCTACCCTGCAGTCCCTATGGCATGTAATTGATCAAGGGATGGATGCACAGAGCGCAATCAATGCGCCTCGGATGCACGACCAGATTGTCCCTCTCACCACCACGTTAGTCACTTGTGACCATCTATCATGCCCCTAACTCACAAACCCCAAATGTCAAACAGTTTTGAGTATACATACGATAACTCTACTATGTACGTCTGTTAGCGATATTTAAACCAGACGCATTCTGAATCAATGAACAGCGCATATATGGCGGCTGGGTCACAACGTCAGTTGGGTGGCGCCGGGTCAAAGCGTTGTCCAAGGAATATCCCGAGGCTCTAACGGAGTAAGTCGTTTACGCGCATTCATAGTTGATGAAACTGAGTACCTGAGAAGATTTTCGTTGCTGCGAGCGATCCTCGAAAACTGGACTCGGGGTCTGCTGTCTACTAATCGTGTGAACACAATGTAGTTGAGCTATTAATCCAAGACCGAGGATGTACATTTATGGTGCGCGCGAATGGATGTAAGGATCAATTCGTACAGCTTTACGTTGGAGTCTAGCTACAGGGGTCTACTCGGCCTCATGGTGTAGGACTCGCCCTAATGATAGCCGAGTAAACTTTGTCGAGTCCTGGCACTAGGATATGCTCCCAACATGTCAGGATCGACCTTGACGAGGCTAATGTGCTGAACAAAGCACTCGACCAACAGAGAGGGGATTTCAAGCAGGACGTGAGGTCGGGTATGGCAGTCCAAGCGGTGGAGTGCCCGGTGCTGACAAAGCGCCGCAAGAGTTCTGGGGCTCGAACGCGCCCCAGGCCTCTCCTTTTGACCTTAGTAGCGACGCTCTCGATTGTTCTGGCGTAGAGATATCCAGCTACGGCTCGCGGTTCAGGGGTAGAGTGGCTCTAAAGGTCGAGTACAAGTACGGTTTGAAGTGCTGTGAGCACTCTCATGGAATGATTGTGGTGCTTGATTGGCCGAGGCAGCAGAGAGCCAAGGGGTGCAACCCACGCGTATTTCCTAGAATCTCACATCGCCAGCCATGCCTGGCTTCCAACGCCCCCCCTTATGTGATACGTCGAGAAACAGTGGACCCGACAACACATAAAATTATGGTCAAACGTTGTTCGTTGATGACGATGCCAAGAGTAAAGGGTGGGTGTTCCAGATATAGACTCCGAGAAGGGAAGCTCTGTGCCCAGGTAAGACCCGAGTCTAGACTTACGAGGGGATTGTTCGTTGGGCTGGACGAAGTGTGAGCGCTATTTGGCTATGGTGACGCAGTTCACCATCGTGAACTCGATATCGATTTTGACTCATATGATCGACATCTCAGGATGGTTAGAAGGTATTGGGAGTCAATCTTAAAAATGCTGAGGCTTGACTAGGGAATTAATTTTGGCAGTGTCTTTACCAACGTTATCCTGCGCAATTCTGAGGGATGACGCGGCGTCTGAGCCAATTCTTTGACCTTCCTCGATGTGCGGTGACAGGCTGCTCCCGAGCATCGGCTTGGACTCCAGCTCCGCATTTTTCAATGCATTGCCAATCAAATTGCGCTATGCCCAGGGGACCTATGTTTAAATGGCATGTATGCGTGCAGGTATCGTGATTTTGGGTGATTTCGGGATCGGGAAAAGAGGATAAACAAGTATACAGAGTTCCCGATGTTGAGTATTGTGGAAGATGCACTCGCTAAACGCGCAGCACAAAAGGCATGGAGCTGGTCAAGGGAGGCTCAAGAGCTGCGGAAGCGGCACATTGCTGGTTGGCACACCAAAAATGGGTGTGCCTCGGCCGATAGGGGCTATGGACGGAACGGGAGCTGCGCAGGGGATACTCGCTACCCGGCGCTGGCCCAAAAGTGCGGGATATTGGTACTCCAGGGGTTTAGCATGGACCATTGTTAGCAGGGTATAAATGAAGGCCACCTGAGCGAGAGAGGAGAATCTCAACCACCTCCCTCCTCCCTCGTTACCCATGCACTCCTCACTGCCCCCTATCCACACATGGACCTTGAGCCCACTCCTGCCCTGACCGTAATTGTCGAATTGTCTGCTGCTGCCACAGCCGCTGGCCCATATGCTGTAGATGAGGTCTGCGTCTCCTGACTTCGCCTACATCTTTGGCTAGGCAAGCCACACGCCCCTCTGGATTTGACCACTGAAGCCTTCCAGCGGTTGCCAACGCATCAGCAGGGCTGTAAGCTCGCCAGTCACGGGCCAGGAGCATATCCTGGGAACATACACGCGGTGGCAGCTGGAACTCAAGCACAGAGTTGTTCGGGCATACTATCCACTCTGGTCTACCAAAGCACCGTAACCATCTCAGCCCCTATATACTATGCGCGTTGGCTGACTGGTGCAACGAGTCTAGTCTCACTAGTTACGTAGCTCCGCCCTCCTGTACTCCCCCCTGAACCGCACTGGACATACTTCGTTCAAGCCCTCCTATATCCATACCAATCGGCCCTCATCCAGCCAAGAATGCAGGTGAGCACTTCACATACATAGATATGAACATACTTCAATAATATTAACCCCTTCAATGTACCAGGTCATTTGATTCGATGCTGGCGTCGACACTAGCCGCCCCCGCTTCTGCCTCATAGCTAGCAGAGGCCGGCACACTCGCTCTTCGCGATTTTCCCTACCTTTCATCGCTCGAGCATCGATCCGCTATTCAATGCCCAGAGGCCAGATGTGATGATTCCGTCGGCGAACAGCATGCTTATACCACGGGTGCGCGCCCGATTTAGTTCTCACAATCCACGTCGAATAGCCCACTGAAATGCTTCTTTCAGTCCCGCCGGAAACTATCTCCATAAATCGAAATTACTCAGAAAAAGATAACAAAAAACAAAAACAAAAAACAGGATGTTCCCTATACTCCCTTATCCGCTTATCATTCTCCATTGATTCTTTGTCTTTTGTTTCTTTTTCTTTCGATTATGTCTCAGCCGCGTCTTTCCAGCTTGTGTAGAAGTGGTTCGCTCCTTCCGACAGGTACGTTCAACCTCTTCTTGCATTCTGCCCCTTGCTGACTCTTCCAAAGTCTCAGCTTCTCCACATATGCGCCGCTCGCCTATAACCCGACCGTCGGTCTGAGGCTCGCTTCATCCTGCGTTGTGTCCAGTTTGGGCGCAACTGCCTTCGCGATGAGCGGTCCGGACCGACGACTCGGCTTGGACAAAACGTCCTCCACTACCTTTCCGTCAAGACCGTACCAGACGCGAGCTCGACCGACGCTGGGAGGCCCTCTGTGCGCCCGGTAGGTCGAGTCCACCGTGCCTAGTGTACGCGGTTGGGTGGTCGGTCGACGCCGAGTGGGAGCTCAATGAACGAGCAGGGCAGAGCGCTAGATCATGCGTCTGCCGAAAGGCGGGCTGCGCTGAAGTGATCCGCGACCAGCTGGCGAGTTCATCGGGCAAGCCTGTGGGTTACAGAAGTCTCGTCGAGCGTCTGACTCGAGCGAGGATGTCACGCGTCTACCTACGTAAGTAGGAGGCTGCCAAAGTGACGAGTGGCTCAACGAGGGAGTGCAACTTGCCAAAATGTTCAGACTATGCTATGCCTTTTGTTATTGGTCGAGTCGTGCTCCATAGAAAGTGAGTGAGCGACCAACGGTCATTCGGGTGCTGACCATTTTGATTACAGGGAGCCATTATGAAGGGCCAGAGTCGCTTGGGCGTTTGGCTCTCCTATGTATAATGCCTGCTTTATAACTCTACTCGATTATCTCAACCGATTTGACATAGTTCGCTTTTCAATTGACAAATATAAATGAACCCTCTGCAATCTCTACGTTTGCTGAAGTGTGCCATCACGGGCCAAGTAAAAACGCACCAGCATAGTGCCAATCGGGGCAGTTAGTCACACCGACTTTCGCATTTTCACCCGGTGTCGATCCTCGCTAAAATAACACCATGCTTATTTGACAAAGTAAGATCGAGGTGCTTGACTTGTACCCACCCTTTCCGTTATACTGGATAAAGCCAGCACCATCCTTGTACTATGAAAAAGCAAGTACCGAAAGATTTGGATTTGTGTGCTTTACGCTGATCAACGACATTTGGGGTGTTTGAACGATAGTCAGGATGACTAAGTCAGTAAAATCCATCAATCTACAACAGCTGAACAAACTTGGTGAGCCGGACCTCGGACTGTTGTATGATCTCTTTAATAGTTGGTTTTCTTCGCTTATGCGATTTAAGATTTATTCAATCAAACCTTCCTACCCCAACTTTGGAGCATTCAGATGTCGCTCAGGTTAGGGACAAGGACGATACATGCGCAATCATTTGTATTTACTAGCAAAGAAACTTGAGGCGCGTCGTCCATGTATACAAGCTAAAATTTCGATTAGACAAAGAGTGATATCCACAGAACCCTGCACTTTTAGATGCCTGAAATTTTGATGACGCGCGAGTCAACTAAGAGAAAGGTCGGGTTCCAATGCTGCTGTCACGACGCAATGAACTTGAATTAGGGTGAGATTTGGTCGAAGTAGATGATACAGATGTTGAGCTGGCGCGCGACGTCGGTCTCGCATCATGCCAGGGTTTGCGTTGATCCCGAGCTGGCGAGCAAATACAGCCAAAACTGAACAACATCAGTATGTATGATCGCTGCGCTTTATATAAGCACATACCATCTATAAGCGATACTACACCCCTGAGGTTTCCTTGCTAAATCTAAGCGGCGAATTCGGCTCTGGCTCGTCTGCCACGAATACACGATGGACATTCGCTAGACGCAAGTTAGTTGTGGTACGATGGTCATCTAGATCAGTATAGTCACTTACTTGCAATCAGCTTTTCGATTGTATACCCAAGGGTGCTTGTTGGCAAGACACTAAAAACTGAAGTGGGGTTTCGATTTCAGCCCGGCTGCTCTGAGATAGAAGAACAAGATACACGAACCAGGATATCTATCTTCACCATCGACCAAGCCGTGTGGGTTCTAAAACGTCCGGTAAATGAATATGAGGGCTCGGATAGCCCTGCCCTTGATGTGAAGAACAACACACCTTGATTTCGGACACGAAAGCTGCCAATTTCATAGCTAGCACGCTCTTCGACTCGCTTGGGATGACTAACTGCCCAATATCTGTCACGGTCACTGCAGACATCAACACTCCTACGTCGGGATCAAACACCGCAATGGAGCTTACGCCCTCTTGCGACATCAGAGTCATGGCATCAAGTACGGTTGAATCAGGTGATGCCGAGACGATGGGTGGGGGTGTGACCACCCCGAGATCGATCAAAGAACTGGCAAGCACTTGGCTGATCACAGGTGAGACGGTCACTATCTCGTGCTGTAGTATTGTGAATTGAGAGAAGAAAAGGGAATAAGCACTGGTTGGACATACATTACTGGCGAAAAATTTCACAAGTGCCCCGTCAGTTATTATGCCCTTGATCTGTTGTTCTGGTCCTTCAACAAGCACTCGATGCGTTCCTCGAGAGAAGATCTCGAGTAGGGTTGTCAACGATGCGTCTTTCCGAAGCACAACCAATGGGTTTTTCTCCGACAAATCTACCGCGGGAAGCGTCAATGATAAAGCGCGATCTGAATTCAAATACGATGAATCCTTACTGCATGCTAATTCAACTGGAACTTCCTTCCGAAGCCGAGCACTGGATACAATTTGTACGATTCGGTCATTTTGCAAGTCTTCCGCAGTGAGATTATTTGCAGTAACTGCTAAATGCATGTATGCATTTGCGTCTCCAAACTACAATACTATAGTGAGATGTCCTAGTTCTGCAAAGTGATAAAACTCACGTCGAACAGTCCAGTACACACAGGCTGAGCACCGCGGACTTGGTCATGATAGCGAGGCACCATGCTGCTTTCTCCAGAAGTACCTGAGGACCCGTGGCTGAGTGGAATGTGAAAAGCTTGGACAGTGTGGCTACCTACCTCACACGCTCGCTCGACCGAAATGCTAGCGTCAACCTCGACGATTGGCTCAATCAGTTCTGTTAGGGGGAAGGTAGAAAAATGATAATTAGTATCGCCTCATCGTCACGGGATTGGACTTACGGGAAATATCTATAGTAGACCATATTGAATCCAGCTCACCCAGTTCCAACGCAGAACCAGGTGCAGTAGGAGGCGGGCTAATATGCTTCGACGCAGAATGTATGGAGCTTACTGAGGCTTGTCGCCGCCGAGTCTCTGACCTCCCCGAAGCGGAACGAGCGATAGCAGCGGCCATGGTACGGAAGATAGGACAGAAGAACGAGGGAAACAGCCTGGAGAGAACCTCGTCTGACAGCTGGATTTATATATTTAGAATCCAACGAGGCTCGATCTGCCAACGCTGGTTGGCGCACGGCAGCATGTAAGCACAGGGAGCCTTGCGTTGCACATGAGATCAGATCCTCCCACGTGCCCATCCTGGCAAGGCAAACCAGACTTCAGCTGGATTGCGTTCTAGACCTTCGCCCAGGAGAGTCGATTCATCAGTCATAACAAACGGTGCTAGGCAATCAACTCCCTATCGATGCTGGCTTGCTTCCACGCATATCAGCCATCTGTATGCATCACCCTCAAATCTTCCGATTAGATGCAACTTTCATCGGATTAGAACGGTCTCGACGCATGAATTAAACTCTCAGTCGTATTCAACACCCTCAAAACGCAAAGTCAATCACACGCAGTTAGCTAAATCTTTTATCTCCCCCACAATCTATAGAGAATATAATGCCTCGATCTTATCACTCAGCCTTCTGCTTGAATCCACGAGTCACGGTGGGGGCTTTGCGCCTCGCCTTCAGTTCCCGAAGGACTGAAACCACGAGTGGCACGGCGATTGGCGCGAACAGTGGCGTGTAGACCGCGTACTTGTGTTCTGCGGGGAAATAGAGCAGCCCGACCATGTTGGGGTTAAAGAAAGCCCTGCTGGCGAGCAGCAAGGAGCGTGCGGAGTGAACGAGAGTTCGGACAGGTTGTGAGGTATTGTGCGCCTTGATAAAAACAAGTGAGCTAGCGCATTGCGCCGTAAAATGATCTGCGCGCACCTGTGCAAGCTCATCCAAGGCACTTAATACATCACTTCGTACAGTTGGTCCAACGGGCATATTTTCGATCTGCCCTACGAGCCCAACGATGCTAGTCAAGGCTTGTACACTGCCTCGAATATTCTCAATGGTACGGCGCCGGAGAAGCGTGTCAAGTTGCCAATCGGTGAGTATTCTTTGAGATGTATCCGTGCGGTCTAATTCAACGGCAACGGATGCAGGGAGGGTCGGAATACCGAGGAGTCCTTCGAGCTGCTTTCTGAAGAGATGAAAAGCTGGCTTGAGATGCTGAGAGCCAGCACTATGTTCGCTGTCCCTTGTGTCTGTGGGTTGAAGATGGCAATCCCACCCCATGGGCACCAAGAACGAGTTAAACTGCGAGACCGCACCTATGGGTTGTTTTAGTGAGCGTATTGGAAAAATTATCTAACCACATATGATTACCATGAGCGTCTTGGATGTACAAAGGCCGTCGCCGAGCCGAGGGAACATATAGCACAAAATGTAGTACAGGGTCGTTTGAGACGCTTGAAGCTTTAAATACTCAGAAAAACATTCATGCGAGAAGTTAAAAAGCTCACAAAGCGTCCACTCGGCAGAGTTAACAAAGATAGTAAGCTGCTCCTGATTAAGAGCGTAGCCGTCATTGACAGCGATAGGTTCGGATGTAAGGGGCGCATAAAACTGAACCTGACTTTCTATAGTAAAGTTATGGAGTACGCCAAGTTCGTCCAACGTAGGTTGTAAGTATTCTAGAGACATCATTGGTTATGGGTATACGTGGGTCAGGTGGTGCGGCTTACCTTTGATGGCCTCGTTGACTAACCAACCTGCAACGCTCCTCCATCGGAAGCGTCCTCGTTGAGTAAAGAGAATGCAAGTCGATAACGTGGTGAATATTGGGCCACCCGAAGCTCAGTGCGCTGGATTGGGGGTGTTAAAAAGTCGCTCAGTGACGACACAACTTTGTCTACAAGTGGTTCTGCGGGGGGTCGAGTGAGACGGGCCTTATGAAGTGCGAATAACTTACGATCGCAGCCACTGCGACTATACACGTCAAACGACCGAGTATAAACGACCGTAGGGTCATCTTCGTATCCCTGCCGAACTGTAACTTGGTACGTAGTCGCCAACTCACTCGGCTAGAGTGAAACTCGGTAACTTTTCAATACTGAGGAAAGGCGACTAACCTGAAAGGCACCAGAGGCCCCTATCCTAACGGCAAGCGCGTCCCAAGCGTCTCCCCTCTCTACAGCCTTCTTCTATCCCAGTCGGCTTGAACCTTGTTGGCAAAAGCGGGCGCGTCACACAGCCCATCAAGAATTTGTACGTTCACATTGAGAGGTATGCGAAGCTATTAAACGCGAAATTTAATTATAAGGATATTGGGAAGCACCATAACCTACTGATTGAGAGCCAGCATTTTTAACTTGTGCAGCTGGCAATGGGAGCCTTTCAACTGTCGTCAATGTCCACCAAACTGGCAGACCCACCAGGACAACGGCCCAATAAGATAATATTATCTTAAAGCGGCCCTTATCATGAGGGTACGTCTGTATTGGGTGAGAGTCGGGGGATGGCGTGGTAGGTTGAGACATAACATGCCAATTGCCAATTGGCTGGCGGGGCGTATTTGGCTTGTATGAGCAACTTTGATGTAATCATCCGAGCGACCATGGCCACGGATATCTTACCTCCGTTCCCGGTGTATGAACTGAAAGAATCTGTCCCCACTGAGAGATTTAACTTCATATCCGCCAAGGTTGCCCAGAAGCTCGCCTCTATCATCACACTTCAAACAAAGTCTGGCAAATCTGTAGATGTACAACCTTTGGCCGGGTTCCTATCAAGCTACTTGAGTGATTGTGCTCGTCAAAGGCTAGCCCAAACAAGCACGCGTACGTTGCACAATGATGTCCTCTCGGACTCGGAGCGCGCGATTCGAAAATATACTTTGCATCTGGTGCGGTCACTTGTTTCTCAGCAACAGCCACCCGCTATGATATCGCTCGTCGATCTGGCAGTCTCATATTCGAGTGTAGACCCCAATATTCTTCAAGATGTATTTCGGGGCGCCCTTTCTATTCCTACTCAAGCCTCTGAATTCACATCGATTGTGATTCCCGCGCTCGCCGCCACTCTATCGCCCAAACACCCGGATATCATCGAACTCCGAGAAGTAGCCCACACACTCCTGTGCCTTGTTCGTTGTGGAGGAGATGTAGTTCGACTGCTGGCCCAAGATCAAGCTTTTTTCAAAGCTCTGGCCGAATGCTACCAAAATCTACTTCCCAGACTAGCGAATTCGCTCGGTGGGATCCATTTACAGGGTGAACGCTCAGCGTACGAAACCATCTGGGTAGAGACAAAGGCAGATCTGCTGGACTCCTACGATACGATCATCCGGACTCTTGTCCCTCAAAATGTGGATCGTGCACTCGAAATAATTTTTCAAGTTTTTGAAGTGCCGAACAACGCCCTGCGACATCCGTTGCGTTTTTCGAAAGTGGCCTGAACGACGATTTGAATCACGTCTCAGGATTAACAAACCTACTCAAGGGATCTGTACAAGGAGATGACGTGCGTTTGGAGGTTATGAGAGCTCAACTGCGCCTTGATCCGCCAACAACCGACCTTGGCATATTCGCACTTTTACCCGAACCTACCAGCAAACTGTTCGTGCCTTCCTCTCGAGTCGATAAAGGCAAAGGCAGAGAGGTACCCACAGTAAGCCTACATTCACTTTTATGACTGTCACTGACTTCAGGCCAGCCTGCGCCAGCATCCGATCCAGCTCTCGACGCACTCGTTGCTCAAGTTTTAGACATCTTTCCGGATCAAGATCCTGATTCTATACGTGTAGCACTAGGACTGCCTCGTTTCAATCGCTCGGCCGAGGCGCTAATTGGCGCACTCCTCGAAGGTGAACAGCTGCCCCCGCCCCATACACCCACACCAGTCGCACCTCCAAAAGCCTCTACGTTACCTGAGAGACGAAATATATTCGATGACGAAGAAATGGACTATTCAAGACTGAGAATCGGAAAGAAAAGGTATGTGTGACTTTACACTACTGGGCACATAACCTTACTGGCTTTTTTTTTTCATAGAGCCGAGAACGCAGATACGATCCTCCGAGATAAAGCCTTTATTGCTGCTCAAAAAGCGGATATATTACGTCGTGCTGCTGAGGTATCGGACCCAGATGAAGAATGGAAATCAGACGAAGAGAAACGGCCTGGAGTAACGGCATTCTTTGACGACGAGGACAACGATTATGGGGGAGGCGTCAACGATGGAGAAGGAACCAGTGAAAGTGGAACCGATACAGAAGAAGAGGCTGGCCCTGAGACTGCTCTCGAGCTCGCATGGCTGGAAGATCGCAAAGGTATGGCTTTCAACAGTTGCTCTCACGTATGTATACTTATATATATATTGCATGGTACAGTGTTTGAGCGAGACGCTACGACTCGTCGGTCGGACATTCGTACACAACTTAAGACCCAAACAGGGTGGTCAGACGAGCAAATTGAAGGATGGAAGTCCATGCTCGACAGAGATGTATGCTTGCTATTCCTATCGTTCAAATTTCACCCTCTCATTTTTCACAGGCCCGCCGACAAGCCAAGATCCGCGAAAAACACGAGTTCAAGGGGAACCAGCCCACGCTCGCTCCAACTCCGCAATGGGATGCTCCGCGTGGTAAGGTCGCCCTTTCAAGTCCTATAGAGCCTAGTTCATATATGAAATACCCGCAGGTGGTCGCGGAAGGGGTGGAGGAAGGGGGCGGGGAAGGGGAGCTGGACGGGGAGGAGGTGGAGGTGGGAGTGGGGGTGGAGGTGAAGGGAGCAGCGCAGGAGGCGACTCGGCTCGTGATAGGGCACACAAGGACAAGAACAAAGCTCGACAAGGAAACCACGATCGTAAACGTGGTCATGATAAGAAGATGGCCCGGGGTGGATTCGCTGGATGATTGCTTCAAATACAGTATGATCTATTCAACCAATTTCAACAGGCTGAAATACATGGTGTAAAATGTCCAACGCTTCCGACGCTGTTAACATCGCGTTTACCCACCCACCCGCCTACGGACAGTATTTCGCCAGAGCATGAAATCTAGTGAGGCAACCTCAATCTTCAAGGAAGAAATAATTGCCGGAGACTGAATAAAACATGTCAATATACAAGCCAGGCGGAAAATTGCGTAAGCCTACCCTTCTGCTCCTTGTCCTTCACGCTATTCAACTTGTTAATCCTCGGTCGGTAGTTAGTTGGGTCTCGCCTGAACGTGATTTCAAGTGAAGCCAAGAATTTGTTCATTCCGGTCAACAACGACTGAGGGCTAGGGTAGCATTGTCAAGGAATTGGATGAGACGGAGAATGATATAAAAAACGCACGGGGTAGCAGTCGCGGCAACGGCAGGTTGTCCCCCGAATACGATCACACGGTCCGCAAGATACGTGGCCATGATAAAATCGTGCTCGATGACAAAAGCGGTACGTTTTGCATGCAGGATATACCTACGTGCTTCGTTAGCCATATCATTATCAGTTGCAAGCACCAAGTCACACACCTCTTAATGACTTTGCTTGCAATAATGCGCTGCTCCGAATCCAAGAACGAAGATGGCTCATCGAGTAGGTACACATCGGCTGGTTTTCCTACACACGTGTACCACCCTCTATCAACCAATCTCACTCTAAATAACTGAGCCTCGGACTCACCCAACGCAAGCACGATAGCCACTCGCTGCAACTCTCCTCCTGAAAGCGTTTGCACCTCCTGGTCCATAATGCCTTCGATTTGCATCGGCTTGATCACGTCCGTGTTGAACTGTGGATGCATAAACGCCGCCTTGATTTGCTTCAAAAGCAACATGCGAACCGTACCCGGGAACTTAGGTGCAATTTTTTGAGGTTTGAGAGAAACGTTGAGCGAAAGTGTTTGCGTCTTTTCGTCCGGCTCCTCCCCGGCCAGGAGGCGCACAAATGTGGTCTTGCCTGTTCCATTCTCGCCCAACATGACAATGATCTCACTGTTTGTAAAGTCGCCGGATTCGACAGTCAATTTGAACGAGCCAAGAGTCTTCGTCATAGACGGGTAAGAGTAATGACGAGTCTTGTCGAGCAAAATTTCCTCCGCATTCTCCACCATTTTGAAGGAAAGGCTTTCTTCTCGGAAGCGCAGGTTTTCGGTCGGAATGAAACCATCCAAGAAGATATTGATACCTTCGCGTACAGAGTAGGGCATTGTTACGACACCATATACTGAAGGTTTCCCGTAGAGGCAGCAGACAAAGTCGGAGAGGTAGTCAAGTACCGACAAGTCGTGCTCAACAGCAATAACATAGTTGTTGTTTGTGAGCAGATCCCGAATGACCTGAGCGGCCGCCAAACGTTGTCGGATATCAAGGTAACTGGACGGTTCGTCGAACATATACCTGGAGAAATCCTATTAACTCGCATACATCCACGTTGTTCGATTTCCCAACTCACACGTCAGCCTTTTGAATGCAAGACATTCCAATAGCGAAGCGCTGGAGCTCTCCACCACTAAGTTGAGACACTTCACGCTCAAGAACCTTTTCGAGCTCCAGAACCCTGCATATCTCCTCCTTGTTGTCCCGTTCAAGCTTGGAATCAAGCATTTGTGACACTGTGAGCTTTCCCTTGATCATCCGCGGGATTTGGTCGACATATTGAGGCTTAATGAGAGCCTTGATGTTATCCTCTAGAACTTTGGTAAAGTAGTTCTGCAACTCTGAGCCACGGAAATATTTGAGAATCTCCTCCCAGTCTGGGGGATCCTGGACAGATGTTAGTCTTGTGTGGTAGGGGCAAGCATATAGTTCTCACATCATATCTTCCAAGATTTGGCTTAAGTTTCCCAGCCAGGATCTTGAGGGCGGTACTTTTTCCAATACCGTTAGTTCCCACCAAACCGAGAACCTGACCTGGGCGAGGGGTAGGCAATCGGTGGAGTTTGAACGAATTGGCAGAATAACGGTGCGTAACCTCAGAGTCAAGATTGGTAGGCAGATTAATGATGGTGATGGCTTCGAAAGGACATCTAAGTCATGTGTTAGAAGATGTTCATTATGACGACAAGGGCACCTACTTTTTGACACAAATACCACAACCTATGCACAGAACCTCAGATATGAACGCGATCTTGTCGGTTGGCTTGACCTCGATACAAAGTTTGCCTGCAAAGAAATGAGCCAAAGCTGATCATGTCAGCCACAAGACTGACCCATTTTCACGACTGGACACGACTGCGTCCATTATTAGTTATTAGTATGATCTTAGGTTCAATCTACTCACCTTTTTGCACTCCTGAGCACATCTTTTCGGTCTGCACTTATTCGAATCGATGATAGCAATACGCGTGATCTTGTCCGAGGGCATATTGGCAGACTGACGTGCAAGCAAACCGTTCAGCTGGGAGAAGCGTGACAGCGGATGTAAATTTCGCAGGGGTGGACCCTGATCTCCCTCAATATCTCCGAAACAAGCGCCCACCTTTAACTCTCGTCTTTCTATTGGACACTAACTACGATGCCTGCAAAGAAAGGTGGCACCAAGGGAGGAGGCGGGGGCGACAAGAAGAAGGCAGCAGCTTCGAAAGAAGCCGATTCGGGCGATTCCAAGGTATCTAATCTTTTAGTTGACCTCTCTCTTTGACTTACACTCGGTGTTACCAGGGAAAGCTCAAGGCCGCGACTGCGGTGCAAGTACGACACATTCTATGCGAGAAACAATCCAAGGCACTCGAGGCACTTCAGAAAATTCAAGAAGGGCAGAGGTTTGACAAGGTTGCTCAAGTGAGTTTGTTTTAAGATGTGAGTGAGCTGTCATTTACGTATTATCAAAGGAGTACAGTGAGGACAAGGCCAAAGGTATGTTCTGACACAGGTGATGTGTCTGATAATAACCTTTCATCCAGCTGGAGGAAGTCTTGGCTGGATGACTCGTGGCTCCATGGTTGGGGCGTTCCAGGATGCTGCATTTGCCCTCACCCCAAGTACTCTTGACAAGCCTATCCTCTCGCCACTTGTCAAGACCAACTTTGGCTACCATATCATCCTGGTGGAAGGCCGCCGTTGATTCGGGTGTCATCTTGTCGCAATGTACTTGTAGCTCCTATGCTTTCGTATTATTCCACAAACATATAATTATACAACCGTGTAAAATGTGTGTCAAAAGCGTTCGTGTGAATGTGTGCAAACTCGCGAGCCAGAATGAGATGAATTTGGAAAAAAAAAGAACGTCTACCCTTCAAGCCGGTTTCTTCCCCTTGTCATCCCCGTTCCATGAAGCAGGCTGTCCAGAACTCGACCGACTTGCCGTAGCCGCCGTTCGTGGCGGAATGATAACCCGGTTCATGCCAACGGGCGCAGATCCTTGCACCGACCCAGAAGGCTTTGCTGGAGCAGTGCTCTTTGGAGGTACACCTTTACCCTTGATCCCGCCAGCACCCCCGCCCGCCGCGCTCGACGCCGCAACCGGATAAGGTTGGTACCGCATCGGTCCTGGATAATGATTCATACTTCGATGAACACCTCCTGTTCCGCTTGGGCCAGCAACGCCAACATTCGGAGGAGGGGCGCTTGGCCTAGGTGCAGGACCAGGACCTGGTGCAGGACTGGGCTTCATCATCCCCGCTCCAGGAAATGTCCCAAATGAATACGCCATATGCGGTGGGTGCTGAGGCGCCGAAGATACAGGCCAGGCACGGAATGTAGGTCCTGGTAGTGGCAATGGTGGTGTTGGAATGATGGGGACAGGTGCAGGGGCGCCAACGGGGGCCTTAGGCTTTTGTTGGGTGCCGTTCTTTGTCCAAGTCTGCTGTTGTGGAAGGGGTGGTTGAGGGATAACATTAGGATAGTGCGCATTGCCCCTCCCACTAGCCGCTTTCTGGGATTGGCCTGCAGGAGCAGACTGGCCTGGAGCAGGCTGAATAGTAACTGGTCCGACGCTCTTCTTTGACTCTTCCTTCTTAACGGGCGGAGCAGGAGATACACTCGTGCTTGGAGTCGCCTCTGAATCCGCCTCACCCTAATGAAACAAAATCTATTAGTACAACTACTCAGGCTACATGTTTCTATCAACTCGCCTTGCCTCCCTTGCTCTGCTCCTTCTCCCACGCCCGCACAAACACACTCATCTCCTTCTGATTATTGAAATAATAATTCTTCGCCTGAATGGCTGTCTTGCTCTGAATCATCGCCGCAATCCGATTCCAATCCCGTCCATGCCTCAACAAATTCTGCTTCAACGCCGTTCGCTCCGCAACCGTCCAATAACTTGTCGTCGCAGGCCGCTTCTTCGACGGCTCTGTTCCATCCAACCTCACCGACCCACCACTCCCGTTTGGCGTCTCGCCCTTGTACGCCCAGCGCCGACCGCGCCCGGGCCCACCTTTACGCAGCGGCTGCGTGGACAGCATTAAGTCAAGATCAGACGGATGGGGAACGTCCCCACCAGCGTCAGAATCGGACGCAAGCGACGCGGGAGTGGCCGTCCCGGCGCGGTCCGTATCCAAGGAATCGGCGCGTGCGAGTTCGACCACGCGTGTTCGACGGGACTTTGGGGCGTCGGCCGTGGTTGACGGAGGTGGTGTGGACGATTGGGCGGGAGCATTGGCGTTTGCGATAGCCGCTTGTCTGCGTGAACGTCGGGTCGCGATAAATTCGTCTTCGCGCGGGGATGCCGTGGCACCGTCCTCGGTGTTTTCGATGTCGGCCATAAGTGCACTCGCTTTGCCTTGGTGCCCGCCTCGCCCAAGTCGTCGACGTTGCCCCGCTTGACCTGCGCACGGAAGGCAGGGACCTTCTTCATGAGGTAGTAGTACTTTACACACTGCGAGGTCGTCTTGTGTGGCAGGTGCTCCGCAATCTTATCGAACCGTTTGTTGAAGATCCGGTGTTGTTCAATAAATATATCCCGCTCCTCGGTGGTCCATTGTTCGACCGCTCGGCCTTTGAAATCGTAAAATTCGGTCGGGTCGTCCACCTGGCCATTTTCGTCATCGAACGTGAACCTCAACATCTCCGGCTCTGTCACGGTTACCATATCCGGTATACGTGCCAAGTTGGGTCGAGCAAGCAAGTCGGGGTCAACCGCCGCGGCGTCGCGCATGTTGTTCATCACCTTCTCCATCTCCATATCAGAGTGCACCGCATCAGCCATCACCCCGGTGTTCACGACCGGATTTCGGCGTGTCGAGCGAGTCTGGGCAGCAACGGGTTCCGAGATGACATTTTGAGCAGCGGCCGCGATGGCAGCAGCCTCGCGTACTCGCCGTTTCTCGGCGGCCTCGTCAAGCTTTTGGCAGTAAATAGACCATTTATCGTTCAGAGTAAGATATTCTTCCTCCAGACTTCCAAGTTTGTGTTCAACATACTCTTCGCGGTCAGAGAAATCCCTACGAAGCATATCCCTAAACTCGATTCGGGTATTTTCGTCTGGCAAGGAAAAAATCTCGACGGTGGGTATATTTTCGCTGAAGGATCGAATCGGTTGACGGTGAGACGCGAGTTTAAGGTTGTTCTCCAAGACGTTTTCAACATTGGCAGCAAGCTTGTTCATATCAATTGAGCGGAGGGGAATGGCCTCGCGGATCGAGGTGGCTGGTGGCTGATCATCCTCATCATCCGAGAAGCCCAGATATTCGAATTGCGAAAGTGGCAGCTGCGATTCTTTCGATTCTGCCTCAGTGGAGGCCTCGTCGGTAGCAACATCGTCTCCAGGCGTACCAGGAGTGATTTCGTTCATGTTAGAATCAACACTCGCCGCCTCGGGCTGAGGTTCTGGCAAAGCAGCAGCGGGAGGCTCCGAATCTATCGCAGTTTCGCTTTCAGGAGGCTTTTGAGCATCATCCGTCGGCTGCGGAGTCGAATCAGGCATAGCGCTTTCGTTGACAAAGTCTTTAGACTCGATAGGCGGAGGAACATCACGCATATCACCACCACTAGGCTGCTCAGTGTCCGTATATGCATGCTCCCCTGGCTCCAATTCAGCATGCGAGGCCTCAACGGTCGGTTTACTCTCTTTTTGCGACTGTGGGTCAGTACCGGAGCCAGCGGCAGACGAACTAGCCTGCGCCTTTGAGGCAGCTTGAGTCTCTGCAGTAGGTTCGGTAGTCGCAGCCGCAGCTTCGGTGGTAGCTTGAGCCGAGTTAGTAAACGGAGAGGGTCGACGAGAAGCTGGTTCAGCATCAGCCGCCACAGAATCGGTTCGAGATCGCTTGCCAGTAGACTTTCCGGGAGAGGTGGGACCTGCAGACGCAGGGCCAGGTGTGATGAGAGCGTGACCATCAGGATCTTCCACTTTGATCGAAGTGTTAGCCACCAATAATTGATCGCGTGGAACAAGTTTAGCACGGTTCGGATCGTTGTATGGCGGACGCCCTGGCTGGAATTGACGTCGAGGCGTATTGTTAGGCACAAAAGCCCTTGTGTCACCAGAATACCCTGGACCGCTGTAACGCCGATCGTGTGCAGAATGCCTGCGGCTGGGAGGATCCAACGGTACCGGACCAGGTCCGCGTGGTGATGGCTGAACAGGCGGGTAACCAGGTCCCGACGGCGGAGGCGGTCGTCGGTCCTGCATGAACGAGCGACCGCGTGGTCTTCCAGAGGAACTGTAAGGGAGAGGATGGGGCATGCCGGGATACATATGTGGATCCATATCGTCGCCTTCTGTCCAACCGTCGGGGCGTGCCCAATCTTCGCGTCGATCAAACTGGTCAAAATGCGACGGTGGCTCACGACCCCACCCGGACTCGTGTATCAGAGGCGGAGAGTCTCGTGGTTGATCTGGCGGCAGCGGTGGCAGCGGGCGACGAGCATACCTGACAAAGAAGCATCCCATGTTAGGACAATTGTAAAAAAGGACAAACAGTTGCCCCGACGAGCGCCAAGGAAAACAGACGCCAACAAAGAGCATAAGGCGTACTCACGGGTCATGCTGCCACTCTCGAGGTGGAGGAGAGGGTGGGTGGTCCCAGGCGCGGGAGGACCCGTATGCAGGACCGGGTTCTCGTTCATCCCAATCGCGGCGAGGGACCCAGTCGCCGTCTGAACCACGACGGGGAGACCAACCTTGCGGTGGCGGGGGTCTCGACCAATCACGAAAAGGCGACGGTGCACGACCCGACGTAAATTCGGGCGGAGGTGGCCCAGCACCTGGTTCGCGGTATCGGTAGTCCCAGGATTCTCTGCGGTAGTTTGGATGCGACGGTGGATGGACTGGCTCATCAGGAGGTCCAGCAGGCGGCCAACGGTGAGGCTGATGCGGCGGTGAGTCGTTGCGGCGGAAATCTCCAGGTTGTGGACGCTGTACCATCACCAAAAAGCAAAACATAGTTCAGGCGGTGCGCTTTTTCGTTTTCAACTGGCAACAAGAGGCACAAACCTGGTAAACGCCAGGGTGACGACCCGGTTTCGGGGCCGCGTCAATAGGCTCAATGTACCGACGCCTCGACATGTCGGAAGAGTGAGAATACCCAGGTGGTGGTGGATTAAAAGCAGATAGAGGATACTCTGGCATTTTTGTCGATCAAGCGACCAGGGAAACAACAGAGAAGCACTAGTTTGTCAAATCCCAGTCTAAATCGAAGCAAGAAAAAGAAAATAAAGCACGGGGTGTCTGCCAGGATATAGCACAGGACTATTAGAGCTCGCTAGCAGAAGTATGCGGGGGGTAAAAGACCCGCCGTAGTCGTGGACAGCAGGGAGCGAGCGACACCACAAACACTCATGGACAAATACGCCACTCTGTACGTTGTTTGGCTCCGTTTAGATCCTAATAAGGCGTTGATCAGGTCGTCGGTCTCTCTTTACGTCCGTCATGGAAAGTGGCAACCCTCGTATCAACTCGGCGCGCATGTCGCAGTATATAGGAAACCATGTGCGCCTTACTTGCAAAGTGATCAAAGTACGTCGCGTGGCTTCTTGGTGGCAAACCCCCTTTTTAGCTGGTGTAAACAACAGACGCAGGGCGAAAATGTTATAGTGCAAGCATCCGACGGAGGTCAGGTAGAGGTCAAACTTACGGGGGTAAGCTTTTGACTTTGTCGTATTATGTATTCGATCTTCTGACTGTCCGTAGGGCCTCGCTGTACGCGACACCTACGTTGAAATTCTTGGCAAGGTCCAAGACGCGAACCGTTTGATAGCTTCGCAAGTCTTTCAACAAGGGGACTCATTAGACCTGGAAGTGATCGATCAACTGGTTGAACTTATGCACAACTCTCCAGAGATTTACCAATAATTAAACCCAGGTGAGCCACCCACTCACACACGAGTTCATCATACAAACATGCATATTGAGTATGGAAAGTAGTAGAAAAATAATACATATGCAATAATACAACATACGTTACCCAGAAACCGTCCGTGAATATATATCCGTCATCTCCACATTGGGATCATCACGTCGCGCGAACAGAGGTTTGACACCGTTAGTTTCAACACCTCTGTCTCGATCCGTCTGACCACTTCCTGTCTATGAGTCGACCCAAAAATTGCACTCGCCGCGATAGCAATGACACGGTCCCTGCGGGCCTGGAGCAGGCCAAGCGGCACCTCAATGTGAAAAGGAACATTATAGTCGTCGCGTGCCCTATTTATCCCCGGCGCCCCGTTGCCGAACCAAACGGCACGCCCTTCCACCTGTTGTCCGCCGGAAAGTCCGCCGACATGCCATTGAGGATTCGATGCGTCAAAGTGATTGTTTTCGCATCGCCTCGGGTTCTCGACCGTCGACGCTGTGATTGCGATCCCACGGAGCGCAATCTCAACGGCCCGGCCGTCGACGAGCGTCCGCATCGTTTTGCGGCTCAGGCTGACGCATCCACTGATGCGAATACAGAGACTAGAAACATTCCCACAGAAAAAGAGGGGGCGAGACCGTCAGCGCTGATGTGGCACGTGGTGGGATCGAAACAACCTACTCGGGTTTTGCATCCCAAACCTCGATATGTCGACCTCCTTCGATGGCCATCTCGATGTTCGGAACGATTTCGAACACAGATTCGGGCTTGACTAGCCTCGCCTCGTCCAAATAGGACCCGACATAGCTATCGGAATGCGGCCTCGCCATGCCCAGAGTGTCTACGGCCCAGACAACCATGATATCGTCAGAATAAAAAAAGGCGAGGTAAATCGAGTTGAACTGATGAGTGAAAACAGGAGGTGCTAGGACTCAAAGTGGAGCACCACAGAGCAGGCTCCCGCTCGCCTCGTGCCACTTACCATAATCCAGGTCCACGTTGTCATCATCCTCGTGGGGGCGATCGAACAGGCTTACGACCTTGAGCGTAGCTTCCTTTAGTTGTTGTTGTGATTTTACACCGGCTATCGAGACTGTTGGGCCTAGCGGTCTGGGTTTTCCAATCGACTCAGTGCGCTTCAGTGTTCGCTTGGAGTCTGTGCGCTCGACGGGTTTGAGGGGAGCCGGCCAGTGAGCACGGGGCGTCTCGGGTGAGGGTTCGGCGTTGTGCTTCAAATCGAGCGCAAAGTCCAGCCTCGTGTCCGTGCGTATGAGCGGCGCAGGAGTAGCACGCATGTTGATAATAGCCGAATCAGGACCTTGGCAACCGGGGAACAGGCATTCAGCGCCTGGGGTTTTATACCATGGACGGTGGGAAGGTCCAAGCAGAGCTGCCAACAAAGCCCCGGGCTCCTAATACTCGCATACAGTGAACCCAGATTGGGATCACATGCGTTGTTTTGTTTACACAAAGGTTCAGTTCGCGCCCAGGTCCGGCTAGATTGGCAATCTTACCCGTTTCACGACACCGCAACAAAGCAGCGATGACATGGGATATTGCAGCCCACTGGATACTCATCATGATGGAATATTCAAAGACAATGGCATTGCAGAGGCGGGATGACTAGTTATGATTGTACAAGACACCAAAAATACCCAACAGGTCAACCAATAGCGCATTTACATGGCGTGCCTAGCGCCCGGAGTAAATCACCGGACTTTGTAGGATCAAGTGAGATGACTTACTTGCGCGTCCACTCCCGCGCGGTCGCCTCGTATTGCGCCCGGTTAGTCTTGTACAACTACGTCATGAGTGAGTATAGCCAGTGATAAGAATATCTAGATGTAGACATACATGAGCGATATCGGGCACCAAAGGATCGTCTGGGTTCGGGTCGGTCAGCATGGAGCAGATGGACAAAAGCACTGCACACGCAGGGTTAGTGAGCGCCTGGGGGATTCATCACATGGCATACCCTTTGATATCGTTAGGGCTGGCGACCATTGGTCCCTGAGGATATCAAGGCAGATGCTACCGTTCGAGTTGATGTTGGGGTGATAGATCTTTGTCGTAAAGCTAACTTTGGGTGGCTTGAAGGGATAGTCGGTCGGGAAGGAAATATTGAGGAAAAAGACGCCTCCAGCGTAGGGCGAGTCGCTCTGGGATGTATGAGATCCGGGATACAAACAGAACCGAGAAAAATACTAACGGGGCCCATGATTGTCGCGTTCCAGTTGAACATGTTGTCGCCGGTGGGACCAGCGCTGCAGGACGAGGGGGGATCCCGGCCGAGATCAATCAACTCCTGCACGCGCCATGTGGCTCTTCAGTGCCGGTGGTGAACGCGGGGGCGGCGGGTGCTAACCTTGTTAATGCGCTTGAGGGCCATTGGTGCAGCTAGTCGTGTGAGGGAGAAAAGCGGGCTGGCGGGATCGGTGGCAGAGGGCGAAGAGCAAACGGCGACGGTGGTGGGGGGCGAGGAGAGCAGTGGGCGTCAGCGGATGTGGTGGTGGGGTTATGTAGGTGGCACGCACTGCTCGTGGGTTCTTGCAACACCGATGGCGGTGTGGTGGTCGTGAGCAAGGGCAGAGCGCTCTGGCGGCCACTTTGATTCCGGCTAGCCCTTACATAAGTCGCCTAATGACACATTCGCCGCATTGGGCAAATGTCTTCTAGGTCTTTCTCCCGTCTGCTTCATTTGGCCCGTTTTCTGCAGCCGATTTCAGCTCGATTTCAGGCCGAGAACGCATATACTCGCTTCACTGCCTCGTTTTGCGCTCATGTTTCCAACTCCGATCCACGGAAATACTATAACGAGCACTCGATGCCTAAGCACAGCGGCAAGATATATCCGCATTTATACGTGAATCTCGCACGGGTTGCGTGCTTGGTTTCGGCTCTGCTCCACCGAGCTCCGATCGAATTTCCTGCCAAACAGCATGAGTCAAAACACAAATGAATACTACTCGTGCTCTACCACGACGACTCTTTTAAAAAAAGTTGTCTCGAACGGCTTGGCTGTTTGCTCGTATACCCTAGACCCCATCTAGCCTGAGTCTGAATGGCAACTAGAGTTCATCCGCTGGGCGGCGCCATTCCCAGCCTTCCTCATGCAATCTCCGTTTCGCTTCCAACATGGGAGGACAATATCGGTTACGAGGAAGGTGACAAACGCGTAGTCGATGCCATGTCGAATGGATATCCTCGCTTCTTTATTCACTTGGACATCCGGGCAGTGAGTACCGCCCCGAGTTCCAAGTACGACGCCAGACTCAACAATCCTTTCTACGCAGCTCTCCCAGATATGCGCGAAAAAGTTTGGCCAGCAAGACGAAAAGTGCTTGCTTTTCCCTGCGGCCTATGTCGCAACCGCCTGCCGCCAATTCATGATCAACCGCTCGCCCGACCCAGCATCACCCGTCCCTGTCCGCCTGGCCCAGTACTTTATCTGCCCGTCCGAGAAAAGCTCAAAGCCAGAGGATATATCCGACCTGGACTGTGTTGAGCTCCACATCGTCTTGTTCCCCGAGTCGGCTTTTTCACTCGCCAAGGAGTTCTGGCAACACACAGGCTTGGGCATTTCGAGTCGTGTCGCCGCGACAGCCCTTGCACTCCTCGCACACAACGAGAAAAAGCCGTCTCCGGCCCCCTCTGCTCTACCCCTCTCGCCCAAGTCCCGTCGTTTTCAGCCCGCAACAAACATTATGGCTCTAAAACCCGACACGCCCAGACCCCGGTCACAAAAGCTCAGCCAATCCCCCCTGCCGAGGATGTAAGCCCCGAGCACGATACCTACGTTGAAGAACGATATGGGCGTAATCTCCCTAGAGCATCAGCTGCACTAGCAAAAATGGCACTACGCCGCCGCATCGCCGGCGTCCTCGTCAACGACTCGCCCTCCGGCCCACTATCCGCCGAGACACCCGAGCTTAGAGCGAGCAAACGCGGTGTAGACGTGACCGAACACGATGTATTTTTGTTCCCTACTGGTATGGCTGCTATTTGGACGTCCCATCAGCTCGCTCTTGCCGCACGGCCTCAGCACAAGAGTGTATGCTTCGGGTAAGTCTCTCCGTTGTCGGTTTCCCTGTACCGTCCCGGAACTCAACCCTGGTGGACCAAAGATTCCCATACACCGATACGCTCAAGATTCTCCAAAAATGGGGTCCGGGGTGTCACTTTTTCGGACGTGGGTTGGACTCGGATATCGATGAGCTCGCATCGATCTTGGAGCAAGAGCCTATCTTGGCCCTGTACACCGAGTTTCCTTCCAACCCTCTATTGCGCAGCGCGAACCTCCAACGACTCCGAGCGCTCGCTGACAAACACGACTTTTTGATCGTGGTCGACGAAACCGTCGGGAGCTTTGTCAACGTCGAAGTGTTGCCTTATGCCGATATCGTCGTTAGCAGTCTGTCAAAGGTGTTTAGTGGACATGTGAACGTGATGGGCGGGAGGTGGGACTTTGCGCCTTGTTCTATTTTTTTTTTTCTGGGGCTGACATGCATTTAGCTTGGTATTGAATCCTCAGGGGAGGCACTACAAAGGCTCAAACAGCACATGCAAGTCCAATACGAAGACGTCTATTGGGGCGAAGACTCGGTCTTTATGGAACGAAACTCGCGAGACTTTATCCACCGCGTACACACCATCAACACCAACACCGAAGCCCTCTGCGACTTTTTACGCAGCCGCTCTCTCGCACAGACCACCACCACCACCACCACACCCAATACCGTCATCAAACAAGTCTACTATCCCAAATGGCAGACTCGCGAAAACTACGACGCCTGTCGACGTCTCAACAAGGACAGCCCCTATCCAAGCGGGTTTGGCGGTCTGTTTTCGCTGACGTTTACGACGATTGATGCGTCGCGTGCGTTTTTCGATCATTTGGATTGCGCAAAGGGTCCGAGTTTGGGTACAAACTTTACGTTGGCGTGTCCGTATACGATCCTTGCCCATTACGCAGAACTGGATTGGGCGGAAGGGTTTGGTGTCGAGACGGGACTCGTGAGAGTGAGCGTGGGGCTAGAAGCGTTGGAGGAGTTGGTGTCCAAGTTTACGTTTGCTCTGGAAAAGGCGGAGGAGACGGCAAAGACGTTGCAAAAGTAATCTGTTTCGTATGTATTTGCTTGTTTCGAGTGTTCTGCCGATTTGGATATGTCTGCCAGTATTGGATATATTTAATGGGATTGGTTATGATAGACGACCAAACCCCGCAAGTACTGATATTCCTATCGCCGACTAGCATTTGTCGAGTTATTATAAAAGTCTGAAATAGGGAAATGGTATGGGGTCTTTCGGCAAAAGTTGGGAAAGAACGACCAGGAGCACGTTTGGACCTAAAGCATGGCAGTGACTTTGCAAGCACCGGGTTCTTGAAAGCATCGCATCTTGCTACATAGGCTGTCCTTCCCTACTTCCTACACTTCTTTACTCGCATAAATCCCACCAACCCTCGAAGCACCCCGACCGGTGGCTTGATCCATTTTCATGACGTTTGTATTGACGTTTAATGTACCTCTGCAGCGATCCCACGCCCCAGTATTGACCTTTTGAATGTGCTATTTGCAGCAAAGTTGAAGAAGAAAGAACCGAGGCATCCAGATGGATCCGTGCGGGTTGGGGCAGTTCAGAGCAATATTTCGAGGGAGTTCTGGAGACGGATCTGGTGCCTTATATAATACTTATGACGTCAATATGTATATTTGCAGGATGAATTAATCGAACGAAATGGACAGTAGCGCATACACCTCGTTTTCTCTTGCTGATCGACTGTGTGTTCAAGACAACTGTTTGCTGAGAGGTGAGGTCTAGTGTGAAGATCTCCCTTACGATGGCTTGTGCAGATTGGATTTAGGCACAAAACAGGGGCTGGGCTCATATGTCCGAATCAAGGCTAGTCAATAACGTTTTGGTGGGATTGCCTATGGAAACAATGGGCTCCAGCGGAAACGATGCGAGCTCTTGGAGACTGGTTTCTGGATCCTGCGCATCGGCCGAAGACCGTGCGTTGGCCTACATATACCGGGCGAATAAATCAGACGAGCGGCCACGGCAAGTCCATGTGATTCCCAAGCACAAGCCCAGAGAACCGAGGGTTTCCGGCGGGAGTATTGCGGGGAGTCACGTGACGCATCCGCTTTTGACCCTTGGTGTCCGAGATCTTGACGTCGTTCCAACTCTTGGCGTTTTTCAAGCCAGTTGTGACCAGTGCGACCACACCCCCCGCCGCCGCTGCCATGAAGCTCCACCACGTCGTCTCCATCCACGGGCTTGTCCGGCGCTGGCGCCACCACTCGGAAAAGGCGTCCGACTCGGACAAGCGCCCGACTCTCGCTGCTCCGCCGTCGCCCAAGTCGCCTCCCAAGCGCTCCGTCCACATCGCCGAGCCCACGGACAGCACCCGCGTCGACAAGCACGACCTGCGCGGGTCAGAGTCCACTGCAGGATCCGCCCCTGCGGTGCCCCAAGCCTCGCTGCCGTCGCCGCCTCCCTCTCCCCGCATCAGCTTCCGCCCTCGCGCCGCCAACAGGTGCTCCAGCGGCGGATCCCCCATTTCACACCCCGAAATGGGCGAGATATTCAAGCGCTACGGACTTGTGAGCGTCACCGAGACATTCGAGTGCACAGATGCCGTCGATCCCGTAAGCCTCACTGCTTGTTATTTTTAACCCACCCGTTTACGTTATGTATGCATTTCCAGGTCCGTTTGCTCACTTTGAGCCGCAAGACTCTCCTTTCTGAAGCGCGTGCACGCGGAGGGAATGCCCTGGCCGACGAAGTGTGAGTTTTCGACGGGTGTGGTACACGCGTGTTTGTCTTATCCTAACCGCTCGATCCGTGTATACAGATGGGAATACACCGTCTCGAAGCGCGGAAAGAATGGCTACGTTGTCAAAGTCGAATATGTAGCCACTGCAGTGCTCATGAAGGGCGAGGGTGTTACGGACCCGCAGAAACCGGTCGCCATCGAGGTTGCCAAGTCAAAGGGCATCAATGGCTTGATGACCGTTACCTCTCGCCACTAGTCGTCATCTTCATCAGTTCTACTCTATTTGCCTATGGCATCTCAATCCCACCACTCGTTGCCCTTTCTTTCCTCGTTCCTGCCAGCTGCCCCGTTTCTGAATTGTGAACCAATCCACTTCTTGCTCGGCTGCCCTCTCATTTACTCTTTCTGGGTCTCTTAATCCTTCTAGGTCGTTCCTTCTCGTCTATTGCTCCTTATCCGTATGCTTGGACTTTTCAAACCACATGTATAGCTATCGCAATATATTATACACGTAGTCTTTCGCCACCAATCGAACATGGCTTGCTTGACTCCAACTCTAGTGACGCTTTGCTGGTGCTTGGCGCGATCAAGGCACACAGCCAATTGAATAGTGGTACTGAACATTCGCTCCGTTATCTTCCTATCCTGGATGTGACCCTTGTTGCCCCCGGCTCTTGAAGCCATCGTTGGCAGAACTATCTACACGAGTCTTGTATGGGTTGATATGTGACTTGCCTCGCGCGGTTTCAGCCTGGCCGGCCGACACGCAGTTCATATCCTTGTAGCTCGCCCTTGAACCGGCCTATAAAATGCTCGAGACGATTTCAAGACTCTCATTGACAGACAAGGTTACAGAAGGCGCCAAATCCGAGACAATCATTCGCGCATATATTTGTACAGGTTGAAATCCAGAAATCCAGCACATCACTCGGATTCATCATCTGCTTCAGCAAGCCACTATAGAACAATGCACATCAGCCACTGTCGGAATCAGCAGAGAATCGCCACGAACCTTGATGAACGGATCTGCAGCCTTGCGGACACGCTTGCTCACGTCACGATCGACGTACTTCCTGCTAACGTGTGTGCCCCATTGAACGATGAGATCTTCCTCCAGGGCATCGATCTGATAAAAAGCCATGAGGATCTTGGGCACGGCAGGTACAAGCCCCGGGTGGTCGACGCCAACAAAGCGTTCAATACCACCAAGAAGGGACTTTTGGTGTTTCTCCGATGTAATAACCTGCTTGCATGTTAGCCAAGAACGTAGAGCAGAACAGACCAAACAGACGCACCTTGACAAAGAGACCCTGGTAGTTGGGGATCTCCTTCTCAATGTTTTCAGTGAACAGCGCGCGGCCTAGCATTTCGGCCGTCTTGTGCTTCTTCTCAATACCCAGCTCTTGAATCTTCTTGTAAATGTCGGCGACACCCAAGCTCCGGTTTCCTTCGAGCCAGATAGCAAGCTCGCTGTATGGGTCGGCGCCGTCGCCTTCGCCTTCGTCAGAGTCGCCTAGGTTGAGTGCAGCCATCTCCTTTTGGCGAGCTTTGACGGCAGCTTCGGACGTATCGAGAGCCCAATCCTCATCTCCATCACGCTTGGCTTGCTCTGCAGTCGGCAGCTGAGCTGCCTCTGCCTTGAGTTTCTTTGTAAACTCATCAGCGTCCTCGTCCGAGCCTTGGCCGTCGGCCGCCCCGGCCTCTTCCTCTGCACTCCCGTTTTCCTTTGCATCCTTATCCTTGTCGCCCCCCTTGGACTTCTTATCCTTTTTGGGCTTCTTGGGAGGGTTCTTGACAATAAACGTCGTAAGCTTATGACGCATGTCGACGCCAGTGCGTGCGCCGCATGCTTTGCAGTCACGGAAGATATCCTCGGAGCGTCCGACGATGACGAGGTCCGTCTCGGGGTTCTTGCACTCGGCACAAAGGACAAACTTGTCGATGAATGCGTCCAAGAGTTCGCGCAAACGCGAGGCGTCATGTGCGCCATTGACAATGTACCGATCGCCCTTCTCGTCAAAGGTCGTCTGTGCTCCTAGTTCACAGCCGAAGAATTTGGTTGGGTCTAGAGCCGTGTGGTGAGTCTAGGCACGTGGGGACGGCATGGAATATGCCAGAAAGAGAAGTAAATAACAAGGAAAAAAAAACAACTTACAAGTCGGGGGACGACTGAGTGCACGTGAAATGTCAGACATGTTTGGGATGACAGTCTTGATTCCGTTTCCTTTTCCTTCAATTTTGGTAAGGAGGGACGGCATCTGAGTGACCGGCAAGCGGTTAAATTTGATTAGTCATACATTCTCCTTTGGATGGTGGCGAGTTTCTCGACACGCACTTGTAACGGTAGAACTTGTCCTGAACCGGCCGATGGATTAGGATGCGTGGGCAGAGGGTACATAGGATCGTCAACTTACATCAACGTCGCGGCGGATGTTCACAACTTGGGCCATGCTGGGCGAGTGGTAAAGTTTTTAGCGCTGTGGCAGGTGGAGTCTGTGAGCGTCCCCGAAGACAAGGAAAGAATAGAGCACATACTTGACAGGTGTTTCTACTGTGGATAAAGCGGGACGTATGCTGTTTGTGGGCAGCTTTGGGTCTCAAAAGCATGAAAGCGTGCAAGTCCTCGTCGGCAATGCGCGTGCAGTAGACGGAAGACGGGGGCTGAGGAGGGCGGCGGGAACAAGTATACGCGAGCACAAGTCGGGATCGATGCGGAGCGATCGTCGTCGACAAGAGCCGATGGCCAGCCCAGCTCTCATTTTATCCCGGTTCGGCTTAGGTCAGCAAGACCATTAGCGCCCACATTGGTCATATCTGCTATCCTTCCACCAACGACGACCAAGGCCGGCGACATGCCGAACGACGTCGGATCCATGAGCTACCAATCCAGGTGGGTGTTTGTCTCTCAGAAAATTTCTAATGTGCTCATAATCGCCAGAATGCATGCATTCGAGGAGATCCTCGACCCTTCGTCTGCTCTTCGCGTTGTCGACGTCCCCCTACTACGCTCCCTTTCACTTCAAGGTTGGATTTATCCAACAGCAACATAGAGCACGTCTAACACTGGTTTAGGTATCCCCGAACATCCAACATGGATGCGATCAAGAATATGGCGGTACGTCTCATGCTTTGTCTTTCAAACGGCTCAGCTCATTCAACTCGCACTAGCCTCCTCCTGGGCGCCCTCCCGCCCGAAAAAGACCGGTGGGAGGACACAGCGCGCAAGTCTCGTACACGTTACTATGTGAGTCTCACCCAGCAGGTTAGCCGCCAATTTGATCTCACCCAGTAGTGATTGCCTTCTTTTCCAGGACGTCGCCGCACAGCTTCTTGATCCCATTCAAAGCGCGCCTCCAGTGGGTGCCTATTTGACTGATCATCGTTTGGCGTGGGATATTGACACTTGTGATAGCCTGAATACCCATTGAATGCGCGCGACAAGCTGCTGGATACAATCGCCAAAGACGTGGATCGCACCCAGCCTCGAATTCCATTTTTTAGACGTCCTGTCCACCCTCACCAGACTTGGCCCACGCCGGGGGACCCTAGCAACGCGCCTGATGGTGCCGAACCTCAGGCTAACATTGCCGACGCTATATTTGATCGACTATTGCTCGTTCAGCGCGTTGTGCGGTTCGGCACGAGTGCTCCGCCAGCGCTTCCTCAAACTCCCGAGATCAGGGTTTCGGATATTCCTTCACTTGAGGACGGCGAAGAGACTGCCAAGGAGGGTGGGAGAGGCAAGGATGAGAAGTTGGGGCAAACCAAGGTCGAGGGCAAAGCAGTGGCGGAGTCCGACAGCGACTCGGATGACCAGCCTTTAGCCTTCAAAGCCGGTGGGCGCTCTTCTCTTGGCTTGACTCCGAATACCCTCTCGCCCAGCCTATCCCCATATCCGTCTCAAGTCGCTCTTCCCCGGCTTCAGCTCAATGGGCGATCCAATTCCTCAGACAATTCCCTCGAGACAAAAACCCACGCCCACATTCTGCTACGCATACTATTTGTTTATTCCCTCTACACCCCCACCACCCGTACACCCAGGGCTTAAACGAGCTTCTTGCTCCCTTGTACTATACTATGTACGAGGGGCGGAAGACTGGCCTACGATCGTACACGCTTGGTGTGCACCGCGAAGAACAAGTCGGGGAAGCCGCTGTTCGAGCTTCAGGAAACGCTCAACAGGCTGAAGAGGACGACCCAACACAGCATATCGAGGCTGATACGTTTTGGCTCTTTGTGGAGCTCATGGGCGAGCTTGGAAGCGTTGTCGGGGATCCAGGAGACTGGTCTCTCCCACCTGTAGCCTCTGGGAGTGGAGAAGGAGTAAGGGTGTAATGGTGAGGTTGAGCGAGCGGCTCAGGTGGGCAGATGCTAGGCTTTGGGAGGATATGGTCAGTCATTTATGCTTTACGGTGGGCGTATGCATCGGATTAAATTGCGATTTAGGCGAAAAAATCACTGGATCCAAGATTGCCTTACTTTTCCTAGTAAGTTTTCCGTTAGTCGATGGATTGACCGATATCTAATAGCCTGGCTACAGTCGCTGGATAGCCTGCCTCCTTGCCCAGGATCTCCCTCTTACAGCTCTTCTCCCCCTCTGGGACACACTCCTCGCCCAAGCACCCAGTACACCCGAGACCAACGCAAAGATTGAATGGCTTCTTGACGTCTGTGTTTCCCTTCTGATCGGTGTGCGTGACCGTTTGATTCGCGCTGGCAACAAACGCGGAGGCGTTGGCCTATGGGGCGAAGAAGACGAAGAGGAGGACGTACCACTCAGCATGATCCAGACTCAACCAAGCTCGCCTATAGGAATAAATGGAAGCGGAGTCGCAGGAATGAATGAGGGCTTCGTTCAAGGGATGCTACTGTTGCAGCGGTATCCGCTCGAGTCGGTTGGCCTGGATTGGGTGCTCAACAAGGCGTTCGAACTGCGTGCAAAGAGGGCTGCTGGGTTCGGGATTCAGGACCACGAGAGGTCAGGCGGGGCTGGATGGGGGGAAGGCGCGTGGGGAGTTGCAGTTGCGATGCGCGAGCGGGTTGCGGGATGGAGGTCGGGTCAGCACCCGCCTGCTGAAGGAGCTACATCGACAACGCCTGTCCCGGAAGTGCTTGTTTCACCCCCTGCTCCGACGATCACGGCGGTTGGAGACAAGCTCAGGCATTACACCGAAACGTTCAAACAGAGCGATGCGGCTGCATCGTTGAGCAAAGCTTCAACGAACTGGAGTTTGGCAGTCATGTCTGCATGGAACAGGAGTGGTGGATTGGCGCAGAACCCGTCGGGTGGGCAGGCTGGACCTCCCGTGGCGCCTTCTCCAGCTCCCAAGGGCGGACGGGCCCATGGACACGGACACGGCAGGTCGGATAGCTGGGCGGGATGGGGTGCCACAGCCGTTGCGGCAGCCAAATTGCGCGCTGCGGCAATCGCTAAAGCACGCACCCCTCAGCCAGTGCCCGAGGAGGAACCAAGCCAACCACAAACCGCACGCCAGGAAGTTGAGTGGGAGCCGAGAAGATCACCCGGGGATAGGAGCCAATCACTAAGTCCTACAGCATTAGCCAAAGTGATGGCGAGCACCCAGGCGATCATCCCTCAGCAGCAGAGGTCGGCGACAATGGCGCCCAATCCTTCGACACCACGATCGGCCAAGGAACCCTCGTCCGACTATGAACCTCCACCACGGCCTGCGTTTTTCAAACCTCCACGCGATAGCTGGATGCCTGCTCCAAAATCTACTGAACCTCAACAGCTTGAAGATGATACGCTCAGCCCTGGGGTCGTACCTCCGCCTATACCGAGTCCTAGCGCTCAAAGATATACGATGACTTTGCCTGGATGGAGCGCAGTCCCTCCCCCATCATCGCCTGCAGCGTCTGCCTCTAAAAAGACAGGCCCCAAACCTCTCTTGTTGGGCAAGAACCGTTCGTCGACCAGCAGCACACCGGCGCGTTTCCGTGGGATGTCTCGACAAAGCTCCGTTTCGTCGTCAACTGGCAGCCATCGCGAATGGGAGTTTATGAACACCGTTAGCCCTCGCTCGGATTCGGGTCGTCCTGATTCAGGCTCGTATGCGCGATCGAGGAGGTCGGTTGGCACAGCCTCCGTTCCAACGAGTGCGCCTGGCAGTGTTGTGCCGAGCGAGGATGAGGGGGTTGTCGTCGGGCTCGGCTTAATCCCTGGCGGCGGAGCCTCTGATAACGGGAGCCCGCCCCGCGGTGCATCGGGCCTAAATCCGTCGCGGTTTAGTTCGCCGGTAATGGTAACACCCGCTGAGCTGAAGCGCAACAGCTCGCCGTTGAGTCTGAGTGCCGGGCCAGGGAGTTTGAGTACTGGCACAGGTAGCACCGATTCGCCCCGTGGATGGCAGCTCGCAGATGGGCCGGTTACGGCGGAGCCTGTGCCCGTACGCAAGTGGGAGCTCACAGATGACGGACCGATGCCATCTTCGATTGAAGTGACGGGGCCGAAGTCAAAGGCCGAAACCTTGCCCACTGACTTGAAACACACCAATAGTACCACGACCGTTCGAAAGTATGAGCTCGCTGACGGTCCTGCACCTGCTCGGGCGACTACCGAACCCGCGAAAGCTGTCCCAGAACGACCCGCAGGCACATCGCCCGTGGTTGCCCCACCAGCTCCGCGCAAGTGGGAGCTATCTGACAACCCGGTTCCACGTATCGACTCGAGTGTCTCGCAGATACAAATGACGGCCGATTCGGATGCCGCCGACTCGCCTGTGAATCCGGATGCCAGTGTGAAGCCCTGGTCGAAACGGTTTTCTTCAAACAGACCCACAAACCTGCGCGTCAAGACGCGTCCGACGAGTGCGGCGACGATAGGTGAAGTCAAGACACCTGCTGCCGACGCATTGCGGACACCCCACCTTGAGGCGGACACATCGGTGACTCCAACTTCAGCTACCAATTTGGCGTATATGCGGACACCGTCCCCAACCCATAGGGAGGCGAACCTACCACAATCTGAGCAACCAACCCCTAGGCGCAAAAAGGCGGGACAGCAAGCTCCGGTCCAAAACAGAAGGAGCAAAGTCGCGCGAGGACCCACCCAAACCGCAGAGGTCATGAGCGAAGAAGATGGCGTCAAAGCTGACGCCGAAGACGGGGAGTACGAGGATTTACTTAGCGCATACGAAACAGAGACAGATGACACTTCACAGGGAGCTGGAAATGCCCGATAATGCTCGCTACTTGTCTGAATTTTTCTAGTGAATTGATGTATCTTTCGTGGTTGTTTTTTCAGTTTGTATATCCATTCATGCACATAGTGCGCGCCGTCTATGGAATAATTTGTGGGCTGATTTCTGCTTGGCATAGTCAAACGTCTTTTTCCATCGCTAGAACGAATCGTAACGATACGAGTAATCACGTTCATAGATTACATATGGCGGTAAGGGTATATCTAAACGGGTTGTACTAGAAACCAAATAGGGGTCAAGAATTAGGTGAAAATAACGCCAATCGAGCCACAAGTGCCCGGTCTGACAAGGGTGAACTAGCAGCAATGCACAGGAGGGTAAAATAACGTTAAAGCAGTCGAAAAGCTATCACTGAACAATGCCTTCTCGTCTATTCAAGATTCTCTGTAGTGCTCGTAGCACGGACTAATCGCCACGAGTTAGCAGGAATGCTCCGAGTTTGTGCTTAGGTGAACGTACATCGTTTGTTCCACCAGCCTCAAGCCTCTGGATCGCCCTTCGTATGCCTTCAGGCGTTTGTACTTCGGGACATTCAGGCGCGGAATGACCTGCAAGCATTTAGCCTCCCCATTGAAGAAACGGGGGCAATTCACTTACCGGGTTTCTGACCGCAAATAAGGCACTCCACGTTACGCTTTTTTCGAGCCTCTTCTGGTTGGTCATTAGCTGGACGTTTCTTCAAATTTGAGGGAGCAGAAGTAGCAGCCGAAGAAATAACGTTGGCTATGGGAGGAGGGGACGAGCTCAGAGATTGAACAGGTGGGACCTTGGGTTTAGAAATTGTGGGTATAAGCGGAGGCTGATTGTATCAAGCCATTCGACGGGGCTTGGTATGCTACGTTGCTCGCGAGGGGTCCATTCGAGGTCTTAGGTATCCCGTGGCTTGCTGAGACATTACCGGTGGATTGCAACATTAGGCCAGGTTGCACTTGGGGTGGAGGAATTCCCTGATGGGGAACCACCGACTGGGGGTGTATCTGTAGACGAGACGTCAACCCAGCAATCGATGCATGGTCAGCAGCAGGTGCCATTGACTTCTTCTTGCGTGGTTTTGGTATTCCACCATTTGGAACGGTTGTACTGGGCATCCTCAAGTCATTAGGTCCATTATCCTGAGGCACCCGCGATTTCAGACCACTTGTGCTTGCTGTTGGCACAGCTACAGTAGGAAGCCGTTGTGGTTTGGCTTTCGACCCGACGTCATTGAAACGAGAATTCGGGAGCCTAGCAATCTCGACACCCGCCTCAGCCAGTTTCTTGTCAATGTGCTTCAGGGCCCAGAACTATAAGCGAGTCAGATGAATAGGAAGCAGGGAAGGGGTGAATCTACCTTGTGTGTTTCTTCGTCCTCGTTGTCGGAGCGCATGATTTGAGCACGAGTTGAGAGTAATTTATCGACAATTACGCTTGAATTCAGAGGGCATTGGCCAATACGATGCAATCTGTCACACAATTGACATGCGTAGATCAAATTGTCTGCCTCGGATGGTCCAGGGGGTGGCGGTTTTGATAAACTAGCTGAAGAGGACGGTTGGCCAGGCGGTCGACCCCGGGGACAGCCATCTTCTTCGCTCGAGGCTTTCTGGGCTTCTTAGGCATTTCTTGTTTGCTGGTGGGTGGAGCCAAAGGTATCCCCGGGAGAGGCATGCCTGGGACATTGCCGAGATGCAGGGGTGCTACAACTTTCTTCTGGGATGCGATTCCAGAAGGTCCAGAGATCGAGGTTCCAGGCATTGAAGTGATTTGTTGACCAGGAAGGGGGAGTACCATGTGATCTTCAGGATCAGATGTATTCCCTCCCCCATCACTACTCGAGGATTCGTTTCCGAGGGGATTGAAGTCCCGATCACCATCCAAGCTACTTCTGGAGCCAATACTGGCCTTGGGTTTTGGTTTTTTGGGGTTTTCGGGTGAAACATCGACCATCAAATCTAACTCGTTGTAATTCTGGCATTGGTTTTGGGTCAGAGCGGCGAAAATTAGAACGGCGAACTGAGCGGATCAACGAAATATGAGTATCACGACGCACAGTAACAGCCCTTTTACGGGCACCACGTCCAGTCTTCTCTTGCGCTCGTTTCTGGGCTTTCTCTTCAGCTGCGCGTTTGATCACGTTCGCCCAAAAATCATCATCGCCCTCGGCGTCAGGATTCTCATCTGGAATATCCGCGGTAGCCCCAGTTGTAGGATCGTAAACTTGAGCGAAATCAAACTTCATGCCAGTCTCGGTGGTCTTCTTCTCTTCAACCTTCTCCGTTTCAGCTCGAGTAATCAGCTGCTCGATGTCGTGGTCGTTGTCTATGTATTTAGTCAGCGATCAGAAGCGTCCCGAGAATACCTCGGCTAGATGTATGCGTACATTTAATATCGGACGCTGACTCGCCAGAATTATTAAGAATTGCCTTGGCTCCGAAAGTGAGAAGTCCTTGGATGTCGTCCATCTCGTCCTCATCCCCTAGCTTTTGGACAATCAAATGATCTAGAACAAGTTTTTTCTTGCCCATCATAAACATTTTCTCTGATATTAGACAATATCATTAGTCGATGCTAGCAACATACGCATTGGAAAAGCCTACCCTCTGGTGTGTCTTTTGCCATAAACTTAAAAACTATAGAATATTGTCTTCAGCACAGCTCCGAGTAGTCAACGGCAAACTCCTCACCAAGAACCCGCTTCTTTTGCCCATACCTATCAGGAAATTTATTATCGCAGTTACCCTCATTAGGCACCCGGTCGACTTACCGATGGGCGCGAGCAATCGCTTGTAGGTCTTGGTGAGGGTTGAAATCTGATGACAAGGTAATGAAAAAATTGAGCTTTCGAGGAACTCGAACAGCCATACCGGGATCGAAAACGCTATAAGGACGTTAGCGAATGAATGCGGCAAAGAGACCACTACACACATGACAGTATCCGCACTCCAAAGATTGACACCCACGCCACCTTTTGCAAAGAATGTAGATAAGACAGTGATACCTTTTCAAAACACTTGCTTACCAGCGCGAGTAGTAAGGATATAAATAAAGTAATCAGAGCCAGGTCGGTTGAAATCATCAATGTCCTTCTGCCGCAAAGCCGACTTTGTGTCTCCGTCCTAATGGTTACATGAGGGTTGATCACCTATATCTCTAAAACAAACGATTTAAGTACGTACTAGACGTAATGACTTGTAACCCTCAGCATTAAGGAAATCTTCAACGATATCAAGAACTATCTTGAACTGACATAAACTCTGGTCAGCAGGCCTTTACTCACGAGAAATAACACATGCGTACTTGGGAGAACAACAACACGCGGTGCCCACGCTGCTTTAGCTGGGGTAGCAACTTTTGAAGCAGTCTGAATTTGGTGCTGGCATCAACAAGCTGCTTCAGAGTCTCTTCAGGAGAAAGGCCTCTCCGCTCCAAATCAGGGTTAGCCAAATACGGATGTTGGATGCATCTTCATATAAAGGTCAGATATGAAAAGCCAAACAAACTAACAGCTTACTTTCTCATCTCCATGAGGACATTGTTAAGCGTAGACTTCTTCGGGGCAGCCCCTTGACGGGTTTCTCTAGAGTTTTTGTCGACCAGAAGACTCAGGGACGATAGATTGTTTTCTAGAACTTCCTAAGTATCGTCCGAAAGGCCTGCTCAATCGCACTCACCTATCAAGCCCTTCATGATGCTCTTTTGAATAGCAGAAAGCGAAACTGGAACAATGACTTCATGCTGTATCCATCCGTTAGCCACTTTAAGAATACTAAACGGATAAGCTTACCTTATCAGGCAGGTCCAAGACTTCAGCTTTCTGACGACGCAAGAAATACGGACGAAGTCTGATAACATAGCTTAGCTTAACAATCGTATGTGCACATGAAATGGCACATACCGTTCGTGTAAACGAGCCAGGAGCTCTTCAGTCAGATTTTCTTGATCATACTCCTTTTCGAGGGCATCCAGATCGTTCCATTGCTTGGGATCGAGGAAGTTCATCAAATTGAAAAGCTCGCGGATATTATTATTGAGCGGAGTCTACAGGGCTGATTAGAGGAACCCTAGAACTTGCATCGCGTACAATACGCACCCCAGTCATCAAAATTCGATGAGCGTTGTTCAATTCTGACAGTTTCCTAAATAACAGGCTTGAGTCGCTCTTCACTATTGGATCGTCATCGTATCAGCTGGGCCCCCTATGATGAGGTAAGTAACTCACATCTTTGGCCTTCGTCAACAACCAAAACCTCCCAACGTCCAGGCTTCTTGAAAACGGGAGTAAACTCAACCCCATGGAGCGTCTCGTACGTTGTTACAAGCGCATGGTACATTTGGTCCCCGTCGGCATTCCATAACTCGTATTCCTTGATGACTTGCCGTGCCTTTGCGTCGCCATTGAATTGCACGACACGGACATGAGGCGTCCACCTTTCAAACTCCCGAATCCAGTTAACAATGGTCGAGTTGGGCACGACAATCAGATGAGGATGAACGTTCTCGCTCACAAGCCTCCCGATGAGGCTAACTAGCTGCACGGTTTTACCCTATGAAGTGATTGCTCATAGTAAGAAGCGAATCTAAAAGCTATGGATATGCATACCAAACCCATGTCGTCGGCTAGAATGCTCGGCTGCTGGTTCCACCAGTTTCCATACAGCCACTGCAATCCCTGAACCTATGGACCCAAAGTGTAAAATAAGCTGACTTTCAACCCAAAGAAACAATTACCTACTTGGAATGGCATCAACGACAAAGATTTGTCTTCAGCCTTGGGCAACCACTCAGCGTTCGCCCGGTGAGTCAGAGGTCTCTTTTTACGACTCTCGCGTTCTGCTATTTCCTTTTTATTCAATTGCCGGACCTCCACACTTTGCGCGAAGACATAGCGCGATATGGCTCTGATATATGAATCCCATCCAAGAGACCCTGGGTGTGGCGGGCTATCCCATGCACCTAATTGAAGCGTAAGACAACTCCCAGACGATAGCGAGCCCAAAGCACTGACACTCATCATATTGCAACCCCTCAAACTTGGTAAAAATCCACACTGCACGCTTCCGTATCACCTCCGCGAACTGCTCGCTCGACATCCTTTCATGGTTCCTCTTGAATTCGACAAACGATTCGGTGAGGTCTCGATCGGGTTCAACACCATCAATGAACTCGCTGTCATCCTCGTCGACTTGTTCTTCTGAATCCAGCTCTTCGTCCTCATCCTCATCCTCAGAATCAGTAACCCGACCTTTCTTCTCTACCTTTCCTTTTCCTTTTCCTTTCCCCCTTCCCTTCTTGGAGGGTTTCGACTGCGCGGCTGAGGTTCTCGTAGACAAACGGAGACGAACGTCGAGGACGCGGTCGATGCGTAGCCACGAGTCAGGAATACGCAATTCTGCGTCGGGCATCGGGCCAGGTGTTCCTTCGTATTCCCGCTCACCGGGCTTATCCGCTTCAGCGGACACGGACCTTGACCTCGCAAAACCTGGTGGAGCATCCAGTTCTCGAGCCTTCCCCTTGTCCCATTGTTGGCGCGCTCCAATTTTCTCCTGGAACTCCTCGCTGTCGTCCTCGAGTAGTGGCAGCTTCGTACCAACCTTGAGAAAGTTTCTCAGCAGGCCCGTATGCATCGAGACAAGCCACATGTGCGGAACCCATTCGACACGCTTGAATCCTCGCTCTTTGAATTTGATCAAATATTCCCTGCGCAACGGGTCCTTGACATTTGGCACGGCACCGGGTTCGAAATTCTCGACTACGTCGGGGGCGTCGGGTCGCCATGCCAGAATAGACTCAGCGGGATATACCCAGCGCACGCAATCATGGCATTTCCAAGCATCTGGGCCGTGCTGAATCACCCGGGCGATCTGATTAGCGGTCCGCTGAAACTTGTCTGTCGGGTCCCGTGCGAGGGCGTGTTGCCAGTGCGCCGGTCTACGACAACGAACGCAACGGAAGAGGACTTGATGCCAAATTGGATCGGCATAGGTCGTATGCACTTCCCCAGGCTGGACACTTGGTGAGGGGTTTGGCTGTAGACTTGGTCGGGGAAGAGTCATGGTCTGTATTGGAGACTGGAGTTGCAGGTTGAACAGAAATAGGAGGTTCAGGCGGAGGGGTGGTCAAGTCGATTGCGTCTTCCGCGCCAGAACCACCGGTTAAACTAGGAAGGGGAGCGGGAGGCGCAACGGGGGCAAGAGGAACTCCTTGGGGAGATGTGTCTTGGTGGCAGATTATGCAAGGTCCAGTCCTTGTGCACATATCACAGACGTATTCCGTAGCTTGATCGAGCCAAATGGATTTGCGTTTTGGCACCATAGGTGCGTCGTCGGGAACATCCCACCCACGCGCACGCTTTTCTGCGTTCTGAACCTCGGTCTCGTGTTTCTGGATTGCAAGTTGAACGTCCAGCTTTTCCTGAACAGTGAGACAGCCCCAGTGCTTAGACATACAGCACCGCAAGCAACGTATCCACCCGCCTAGCCGTTCAAGACGCTCCTCCTCGTCTTCACTTTCTTCGTCTTCATTCGCTTTCTTCTTTTTCCGGCCACGCTTCCCCTTTGACTGGCGCCTTTTGTAGGCTTCCAGTTGGATGTGAGCTGGGCGCTCCTGGCATCTATCGCATGTGTCACGGTGACGACGCAGATAAACCCCCCCAGCCTGCCGGTCGATCTTGAGGTTAAGTTTCTTGGCTTCCTCGGGCTCAGAATCGGATTCCTCGGCATCGCTTATCGAACGTATAACCCCAAGACCTTGAATTGCATCACGTTTAGGTCGAGCGCGCTTGAGTGTAACCTTGAGCCCTTTCCTCTTGCCCCCCGAAACATCAGATTCATCATCATTGTCGTCAATCGAATAGGCGGATCCTGAATCCGGTTCGTCGTCGGTGAAAGTATCAGATCCTGCTTTGCCTTTCCCGCGGCTTCTAAGATTCAGGCCCCTCCGTGGGTTGGCCCGCTTAGACCTGATCCAAATCTTAGAGAATGAACAGATTGGGCAAGAGGGTTACCTACTTGGGTAGATTCGCCAAACGTGCGCTTTGTCGCGGTGCCTCTGCCTCACTATCGCTATCGGTGCCGGACGAAACAATAACAGCATCCTCATCTTCGTCGTCGGAAAGACCCGTAAGCGTGGACGAACGAGCCGAGACAGAACGGAATTTAGCGTTCATAGATCCCTTGCTATGATTGTTTTTGACAACTATTTTAAGTTTGGGCATGAGATTGGATCTGACGCGGTCTTTGGGATGAACTCTGAGGTCGGAGGGGTCGAACTTGGGAAGCGTTCCACGTTTGACTCTGCTGTCTGAGAGATACACGTTTAGCCGATGTTCGCCATTAACGGGAATGGCAACTTACTGTATTCCTTGACAAGGTCACGATGTCTGGTCTGTATTTCTACAAGAGGAAACTACGGTATGCAGCTGTCAACCGGAATTCCACCTGAGCATATTGAAATACATACTCGGCGAATGATACCCCCTTCAACTTCAGCGTAATAGTAGCTCTTCCCGTCAACTTTGTGTTCACCTACGATCTCAATGGGAAGGACCGCCTCATCGTTGATGCTGTTGGCACTGCTGCCCCGAACTTGCCGCAACGGCGGAGGTTTAAGAAGTTCATAGTCCTCGTAGTCTTTTGGGCGTGGAGGAGGGTATATCCAGAATGTGCGAGAAGGCAGAGTACGCTCTACTGAGGACGGCATTGCAGGAGATTTATTAGAGATGGAGAGTATTTCGTCTTCGGAATTCTGGTCGACTAGGACTTCTGAATCCGCCACCTCGGACGAGGTGCGCGGCCCTTCAGGAGTCTTGCTCCTGGCCATTATGTCGCGGTGGCGAGAACGCAGATGTGATACGCGCAAGTATATGTTTGTTTCGCTCAGGCACGTGACCGCTTCTTTTTTGCATATATATTTAAAGACCTACACGAACACAACGATCGAACCTGTCAAAGACAACAAAGACTAGCGATTAGGGGTCGTACACAAAGAGGCGAAACGGGGGTAGGGTCAAAAGCCCAGGCGGCATACTAAGGACAAAGCGAGGTCAGGAAGACGACACGTGACCGTTTCCCTCGTTTTTGGCACCATTTCTATCCTATTACATTACTGAAACGGTTCAAAGATATAGCTCCTCGGCAGCCTGACAGTCCCTTCGTCAAAAAATTGTACACCAATTCTCATAAATTCATTAGATCTGGGCATCATGAACACCGGATTCACTCAAATTCCAATATCCGTTGGTTTTACGTATATGCTGCCACAGTCTTCGGGTCGAACCTCTTGCTTTGCATTCAAGACGTAATGGCTCAACTTTCAGGAACGATTGGAACAACATCCTTAGCCGAAACCTGCATGTGGTTCGCAAGATACTTCCAATAACACTCCAAATAAAACCTGTGGAGTCCGGATTACAAATCCGAATACGCCAACGTTACCCCTTTTTGCTATTCCGCCTACACCCACTTCTCGGATGACTGCCACGCCGCGTGATGATCCCGACTTCCCCAAGTCGCTCTAGCGCCGAGGTTCTTTGCATGCTACGCCAATATCTCCGATTCAGAACTCGCAAGATTCTCTGTCGAGGCATCACGCGTACTGGCGACGCGGGGCTCGGTATTTTTATTCTGGCCTATATATCTCGAGCGCAATGCTAGGTAACACCCCCGAACCAACTCCCCCCGAAATCCATAATGCGTTTCCTTAGCTTGGCCATTGGCTTTGCGGCAACCGTCGCCGCCGGCGTAGTCGCCACACCGCTCGAGGCCCGACAATCCTCTTACACCGCATATATGTTTGCCTATGTACGTGCATTCGGTTGGTCGCGGACAGTATGCACGCCTGATCGTTCTCCCCGCGCTTAGTTCACTGGAGAAGGCTACTCCAACGGAGAAACTATTTCTTTCGCCGTCAGCAACGGAAACGATCCCCTTCATTGGACTGAAGTTCACGGAGGAAATCCATACCTCACTTCTACAGTCGGCACCAAAGGTGTTCGTGACCCCTCTATCGTCAGAGCCCACGATGGTTCCAAGTTCTGGTTGTTGGCCACAGTAAGTCGGATAATGTTAGCAGCCTCGGCATACCAAGTTGAATCCTCTCTACCTGTAGGACTTGAAGATGTACGGAAACGGGAACTGGGACGCCTCTGTGCGCACCGGAAGCCGTTCAATTGTAATTTGGGAGTCTACGGATTTGAAGAACTGGGGAACTCCTAGGTAATCAGATTGCTGAACAGTACGTATGAGTGCTCACTCGATTTGAAGGCTTGTGCAAGTTTCTCCGGCGACTGCTGGAAACACGTACGTGCTTAACTTACCTTATCATAACGCTAAGCTCATCCACGTTAATCACAGCTGGGCACCTGAAGCCGTTTGGGATCCCTCCCAAAATAAATATATGGTCTTCTGGGCGAGCTCTCTCTATGCTACAAATGACCCGAATCACACTGGCAGCTCCTATCACCGTATCTTGCGTGCGACGACCACGGATTTCAAGACCTTTTCCACTCCGGAAATTTACATTGACTATGGATACCCGGTTATCGATACCACCATCGCTTACGACTCTTCGTCATCCACGTATTATCGCTTCAGCAAGGACGAACGTGGAAACAGCGCATCAGCTCCAAACGGAAAATTCCCATTCGAGGAAAGGAGCTCTAGTTTGTTGGGAAGCTGGTCCGGCGTTGCTGCCGGAATCGGCAAAGGCTCTATCTCGAGAGGTGAAGGGCCAACGGTATTCAAATCAAACACGGTGGCCAACAAGGTAATATTTTCTCTGCCTGCATAAAAATAAAAATACCTAACAAGAATATCTAGTGGTATATGTTCATCGACGAGTTTGGCGGTGAGCCTTGTTTCCTATCGGCCTTGGAACTTTTGTTAACAAGAGAATAGGTCGCGGCTATGTGCCTTTCGAGACTACCAACATCGGCTCTGGTGCGTGGACGCTTTCGACAAACTACAGTCTCCCCAGCCGACCTCGCCACGGCTCCGTTATCCCGATGTGAGTAGTGCTACGGTCATTGTCAAAATCCGTGCTCATTCTAGGATATAGTACGGAAGCAGAACGAAAGGTCTTGCTCAGTCTATAATGTGTTTTGTCGGTGTATGTAGGCTACGGCATTATCCAGCCCGGATTTGAGTTGCTCTTTATGGTATTCCATCAAATTGATCGCATATGTTCCTGCGGGCACATGGTATACGTGTGGTACACCTTCGAACATATTCCCCGTAATCGACGCATTCCCGAGGTTCTCGGGCCTATTTGGGAGCCAAACCCGACGAAGGCATTAATTCCGTTAGAATGATTGTGTCCGCGATGTCCATTCAGCTAGGCGAGCTGTCCTATAAAACCCAGATGCCTTGGCTAAGATCTAAGCTAGGGACCACTACTCACTGACAATGTTGGCCAGAATATTGGTTCTTAGTCTAACCGCTGCCCTCGGTACTTGTGCTGGGGTGAGACCAGCCAACGAAGCTCGCCAAACTAGTAGCATATACTCCGCATACATGTTTGCATATGTATGGCGTATTTTATTGATCTTGAACCAGCATTGACTAAATTGTTTTCTCACAGTTCACGGGCGAGGGTTACTCCAACGGAGAGACCATATCCTTCGCTGTTAGCAACGTAAACAATGCTTTAAACTGGACCGAAGTGCACGGTGGTACTCCTTATCTTACCTCGACTGTCGGAACAAAAGGTGTCCGTGACCCGTCACTGATCAGAGCTCACGACGGGTCCAAGTTCTGGATAGTTGGGACTGTGAGTCTGAAATCCAGATATCAAAGCGATATGGGTTACAACCCTTCGATTTAACCACGACGTGCAGGACTTGAAAATCTACGGGAACGGAAACTGGACAGACGCAGTAACGCACGGTAGTCGCTCTATCGTCATATGGGAATCGACGAATCTCAAGGATGGGGTACTCCCAGGTAGGTGTTTGAATCAATACTCTTACCCACTCTTGCGCTGAATTGAACCCCTCTGCAGGCTCGTACAAGTATCCCCAGCCACTGCGGGCAATACGTACGTAAATTTTACCAGTTCAATGTCGGTATATATCAATGAACCTCCACATAGATGGGCTCCCGAAGCGATATGGGATCCTGCACAGAACGCATACATGGTCTTCTGGGCTAGTCAAATCTTTGCGGCAAATGACACTGCGCATACAGGCTCATCTTACCATCGCATACTGCGTTCCACAACAACAGATTTCAAGACCTTTACCACGGCACAGACGTACATCGACTACGGTCGTAGCGTCATTGATACCACAATGGCACTAGACACTACCACCGGCACATACTATCGGTTCAACAAAGACGTTCGTAACCTCGCTGGAAACACGGCCGACTCAAACTTCATCACTCAAGAAAAAAGCAGTAAAATACTTGGAAGTTGGTCGGAAGTCAAGGCTGGGATTGGTAGAGGCATCATAACGAGGGGAGAAGGACCAACAGTCTTCAAATCAAACACTGTGGCCAATAAAGTAAGTAATGTGAAACCGCTCTGTTCCTATATATGAACCATGATCGCAGTGGCATCTCTTTGTCGACGAGTACGGTGGTAAGTGTTCGGCTTGTAATGAACCACTTTATGGTGCCTTAACTCTAACTAGGTCGGGGATACGTCCCGCTTGAAACGACGAATATTGACTCGGGCGTATGGACCCTCTCGACGAACTACGCGCTTCCAGCTCGCCCACGACATGGATCAGTGATACCAATGTAAGAGAGCCATCAGTATAGTTGTTTACTCATCACTCATACTGAAATGCCGTAGTACGGAAGCTGAGCGCCAAGTTCTCCTTAGCCTGTAGATGCGCCATTCATTCGTGAAATTGTTTGATTCCACTTGATTGACACACCAACCCAGCGATTAGTAATATACAAGTACACGGCAAATAACAGAGAATCCCTATTGGCTGAATGTGGAAAACGGATCGAACTGAAACAGCTGTTCGATCTCTTCGGATGTTCCCAGCGTTTCACTCAATAGCGATGTGTCTGTAGCCTCGTCTAGATTGACCACCGTCGTTTGACATGTGTGAAATCCAGCTTGGTGCCAATAAAACTCACCTGAGCGACCTAGCTCTTGGAACGAGGTGGGCTGCAGTGTTGGCCAGGTGTAACCGGGCTGAACCCTGGCTGAATCAAGATCGGTAGGCATAGAAGACTCAGGAATGTGTTCATAATATGGGCTCTGTAGAGAGCGACTCTGCAGCATATCACCCTAGAGGTTTTAGTACAAGGCGTTACTGGTGGAGCGGAAGTCGGACCCAACACACTTTGCTTTCGTCATCCAACATTTTCATGAACCGCAGGGCGAGCGGGATCTTCTGGGCCATCCGGGAAAACGCAGCTCTAACAAGATGTTAACGCGAGTACGAGTCCCAAGCCTGACGGACTGACCTTATGGTTCGTATCTCGGAGTCTATTCTCATTGCTGCCATCTGATTTCCGGCAGCTATGTAGAACCTAAGCACCCCTGTCTAAATTCCAGTCAGCGAATGGCCTCCTAGGATCAACATTGATATCGATATATACCAGAAATGATGCTGCTTTGTACCAGCAAAGCTAGACTGCGGTAGTTAGTTTTGCTGAAGAATACAATCATTCACGTTGACCCACAGCGCATCTATATATCTATAAGCATATCGGAATCGCCAGAAGCTGCAAAACGACGTACATAGGTAACAGTCGAGTAATATCATAGCTCGTAGCACAGATGGCATACACTAGTTCCAGAGTTTCTCGGGAAGCTTCGACAGCTTTTTGAGCCGAAATACAGTTGGGAGAAGGTTGCACAAGCTAGTCACATACACACGCGATTAGTAAGGAGCAACACACTGTGGACTCGGTAGCACCTTTTCATGAAGCAAAAGTTTCGAACTGTACCAGAGCTTGGGTCTCAGCCGAACTGATCGAGTAAAAATGAACGAATGCTCACAAGCCGGGAATCAAATGTGCGACATATAAGTGAGTGTCCAGGCCGTTGCTTGATTGAACAACTGGTGTTTTGTATTGTGGAGGAAATGATTCCCTGCAAGGCCGCTATATGTAAGTTTTAACGGGGTTTGCGGCATCAAATGCAACTGGCCTAAAGGCCGAGATTTCACTCTCAATGTCCCAGAACTCGGGCAAATCCCGGATATCCTTGACCTCTGGGTGCCGATGTCGTACCCTCAAGTGAAAGGTTTTGACCTAACAGGTGGATCAACGCGCCGCCTGAGTTAGATACTGCAGAACAAACCTTTGATAATAGAATAGCGGCTGGTTGGTGAAAGTGAGCAGGAGGAAACTTTGAGGCTTAGATGCTGAACGCACATTTAACAAAAAGCGTGAAGCTATCGGTGAACTTCGGGTGCACCAGAAGCACGTTTGGCGTGGCAATAGTTTGCCTAGGTTCCTCGACGTCTTGCTTTGGGTGATTTAGCATGGCACGCAAGTGCAAAATACCGGATGTAAAGACTTACCCCTGCTTCGTAGTACGAAACACTATATGGGAGGGTTTGGTGGACATCCTCATCATCAATGGCCATTGCTTGACGCAAATTGTGAGTACGTGCATAGAAGAAACGCAAGGCGAACTTACCCCAAACACTGGGAGACGTCTGAAATCGATCATTGGCATAGGCAATCCAAAACAGGTTCACTCTTTGTTCTCGCTCAACGCAGTTGGATGGGATAGTAAGCAAGTTTGTGTCATCCTACGATGGGTCAGTTGAACAAAACCTTGTGTAAACGACGCCAACTCACAAGGTGACTAGGCGGTGTCCCATCGGTGTCGTATCCAGGAGGATTGTTGAGAGCCAATGGTATACAATACCGTATGACTATGCCTCCGGACATCCACAGTTCGACCCACCGTCCTTGCAAATAGTAGTACCCCGTTGCTATTACTATGGCTGTTGGATCAAATCAGCAATACTGTCCGTCCACAGCAAGGCGAGTACTTACATTGAGTGCACTCTAGCAAGTTGTAACCACGCGCGGTGGCTTCATCCCGGGCATCTTTTGCCCAGCGGGCGTGTTGGTCGGCAAAGGACTCCGGGACAGGCTTGGTCATCCTCCTGCGGTCCCCGAATATGACATCGCCTCGATATGTGCCCAGGTCAGGCATAGGGGGGCTATCAACCAAATATGAAAACATTCCAGCGTATGCACAAATAGCGTGAAGCAGGGAAGCATGTGGGAACTTGGGTGACTGCGGTGAGAGCGTGAGGGACGCCATAAACGTCGGGCGATGGAGCAGATAATGAGCATGCGGGTAGCAACTAAAGAATGTTTCAACCAGGTGGTGCAGCAGGCTGGGTGGTGGGAGACGAGGTGGCCAATCCGACCAGATGAGCTGTTGCTCAGGTATAAAGGGCATCGGGGGTGGCAGAGTATGTTGTGTCGCGTCCAGATGATCAGACATAATAGGCAAATACTGGGAAATATCATCCTCGGATAGCTCTGACATGCTCGTTGTCGAAAGACCAGACTCGGAAACCATGGAGGTACTGGTTGATCCCTGGGTGTCTCTTGGCGACGATCCCGGCTGCTGTGGCGATTGCGTTTTTAGCAGAGCTTCCAGTTCGACTTGATTTCAATTAGCCACGATATTTGATTGGAGAAATATTAACCCACGGATCCTATCCTCCAAAGCCTGGTACTTGGTTCGAGGCTTGACAACTGGGGTGCCATCTGGTAAGAGTTCGTCGTATGTACACTCTGGCTCTCGTTCTAACAGCGAGGGGTCGTTGACGGCCGCAAAACGATGCGACTTGACGCATGTTGTACATGGCCGTTTGGTGTCGCTGGGTCGCTTTTAGCATGGCAACGCACGCGATACGAGCTTTAACCAACCATTTCTGCCAGCCAAATGTCAGTAGCGTTCCCGGGAGCATACTGCGAGGAAAACTCACCAGTTTTCGCTTCCTACATTGGTGACAGGCCTTGAAACGACAGGTTTTTGGTCGAACTTGCTAGCATCGAAAGAACGAGAGAATTTACCGACCTGATTGCGCTTTAATAACGGACCAGATGAGTGAGACACCGACGACGAGCCGACTGCGGTTGATTGAACGCGGGGCATCGTCGAGGGCAAGAGAGAAAGGCTTGGCGAGTGGGGTTGGTCAGCCAAAGGTTATATACAGTGCAATGTCCCCGGCTTATGAGCGCAGCAACGAGTTACCCTGGCGCTGCTGCGGCCTACCAAACAGTCGATCCCCAGAAGCGCCGACCGCGCCGAGCTAAACTCGCGCGTGGGGAATGTATATTGCAGGCTGAAGAAAAAACAAATTCGCATCATCGGCTCAGATTCACCCAACTCGACTTGATGCGCAACGCTCAGCATTACTCCGATCGACATACAACATAGTAGAATAAGCGAATCCAAGTCCAAAGAAACCAACTCGGAAAAATCAAACACGAATGGCCGATTACAGCACAAGAGGCAACATGCCCACAACACCGACCACAGCCGCCAGGAATATGGATGCAACCCCAATTGCCTCGGCGCCATTTTTGCCGCTGCCGCTGCCGCTCGAGCTGGTCGTCTTGGCGGACTTGGAACTGCCACAGAGACCAGATCCCCCGAGTTGAGAGACAGGGATAATGATCTGCGCGGGTATTTGTAAATAAGCGATCATGAGAGGCATTAAGCTGGCGTACCTGGGGGTTGCCGCCGGTAAATGCAACATTGACATTTCCGCTCGCATCGGCAGTGATGTTCTTGCAGCTCAAGACGTCCACGAGCTGTTCATTTGCCGTGTAGCCCGTTCCACTGAGCGCAAAGTTCTGAGCAGCACCCTGAGAGCCAACGTTGGTCAAGGCCGATAGAAGTTTGCCCTTCTGAATCGCAATGTTGTGGGTATCGTTGGCAATGACTTTCATCTTAAATATACCTCTCAGCAAATCTCATGCCAATCTAAAGTCGAGCAAACTAACCTGGGTAGACAAAAACTTGGAATCAGCCGCGATAGAGGCCTTGCGGGCCGCATTCAGTTTGGCGACGTGATCAACCAACGGCTTGTTCTGGGTTTCATACGATGTAAACCAGAGTCTGCGAAGATGTAGTAAGACAAATATAGTCAAACTTCCGAATGGATTGGCTTACGCTTCGCGGCTCGCAGGCTCATTACCGCCAGTATAGCCCTGCTCCTGACCATAGTAAAGAATGGGAATACCGTCGGTAACAAAAGTATAGGCCATCGCGTTCTTTACAAGAGACAAATCGGTAGTCCAGCTTTGGAAGCGAGGTTGATCGTGATTCTCCAGGAACGCGCCAGTGGAGATACCGCCACTCTTGAAGTGCTTCTGTGTATCGGGGATGTTCTGGGCGATCAGGGCTATATTACCCGTGGTGGAAGCGCTATAGATAATAGGGTCAAATATAGTCCAAAACCCATTTCAAAAGTACGCACAAGGCTTGAGTGACAGCGAACCAAGATGGATCTAATAGGGGATGTTAATCAACGGAATAACCTAGTGGTCTCGAACCCTTACAGTCGAGTACGGCATCCATGTAATCTACAGATTTTGTCAGCCTATATGCGCAGGCTGGGTGCAATGGACTGAAACTTACTCGTATAATCACCCGTGTAAGCAGTATCATTGCTCAAAACCTCGCCAATAGAAAACACGCCACTGCTCTTCACAAACTGGGGCCAGAAATCCTTGCGAACGTGCTTAACAGTATCGATACGAATGCCATCGATCGAGTAGAAAGATGTCAGGTTCTTGATCCACGCGTTGTAGGTCTGAAAATTAGGTATTAGATACTATTCGAACCACGAGTGTTCGGTGAATAAAACTCACGTTGACAACATTGTCCGACTCGGTGTTGATATCCATCAGTGCGACGGTGGTATCTGCAAATAAAATTAGACCTGATCCCCAGGTTAACCGATCAAACAGTCGTACCGCCAATCCAGCACTGCTCAACCTGGGTCTGGTTGTTAAAGTCCTGAATCCAGCACAGCGGGTGGTAGTCCGCCTGTTTCCGGTCAGTCCGGTGGGTCCCGGGTGATCCACGTGAATGCTTACCTCGGCATTGAACGGCGCATAGCTCCCAAAGGTCAAACTTGGCGGAGTGCTCGTTGCCGCAAAGTGATTGACTACGATGTCAACCATAAGATACATCCCGCGCTTATGTAAAGCTGCCGAGAGGGCTTTCAAATCGTCGGGCGTCCCGAAGCCGTCGTTCAGGTTGTTTAAATCCACGGGCCAGTAACCGTGGTATGCCTCGCCATAGCCAGTGGTCCCACCAATGTTTTTGACGATAGGGGAGATCCAAATGGCGTCGAAGCCCATGTTCTATTGGATGGGGGGGGGGAGGTTGAGCGCCAATTTTGCAACTATCAGACATAGTTACGGACCTGGATGTAGTCGAGATGATTGACTGAAGAAAAAGAAACATAAGCCTAGGCGAAAAGAGTGGGCAAATTTTACTCACCAATTCCCTTGTAAGTTCCACCACAGTATTTCCTCTCGGCAGTGTCGCAGTGAGGACCAGAGCCATCACTCGTCGCGAATCGGTCGGTAACAATCTTCAAACATACACATACTTAGCCCGTTGTCCTTCAGCAAGCCCGAGGATACGCACCTGGTAGATAGACCGAGCTTGCCAGTCAGCAGCAGACGCGGCAAACGCGCCCGTCGCGAGAGACAAAAGAATGGGTACAGCAATCATGCTGTCTTGTCAAAAGAAACGATTGTGAGATGTATTAATCTAGTGAAATAAGCCCTGCCCAGGCCAAGAAAAGTTGTGCGCAGGAAAGGCTAGACGAGGGATGTGAACACGAAGAAATAGGACGAGGTGGGTGGCTGAGCTTTATCATGCGAAGTTTCAAGAATCCGCGTCAAACATCAGGGTCCGCCGTGGATGGGTACCTTCCAGCCATACCAAATTTGATAACTAAATAGGTAAATTTGTCCTTGTATTGATGAAAGCAAAAAGAAAACGAAATGTCACAGAACTAATGCCGGGCTATGAGCAATGGTACATCGTAAGAGAGCCGCTCCGATTTATTCAGGCCGAATTGGATTTGCTCCCTCCATCTCCGTAGCTTTGTTCACAATCACATAGCTCGTCATGACACTCCCAAACGCGAGCGCAAGACTGCAAGCAGTAAAGACGAGATGACGTGCCGAGGATACTCCCGACATGAGAGCCACAATTACAAAAATATTTAGAGGAACCCGAAACAGGGACGAAAGCTAGGCACAAATATTTTCAGCATAAATTCGGCTCCCAATAACAGCCACTTACAGTAGCCCTATGATCGTTCTGGATCATCGTTCCTCGAAGCATACCTTGCACAGGGTAATAGATCCCAACGCAAGCTTCAAACAAGCAAAACGCCCAAAATCGTGAACGGACATCACGCGAAAGATTGTTCAAAGCCAGGGCAAAGGCCGCAGCCAAAAGTGTAAAGGAGCTGAGCTTGGCGTGGAGCACAAGCGTGGACTCCCCAGCGCTACAGTACGTAACCAGGGACTTGTACAAGAGCGAGCCGAGCATCATGGAAACCATGAAAGCTGAAAAGATGAGGCCGAGTGGCAAGCCCTCGCCTTGAGCTGCAGCCTCTTGCATCGACGGAACCCAGAGGAAAACGAACAGATACATGCTTCCTTCAAAGCAAGTTTGAACAAGGCCCAGCACAATCATCGATGGGTCTACAGGGAATGGGTTAAACGCGCACCATCACGAATTGAGTGAACCTACCTTTGCGTACGATGCTCCATGCTTCTCCTAAACGTTTAATTTGAAGCCAATCAGACGCTGCACTCTCTGAACGAGTGCCATAATTCTCCGACCACATTGCTCCAATCAAAACCCATGCCAGACCCAAACATATGGCACTAGCGAGGAACGGGCTCGTAAACGTTTGAGTCCGTGCGACCAACCCGTTACTAAATACTCCCACAGCCGCTGCAACGAGCCCGTTGATCATAGTTGCCGAGCCGAATATCGCGCTCAGGTCCGGTGATGATACGCCAGCCGTCTGAGCAGCAGATACCAGCCATGAATCAAAGCAAGAGAACAGGATTGCTGTTGAAATGCCACCAAAGACACGCCCGAGCAGGTTGACCGGCAACCAGTGGATAAACGTGCACAAGCAAGTCGCTATGTAAGACACGCAAAACGCCATACAAATGCGCTTGCGGCCGCTGGAAGTGACGCTTAGTTACCGATCATCACGAGTGCTGGGCGAGCTCACTAGTTGTCGGCCCACACTCCGACAGTCGGTGCCGAGAGCCCAGCCGACAAGAAGCCAGTAACAAACAGCACGGCGACAGTGTGTTCAGAGTACTCGTACTGGTCCTTGTACAGCGAGTACACATACGGCCCCTGTAGCCAATCCGCCGCTACAAGTTGGTTAGCACATATCTTAGCGCTTCCAACGAGCAACTCACCCATCACCACTGCGTACACAATCAAATATTTTCGAGACAAAGCCCGGGCTGCAGCTTGGCCTCCCCCCGCTGCAGTTTTACCGCTCAGCAACGGATCTGACGCGTCCGTGTTTTCCGCTGGAGGCCCATGTCGCTTGGAGATATATCGCTCGAGCAGGATCGCGACAAACGCGTAGCTGGCCATTACAGCCAGCTGCGTCTCGTAGAAGCTGGCAGGCATGGTAATATGGTGGTACGAATGTAAAGACTGGATAAAAGATAATCAGGCCAAGCGAGCGACAAAGATTGATGGGTTTCGTAAAGCGCCTGGCAACTTAAGTGCAGCCTTGCTTTCCGGGTTACGCACCGCCACTCGGGCGCCACCAACCGAACAAATGAACAGGATCTCAGCTACCGCCGGCAATTTCCGCTCCACGCTCGATACTAATGATACAGTAAACAGCTGCTACATGCTAAGCGATATTCCACGCCTCGATCCCAACACACTCGTACTTTACTGTACTGGAAGCAGAGATACCTTCGGGTCGTGAACAGAGAATCTCGTTGTCAAACGTCGGGCAGGAAGCGGACTCTCCACTCAGAAGAGCAGAGTCCAAGTACAGTCCAAACTTTCCATTCCTAAATAAATTATTAAACTAACCAAAGGCTCATTGCGTGGAACTTGCTGACTCACCCTCCGCCAAACGATATGAAATCCGATTCACAAAGGCGCACATAGTCGTTTTTGCCTGTCCACTTGAAAACCTTGACCGGCGCTCCCTCTTGTTGTTGTGTCCACAAAAAGCTAATATCTGTTTCAGCACCTTTCCATTGTCTTCCTGAACCGCCACTTACGATTCACCGCTCCCCGTATAACCCTCGCGTTTTCGTACGCCATCTCCGCACCACACACCAAATATAGCACCTTCAGAATCCCGGATAGCAATCAAACACCCTCCTGTCGTCGGCTGTTCACATTTCGTATAGAAAGTAGATAGCGAAATTCCATGCTGATCAAGTGAATACATCAATGTCCATTTTTGCGCAAGCCGTCGGAGGCGGGCAGCGAAGGCCGGAGCTATTATGTCGCATATATTCAGAATCCACGCCAGTGTTCTATTCCATTTCGGACATACCATCTCGGCCGTCTCCACGGTTAGGATCGGGGTGGTCATCTCTGCCCTCCCGACCAGTTTCAAGCGAGACGACTTGGAACCCATCTTGTCGTCTTCGCCAAACGTAAAGCCCTTGTCCCACTTTTCGCCCGTATACCCCGGTGCCCCACTCGGCGGCACAAATGTGTGAGCAAATGGATTCAGGTGGGTGATGCTGGCCTCGCGTACTGGCTTGGCATGTGGAGGAAGCTCCGCCGAGTGGGTTGGAGGAGTCGCTTCGAGTCGCGAGGCAGTCATTGTTGGCGAAAGTGAAGGCAAAGAGTTGCTTAAAAGCGACGCCCAAGCACGAGGCAATGTGAGGCGGCCGCCTAGCCCAAAAGACGGAGATGCAGATACAGAACCAGAGGGAGGGCTGGCAGCAGGAGGTGGAGAGGATGACTCGTTCAGGTTTAGATTCGCGAGAGAGGGCTCGGACTCGGCGCGTTTGGTCTCGGCGGATGAACGTATAGCGATCGGTTTGGTTGGCTCGGGCGGTATGGGCTCAGCTTGGGCTTCGGGCTCGCGCTGTGGCAAGAGCCCAAGGGCGTCTTGCTCTGACTCGCTCTGTCGAAATTCGTCCATGACCTGCCGCTCCTTTTCTTCTGTCCTCGCTTTAGCCCCTTGCATGAAATCTGTGCCAAATGTACGCTCAAAATCAGGAGACGATGGACCCGCAGATGAAGCTAGAGGATCCAACGTTGGAGGTACAGACACAAAGTCCCCAAAGCCGGGAGACATGGGTTCATTTTGAGATAATGGCGGTGCTCGTGGCGGCTGTATGGGGGTAGGTGAAGGCGTAGGTGTAGATTTTCGGGTAGCAAATAACGGTGTGGAGGTCGCTTCGAGAGGGTTGGATGAGATGAGGTCGAGAAGTGAGTTCGATTGATCATTTGCATTGTCTGCGTTACTGGCCGACGACTGTGGTTTGTTGTCGGGGACAGGGATCAAAGGCTCGATGGTTCCTATCGGCCAAGACATGTCTGCAAACAGGTTTGGTACAGGTTGTAAAATAGGCTGTGCAAATGACTTACTTGATCAAGCAACGCTTGTCTTGTCTTTCGGCAGGAGTGTGCAAGGTGACCTCTACACGGCTATGTGTCAGAAAGATTAACTCTCTCTGTTCGTACCAACCAAACGTACCAAAGATATCGTATCTCACAAGCAAATAACTAGATCGATTCCTAACCAAATAGTCAAATGATCCACACAAGAAACGCCCAATGAAAGTATATGAGCGTTTGTGTTTGCCACCAAACACGAATGTTCTGTTGGTCGTTTGTTGATTCTAGCCGCATGACGTACTACAATACTTCGCCCCACGTGACCTAAAGGAGACATTTATGAACGACGCGGTAAAAGCCTTCAGATACTCTCTAACATTTCGGTGACAAGAGTTGATGATGCCCAGAATGAGCGAGATGAATTGTTGCCACGTACTACCCCCCCCCCTTGGGGTCCAAAGTGGGTAATCCTAACTCGTAGCTTAAACGTTTAAATCTTAGGTAAATGGCGCACAGTCGCTTGAAAACTCGAGGATTCTCAACCCCTCCTTCATGTGCGCCTAGACCTCCCTTGAATTAAAAACCCGCGCAACACCGGTGAACTCGGTCATCCAGGGAGATTAAGAGACTCTCACGGATGGCGGAGCTCATTGCGGAATGGGGTTACCTTGGATCGACAACGCCGTCTCAATGTGCGATGCGGGTGGCAGATGCGAGCGTCATGAATACGGACTTCCCACCCCAACGCCACGAAATATCATTTTTGAGGCTACTCGACGCCGTCCGTACTGTGTAGGTCAGAGCAACGTGTTGATGGTCCATTCGGGTTTCTGACGCGTCTACCCCGCAAGAAGACTAGTGCATGTCGTATACCGGTCCTTGGATGTGGAGCCGCCAGGTCTGGGGTCGGCATTTGGTAAATTTATGCAACAGAGCAAAGTGGTATGCGACTTTGTACGTACCAAGAGCCGACCCATAGCGGTCAAATGGATGTGCTAGTGCCACTGAACCATTTCTCCTATCATTGGCCGATTTGAAAAGAGTGCATTGACACATTCCGATGAACAGCTAGCCGGAGAACTGGTTGCACTGGCCCAGTCGATCCGTACGCAACGCGATCGGCACTGTGGGTATCGAATTTCCACCAAGAGCGTTGGGCACGATAACGTCGGAGCCCAGTCCCGAAGCTCGTTATGTGATGGGGGAGAACCCACATCCAAGGAAACGAGCAAACCGCATGCGAGCCAGCGCATATACTGTATTTGCTTGTTTGTAGGTCACATGACCCGATCGACTGCCATGATTGGCTTGACACATCAGCCACGACCTCGAACACGTTGATCACATCTCCTGTTCCCCGTCTGCACCTGCATATACCCCGCGAGATTGACACGGAGCACTCCGCAGATTTCTCAGTGGGCTCCTCCCTGAATACAGCTATAAATCCCAGCGGATCCGCGCTTTGGCAACTCATTGTCCCCCATAGAGCTCCGCCAATAGACGTTCGAGACCTGTACTCGACCCCTCGACATCAAATCCGTTAGCTGGTCTATTTGTTTCCATATTTAACAACTCAACGAAAATGTCTCTTCTGCATCCCTCGGCTTCCCGCTTTATGGGTGCCAATTCACCGTCAAGGCCGTCACTATCTCGACGCTCTAGCCTGGGATCAGACATCTTTGGCCCCCTATCGCGTAAAACAGCTCCAAATCTAGGCTCGTCGGAAGAGTTTAGATTTACCTCAATAACTCCGCAGCGTTCGAGATCACCTGCCTCGACGGTCGCACCAAGTTCGGTGGATCTTCACCCACCAGCACGGCCTGAAGATGCTGACCTGGGTTCTTTCATTGTTATATCCGGTGGTACTGGGTGCAATGCCATATGCGAGGCCTTTGGCAAAGATGCCTCATACGTGCTACCTGTTTCTGATAACGGAGGAAGCTCGAGCGAGGTAAGCTGACTCATAGCTCCGAGCTTTCGAGCACCATCTTACAACCACTCCAACAGATCATTCGAGTTTTGGGTAAGTTCCATTCAACGGTGTGTTTCTCGGTCACGCCTAACCTTTGCTTGACATAGGTGGTCCCTCTATCGGTGATTATACGTTATATTGACCACACACTTACCCCCGCTAAATCCATCGTTAGGCGACATCCGCTCTCGCTTGATTAGGCTCATTCCCCTCTGCCCGCACCAGGACCAGCAATCCATAACCTCCTATCCTACCGCTTCCCTTCGGACTGTAGCGAACGGGAGGCAAGAGAGCTATGGCGAGGTTGGTCAAACGGTGCCTTGAAATTCAACATGACATGTTCATCCCGTTTTAGACATCGTCGAGGGTAAAAGCAAGCTCTGGGCCGGAATCCCACCGGATAGGAAAGAGACTATTCGAGGCAAGCCGTTCATCCCTCATAGCAATTGGGATGGGCAGTGGCTGAAAGTCTGAAACCTACGGCAGGCTTCTTGGTGTATTTTGAATCAGAGCTTCTTAAGCGCGCCCACAAGAATTTCTGCTTTCGGAACGGAAGTCTTGGAAACTATTTCCTCGCAGCCGCACAGGGGTTCTTCCGGTCATTACCTTCCGCCATCTTCTTGTTCTCTAGCATCACAGGCAGTCAGGTATAGTCGGTCAACGCCAGCGGCCGGTCACTTGACTGACATTTCGAGATGCGACCCAGGCCCACGTTCTTCCAGTACTGGTCACTAGTCACGTATGTCACATACTATCTTTTGTATAAAGTCTTTCTAATGAATTCTGCAGTTTGTCACGATCGCCGCTGAACTCGTAAGCTATTATCTTTAGAGATCGACGTAACGTCTAATGTAAAGCCCATGATTACAAGGAAGACCACCAGACTATCGTTGGCCAATGTGAAATATCCCATCCCGTCCCGTCCGCCCTCGCTGCGCCATCTGTGTTAGCGGGGGCGTCTACGCCTCAAAGCGAACAAGAGCCTGAAATTCTCGGTAGTCCAGACGAGGATGAAGATGACGAAGATGGGACAGGGGCCGTTGACACTTCCAGGCTGAATGCCATGTTTGCTAAGCCGCCGGAAGGTGAAGGCGCAGCGGCATACGAAAAACTGGAGTCGCGCATCAATCGTAAGTGATATCTAGGTTTGCGATGCTTCGCAGTCGCATGATCTAATACCTCTTCTAGGAGTATTCTACATCAATGCGTACGGGCAGGTGAGTATCGCATTGCATGTGGTTGAAAAAGCGCCACTGACGCGCATATATGTCTGTCATGTCCGCTTGTAGGAGATATACCCTTCTCCCAACCCCGATTTTATTGAAAATCTTGGCAAACGCAAAACATTGGTTTATAGTTGTGGCTCACTTTGGACCAGGTGTGTCCTGCGGCATGTTTCACGACAGTGAATTTGTATACTGACGCAACCTTGTTCTCGCAGCATTATTCCGTGCCTCGCCCTCCGCGGAGTTGCTTCAGCGATCGCAAAATCGGCTTCTATCCAAGCCAAAGTTTTATTGCGTAGGGCTATATTTATGCTGTGCATGGCCTTGTGCTCACCGTTGAATTTGTAGTAAATGGACAAAATGATCGAGAGACAGAAGGCTACTCTGCTGAAGACTACGTTCGGTGAGCTTTTTTTAAGTCTTGATACCACAAACCTTACGCCGTCCGTAGCGCAATCGCCCGTGTCCTCAACCGACATGACCGCCTGTCACACAAAGCCCTAAAGGGGACTCAGACGCCCGATTTTCTCCTTAGAGACTACCCAATCTCAGCCTTCGTGACCCACGTCGTCTACCTTCGCGGGTCAAGAATACCAGTCAACGAAGATAAGCTAGCTGTAAGCAGGATAGCACTTTACCTTGGAACGTTGACTTATTCGGGAGCGTAGGCCATGGGCGTCCGTTGTGTGGAGATAGACGGCCCACCAGGAGAGAAAATATTGTACGACGCTTCGAGTGTTCGTAGAGCCCTATCGATCATTCAAATGGATCACGTCGCACGTCGAGAAGGTCACTGATGCGATCTATTTCCAGAGTTGCTGCTTTGTTGTACATTGGGTATCGGCTAAATCTATTATTTGTGGCTGACCCCTGTGGCGAATCGGTGGCGGTGTCACACACGCGATGATCATTTCATTCCACGCAGTCACTGCGATGCATGAATGCACTGAAGTGGAAAAAAGTCCACGGGCTCACGCACGAGCCGCAGCACATGTGCTACGCATGGCTGTTTCCATTTGCTCAGCTACCTCGTTCTCCCAGCTGTTGCGTCTCTGGCGCATGAACCGAGTAGCGCGCTCACTATATAACCGATCCAGACCTCTGCTCGAACTGCCGGTCTTGCAACCATGGTTACCAACGTTCTCCCGTCGAGCCACAGGACTAGGAGCGTCCAACATCACGTAGCGTAGGCGATATAAACCACGTTGCTCCCCCTTGACCTACCCTAGCTCACTATGCCCTCTAGCAAGCACAATTCCCGTCTATGTCTTTCGGTTTCACTTGCGCCACAAACCCATGGCTACTATGGTGCTATTAGGCTACAGCGGTCGGCGAGCTCGCACATATCAAAACCTCGGAATATGATCAACCTACCAATCGAGGTCATCGGAATGATATTGATACAGCTGAATGAACATACTCGTAAGTGTAGTTACGTAGTGCCGGTTGTTGTATCCACGTCTGACTGCTGGTTTCCAGTGTCGCAGGCGGCGCTTGCCAACCGGCTTTTCTACCACGAGTGTACCCGGCTCCTGTATCGTGTGATCGCCAAAAAGACACCGAGACACTCACTTATGTTGATACGCACTTTGGCTCAATCACCGGAACTAGCAGCGTACGTTCGATCGTATACAGTCTCATTCAAGCAAGCCGAACCGGTAGGAAGCATTTATCGCCTGCTCGCGAGGGCGCTGCGCCACATGGTAAACTTGCGTTCTTTGGCTTTTGAAATACCAGGTATGTCCACTTTTGAAGTTATTTCTCACGAGATTAACTGTCTTCCAGGGGATAAATCATGGGTATTGCAGGGGTGCTCTGCCGAACTCCGCTGGTTCAAGACATCCCTAGAATTCGACGATATCCTGGCAAACTGGCTGGCCACCAAACCCCTACTCCGTGACCTAATCCTTACCCGCACCAAGGCATTCCCGCTCCGGTCTCATGAGCTTCCGAATCTCGGCATAATATTTGGAACCCCACAAGCGGTCTTGCCGGCGGTTGTAGGTCGCCCAGTCAGAAGTGTCTGTTTCGGGCTAAATGGTCCTGTGACACTGGACTTGAGCAGCCTCGCTAAAACTACCGTCGAAGTTGATCACCTCGGAGTTGCTTTCGATCCCATGACTGCAGGCGAAGAGCTGCATTGCGTTGATTTTGTCTACCAATGCTCACTCTTGTTGACGCATGTACAAAAACTTAGCCTTTTCGCCACACGAGGGACCTTTAGCCACGTAAGCATTGGGTTTGCCAATTTATTGACCGGTGCTGATGTATTATCTGCGCATATAGGGTCTGTATTGGCGCGTAGTACCACTTCTCACTCGGTTCCCTCGCCTGAGGTACCTCCAATTCGTTCTAGGAGACAACGACCCTACTGCTCAGGTCGTGATCAGCCATAAAACTCAACTTGATCTTTTGCAGGGTTTCTACAACCATTGTCCATCGCTCTGCAACGTCAGCTTTCCGGGAAACCTAACCTGGAACATCGAGTAGCGTAGCCTCACCATGTTCTTGCGCTGGCTTATTTATTAATAATACTTTATTATTGTATCTGAAGTTGTATTTGCTTCATCCTTGTGTTCTGGTGTACTGTGCAGCCGTGTTCTTAGAATTCTGCATCCTAATATATTGGGTTTAGCTGGAGCTATTGGCGTCGATCATTGAGAAGTGCCGCACGGAATCCCTAGTCCCCGGGAGCCAACGTTCAGGCTCACTAACGGAAACGTATTCGGTTCTAGACTCTGCCTGGTGGTTGAATAGGAGCCAAAGGTGTTTGCTTGTTTAGAACGCTCTCCAGGAGAGTAATACCATGCGGCTTGCACCAAAACGGCGATCATCTCCATTTATTACCCTTCGCGAAGCCGTTCATCGGCGTCACTTCGTCGAACAGCCTAACCGTTACGTCCGGGGACCCAACGTAATGTGTCTCTGCCGAGACATAGCTGGAGCGAGGGCTGTATGTTGCTGACACATGTGAATCGCAAACACTTTACACGCAGCAAATTTTGAAGCGCAGCGCACAGCAACTATTTTGTCCTGCAGCTGGTGTTATCTGGTGACCTGTGAAAGCGGTACCTATACTTTACATAGCACCGCCGTTGCTATCTACCAGCCAAATATAGTGGGCTAGTTGATGCGCTTTTGAATATTTGTAAGTAGGAGCTGCTTGTAGTATGCGGCCCAAAATCGGGTTGAGATCATGGCCGTCGGCTGTGGTGCCACAAAACTCATTATGGCACTCGGGGGATGATCTTATAAGCACCAAGTTCCATTAACCGGAGATCTGCTATTGATGCGCGAACACGCGCCCAAGCAGCGTTCCGATTTGTAGTCACCATGGAATTTGATTGAGGCATCGCCAACCCTTTGCTCGCTCGAACGTTCGGGCTCTTGCGCACAGCATACAGCCCGGCATGGAGTCAGTTGAAGTCCCGAGTGGCGCTGAAAGGATTGGCTGAGACAAGTGGGCGCCACAACCGCCTATGGATGGCAAATCTCAGGATAGGGGTAGTTACTTGGGATAGAAAGAGTGAGAGTGGCCCTTGATTCTATATGCTGATGTGCATATCGAACCGCCATGAGCAAGCGCATTTCATGAGTAGCCAAACATGTGGCGATATAAGGGGCGTCCAAACATATTTCGATCTGGGAGTATAAATGAGCTTGGCTCTTCGGCCTGGCCCCATCGTCAAACTTCGTATCCCCACTCACATAAGCCTACCCGCCCACCCATACAGTCGGAGTTTGCTTTGCACCACATGCCTGTCCCAGTGACCACCCTCCCCCAACCCCCTTTCGTGGTACCCTCCCAGCCATATCTAGACTCGCGGCCTCGGCCGGATGCGCCCAACGAACCGAACGAACCGAAGGGGGCATCACAAGGCGCGCGGGTACAAACCGCTGGGACCAGATAGAACGCCCGCCCATTAGCCTTGTGCGTGTGAAATAAACAAAGGTCAGTTGGATTAGTTACGATAATTGATTAAGAAGCTCACCCGTCCTTCACCGAAGCCATGCGCTTATATTATTCTGGTGTATCGAGCAAGCTATGCCCGTTTTTGTAGACTGTAGCATATGTAATCAATCGATTGTGGAACATGGAATCTTGGGACGAGGTTGAGGTTAACTGGCTTTGAAGATCACTAGGCTCACATGACTAGTCAGTCGCGAAGTTCTAACGGTGTGCCAGATTACCAGAAGACAAGGTCAACTTACTATAATATGGACGACATTTTACCGATATTAGGAATCGTCCGCGTCGGGCGTATTCGATGTCGGTCATTGGTGGATTCGGCACTGTAGATGAGATAACCCAGTTCAGGTGACCTGCCGTACAAGAGTTTAGCCTAGCCAAGCGGCGCAACCTGTGAGGCCGGCACATGGTCTAGGCAATTTCCGGGCCGCAGGGTCGAGTACCCACGTATAGAGTAGCTGGGCAAGAATAAATGTGCTCATCAAACCAATCATTTTCAAGTATATAACATATGCGTGTTTTGACATTCAAGGTCTCATCTTTAGATTGCTGACAATCAGGCTCTGCACATTCAATATGAGAGAAGCTCTCGGCCATACACGAATAGGTACGAACCTTGTATGCTTGAACGTCCCCTTTGTATTTCGCTATCTTTCCATCTCCGCAGACCCAAAGCTAACCAGAAGAGTCAAGCTTTTATTTGAACAATCGGATGGGGTTGCCTTACCTCATTAGAGACGGTCGTGATGAAGCGCTCATCGTGAGATATTAGAATAACACCGCCATTCCATGATTGAAGTGCACTCATGAGAGCGTCCAGTCCCTGTTTTCGTTGTCAATTAACCACAATACATACTACGCAAAAAATCCAACTAGCCTCTATGTCCAGATGGTTGGTCGGCTGTTGATAATAATCAGCCTTAGCAAATAGCGTTGGATATAACGAAATAAGCGTACTTCATCTAACAGCAAAAGGTGGGGCCGTTGCATCGATAAAACCGAGAATGCCACACGGCTTTTCTGACCCCCGGACAGCGTGGCAATAGTTTGCAGACTGAAACAGTTCTTTTAGAGAATGCCACGAGATAGAATATTTGGCCTACCCTGTAAGTCCGGTGATCCCGAATGCACCCAGGTGCTGGCGATATTCTTGCTCGGTCTTGCCCGGAAACCTTGAGGCCAAAAATGCAACTGGGGATAGGTTTGGGGTAAGTGTGTCCAAATGATGCTGCCCAAAGTATGCGCTAGAAGCAGCAATTAAGACATGATACCCGCCGCAAAAGCTGAACGCACATCCTCAGCCTTCCGTTACGATTGACTTGCCCTCCCATAGGATTTAGTTCGCCTGTGAGTAGCTTTATCCTATTCAACTATATAAGCAAGATCTATCGGTTTGGGTATTCGAATACACGCACATAGTAGATTTCCCTAAACATGTATATGCGCTGGTAAGCTGCTATAAGAGATCCCATGTGATAGTTCATACCGGCTCCGTTTGGCCCTGTTCAAGAAATTCAGTCGAACGTCAAGGAAGTAGCCAAGAGGAAGCAAGGACACACCAACAACAGCAATTCGAGAATCCAAGCCAATATCGATGCTCACGTTGTGAAGGATGATGTTATCCGGCGTATAACCAAATGATACATCTGAGAGTTGTAGCAGGGGAGGTGATATTTTCTCGGTCTCAGGGAACCTAATTCGAGTGCGGGGTTCAGCGATTTGGAAGCAGTTGGAATTCGAATAACGAACTTGAATTTCTCGGTCTCTTCGGCTTCTGGTGGCTCAAGCTCAGGCAGCTTTTCTAGTATTTTGATTTTACTCTGAGCTTGGGCAGCACGGTTGGCGTTATAGCGCCAACGGTCAATGAATGCTTGCAGATGAGCCCTATATGCCATCTGAGTCTCATATTCCTTGCGTGCGTTGCGGTCCCGCTCAGTTTTGGTAGCGTAAAACTGGGTGAAATTTCCTTTGTAGTAGTCCAGTCGCGCGGAGTGTTGGTGAACAATATCCGTAGCAACGGCATCGAGGAAGGCGCGGTCGTGAGATACGACGAGCAACGTGCTAGGCCAGGTTTGTAAGTAGTCTTCTAGCCATGCAAGAGCATTCAAATCGATGTGGTTGGAAGGTTCGTCCAGCATAAGTAAGTCTGGCTTCACGAATAGGGCACGAGCGAGGGCGAGCCGCATCCTGGACAATAGACTGATTAGCTAAGGCTAGGAATAGGAAAGAATAGAACGCGCCTCCAGCCACCACTGAATGTCTTTGTAGCCCTGTGTTGATCAGACTCTGAGAACCCGAGACCTGGGAGTTCATGAGACGGTTGTATTTGGGAAGCGAGAGAAAAACTGTAGCTGACCGGCCAGAAGGGATGCAGCCCTCGCAGGGCCACTCTCAGCCTCCATTTCAGCTAGACGAGTGTGTACGTCGGCGAGCTGAGCAGACAATTCTCTTTGGCTTCCTCGGCGGCACGATCGTCGCCTCCGGCTTCCTCCAATTTGAGAAGACGCTCATTTAGGATCTTTTCTTCTTTCAACAAGCGGTCGCGCCTAGGAAACTTATCAAACAGGCGCTCAACATACACGTTGGTTGCGTACCAAACATCGGCTTTGAGAACAGATTCCAGCGCCGTAGTCTCATCCCCCACTATCTAATATGGGTTAGCGCCATAGAATGGGCGATGAGTAAAACAGTGATTACCTCTTGTTCTACAAATAATATGGATATGTGGGCAGGAACAGGTACCTCACGCATTGCAATATGTCGGAGTAATGTCGATTTTCCTGAGAATGCCATTGAGCCATACACTCTATGTATTAGGGCGCATATGCTCACCGACGCCGTTACGTCCAATCAAACCATACCGGCGACCATGAGCAAGAGTCAGACTAGCACCTTGCCTAAAGACAACTTGTCAGTCCAAGTTGCCTTTGGTGGGAGACAACGTACAAGATCCGATGAGATCCAAAAGTAACGTCGATTGCTGGCAGATGAATGTCCTTGCTTTTTCCTTTGCCTGCCGCACGAGCTTCCAAAGAGTTGACCTACAACTCGTTGATAATGAGTTAATCCTTCGGCACCAACCTCAAGTACCTTGAGAAACATTTCTTCGTAGGATTGCTATTTGCCATAGTTATGAACAAGACATGGGGAAACTTTGCAGAATACACGAACCTGTTTCTTTTGCATATCGATAAGCTTTGACCCTTCGTACAAGTCGCGTCGTGATCGCTTCTCGATCTTGGCCTAATAGCGGATGTGGATGTTAACCACGGGGCGTTAAAGGTAGACGAGTCTGTTACTTTGATTTTGGCTTCGGCCTTTTCGAGCTTCTTCATGTCCACCCTCGACGCTCTAGTGGGAGCAGTTGACATACGACAGGTTGTCTGGACTCGGAGCACTTACTTTCCCTTGTTAATAGAAGAAAGATCAACACCCTCCGACATAGCAATTGTATTGGACATGGCAGATGCTTGACTCATATCGACAACCTTGTCGAGCCGAGTAAGCGTCGGTTGCTTAGCCTTGCCATCGGCGACTCGTTTCTCCTCCAGGTAGCGTTCGATTTTTGCAAGCAGAGTCTCTAGCCCCGCCTCGCTTCCCCCTTCCGCAGGAGATTCGAGGAAAGAGCGGGTCACAGATATGATATCCTCGTCTTCATCTGCATCCTCGATGTATCCAGCCAGATACTCAACTAGAATTTCTTCTGTCCTGGGAACAAGCTCTCGGATTTCATCGGCAATATCAATGTCCATTGTAATTAGTCGATGCTAAATTCTGTCTGAAATATTTCGTAGAGCAAGAGGCCCTAATGATCAGTACGCTAATCTGTAGGCACCTGGAGAGGTGAGCTTGAAGACACAAACAGGAAGCGCCGCCAGAAAGACTGGTCCCCACGTGATTGATCGCCACTTCGACCATACCACAACCTCTCAAGTCCAAACATACTTCTGCCACGTTCATACCTATTTAACCACAAAAGGAGCTTCGATTACGCCACAGCGTAGCGTGAAATTAATAATACATTGATATAATACAGTACTAACGAATGGATGATCACCTAAGCGACCAGAAGGAGTGAATGTGGAACAAATGACGTCTTAAAGAGTTCAAAGCGTAACGACTCAGAATTCATATAGCATAGAAGCTTCTTGAGCCTAAATAATATTCCCAGAGCCGTGCAAACACCCCATTGGAAGATATGAATTGCTTCTGGTTGACAATTTGAGCCGGGTACGACGGCGTCCGGTTTGTTGGGCTGCTGCTTCATGGCCATTGTCCCCGACGATACACTTGCTATTTTTCGCTAAGATATGATCAAACGAATGGCATATTAATAGTAATAGCTCAAAGAGGCTTTGCGTTTCTCACTGTTCTCGTCATCGCATACATCACGCGTGCGCTTCCGAGCCGTAGGTACTTTGTTGGTTTCGAGGTTGGCAAGGGGAGTGCGATCCATACCAGAAGGACTTGACTTGGAAAGAGGCGATTGAGGTGGGCAGACCGTGATGGGTACATTGGGGACTCGAGTAAAATCGATCTCGCGATAGTCGGCCTTGAGGAGCGCATTGTTCTTGTGCTGCCGGTCAAGGGCATCCTCTAAAAACTTGACTTTACGGTCACGGGCTCGCAGTTCGAATTTCACTTGTGCGAGCTCCTCCGTTAGGCATTGCTCTCGCTGGCTCTTATTTTCAGTCAACCGTACTACTTTAGACTACAAACACTCACATGTTTGAACGAAACCAAGGTCGACCCGGTATCCTCTAACTCTTGCTTAGTCTTCTTGAGATGATTCCGTGCGCTCTGCAGCTGCTCCTTCGTTCGTAGACAATCGTTAGTCAGATAGTCCCTCTCGTTGCACAAAGCTTTGACTTCGACCGACTGAGACGCCAATCGATTAATCGCGCTCGCGTGGTTTGAAGCGATGAGCGTGACCTTTTTTTCAGCCGCGCGATGAGCTTTGCGTTCGTTTTTGAGGTCAATTTCGCATTGTTCGCGATCGTAGATGACGGATTGTAGACTGGAAGTAAGCTCGCGAATAGACACAGCCTGGTTCTTGATCTGGCCACGCTGTTTGCTATCTGCGAGACGTGCATCGCGAAGCTGGGCGCGTAGAGCATTCACTTGGTCGGTTAGCTCTTGGACAGTAGGCTGTGGTGTAGGGACGAGTAATCCGGGGCACGAGACTCCAGTAGCACCATCAATGAGGCCAGCCACGGAATCAGACGTTGCCCCTAGGGTCAAACTGCTGGATTGTGTGTTGGGCAAAAAGTATTCAGCAGGCATCTTTACGATGTTTCGATAAGTGATGTCGCGGTGTTTATATCGGAAAAAAATTCAGCAAAAATTTAAATCAAAGTCAAGCACAAACGTGGAAGGAAACAAGGGGTCAAACCCAGTTGGTCCAAGCTATATATGCGTCAGGAACCCCTATTCAGGACTCGGACCAAACAGGACCAAATGTGAGTGCCCATGATCCACATTTGGGGTTTATCGATTTCGCAAGATTCGGGCTTGGCTCGGACAATATTTTCCGAGACGAAAAAACCGGTAGAGCTGCTTTCACGGAAAATCGAGGACCTAATCCCGATGAGGCATGCCCCTCCGAAGTCTCTCCTGTGCGGCTGGTGGGCGGCTGGTCGGGTGAGCGCTTCAGGACCACTTGACTTGCCAACAGCGATATTGTGGCGAGCTGGGAGGCCCAAAGGGGTAGCTTTACTGCTACAATCATATAAGAAAGCGGCAACGAAGTGGTTGGGGCCAGTTGACATATTTGGGTTTGTTTATGTTGACCTTATGATGCTGGGATGATATAATGCCCATATCCATCTCCTGAAACGCGCCGACCGCGCTCGTCATACCGTGCTATATCATTCGGCGCCTCTTGATCTGGACCACCATCATTCAGAGTATCCCTAGCTCACACTCGACCACTCTCCGCCGCTTGTATATATTCTTATCATGATGGGTCTTCTCAGTGGGCTACAGGGCGGTGCCAACAACGTGCGCAAGCGGGTTTCCGGTGCCAACGAACAAGATCGAGCACCAGAGGGTAGCGACCCAGATGATACTTCTGTCCTGTATGTTTCTTCTGGATTTACGCGGTTTAGCTGAATCTTGATGTCGTCGGAGCAGTGATGAAAAAGAGGGCTCGATCGTCATGTCTATTATCTCACAGCTCCGGTCAGTGGCCCCCATCGAGTGTAATCGGTAGCTCATAGTGGCGTTCAGCATTGGCATGGACCTGCAGCGAGTGGCGTTCCCGACTTTTGTTCTTGAGCCTCGGAGCATGCTGGAGCGTATAACCGATTTTATGAGCCACCCAGATCTAATTTTCGGGTAAGCACAACGGGTTGGGGTTCGTGGAGCATTGCACTGTCGGCTAACTATACTTGTAGAGCCGAAAATGACCCATCTCCAGAGGAACGATTCATGAGGGTGCTCCGGTACTACCTCTCGGGATGGCACATTAAACCAAAGGGCGTAAAGAAACCGTAAGGCATACTGGTTTTGCAGCCCAGTACGCGAGTAGCTGAAATTGCCCAACGCCCGTGTCTTACTTCACCACGCTGTTTCATCCAGCTACAACCCAGTGTTGGGCGAATTCTTCCGATGCCGGTATGACTACCCCGATGGCACCCAAGCATTTTATATTGCAGAACAAGTTTCACATCACCCACCTATCTCCGCGTATTTCTATATTTCGCCTGCCAACAAGGCGAGCCGTTTTTACGTCCAGCCACATGTGTAGCTAGCGCTCTGACACTCGGCATTCCTGTGCAATCAGGTTAGGATTGTGGGCGAGCTGAGGCCCAAGTCCAAGTTCCTCGGAAATAGCGTTATGACCTTGATGGAGGGTGAGAATCGGGTGCTGTTGATGGGCAAACCGGAGGATGGGGAATATGTAATCTCGATGCCTAATATGTATGCGAGGTAAGTTTGGAGTCGATTCTTCTCGATATCACAAACGTGTGGTGGGTGATGGGAACCCCCGAAACGCTGTTGGACTGGTGTTTGATTCAATTTATTGACTGCATTCATTGGACAATCAGGGGTATCCTATTCGGGCGAATGGTGCTGGAGCTGGGTGATATGTGTGCGGTGAAATGTGAACAGACGAACATGGTCTGTGACGTCGAGTTCAAGACAAAGGTTCGTTCTAGTTTAGAGTTTATATATATATACCCACAAGCCACGCACGTTTGGGGTGGGGATATGAGTTGGATTTACGGAAACGGTGCGGACGAACCAATAGACGAGCCGATAAGCCTTTTCTATCGCTGCCCCACGGCCACCAATTTGCTGCCTTGCCGTCTCATTCCATTAGTACCAGCCATATTCTTTGGCCGATGCTAAGAACGGTTGCGTTTAGGGTTTCTTCTCGGGATCGTACAACGCGGTTGCGGGCAAAGTCAAACGTAACAACGCAGATATTGCCGAGGTCTCCGGGTTTTGGAGCTCGGCTATGGAGTACAAGTCGATTAAAGTGAGGCATCCTGTTACTGTACCCCTGTGCTATCTCACTCCTGATTCGTTTCTGGTAGACCGGAGAGAAGAAAGTGTTATTCGATGCAGCCCAAGAAAATATCGTCGAAAAGTTCGTGTTCCCCGAGGAAGAGCAGGAGCCCAACGAGTCCCAAAGGTAAGTCTTACAATAATGAAACGTTTCTGGTGGATTAACCTAGAGACTTAAGGCTATGGACCAAATTAACGGACGCCATTTATCATAAAGACATGGATGCTGCGACGGACGCTAAAGCCGAGGTGGAAAACGCGCAACGTGAAGCTGCCCGCAAGCGGGAAGAAAGTCGAATTAAACACGTTCCACGCTTCTTCGAGGTGAACAAGCAGGGGCAATGGGTCCCCAAAATTCTGTGAGACATCGCAGTTGACCTATCTGCAAGTCCCATATTGACTACTCTCCAGTGGCGATGGCATACCGTCTGACCCAGATGCAGCCGTGCGGTATGTCGAAAGCTGGATTTGGGCAAAAAACACAGGAACCCCCGTGGCCGCACAACCTACAACGCCTCCTCGCTCAAAGGGCACATCTGCCCAACCTGGGTCGTCTAGAAGCCCTGGTGCTATAAGCTCAACCTCGGCATAAAGACCGTGTATTTTGCATTGTAGTACATTGACCCGCCTCGGATTTATGTTTCAGTTTCTGATAATATGCACCTGCTTTCTCTCATGAAATCATCCACTAATACATCAATGCAACTTCTGGTTTTGTCCGTTGTGCACATAACATTCTACCGCCGAGAGGTCACGTGTACATGACTGTGCGGGTTTTGTTTATTCCGAGGCCGTTGGTTCGCGTCGCTAATTATGCTTCGATGAATAACGGCTCGATTATGCCGCCACTTGATAGACCAAGCCACTATGAGCCTGGACCCCAGCCTTGTATTATTGGCCAGAAATTGGTACTTGTCTGCACGGCTTCGCCGATCTCGGAGGGAGGATAACTGTGTGCACCCTCTGAGGCTGAGGAATAATAGATCGATTTTAGGCGAAATCAGTAACTCCCTGTTCCTAGTAGACCTTCGTGGAAATGGCGCATAACTCCATCGGGCAACAGAGAACTTTCCGACTAGATGTTTACCTGGGGTGGCGGAACCACATGACAAGTATGGCGAATCATGAATAAGGTGAAATGCGACAGAAGTGGTTCGATCCAGGGATTCCCGAGGCTGCAAGTTGCCGAGGACAGATTCAACGCGGCAGAATCTCAAAAATGGGCACTTTGACATCCCCAAGTCGCTGTCACCCCCTCCACCATGCTCTCCGCGGGATCACTGGTTATCATGGCTCTGGCTGTTCTTCAAGTTCGAGCCACCCCGGTGAGATTTGATGTTCGAACGCCGATCAGCGTTTGCTCATCTCGAACTAGAGGACCAATGTAACTTGTGTCGATCAATTATGGGTCAGCACCATCGGTTCTCTCAATTGTTTTGGTTGCCTAAATATACTAGTCCTTCAATTCGCTGAACCAATCACCTTGCTTGGTGTCCGCTTATCTTTCCGCCCAATGCACCAGTGACAACAGTGGGTTACTTTGACGCCTTTCAGCTGTCACTTACTGGGATACTCCAGACTGGTTGGTTCCTGAAATTGGGACTGCAGGTCCGGTACGTTTCTAACCTGTTCTAGCCTCGATCACCCTTTGACCAAAAGTCACAGTATTCGCCTCCTTCAGGCGTATACGCGAGTGTTTGTCGGTACGTGTTCAACATCTACCGCATGTCATCCTTGTCTGACGCTTGATCCTTTTCCCGAAAGATGTAATAGCGTGCAGTGGAATCTACTGTCAGCATGTTCCCTGTGAGTTTGAAAGCGTCTATTTTTTCATATGAAGTGTTGACCCACTCCTAAAAAAGATGTCAAGGCGGTCCGTCCGGAACGTACGTCCAGTATCTGGGGCCATTCTGCGTGTGCTCAGCTCACTTGACTTTACAGATGGTCGCAGTGGATCGGAAACTGTTCCCAATCAGTCATCAACGTTGGGAGCTACCCGGAAGTCGTTCCCGTCGGTATCGCAATTCCCCATTGGGCGTACTATGATTTTACAGGCACCGGTGTTTTCAATGCTGAGATAGGTGTGTCGACCTTCCTGAATTCGTGATGGGGGAACTTAGTCGTGCCTTTGTTGCATCAGCCCAACAGCAATCCGGTCTGTTCATTTGTTCTGCTTGATGAGTGATGACTAATAGTTTCTGCCTATAGGCCCCGAATCATTGGCGCCTTTTACTGCTACTTCCACCGGGGCGGCCGTGCCTGCCAGCGGGACGACAACCCGTCATGTCCAGAGCTCATCCGCAACTGCAGCCCCCTCCAAGTCCAGCTCTGGAAGCAATACTGGTGCGATCGTGGGTGGAGTTCTGGGAGGTATTTTGGGACTAGCCTTGCTCGCTCTCATTGCGTTCATCGTTGTACGCAAGTCGAACAAGCGCCCCGTCAAGGAGGACCAATATGACCGGGGTGGTTATAGCCTGCCTGTGGCTCCTATGACGGGCCAGTATCAGCCGAACATGCCCCACGGCAGTACCATGTCTGGACCCGGCTACAAGCCATACGATCCAAGGTACACCGTCTAGCAACTTCTGCACATACCCATCTAATCTGCGATTCATTTTCCAGCGATGCAGCCCCGTTTCCTTCTACACAGCCAAACAGCGCCATGAGTCAGTATCCTCGGCCGACTGGCCACACCCGGATAGACTCCTTCCCAGTTTTGTTCTCGCACGTCACGTGCTTTCTTTAAACTTATGTGAGCACTACGTGCTCGAACGACTGGCACCATTCTTCGGCGCTTAGTTTCGTTTGACCGATCGCAGCCCCTCTATGTCACCCCTTCGTGATCATCGGGGTCACATTCGCACATTGCATGTGATCTCACCGTCATTCTCCCGTCACTTTTTTCTATGCTCTAGCTAGTAACTTATCTTGTGTGGCTAACTTTATTCAATAATATGTCTCAACCTGTCTCTTTACCTGCGATTGCTATCAAAACCGAGTCTGTCTTTGGTGTCCGACCATGCAAATTCCAAACCCACATATGCGATCTACAGCTCCGGCGTCAACACTCAGTCTTGGTGTCCCCAACAGGGTCGGGAAAATCGCTTTCGTTTTTGATGCCGTTTATCTGGGAACAACCGACTGGTATTTGTCTTTTAATCAGTCCACTCCAGCTCCTTGGCGGTCAGCATGCATCTCATCCGGGCCTGGAAAAACTTGGCATTCGAGCTGTAAATTTAACAAGGAAGACAACTTCTGACCAACTCTTTAAGGTATTTATGATACAAATGAACCAACGTATTGTCTGACCTGTCCCTAGGATATTGCTCGTGGGGAATATCAGCTTGTGATTACTTCCCCAGAGTATATTGATGAAGACATACGGTTCCGGAAATACCTTTGGAACTGTCCCCAGTTTCGGAATCGTGTCACTCGAGTGGTTTTTGATGAGGCACATTGTGTGCTAGAGTGGGGTGATTTTCGACCTGCTTATCGTCGGCTATGCTTCCTCCCTGCGATGTTGTCGAATGCAACCTTCCTTGCTCTCTCAGCCACTCTCACACCTCTGATGGTTTCGGAACTTAAACGACTACTAGGTCTATACAGTGTTAAGGTTGTACGGCGCTCAAACGACCGTCGTAACCTTGCCCCGATTGTCCGAAAGATGAAACACACACTCAAGTCTCTCCACGACATTGCGTTTCTTATACCGCTCGGCCTGACCGTTAACTCACCCCCTCCGCCAAAATTCATGCTATTTATGCACACCAAGAAGCAATGTGAACGCGCTGGTCGCTTTCTTCAAGCTCGGCTTCCTCCGGAGCTTCGAGACCGAGTTGTTTGGGTACACGCAGAAATGTCGAGTGGGTTCAATGAGCGTGCAATGGAAAAACTGAGAAATGGAGAATACTATGGAGTAGTATGCACAGATGTGGCCGGAATGGTAGGGTTTTCTGTGTATTTAAACGGTGTCCATTAGATTGAACATTATTACAGGGTATAGATATTCCAGATATCGATCTTGTAGTTCAATATCAGCTACCTGAAAAATTTTGTGTACTTTTTCAGCGCCTTGGACGTGCAGCGCGAGGCTATGGGCGAACCGCACGGGTGGTTGTACTAGTAGAACCAAAATATTTCGACAATCCTACTATATCAGTACAGAAGCCATCAATAGCAAAGGGAAAGAAGAGGCATGTGGAGGAGGATGTCAAGCCATCCATCCGGCCCCAAAAGAAGCGACGCACCAAGGCCCCGAACTATAGTACAGCTGCAATCCAAGATAACACACCCTCTAGTAATCCTCTTGACCCCAGCCTACTACCCACCAGCCCACAATCTGAGGCTCAAGCCAAAAAAAATATCGATATTGAACCAGTCATGGATGCATTCATCAATGCGGAGATACGAGGGTCGGGCTGCCGTCGTAGAGCTGGGAATCAATACTTCGCCAATCCCAACATTCCTCAAGGTGAGTACAACGGCAATGAGTTGATGCTCAGGATCTCACCCTTGATTCAATACATAGAGGGTGACGATGAATATTGTTGCACTCGTTGTTGTCCCCTACCGCCCCTACCTGAAGATTGCTGCGACATCTGCAATAAATCGCTGGGCGATTTTGTAGAAGCAGCAGATGAATTCAAACAGCCACCACGGGCTCGTCCCCAGACTAAAACCCCAAAAAAGGACTGGGAAAGTTGGAGTAGCATCGATCATGGGCTTCGGGAGGCACTCTGTATCTGGCGAGATCAGGCTGCGGAGGCTCGCTGGGGTTTAAACCATTTAGTCGGTGGAATCAGCATCATTGGCGACACACAAATTGATCGCATTGTTTATCTGGCTCGCCGAGGCTTGATTCCAACTCTATCCGACTTCCAGCGCGAGTTCAAATGGTTGTACTTTGCTCAGTATGCCACAGACGTTCTCAAAATTGTCCATGACACCTATCCTCCACCCACTCCTTTACGTTCCCCTCTTACAACGTCTAAAAAACCTTCTAGGTCTGCTTGTGGGAGCTATGGCCCTCAGCCCGAGTCAAAGAAGATCATGAGTTGTAGTGGTTGTGGAAAGCCTGGTCACACATGTGAGTCTTGGCTATGGTTTAGCAACCATCTAGCTAATATTTCATATACTAGTTCGTACATGTGCCCAGAGGCATGACACGAAACCGAACGTACAAATTGGACCTCAACTACAATATCCGAGTGCACCTCATCCAGCCCAATCCACTTGTCGCACACCTGCCATTGCAGCAACCACAGATGACAACTGTTACCGTTTCCAAACACTTGATCGGACCAACGCCAACCATCACAACCCCTCTACCGCCAAATCTCCCAACTGCATCTCCTCTTCGTCACCCTCTTCTGCGCCCATCTCGTCTTCGGTGGCCGACCATAGACTCCCTGGCTCCTCGGTCTCCTCTTCGACTCCAGCTGCGAATGCGTTGACTGGAGGTGAGGATAAAACTCGTCCTGCTTGATGTGAGCCCATTCTTTCGCCCTCTAGATATCTTCGAACAATATTAAGACTTGTTTTCATCACAGGTGGTGGATGTAATGTAGTCTGTGGCGTCAAATAGAAGTTTTGCTCCATCATCCCATTGACGGCCAGATACTCCTCGATTAGCACCGACTCTTTCCTCAGATGCTCGGGTGTCCGGTTTGATCCCGACCCAGAATACCGACGTTTCTGGAAGTAGTTAAACCGTTCAATAACCCAGTCAACTCCTCGAAAGCCATCGATCTTTCCAGTTGGGTTGATTAGCCAGTTTTGTTGGACAACTGTGGAGAGCTTTGCTGGCCACCCCCCATCAAGGTACGTCAAGAAGCGGGTAATGTGTTGAGCATATTTATACTTTCCGGCCTGCCTCCAGATGTACACCCACATGGGTAGGAGGTCTCGAACGCGTCGGACGTCGCCGTATCGAGCGGCCCGAGTGACACTGAGATAGAGGAGTGCGTTTTGGTTGAATAATCGAATCTGATCGTGTACCATGTCGCCATTCAATCCCGAGAGGTGAGCAGGACGATATGATAAGGCAGCGACATGCTCGCTGACTACCTGGCGCGATACATCGACCACTTGATCCCACGTTGGCCGCCACTCTGTCAAATCGACCCCATACATCCGCTTGACTGTGAGCCGCCATCCGTCAGCAATTGTTGCGAGCGCCAAGTGTTGAATCAGGCTGTGAGTTCGTCGGAATCCTGGATTGGTACTGATTTTCCCGATTTCTCTGGGTCGTAGTGATGTGCAAAGGTGAAACAGCGAGTGGGGATGTGTTGGGTGACCAGCTCGAGACCTTTCAGGAAGCATCCAAAGTCGATGCATTGCATCTGCTAGCGCTATACGAATGTGGAACCAGCCAGGTAAGAACACGATAAACTGAAGGCGGTCCCACGCATCGTCTTCGATCCCCCGGCTCTCCTGCAGACCAAGGTATTTTTCTCCCGCCCCTAGGTCCGCGTGCATGAGCAAAATGTAAGCCTTTAGTTGCTCCCTAAGTGCGCCCCCCTGTTTGAGTATATTCTCCATCGCTGTCGCACTCCCATGTGTAGTTGATAAACTGATATTCATCGTATGTAGGGGTTTCTGAGCGGTTTTTGTATGGGGAATCCAGCTTCTTTGGGCTGGTAAGCCTAAGTTTTCCTTCCGGAACAACTCCTTTAGGTCCTGCGGTATCGTTTCAAGGTCCGGATTGAGTAGGATATCTCGAATGTGCCATGCGAATAGAGAGTGCATGCTCATTTCGTCGTCGGGGGGGAACGATATCTTCGATATCATCGACATCAGGCGATCGTGTGAGAATACCACAGGCGGCAACGAGCGGTGCGGGTTGAATGGCGAGCGCGCCCATAGTTCTTCGCAAACCCGTAAGTCCTCCTTCACTGTTCCAGCGCGAAGTGGGAAAAAGGCTGCCGAGGTCATGCTAACTAGCTGACCCGGATTTTCAGGAGTGGGCTGTTCGGAATCGAATCGAACCTCGAGATTGTCAAGTCCAATTGCTGTTAACAAGCCGGAAAGGTCGTCTTTGAATGATAAACGCGCCTCGCTGGATAACCTATCGACCATTCGATTTATTGATGTGGGAGCAATGCTCAATCCTGCATGCGATAGGAACTCGATTGTTCGATCGGACGTGTTAGTGGAATGAGCGAACATGCCGACGACCGCCTGTAGGGTATTACAGCGCATATTGCTGTTGTTCATGCATATATTGAACAAAGCCAGTCGTCTCTGCACGCACAAGTTGAGTACTATCTAAATACCAGTATGTTTCAATGCGACTTACAACATATGTCCTCTCCATTTGTCTTCGCAGCGCCTTTCCTCGCGCCTTTTGCCACGGTGCGCCCGTAGCTGCACTCCAAACATCACCAACTGGTGCGCTGTGTCCCGCTTGTTCTTCTTCGACTGTGTCGTCATCTACGTGTATCCCCCAGTCTTCGTCCGGCATATCCGTATCTATATCTGACAGAGCATCGGCCGTAGACAAGTCCGGCATTGGGAGAGAGGGCTTGTCAGCCTGATTGCGGTATGTGAGCTCTGTTAAGTAGTCCCCTCGCCCGTTTGCTAACGTAGCCTCCTTCTCAATCGAAACGACATTCAGGAGTGCCCCGAACAGCTTCCAAACGGTCGGACAGAGGTCTTCGAAGGTGCGCGCCATCTTCATACTCGAAAATTCGGAAAACTGCGAAGGTCTTGCATGCGCCACATTAAACTGGAAACCAGCAGAAGGCGAGAGTAGGCGACTGAGTTCGCATGCGTAGGTGCGAAGTGCAACGTTGTGGGCGATCTGATACATAGTTGAGGCGGTTTGCGGTATTTTTAGGAGTGTATTTATGAGTGCATTGAGTGTCGGAGGGCTATAAAGCTGCCGTTGTAGTACAAAAATTGCCTCGGTTGGTTGGAGCTCGGTGATGTATGCATATATTAACTCAAATAAGGATATATTATCGTTTATGAGTATTCTAGCAAAGGAATCTAGTTGTTCTCTAGGGATCATATCAGGTGGCGAGAAGTGAATGTGGAGGGAGCGTCACATGCAATGTGCGAATGTGACCCGATGATCACGAAGGGGTGACATAGAGGGGCTGCGATCGGTCAAACGAAACTAAGCGCCGAAGAATGGTGCCAGTCGTTCGAGCACGTAGTGCTCACATAAGTTTAAAGAAAGCACGTGACGTGCGAGAACAAAACTGGGAAGGAGTCTACACCCGGAGTGCATCTCAGCATCACGCAGGACACTACACTGGCGCGCCCGAGGTTTAGTTGACGGCGAGACTCGGGCGTGCCGACCTTGGCGATTGTCCTCGGCTAATTGTATATTCTTATCTGTGTATTTTTGCTCCCAAATGAATTGTGTTTGTTTGCTCTCCGATTGTGGTCGGTTGCTATGTTGCACCGCCGCGATGCCCGAGATAAAAACATCGTGCCCCTGATGATGGGCGCTTGTGTGACCAGAAGCTCAACGTTATATAGTGTGGCTCCTGGTCGGGCAGGTGCTCCGCGCCAAGGACATTTCTCCCCCATCGATGGTTGTTCGCCGGTTTTTCATCGCCGCTGTCGCGCTCGTTGCTGCGTCGAGCGTGTCGCTGGTCAGAGCCCAAGTGGTATGTTGACCTCAGCCCTGCAGGGAGCACGTCTGATTGGCTGTGATCTATAGACTAGCAATGCAACATGCGAAGCCCAGTACCAATGGGTGAGTTGACCCTAGAATGTTTTTTTTCCGTACTCCCGCTGAACAGTGGTTGCGCAGATGACAAACACCAAGGGTCAAAATCCGTGCTTGGCATCTGGATACTTGTCTGCTCAGTGCAACACGGACGTGAGTTGTTCAACCGAGACTTCCTAGTCACAAAAGCCAACCACAATGTCTAGAATGGAACGTGCCCGCAATTGGTACTGAGGGCCCAGTAAGTCTTGTCAAAGCAAGATGTGGAGGAACGACTGCTGATCAACCACGCGCAGTACAACCACCCCACTGGGACTGCTGCAAACGTTTGTCGGTGCAACACTGTTGTTTATAATCTACTTTCTGGTATGCAGTTCTCACCGCGCCCACAGCTCGCCCCAACTAATTCCCGACGTTGCAGCGTGTTCGGTTTGGTAATTACATGTCCATCATTCTGAGCGTTTGTCAGTTGTCTGATGGACTACTCAATCAGCCAAGGTGGAAATGCCGGAAACTGGCTCGACTGGATCTCAAATTGCTCCATCAGTAATATCAACGTTGGAGTGTATCCTCGGCCCCTTCCCCCGGGCGTGGCGATCCCCAGCTGGGCGTACTTAGATTTCACACCGCAGGATATGTTCCAGGTCGAGGTTGCACACCAGTACGCTATCGCCGGTGGGTACTCTACCTGAATGCAGGTTCACGCTTCTAATTCGCCTTGGCAGCCACCGCTCCTCCCGAGTCCATGAGCGGCGCTGCCCAGACACAGTCTCTAACCTACGGGGGCTCAACAACTAGGACAGGCACGGCCGCGAGTACTGAGCTCCCGAGCGCTTTGCCAGTGGCAAATAAGAGTGGTGGCAGTTCAAATACAGGTAGCGCCCATGTCGTCTTATACACGCTCGGTTGTTTACGCAAAAGGATAGGCGCGATCGTTGGAGGAGTTGTTGGAGGGCTACTTGGTATAGCGGTGCTCTGTCTCATCGCGTTTGTCCTCGTTCGAAAGAAGAAGCAGCAGACCGAATCGGTGCCAAGTGAAAAGCTGGGTAGCCAAGCTCAGCTAGCCGCTGGGTATCCTGTGCAACAGCCGTACAATGCCGGGCACTATGCATCCGTACCACTCCAAAGTGGGGTATATAATGAAAGCTACACACAGCCATATGGTGCGCCCCAGACACCTGGAAGCGGGTACAGACCATATGACCCAAGGTGTGTATGAATCCGATTGTGTTTCCTCCGATGTTCTGATGGTGTGCTCATTAGTGACCCGAGCACGTTCCCCACGACGCCCGCACCTGTCAACCATGCACCTACCGTGTATTCGCAAGGCCCGACCGAGTACAGTCAGCACTCACGCCCGGGTCAATATAACTATACTCCTGAGCTCTAGGGAGTTGGCCGAGGGGCCTAATTTTATAGTGGGGGCGATTCTTCAGATTTGTTCAGGCGGGTATGAGTTAGGCTTTCGACTTTTGTAATTTGGAACATTCTTTTTTTTTGGTTTACCCTCACTCTGTTAATTTATCTGCGCGCTATTTTGAGTGCCGCATCAACACAATGAATAATCCGGGTTATTGGGGCAAGTTTTAGACTAGACATCCCCAGGCCGAGCCTTCCCTTTCAGCACCTTGAGAATCTTCTTGGCTCGTTTCCGCTTTTCCTCGCCGACCAGCGGCTCTGCTGGAGCAAACTCCACCTTTTTCAACACCGGGTTTGCTTCAGAATCAGCCGTTTGGGGTTGGTCCTCTGCTTGGACTTCAGTGGCCGCTTTTGCTTTTTTCTTTGTGGTTTTGCATGTCTTTTTCAATACCTGATGGATCGTCAGCCGAGCTACAGTCGTTCGAGCGATAGGCTTACATCTCGTGCCCCGCCTTTGATGCTCTCAATATATACCATCGCCAAGGCTAGATATGAATCTGGAATGACAGTCGGTTCTGTGACGTTTCGTATTATCCAATTTTGTCGCCCCTTGTTAAATTTCCATGGCTGTTGGGCGGCGCGGGCTGCGTCGGAAGGTAGGGAAACATGCTGGGCGTATTGGTATGCGTAGGCGAGACCTAGGGTTGGATGAGTGGTAAAATTTACCCGGTTGGGTGCATGCGACCTACCTCGTCGAGAGAGTTCCGGAAGAGACGTGTCGGTCAGAGGGTTGGTGTATGGAATGGGGATATCTGCTATATGGACTTTGTCAAGGAGTGATGGGGGCTCTTCTGTTGTCGCCTTTGCCTGGAAGAGATATATTTGCACAAGTAAATTTGTGAGCATAGTCCACTCACCAACACCCTCGCGGCCTTGTCCTTTGGTCTTTTCGGCCGTTTGGGTCTTGCCGCATCAATCTCTACGTTGACATCACCCGGGGCGTCATTGATATCAGGCTCCTTTTGCTCCACTTTCTTCCTCTTCTTCGGACGCTCATCGTGTGCAGTCTCAGGCGTGGTTATCAAAGACGGGTCCTCATCTTTACGTTTGTTTTGTTTCTTTTTCCCAGCGGCAGGTGTTTCGGGTAGCGCCTCCGACTTGTCCTTGTTTCTGGCGCCTTTTGGTGATTTAGTTTGATCTGAGCCAGCGGGAGCGACAACCATGACGAGCCGAGGTAGGAAAGTTGAAGGACCAATTCGAACTTAGACCCTATGTGGCAGTGCCAGTGGAGCAATGTATTTGCCTCCGTGCACTGGGCACTGGAGGCTGTTGGATCTGACCACCACCGCCGAGGACTAGGCAAATAGCAGTATTCCCACATTGCCCCGTGTCTGCGCCGCGCCGAGCCGAAGCAAGAGGCTATACGCTATCCAAGGTGTGTGTGTGTGTCCGGGTTTCGTACGTGTTTCGTGCGCCCGTTCATCTTGCCTGCCCTAGAGCAACCCAGGATGCCTGTTCCAACCGACGAGAGGCATTCTCACGCCTCGACGAGTGATCCAATGTCACCGACCTCCAAGGCATCCTTGACGCCAAAGTCCTCCCCGGCCCCCAAAGATGCGCCTCTCACCAAGCCCGCGACGGTCTCCAAGGGCACCCATCCCAAGCTCGCATCGCCCAAGCACTCCCCTGCGAAGAACTCTGTTCCCGCACCAACGGTGTCCGGCCCGGTCGCACAAGACACGACCAAGAAAGTGCGCCGCAAGGGAAGCAAGCCGATCATAAACTGGTTCCAGCGCAAAATCGCTGGACGCAAGCCCCCACCGCCTGTGCCCGGCTTCGACCGCGGACGGGATCCTAGGCCACATCCTCAACGCGGGGCGTCGCATTCCGCTCTGTCGGTCCGTCTAATAACCGAAAAAGACGCAGCGGCGTGACCGCGGGCGATGCGGACGCCGAGAATAGTGTGGGGGGCGGCACTAGCGTGCGATCGCGTTCGTTGTCGCTCGGCTCCGACTCGGTGTGGTCGCCTTCGATGCAGGCCGAGGCTGATGATGACGCTTCAATTCGACCTCTCCCGCCCACCTCGCCTCCCTCGCCGTCGCCCTCGAACACGACATACCTCAGTCACACTACGTATTCTGGCTATGGCTCTGACCCGCGTACGGTGGGCTCTCACTCGGTTTCGACCAAGCCAACAACACTGTTGTCGGTGGATATTGGGCTTGGTGGCCAACCGGCACATATTGCACAAGCACATACTCCCACTCCTGTAATAACAGGGCCATCGTCTCCCCAATTTGGCCGTTTTCCGTCGACCCGTTCCGCCCATCAACCCGTTTCTTCCGGCGCCTCGGTCACTTTCTCGCCCGCACCATACCCTTCCTCGCCTCTCTCGACGGCCCCGTATTTCCTTGCTGACGAAGATGGAGAAGACCTCGATGCATCTACTCAAGCGCCGACCCACAGTCTCCCACATCCACGTAACAATCCCCGCCCGGCATCTCCGCCACTCGACAATGCAAGCACTCTGACTCTTGCCTCGTCCACATTTAATATGCCGCGCCAAGACGCAGACGCTATCAGCGCAAGCGTACGTGCCATTCGTCGGCGTGGAAGCTGGGAGAGCGGAGAAAGTCGATGGAGTGCGGTCGTGGGGCTCCGGCGTCCTGGAAGCACTCGCACCGCCGGAAGCTGGCGGACCGGAGGTAGCATCGGGGGCGGAATCGTGCTCGATCAACAGCGGGGTGGTGAAGACGAGTATGGTTCGACGAAGAAGACAAGGCTGACGGAGACGGAACCGACTCTCTCAAGGCGGAGAACGTACCCCTGCCCGAGTCGCCGGTCAAGACGCATATCAGTCCTGCTACGCCGCTTTCGATTCAGACAGATCTCCCTGTTGCGGCTGAGCCTGCCGGTGCTCGAACGTCGGATGATGGTCCGGAGACGGCTGTGCCTGGCAGAAAGTCTCTGGAGAATGGAGATGAGACCGAAAAGGAGAGTAATGATGGCCATGTGATGCTTGAAGCCGAACAGACTAGTGGACTGGGAGCGAAAAAGGTGGATCGACGCTGCGCTCAACTCCCTGCCTGAATAGTCCCATTTTTAACTTTTTCGTTTTGTCGTGCTTTCGGCTTTCAATATTTTTTCCCACATCTCCGGACGCTATCTTCCGAACCTCTGCTCTTTTGTACAACACAGCTCGGGACGCTTTGACCTGTCAACTCTCCTCTTTTTTTCTTCTCAAATGCGTACATGGAATTCAGTATTCGTCCCGCTTTTCGTATCCTAAATCTTTTTAAGAATGGCATTCGTGACCTCGGCTGTTGAACTTTTCCCTCCCAAGTCGGGTGTGAGGACCTGGCCCTCGCGGAGGACGGTGTCGACGGCGTCATTAATACGCTGAGCCGGGGCGTGATGACCCAGATGCGCAAGGAGCATTGCAGCGGAACTGGGCCCGATGCCAATCGTCAGGTGACTGTTCTAAACACACTTGCAAGGGTCGACGTACCGAATTGCGGCGATGGGATTTGCAATGCCTTTACCGGCAATGTCAGGCGCGGATCCGTGTACACTGGTGCGGAGTTTTAGTTGAGATGCATACAAGGCGGCAGAGATAGAGCTCTTACGGTTCGCCCATGACGAATGAGTCACCTGCATTTACGGATGGTACAAGTCCCAGTGATCCGACCAGGGCTGCTGCCGCATCCCTGTATAGCCCTGGGTGAATCTTGGGGATGATAGATGTGTATCCGAGACTCACGAGATGATATCGCCGTACATATTGGGTGCAACCGCTACATCAAACTCTCTGCTCCAATGTTAAGTTCTCTGCCTGAGAAATCTGGTGTGACTAAACTTACTGTGGTTCGCGGAACATTCTGAAGGAGGCTGGATCAAGATAGATCTGGTGTTTACAAATGAACACCTACACACCTGTAAACCATGCTGTCTACGAGCTGCTCATTTACGGCAACTCCGTCGTACTTCCCGCCAACCTCCGGCAGGCTTTGTACTCCTCTGACGGTCTCCCGGAAAAGCCCATCCGTGACGGACAGGACATTGGATTTGTGCACTATAGTCAAGGTCGGGGGCTAATGGATCGAATTTGGCACCCAAAAACTTCGGGCGCATTTAGTCACGTACCTTGCCGCGACGGCCACCCCGGGCAAGCGCTACTTCGAATCCCATCTTTCCGATGCGGCGAGAGGCGCGTTCGGTAATAAGACGTGTTGCACGAGCTTCCTTTCCGTTGGGAGTTGATTCGAGGGTTTCTTGTTTGACATACTGCGTCGCAAAATGGTTTGTGTCATTGGATCCAAGCTTCGCATATAGGTCGTCCTCACCAAGCACTCTGTGTTCTCTCGTACGACAACCATGTCGACGTCTGGACCCTTTGTGCCTTGTACGGACGAGACAGGCCGAATGTTTGCATATAGATCTAGCTTTTTGCGGAGGGCGACGATAGGGGAAGAGTATCCTGTGACTTTGCGAGAGGGAGAGCTAACGGCGCCGAACATGGCTGCGTTGCAGTCGTGCGTCAATGCTCTTTGTCGCATTGGGTTAGTGACCGAGGTATGGGCGGATGGGATCGCTCACTGGACTGTCTCTTCAGGAAGTGCGATACCGTGTCGAGTAAAATACTCGAACCCAGCATCGAGGTCGACAAATTGGGGCTTTGGAATGTCAGACCCGAGCGCCTCTAGGGCTTGTCGAGCTGCCTACAAGCCGTGCGTTCGAGTCAATCGCGTTTGGATTCGCCGACTACTAGGTCGCTTACCGGCAAGACCTCGCGTCCGATGCCATCGGCTGGAATCATACCTATTTTGAGCGAGGTAGCTTTGGAAGGCACCTGCGTCGCGAATCGTCTGATTTGAGCAAAGGCAGACATGGTCGTGCGTTTAGAAAGTTGACAATTTCAGACCAAGGCTTGGTCGGCTTTCTTCGGTGGTTAGCTCGGTTGGGTCACGTGTCGTTCTCTCACGTGTGATTTGGCAATTGCTCGGCATGGATCGAAGTTGCGACTCCACACGATCATTCCCTGTGTATTATAAATAACATAGCGAGCGCAACGAATGACTGAGACCTGACTACCATGTCTGAGGAAAAGACATCCAAAGAGCTACCTGTCCCGGTGGCCGTAGCTCGCCCTAGTCGGCACCAGAACCGCTTGAGGAATGCGCTTGCTTTGACTGCTGCGTGTGGATTCTTCTATATTGGAACATCGTTTTGGCAAGTCCACCGCCATCCTAATGCTCAAAACACGGACCCGGTGTTCGAGGCGGGCAAAGGCTTCCAACATCGGCACAAGGAGTTTGGTTTGGACCCCAAGAAAGCAGAGGAGATCTTTTTGTATGTGATTCCATTTCAGACTTTGGACATACTCTTATCATTGCACAAACGTTAGGTCCGTCCCAAGTGCCGAAGCGCCATTACGTGAGTCGATTTCGTCACGCCATTCTCATATCTTCTGACGTCAACAGCGTCTCCCGGGCTTGGACGGCCAAGCCTCATCTCGCCGGCTCGGAACAGGATTATATTTCTGCGCTCGAACAGCTTGAAGTATTCCAGACACACTTTGGGATCAAGCCACCGAAAAAGACTCCGGTTTTCGATGCTGGGAGTGAAGAGTCACGCCAATCAATCTTGTCTATTCATAACCTTACCGAACCAACTGCCTGGGTCGATACATACTACTCGTTCTTGAATACTCCCGCTGAGCGCAAGCTCGAGATTCTCAAAGACGACGGGACGCCATTTTGGAGTGCGAACGTGGAAGAAACTCCAGCCGAGGGTGACCCTGCTGGAAAGTGGTATGATAGCGTCGGTGCTTGGCATGGGTTCAGCAAGGGAGGCGATGTACAGGTAAGAAGACGCTGTCTCGATTCTCGTAGTGGGGGGTTTACGACGTTGAGCTAGGGCAAACTTGTTTATGCAAACTATGGGAGCAAGAAAGACTTTGATGATCTAGCTGTTGCGGGTAAGTCTCTCTGGATACTGGGACGAATTCTTCGAAATGACCAGAGATCTTGCAGGCCACAACCTAACTGGCACGGTTGTACTCGTCCGTTATGGCCAAGTATTCCGTGGACTCAAGGTTGGTGTGTAATTATTAAGGAGTGGATAGTCCGGCTGAGGGTTTGCCACAGGTCAAGGCTGCTCAGGAAGCCGGCGCGGTTGGTTGTCTCATCTACTCTGACCCGCGTGATAGCGGCGCGGTAACAGTTGAGAATGGCTACAAATAGTGAGTGCCCTGCGAACTTTCCCTTGTACATGCTAACGTGTGTTCCCATTAAGCTGGCCCGAGGGTCCTGCTCTCAACCCCAACGCTGTTCAGCGTGGTAGTGTTACATTCTTGAGTAAATATCCAGGTACGAATGTCACTTATACCCCTGAAGTCCTTTGCCAACCTCAACCATAGGCGACCCTACGACTCCCGGATACCCGTCTTATAGGGATGCTAAGCGTGCAGAACCCATCAACCTTCCATCCATTCCATCGCTTCCGGTTTCATGGGCGAATGCTCAGGTTCTGCTCAAAGAACTTGGAGATAACGTATTTAGCACCCATAACATTCGATTGAAGAATGAAGTCAACGAGGGTATCAACCCATTGTGGAATACCATGGCAGTCGTCCCCGGCCACATTAGGAACGAAGTCGTTGTTGTGGGAAATCACCGAGATGCTTGGGTGAGAAGATTAAGGTTTGAATCTAGGTGTCCCGTGCTAATGTGTTTGTGCAGGTCTTGGGCGCTGGTGACCCCACAAGCGGAACGGTTACGGTGCACGAGCTTGTAAAGTCAGTTAAAGCTATTATTATAAATCGTATAGTCACTAAAATAATATTTAGGGGCCTAGGCGAGCTATTGAAAAAGGGCTGGAAGCCTCTTCGGACGATTGTCTTTGCCAGCTGGGATGGTGAAGAGGTTGGTTTGTGAAACAGTAATTAATGATCGTTGGTTGATCCCTTTCACATAGTATGGGCTACTTGGAAGCACCGAGTGGGGTGAAGATTTCGCTGGTAGGTAAATGCGTTGGGGGAGCGGAAGGATATTACTCACCTATTTTATGTGGTTAGACTGGATCCAACAGAATGTCGTCGCTTACCTCAACGTCGGTGAGTACTGAGGTATCTCGAACGTATCCTATAATCTCAACAAACTACCCGAATAGACGTTTCTGCCGTTGGAGAAAGCTTCCATATTCAAGGATCGCCTTCGCTTGCACACTTGCTTCGTGAAGTGGCTATGGACATCCCGCATCCAAGCGATGTCAACCGTACCCTGTGGGATGCCAAGGACGACCACGGACCTTATACTGGCCCTATTGATAAGGACGTGTCCCAGTTGCTCCGGGTTGCTCAGAAAGAGCGCAAGGCGTATGACACTGGTGTCACGCCTCTTGGTAGTGGGAGCGACTACACGGTATTTTTGCAGCGGCTCGGTGTAAGTAACACCCGGCAGCCTGCCTCTGCCCCGATACTAATATATTCTGGCGGCAGATTGCTAGCTCTGACCAATCTTTCTCGGGAACATCCACGAGTGCTGTCTACCATTACCACTCCATTTGGGACTCCCAGACATGGATGGAGAAGTACGGTGATCCAGGTAAGGTATCCACAGTCATGTTACGTGGATATATTGCTGAGTTGAATAATAGGATTCCTGCGACATGTTGCTGTATCCAAGCACATGGGGCTTGCACTTCTTCGCCTAGTTGACTCGATTATTATTCCGCTCAACGTAAGCTATCAATTGAGATCAAGCTCAGCTAGCTAATTACTTGATGTGTCCAGACCACGCAATATGCCCTTGAGCTTGATAGCTACCTTGATCGGTACGCCCAACAAGTTCGGATACTCATGAGCGTTTTTTGACAAGTTCTAATAGTGTGACTGCTCTCTCGGCCCAAATGGCTGATGCCCCTGACTTTACCGGACTTCGTCAGGCTATCAAACGAGTTCAAAAGGCTAGCATTGCGTTGGATCACCGCAAAGCTCACGCAGAACGCCGTCTGAAGCGTGCGCTTGAAAAGATTGGTCACCATCAGCATCACCTATGCCAGAAACGCAAATTCGCCAAGGCTAGAACCTGGATAAAGAAGGTTTTCGGTGTTCATGAACACACGGAGAAGGAGGTAGAGAAGAGCGAAGTGGGGTGGCCGCAGAAGTGGCCCGAAGGCGCTCGTGTTACGCCAAGGATCGGGAGATTGCCTGCGTGGGCCAAAGAACAAGAGGAGAAGGCTAAGGAGCACAAGCACCACGGTCATGGGCAACACGAACATCACAAACATCACCAGCACCACGGTCATGGTAAACATGGTGGCTTCGGAAAGCTTATTCGTGCGGTCAAAGAAGTACAAGCGGTCAACAGAAGGCTTTCCACCTTTGAACAGAGTTTCTTGTCCGACGAGGGCATCCCCGATCGCGAGTGGTGAGTGGTGATGAGCGCTCATCCGAATGCGCTTGAATTTACTATTGAATAGGTATCGCCATTTGGGGGTCGCTCCTGGCAAGTGGCTGGTGAGTTTAAACACTAAAACAGGTCCGAAACTGCAGACTGACATTGTGCACAGGGATATGGCGCAACGACGTTACCAGCTCTCACCGAGGCAATCACCATTGAGAGGAACTCCACGCTTGCCGCGTACGAGGCCAAAAGGCTCACTAAGTTATTCGAAAGGATGACAAAGAAGTTGGATTGAAGCTACGATTCCGCTGAAATGAACTCCGCATTTGAGGTTTGTAAGTTTGTATTGGCGGTATAACTAGAAAATATATCGGATTGCCTGGACCGTCAATAAGTCAACCAAAACCCAGAGAATTCGTGCGCGAAATCTGATGTTGAGAATTATGGATAATGCATGTGGAATATGCAAAAGTGGCTCTACACCGATGCTGAGTTGTTGAGAGCGAGCAACAGTCGAAGTATTATGGGAGATCTCGGGACATGATAAGAAACACCAGACATCTGCGTTATCCCAAGTAGAATGCTAATTATATGCGCGACCAAAGATGAGCGGCACCGATTGCATTCATTTGCAGTCGATTCCTTCCTTAATCAATTGATAGGTATGAATAACAGCATATCAATATCCACTTTAAGCATTGACTTGGTTGTGTCACACAGGTGACAACGTGAACAAAGTAGCAAAAGGAAGAACAGCTGGTCTGCTTCAAGTTGTGGGATGACTGGGTTTTGATGTTGGCATTAGTATATGTGGGCCTGGGAACTTCAGAATTTCACTTACTCTTGTTCAATCATGAACTGGCATGGCACATGTGACTGGTCCTAGGACATTCTATTCATCCCATTATTTGATCACATCCTTGTCAGGTGTGCTTCAAATCTCAAGATGATGGACCCATCCTGTTCTGAGTCACTGCTGGTGAGTGCTGGCCCTAGGATACCCTACTAGCCTACATGCTGGGGTTGAGTAGACAACCTTTCAAGAACCCTGTGCTGATGTGATATATGTGGAGAATATGTAGGAAATTACTGACTTACACTGCACAGCAAAATGATTGCAGCACATGACAGAAAATCAATTGTTCTTGACTCCAGAGATGGTTACTACATTTCATGTACATATGTCAGTGTGATTCAAGAGAGCAGTACAATAGATGCATAAAGCAAAAACAATGAGTGAAATTGATAAGTTGGATGATGAGAAATAAAAGAAATAAGGTTGGGTTTGCTGCAATCATTTTGCATGATGTAAGCAACCTGAACCACCCATGTTTCACCACGACTGTTTTTTTCTTTTCTAGAGCTAATCTACCTGATTTTTTGATGCTATGGTGGCCACTATATCACCCTTGAAGTGTGCTCATATAATCCTCCTGAAGCAGAAAGGTCTGACTGACCATGCTGTGGCTAGCAGGCTGAGTGGGGTACACAACACTACTGTTGGTTGAATCTGGTCTAGCTATTTACATGGTGACAATATCTTTACACCAAAGAAAAGTACTGGCTGTCCACATAAACTAGATGAATCTGAGGGCTGCTGGGCTGTGTTGCTGATGTCTCATGATGTTGTCAAGACTGCAGCTGATCTTAAACGTGACTTTTTCCCCCATGTTAGCACTGATACACTCTGATGGTGACTAAACAAGCTTGGTTTTCATGTCTATCATCAACATAGGGTTCCATTCCTCAATTGCAAGAAGCGTTTGAGGCGGCTGTGCTGGGGGTGGTTGCATTTGACATGGGACAAGGTAGACTGGTCTAAAATCCATTTTTCAGATGAGTCCAAGTTCTTTGTTTTTGGGGTTGGAGGGCCAGGTAGATACTATAAGAAGGTCAGTGACCCAGTGAAGCCAGAACATATGAAGCAAGTTGTCCAACATGGTGGTGGTCATGTTATGGTTTGGGGGTATATTACAGTGGAGGGTGTTGGTTGATTGCACCTTATAGACAGCATGCTTACAGCAATCAAATACACCAAAATCCTTTCCACTGAATTCTTCCACCCCCTGCTCAAATCCTGCGTTTGTCCTTTGTCAGTAATCTTCCAGCAAGACAACAATCCAAAGCATACAGCTTGAGTGACCAAAAAGTGGCTCCTTGATTGTCAACTCAGGGCCTAGAGGTGCTGTGCAGGAATTCCTGCATACTGGCATCAAGGGTTACTCAATTGCATCAGCTTACCAATTGGTGCTTCTACAATACAGTTACCCTTGATGCCAGCATGCAGGAATTCCTGCACAGCACCTCTAACTCAGGGTTCTTCCCTGGCCATCAAACAGCCCAGATATGAACCCAATCAAGCATGTTTGGTCTTATCTTGATGCCACTGTTTGCACTGAACAGCCCCAGCCAACAAATCACTGGGAGCTGTGGGAGGCTCTGGAGTGGCAATGGTACAAAATTCCCACTCAATATATATGCAATCTCTATAAGTCAATGCCCCACCATGTTGCAGCACTGGTGAAGGTGAAAGGTGGGCACACTAAGTACTGAACAGTATGCTTGAATGTGAGTACCTTTGTCACTTTTTTTTTGAATGTCAGGATGACTTGCTTACATCATGCAAAATGATTGCAGCAAACCCAACCTTATTTCTTTTATTTCTTGTCATCCAAATTATTGATTTTGCTTGTTGTTTTTGTTTTAGGCGTCTATTGTACTGCTCTCTCAAATTGCACTGATGTATGTACACAAAATGTAGTAACCATCTCTGGAGTTGAGAACAATTGATTTTCCATCACATGCTGCAATCATTTTGCTGTGCAGTGTAAGTAGTCAAGCATCATTGTGCAACCTTGTAGTAATACTCCTATATTTTACCCTATTTTCTGACCTTGCATATACCCACTCAAAATGTTCAGATTACAGTCTTGCTGTCATGAGCCATGATCAAGGTCTTGTGGCTAACTATCATTTTCTTTCCTTTGTTTTGCCTTTTGGTCTCATGGCTTGACCACCTCTCCCTCCTGACTAAGCACCTCCACCTGCTTACTGAGCCTTGTCCTATTATTAGTCGCTTGCTTGTACTTGTTCCCACTGCAGCAAGCCACAGTACACAGCCATGGAGTCTGCACAGCCCACAGCATATGCAGTCCAAGTGCAGCCTGCAGTTACTGCAATGTGCAGCCCACAGCATCTGTGCAGCAGTCTGTAGTCACTGTGTGCACAGTCTGCAGTAACTGTGCAGCAGTCCACAGCAACTGTGCAGCAGTCTGTAGTCACTGTGCAGCAGCATGTAGACCCTGTATTTGTTGTCTCCAGAATGTATGTAAGGAGGGCCTCCCAGGCTGTTGAATATCATCCCTTCCCTTCATACTTTCATCTCTTATATGCTTTGCCTAAGCAAGCCAGAGACATCATTGAGCACCACTCTGACTACATTGAGCTCAGCTCTGTCATTAGCTGTGCAGTTAGCTACTCCACACATACTCCCATAGCAACTGCCATATGCAAGTTTGCCTGTCCATGTCACTAGGCCTGGTAAGTCCCAACATAGACCAGGTAGCCCAGCTATAGCATGCAAGATCTGCAAGACCAATATGTAAGGGAGGCAAGTGCTTCAGAGATACTCCCACACTGTACAACTCATAGGACTATACAACAGACATACACCAGTAGACATCTCATATAAGGAAACCATCAGCAATTATGATAGTAGAACCAGGAACAGAACTCACACCTGTTGTACCTTTAACTAGGCTCACAATGGCTACTTGTTATGTATACTTGTTACTCACAGCCACCAATTATGCAGTATTCCTAGCTATTAATTACATCCCTACACAACCAACACAAACACATATATTTAACATAGTCCCAAGTCCTTCCATCAGACCCCATGCTCAAGTGCATCCATAGAGGTGCACTTGGCCATAGAGCCCTGGACAAGCTTCATTCCAGGTCATTGAGCAAGCCAAATTGGGTGAACACTAGCCCTGGGATAAGCTCCTAGGGGGTTGACCTGAGTGTTGAGCTGAGGAGATCAATGTCTTAATCCTGGTGCTCAACCAGCAGGGAGGGGAGTCTAAAGGGCAAAACTGCATAAAGGAGTGGGTTCCAGGTACCATCAGTAGCTCAGGGGGTAGAGTGATACTGAAGGTGGAATACAAGTACAGTTTGAGATCCTGTGAGCTCTCATAGAATGATTATGGTGTTTGATTGGTCATGAACTCAAATAGAGGTAGTTTCTAGATGAGAGAGCATAAGCACAACCAAGAGATGATCATCAGGGAATCAGGACATACTATCAGCCAAGAATGGCTCAAGTCAGGGGCTGATGTTGTAAAGCTCAGGTAGCTGCATTGCCCAGGGGAAGGCCATAGTCAGGCAAGGTCAAAGTGGAGATGAAGTGACTTACAAGGTGTTCATGAGGGGCAGGGGGTTGAGGGTGCAACAAGACATGTCAAGATAGTAGGAGAGATGTCTAGGACTTGTAACAAGTGATAGTGGACAGATCAAGGGTGATCTGGCCCAGAGGGTCCCAATACATACCTCATGCAGCTGGCATGTCATATAGGCTTGGAGAAGGGAAGTCCCATACCCCAGGTAAGACATGAGTCTAGACTTATGAGGGGATTGTTCATTTGGACTGGACAAAGTGTGAGTGTCATTTGGCAACAGTGAGTACAGCTTACTATTGTGTTTTATTTGATATAGACTTTGACTTGCATCATCAACATCTTAGTATGATTAGAAGGCTTTGGGATGCAATCTTGAAAATGCAGAGGTTTGTTTGAGGGATTTATTTTGGTAATGTCTTTACAGCTATTATACTGCATAACCCCAAGGGATGGCACAGCATCTGGGCCAATTGTTTGGCCTTCCCTCATGAATGGTGACAAGCTGCTCCCAATCATTGGCTTGGACTACAGCTCTGCATTTTTCAATTTATTCCCAATCACCTTGCCCCATGCCCACAGGACCTGTCTTTTAAATGGCATGTATGTGTGCAGGCATTGTGATTTTGAGTCATTTCAGGATTGGGAAAAGAGGAGTAAATAAGTATATGCAGCTCCTGATGTTGAGTATTTTGGAGAATGCACTGGCTAAATGCATGGCACAAAGGCATGGAGCTCCTCAAGAGGGGCTCAAAATGTGCCAAAGTAGCACATTGCTGCTTGCCACTCCAAAAATGGGTGTGCTTTGACCAATAGGGGCTATTGATGGAACCAGGAGCCATGCAGGGGGCACTCACTGGCCAGTGTTGCACTGAAAGTGTGGAATATTGGTGCTCCAGAGGTTCAGTGCAGACAATTGTTGGCAGGGTATAAAGGAAGGCCACCTGAGTGAGAGAGCACTCTTCAGTGCCCCCTATCCACACATGGACTTTGACCCCACTCCTGCCCTCACCTTAAATGTCAAATTATCTGCTGCTCCCACAGCTGTTGGCCCAGATGCTGTAGACAATGTTGACATCTCCTGACTTCACTTACATCTATTGGCTAAGCAAGCCACATGCCCCTCTGGACTTGACCACCAGAGCCCACCAGCAGCTGCCAATGCATTAGCAGGACAGTAAACTCACCAGTCACAGGTCTGGAGCATATCCTAGGATCATGCACAGTGACAACAGCTGGAACTCAAGCACAGAGTTGTTTGGGCATACCACCCACTCAGATCTGCCAAAGCATTGTAACCATCTCAGCCCCTATATGCTATGCTTGTTGGCTGACTGGTGCAACAAGTCCAGCCACACTAGTTATGTAGCTCCACTACCCTGTACTCCCACTGAACCCATACCTGGACATACTTTGTTCAACCCCTGCTATATCCATACCAATTGGCCCTCACTTCAACCAAGAATGCAGGCAAACCCTTCATGCACATAGATATGAACACACTTCAACAATACTGATTCCTGCACTGTACCAGGACACTTGATTTGATGCTGGTGTTGACACTGGCCATCCCTGCTTCTGTCTCATGGCTGGTGGAGGCCAACACACTTGCTCTTTGTAATTACCCTTGCCATTCATCAGTCAAGCATCAATTTACTGTTCAATGTCCAGAGGCCAGGTGTGATGATTCCATTGGCAAACAGCATGCTTATACCACTGGTGTGTGCTCAGTTTGAATCTCATAATTCACATGAAATAGCCCACTGAAATGCTCCTTTCAGCTCCAGCAGAAACTGTCTCCATAAATCAAAATTACTCAAAAAACCCCAGAATGTTCCCTATTGTCCTTTATCTGCTTAACATCCTTGACTGATTATTTGTTGTTTGTTTCTGTTTCTTCCAATTGTACCCCAGTTGTCACGAACTGACACGCATATATCCACTCTACAATATTTTCTCGATTTACTACATTTTATGAGATCATCTTCAAAACATACTTGCCTTTTATGGTATATCTGTATCATGTGACTCAGGGAACGTTCCGGACCGGTAACCGAGATGTATTTCAACTCTGATGTGAAATTCCGCAGTTCCGCAGTCGCTTCTACTGCTTCTATCTCTTATCTGTCGTGACTCACTGTACAGACTTGTTTGTTATGATGTGGCTCGTACTGTGTATATAAACCAGGTCAAGTTCGCAGAGGACTCCTCAAGAACTTGACCTCTCGTCGAATACAAGTTCTTTTACCTTTCTTACTATTTTCTCGTTGCCTGACTTGTCGTCGTCGACATCAGGTCAAGTTCTTTACAATCGTAAGTCTCAGTGTCGTCTGGGATACGTTTGGAACGCCGTCGGCGTCGTCTTGAGATAACTCCTCGTTGCCTTCCCCAATCCCACTCCACCTATCCACAGTCACGAGATATCGTTGCCCTATACGCGCCTCTGTGAAACCTTGCATAGCCAGGTCCCTCACACGTCGTAACAAGCTTTGGTTCTCTAATCTCTTTCGTCAACAAGAGGTGGGGTCGCTCATTGCCCTTAAGTAGCTGAGCAACGGAGGTCACCTTCCTATTCCCATAGACTCGGGAAAGGGTCTATTCTTTTCCTTTTATCTTGCTCTTGCTCGAGTACGTCTCTGACGGAACGCACGGCCCTCAAGTGGCACAACCTTTTACAGAAGATCAGCGCTGCCGTCTGTGTGGGTGGTTCGGACACCTATCGATCCACTGCTTCACCCTCAACTCGGTCGAAAGTATCCTCGAAGAAGCAGGGCACATCGATTTTAGCCGAGTAGTAATTGTCAAAGTCCGCCCCCAGAAAGTCGGACGTGCCCAACAAGCCTTTGTCACCGAGCCAGGTGCCCCTGAGTGCAAGATCTGCCGTCGGCCAAACGAAGCCACCTTCCCCGCGCGCTGCCCCTATTGTCCTAAGAAGGACAAATTCCTCTATTACTACACCATCCCTTGCAACCAGCTCTAAGCTGGAGAACCTCGGTCAACAGCTTCTTCGTCACCTGTTAAATACTATCGAAAACTTCCAAGACAGGTATCGCTATTACCGGAATAGGTACGAAGAAACCCGTGAAAAACTTCACGAAGCCGAGGCCCGTTGCGCATACTTAACTGAGTGTTTGCGCGAACACCAGGAGGACTACCTATCACTCCTCCAAGACCACCTCAGACTAGAAGCTATAGTCCGAGAAACAGTTGAACCCCACAAGTACGCCTTCCCCGTCTTCTCAACGCCGTCAGACCTTCCTCACCCCACCTTTCTAAGTGGCACGGGCTCGCCAATTCAGGAAGAAACACCCCTTCCAACAGCCCAAGCCAATCCTCCCCAAGGAAACACTCCTGCGGGATCAAACTAAATTGAAGAGGGTGGAGTGCCCATACCGTTGCCAAGACACCAAAAGTTGGGACTTGGACGATACCTGGCTAAGATTTGCAGGGACCGGAAACTTTGAAATTTATAGACTTGTGCAAGGGAAAGAAACCCTATATTACCAAAACAATTCCCAATTCCCTGTACTTCCTTACCGTCTCCGTCGCCTTTAAAATTCTATCAAACCTTCTCTGAAATGGCGTCACAACCTCCTGCCCCTGCTTGGGCGAATATGTCTGATGAAGATAAGGTCATCTATATGCTTCGATCAATGGACGAACTGCGAGAGCGAACCAATAACCTCCAAAATGATATTGGGGACGTCGAACACAATAACAAGACCTACACAGATTCACTCGAGGCCAAACTTACCACGAATCAGACAAAAATAGATGCGGACGTGGCCGGACTAGCCACCAATGTCAACAACTTAGTGGGAATGTTAGCCATTCTCCAAACTACTATCATGCGCATTGAAGCGCAAATCAACACCACCATGGGTGGCTCAGGCGCTGCTCAAGTACTAGCTCCCACTGGTACAGTCCAACCACAACCAACAGCACCTGCCCCCCCTGGAGGGTCGACTGCAAAGGTTAAGATGGCCGCCCCTCAAAAATTTGATGGCACAAAACGGGAAGACGCCATCTCATTCAGAATTGCATGTGCCCGATACATCAATACCAACATGAGCGGCCACTCAGCTGACCAAGTGGTCACTTTCATCACCTCTTATCTTGAAGGGTCAGCAGCCGAATGGGTTAATTCGTATGAAGAATTCGAAATTCTAAACCCTGGAACTGCGATCCCCTGGCTTCATGATGCCAATTTATTCTGGCAAGAATTTACTACCCGTTATGGGGACCTGAACCGTACTGAAAATAACCGCGACAAGTGGCGGAAGTTGAAACAATCCAAGACGGTCCAAGACTACCTCACCCTATTCAACCTATATTCCACAGGCCTCAACTACAATGATGCCGCCATGCGTGACCAATTTTATGACGGTCTGTCGTCAGACGTAACAGATAGCATGGTGGCCCAAAACTATGACCCCCGCACCAAAACATTTGCCCAGCTCACACAGCGGGCCCTGGAAATTGACCGTCACCTCATTTCCTTCGGCAGCAAGAGGACATCCCATGGGGGTAATAAGTCCAGCAGCAACAATGCTTCGACTAGCAGGCCCACAAATAATCCCCAAAACGCTCCCCAAAAGGAGAAATTCAAGAATGGGGAACGCATATACAAGATTAAAGATGGCAGGGCCGTAAAAGGTCAAATCGTAGCCATTGGCCCCAATGCAAAGGGCTTCACTGTTCCAACTGTCCGTTACGATGGCAGTAATGCCAACATACAAGAGTCCTTCAAAGACATAAAGAAGGATAACCATCCGCCGGCCGCCCCAAAGGCGAAGGATCCAGACGCAATGGACCTGGACAGTGCAGGAAAAGGAAAGGGGACAAACACCTGCTACAACTGTGGAGGACAGGGCCATATCGCCGCCAAATGTCCCTCGGCCAAAATGTCAGGATACGAGGCTGTGGTTGAGGATGTAGAAACAACCGACGATGAGTCGGTAAAAGAATGAGCTCAAACCGTGCCAGGAGGGCGGTCTTGGGCGCTATGTTACAAAATGCGCATAATGAAAATAAAAATATGGAAATGGAATGTATGTCGTTAGGAAACCAATCACAACTACAGTTTTTCTTCCACGCATTCCCTCTGCGCATAACCTCCGAACGAAAATCTGCATATAACATGAAAAAATTCAATGGATGGGCCATGATTGATTCAGGGGCCACGTCAGTATTTATACATGAAGATTTGGTGAAGCAATACCGTATTCCTACCGTCGCCCTAAAAACACCCAAGAAACTGAGGGTAATCGATGGAAGGGAGATAGATTCTGGGTCTGTGACCCACTACTGCACCTTTGAGTTGTGCATTCAAGAGCACCGAGAAATCCTCAGTGCTTATGTTGTGAATGTTGGCAAAAATGACTTAGTCCTGGGCATGTCATGGCTCAAATTCCATAACCCTAACATTGATTGGGATGGAAAGGACATGAAGTTCGACTCGCCAATATGCCTGAAGCATTGCATCACAAAACCCTTGCACGTGCGAGCAAATGAACCGAAGGAGCTTCAGCTGGACTCCCTAGACTCCCTCCCAACAAAATACAAAGAATTCCAGAAAATATTCGCTGAAGAAGATGACGTCCAACCATTACCACCCCATAGGAAGTGGGATATGGAAATAGATCTAAAACCAGATGCCAAGCCAAGGCACGGTCCCATATATAGCGTGGGTGTCAAGGAAGATGCAGAATTGCGCAAAACCTTGGATCGCCAACTAAAAGCAGGGCATATCAGACCCTCAAGGTCACCAATGGCATCCCCAGTCATATTCGTCAAAAAAAAGAATGGGAAGCTGCGCATGTGCATTGACTACCGTCGGCTAAACGAAATGACTGTCTCCAATGTGTACCCACTCCCACGCATCAATGATATTGTGGAAACCTTGCGGGGGGCAAAGATATTCACCAAGTTTGACCTAAAGTGGGGTTTCAACCTCATACGAATTCGGGAAGGAGACGAATGGAAGGCTGCCTTCAAGACCAAATATGGGCTGTATGAGCCTCTAGTCATGCAATTCGGCCAAAAGAATGCACCAGGAACCTTCATGGCCATGATCCGAGAAGAATTCCAGGACATTGAAGGCATTTACGTTGTAATTTACATGGACGACATATTAGTATTCTCCAAAAACCAGGAAGAACATGATGAACATGTCAAGGAAGTCTTACGTCGCCTCCAAAAAGCTGGCCTATATTGCGCCTTGGAGAAATGTGTTTTCGATGTCACTGAAGTCGACTACCTGGGAATAGTAGTGACTCCCCAGGGAATTAAAGTAGACCCAGCCAAGGTCGAAAAAGCTGTTGAATGGCCAACCCCTACCAACCCAACCAAAGTCCTGGAAGGGTTGGGGTTTGCAAATTGGTTGAGACACTTCATAAAAGACTTTTCGAAAATCACAAAATGTCTCTATGAACTTGTCAAAAAGGATGTAAAATGGGAATGGACAGAAGAAAGGGATCAGGCATGGAATCTGCTGAAGCAAAAATTAAAAGAAGCCCCCCTCCTAATTCAGCCAGAGCCCAACAAACCATTCATTTTGGAAACCGACGCCTCAGGCTATGCCACAGGTGCCGTATTATTGCAATACGGAGAGGACGGAATGCTCCACCCAATTTCCTATTACTCCAAGGCAATGGTCCCAGCAGAAAGAAACTACGATATCTACAACAAAGAAATGCTGGCAATTATCAAGGCCCTTAAACACTGGCGTCATTTGCTAGAGGGGGCCGAACACCCAGTAAACATTGTCTGTGACCACAAAAATTTGGAATATTGGAAGACAAATCGGCCACTGAATGGTCGAGTCACAAGGTGGCATGAGTTCTTATCCAGGTTCGAATTCAAAATTTTATATATTGAAGGGGCAAAGAATGGCCGGGCAGACATACTCTCTAGGCTGTCAAGACACATCCCTAAAGAGGGGGGTGAGAGCCAAGCTCTGCTTGCACAAAACCAATTTTTGGAATTAAAATCCCTGTGGTTACAAGCAATCACACCAGACCACGACCTGGAACAACTCATTAGGGACGCGATCCCAGGGGATGAGCACCTGTCAAAAGTCCTAAAAGCCCTAGATGACAATGAGAAGGTCAAAGATTGGGAATGGGATGAAGGACTCCTACGATACAAGGGCAGAATCTACGTCCCAAATAACAAAGAACTTCGCAAATTGGTCATTGAAAGCCGTCACGATAGTCCAGCAGCAGGACACCCAGGACAGTTCAGAACTTATGAGTTGCTAAACCGCAAATATACGTGGCTATCAATGAAAAAATCGGTCAACGAATACGTCACACATTGCGAATCATGTATTAGGAATAAGCACAGCAACCAGGTTCCCCCAGGACTCCTAAACCCAATACCAGCACCAGAAAAACCTTGGGAGGAAATTACCTACGATCTGATCACCGGGCTACCCCTGTCAGAAGGGTTTGACGCCATATTTACAGTTGTCGACCGCCTGACAAAAATGGTCCACTTTATTCCATGTCAATCGGAAGCCAGTGCTATGGATTGCGCCAACTTGTTCCTAACATACGTATGGAAACTTCATGGGCTACCACGGAAAACAATCTCAGATCGCGGCCCCAACTTTGCATCCAAGTTCCTAAGGCACCTGTATAAACGGCTAGACATAAAACCCTCCTACTCTACAGCATATCACCCACAAACGGATGGCCAGTCAGAAAGGGCCAACCAAGTAGTAGAAGGGTACCTGAGACACTACGTGTCAGATCGGCAGGATGACTGGGTTTCACTCTTACCCTTGGCTGAATTCGCCTACAACAATGGTGTCAATGCCTCAACCGGCAAATCACCATTTTTTGCAAACTATGGTTTCCACCCAAGGCTGGCAGTTGGGGACAAGGAGGGACAAGAATTCCCCCTAGCCAACAACCATGCAGAATGGCTCCAAAAGGGCCATGACGAACTTAGGGCAGCCCTGGAAATAGCAAACCAGAGGATCAAGGAATACTACAACCAGAAGCATCGGGCTCCTGAAGCTATTAAGGTTGGAGACAGAGTCTGGCTTGATACCAAAAACATACGGACACAGCAGGCCTCCAGGAAACTGGCCCACAAAAGAGTTGGACCATTCAGGGTGGTAGCACAACATGGCACACATGCCTACAAACTGGACCTACCAATAACCATGAAAATACACCCAGTATTTCATGTCTCACTCCTGACCAAATATAAAGACGACCCCTATGGCCGTCAGGTTCCCCCACCACCACCTGTGGTAACTCCTGAAGGGGAAGAAGAGTTCGAAGTGGAACAGATTATAAAGTCACGATACAACAAAAGATCTAACGTCTTCGAATACTATGTCAAGTGGCTTGGCTATGACGAGCGACAATGGTTAACCTATGACGACCTGGTGAATGCACCAGAACTCATCGCTGACTATGTCAAATCACACCCAAAGGCACCCCAGGACCCCCGTGCCTTGAAGGGGGGAAGTGTCACGAACTGACACGCATATATCCACTCTACAATATTTTCTCGATTTACTACATTTTATGAGATCATCTTCAAAACATACTTGCCTTTTATGGTATATCTGTATCATGTGACTCAGGGAACGTTCCGGACCGGTAACCGAGATGTATTTCAACTCTGATGTGAAATTCCGCAGTTCCGCAGTCGCTTCTACTGCTTCTATCTCTTATCTGTCGTGACTCACTGTACAGACTTGTTTGTTATGATGTGGCTCGTACTGTGTATATAAACCAGGTCAAGTTCGCAGAGGACTCCTCAAGAACTTGACCTCTCGTCGAATACAAGTTCTTTTACCTTTCTTACTATTTTCTCGTTGCCTGACTTGTCGTCGTCGACACCAGTCATGTCTCCCCAGCTTGTATGCCAGTGGTTTGCTCCTTCCAACTGGTGCACTCAACCTCTTCTTGTATTTTACACCCTACTCACTCTTCCAAAGCCTCAGGTTCTCCACATGTGTGCTGCTCACCCAGAACCTGATCATTAGTCCTGGTTTGACTTGCCCTGCATTGTGTCCATTCTGGGCACAGCTGCCTTTGCAGCAAGCAGCCTGTTCATATGACTTGGCTTGAATAAAACACCATGTGACACCCTTCTGTCAAGACTGTACCAGATACAAGCTCAAATGACCCTGGACACTCTCTGTGCACTCATTAGGTTGAGTCTACTGTGCCTAGTGTATGTGGTTGGGTTGTCAGTCAACATTGAGCAGAAGCCCAATTAACAACTCAGGCAGCTGTTAGATCATGTGTCCATCAAAAGGTGCACTGCACTGAAGTGATCTGCAACTGCTGGGTATATATCAGGCAAGCCTGTAGGCTGCAGAAGCCTTGTTGAGTGCCCAGCTTGAACAAGAATGCCATGTGTCTACCTATGTAAATAGGAGGCTGCCAAAGTGACAATTGGCTCAAGGCAGGAGTGTAACCTGCCAAAATGTTCAGTATATAGTATGCCTTTTATTATTAGTAGGATCATGCTCTGTAGAAAGTGAGTGAGCAACCAATGGCCATGTGGATACTGACTACTTCAACTGCAAGAAGCTATCATGAAGAGGGCAAGGTGTTAGACTGTTTGACTCCCCAATGTAGAATGCCTCCTCAATAACTCTACTCAATTATCTCAACCGCTTTGACATGATCATTTTTCATCTCAAAAATATGCACTGAACCCTCTGCAATCTCTAACTCTGCTAAACTATGCTCTTATGAGTCAAGCAAGAGCACACCATTGTGGTGTCAATTTGGCCCATTAGTTCAGATTTTCATCCAATATATCAATGCTCAATATAATCACCAGAGAATATATATAAAACGTACGATTACCATCTGAGCCTGCTATTCCTGTCTGATTACGAGGGCAATACTCAGAGCAGTATAACTACGGTTGTCTACTAAGGTGAAACGGGCCACTACGGAGCCAGCGCTAGAGCCCATCAATCGAAGGGGCCCACTTGGGTAGCCGTCGTCCTCGAGCGCACTCTCAGGATTCACTCGTCCATGCTAAGAATTTCACCCACTTATAGCGTGGGTATGGGCGAGTGTATATGTTCTGAAGTGCGAAGACTTACCCATGTATATGCGCCATCAGCGCTGTGGTCTCCTATCCTTTTAACCAGAGGAAGAGTCACATTTACGGGTGAATGCATGTCATGAGATCCGCGAATGCTACAGATGCTACTTAGCCGGATTTTTGACAACGCTACCACGAGCTCCGGGTAGAGTACTTTGGGTGGCACGTTGGTCGCTCTGCAGAGGAATACCATAATACGGGGGCGGGGACTGTAACGACAGCCCAGCTCCTTGACAGACATATCACGCGATATGCCGTATGAACAGCAGCAATTGACACAACCCATGCTGGTTACTACCCAGCTTGGAATCGACAATCAGCCAAGTAAGCACAACACTTATAAGTAGGTCATAGTGGCATTGATTGGCACCAGGTCAAATCAACTATTTCCATCCAATCCTCGCCGAATATAGACAAAGTGAGTGCTCTGGTGTAATTCTATGTGAAATAATATAAGTTATGAGCTTTGTATCGCAGCTAACGGCACCTACAGACACTTTCCCGGTCGCGGCTCTGAACACTCTATCCGTACGCTAGGCCCTCGCATCAGGAGACTGGCCTCTAGGATCAGGCCGGTTCCTGAACCTTGGGGTTGAGTGTACTTAATGAGGATGAAACCGAACATGAAGTCGCAAGGAGTCTTCCCGGGGGGGGGGGGGGTTCACTCAGGGTTCTGCGTTCGCGACTACGACTATGAAGTTGAACTAATGTAACGTTGATGAGCTGGCTTGTCGGATTCACCGTGAGTTTAGAGGCTCACTTGCATGGGGGATTCGATATATTCGAACTGGAGGCTAGGATAGTTTCCCCCTCACGCCTTTGTTGGAATGGAGTGTCTAGAATCAGCACGAAGGATCTGATATGGCTGGGATCTTCCTATGTCGACGCACCGCCACTTGCCACTCCATCCGCTGACTAATACATGGTGTCTCGTGTTTATGGCTGCGCCACTCTGAATCCTCTGCTCTGCTTTCCATCACCTTTAGTCGATTATCTATATATACATTATGCCCCCCCAGCCCTCAACATCAGCACCACCCGAGCCCACAATACCAGGCATGGTATCGGGCACCTTTTCCTTCAAGGGTGCTACTCCAGAGGAGGTTTGGGAAGATCTCTCTAGGTTGGTCCCGGTCAGCCGTGTCAGTGATTTATCGCTAACACCGAGATAAAAAAGCCGCTTTATTCTCAACGTACCAGACGAAGAGCTTGAAACTGTAGAGAGAATATGTTTTCAAGTTGAACAAGCGTACATCCCCCCCAGTTTTCTTCTCCGACCTGCTCACCCACACTCTTCGCCACTAGACATTGGTTTTACGAGGATTTTATTAGAGATGAGAACCCAGAGCTCCCTTCCCTTCCGCTCAAGAAATTCTCCCAACAACTCTTTGCTGCATGTCCTTTGCTAAGCCAATGGAGCGCAAGCCAAGAACACGAGCAAGCATTCCAAGAATTTATGAGATACAAAACGAGGGTTCCAGTATGCGGTACGATCATGTTGAATCCTGCTTTGGACAAGGTGCGCCTTCGGCTGGATCGCTTGTCAGCTTGAGCTAATTAGTGCATCGTGTCTAGTGCGTGCTTGTGAAGGGTTGGAAAGCCTCATCTGGATGGGGGTTTCCAAAAGGGAAAATCAATGAAGACGAAGAGGAGTGGGACTGCGCTATTCGAGAGGTGCGTTTGTTGCTGCCCGCGAGCTGTCGGATCTAATCAATTGTTGCCAGACATTGGAAGAAACCGGATACGACGTTACTCCGCTACTCAATCGAAACGACTACATTAAGAACACCCTGAAAGAACAACAGCTAACCCTATACATTGTTCCCGATGTACCCGAAGATACCGTTTTTCAAACGAGAACGAGGAAGGAGATTAGCGTGAGACTATTGCTTTATTCACTTATTGTGGATATTGACTATTGAATCTTTGACAGAAAATCGAATGGTTTAAACTCAGCGACTTGCCTACCTGGAAGAAGAACCGCGTTGTTGCCCCAAACAACAAGTTCTACCTGATCTCGCCTTTCGTTGGGTCAGTGACGCACGACGTCTTTGTTTAGCTGATCCGCTGATATCGTCCCGTTTGCAGACAATTGAAAGCATTTGTGAGCGAGCGGAAAAGGCAGAAGAGGGCTGCTCGTAAGAGTGGTCGTACGCCAGCAATAGCTCACCAACAGCCCTACCACACTTCACATTCTCAAGTAGATTTGGATCTTGAGACTGCGTCTCCCTTCCGCCCAAACGCAAGGCCTCATGAACGATACGATGCGGACCTTGTGTTGCCGAAGAAGTCATCTGACCTGTGGGATGATGTTGAACCGGAGCACACCCAGGTCGCCTCGCTGGCTGTCCGGGTCGGTCGTGATTCCGAGTCATCGAGTCAGAACTCGGCCAGTACCAACGTATTGACGAGCGGATCGAGCGCTCACGCGTCTGCCGTCGAGCCTATTACCCCTTCGAGCGACACTCCACATGCTGGCAATGTGTATATCAAGCACCCCGAGAACGGCTCATCCGCCGAACCTCATCTCGCTCGTTTGTTGCACGGTCTTAGTCTTTCGGCTACTGTTGTCGCCGAGCCAGTTCAGAACACGACCAGCGATTTCACGCCCAAGAACAAAGCCTCCGGATTTCCGCCTGCCCCTACCTCTGAACCCAACCAGGCGAAGAGCATATTTGATTTCGTGTCTCCTTTCGATCAGCTGGCCAGTCCTATCACTCAAGGAACTCCTACCCCACCTCCCCAGCATAACGCCTCTGAGCCACCGAAGCATACCAACCGTGTAGAGCGCGGGCCCATCATTCTGAACGGGCAAGCGCACCCCGGTGCGCCTCCAGCGCCTCCCGCTGCATTTGCGGATCTTGGCCTTGTGCCGGCCTCGTTGACGTCCCGGTCCCCGGTACTACAGAAGCGGTTTTCAAATACTCCGCAACCAACAAGCGTTTTTACTGGATTACCTCCATCTACAACGCCAGCTCCCGGTGGCTTCTCTGAGCATCATCCTATGGACCGCCGTCGGAAGCAGCTTGCTTTGCTTGAATCAGTTGCTGGAGACGCTGATCGCCTTATCACCCCAGCTCAAACCCCTTTGATGTCTTCGCGCACGCCTGCTGCCCAGTTTATGAATTATCACCATGTGCCTGGCAGTCAGTTCCATCCTCCTACACTTGCAGACCGCCAACAGCACCCTATGGTCATGGCCAACGGAATCCCTCGCCAAACTCTCCCGCCCTCGCCTCTCTACTCTCGCCCCGTGCAGGCTCGTATGACTGGTCCCGGAGATATGCACAAGGGAAACTTGCTCAATATGCTTAGCCATCCCACGCCAAGTGCCACCCCAATGCCACCTCCTGGCCCTCCTTTTAATCAGGGTTTTCATCAACCCATGTATCATAATCCCCAACCACAAGGCCCCGCGCCGATGCCTCCTCATGCTACGCCAATGTATCCTATGCAACCGCAGTACCCTGGTTCTGCTCCTAACCACAGCGTCCCTCATGGGGGCTTCCCTCCTGCGGCTGGTCTGCTTTCTATCTTGAACGTCAATGCGACTAACGCCCCTCCCCCTCAAACCCACTCTTATCCTACCCCTGGCTTGTCTTAAATACGTCAGAGTCATTTCAACAATAACAATCGGCTCAAGTTCCAACTTATTATTTCACGGTGGCGTTGTCGTGTTCAACCACCCCCTTGTTGCATTTGCTTGTGTGTTTGTATCTGTACCGAGAGGCTGATTTGATTTGTATGTTCTGGCGAAAGGGATGTATACGCTTGTCACTCCTTGAACGGTCGAATGAGTCGTAGCTTTTTTTTATGCACGTAACATGATGATGGTTATGTGTAGTGTAGAAATAATATTGCGATGAAATGCCCGATTTGTGGGTAAAATACAACGGCTCTTCAGTTCATTCGTTTTGCCATATTTTCAAGGAGTCGTGCCAGCCTTTCTGCTTCATGGGTAGCAAGGGTAGAGTTCTGATCTAATGTGATTGCTTCGTTAAGTGCGGGGAAAACCGTGGCTCCATATCCCTAGCAATTAAGTTAGTTCGCATAAATGACCCTAGAGATTCGAGCAGAGGCCACCTAAACTTACCGTCCACCTTCCAGGTGCTACTCCCAAGTGCCGGTACCTTGCCGGCCAGAAGGTTTTTTTTAATGCGAACTAAGTCGAACTCGTAACTAAGATGCCACTTACCACTCGCGACCTGGAATACCTTCCTCGGAAATAAACCCTCGTTCGAAAGCAGAAAGGATCTTGTTGATGTCCTGAATTTCGCGAAGCACGCCAGCGAGTGCACACGGAACATTGTGAGCTATGGACAACTTTTGAAATATCGTCTGCGAGAAAGGTATTAGCGGTGCTCGTTCCAGGAGCGAAGTGTTGTCGAGTGGATCAGAAACATGACAATATCCATCCCGGCTAACCATCCCTGCTAGTACAGCCTCTAGTTGTATCCTAGCTCGCTCTTTTCGTTCATCGAACATCTCACTAGCTCTCCGAACTTTCATGATAGCGAGTTCTAAATTCGTCAAATCAGGAGCATGCTCCTTTTCTTTAACCCTAGACAAACAACATTAAATGGCGTAGGAGAAAGGACCGGGTATCCAACACTCACCTTTTCAGGAAGCCTTCAAGGTCCACTGCGTATCGTGTCGTCTTAGAGTGAGTTGGCAACGCGATCATCAATGCCTAGCATATAGGTAGGCTTACATTGAATGGCAAAATGGGTTGGTTAGCAAGGCGGAGTAATACCAGGCCCAGGTGTTTCGCTACCGCAACATGTTTGTGGAATCCTAGATGATAACCTCAAATGTTGGGCAGAATCGCTTCAGCCTTCAACGGCGTACCTGGATCTCCGTATGTTTCCATCCACTTCTCTGAGTCCCAAATCGAATGGCGGTGCCAGACTGGGCTATTATATCCGCTTCTAAAAGACTCGTCCATGCATGGTATCTAATGTATCGAGTGAATATTTGACCAGCGAATGTGATGAGCGTGATATTACCCCAAATCGCTGCAAGAATACAGTATAGTCGCTACCGCTTCCGAGTAGATCCACCATCGGAGTAAACGTGCGAGGTGGTCTCTGGGTGGGTGGCCCGCCATGATCCAAAAGCTCTCCTCTATCAGCCGTCGCGTCCCATAGGCTACGGTTTTGGTCGATTGGGTGAGGTAGCTCTTCAGCGGTTCGTTGGAGCACATCAGCAAGAATGGGAGAAGCCCTGATCCAGTATCTCTCGCCCGCAGCAGATGAGTCTGGTATATAATAGAGTTTTCAGTGTTTATGATGGGGCTGGGAACACCACACCCACCAACATTCAAATATGCGACGACGTGCTTCTGGATAAATTCTGGTTTTGAGGACCTATGAGTTAGCCTCTCGCACCAACACTGCTCCACTATACGATTTATAAAACAACATACCAGGAAAATCTTCCCCCCATTCAGTGCTTCCTATGAGACCATACTGTAAAGAGCATTCAAATCAACAATTCTGCTAACTGGGTGGAAGAAATCATACTTCTTCTCCATCCCAGCTAGCAATCATGATGGTCCGAAGAGGCCGCCATCCCCGCTTCAAAAGTGCTCCAAGAGCTCTGAGCGTATATAGTGATTGAATGCCCTATAGACCTGGATAAGAGCCTACCTCACTATTTCATGTACTGATACGGTGCCGCTGGTGGGATCTCCAGCGCCAAGGACCTTTCAAATGTCCTATCAGCTCGACCAAACTTATGGGTGAATTTTGTATTACCCAAGCTTAAACAACAGACATTTAGTCTTCAGTTCCAAGCAACTAACTTTCCACTCACCATCACGATGATTTCCTATAATGACAATCTCATCTCGTATATGACCGGGAATAACCGCCATCGTATTCCAGACAGATGTAAGTTTGTTATGTACGGTATTCAGCAGCCGTACTTGTCGTTTGCTGAATACCGCTCCTTTCTCGAATAAATCTAAGAGTACTTTGCCATTGTTGTACGAAATTGGTAGCGAAGGTATGGAAGGCATGCTTAAAGGCTTGGTGCGATTCGCATTGTGGTAAGAAGGCTTTCCTGGGGTTGTTGGATCACCTAAGAAGGCTTTGTGAAGGGAAGGTGCGTAAAGACTTCGTGATGTAGTTGCTCACCTGGATAGAGACTAAGAAACTGGACGCTACCCCGCTCGACAGAATCCTGATTGAAGCCTGGTCCTTCTGGCCAGCTGAGTTGATCGATTAGAAAAGCCTAATTTTGTGCGGTGGTGTATACTCACGGTTTGTATCCATTCTCAATAGTCGCAGCGTGCCAGTAAGCATCATTGTATTCAATGCACCCAATAGCACCAGCTTCTTGCGCTGCTTTGACCTTATATATTGCAAAATGCCGTTAGGACTTGGATCGAGATACAATAACAAGAAACTCCACCTTCAATCCGCGAAATACCCCACCGCTACGAACAAGCGCGATCTTTCCAGTCAAGTTATGACCTATCGTACATTGCATCAAATATTTGGTTGCACGCTTAAATCACTTCAAACCCACCAGCAGCAGCTAGTTCGTCAAACTCATGTTTGCGCCCATAACCAGCATTGAAGAGCTCTCCCTTCACAACAAATGTCATATTTCACTTTTTCCTAATGGTCTGAACCAAACTTACACGGATATCTCCACCCTTACTCAGGGCATGCCATGCTTCTAACGTGTCATGCCACTCTCCAGCAGGGTCATCCCCGTCTGGTTTTTCCTCCAGGTCAGCGGTCCATGAGACATTGCCATCTTCATCTAAGATCTCTAGTTTCCTTTCACCTGGAGTATCAAGCCAAGGGTAGTATGTATCTATCCATGCAGTTGGGGCATCCAAATGCGGGATCGACAGGGTGGCATTACGGGACTCGGGGCTTCCAGACTCGAACGTTACCGAATGAGGAGGAACATCTATCCCAAGATGTGATTGGAAAACTCGGAGGAGCTCAAGTGCTGAGTCGTAATCGTTGCCGGAGCCCGCATAATGAGGCTTCGCTGTCCAAGCCCTCGAAACTCTGTCCAACGGGTTGAGATTAGGAACGAATACTAAATGAAACGACTTGCGTTTCCGCAGACCGCGTGTCGGGAATACTCCTTGAGATCACGAAGTCGATTATTCTTCAGTCGAACCTCGTAGAGTTTTACGACTACTTACAAGAACAATCTCTCCGCCTCTTTCAAAGATAAAACTCGTCTCTCTTGAAGATGATACGAAACTTGTCGCAAGCCGACGAAGGCTGAGTTCGTGCCGGGCTTGAACAAGGTGCTTATACTAGTATAGAGCCCTAGTAGGCAGCAGACCGAGATTAAAATACCCCCGTAAAGTATAATGAAATCGCAGTGGAAGCTCATGATGGCCATAAGCGAACCCTTTTCAGAACCAGGGTTGCATGCGAATTGTGTGTCGTCAAAACAACTTCATGATAAGCCGAAGAGCTGGGGCGACAAGCACAAACAAAGACCATCCCGCTCGTTAACAGAATATTCATTATTTCCGCTTGTATATTTTACATCCTTGGTATTAATTTTGAGCATATCCCATCGGCGTGTGTTCACTTTTTAGTGTACCGGACACCGAGCGCGGATAAAAGCCCGAACAAACTCAGAATTGCAGCCCACTTGCCCCAAGGTGCTTTTGCTGCTGTTCCAGGGCGAGGGTATGGTATGCTCATAGCGCCAAGACTAGCGAGTTTCTTCGCCTTATCAACCTAATAATTTCGAGAAGTTAGCAACTAATTTTAGGAAGCAATAAAATAAGCCTTGCCGTGTATGGAGGGAAACGGGCACCGAGAATCAAGTCTATCCTATAAAAGCGTTGGTTCAGTACTCGAGTATAAGGCTACCAAGGTTTTTGTCCTACCAGCCAGGTGAATCAAGTGAAGCACGGAAGTGGGTAAAGGTATCAAACGTAAACTTTGCGGTATGGGCTCCATCTAGTACAGCGACAGCATTCGTTAATAGTTTGACAAGCACGGAGGGTTTTCTCACATCCCGAGGGCCCAACCCCGCCAAACGGCAGCCCGTCGACTATGAAAGGGTTCAATATTACATCGTGACAGCAATTAGGATGGCAGCATACCTCCAATGTGAATAATAACCTCGTTTGCCACGGCGGCACCACTCAACGTGTTGTCAAATACTAGAGAGAAGGTTTAGCTGGTATGCGTAGACAAGTAATCAAAGAAGCGATGTACCTTTAGCCTTGAACTTGGGATCGTTGGTGAAGACATATAGAGCAAGAGGGTGATCACTGAAATACTCTAAGCACAGGCTTCAAGGTTTCCCTGAGCAGCTTACTGGTCATTAATGTATCGGATTGCTGCGTCTATATCCTAAATAGGCTGCATAAGGACGACTCTAAGCTTGTCATGGCCGCGCTTGCTTACCTTGACAGGAATGATTGGAAGCACGGGGCCGAAGATTTCACTGCATTCACCTCGCTGTTAGAGGACCAAGGTTGTTATACTAGTTCAGAATCCACCTACCTTTGCATCAAAATATCGTCGCTCTGAACATCCTTTACGATCGTTGGAGCAATGAACTTTTGGGTTCGGTCTGTATCCGCCCCGCCGCCCACAACAATTGACCCCTTGGTCTCGTCGACCATTTGTTTTATCCTGTCGTAATGTCTTTCCGAAATGATTCGAGAGTATGAATTCGAGTCCTTGGCTCCGTTGGGATAGAATTGTTTATATGCCGCAGTGAGTTCCTTGACGAGCGCCTCCTGGCCATCTTCGGGAACAAGAATATAGTCTGGAGCGACGCATGTCTGCCCAGCGTTGACGGTCTTGCCCCAAAGAATACGACGAGCAGCAACTTTGAGATCAGTTTTAGGATCAACGACCACTGGACTCTTTCCACCAAGCTAACCAACTTTCAGCGGCATTCTTAAATGGGGGCAATATGGAACGAACCTCAAGGGTGACCGGCGTCAAGTGCTTAGCGGCTGCAGTGGCGACAATACGTCCAACATTTCCGTTCCCGGTGTACATTATGTGAGCCCATGGCAGCTCAAGCAAACGTGTCGTCTCGGGAATGGCTCCGTTCACGACAGCAACAACATCCGGGTCGAGGTGGCGAGCAACGAGTGTGGCAATGAGGCCCGAGGTCGCAGGAGTTAGTTCAGAGGGTTTTATGACAACTGCGCAACCAGCGGCAATCGCACCGATCTGCCAGTCAAGGTAAGCCATGATGTCATTTGATATTCTGGTCAACGTACCACCGGTGTCAGCGCAAGCCAGACGGGATAGTTGAACGGAGAAATGACAAGGACAACACCCTTGGGCTCCTGTTGACACGAATACGATTTGAAACGCTTTCTCTGTATAGCAAGCAGAAAAACGCTACCTTGCGCGTCACCGGCTTCATCGCTGCGAAGTTGAGCGAGAATGGCGCGGGCTCGGGCTTGGCCCATTTGTCGACTGATTTGTACATATCGACTGCCTCTTTGACTAGTGGGCCGATCTCAAGAAAGTTGGCTTCGAGCTCGGGTCGGCCAAGGTCACTAGAGAATAATCAGTTTACAAACTATGGTAATTGCATGACCTCACGCACGCGGCCAAGGCAGCTCGTAGAGCACTGGCATTATCCTTGACCATGTACGCAAACTTGAGCAGCTGCTCTTTGCGCGCCGCGATGGGCTTTGTTTTTCCCGACTTGAAGGCGACATCCAATCGGGCATGGATCTACTCACAAACTCTCGTTAGTCTATTCATAATGCCATCGAGTCGCAAACGAATACCTTTTCAATCTCGCCAATGGGGGTGTACGCAAGTTCTCTGGACATGATGGTAGTTGGATTTAGAATAATCATATGGCTCTCTTAAGGGATGGCGTTCCATCCGGTACGACGAAGACGCCGGAATGCCGGTCTCTAACAAAAATGAATAAGTCTATAAGCTCCGAATCGGACTCGGGCATCGTCAGACCGAAGACGCCTAACGAGAGAATGGATGATGGTGGGATCACAAAGGCCGATTGGGATGTTGGTGGTCTTGGCCCGAGCACTCCGAGCTTCGTTAAGTTCTTTGAGATTATTGGAGCAACTGAAGTGAATGCGCCACCTGTAGTGTATTACATGTGGCAGCTCCGCTGTGGTTCACCTAAACTATGGTCGAGACACAATAATAAACCTTGTGCGGCTCAGCATGTATAAATGCAAGGCTCGCTTTGTGATAAATTGCACTACCACATTAACTTTCTTTCAAGAAATCATCCATATCATATTACGCATACACACGATTTAATCGTACATGTGAATATCCAAGAAGCCCAACAAAATATTTGCGTCACCATGGCATTAAGGCATCAGAACAAAAGAAAATAATAACACAGGAATCGTGGTATCTTTACTAATCACAGCAATCACAGCAGCAGCAGCAATCGCAGCACTATACAAGGCCTAGCGTTAGCTCTGTAGTCGCAAAGGATAGCTGGTCCACTCACGAGTGCCCCGACTAGACATCCAGCGCAACTAAATCCGCCGTTATGTGAGGCCCAGAGCTCGATAATGTTGTAAAACCAATGCTTACAACGAACATGAGCAGCATCCGCCTCTAATCCGCTCAGCCTCTGCTGTCACTACGTGTGTCATCTGTGGCTGAGACTGGGGTTGATATTGCAACGCGCTCGTACTGCCTACCCGGCCTGCCACGATTCGATCCAGTGAGTGAGTCTTATCATGGCTGGAGACTGCATACTCTGGTAGTAGACCCGCTCGGGTGGTTGAGGCGCATAATATTCAGCTTGGCTGTACTCTTTTGTAGACATATCAAAGAGTGAAGTAAACTGTGTGACTATGTATCGGGGTTCGGGGTAGGAGATCCATCTCTCCCAACAGGCTATATGTAACGTGAGTAGGATAGCCTCGACTGCGCGCCGCGCGGCACGGTCTGAAATCACCCACCTTGGAAGCCTGGCCACACTGCGCAGAGCTATACACCTCGGAATGAGGTGCCGAAAAACGAATTCAAACTATCACGCTAACAGGGCCCCTGCAGCAAGGGATCCTCACAGAGTCTCGCCCGACACATCCGCCCGAGTATGGTTCAGACGAGGCGCATGATTGAGTTTTGACGCCGGGCGCTAAACTCTAATTCCTAATCAACCCTCCTCATCCCGACTTTGACCAGTATGCAATCGCTCCGTGTCGTGTCCCAGTGTCGAGCGCATACACCACGTACTATTCACCGTACAATTTTAAATAGAACCAGGCGGTCTAACGATCAATCCTCGTCATCATCACCATCGCCGTCTCCGTCTTCATCCCCACCCGCAGACGACGACGAACGACCGCCAAAAACCTATGCAGAACTCCACAAAACCCCACCTTCCCTCGCTAGGTCTGAAGAAAAACTGAGACACTTGATATCTCTGTTCCACTCGTCCTCGTCATTCATCACACCCGAAACTCTCTCGGACGAGATAGACAAAGCATTCACGCCCATGCGAGTGTCTCAGGCTCGATTTCGCTCAGATTCCTATCAAGATCTTATTTACGAACGGGATCGGCGAGCGGCCGAACCCGATCGAGTGGTCCCAACGTCTAACGAGATGGATGGAAAGAATACTACGTACGACAGACCTTCTGGGGGCTGGAGCTCGAGTCAGAGCGAGCGGGCGAGGATGGTCAAGAGTGCGCTTTGGGGAGTAGATCCAATGGGCAATATTGGGCTCGAGACCTTGATAGAGGCTAAAGCGGAAATGGATTCGTTCAGGGAGCCGGCGGAGACGAAAGCCCCGGGGAAAGAGTCATGAGTGAGCAGGCATGTGCAATCCTTCAACGTAAATTGACCCTTTTTTCAGGTTTATCCTTCTCGCATATTTCGCGCGCGTACACTCTATTGTATCACAACAAAAGTACATACACGAAAACGCACCGCCGGAACTATCATACACTCCCCTGCGAAGAACTGAATGTTTGCGCCAAAAAACAATCCATGTTGTACAGTGAGCCCGCTTTTTCGCAGCGACACTCCAATATAGCAGTCTAGCGACCCCTTGAGAAGAATAAAAAAAAAAAAAAGCGAACAAGAAACAAGATGCCTCATTGGAGGCTAGGAAACCAACATCGGACCACCCTGCTCCGATTCGAAGAGCTCGTCGACACTATCATCCGAGCCTAGCGAGATTTTTCCTGGGTGCCATCCACTGATGTCTCCAGGATGAGTTTCACCGAACTCAAGATCATCCTCACTGTCACTCGACGAACTCGACAGCGGGGTGCTCAAATCGCTTTTGTTAGATGTTCTGGGACGTCGACTTGGTCGTCCATGTAATGCCTCGAGTTGGTCGATTCGACTCGCTTCTTGTTGCGCAGCGGCGAGCTCCAACTCAAGTTCACGATCCACCCACCACACGCGTGCGCTGTGACACTCGCGAGCAGGCTCCCATCCGGTTTCGTCGTCGTCGCGTTTCGCAACCCATCTGAGTAACCGAAAATAAGAGACCCTTGACAATGCACCTCCCAAAACGCTCACCTGCAACCACTCGGAAACACGATCTCGCGAAGTTGTTTCGCACATGTATGAAACGTGCGCGTGACCTGTAGTTCATCTTCAAGTGTGATGTAATCGACGAGTGGAGGCGGGGAGGGCGAAGGCGTAAAGCTCGCAGAAGGCGTTGAAGGAGAGACAGAAAGAAACGTTGTTGGACTTCTGGGGGGAGGCATCGAGTGTACAGCTGGTGTCCCGATTAATGAAACCGACACGAGCGATGGGCTTCTGCCAAGGAGGGGTGCGATATCCAGCATAAGGCCCTGAACATCATGTTAATCCCTCGTGGCCGATCGGAATGAAAGAAAAACTGAAACCGACCGAGTAGCTCAAGGAATACCCAAACAAAAATCGACCTTTCACTCCCAAGCTGCGGAGCTCGCGTAGCCGAACGGTGACCTCTTGCATGACTCCGAGGGTCACCTCTTCTGCCTCGATGCTCAAGTTCGTTACCGGACCTAGACTGGCAGCTAAACTCTCAACGACTGCACTCATACATTCTCTTGGGAGGGCCCGCGAGATGGCGACGTGGGTCACCGGGCGGTTCGGGACAAGACAGGCCACGAGCATTGGCGGGGCTCTGACGCTTGTCAGACAGGGCAGGGCCTCTGGGGGGAGCTCAAAGACACTCTCGTTGGACTGGTTAGGGAGAGAAAGATCGACAAGGTTCGGGTGGCTGAGCAGGAACTCGGAGAGAGCGACCGTTGGAACATGAGATGTCAGAGTAAGCGAACAGAGGGCCGGACCACAGGCGTATAGCAGGGGGCTCGGGTCGACATGGTGGAGATAAACGGGGTCTCTGGGGTGAGGCAGAGCGATAGCCAAGTGAGTGAGGTTGGGGGAGTTAAGGAGGGCAGCGGCGACGGCTGCGATGGGGAAGCGGACAGGCTCCCGAATGTCGATGGATACCATGTTGAGGGCCCTTGCAGCCGATGGGCGGGTGGTCAATGCCTGGAGTAGATCGGAGCATAGTGTCAGTAATGCACGAGCGCCGGGAGTCGGGATGCAACACGTCAGGACGAGCCGGCGCAAACGGTGACTAACCTGACAAAACGCAATTAAATGGTTCATGGTCGCAATGTGATTGACTTTGTAGAGCGCAGAGTCGGCCATGGTCCTGCTCTTTCTCGACGTGCGGGCAAAGCTGTTGGGGGGGAGTGTCATCTGAGGGGCCAGCCGAACAGGGTAAAACTGCGAACGACTTACCGACTGACGTCGCGGGGCCAGAGATAGGAGAGCGCCTGTCGCAGAACCTCATCTGGAAGCAGCGTCGAGACCGGCATAAGGCTAAGGGCCGCTGTGGTGGGCGAGCGGAGACGGTGGGGCTGGCCGATGCTCAAACAGGGCAAGTGCCAAACACCACACCCAAACAGCATCGCTGATGTAACAGCTATTCGTCCCACCCACCATGGCCGACGCCTGCGACGCCAGTGGCGCATGCGACCCACCTGCGCCCGTCTACCACCCGTCCACGGCGGCGGCGACGTCTTCAGCAGCGGTCGAGCACGACCCGCTCAACCCGGCCACGTTTGTCGCACCTCCCATCGGCCAGACGCTGCCCTCCATCATCATCGAGTTTTGCGACCGGGTGAGCGTGCTCGCGGGTCTTTATACGATCGACCGGACTGATCCCATCGTGTTTTGTTGTGCATTTCTCCACAGTGCAGATGGTATGTGATCGATTATCTTGGCTATCAACCGGACTTACCGCTCTTCTTTGCACAACAATAACATATTCAGGTTGCACAGGGCCACTTGGACATCGACAGAGTTGATGCTCACATTCCCTCCTCCTAGTATCGCTTCAGTAGCCCTTGTTCCTTTAAACTCAGCTGAAACAGGCGGCCGCTTTCGAGTATGGCTCACGACATCGAGCACGGAGCCGCCAGCGCTTGTCTGGGATCGAAAAGTTGAGGGTGGCTTTCCAGAACTCAAGGTCATGGTGCGTGCATATATATCCATTCGTTGCCCACACAGTGACGTCGCCCGCAGAAACAGCGCATTCGCGATGTCATTCAGCCAGGCGTGTCTCTAGGACACTCGGATAGAAAGGAGGCCAAATGATTGACCCTTACATGTGTCCTAGGGTGCATGTACACGCTTCCGCCTCAAATGAATGATATCCCTTGCTCTACTCTCGACAACAGACCAAATAACATTACATCGTCCAGTACAACAAATCAAACTGTTGCACATCCATTAGCAAGCAACACGAATGTCCAAGACTCGTAACCATCCCTGGGTATCACCCCATCTTGGCCCAGGTATAACCAACTCATCGATCAAGCCCAGATACTAGGGTTTGAACCATCGAGCTATCTAACGCCTCTAAACTCGATCAGTTAGTATCGCGCCTCGGTTGCTGATAACGACGACTTACTCCCCGGCCCAACGCTGTGCCTGCCGCTAAACGCCGCAGCTGGTGATGAATCGCTGAACATGTTTACCTGGTCGCGGCTGGAGGTCCGCATAGCGCTATTCAAAAACGGGTTCGTGCTCGAACCAGATTGGCTCCTATGCGGCGTTACAGGCGCCAAAAACGGATTTCTCTCAACAGCCAAGACGGACTTTGTTGGTGATGTTTGGAAAATGGAGTCTTGGGTCGGTTGGTCGAACGGAGGATGAGTGGGCGAACGGAGGGGAGAAGGAGGGAGAGCGACGGGCGGGAATGTTGGCGGGCGGGAGGGCTGCCAAATGAACACGTTAAACTGAATGTTCAGAATGAAAAATATATGGGCAACCGTACCTTGGGCGTCAGACCCCTCAAACGACGCTGTGCAGGGGATAGCGGCGTAGAGAACGGTCCCGGAGTTGGCGGGCTTGTGGGGTACGTCGCTGGCCATGTAATGTGGTACGCGGCTTCAACAGCATTCCACAGGAACAACAGCGGAACGGATATCTCTGCGTTCAGTGGCCACGGAATAAGCAAGCTCGTAATCAACTACCAGTGAAGCCCGCCGTACCAACAAATGAGACAACTTTTTCGCCGAATTTTACGCTCCAGGCTGACGCGGCAACCCCAATAATCCTCAAGCAAACCTCGATGACTTGCGGCATGAATATTTTGACACCGAACAAGACCAGCAGAGCTGCTATGTTCGACTAGAGCCAATGGCCAATCAGCTCCATCTGCCACTTGGGACATGGATCAAGCGACGCACCTTGAACCGGTTCTGTGCCGTGCCGCGCGTGTACAAGTTTGGTGCAAAGACGGACTTGCCAGGCGACGCTGGGTGCGCACGAAGCCCCCGCACAGGTGTTCGTGGAGCAACGGAGCTCATGGTCGATATCAGGCCAGGTACAAACGAGGAAGGACAGAGAAGCTTAAAGTGCAATTTAAACGGATCGCATTAACAAGCCACGCAGAGGAGAGGAGCGGAGAGTGGTGTGGGAGAAACGGTTGGGGCGGAGCGAGCAATGTTGTCGTGGTGAGCTCAGAACCTCTCAACATAGAAGCCATCAAAGCAACGCACAACACGTGTAAACTGAGATGTCGATGATCGCCCCACCAGCCGACAATGGAAGAGAATATAGTATAACTGTATAGTTAGTTATATATATCTAGACATTCCACCGTTTTCGCCCCTCCACTGCCTGAGGACCGACCGTCTCCCAGTTTACCACCTCGGACAATAACGATGACGCAACCTCTGGAAGAGCTAGGGTCTTGGTCGATGGCGAATCATCCGGCCCGGTTGCTTTTACTATATTTTGTAGTGATTCCTGTACAAGCATTGTTCGTTCTAGCTGCTGGTCTAGTATACTGAGCGACGGTTTGGGTACGTTCGGTGCCTGTTCATCCACACTTCCTAAGCTGCTAGACCAAATGTACGGGAATAAGAATACGTACCACAGTTCTCATGTACGAATGTTTTGGAGGTAGGTCCGGTAGTTGGGTAGGCAGGTGTTTGAGTGTTCGAGGCTTGTTCGAATTTTCCTTTTGCTTCTCAGCTCGAGACTGATCTTGGGTGTTGTCTTCTCCACCTGAAGACTCGTCTGAGCCAAGTAGTTCGGGACTCCGCTTTCGTTTTGGAGCCGGTTTGAACATTGGCACATGCGATCCTGTTTATCCCTATCTTAGTTTAAACTGTGCACCAAAGAAAAGGCAGGAGCGTACGGGATAACTTGACACTCTTCTTCATCACCCTCTTCAAATCAGCCACACTCAAGCTACCATCCTCGCACGCTTGCATGACATCCTGAGCTGACGGTCGCGACCTTCCTGAATTGGTTGCGAGCGCGACAGCCAGTTCATAAGTATCGTTCAAATCTACGTCCCTTCAATTAGTTTGCATTGACTTGAGCGCCCAAAAATAAGCATACTTACAACTAACAACCTCATGTTCAATCGCGTCCATTGCACTCCTGTCAGCCCCTCTAAATCCTGCCACTCGCAGTTGAGTCTGAATAAGTCGCTGGATACAGTGCGAGGCGATGGGTGCCGAAATGGTTATCGCGCTTGGCGTGGGCTGGGATCCATTTCGTTCGCGGTCGCGAGGCCGAGCGGGAGAATCGTCAAACATGGCATAGTTTTGGTCAGACATGACTTTGAATATAGAAATAATTAGGTTAAAGCTGGGCTGAATGCAAGAAACGAGAAACTTACCTGAAAACCGGTTATCTCGCTATGCCTAACCAACGTCCCGCGCCCAACTCGAGTTGAGGTAGGTATTGTCTAGTACAATCGATTCGATTAAAGCAAGATACCCCTCAGGTTCGCCGAAATGTATAACACAACTCGACAAGCTGCCCACCAAGATCGAGGTGGCGGCTGAGTCTAAACGTTTTGGCATTTCAAATACCCCCGCACGCGAGTTTATGCACAGCGATTGAATTTTCCACGCTTTCTGTACACGTCCCAAGGGAAAAAAAAGTACATAAAAACATCTATTTCGCACGGACTTGTTGCTGCTTGACTCGAGGGTCTCCCTTTTCTGCTCGTTGTTGCAGCTTTTGCTGACGCTTGCTCTGGCCGCCAGCCGGAACCGCGCCGCCTGCTTCTTGAGCTTGTGGCACTGGTGCACCTTTGTTGAAGAACATTGGTCCAATGAACTTTGTGTAGAGCATAAAACCGGCGTATAGAGGAATCTGCGAATGGAACATGAGAAGGGAAGTGGAAAGGTGCTTCATCCAAAGATTCACGTACCACGAGATACAACCACCACACCCAATTTCCCAACAATCCACTCCCAACAGCACACGCCCAGGTAACGTATATAATGTCCCAACACCATTCTGTTATTCCAGACTGAGCCAAATCTTCCCCAGGGGATATAAGCGCTCCAGTATTAGGCTCTCGACGTGGGAGACCAATTGTCGTCAAATGCCGATACAGAACAAGCGTCGGGATGAGAGTGAGAATATACAGAATGGTCGCGCCGCGAGCAAATATAGGACGCCTGAGCAAGAATCGCAGAAGCCAATGAAGAGCCTGTAGAAACATATTTAGTTTAGCATATGGCTGAAATTGGATGCGCTTACATTGGCGATTAGCATTCCCAACTGCAGATTTTTAATTGCGACTTCATTTTGGGATGCAACTTTTTTCGCAGATGCGTTGGCCTGTGAGATTGGGATGAAGCGTTGCCAAGATGCTAACAAAAAGGAACCTACCATGGTGGTCGAGACTTGAATGTGCCACGCGATCGCGACGATGCAAAATCCAAAACTCTATCACGTGGCTCAAATGAGGATCCCTCGGCCTGGAATCGACAATCACAGCGTTCGACCGCTTAATTGGTTCTTGGTGCAACGGCATGGATCAAAATACAAAAGAGGCTATCCGGCTGACGGAACAGACGTTGGAGGCTAATGAGGCATTACAAGGTAGCCTTGATAAATACATTGCTGATTTGGAAAGCGAACAGGAGAGATTGGATACTCTTATTGTGAGTTACATTTGTTCGCACACCACATCCCCATTATAACTGTCAGCGTAGAAAACCCTGTCAAAAGTCGAAGCATGTCTTCCCGAGGAGCAAACGGATTATTATGACGAAGTTGTGGTGGAGACAGCTGCTTATGGTGAAAACTATGAGTCCTTACGCCATGCCCTCACTGCGAAGCAGCTCGCCAGCGAGGTACGTGTTGTGCTCGCTTTGCTACATTAATTATACTCAATCATTTTGCAGTCATCTCCGTTCTATCATGCAGTACAGCAGCGGCAACGCTATGAAACATTGACTACAACACGACCTTGTGAGCCACCAGCCTTCATCACAATGTGCTTCATTACTAATTAACCTACAGTCACTAGAGAAGAACAACGAATTCTTCACGTCAGTATAATAATCGAAAACAAACGTCTCCACGCCCTGCGCGCTCGGGCAAGGTGCGTTTCTGTGGCGCTCAGCCTAGAATGTTTGCTCACTGGCTTAAATACGTTGACAGAGGCGAAGATCCCTTTGCTGCTGTTCAAGGCGTACCCGACAGCTTCTTTGACAGGAACGATCCTGAAATCTCGTGGAGTTCGGTTGCTCAAAATGTAAGATTTGGGCTAGATGCTGATTAGCCAGGGTGACATTCTAAAGAAAACCTACCGTTCAGATGGTCTCGAATCCCCCACGAACGGCAGACCAGTGTCGTATTATGTATGTCAGCACAGAGTGCCCTTCCATCAATCGCTCAGATTGGACTCCAGAAGAACTTGAATCATTGAGGAGTATAGTTAAAACTCACAATGAGGCATCCGCGGAGCCAGTCGAAGATATCGAAATGCATAGAGAGAGGTTGCGAGTAGACTGGGTTGATATTGCTCGGGATTTGGGGGTGCGTTTCAATTTGTTCACTGTAATCTGAAGGCTGGCTAATGCTATTTGAAAAAGACTAACAGGACTGCTCTTCAATGCTTGAAGAAATTTGTTTTAGAACCTAGTCCTGGGTATGAAGGTTCAGGAAGGGCCAAGCAACGTTCCATAACGACCAGTATATCCGCTAAAGGGAAAATCGTTCAACCCGGAGAGAGATCTGTTGGTCGGGTTTGGACGAAGGAAGAGGATACGCATTTGCTAGAGGGAGTGCAACGGCACGGTATGGGTAACTGGCCAGAAGGTAACACCCATATGCCATCCCGTGGGTTTCGGCTCAACAATTTTGCAGTTGCTTTACATGTGAACTCTGCCATGTCTGGGACACCTGGACACGTCGCGCGTACCCCCAATCAATGCAGCTTCAGGTACACCAAATCACTTTGTCCCACAATCAAGAAGGGAAGGTGGTCCGCAGAGGAGGATGAAGCCTTACGGAGAGGAGTTGCCGCCTTTGGACGTACTTGGATCAAGTGGGTCACGCTCGGTTCCGCACGAATCCTAGTCCTAACGGTTGCTGTAGGGTGCAGGAATATGTCGAAGGCCGAACTGACGCCCAGTGCCGTGAAAGGTGGTCAAACGCGTTAGACCCAAGTCTGAAACTCGGGCCATGGGATCCTGATGTGAGTTGTATCAAATTCTACTCGGCGAGTTATTTTCAAGCCAACTCTCTAGGAAGATAAGATATTATTGGACGCAGCCAGCCGCAATCTATCATGGAGTGCAGTTTCCGCGTTGCTTCCAGGACGGACGGACACTAGAGTGAGCATGTGCTCCTGTCTACAGGCTGACGAAACTAACCCATTCTGATTTAAGTGTGCGAAGCGGTATCAAATACTGCTCAAGGAGCAAGAGTCAGGTCAGGCAAATGCCTCTGCGCCAATCGCGAAGAAATATCAAAAGCGATCGAAAAAGCACCCCCAGAATGATGTGCAGAGTCAACATGAGGTAATGACTTTTGTGAATACCGGCGGCTCAGCCACTCCGAGCGCCGGGATAGCTCCAAGCCCCGCTCGTGTCACAAATGAGGTCCCCGTAGTAGATGTGTCAGCCACACGAAGGAGAAAGTCGGGGCGAAACCCGAGAGCCGAGTTAAAAGCGGGTGGGGGCTCATCCATGGCGGGTGTAGGGGGGGTCGGACTTGATATACCGCCGGCTAGTGGAGAAGTAGGCGAACAACAAGCAACCGAGAGTGTGCCGGGTAAGTGGCGATTGGTGGCTAGACGTATGAAGCGCGATCATATCCATGCTATTCGTTCAACTGGCTAGATGCAGCAGATGCCACATCCATGAGCAATTCGACAGAGGCTACCGTGTCTAAAAGGACTAAGCCGGCAAAAGGCGAAAAGGTAAGAGTGTGTTTCCAGACGTAAACTTGCTGGGTTATTTTTTCAACGTCTCTCACCCAAGGGCGCTCAGTCACAAAACGAGGATGCGCATACAGGCCCTTCCTTGAGGCGTAGTGCTCGAGTAGCAAGTAAGACATGACATTATTGTTGGGTTTCCATGTAGTAGTGTAGGGGACCTAATATAAATGGCGTATCCTTTTTACGTATTTAATTTACAGCCATGGCCCGAAGATTCAAAGTGAGGGGAAAAGAACTAGTAGCACGTGACACGACAAGGATATCCGACATCACGTGTTCGTGTTTACACCCGGCCCTTATAAGACTGCGATGGGTAGAAACCGAGCTCAACAAAACGACGATTTTCACCCCCCCGTTTTGCTCCTCTCGCCCATTCTCCCTCCGTTCTCGTCACTGTCGCGCTCCTCTACACCACTCCGTTCCCCATAATGCCGAAAGCTGAGTCGACCAAAACGAGCAGGGCTGCCAAGGAGCCAAAAGGTTGGTTGTTAGCGCATACATCCAACCGGCCTTCGTAGTTGACGTGTATTTCTATCCCAGAGGCGAAGACTCCTACCCTCTACCAACTCTTTATGAAGGAGCGACTGCCCGAGTACAAGAAAGAGGTATGGTTGCAACATGGTTCCACGGTGGCCATCGGCTGATAGTGTTTTTCGATCAGAACCCTGGTGTTGATCACAAGGAGGCATTCAAGTCGGTAGCCCTTGAATGGAAGGATTCGGACAAGAACGTGAGTGGCACCGCTGTTGCCGCCTGGATTCTGGCTTAAATGCGTCTACTGTGCAGCCTAACAAGGGTAAAGAAAAGCCCAAGCGCGAGCCCAAACCCAAGGCTGAGAAGGTGGCAGCTCCCAAGAAAACAAAGAAGAAGGCTCCGGTGGCCAAGTCGAGCGATGCTGAGGAGGAAGACGACGCTGCCGATGACGACGCTTCGTCCAACTGATCTGCTGTGCGTGCGGTCGCGTGCGGCGCGCCCAATCAGCTGACACATCCTTTCTCACGCAGTATCCCGTCCCGCTAATTCGCCATTAATGCCCTAAGATACCATGTTTTCGTCATCGCTGTACTTTATTATTGCCGCTCGTGGGTGTACTGCTCTGTACTTATTTATCACTCTACCAGTCATTGCAATCAACGAGTATAGACTCAGACTCTCGTGATTGTGAGTAGCAGTTGATTCTGAAACAGAGACTCGATGATACACATTCCCCATAAGGATGTACATGGTGGACCTATCATGCTCCCAATGCCTTGCGCATAGCGTCATACGCTGGCTTCGTTTTCAACTGCTCATCCCACGGCAACGCTGCACCTTGCGTAGGGAAAACACCAGGGATCCAACTGAGCGCATCAGTAAATTGCCAGATAGTGATGCCCACACAACGCTTTACGCCAAGGCATGCGTTGACAGATGTGGTATAATCAGCTGCTTGTTGAGCGAGCTTCGTGGAGTTTACTGGAAGATCCATGCGAATCTGGCAGCATCAAAGTTAGATATTAGAACGGATACACCTCGGGAGAACACAACGCACATCCAGTTCAGTTAACGCAACGTCAACGCCGAGGTCAGCAAAGCGTTGAAGGTTTGCCTTGAAGGTAGTTGGCACGGTTCCGACAATCAGGTGGGCTTGAGCACCAATCCCATGAATGGGGACACCTTTTCCCTTGAGTTTCTTGACCAGCTTCACGACAGCATCAGTCTTGGGGCTGATGCCCTCGAAATTGTAGTCGTTGATGTACTTCTTGGAGAACTATCGGAAATACTCTAAGGTACGCTGTTGTTTTTGTATACTGAAACTCTTACCGGATCGGCTTCCTGTGCCCAACGGAACGCCCACTCAATAAAGTCTTCTCCGAAAGTGTTGTACCAAATGGACTGACGGTAAGTCCCGTCCTCGTTGAAAACCTCATTGACAACATCCCAAGAGTATATCTGACCGGCGTAATGGCGAGCAACGGTTTGTACATGTCGCTACAGTGACGTTCCATTTAGTCGATAGCACAGCGAGCATACAATGTAAAGACATACTTTCAAGATTGCCTTGAGCTGAGGAGCAGTGTAATTGTTGGCTGTGACCCATGGCGCAAGCTGGGAGTGCCAGACCAAGGTGTGTCCACGCATCTTTTTGCCATTTTTGCGAGCGATGCCAAAGAGCGCATCACCCAAGGTGAAATTGAATACCCCCGGTTGAGGCTCAATGACTTCCCTGTAGACAAATAGCCGTTAGGTATGCGTATCCCCAAATTAGCCGAGTACGCTTACCACTTGAGCGAGTTCTCGGGGGTGTAGATGCCAAACTCTGCTGACTCGGCTATGCTACCATACTGACGACCAAACGCAGTCGCATTTTGCAGGTTGTATGATTCAGTTGCAGTACCGATGTAACGAGCAGGCTTCAGGCTTTTAGCAAGCGCATCGAGCCCCTTGGGTGGGCTAGGAACTGCAGCCGCGGAGGAAGCAACAGCGATGATTGCGAGAGCAGAGAGAGCCAGCATGTTGAATGAGGTTCACGAGAGAAGGAGCGGGGAAGAGTCGGGGAACTCTGGGGAACTCTACTTACCCCGAAGCACACATTTTATAGTGCAAGAAAAAAAAGGAAGCCATTCGATGCTCAAGAATACAGGCACAGTGAGTAGTGTGGAACACAACGCACGATTTACCTGGCGCGGTCACGAGAGGAAGAACAGGCCGGAGCGGCCACCATTTGGGGAGACTTCGTCCGGACGAGGATACCAAACGGGGATATCCTTCAGTCCGGAATATGTGCGTGAATATGTTTTGCAGATGTGCCACCAGGGAGAGCAATTTATGTAGAGCAAATGCAGGGTCGAGACTGGTGGAGGTTCCAAGGTGCGAAATAATACCGAGGTGCTGCATAGTACCATGTGTCTTGGGGCTATTGGTCATGATTATTAGCGAGAGCATCCACGATGAGCTTGGCGAAATTGTACCTTGCTCGGTGCCTAAAGGCTAGAGTACCGCCCCAAGCTGCCAAATACTCATCTGTCTCTACATCCGGGAGATTGTGCAGCCAGTTGCCCAACCGTAGTGTTTTGCTCGTTTCTGGAACAGACTCCAGAGTGTTTTTAAATGGCTTGGTTGCTGCGAGCGTCCGAGACCATCCTTTCTATACAACATTCTTGTCAGCACAGGTGATTGTGATATTTATTACAGTACGTTGTAAAGCTTTACCTTCCTTGTTTACAGGGTCGGGTTCTGTACGATGTATTCATCTACCCATATACTACCGAGGGTCGGCCGGGTTTCCTAATAGACTATGACTCACGTTCATCGGAGGCAACACCCCTGGCGAGCATGCTTAAGCGGCATATTTTACGCTCCAAAGTACGGTTACGTGACGTTTCCGAGGAATGGAAAGTCTGGGCCGTCTGGGGAGGTACACCCAAGGACAGTGTGGTGCATCGGGAATGGCGATGGGGTCGGAGTGGGGCCGTGGAGCCCATTTATGCAGAAGGCGAGCACTTGTTGGCCGCCGAATATCCAGAGGGCACTGTCGGCACCAAGGATTTGAGGGCGCCGAATATGGGCGAAAGGCTTTTGGTGCCAGCTGGGGAAAAACGTAAGCCGCTTCAATCTAAATTGCTCGTCAGCGAATTTAACATTAATCGATAGCTCAAATAACTGCTAATTGTGACATTGTCCAACACTCTTCGCAGTATATTCTTCATCGCATTGAACATGCCGTTCCCGAAGGCCAAGAGGACATCGTACCCCAGCACGCATTTCCTATGGACTCTAACATGGATCTTATGGGCGGATGTACGCGCCTATTTTGAACAGCTGAGGGGTTGTACTAATACCAATCATCGCAGTGGACTTCCGTAAAGGATGCTATGTTGGTCAAGAGCTAACTGTGAGAACCTACCATACAGGGGTCATCCGCAAACGAGTTATACCAGTATCGTTGACTCGTGAAGGCTTGGGGCCCAGCTCGGACATACCGTCTCTACCTCTCCATGCATCGATACAAGCTGAACGGCTAGCCAACTCGTCTCCAGACACTACGAACCGACCCACTAGGCCGCGTGGTACTGGGACGCTCCTTAGCAATTTTAATGGTGTCGGGCTTGCACTACTCAGGTTGGAACATGTTGATGGTGTAGATCGAGGAGAATTAGCAATGAGCTTGGTTTTGCCCAACGATCCACAAGGCGAAAAGTGGATTGTTCAACCGCAACGTCCAACCTGGTGGCCAACTGCATCTGAAAATAATGAACCTGCGAAATAGATCGAATTTTTTGTACATGTATTATAGCATAGCGATAAGTCCATAAATCTGAATCATGACGATAGAGGAGCCGCGCCTCGTTTCCTTCTCTTGGTTCCAAAGCCTTTAAACCCTCCCCCGTCCGAGTCACTATCAATTACCACAACCTTTTTTGGTGGCGCTTTGGTCCGTTTGGCAGTAGAGCTCTGAGCCGTTGGTTTCCGCACTCCCAAGCTAGCACTCCCCAGACTGGACATGTGGTTTAGCGCGTTAGTGGGTGTAGCCCTGGCCGATTCTTGAGCCACCATGTTGCTCACGACCTCTTCATCGCCTGCCCGGCCAGCCGTAGTGAATGTATCTTCATCGGGACAAACGCCATTGTTGCAACTTTTGCCACCTTCGTTCTCAGAGACCGGGTCTTCGTCTAGCATCCCAAAATCCGCCAGATTCGTCTTACGGGCTGAAGACGGCAGGGGTCGACGTTTGCCTCCTACAACGCTTGTGCTCGGCCCTCCGATCCTGCTCAAGGCATCCTCGTCGGAATCGTCACTGTCTTCCACGGCGATCCTCCTGGACTTTGGTTTTGGTTTAGTCTTGGCCTCAGCTTGGGCTTTGGTAGGTCCCACAGACGCTGCAGGTGCCATTGAACGACCGCGACTTGTTTTAGCTGTCTGTGGCATAGGTGTGTCTGAATCGTCATCTTGTGTAGTGCGTATCTTCGTCCGCGACATATCGCCGGTGTGGGTTTGAGTCTCGCTAGGCATGCCTGTTTGTTCCCAATAATCTATCATGTAATGAGCATGAGCCACGGAAGCCACAGCTTGGTACTCACTATCGCCAATCCCGTAATCGAGCTTCTCTTCGTCATTGGCGAACACCTGGACTCGAGGCCCTCTAGGCCCAGTCAATTTCTACGCTGACAGTTAGAAGACTGAGCATCAGCAGATGAGGGCTCTTACTTTTTTGAACTTCTTGAAGTCTGGTTTGCCTTCCCAGGCTGGGTTAATGCTGCGTACTCCGGTTCCGCGATTCCGCCGCACAAGGTCGACGAGCTCGATAACCATAAAGTTGCCTCGGACATCAGCATCACGCTCGCACTCCTCCCATATGCGCATTTCTTCAGCTCGCCGACGTAATACAGCCTCCTTCTCCTCGTTCTCTTGGGCAATGCGCATATCAGCAAACTCTTTGTCGATTGTGGCGCTAGCTTTGTTGTTTTTGCCCTTGCCCCTGGTAGCAGTTGGTACTGGTTCTGGCTTGCCCTCCTGTCTTGACAAAGCGTCCAAGAGCGCGGTATCCTTGTCGGGAGCACTGGGAGCAGCCCCCCTCACTCCAGGTGCTCTTGTATGCGCGACGATCGGTAGATGTAGCTGAGACTGTCCTAGAGGTTGTGATCGGTTGGATTCGAGGTTTGGCTCAGTATAAGAGCGATCTTGCTCCTGACCCGAGCCCAATATCGTGGCCGGTTCAGAAGCTTCGGCTTTGATTCGGCGCCTTGACTGCACTGGCCCAGCCATTTCGATGTCACTATCCGCATCTCGTTCAACAGGCTTGCGCTTGAGACCAACGGCTACAGCGGGAGTCAGGTCGGCACGGACATTGTCGCCGGGAGACTCGTCGGGTATCGGTCCCACTGTACTGTTGCTGTCGAATAGTGATCGGTACCGCTTTAATGCTGGCTCCACTTGAGGCTCCGTTTCTTCGAGGACAACCGGAGTGGTGGTACGTTCGACCAGTACATCCGCTCGTCGCTTGAGTCGATTCGTGCGAGGAATAGAGGACTATTAGGGCCAAAACATTAACTAGAGGGACACTGCTTGTTACCCTAGGATACATACGATAGATGGTTGGACAGGTACTGATGGTGACGGTTCCTCCGATGGTAAATCCGCCTTTTTGATCGAAGAGACAGGCTTTTCCACGGCAGACAACCCAAGATCAATGGATGCATTAGATTCGTCTAGTCCCAAGACTTCCGCAATAGTAGTGGTCTTGACGCGACGCTTGAGCAGCTAAGTGAAAAGCCTTGAATGACATGTTATGGCCGAAATGATATATTTGCTTACCCTTCGCGGTGGCTCTACCACGGATTCCACCTTCACTGGCTCGGCGGTCGCCTCAGCATCGATCGGCGCGGAAGGAACACGAGGCAAAAGAGCTACGGGAGGCTCTGGTGTGTCTTTGGGTTGGACGGCTGGTTCCCGAGAAGCTGCCCGGGGCCTTCTCTTCAGCAGACGAGGTTTGGGTAGGTCTGCAACCGGTTCAGCCACCTCCGAAGGCTCCGATCTCCCAGAAACAGCAGAAGGCACGAATGAAGATAAGGGACCAGTGACGGAAACATCCCCAGTATGCGAAGGTGGGACAAAGTCTGGAAGGGAGGACTGCGCTACAGAAGCTAGAGGAAGTATCGTTAATCAAAATTTGGCGTTAAGGTCTGCATTGAAGCCCGACACCTTTAGACGTCCGATCTTCAGAGACGGAGGCGGGGAGCGCTTCCAAGCCACAGTCTATAGATAAAACGTCCATCTGTAGAGCAGCTCGAGTGACATCCCTTGGAGTCACATACTTGAAACCGTTGCTGTTGTGGCTATGAGACGCTCGCACGTTTACACGGTGGGCATTCACCCACCTTTTCATGCCCTCCTGGTAAACCTTCCAAGCCGCTTTTCCCAAAACTGCGGTAAGTTCGGACGGTTTAATGACAATCACAACTGGAGATTTCATTCCAGGCACTTGTCCTAGTTTACTTGCGCTAAGCCTAATGTCTCGGAAGAGCCCGTTTGCTTGTTCGACCTTGGAAATTCGGTCAGATGGATCCTCAGGATTGAAGTTGTGGGACTTGAACGTGGCGCCCCCAAGCTTTGCTTGATCAATCCATTCTGTTGGAGGCTGTTCACACTATCAGATACCAAAAAAGATATTAGGACCTTGCTAGCTCACCGTATCGTCGCAAAAGAAGTGAAACTGAAGCCCTTTCCAGATCGATTTGCGGTCAGGGTTAGGATCCCAAAGCTCCACTGGCCATTCAGTCACATCCTCATCTTCATCCTCGCTGGTCTGAAGCTGTGGGCGGAAGTCGCGTTCGTTAGGAAGGACAAAATGTGATTCAAGAGCAACGACTCCGTTTTCGTCAGGCCCAGACTCCACTGATAACCTGTTGCCACGACGGAATATTTCTTCCAGCCATTTTGTGTCCACAAGCGCTATTCCAAGCATTAGGCAATGTAATGGACGGCGCGACATGTTAATGGATTGTGTGGCAAAGTGGGTTGCTGAGTCCATCCAGCTTTTGGATATAGTAATACCTTTCATGAGGTGTTCAATTCCTGTTACTCTGTCCTAAATGGCTGCCAAGCATACCTAGTTTGGAAGACTCGAGTGCAACCTCTCTCATGCGGTCTTTCTTAATCCGGGTGTCTGCGTTGACGACAACGATTGGCCTCCATAGAACACTTCACAAAATCAGGAGCCAGCTTTAAAATAGCACCACGGCACTCACTATATAGAGATTTTATTGGTCAGCCCAATCTCATCCCCGCTCTCGAGGTTGTGCACAACGCCTTTGCTAATCCGCCGTGTGGTCGAGCCAACCCAAATATCCTTCTCTCGCTTTACAACAAGCTGAACCGTGGGCTTCGCTTGCATATCTGACTAAAACTTATCAATACTGGCATGAAAGCAACCGCCACTTAGCATACCACATCGTCGATCTCATATTTGCCAATTATCAAGTCAATGTGCTCGTGGCTGATTGACTTGCTGTCGATGTTGATACGACCGTCTTGGCTTTGACCTCCAGCAGATTTTTCTCTGCCAACAGTGTATGTCTTTCCGGGCTTCAAAAGCTTTTCCTCTTCGTTGACAATCAGTCCATAAGTGTTTGAGAATCCATTATAAAGTACGCGCAACGTACTGGCTCCATCTTGGACACCGTCAAAGGGACCGGACACAACCCACATATCAAAAGGGGAGAGCCGTTCTGATCCTTCCCTATACACAAGTTGAGGCTAGATAAAGATAGTCGACGGAGGTGATGGAGCTTCGGTGATCTCTGCCGCGTCGCGTGGCCACACGTGACTCTCACACAAGGGTCACATGATTGTCTCAAATCCACCAGACCGCCAGAAACAGAAGCAAATACGCATGGTATTTCAAAAAATTGATTGCTGTATGGATTTAAAGCAATTTCAATGTTGCATAACCGGACTTGCGCGGCACTATACGAAGCCAGAACTTTATTTTGAACCAACCGCTCCGCAATCTAAACGCTGGGGCTCCTTCCGGCCGCCACTAATTAAATTGGGAATATTCCGTGTTTTCAGCTAATTTGTGTCAAAATTCTGTACCTGGTGCATACGGACTATAGGGCTTTATCTGGTGTCTTGAGAGGAGGTGTATGCTCTCAACTTCCAAGGCCCTGGAAATCACGTGCCATAGAGATCTGCAAAATTGACCTGCACCTCAACGCCTGAACGTTCATTTTCTCATCGACAACCTCCAAAATGTCTGCCTTTCGTGCGATTCGTAGCGTATCAGTGGCTCTTTGTCGAACGAGCCTGCCCCGTGTAGCTCCACGGACATTGGCGCCATCGCTTGCTCGAGTTGCCACTACGCCACGCATCCCGGCGGCGCACGCTTTCAGTTCATCCGCGTTCAGATCAGCTGAAGGCGAGAGTAAGTCGTATAAATTCTTCTATATTATGACAACAAATACTAATATTTTTGGTCGTAGCCGACCTGTCGCTCAGCCAGAAGCTTCAGGAAGAGATCAAGTTTGAGCTCGAGACAGCCAAAGCCAACCCAGACACCCCACAGTTTCTGAAAGACTTTCAGTCGGCTGATATCTGGAAGGTGATTATGATTGAAAAATTCAGTGATTTATAAATAAATAATACATTCTTTCGCACTCAGATTGAAGATGCAGAGGGTAACGACGAAGTAGCCCTTGCGTACCTTTGGAAATGAAACGTAGGCGCACATGCAGTCAGAATCAGCGCGACCCAAATCCTGATCCATATGTACTCCAGCATCCGAGTCCTCTTCTCGATTGCGGACATCGACGCACCTCAGGAGCCTGATTTCGAGGATACGGAATCATCTGATGTCGAAGATATACCAATCCCCGCTGAGCCGATTCGATGCTCAATAACGATCACCAAGGCAAGTAGCCTTGAAACCCTTCACTACATCAAATGCACGAATGTGCAGGGGCGTAAAACTAGTTTCCTAAATGCGATTCGGCTCTCACGAGAGAATTAACGGGCTGATCTGCTTTGACCGTTTTGCAGGGTCCCGACCAAGGTGCACTTTCGATCGACGCGCTAGCACAAGACGGTGCGATTGTCATTGACAACGTCTCGTTCTACAAAGACTCTAAGCTTGCTACCGACTTGACTTCTGAGGCTGACTGGAAGCGGCGGGGTTTGTACATTGGCCCACAGGTAGGTTCTATTAAGCATAAGGTTACACATTAAACCTTTTATCTATGCGACCCTGCCTGGTAGTTTGACCATCTCGATACTAATGTCCAGGAGGAATTTGAGCGGTTCCTGGATGAGAGAGGCATTGGCGTTGACTTGGCGCTCTTTGTTCCAGAGTACGCAGAGTACAAGGAGCAAAAGGTAAGTGCAATCATGACGTGCTACACGCAATCTCATACCTGCCTCGATTGCGTCAGGAATATGTGAAATGGCTCCAAAATGTGAAATCGTTTATTGACGTCTAGCCACGCTAAGCATTTGCCTTTGGATCATGTGTCTCGACTTCGCATTACATGGGCTTCGAATCAATGCACTTGTTATCACCGCTCTTATCATGTGATGCTGCACATCATCAGAGTCGTCCTCGTCGCCCCCAACGGATTGACTAACCGCGGCTCAAGGATGTCTGTATGCGCTGTTATTCCAGTAATGCTCTAGTTCTCAAGAGTTCGCGCACGTTCCATGCGCTTCTTCAGCGGCCGATAGCACTGCCCCTATGGTGCTCTACGTGGCGAAATTCACTAATTCAGGCTCGGGCCGCCCGTCATGTGATCCTTGGTCGGCGCTCTAGGCCAATTACGCCGAGTCGTGTGAGTATATAACACCAGCGGCCTCAACTCCCCCTGTCTCTCCAGGCCTCTTTTCGTCCCTCGTCACCAGTACACGCGTCGCTGCGGCGCATTATTCTACACTCAGTTCCTTTCTCTACTACCTTAGTAACTCGCTAGCATGTCGTCCATTGCCTCTATCCCCATCTCTGGCGCCACCTCTGGTGTTACGTCGAGCCTTTCGACGCCAGCCTCGTCCCCGGGTAACTCTTCAGGTACGCCTATCACCCTGCCTGATGAACACTGTACATCATCGCTGACACGTTGTGTTGATAGGCTTGCTCATCTATACGCGCGACCAGCTCCTGAGCCTAGCGTCGTCGCCCCTAAGCCAAACCCCACCTAATAGCGCGGTCTTCGAGAGATTCCCGGCATTGATTCTCAGGTCAAACGGGAACGGCCTTTCGAATGCCGCCGCGGCCGCCCACACCAAGCCTGAGTCGGATAATGAGGAGCCTAACGCTCGCCCAAGCTCAACCCATCAGTTCGAGCTCGAACTCGAGTAGGCATGTAATGTGAACTGGCATCTGGATGAACGAATCCCGCGAGGAAATCTATTAATGACATGTATCAATACTGTACACCCCAATCAATGTATGATTTTAAAGCGCAGCAACAGCTATTTTCGTGGATTTAAGCACAGCGCCGAGCGTTTTCTATTCTGGACGGTGACTGAGGCCAATCTCGGGAGCCGCTTGCGCCTGTTGGGTGGGAAGTGCTGGCCAACCGCAATGATTAGATAAGCACCTGGGGCGTTTGAGTGGCGTTCGCCGCTGGATGATCTCAACTGACTTGAATCCCGTCAGACTGACACTGATCAAGCCACTAGCCATACTCTTGGAAGCCATTGTTTTGAGCGATAACTTTAGCAGAATGGCATGGGCTTGCTCTGGAAAAACTAACCCTGAGCTCATATCGAATATGCTCAAAGCCGGGCTGTTCAAGTCTGAACGGGTGGGTGAGGTGAGCATCAATACCTACGCGCAATCGCACACAGACACCGAGTAGAGCCTTGTTCTTGACAGGCTTTGAAGCGAGTTGATCGCGTCAACTATGTTCGCAACAAGTCAGAAGCCTACCACGATTCGCCGCAGTGAGTGTTCTACCTGAGTTGATGCTAGTCGAGTACCTCCTGACCTCTCTGCCTATACAGATATATCGGACATGGTGCAACTATATCGGCACCTCATATGGTATGCTCACTAGCTCCGCGAACGTCTGTCTGATTTCGATGATTGCCTCGACAGCACGCGCATGCAGCCGAACACCTGCTTCCCCTGCTCTCTCCTGGCGCAAGCGTCCTCGATGTCGGAAGTGGCTCAGGTTACACCTGCGCTGTATTTCACCACCTAGTCAACCCAACAGGATCCGAGAATGGAAGGGTAGTTGGAATCGACCACATCTCCGAACTTGTTGATTGGTCTGTCGAAAACCTGAAGCGTGATGGACTGGAACCACAACTCGAGAGTGGAGCGATCAAGATGGTAACCGGTGATGGAAGGGAAGGTATGTATTCAAGCACCTCGAGTTCGCCTATCCTATCTCACACTCTGAGTTTCGCGAAGGCTATCCTTCTGGTGCACCATACGGCGTTATACACGTTGGTGCGGCAGCACCTACAATGCCTCAGCCTCTCATCGACCAGCTCGCGAAACCGGGCAGGATGTTCATTCCAGGTGATTTTGCCCCTCTTTCCATATATATACATTCGTCTCATAAGCCTGATAATAGTTGGACCCGATGGAGGTGCTCAGTACATCTACCAGGTTGACAAAGACAAAGATGGAACGGTGAAACAAGAAAAGCTTTTTGGTGTTCGCGTGCGTCGCAGAGCTTCTACTCTTCTATTTAGCGCTCATACTCGGCTTGAAAATAGTATGTTCCCCTTACGGAAGAACAGGCTCAGCGGGCGGAGAGCAAGTACTACTAAAACAGAATCTTTGGGTATTGCAGTCCGATGAATCTCCACTCCACTCCGGTTGGTGCACACGTTTGTCGCAAGCACGTCATCTTGTATCGATATGAACCGGGTTCAATGCATTTGTGTACTGTAAATCATACAACGTATGCGAACAAAATTGAGCCGAAGCACCTAAAAACCCCAGTACAAGGCAATAACAAAATGACTAAAGATAGAAAACAAAGCGCTAAATGCCTAAAGCACCCTCCGCCACGAGAAATCGATACGCTACAGATTCGCCTTTCCATCTGGCTCGCCAGGCTCTTCCGCCGCAGTGGGCGCATCCCCAAGCAGCTCGAGCATACTCTCGACAATCGCGTAGGGACTCGTAACATGCCATCGCGCCAGGTCTTTTTGCTGCTTGCCCCAACCGTAGTCGAGAATACAGCGCTAGGTGACATAGCGAGTTGTACGGGCTTGAGCGAGGATTGTTCGACGCCAGCAGCTAGCGCCGCAGATAGAGGCGGCTCCATGGTCGCAGTCGTTACACCGGTAGGGAACAGAGAACCCAACGCACGGAACATGTCTTCGTCAGTCTGAGTATATGCGCCCGCTTTAGTCCACAAAAACGTAACAAAGAGAAGTAGGAACGAACCTTGTCGTCACCCGCGCAAAAGACAAACTCGGCATCGGGGTTCGCATACATGAGCCGTTTCACAATTTCACCCTATTATATAGTGGCATAAATTTAGTTCAGTCTAGTCCCTGGGAGGGGTTCGCATGCCGTACCTTGTTGACAGCAATCGGGCGGACCTCGAGGTTTTTCTTCCCAACGAGCACTACAAATTCGGCGGCAAATGTGAGATCCACGAGGCACATGGGTGGCCAACACGGGTATTCTAACCTTCGATTGGGCGTTTGGGTGCGATGTTAGTCTGGAGTAGGTCGAGACACTGGTTGCACTGGAATGAGCTAGAAGGGTAAAAGCGTCAATGAGTTGGAATCCACGTGTGTCTGTGCTGGGTGGTGCTTACCCCCAATCTGGGTCGCTCGCACGGTAATGCCATGTTATGGAGCTCTTCTTGAGCTCCACAAAGCTGCCAGTCGTCCTCTGCACCACACGGGGGTCAGTCTAGTCGCCTGAAATAGCGGTGATTTGAACATACTTCGGTATAGTACTTGAAGATATCGTTGACTTCAGACATCCAGCTCATATCCAGCGTCTCCGTGAGATTCGTCCAGTCCGATGCACCTGGCTCACGCATAAACGACCCATGCTCGGCGGAGAATCCAACCTGCCTGAGGTGGCCAAGGTGCTGATCCAAGAATCCGCCATCACGGCCAGAGATGATATAGACGACGTTCTTTGGGTCCGCAGAGAGCTTTTCTAGCGCACGCAGGGTATCCTTGGATGGCACAGCCATGCTAGGAGTCTTGACAATTGGAGTCAAAGTGCCCTGGGAGGATGAAAAAAAAAAGGCGTCGCGTGTCAGTATGCGCGCAGAAAAAAAAAAGAACAAGAACATACATCATAGTCGAACAAGAGCAACCTTTTGGACGCCTTTTCGTACATGGTACCCATCGCGGCACGGTCGAGCACAGGCGTGTTGTGCGCTGTGTTCTCCGCGCCGACCTGCAAGAGGAGCTTCTTGACAAGCATAGAGGCCCAGCTGTATGACGTGTAGGTAGTCACGATGCGGTAGAGAGCAGACTGGCGAGACTCCTTGTCCTGGACGGTCATGGTCAAGCCGCGGTTGATGGCAGCAGCCACGTCCTGGAGTCAGGCGGTTATATATATACCGGGAGGGCGGGTTCAGGGGCCAGTCAGTGAAGGAGATACAATCGCAGCAAGATGATGACGCACCCCTAAGTTCCATGGGTTTATCTGCCTGCGCATCCCAAAACGGCCACGACGCGTATCCGAGGGCGGATCAGTAGCACCCATCGCCGGAAAAGGAAAGAGACGAGACAGATAAGAAATTTCCCCGCATGCGATCGAAAAAGGCAAGATGCACTTACAGCGCATCGGACATGTGGTGCGAAATGCCCATAAACTCGCTCAGCACGATGGGGCTCTTTCCGTGTCGCTGCTGGCAGATTACAAACTCCATCGAAGTCGTGTTCATCCCATCGCGCAGAGGTGTGATGAGTGCGAGGTCGGCGACTGAGAGGAGCGCGTAAAACTCGTCCTTTTTGATCGTTTGGTGGTAGTGGTGGACTGGGATAAAGTCGAGCGAACCGTATTCGCCGTTGATGTGAGCGACGAGCTCGGACACCTGATGCTCGAGCTTGGGCGAATCGGTGTGCGCGGGCGACGTGACCTGAATCAACACCACCTAGAAGGCAGGGTGAGTGCAAGGGCGACGACAGGGACGCGGATGAAGGGCAAAACGGCAACGCACGTTTCCAATCCACTCTGGATAGTCCTGCAGTAGCTTTTCGAACGCAGCAAGCTTTTGGGTGACGCCCTTGACCACATCGAGCTTGTCGCGCGCGACGATGATCTTCTTTCCTTGGTACAGGGCACGCAGCGACTGGAGCTTGGGCAGGATGCCAGGGCGTTGGCTGTCAAACACGTGTGAGCAGTGCGGCAGAACGGATCGGCCGAAACACTTACGAATCGCGCTCTACGCGGTAGGCGTCAATGCCCACTGGGCAGTGGGAGATGGCCACGAGTGCGCCGTGAACGTCGATCCCGAGAGGTGCAGCTTCGTATCCGCACACACGGATACATGTCGAGGCAAAATGGCGCGAGTACGAGTAAGTCTGGTGCGTGCGAGTCAAAAAAGTTGCGCCAATCGATCAAAGTCTAAGTGGACTTGCCTGGAAACAGACCAAATTGGCACCTAGCATCCCCTCCAAGATCTCTGTGCGGCGAGGCAGGCAGCGGAACACCTCGCTGCTCGGGAAAGGTGTGTGCACAAACAGGCCTATATGCGCGTCTTGGGCCCCTGCGCGAATCATGCGAGGGAGAAGCAGCAAGTGGTAGTCGTGAATCCATACGAGGTCGCCGGGACGAAGTTCCGCGAGAATAGCGTTCGCAAAGGCCTGGTTCGCCTTTTTGTATGCCGAAAACGTCTGGTCGTGCACAGGGATCTCGGTCGCGACATCCTGCCAGAGCAAGTAGTGGAACAACGGCCAGAGAGCTGCATACAGCCCCAGTCAGAATACGCCAAACATGGTTCACCACACGCTCAACTCACTGGTCTTGCAATAGCCCTCGTAGTGCCCCGCAGCAACCGCGTCTTCGAGCCAAACGGGCTTGTACTTGATTCGGTCCGGACGCTCATTGGCGACCGCGCCGGCGTCCGCCGAGTTGTAACTTGCGTACTCTTTTTCGAGTTCCGCCCGGTCCTCTTCACTCAAGGAATCGCTCGGCACTCGGTCGTCATTGGTGACAGTCCGGAACTCGCCGGTCCAGCCAACAATAAGCTGTTCGTGGGTGGTCGAGAGTGAACGAATGCCCGACGTCATCGTAGTATGGCCCCTGCGGGGGGCAAGTAGCCAGGGAGAAGAGAGCTTGGCATCGGCCTCGGCCACTGCACCGTCGAGCGAGGGCAGCGTCGCGCCCGGCGAGGTGACAAGTTCGGGCGACTTCGGCAAAAAGTCGGGCGTACGGGGCGGGGTGGTCAGACCGTTCTCGTTGCGCCTGGGCTCGTTCAAGTTGCGGCGGGCAACAATCGGCAGGTAGTGGCACGCATGGACGATGCGCCCGCTGAGGGCGATACCCTTGGCCTTGTGCTCAGCCTCGATCTTGTCGATCGCAGCGCGGATCTCCTCGAGCGATTCAAGCCTGGTCACGGAAGGCGTCGGCGTAGAATAGTCATCCATGGTGTATACGGTGGTCTTGCTTCCTTGGTCGCAGGCTGAGCTTAAATAGGGGCAAATTGTTTATTGATGCCATATGTTTTCAACAGCCATCGATGGCTGATCATACGCTCTATTTTGCCCCTTTCGTCATACCATCGTCACTTTCTCACCACGGACTCATCCGGGTTCGCGAACGTGGCATAGATATTGCCGCCCGCCGAAATCTAAGATGCGTTTTTATATCGGGAATACTCAAACAGAATCTCATGCTATCGAATCATACACGTCTCAAATCCATCGACCATCGGCCAAGAACGTCGTCATCCGGTCGCAGACAGTGCCCATCGCGCCAGATGTTCCAGATGGACGTTTCCCCCCGCCTAATTCGGAGTTTACCCCAACGATGTCTGACCTCCTTTTGCGGAAGACGGCGAGAACTCGTGCCATCGATCGTTGTACCGGACGTCTGCTCAAACAATTAGCTCAACGTTCTGGAAGCCAGGCAACAAGCGACCCAAAAACGAGAGTACGGGTCGCAGGGCCGCGTTAGAAATAGACTGGCAGACTCACCAAGCGGTCTTCCTCCATACATGTACGCCTGGAACTTGGCTGTTTGGTCCAATTAGTTTTCGGGATCTTGCCTCGGCATACAGCAAAAAGGTAACTCACCAATAGCGGTCTCCGCTTCTTCGACCGTTGAGAATTGTACGACTCCTGCGCCTTTGGACCGCGAGCCGTCGTAGAGAATTTCTGCCTGCTCTACGTTTCCAGTCGTTTCGAACAGCTCGACCAGGTCATCATTGAGCGTCGACCACGGGAGCTAGATCCGAGTCAATAATCCGGCTGGGCGGATCGCGATCGCACTTACATTCCGAACCATAATTTGCTGACTTGGTTCAGGCATCGCGAATCCACCCGCACCCCCCATTTGCTGATCAGGTCCGGAGTAGTCGGCGTAGAGGTCTGCGTTTGACACGTTTCCGTATCCTCCACGTCCCCCGAACCCGCCACGCCCGCCACGGAATCCACCGCGATCTCCCCCACGGCCGCGCCCACGTCCCCGACCGCCCGAAAGTCCAGCGAATCGATCCTGCAATGAGCATATGAGGGGATGATGATATCATGTTTCGATCTCGTCGTACCTCGCGAACTTCAATGATACGTCCATACCAATCATATCCGTTGTACATTTCTGAATACGAATGTTAGAGCTTTGCTAGCTATATTTGTTAACTTACGAATAGCCGATTGCGCATCCTTGGCCGTCTCGAAAATGACTGTCCCGCTGCCCTTGGGCCGACCATCGTAGCCAACGTTGATGTCGGCCCGAATGATCGCGCCAGCAGTACGGAACAAGTCTTTCAAATCTTGCCATCCAGCCTGATATGGCAGCTAATGACAACACATTAGAAACTACACTCATCTACCGAATAAGGGCGACTTACGTTACCGACATACAATTGGTTCCCAGGATTATTTCCTGCAAAAGCAGATCGAGGTGGAGGAGTCGAGAAGCCTGTGTTGGCCATCGCGGCGCCCATCTTACCTGGCACCGAGGGGGCACCGAACCGGGCCTCCGACTCACGGTCCTATTATAAACGCGTTAGCAAACGTGCCAGCGCGCCGACCAACACCGGCCACGAACCTCGCGGATGAAGATGGACGACCGAGCAAAGGCGTCTCGGACAGGTCCCGAATAGCGCGCTGCGCCTCTTCGTGCGTGCTGAACTCTACGATTCTGCACTTGTGCATGAGCCACAAAAACACACAATAGCCATGCCAAGAGGACTCACCCGCATCCCTTGCTTACACCCGTCGGGGTGACCAGAACCTCGGCAAACACAACCTCGCCAGCTAACGTGACCCAAACCGGCATCACCAGAAAAATCCCATCAACAATCCGACCTTATCCAGCACGCCCCCGCAACCAAGCTCGCCCCGCTCGAAGTGGTGCAATGAAGAATAGTGGTGGTGGCGACGGCCGCGACGCCATGAAAAAGTCCCCTCCAGGAACCCGCTCTGCATAAACCGCTTCCCCAAGCCCTGCTCCCACAACCTGCTCAGCTCCATTCCTTTCCCCAAAGCCACCACCACCAGAAGAAAAAGCGACCCCCAAAAACCAAAAAGCCATAAAATCCATCATCCACCCACCTCCCCTCATAAACTCCATCAGGTCGCCGTACTTGACGTCGTAACTGAGGTTGCCGACATAGACCCGGTTCTCCTTTTTGCTGTTCTTGCTCATTTCGGCCGCCTCCTCGGGGTCTGCATTGATCGGCCCTCCAAGGGAACGCGAGAACCGATCTCCACGGTCACGGTCCCCACGATCACGGCTGCGCGAGCGGCGACGTCGGCTGCTACGCATCCCAGGCGAATTCGAGCGGCGGCGGTCACGAGAACGTGAGCGAGAGCGAGACGAGCGCTCCTTGCGTCGACGCTGTTCCATTGTCAGTAACGAAGCGTTTATGTGTGAAGAACTGGGAAGGTGGGACCGCAGTGGTCCTCACTCACCCTATCGTCATCGTAGTAGTCACCCCTACGCCGGTCTGGGAACACATTGTGTGAGTAATAAAAAGAGGAAGAATAGAATTTTGCATACCGTCCCGCCTGTCGCGATCGCGGTCTCGGTCACGCTCGCGATCTCGTTCACGGTCCCGACTGCGGCTACGGTCGCGGTCGCGCCTGTCTCGGCGGTCGCGATCATCCCGGTCGTCCCGGTCACGGCGCGAGTACGTATCTTCCTTGTTCGCAGTGTCTACCTCCATTTTTTCAATTTTGATGTGGTTGTGGAGGAGTTGAGAATCAGATGACCCAGCACCGTCATGACACATTTCAGGTACAACATAACCAAATAAAAACAAAGCTGTGTGTATTACTATTTACATTACATGACACCCCAGTAGCCTCTAACATGGCAGCGTATATCCAGTATACGCATTTTCAACCGACAAGAAAACAGAATCTATAGTTTTGCTATAATGAGTCCCAATACTACGAAAAGGATGGTGAGTGGGGGTGTAAAGATGCAGTATCCCCAGAAAATGGTTCTGCTAATCAGTCGCTCAAAAGCATCTCCCGAAGCCGCTTGAGTGATCTGCATGAATGATTAGATTTATGAGGTTTGATCAAATGTTATTGGGCATACCTGTGCCAAGGTGAGTGCCGGGGGAGATGATATCAGGAGCACAATCGACACCACAAAAATCGGACTGAAAATAAACGTTAACATAGGCTTGGACGGCCGAGAAGATGTGCTTACTCTGAAAATAGCGCATGCGGATCATACGTCGTAAACACCGCCATCAACGGTAGCAATACCAAAGGTGTAATGACCATACGCGACAGGACCGCAATAAACACAGTCTTTGTTTCGCCAGGGTACTGTTCGGGAGCCTCTGGTTTGCGCAACAGCGAGCGAAGCGGTAGTCCATTGCGCAGACTTCCAACGAAAGTGGATGTGCTAGCAGTCGAGATCCGTCTATCAGCGAAATCCGCAGCCACCGCTGATTCCTCTTTTGGTCGGTAAAAGTAAGCCCCGAGAACGATCAGAGTTACAGGGATAGAGCAAGCTCCGGCGTTCAAGAGTGCGCCCTTGACCGGCTGCATATGGTTCTCCAGCGCATGTTGCATAGGCTGAACGCATGCCACGATCAAGCTCGCGACAGCCGCATACATTGGAATCGTCATAAACTCGTTCACGCCTTTCAAGAACTTGACTATGCGGCGCCGAGCTTTGCGAACGTACGATTGGAAGCGAGACGACGTTGGGGCAGTGGACGCCCGAGGTAACAACGGCCGTGTTCCCCACTCGTCATCAGCCGCCAGTTCGTCGTGTTCATTCGCGGATTCTGTATCACTCGATCCGGCAGACGACGCAAGGTTATCACGCGACCGCGCAGGAGTTGCTGGGAATGAGTAGAAGGCTAAGCGTGACAGTTAAGAATAAGTTACGTATACCATAGCTAAGAAGAGCTCACCGTGGGCCGTGGCCTTTCGGCCAACCCTCGGCCGAGTAAAGTCCTGTTCGCTAGGAACCTTGAGTTTGGAATTGCTGTCAACGAGGTTTGGAGGCTGAGGTGGCAGTGGTGATAGCGAAGGGCTTGGCGACGAACTTGACGACGTGTTCTCATCCGCCGTCGAATCAAACGTCACCGAAAGCCGCGACTTGCTTCGTGGAAGGGAGGCATCAGGCGAGCCGCGGAGCGTTGCATCCTCGTCTTGGCTACCCAGAAGCGGAGTTGTCTCAGTTACAACATTATTGGGTACCAAAGTTTCCTCGTCGGCCTGTGCAAGAAGGTGCACGCCATAGCTCCACCGCAGCTAGTGCACACGAGTCAGCCAACTCGCACAATATGTCACACAATCTGTACATACCATCATACCAAGTGTGCTGTATAGAACCAGATATGTGAGAGCTCGCCCGAGCATGGAGTCCTTGGTATCGCCTTTGCCCCATTTGAGCTCGTGTACAGTCACAACGAGGCTCTGCATGAGAGCAATCGGCAAACTATTGCTGTTCTGGAAGGCACTCGCAGCAATGGCGAAATTGCTGGTGGAACATGGGTCATCGTGCGCATAGCCGAAGGGCAAAGAAAATTACCGTTGGGACCGCCTGAGCCGAAAGACAACGCCAAGCACAAAGGCTACGAGGCTGGACACTGCAGTGATAACGATGAAGAAAATGGGAATGACCCATAGCTCGCGGAGTTTGCTGGGAGACAGAGAGAAGGCGACCTTGTTAAACAAGAGAGAGGGGGTGAACAGAGAGACATTGAGCCGATTAAGCTGCTTCTGTGTCTTGCGATCGAGGATTCCGACGCGTGCAAGCACCCTGTGGAACTGTAAGTGGCGCCCCCGATGCCATTGGGAATGGGCAACCTACCATCCGGCGAAGCAGAGGATGAACACTTCGAGGATGCACTATCGAGTCGTCAACACAAGACCTCGCGAACGAGACACAACACCTACCGCAAACACAGTGAGCAACAGTGGGCCGATGGGCGGCAGAGTCTTCTCTGCCATATACTGGGCCGAGAGCAACATGCTGGAGGTCGTCGTCGTCGTCGCCGGGATGAGAGTGGGTGGCCAAGGAGCGAAGGGGTATTATTGGCAACGCATGGGGGCGAAACGTGCGTGGGATGACCTCAAAAATGACGCCTGCCGAGGATCCATCAGCGAACAACTGCGGTGCCTAGCCGCTTATCTAACACCGCCCCCCTTGGCGTCCGAGTTTCGATCCAAGTCCCGAGCGACAAGTCAACCAGGCGGCAGCTGCCGATCGAGCTCATGTCTCCCCCGAGCCCTTCTTGTCTGCAACAATCAGCTTCGAAACTCACAAGACTGTCACCACCATATGCACCTTTCTACACGTTGAACATATAAACATATGCCTTCGGCCAGATGTTTATATACAGTTTCTCATGGACAACAAACACAAGCTGTAGGTTCGCTTCCAGCTGTCCGCTAGATTACGCGTTGCCCAAATGTTTCGAGTCGACACCGCACTATTCACCTAGGGCACATAGGGATATCGCTCCGGTTCCAAGGTCGAACCAAGTGCCATAAAGTCTGACCGCCAACAGTGTAATTTCGATGAACGGTTCCGATACGTCCAAGAATCATAATGGGTTATTGCCTACCCGTCTGTTCATCATCTATACGAGTAGTATGGTCTAAAGATTCGACTTGGTTTCGGTTGCTATTAAATTGACCATCCCACCCCAAACCCTCATGTTGTGACGTTGCTTATGTGAGCCCCACGCATGAGGCTTGAGAGTATATCTTTGTCGTCTAGGTATCAATATATCTCAGCGATATTGGATCGCTATTGGATGCACATGAGGTGAATGCTAGCCACATAACGTGGCATGCGAACCCAAGTTCATAACCAAAAGTTCATCTCTTTCACAAACGCAAATGTCGTTTGTATTTAATGATCTGTACCTAATGCAAGACCCTAAGCGACTAGAATGCTGTAGGAATATTCCTACACCATACGGACCTTATAATTAAATTTATTCCGTTTGTTGAAGTAAATCATAATTCAGAGAAGCCAGGAAGGCTGCCAGCTCTGAACGCCAGGCTAGCTCTTGGTCAGGGTCAACAATGCGGAGGGCGGGGTGTATAGGATTAATTTTGTGACTCCTAGCATTAGGGAAACCAAGTTCCCCTATATCCACCCCACTAGTGCATGTGATTAAGAAATGGAACCCCCAACGGGTGATTATATGCGCCTCCTATTTGATTACGGATGATTCATTGCACAGCCCCAAACCCTGTAATTACAAACATGAAACCCTGGCAAGTGCCAGTAACTTGCGCTCTCCTTCAACCCTCCAACTCGACAAAACAGCATTCTAACAAGATGGCCGAACTCCCTAGGACCCAGATCGCTCATTTTTCGGAGCTTCACCCCAAACCCGCGCGATACAAGTTCTCATATGGAACTGCAGGGTTTAGAACGCTGTAAGTGTGTGTCGTGAACCTTGTTATAAGCCGGATATTTGACCAGGTCCGCCTTGCAGAGCGGAAACTCTCGACTCTGTGTTGTTTCGCGTAGGCGTGCTCGCAGCGCTCCGAAGCAAACTCCTTGATGGCAAGACCATCGGGGTCATGGTTACAGCGTCGCACAACCCAGAACACGTCAGTATGAATTTTCAGCCAAAAGTCTTATTTTTAAATTGTAGGTGTGGCTAGGACAATGGCGTGAAGCTCATCGACCCGCGGGGCGAAATGCTCGAGGCTGCATGGGAGGGATACGCGACGGCCCTCGCAAACGCGCCCAGCACCGAGGAATTTATCGAAGGATGTGACCATCTGTCAACTCGCTCAAGATTGATTTGAAGAAACCTGCCCATGTTTTGTATGCGCGCGACACTCGCCCTTCTGGTCCGGCTCTTATCAAAGCCCTTGAGGACGGGTTGTCGGCAGTCGGCGCTGTCGGGCGAAACGAAGGGGTACAGACCACGCCGATTGTTCACTATCTCGTGCGATGCGTCAATACCAAGGGTACATCTGAAGCGTATGGAGAAGACACGGTGGAGGGATACTACACGAAATTGGCTACCGCCTTTCGCACTCTCATGGTGAGTACTGATGTGCGATGGACACGGCGCGAGTCTTAAGGTTGACCTAATAGACGAATAAACAACAACCGAGCCCTCTCGTTGTGGACTGCGCGAATGGCGTAGGCTACCTAGCTATACAAAAGTTTGCACCATATGTCGAGGACATCCTGAAGTTTATTCCCATCAACACCGCGATTGACACAGAGGGAGCCCTCAACAACCAAGCTGGGGCCGATTTCGTCAAGACACAGCAAAGGCTCCCTCCTTCTATGGCCGAGAACATGAAGATCCTTCAACGCGCGTGCAGCTTCGACGGCGATGCAGATCGGCTCATCTACTACTACGTCGACGAACGCAGGCAGTTCCGTTTGCTCGATGGAGACAAGATCGCGGCGCTTGTTGCTGGTTACTTTGTGGATGCGGTCAAGGGTGCCGGTCTTGCCGGAAGAATCGAGGTTGGCATTGTGCAGACGGCTTACGCAAATGGCAATTCGACCAAGTACCTTTCCAGTCGGTTGCCTGTCAAATGCACCCCTACCGGTGTCAAACATCTCCATCACGCTGCTCAACGCTTTGGTATTGGTGTATACTTTGAAGCCAACGGACACGGAACTCTTGTTCTCTCACTCGACGCTGGAATTGCTAGATAAGCATCCGCCCAGCACTCCCTCACAGGCCACACACCTCAACAATTTACGCAACCTCAGGGATTTGATCAATCAAACGGTTGGGGATGCCTTGTCTGATCTCCTTCTGGTCGAAGTTGTTCTCGCCCATCGGCTCTATACATGTGTCGAGTGGGACTCGTTGTACACCGACCTCCCTAACCGGTTGATGAAAGTCCAAGTCCCTGACCGTAGCATCTTTACCACCGAAGATGCCGAGCGTCGACTTGCCACACCGGTAGGGCTGCAAAAGGCAATCGACGACACTGTGCGTAAATACGAATCTGGACGATCGTTTGTCCGGCCCAGTGGGACAGAGGATGTGGTGCGAGTATATGCAGAGTGCTCCAATGTGGCACAGGTTGAAGGTGGGTTGCATTTCAGCCGCACACGGGTCTGATCTAATGGCTATATTTAGAACTGGCGACTCGAGTTGCGCGCCTGGTATATGACCACGGAGAGATTGATCAATTTGGGCGACCACGCGATACTTATTAATTCCTTTGGACAGAGGACGTATAAACTGTATGCTAACAATAGACGCGTAGCGATCCAAACGCCGCCGCAAGCCCTTTCCGTTGTTTTAGTGAATGTAGAATGTATTGAATGGCTATGCCCGGAATAGCAATACAACGAACAATGTATGTGCAAAACTAGCTGGGTATCGATAATATTTCGGTCGCTGTTGTTGGGGTAGGTATTAGTTGCCGCTTCAATCAGATTCCGCCAAGCATTCACGAACCACGGGTGATCATACTTCATTTGACATCGAGTTGCTCGATCTCTTTAGCCAATGCATCCACATCGCCTTTGTCGGCTTCAGCAAGCGTAGCTTCCCCCTTTGCCTCAGCCTTTTCGTCCTCGTCCTCGTCGTCCCAGTTTTCCTTCACAACTCGAGCTTCAGCCTTCTTCTCAGCCCTCTTCTCCGCCCTCTTTGCGTTCTTCTTTTGAGCTTTGGATAGCCCAGCCGTATCAGCCGCAGCAGCTGCCGCCGCCGCAGCGAGACTACTCCCCGCCGGTTTGACTTTGGGCTTGGGCTTTGTTTCAGACGAAGGTGGGACCCAGCCGATAATGTGCCCCTTGGGCAAGGCAGCTCGATCGGCAGCCTGCTGCCTCGAGCCTCGAAAGCGGGACACGTCTTCCTGGGGGGTGAAACCCGGCCGGATCTTTAGTTCCTTACGAACACTATAGCCGCCATAGTAAATACGTCTTATCACCCACGAAAGAAACGAACGAAAAAGCCCATTACCCACCTCCCATCGGCTCTTCGACTCGAAGGAACGACTCTCTCTAGAGTTTTGGGGTCGACGGTGATTCCGGACACGGTTTGGTCCGGATTGAGTGGTGGAAGCGACATGATTAGATTCGTGACGAGGTGGTGGTTTGGTGATAAAGTGGTTCCCCGGAGATCTTGGTGGCGGTGCACACGCAGCGCTTGACTCGGGACTCTTTTTCCCCGACCCCGCCACCACCACCTGAGATGCGATACGCGATTCTAGTATGCGGGCCTGCGGGCGCTGGAAAGTCTACGTTTTGTACAGCGCTGCAAACGCATATGCAGACTGTCAAGAGGACTGCGCATTTGTTTAACCTGGATCCAGCCGCGGACCCAGGATCGTTCGAGTATGAACCGGCCATTGACATCCGGGACTTGATTAGGCGAGTACACCTTGCTGTGCGTTGGACAAACACATTTTTGAACCGTTTTAGTCAGTCTAGAGGATGTGATGGAGGAGCTGGGGTTTGGTCCTAACGGTGGACTGATTTATTGCTTCGAGTGAGTGTGAGTGCCACTGGTTGAATGTGCGATTTGTGAGTCCTGAATGATGGTGCACGTAGGTACTTGCTTCAAAATATGGACTGGCTGGATGAAGAGATTGGAGAATATGGCAATGATTATATTATTATCGACTGCCCAGGTATGGTTTTATTTTGCCAGTGCGACACACATTGACCCACTTTGCCAGGCCAAATTGAACTGTATACCCACCATCCACTACTTCCGACTCTCATGTCCCACCTATCCCGAATGGGTATTCGGCTCTGTGGAGTGTACCTGCTCGACTCTCAGTTTATGGAGGATAGATACAAGTACTTTAGGTTCGTCCAGTCTCCCGAAAATACACGACTGCGGTCCTTAACACATGTCCACGCTCTAGCGGAGTCATGTCTGCCATGTCTGCCATGGTAAATTTCAGCATCCCTTGGATTAATGTCATGTCCAAAATGGATCTCGTAAGTGGTGATGCACGAAATGGTGTCAAAGGAAGACGAGACGTCGCGAGGTGAGCCAGCCAAATTACAACCAACCCGACAGGAGCTGGATGCTTCGGTGCTTAGGTTTCTGGACCCAGACCCATTTCTTATGGCGTCGGCTCCTGGTCAACCATCAACCACAGAGCAGCAAAATCCACGATTCCACCACCTCAACCAAGCGCTTGTGCAATTGGTATGTAGCAGAGGCTTGTATCTATGTAGATTTTAACGGGAATTCATCCAATAGATTGAGGACCACCCGCTCGTGTCGTTCCTGCCTCTCAATCTTTCGTCAACCCGATCCCTGGAATCCGTACTCAGTCACATTGACTACACAATGCAGTACGGAGAAGACGAGGAGCCACGAGAGGTGAGTTTCGTCGGCTGGGTTTGTCAATTTAACTGAGGGATTTGGTCGGCAGCCGAAGGACATGGATCAAGGTGACTTTGTCGACATGGAATAGGGTCGTGAGCTGCAAAGTGAACAGAATGTTCTATGTCATTTCGAGGCCAAGAAATAGAATACGTGAAGTCATCAGGCTTTATACATATTGCGCTACAGCATGAACTCTGAAGTGGGAAAACCGAAGGGTCAAGACGAAAGATGGGAAATCGAATTCCAGTCGGGGCTCACGCCCCACTCTGTCCAACACGTGTGTGCTAGCTAGAGTGAGACGTGGGGAAATGGCAACGAGGGGAGCACAGCAGTGACGAGAAATCGGCTCGGCATGAGATGGGGACAGCATTCGACAAGGGAAAAAGTTTCAGGCGGGTTGGGTTGTTCAATGGGACCGATAAACCTCCTGGACAGGACGGCGCGATTCGTATGTCTGACTAGGATAGACATAGGTCGATGATGACTTGGACTTTCTCCGGCCTAGCTTCGGCCAGAGCCTGTTACTGCCCTCTTTTACTTTCTAGAAATGGGGCGTACACCGTAAGTGTTCGAATCAAGAGCTATATTAACGCACGACATACCACATCGTCGATGGGTCGAGGTCCAAGTCCAAACAGCCGCCGGACAACAGTTGCCAGACGGAGCCGGCCGTCCTCAGTGTACTGTGGCTCGTAACCCAGCGATGAACGTGATCTGTTCCTAGAGGGAGGCTGCGCCCATGTTGTATTAGCATTGACCACATAGCGCCGAAAAACATCAGGGGGAGGGGCTCACGATAACAGTGATGCTCGGCTCGCCAACCAAGCTGGTCAAACTCATGGAGCGGGGGAGCGGCGGGCGATGGAGCGTGGTAACACTGGCAACACGTTCTCGCTCCCTGTCGGGATAGACGTAGGACGAGCCGCCGTAGGTGCTGCCGACATAGTAGCGGCTGCCGCCATAGTGCGAGCCACCGTGGTGGGACGAGCCGGAGCTGATGTACTGTGATCAGGGCATGAGCGAGCAGCGCAGAGTCTGGGAACACAACAGACGTACTACCGGACCACGCGCCTCTGACATGGATCGGGAATGAGAGTGAGAGCGGTGGGAGTGATGGGACGATGGTGGGGCGTAGTAGCTGTACACGGTCGACATGTTACACGCGAGGTTATATCCTTCGAGGTCGTCGACGAGGGGTAGAAATGTAATATTTACGTGCGAGGTGAGGCGAGATCTGCACAGCTCCCCGCCTTATAACCTCGAGCTTTCGAGAAACAGCTGAAAAAGGAAGCGGGTTGTTACCTGCAAGATCATTTGATCGGCGTCACCACCACAGGCGCCAAGGGACGTAAATAAACAAATACAGTAAGACCTCTTGATTTGAAACCCCTGGTTTTGAAAAGGCACTAGTTTTGACGTGTTATGAATGGTGGCAAAATGTGGGGACTCTATTAGACAGGGACACAGTCTTGGTTCACACAAGTGGCCCATACGAAAACGACGCTATATTCTTTGACGTGCTTCTTTACCACGTCATTTCAGATCAAGAGGTTCTACTGTACTCTCCCAGACATGCTATCTTCTATGCAAACAAGGACCGCATTCTTTGTGTAGTTTCGATTCAATGTGACGAAAATGCGCAAACATGAACAGAGGAGAAATAACCGACAGCTTTGGCCAAAATGGGGGCCACCAGTAAGCCCACTGTAGGTACAATTGAACAAGCCGGCTACCGGACCGGTAGCATTAAGGTTTCGACATCTGTATGCGCCTGGCGATAATCGGGTGAAAGACTGAACAATAAGAATCACATCACGACCTGATTCAATCTTATCCTAGATATAAATGGCGCTACAAGCTCGCAGCCTACAGGCTAGTGAACCCCGAGCCTAATTTCGACCCAGAGGAGGATAGAGCATATATGCTGGGTTCAAGGTGGAAAATTGTAGATATGATATTATCAATGATGCCACAACCACCGTTCTTGCCCGCAAACATTTGTTCACCAACAAAAACCTTACGATAAATTGAACAAAACTCCAGGCAAGTGATAACCTTAGTTCAGATATCGTTTTTGGTACCACTTGTCGAGGCATTGTTCGTATGTGCAGGCCGCGCCCAGGGTCGGCCCCCGAATATAAACATTCTGAATGACGATCTTTACCGCCAACCTCCCCTCGAGACCTGATGGAAATACCGTGTGATTTGTTGCTGAAGATTTCGAACAACGATATTGGCGTTGTCTTTGAATGCAGCGATCCAGTCAAGTGCCAAATAGAAATCCGGATTGGCCCTGTTGATCGGTTTGAAACTCGCGCGGTCTTTGCCATTGTCATGGCAGAATCTTGAGTAGCAATACTGCCGGAGCGATGCGTATCTCATTCATTGGTTTCTCGCATATATGTTGTTGCGTTTGGAGCAGCATCAACCACTGCGTGTTCGTAGATCACGTCTTGAGATTCTTCAACGGGGTTCCCCGATTTTGGCGTTCTGCAACTGATCAGCATCGGTGTGGGGTTAGGTTCATGTCTGAAACTGACATTGAAGAACGTAATGTCGCTAATTCGAATATTCTGAGTTTGATAAACCACCAGGGTCAGTGGCGGAGCCGTGTTGCCCGAATCGAGAAACAGAGCTTGGTCGGATAAAATGGGTAAAATTTATATAGGAATATACTTTTTTTTTACAAGCAAGGCCGTCACTGTAAGATGCACAACACAAAGGCTTTGGGGATGGGTCTTATGGAGTCGAAGCAAGCGGGACGCTGGCCTATCGGGAGCCTCCTTCGTCAATTCTTAGTTGCCCGCAAGCCGTCGATTATATTTAAACCTTTGGCCCACCGGTCCCTCATACTATGTGGTGAAGATATCAGCGAATAGTTACAGGAGGCGGACGAGCCAGGTGATCAGCGTGTACTCGGTCGCGCGATCGTGGCGAGGTCTGCGAGCGAAGCGTGGGCTCCGTATTATTGGATGACGTACACTATGATAGAATAAAAGATGCAGGATGAGAGGGCGGGAAGATGGTTTCCATTACACGAGGGAGACCGAGAATAGATGTCAGTGTCAAGTAGCTACGTCATTTGATGACGCTGGGCACATCCAGCTGAATGTAGGCATATATAGGGTTGTTGTTGCTCCGCATACCAGCGTCTGATCCATAGGGCATGTTTTCTCTAGTCCACACTTTGTGTCTCGGAGCCATCGCGTCTGCGGTGGTCGTTGAGCAGGTAGCCAACCAGCCTCTCATTACTGAGGTTCCCACTCCGACTCTCCCTAGGAGAGACTTGACTGATATTCCAGCTTCCGTTACCTCTGCTCTCGGAAGCGCTATTCCTTCGGATGCGGCTGGAGGGATCCTGCCTGGTTGGTTGAAGATGCCAACGGATGACAAGATCAAGGAAGAGCTCGGACTAAATGATACCCAAATATCACAGCTTCCGGTTCAGGTTATGAATATCCCGTGGGTGTTTCTGAAATTGATTATGGTCCTTTTATTTTAACCATTCACACAGTGGATATGGCAATTGGACTACGAATGGCTGGAATGTCCGCATCCATGGAAGTGCCTATCGCAATCCACCAGCAACGGCAGACCAGCTCGATCACACTGCTCAGGTGTTTGTTCCATCACTAGATGAATCTGGTTTTACAGATGCAAACCATGCTATGGCTCGCAATGTCACCGCCGCGCTTATCACTCTTCCAGTACAAGGCTACAATCTGATATTCAGCTTGAGGTATAACGCTCAGCCGGCTGCGAACATCACGTTTCCTCGCCCAACGGACGACCGGGGCGAGTTCGATCAGTTCATTTCGTTCACATCTCCGGGTATAGTACCAAGCGGCAATGAAATCAACACCGTTCAAGGTTTGGAGCTATTCACCCCTGGCTACGAGAGTCAGTATCGTTTTGTTTGGTTGAAATAAATCTGTCTGATCCCCTCTTAAGGTGGCAATGCATCGTCATATTTGGTCCCCCCTCAAGGAATAACCCTAGTCGCTGATATAGACGACATCCTTCGAGTTACGCAGATCTACCAACCCGCCGAAGGTCTCAAAAACTCTTTCGCCCGCCCTTATGTGCCATGGATGAATATGCCTGCTATTCTGTCCAAGTGGCAGAATCAGGTACAAGGGATACACTTTCATTACCTTACGACCACCCCGATCAAAGTCACTCAGTTCTATGAATCATTCATTTATGCAAATTATCCACTGGGAAGTTTTGACATCCGGTAAGTAAATTTAGTCGCCTTGTTCCTTACTCTATGTCCTCATTTACACATGTATAGCCCATTGAATTTGACTACCGTGGATCAAATATTCCAAGTTCGCAAAGTGAACCTAGAGCGTATCTTCGAGACTTTCCCCCAACGCAAGTTTGTGCTTCTGGCCGACACGTCAAATAGTGATATCATGAAGCAATACCCAGCAATGGCGACGGAGTTTCCAGGTCAAGTACAGTGTATATTGCTACGCAACACTAGCGCCACCGACTCCTCAGATCATTTCCCTGTAAGTTTGTATATGCGCATTTTTTGAAAGCACTCATTTGATGTGCGCAGTATGACACATCGGGGTTCAAGGACTTGGATAACTCCACTTATATGTTTTTCAGGACGCCAGTAAGCACGCATCCAACGTCCATTTCGGCTTCTTAGTAAATGTGACTTAACCAGGATGACCTTATGGGTTTGGATCTGTCAAAAGGCGAATGCCGAAATGCATCAGTACCCCAAAATGTGACTTTTGGATATCAGGTAAGGGATTAATGTCATACTAGCAAGTACAATAGTCGTTCAAGCAATCATTTTATAATAGGGACTACCAAGTCTAACTGGGAGTGGAAATGCTGCGACTTCGGCAAACCCCACCTTATTTATGCTCTTGTCTTTGTTACTTTTCTCCCTTGTCGTTGTAGTATATTAAGGACCGGAGATTCGGCCTAGAGAATCGAAAGATGTAATGCACGGACTTTCTTGGACTACCCTTTAACGTATATCGGGGTCAATATTTCACTTGACCGGCCTGTGCACAGGCCAAGGTCGATGGGAAAATGTGGAAAGCCGGTCAAGCAGCATCCCTGGCAATGCTCGCGTCACCGTTTCCACCTCCTGTGCATATGCATCCCTTCTAGCCACACTACTACTTGGCACACCGTATATGGGGGATTCGTCTCCGGTAACAGAGACACGATGAGAGTAGGCTACCCGTTCATTGCCTAGCATCAGATGTCAGCACAATTATAGGGCGATTGGTGTACCTTCCCCCACGGCAAAACGTCAAGGAGCTGCGGAGCCGACAGCGCATACAGGCTATGGTCGGGTTATCCCCGTCAATGATGCTGCCAAGAGCAAGGGAGTGGAAGAGCGGGTTGCTGAAAATGAACTCGGCGAAGGGGATATCCATGCGTCAGGCGAAGCGCGAGTCTGGAATGGTAAGTGGGTCAATTCCTGAGGCCGGATAGAGTATGAATGCCACTGATGTGAACATCGTTTACAATCGCGTTTCGTTTGATGCCGGGACTAACTCGTGCGAACCACATATTCTGGGCGATTAGAAGAATATATAAGTAGATGATATTGGAAGACATTCATGTTTAGCACACAAAGCGTGTGGGCTGTCCTAAGAACCTATCGGACCACAAACGACAACAGCACGTCTGCGCCAAATTGTTCATCTTGGGCTCGATTCATGGGCATGGGCTGCTCCTGGGCATTGAGTTGGACCGCCGCTTCGAATTTTGGTATATATTCGCAAACCGGTGATCCCATACGCACAGGATCCGGGTTCGAAACGGTATGTATGCGTGGTGTCATTGGAGTCTTGGACGTTTTAGGGCCAGAAAGAGACGCACACAGTAGTACACAAATCCCGATCTTGAGCCTTGCGGGCGATCCACTCACTAAATGCACAGCACTATAAAAATAGCCTATTTGAGGGGGGCAAAAGAGCTGAAGGAGTGGTCGGCGGTTGGTACTTCAAGAATAGGGGTGCTCCAACAGATAGGGGCTCTCAATGCGCCAAGCGCTGCAGAGGGGACACTGGCCGGCCGATGCTGCCCCGAAAGTGAGGAACATCCGCTCTTCACAGGTTCCGTGCGACCAATACTGGCAGATTGTAAAAAAGGGCCGTCTAACCGGGGGAAGCGAAACTCAACCACCACCTCCCTCCTCCCTTGCCAATTATGCACTGCCCGCTAGTTTTATCCCACCCATGGCTCTCGAGTACGCTTATAAGATTATGGTAAGTATCAAATGGCCTACTTCCCCCACAGCTGCTGACCCATAATACAGATGAGCCCGATATCCCCTGAGTGCTCCTACGCCGCTAAGCCTAGTTGTCTGCGGCTCCTGCACTCGACCACAGGACTCCGTCGAGGTCCTCCTACACGGATCGAACATTATCCTGGGGCTACTCACGGCGAGGACGGTTGAGACTTGAGTGGACCTCGCTGAGCAATGAGCTCGACCACATAGTTGTTCGGACATGCTACCCGCTCTGGTATACCAGAACATAGTAAACATAGATTCCCTTATATATTTTGCCCGTTGGGTGACCGGTACAGCGGGTCTAGTCTCTAAACTGTTACGTTCACTCGTACTCGAACGTATATGCCACCCCTGACTTCTGTTGCCTCCATCTACCTTGGCTACCCTGTGAGTTACGACTAGCGGTACTATCCACATCCATCGACGCACTTGGCTGACATCCTATTAGGACACTCGACTCAATACCGGCCCCGATACTGCCACATCGACCCACCTGCTATTGCTGACGTACGACAAAGCCTTGCTTATCGTGGGTAACCTCGCTGTTCGTTCAATATTCGCATGCCTATCTGACCCTTGCTAGTGCTCAACAGTCGGTCACGGATGTTCCGTCCACCGGCACAGAGGCTATCGAATGAGATCACACAATCGGCGAGCACTACGCTTGCACCCAGATATGCTCTTGACCCGGAAAATGGATAGGTCTTCTATGGCTCACTGAGCTGCGATTTTCAGCTCCACTCAAATTCTACCCGATAAACAAACCCCAATCAAGAACCAGAAGAACGACGAGAATGGAAACGGGACTATCCCTTTATGATCTTTTATCTCTTCCTTATTCTTGGTCTCTTGCTGTAGCTTATTTTTCGTTCTTAGGGCTGTCTATCGGCTGTACCTTTTCCGAACTGTATACAAGCGGTTCGCTTCCTCCAACCAGTACGTCCAGGGCCTCCTTGCTTTCCACACGTTGTTAACTCTTCCCGAGCTCTAGACTTCTCTTCCTGTGCGCTGCTCGCCTGTAACTGAATCGCCGGTCTGCGTGGCTCATCCTGCGTTGCGTTCGATCGCGTCACAGCTGCCTTCGCGATGAGGGGCCCAGACCGGCGACTTGGCTTGGACAAAACGTCACCCCCATTCTTCCGTCAAGACCGTACCAGACGCGAGCCTGAATCGAGCGAGAACGCCATGCGTCTGCCTACGGAAGTGGGAGGCTGCCAGAGTGACGAGTGGGCCGGGAGAGGTAGAACCTGGCAATATATTCAATATATGCCCTCTTTTGCTGGTGGGGTCGTGCTCTGTAAAAAGTGAGTGAGCGACCTATGATTATGCGCGTGCTGACCTTTCGAGTGATTAGAACCCACAGTGATAGCCATTTGATTTATCTTATATGTAACGCCTTCTTACGGTTTTTCTCAAATGATTTCATTTGCACATGCGCGTTTGGATCAATGAATTAGGTGACGGAAGCGCGCTTGTTTAGCACCGTTTATCCACGTGACTTGAAGTCCTGCCCCGCTTCATCACGCTTGCGCTCTCCCACAAGGGCAGACATAACTGACAGGCGGAAGACTCGTACTGGGCTCGTTGGGACGATTGGATAGAATTACCCACCATCTTGGAGCATGCCCATTGCCCAGCCGCCGCACAGCGCTGGCCGCCCCTTCCCCGGTCTGCGTTCACGCATCGACCCCTCCCAAGTCCCGTCGCCCATACACGCCTGGAACAACGACCAAGCGACATGGGATGATTCAATGTTTATGACTTGTGCCTCCTCCCAGAATGTCCCAAATTCGAACTCGGAGTATGTTGCTGTCGATCAAGGTGACAGTCGATAATACCAGGCCGAGCGCAGTGTACTTATAACCCACTAGGCAATTCTGCGCCTCGTTTCATTAGACTTTCAACATATGCGGTACCATTTTCGCATGATCTTGCTTCGGGTTGCCACTTGCCGATTGCTGCAATGATCCAACCGTTTGCGCAGCAGCCAGACAACGAAGCGCCTGTACCTATTGTCGACTTTGGTGAAGCAGGGCCGCCGAGATGCCATGCATGCAGAGGATATATCAACGCATGGTGTACGTGGACGAATGCTGGGCAAAAGTGGATATGTAATCTATGCCAGGAAGCTACAGAGGGTACGTTGCCCGGTCTGATATTGTAACTACAGCAAGCAGACTCATGGCTCGACAGTCTCGCAGGATTATTTCGCTACGCTCGAGGTCTCTGGTCAAAGGGTGGATCATGCTTCGCGGCCTGAACTAAATCACGGGACGATTGATTTTCTAGTGCCAAAGGATTACTGGGCTCAACCCCCTCCCCCGCGGCTGCTATCTCTGACGAATGACCCCATTGAGTCCCCTTCCAAAGCTAGTTTTCTTCCAAACCTCCAGCAGATAACGCCGCCCAGCCGTAACCCCGTCTCGCTTCATGTTCTGTTTTGCATTGATGTTGGCGCGGAATCCATTGCCTCTGGACTTGCACAATCGGCATGTCGTATCCTGAAGCAGTCTATATTTTCGACAGACACCGATGTTCCTGTGAAAGACATAGGCATTGTAGCATACGATGCTAAAGCCGTTTATTTCTTCGATTTATCTGTGCGTCCGCCTATTCCGCCCATACAATACAATTTTGAAAGTAACCTTTTGTGGTGCAGCCAAATTTGTCTCAAGCGAAGATGTTGGTTGTATCAGATCTAGAAAGCATGTTTATTCCTCTTCGAACCGGTCTTTTTGTAGACCCACATTCGTCCAGGTGACATCCTCTATTCTCTAGCTTCAAACTTGTACTCACTCAATTTCGACTATAATGATAGAAACTCAATCGAAGGACTGTTGGAACTAATACCAACTTACTTCTCGTCACCTGTGGCAGGCGGAGCGGCGCTAGGGGCTACAATTCAAGCCGGCCTGTCTGCTCTTGTGAGTCTCGCGATCATTGAATTTAAGCAAAATAACATCTTTATAGTTGCCTACAGGGGGTCAAATGATCATTTTTCAACATTCCCATCCAAGTGATCTTCCCAGTCGCCCCAAATCAGAACAGGAGGTTGCTAACTCGGATAAGGAGCGCGCGTTATTCTCTTCTGGATCGCTGAAATGGACGGAACTGGCGGAGGAATGTGCTGAAGCTGGAGTTGGCGTGAGTTTATGGCTATTCCCGAGCCAATTCATGGATATAGGAACGATCGGTGGGTAGCTAGATCAGCGTGGAATGGAATATATTTACTAGCGAATTGGATTGGTTAGCCGAGCTCTCGAAGAAGACTGGAGGTGACCTTTATTTCCATCCACGCTTTTTGCCGGAACGCGACCAGCATGTCGTTCAGTCAGAGGTCTCGAGGGTTCTCACTAGATCGATGGGATACAACTGCACCATGCTGGTGCGATGTTCGACTGGTATGATTATCCAGTCAAGGTGTGATTGACCCTAACGTTTCTCTTAGGCCTTTCTGTATCGACTCACCTCGGCGCATTCCACCAAGCCTCTCCCTCCGATTTGACCGTTGCGTTAGTCACGCAGACAGCGCGATACTCACGACATTCACTCACTCGGGGCGACTGGACGATCGTCGTGAAGCGCATATACAATGCGCAACTCTATACACTTCACGTTCTGGTGAACGTCGTGTTCGTGTTCTCAACCTCGCTGTTCAAGTTAGTACTCTGGCTGGGAATGTGTTCAAAAACGCAGACCTAGAGACCGTGTGCTGCACGTTCACGAGGGAAGGTGAGTACATAAAGAGTTTCACATCAGAAAGCGACATTGATATTTGCCTTCAGCACTACAAATGATGCCTCATAGATCTTTATCAGAGATTCGCGAAAGTGTCAGCGAAAAGTGTGCAGCGTTGTTGCTAGCGTATAGACGAAACTGCGCAGCGTCCACCTCGCCTACTCAGGTTAGCTAATCCTCCTTAATCGGTGGAGATTGACGGCTGAGTGCTGGCTGCAGCTAATTCTTCCAGAGGCTTTCAAGACTCTGCCGGTATATGCGCTTGGGCTTCTAAAGTCACGGCCAATCAAAGGTTGGCTGTCGATTATTCTGCGGTGTACACAACCACAGCTAATACGCTTTGTTTAGGGAGCAGCGTTATTGCAGATGTTCGCAATTACCATGCAACTCGGTTGATGTCCGCGGGTGTGGCGGCTACTATGCGATACCTTTATCCTCGCATGGTCGCCATACATGACCTTTCTGTAGATGTCGGCTTCCCTTCTTCCAAGACTGGCCGTCTAATTTTACCCTCACCAATGCCGAGCTCTTACACTCACATGGAGCCTGACGGTGTGTACTTGATCGGTGAGCTGACATCTATCTTATCTCTAAAACGCACATTGGCTCATACCCAAAGTGAACAGACAATGGGGAGGATATATATTTATGGATAGGAGATGGCGTATCTTCGCAAATTCTTATCGACTTGTTCCAAGTCGAGAACTGGGACGAGGTTGGTCCACGAACTGTGAGTGATTCGAGCGATCAAACCGGAATAGCAACGTTTTTTCACTAACGCATCAATATAGTACTTACTCCCCGAACTATCGACGCACCTATCAGTCCAGGTTCGTAACTTGAGCCTCCACGGCAATCTATTGCGAGGCCGTGTCCTACCTTTACACGTTGTTCGGCAAAATATGGATGGTGCCGAGATAGAGTTTAGCAACCTTTTGGTAGAAGATACGAACAACGATGCAATGTCCTACATTGATTGTGAGTGGCGTGGTTCACACGAAGATCATTAAGTAACACGACGCATAGATTTGTGTTACATCCACAAACAAATCAACCAAGCGGTGAGTGTCCTTAGTGATCACAGCGTTGGCGCCATCTGATATCCTAGTTCAGCTCGTCAATGGCACGAATATCGGCTCAAGTGGTTGGCGTATACCCTGGTAGACTAGATTTTCCTAACCGATTAATTCAAACTTCACTGTATTGATCTACCAATATGGGCCAAGCCTTAACCAACCCAGATGAATGCAGCATCATTCAGACCCGCCGCTTCATTATCAGTGATAAATTAGATGGTTTCGATCTAAATTAGATTGATCAACAACAGCCTCACGTGTATGTTTGATCGGCAAGAGCGATGCTCCCGCACCCAAATTGCGTTTGAGTGTGATGATCATGGATGGAATAGAATAGAATCTAATTTGAAGTAGCCGGCACTATTTTAGACTATCGCGTATGGCAAAGGTCCTTCCGCGAGGTAAATGTTCCTTACAAGCAGATAGCTCATTAGATGTGTAGTGGAATTTGATGGTGTTCCGGTTTGAAATTATGTGATTGACTGGTATTTCTTCCGATGCTGGAATATTTATTTGTATTCGCGCAGACTACAGAGGAATATCCGGGTTTTCGGGAACGAGCAGTAAGTCTATCTCTGTCCTTTCACAGGAGGAACAATTAAGGTTAAAATAAATCTACTACGGGGGCGCCATATGTTGGGAGGAATTTAGGCGAGATCAATGATAGACCCGATGCGGATGAGACTTGGGTGTGAGACGTCAACGCTGTTGAATGTAACAACTAGCCTAGCTTCACCGCACTTCGGCAACGCGTAGCGCCCACCCTCTGAGACAGCTCGCATATGGTCTGCTCTGATTAGCGATCGGCTAGGGCAGACCAGTTATGCGCAGACTGGATCAAAGATTGTGTAACCATTCAAACGTGTGGCTTGTGATACTATATGAGTACTTACGCAGAAGATTCTATCGCCCAGGATTTTGGACCTACGGATGCCAAATGTGCATGTGCTCGGTAGATCCTGTCAACAGTATTAGCCGTCGCAGTCGAGATTGGCTGGGCAGATATTCGTGGCATTACGCATCTGTGCGTGCCTCACCAAAACAAGAATCAAGTTCCTAGTAGCCAGATGGGTCAGCGACTCACATAACAGAGAAGATCCATGTATATCCCGTGTAATGACTCAGCCATCATGCTCCGAAATTGAATAGACGAACCGAAGGTGGTTGATCCTTGATTGGCAGCATCGCATGGTGTTATCGCGCGGGTCGGGTATCATGACCCATGGGGTTCTGATCCTCAAGGTCCCGATATGTAGCCAGCGCAACCAGGCCAACCGACACAGCGGCTGCGTCTCCGAGCGCCGGACTCGCAAGCTGACAGTGTTTGCGCGTGAGGAAAATTGAGCAGCAGAGCTGGGTATAATAATCCTGATCCGGAGTTTCAGCTTAGGCCAACCTGGCGTTCCTCGGTTCTCTTCGACCTCGCGAAAGATCCTCCTCTCGACAAAGCACTCGAACATGACTTCATTCGCGTCCCTCCCTGGCGAGCTCACAGCTATCATTCGCGAGTGCATCCCATGCAACGATTTCAACACTCACCTCGCACTCGATATCGTCACTCGAGGGGCTCGCCTTGCGCTATACAGCGAGGACGTTTGGCGCGAGCTGTGCTACGCAAACGGCTTCGGGGGCATATTTTCCAAGGAGATCCTCGAAGGATGGCGCAAGAGTATCATCATACTCGCTCGGTACCAACAGCGCATGGGCGACTTGCACTGTCGACGGTACGGGCCGCTGCAATGGACTACGTCACCTATGTCGACAAGGACGCTAGGAAAGTCATGTACATTCCTGGAACTGAACCCTGCGTTCACCAGCCTTTCTTTCGATCGACGAGCATTGATCACTGGGCAAGGCCTAGGAGCTACATATTTGCATTCACGGCCCTCAAGTCCTGGCCCCGAAGGTCCCTGTCGAACAGTAGCCGACCAGATAGCAGATGCTACGCCCACTCAATTGACTCAGCACATTGGAGCATATGCGCTGGCAACAGTGCCGCCGGTGGCACATCTTGACATCATGCTTGATCACTGGGGCTCGACCATAGGAAGCAGCGCAGCTAGAGAGGCATGCTCTTTTGCGTCGGAACCCGCACGAGTGCAGCGAAACGATGGAATACGCGTGATTGATGTCGTTGAAGGGATCCTAAAATGGTGAGATGAACCGATATAGTCAACAGTATGGCGCTGACACTGTTAGCGTAGGTTGGCTATCCCTTTGACCGAGGCCCAGGTGAACAAGCTAGTCGAGCTCGATAGACTGCTTGATCCCGAGTTGTATGCTATGTTGGAATTCAGCACCGATCCGGATACACTTTCTGCGTATTGGACGCGGAAATATCGAACACGAGGAGATGTATTCAGAGCGTGAGTGCAGATCTCTATGGCCATCAACAAGTGACTTAGTGGATGCCAGAAACTTTGCCGGAATCCGAACAGTAGAGGGCATACCGAATACTGTCCGGGCTATCTGGTGCCCCGAGATACGTTTCGAAGTTCTGGGCTATGACGGCATCGTTAACGCTAAAACAATTGGGGATTCCGAAGCTGCTGGCAGCTGGTTGATGAAGCAAATGAGGCAAATTGCGAGCATTTGAAAGCTGATATACCCTTGGCGACTTTCTTCTTTGGGCTGATTATGCGTATGGACACTTTTGTATCAATAGATATCCTATGCAACACCATGTACACATGTGCTTCCTTATGTTCATGTTAACAATAGAAAACACTCTTGATTAGCCAACATACCATGTTCCTGCCAAGCCAGCTAACCGAAGGCTGCCCACTAGCTCTCCATACGTCGAAGCACTGTAGAATTGGGGCATACTGTAAGATCTGCATCAGCCCATGTTGAGGCAAAAGCGACTGTTCCTACGATTAACAACCGGCTTACTGGAACCACATGATTACTGTAACCCGCTAAGCCCAAAAAAACGCTTTCCAAGGCCAACCTCTTGGTATCTAGCGAACACTACTCTCAGGTCAAGCACCACCCCCGCTTCAAACCAGTATAGAATGGCTCACGCCAATGGCTCCATCGCCGCCCGAGCCATTTCCCAAAGAACGGCATCACAACCACAGTCAAGAGCAATTGGAGCTGCTGCATAGATTCGTCCCACTCTTGTTGCGCCAAACGTCGCTCTTCTTGATCGCTATCATACGAAGATTGAGATCGCAGATCATCTATACTGGAGGCAGGGGATATGGAAGGAGATGACTGCGCTGGCAAGTGAGTCATTTTTTTGTGTGGTTTCGATATATGATACGTAAAGATGGATGTTTCGTCTGAACGATAACCCGAAGCAGCTAGAGTCGCTCTGGCGGTGGACAGACAGAAGTCTCCTGCCATCACGTGAAGCATTTCGACATCGGCTGACAAAGCTCTGCTGAGGCTTGCATATAACCTTGCGTCATGTCATGCGTAGTTGTCATTGTTCCGCCACGCTCGTGTACCAGCATCCAAGGAAACATGGATTCCCTCTTTAGAAAATTTGCCAGCAAATTCGAGAAGGAGATATCCAATCGATTTGACAACCCATTTGCCGGGAGGCTCAGTGGCCAACCAGAATCACCTCTTTCTTCCAGAGATGTTTTTCGGTTTAGGAAACAACGAGGGGTAAACCTAGGTTAGATGCATTCGAATTTTAACCCCGGTTCCACTTGAAATTCTTGCGTAGGCTCGTGGTTCGTTCAGGAAAGGTGGATCTGCGAGTCCACGTATTGTGGATGTGGTGGCGGACAGAGCGATTTGCATATTGCTCAGGGAGGGGATGCTCAGAACATCATGCAATCTCACTGGGACAGCTGGATCACTGAGGAAGACTGGGAAAGCATTCGTTCTCAAGGATTCAACACCGTTCGAATTCCGGTGAGTAGCGTGGAACAAAAAGACAGTCAGGTGGCCAAGTCGGGGAACCCGATTCTAGATTGGATACTACCATCTCGTTGGGGTTGAACCAAAGGTCCTAGACGACACTGACTTCGAGAAATATAAACACACATTCTCTGGAGCCTGGTATCGGATACTACATGCTATCGGCAATGCCGAGAGGTACGGTCTTGGCGTATTGATTGGTGAGCATCGGAGCACCCACGGCGGCGGCGCGGCGTTACTTTTGTCCGTGCCCCACGAGACATCCCCTGTCATACAATACGCTACCTCCTGCGTCGTATGCGTGGCCCCTGTGAATGAGCAAACTTCTTACCCTAAACTCACAGATCTCACGCTGCTCCGGGCGCTCAGAACAAGGATTCGCGTAAGTTATGGCAAAGCCCTCGTCCCAGCAAACAAGACATAACGTCCATCCATCACTGTGTCAAAACAGACAGCGGGACTGGTACAGGGGAAGTTCGGATGTGGAGCTCCAGTACCAACTTGGCGAGAACCGTGTTGGCATTGGAGGCTAGTAGTCCAACTCTGCATACACCGAGCCTCCCATTGAACGATCGTCTCAGGTGCTTACGACACAGCTTTCGCCACGTCCTAACGTTGTCGGAATTGAATTGATAAACGAACCAGCGAACAACGATCGATTGGGGGGCTGGTACGAACACACGCTCGCTGCGCTTCGTCGAATCAGCTCGGACATACCGTTATACATTAGGTAGGTGGCTGACGCCATTTCAGTTAACAAAAACGCTCAGTTCTATCTACCACTGACAGTGACGCGTGGGATGCAGCATGGTATTCAAAAGTGGTAGGCAATCGCCCCGACTTCGTGGTACTTGATCACCACCTATATCGCTGCTTCACACCCGGGGATGCTGTCGTTGTAAGTAAGACCGCCACACCTCGCAAGTTGGGCATCTGACCAAACCGCTGGTAATCTAGTCTGGGGACGAGCATGCAGCTGCCATTCGCAACTCTTCCCCCCTCCCTCCACTTTCCGCGGCTGCCCGAGGAAACCTTATCATCGGCGAATGGAGCGCCGCGTTAAGCCCGAGTTCGTTGCGCTCCAACGAAGCAGGAGAGCAGGATCGTCAGCGTCGGGTGTGGGCTCGTGCCCAGCTGGACGCGTACGAGGCTGCGTGTGCCGGGTGGTTCTTTTGGACGTGGAAAAAGGGTACAGGGTGGGATGCTGGTTGGAGTGCACGGGATGCAACCACCGCAGAAATATTGCCATGTTGGGTAGGAGGGAAGAGGAAGAGTGACATTAGGCGTATACCTTCAGATGCTGGGTGGAAACAGCATGCGTTGAACGGTGCTTTGGGTATGTTCGGTGAACTGGTTATATGCCGTCTCGGGCTCACATGCCAGTCTCTCGTTAGAGCAACACAAGAACTACTGGAACTCCCGAGGCGGCTATAATGAGTTTTGGCGGTTCGAGGCTGGGTACTCGACCGGTTGGGACGATGCCATTATGTTCTTGACGTTCAACGACAATAATTTCGCTGTGTCTGAACTCGGATTCCGTGGCCAGTGGCTCAAGCGGCGCATGGTCGAGCATGTGAATGCTCGTGGACCCAGTGAGAATGTTTGGGAATTTGGTAGGTGCTCCACATGCTTGAATAAAGGGGAGGCTGACTACTTGACACTCTTGCAGAGCATGGATTCAACCAAGGATATGATACAGCTTGGAATGGTGCTTTCTAACCGACCGCGGTTCGTGGAAACCTGTGTAATTGTATTAGCACATAGATCGAAGAGGTTCATGCTGGTCATAACAAGGGTGTTGCTGAGATACAAGACGTAGATCGCAAGGTCGCAAAAGTTACATGCAAATATCCCAACCAGAGTGCATATTTGTCCTAAACAACCATGATGGATGCACCACCATCATTGGTCAACCGTTTGCGGGTCTTGATGACAAGATATCGCCTGCTCAGCTGTGCAACTGATTTCTTGTTGGGTGTAGATCCGGTGGTGGGAGGCGAAGATGGCGTAAATGCGGCAATGCATGCGGGTGATATCACGATTGCTTGCCCGGTCTACCAAGTTTGAGCGAAAGGTTCACATGGATGTCCATGATATGTTATTGAAGCGTACCTTGAGCGAGACAAGCTGCGCGAATGCATCGTCCGGCATGTCGGCCGCAATGTGTCCCAAGAGATGATCATACCATCGCTTACTCGAGAAGCGATGCATGATCAGACAGCTACATAGGTCAATCAGGACTGGAGGTAGCACTGTGGGCTCCTGCTGGGAGTATGAGCAGTCGCGAAATAGGAGAGGCAGGAAAATATCTGACCTGTGTACTGATGATTACCCGCATGGCCAGATGACGTTGTTGGCGGATCAGGGATAACAGAGACTGGTTAGTTCGGAGGTAGCACCCTTTCCTGTCGGTTGACAGATACTAGTGTCGACTTTGTTAGTTCAATTGTGAATTCGCAATCTACAAACAGGACGAACCTTGTGAGCTTCATCCACAACACATACTTTGCCCGTTCCTACATCGGCCCGAACAAACAGTCTCAAGAGAATATCGAATAAGCTCGCGGCGGATGCCGGGTCGATGAAAGGGTCAGACAAATCGATGATGGTTAGCTGTCCCCCTGCGAATCGGGGGGCACGTCGATTCGTGACTACAGCGGATGCTGCAGACACTGCTGAGGCACGGCGGGAAGAGGCGGATGTGTTCCCGTTCTGACTCGAGGGCTCGAGGAAGGAATTCAAGAGAGCCAAGCGCTGTTCCAGGCCGGCAGATTGGGCAGCGTTGAAATTCTTTCGGCTTTCGTCGAGCTGGCGGATAAACTCGCTGTATGTGTAGTTCTCGCCCAGTTGGCGCAAAATGTTCTGTTTCCAGGCGCGTTGGGACATTGGATATCGCAACTTAAGGACAAGAGGCTCACCAAAACAATCTGCATGTACAAAGGAGCACTGTCAGATCCACCGCTCACGGCCATGATCGACAAGAAAGCTTGAGCGTCCAGTTCTTCCTCTGCAAAATAGAGAGGCTCGACCACAACGCCTGCACCTAGCGGGGCATAAACTGTTTTCATGGTGTTCAAGGCTGCCGGCGATACATAGACCCGGACGGGAGGCGGGGTGATGTTAGGATCGGTGCAGAGAGCGATATGTGCGGCTTCACACGGCGTCCGAGTCGTTGCAGAGCCTTCGCCATAGTGCAGGACGAGCCCAGATAGGGGCTTCTTGAGCTGCCCAAGACGCGAGTCTGGGGGTAAAAGCATGTTTTCTAGGAGCACGCCCACAGTGTGGCTCTGGTTGAGCAAGTTATTTGGCGAGTCCAGCTGTAGACTATAGATACCAACCTTTCCAGAACCTTGAACACCACAGACAACGGTAGACATTGGCGCGTTCTGTGGGTGTTGGTTTAAAAACGTATGCACAATCGACGAAGACGCTTACTGTATTGACGTATATCCGAGGGTCTCGGAATCGTTCAGAACGAGATTTAGAGCTGCAGTGGCAAAACAATCAGATGCATTCCGAAAATAACACGAGTCGTGGGCTTACTAGACAGCAGCTACCTGTCCAAGAAGTCCATACTGCTTGACATGTTCGTTAACTCCCATGTCCAGGCCTCTCGAGTGACCAGAGGTGCTGTCTTGAGCTCATGGTCGTCACTACCCGAAGGTTGGGCGGGGCCGGCAATATCGAGCAATGAGAATTCCTAGATAACAACCGACGTGAGAAAAAAAGGCCACCGAAACGCTACCGACTTACTGCCTCAAAGCTATCGACGGGGCTTTTTGCTGCAGTGGTAAAAGAGGTGAGTGAGCTTGAGCGTTCGAGCTTTGGAGTCTTGGGGAGCGACTTTTCGTTTATTACAATGCTATCGCGGAGAGCAGACGGTGGGCGACCAGATCCCATCAACGTCGTCGCTTTCGTTCCCCGACAGCGTGCGATTCGGCACCTGACGTGCGGAGAAAATGAGACGCTCAAGCGATGACGCAGGGCTGGTTTGGGGGAGTCTCTTCCCCCAGCGCTGAGGGTTCGTTGCCGTTTCAACGATGAAACAAGGGGAGAGTTGATCGCTACTGGGAGCGATTTGCAGGCAACACACCTACAAAAGGCTCGTAAGGGCATGCACAATCAACAAAGGAGAAGGCACGCACAGCGTAGGGTCGTCGAAAACTTCGGCTTTAATGGTGGGCACACCGTCTTGCCCTTCACCGAATTCCTAGTTTGCATGTTGAGTTGGGGAGTTGACAGGGGGGGGGGGGCAGAGGATACATACGATGATATCGTGCGATTGTAGATTATGTCGCTCTGATTTTTCTCCTTTTCCGGAGAGTCTGGTTCCGTTGATCCAAGTACCGTTGGATGAACGAGTGTCCCGTATCAGAATCTGGCCAAGATTGAGTTGTTTTTTTTCCAACACGGCGCCTAGCAACACACCTTGCCATCCTGGCCTGCCCAGACCAACGCATGGTTCCTGCTCATCCACTGGCAAGCAAACAGGCCATTTGTGCCATCCTCCGAGTCGCCTGCCTGTGCTCTGCCGATGACGACGCGGTTTCCCATGGGCAGCGGGATTGTTTTTGGATAGAAAGCTCCAGAGCCAGTGAGTGGATGCAGGTGGAGCGACGCGAGTGGTCGCTGTGCGCCGTTGATGGGGATCGGCGATGATGCCCTGGGGACCGTCATGTTGTCTCTCGGTGTCTGGGACTTGATAAAGTCTCGGGCGAGGCTCATCGCCCAGAGTGGCGGGATAGAGCGGTGGCTAGTCGCCGAGAGTCACGTGGACAGAGACTCGGGCCCTGAGAGTCGGGCCCTGAGTGGCGGTGCGCCTATTTTTGACTTGGATCTGTCCACGGGCGAGTGTATTGACCGCGAGCACAGCTATACTTCCGGCCCACGCGCTTGGCCTATATATAACGCGCGCACTGTCGCTCGTTCTCCTGACCACCATGCGGCCGCTCTCCCTCGCCCTCCTTTCGCTCTCACTCGCCGGGTCCGGTCTCTGCCAGGTTGCATTGCCGTCCCCGCCGATTCTCCCCCCACCACCAGCATCTGGCGCAGTCTCTTCGCCGTCGACCAAGCCCAATGCGCAATGGTCCACACTCCTCGGCAACCTCATCTATTTCTATGAGGCTCAAAGGAGCGGCAAACTGCCCTCCACCAACCGTGTCAGCTGGCGCAACAGCTCTGCGTTGAACGACGGCAGCGACATTGGGAAAGACCTCACCGGCGGGTATTACGATGCGGGCGGTACGTGATCCACTCACAGGTGGCCGACCAGAGCGCTCATTTCTTGGCATCCCAGACTATATCAAATGCACATATCCTTTGGTGAGTGACCCAACATCCGCATGTTTGTAACGTAAACTGACACCCATGCCGTCAGTCCTTTGTACTCACCAGCGTGTGCTGGGGCGCAATCGAGTTCGGGTCGGGTAAGCGATACACAATACGCATGCACTAGTGTCACTTAGTCTCAAACCAGGATACGACAATGCAAAACAGACGCCGTATCTGGACGACATGTTGCGTTGGGGACTCGACTGGCTTATTCGTGCTCATCCAGAGGAGGGCAGCCTGGTCGTGCAAGTCGGAAATGGTGCGTTTGTAGCCTGTGCAACTCGCTTCGTGAAAACTAATGGACTTGCTCTATTCACAGGTAAAAGTAAGTAAATGGACTACATGCATCACGATCTGGCTTCTTATTACGGTGACCCTTTCAGGGGACAACGACTACTGGGGCGGCGATCAGGATATCCCAACGCCTCGGCCATCCTATCTCATCAACAGCACACAGTGAGTCACCTTGCCTACAGTCTACACATAGTGACTAACAGCCCCCATCTAGTCCCGGAACTGATGTCGCCGCTTCTACTTCCGCTGCCTTTTCTGCCTGTTCTATCCTTTACTCTGGCTCACGCACGACATTTGCAAATTCAGCCCCCGCCTCGCTCTCTGACGCCAACTACGCCTCTACACTTCAAACTCATGCCACACAACTCTACAATCTGGCGGCCAAGTCCACGTTCGCTACCTTTACGTCCACCATACCCGCTGTCAACGATGTCTATCCATCTTCGGGATACCAAGATGAACTTATCCTCGCGGCTCTGATGCTAGGTGCTGCCACCAACTCTAGCAGCCACATCTCCCAGGCACTCAGCTGGTACCAGAGCGCCGGTCTGGCTGGCGCAGACAATGTGTTCAACTGGGATTCCAAAGGCCCAGGCTTAGCGATCATGTTCGCGCAACTCGCGAAGGCTCAGCCGCAGCTCTTCCCCGGCTCCAGCACGTTTGGCGACTGGCAGAATGAATCCGAGAACTACTTTGATCGTATCGTAAACGGAAAGAGTCGTGGGACACTTACCAGCGGCGGTTTGCTTTACTATGATGGAGATTCGGATGAAGCGAGCCTGAACCCGGCCCTCAATGCTGCCATGTTGATGCTGCACTACGCTCCTCTTGCGACTAGTAATGATAAGAAGAGTATGTATACAGTAAGTCCCTCGACTTTTAACATTTTCGATTCGCTAACATTCGGCTAGTCCTATGCACGAAACCAGATTTCGTATGCGCTAGGCAACAATCCAATGTCTGGTATGTAAATCTATATGCTGCGTCGACACCTATTAATGACCATGTACAGCTCCATATGTGGTCGGCTCCAATCCCAACTCTCCTTCGAACCCCCACAGCGCACCGGCTAGTGGTGGAAACGATATCAATAATATCAACTCTTCTCCCCAACAGGAAAGCAATCTTTTGTACGGCGCGCTTATTGGTGGGCCGGACAAGTCTGATCGGTTCTTCGACATCCGTGATGATTGGCCCGAGACCGAGGTCGCACTCGACTATAATGCGCCGATGCTTACTCTGGCTGCCGCTTCGGTCCTCAGCGAGTCAGACGATCCATATTTCACACGTCTCCAGGCGGGTGAATACGACAAGGTCAAACCTACTGGTACACCATGCGATGCCATGTATCCTTGCAAGGGCAGCCGTGGGCTCAGCCACGCAGCTGTTATTGCCCTGGCTGTGGTTATCAGTGTCGTTGGGTTGTTGATTATTCTGGGCATCCTTTGGGTATTCTTGCTGCGCAAGCGAAGGGCTGCTGGCAAGACCGTTTGAATGGGACAATAATTCTTCACTTAGACTTGGACTACTTTACTTGACGGACATCTGTTTCAAATATGTACTATAGCCATTCATTCAATCGCTCATCTCCATAGCTTTGGATCTTAATATAGAATATCGTTTGGCTTTAATGCGTCGGACTTAAGACCAAATCGCCGAACCGGATCGGCTCGGTCCCAGTTCCTCGTGCTCAAAGTCCACGACCAAACGTCGTGTACAGCCCTGCCACACCTCGCCCATTAGAGCCTCTTCATTCCAATCCCCACAATGGCTGCACCCGGTGTTCATGTTCTCTCTCATCCGCTGGTAAACGCCAAGTTGGCAGTATTGCGAGATGCGAGCACGAGCGCAAAGGACTTTCGCGAGGGAATCAGGGATTTGACGTACATGGTCGCGATCGAGGCGTCGCGCGACCTCGAAGAGCGTCCGGTCGTCGGGGTGAGCAAACCCCGCAGCAACTCGCCCACCATGCCACAGTCTCTGACTCCAAGTCTCCCGGTTCCCAGACCACGCCCGTGTCCGAGTTTACGGGATCCAGTGCGTCATGCAGCTATGCGCGTGTGTGGTTCCGTTGTACTGACGCTGGTGCCGTGTTGAAAAAGCTATCGCGCCTCGGATTGGCATCGCCCCCATTCTGCGTGCCGGTCTGGGCATGTCGGATGCCATGCTTAGTTTGTTCCCAAGCGCGTCGGTGTACCATATCGGATTGTTTCGGGAGAAAGTGAGCTTGCAGCCTGTCGAGTGTGCGTCGTGTTTCCTGTGGATTCTGGCGAGGGACGAGCGACTGACACACGGCGGTCTGGGTCATAGACTACTCCAAGTTGCCCAAAACACCCACTGTGGATAGGGTGTTTGTCGTGGATCCGTTGATTGCGACTGGTGGGACAGCCGTTGCTGCGGTCAACATGATCTTGGATTGGGGTATCCGAGTGCGTTTAATTAGCTTTTATCCGATTCTCATCTGACGTTCTCACTTGTGTGTGTGAATACGAGCAGTCAAGAACATCAAGTTCCTGGGTATCCTTGCCTCTCAAGCTGGTCTCGATCACGTAAAATCCGAGTTTCCCGAGCTCGAGGCAAGTCACCTGGACGTGGTTCATATGCATACACTTATCGGATATAATAGATCTGGTTTGCTGCGGTAGATGCCGAATTGACACCGCAGGGATACATAAAACCTGGCCTTGGGGATACGGTGAGTTCATGAATGCGCAGTTCTGCTCTCAGCTATTCAAACCTCCCACAGGGCGATCGTTTGTACAGCACTCTGCACTAGAGTATTTAAGCGAGTCGGGCTTTTGGTTGCGAGTATATCGATGATATAAAACACAAACATAATCACCCACGTGAATCCGCTATTTTGTGCCACTCCCACTCGCTCCACCTTTTTGTCCAATAAACGAAAAGGTCCCGGTTCCGCCAGCGAACCACCGATCGTTTGCGGCCTTGACGCGCGCAGCAGCGAGTGAAGGATTGACGAGTTCCAACCCTTGGGCCGGCGTGAAGGACAAAGAGGTAGCCGTGCCAGAAGTAGAGGCGCTCGCCGAGTGAGCGGCCCGAGTAATTGCCTGGGTCCGTAGCTTATTTGCCTTGGAAAGCTTGGCTGTACAAATGCTCAGCTTTGTAGCATGGTTGGTTGGGCAAGGTACACACCTCTGCTCTTGGCATCTGCTGCTCCAGCTCGGACGCGTCCGGTCGAGGTGCCCATCATTCCTAGTCCCTTGGTCTCATCAAAGGCACCCGCCTCTTCTTCAGCCTTGCCGAACTCCATGCGATTCTGAAGTTTACGAAGTTCCGTCATTGCATACGCCTCTTTGGCTTTACGAGCACTGTGCGGGTGATGCAAGAGTAGTTTAGTATTTAGCTGGAGGCTACCTCGAAGATGGTCATACCGTTTGCCACCACGCCTTTTCTTCGGACCGTCGTTGGGGATCGGCAGGGCCTTGACGACCTTGCTTGGCGGAGGCTCAGCAAGCCGTTCCAGATGCTTTTCAATTTTTGCGCGTAAATCTTCCCCGTAAGAACCTGCAAGATAGATATAAGATGGGTAAATAACGATAGCGGCAACTTGCTCACCATCTCGACGTGTTCGTTCCAAGTCCATCCTCGCTGCCAAAACACACTTGGCACCTACAGTGCGCTGTGCTTTCATCCGGTATTCGGCGGGAGTCTGTTGCACCAGCTCCGACTGGAAGATAAATCCAGTGTGCCGGTTTTGCGTAGCAGTAGAGAACCCGGCGGTGATCTTCTTTTGAGCTCCAAGAAGCTACAGGGTAATGCGTTAATTTTGAACAAACGGGCGTACCATCGCTCTTACATGGACATTGCACGCTGGCATCTTTGCCAGACCACCCAGGCCACCGGCAACACCAAGCAACTTTGCTGCCGTTGTCGTCCCAACAATCTTGCTCAAATTCGGGGCGAGCATGCTCATACGGCTACGCACATAGTTGAATATCGTTTTACGAGCCTCTTCCAGTCGGTCTGCAAGCGCACAGGCATTTTGTACTCCCTGCCAGGCAGCTGGGGTAAGTTGCTCTCCACGTGTTGTTGTGGCTGTTACAGCAATAGTCATGCGGATAGCTGGGGGTACGACATCTGAGATGGATTGAGAAGCGGCAACGAGATCTGAAGGGTTTCCTATGACACGAACTGTGCGGATGAACATATTGGGATCTGTGACAAGTTGCTCGAGTTCAGGAAAACGGGGGCTGTAGTGATCGCGAATAAACTACACAAAGACAACGTCAGAATCATACCAATGATAAATCAGTCAAACATCACCTTGTGAACAACAAGAATCTCATTATCGACGTCCACGCTCAAGTTGTTCGCTGCAACAATGAGAGCGTATTCCGGATTCTCGTGAGCGGGCAACGCCATTTGTTCTGGAGTCGAAGGATTCTCCGTGAATTTTGTGATATCCTAAGGGTATATTTCGAGCTCAGCGCAAGCAAGAATACATAGTAGGCTTACTCTGATGATATCAGCCATTCGTTTGCTGCCCTCAAGCTTCGCCACCTTGCGAACGTCCTCAACCCCGCCAAGCTCCATCCTTTGCACATCTTCAGCGTCAAGCTCCTCAGCCGGCTTTACACCTCCTTCGAGAATCATCCCCGCCTTTCCTTCGGCTCCTTCACCATCATCCGCGTCCTCGTCCTCAGACATTTCGTCAGCCTTGCGCTTTCCCCCAGTACTGCTATCGACACCAGAGTCCTGGATAGAGGACTCTTCCTCATCAGAAAGTCCGTCAAGATCTGCAAGGAGCTCGTCTGCAAGACTCTATCATAAGCACCTATGAGTTTCAAAGTGGAGGAGTGCTGTCGGGTGACTTACCATGGTGGTCGTAACGGGGACACCTCTCGTCAGGCACAGCCACTTTTCGATCACCAGTATCACGTGATGGTTGGGCTTTGTTAGTTCTGGTTCGCTAAAACACTGGCTACCGTGGTGAAGCAAGTCACTGCTCACCAGATCACTGACATAAATAAAATATCTCTCGAACCATCGTGGTTCTTTTCGATAAGTTTAGGGCAAGCACCTTCCGCCATTCTTTAGGTCCCCTTGGCTGCTATCCCACTTCAGACTCGTCATGCATTACTTTATCTGTTTACAACTAGGCCCGCAGTGCAGATGCTCCAGGAATTAAGAGCTGTTTTAGAAGTATATAAGCCTAGACCATCCCCGCCTCGTATACCACCTTTAACTCAACTTCAGCAACCAGCCATACGATAGGCTTTCTGGCGCAAGCTGCCACAGTTGGCGAGGCTAGGTGGCACCAATGCTGCACCACCACGAATTCACTCACCAAGCGTAGTACTGCCCAGTTCGTCGATTCAATTTTTTCCTTCGATACCAATCCGGTAGCCTCCCGCTCGACTGCTCTGTTGTGATAGACCGATGATGCTCGGAATAGCAACTATTACAGTGGACGGTAGGGGCGTGTCCTGAGCTCTTACTTGATCAACATGTACACGCCGCTGTCGTCATATTCTGTACCTTGAATATCCATGGAGAGCGGCATATTGCATAGGCAAAAATGATACAATTGACATACACACAATTCTCCGACCACAGCCATCAAAAACAAAGCAGAATGATATCTACGCAAGGATAGTGGACGCGTTTGAAGCCTCATACTTCCAGGTAGGAGGAATCTGCTGTTTCGTCTTGTAGTAACGAGCGAGACGGTGAATACGAGACTCGATCAAAATGAGGCGGAACTTGGAGTCCTTGTCTTTTCGGTTGGTCTCGAGGTGCTTGCGGACGGCAACAGCCTTTTTTACCAAGTACCAGAGGTCCTCGGGAATAGAAGGAGCCAAGCCTGTAATCGGGTCAATGAATGCGCTTAAATTGGAGCTACAAACATACCATTAGATTTCAAGATACGCAGGATCTTGTTACCGGTAACAAATCGGACTTGGGGAATCCCATGCGAGTCTCGCAGGACGACACCAATCTGAGAGGGATTCAGGCCCTTACGAGCGAGTTTTCCGATGTGGTCAATGACGTCCTCTGGGGTGGTCTTGAGCCACGAAGGGGGAGCGCGACGGTATGGGAGGGCAGAGGACGCTGCAGTAGATTAAGCATTCGTTCTGAAATTTGGCAAATATTAACTCACAAATGCCCTTGCCGGGAGCGTGCATGCGACCCATCTTGAAACTGGAGAGATGGGTCAGTGGGAGTTACTTTGCTCAGCCGTCCCGGTGCATCGAGTGCATCGAGTACTTCGAGCTATTCGTTGTGCATCGTGTACTCACGTTTAGTAGGAAATTGAAAAGTCTGGAGCAGATCGGTTTACACAACACAGAAATTGGATCCGGAAGGATGATCCGTTACTACTCGCCCGGAACTGCATAGTAGCCATGGCCACTCCGTGAGATTTACATCCGTCGCCCGCCTCTCGTCAACAAGAGAGATTTGCTGTCAAAGGAATCGCCAAAGTCGAACGCTCTCCTTCAAGGTAAGCCATGCTCCATACTCCTCTGAAAAGCAGCACCCAAACTTGATTTTCGAACAGACAAAATGAAGTTTAACATCGCTAGTAGATCACCATCATCCAACGTCTTGAACCCGTGCTCATCTGTTTATGCTTTAGACCCCGCGACTGGGGAGCAAAAGACGCTCGACATTGATGAAGAGAGGCGCTAGTGAGTATTATCTTTAATTCTCGGCTGATGTATGCTCACAAATTTCTCAGTCGTGTCTTTTACGACAAGCGCATCTCCCAAGAAGTCCCCGCTGACTCGATGGGCGACGAGTTCAAGGGTTACGTCTTCCGCATCACTGGAGGCAATGACAAGCAGGGATTTCCCATGAAGCAGGGTGTCCTCCTTCCTCACCGTGTTCGCCTCTTGCTCTCTGATGGTCACTCCTGCTATCGCCCCCGCCGAACCGGCGAGCGCAAGCGCAAGTCGGTTCGCGGCTGCATCGTTGGCCCCGATATTGCTGTCCTTTCCTTGGTCATCGTCAAGCAGGGAGACTCTCCTCTCCCTGGATTGACCGAGAACGTCCTCCCCAAGCGCCTTGGCCCCAAGCGTGCCACCAAAATCCGCAAATTCTTCAACTTGTCCAAGGAAGACGATGTTCGCAAATTCGTTGTTCGCCGCGAGGTCACGTCGAAGAAAAAGGCGGATGCCAAGCCTTACACCAAGGCGTACGTACTGATATTCAGGCACTTTTGTGATTAATAACACCACATTTCAGACCCAAAATCCAGCGCCTCGTCACTCCCCTCCGACTCCAACGTCGCCGCCACCTCCGTGCTGTCAAGCGCAAGAGGATCGAGTCTGCCAAGGAGCAAAAAGCAGAGTTCGAGTACGTTTATTCATCTGATTGTGCAAGGCTTTGTCTGAACATAATACAGCGAGCTCGTGGCCAAGCGTGTTGCGGAGAAGAAGGCGAAGATTGCTACTGCAAAGGCTGCCCACAAGAAGTATGTACTTCCGTGTATTGACTCCGAACCAATCCTGAAATGACCTTCTCAGGCCGACTGCTGCGTGAAAGTAGGATAAGGGGTTCGCTCATTTGTATTGACCACGACCATGTAAAACATGCTGTGACTGTTATGCATGTTCATATGCTTTTTTCTTTGCTTGAACTTTCAATCATGTCACTTGCTTCGCATTGATGTGTGTCTGCGTTACGCTTGAGGTATTATCACGTGACCTCACGTAGTCCTGTGCTTAGCCTCTGCGACGACCTCACCAGTAGCCTCCATTTCGATCGCACACTTCAGTCTGTTTCATTAATTTCTAATTAAACGAAGGATATGGCATCCACAGGGTCTCTTATTGGCTCAAATACCGCTAGCTCTGTTCAGCAAGACCCGAGCCAGCCTTTAACCACTCGCCTCGGTAAACGAGCTGCCCGGAATAAAGCCGTGAAAGATGCAGTAGCGGCTGGCGATTGGAATACACTAGAAAAGCTGAGTGCCCTGCCGGGTGGCCTTCAAGAAGCTCGAAGTACTGCTTGGTGTGTAGAATCAATGCATGTCGCCGACGGAGCGCACTCATCCCACGTGCAGGCCATTCTTATTGCACGCGACACCCTCTGCCGCGGCACCACGCGGAGAGGGGCGAGAGGATGCAGCAAAGAAGTCGCCCCCAACGAGTTCCCAGCCTCACAATGACGAACGACAGGTTGTGGTGGACACGAACCGTGCATTCGTGCATTACCCTACTGGTAGGTGGTTTAACACCATACAGTCTATTGTCTTGATTATGCGTTAGAGAGCCAGCAATCGAAAGAGAGGCGAAAAAAGCAGCTTACAGATATCATCTTGGGTGTGTTGGAGCGACATCCACAACTGAGCTACTTCCAGGTACGTTGTACTCTGCTCCAGATGGCGAGTTATTGAACGAGCATTGTGCAGGGGTACCACGACATTATTTCCACTCTCCAACTTACCCTTCATCCATCAGTTGACACAGATGAAGAAGCACTTCGGGTCTTACGTGCCTGCGCGGTCAAAATCAGTCTGCACCGTGCTCGAGACGCCATGGGTGCGGGGCTTCAACCTTTGACCGGTCAACTGCGAATACTGCGACGTTTGATACGAATTGCCGATCCCGAACTGGCCTACATGATTGAAGACGCTTCCCCTTTGCCTTACTGGGCTGTGTCACCCCTGATGACGCTTTACACGCATGATTTACCGACACTGGAACTGGCGCAGCGGGTCATGGATTGGATCTTGTGCAGGCCACCGGATGCGGTGATATATTTGGTCGCTGCTGTGAGCATGGCTGCGCTGGTTCGTGATGTCTGTCTACTTACCACTCCCCCAGTTTACATTAGAAAAGAAAGATGGTGTCAAGAAACTTATAGAAGAGGGCGACGATGGAATGATGCATTCATTCTTGTCCAATCTTCCTGAGCTCGAAGCAGACGAGCTGGAACCTGAGGTCGAAAACCGACCAATAGATGGAACAAGGACGCCACCTGCTCGGGGTTCGGGCACCGTCATAGAAGGGGAAACCACCTCGACCGAACCTTCGATTGTCGACGATTCTTCCACATTACACTCCCCAACGGAAACGCCGTTGACTTCTGGAAGGACTACACCTCTCATTCGGGAGAATGCAGGTTTCGGCAGTGATACGGTCTCGAGCTGCAGAGGCGCACTAGATTCAGAAAGATTGGACTTGATCGAATCAGCTTCTTCCTCTCCGAAATCATCCACTTCGTCTCTCCCGGTCGCAATCGCCTCGTCTAAAACCACTCTGAAGTCGATGATACCGTTGTCTAGCATATTGCAAAAAGCAGACCAGCTTCGCAACAAGTACCCTATTACCCACAAGGCGCTGCGGTTAAAGGAGACTATGGGACCTGATAGCATGCTACTAACTTGGTCGACCAACCCGCAAGCGATACCCGAGGATTCGATCGCCGAAGAAAAGGCGCTTGCTACGGACCAGGTGGTTCTACCTGATTTAGATGATGATTTGTTCGAACCCTACTCGCCCCAGCTCCAGCCCGTGGCCACCAAGACGCGGTCTCGGTTGGACATGAGAACCGCTTTGTCTATTGGCATACCCGCAATAGCTGTTATAATTGCGGTTACTTCAAACAGCCCGACTGCAAGGGTAGGGGCATGGAATACCATTGGGTTCGCATGGACCATTTTCGAGGTGGGTGGTGGTATGGTTTGATCGGTACGGGGGCTGTATTTAAGTCGTGTTTATTGTGTGTAGTTTATCTGGCGTAGACTGAGGTTTGAGCCCCTGCCAGCTCTTGACATTTATGATTAGTATAACAGTGTAACATATTAGAATTGTCACTCTAAATTCAACTATGCCCTCTTCTGTCCGCTCCCATCAAGACCGCACGCCCCTTGAGTGACTTGTGAGCTTCTTCACGCTCGACTCTCATCCTTTCCGCAATTGCCATATCCTTCTCCCTGTTGTCCCTTGCAATCATCTGGGCCTTGCGTTCGGGCGAAGGCTCCCACTTGCTTTTTAATATTCTCGATACGGCCTCTGGACTAATCTTGAACTTGGCGGCGAGCACGGGTGTTCGAAAGCGCACGGGATCGACCGCATGTAGCTCACGCAGTGTGCTCATGGCCTCGCGAGAGATGGTGCGCGAGGGGGACCAGCCCTCGGGGAACTGTTTCTTCATTCTGGCCCTGTGCGCGATGTACTGTGAGGCGTCGGAGGAGGGCGGCGTGCAGGCCGTGGAGGATGGGCATTGGGCTCTGTCGAGCTGCGGCGCTGGGCTCCTTTTGAGACGAGCGGAGGGCGCCGGTCAGTGGCTTCCGACAGCGGTTTTAAAGGTCTGTACGACGTGTTCTTTGCAATGGTCCGCGGTGTCGAGACGGGATCCCGGCTGAACCTTGCACCCCAAGATATGCTACGGGTGTGTGCAGGAGATGAAAGCGCGAGCCTAATCGACACTAGCGGGCTAGCGAGAACCATGTCCGGGCCAGAATCAGGCGCTTGTATGCTCTTTGGTATGATAGTCAGGAGGAGACCCGCCAATAATTTAAGCGCCGAACTGCCCTGAGCTCGTCTCCACGCGCGAGGCATTTGATTTCGGATAGCACGCGACTGAAAACGACTCCGCGACGACAGCTCGCATCCTCCTTGGATTATTCCCAGCTACCCTAGACTAGAATGGCCGACGTTTCTCAGCCCGAAATCGCTGCCGGTGAGGGCTCTGCTGCACTATCACGCCCCCACTGCTTCTGAGCTTGCCCGACTGTAGCCTACCAAGACGTGAGGTCCGACAAATCTGATACAAACTGGCTGGTCATCAAATACGAGGCAAGTGGCAGGCGTCGTAAAGCTAAACACGACAATCTGGTGCTAACCGTGCCTTCCAGTCTCCTCGCTCGGACAAACTCAAGCTTGTCGCGACAGGAACCGGTGGCCTCACTGAACTTAGAGAGGGCGATGGAAAGGTGCACCTCGGGGATGCAGACGTCGCGTATGCCTACGTACGAGTTAGCTATGCTAATGACAAGGAGAGCAAGCGAGAAAAATTCATTTTGGTGACTTGGATTGGAAACGATGTGACTGGGATACGTAAGGGCAAGGTATAGTGGCATTCGCGCGTCAGGCATCCATCCCACTGTGGATTGACATTTGTGGCTCGTAATACAGGTCTCGATTCACCTGGCCAACGTCAAAAAAGTCCTAAACTCGTATTCTCTCGATGTCGCGGCCCACGAAGCGGAGAATCTGGCCGAGGAACCGATCGTTGTCAAGTTGCGAAAAGTAAGTTCAATGATATATCAGATAGAAACCGATCTGAATTTGACAACGCCAAAAGGCCGGCGGCGCGAGCTATGATGGTGTATAGCGAGACTCTTCATCTGTCATTATTTGTTTGTCCTGCCTCTTTTGCTATCCACATGAATGCTACACTTCCTTTTCGGGTCATACCTATTCTCGAACCGATACGCCCAAGGCAAGGTGCTTCCATAGTGCTCCAAGACCCAGTATCGGTTGGAGCGTAGCACACGATTTGCAGCCGACGAATTCATTCGTCCTCTCTTCAGTCGTTTCTTTCTCACGATAGCCTCGACCTGATCGCCTACGATAAAACATATGCGACCCCCTGGGAAAGTTGGTCACAACCTCGACGCGAGGTGGCCTTGTGATTGGCCAGAGCTGAGCCTCTTGAAGCGTGCAGCAGTCGGTGCGAGCCCGAACCGAAGCGATTGGCCAGCCCCGTGGGAACATCGAGCTCCCTTCAATGCGGCCTCCTGAGCAATGAGGGCGCAATATCTAACCACTCTCCCGAGGCCTACGTATAAAATCGGGGCTTTGGAGCCTCTTCTGAAAGTCACCCAGAATCATCTCAAGCCTCTTGCCCTCTATTATCCACCATGGCCCCTCGCGTGAGTTGAGACTAGTGCGCCATCTGCGGGTGTCCTGAATACCTTTTGTTCATAGGTTGCTATTGTCGTTTATTCCATGTATGGTCACATTGCCACATGTATGCACCATAGTGGCTATATGCGAGGTTCCCGACTGACGTCCCAACCTTTTAAGTGGCTGAATGTGTCAAGAAGGGTGTCAAGGAAGCTGGAGGCGATGCCCAGATCTTCCAGTATGTTTTAAACCTCAGACACCAGTTGCCAGGCTAATCATACCAAACAGAATCGAGGAGACTCTCACCTCCGACGTTTTGGCCAAGATGGGCGCTCCTCCCAAGGGAGATTACAAGATATTCCACGCGAACGACTTGCTAGAGTATGACGCTTTCATCTTTGGTATTCCGACTCGTTTCGGCAGCTTCCCCGCGCAGTGGAAAGCCTTTTGGGACAGGACCGGCGGCATTTGGGGCAAGGGCGAAATCCATGGCAAGTATGCTGGCGTATTTGTTAGCACTGGCACCCCCGGCGGAGGACAGGAGATGACGGTCAGCGCGACCTTGTCAACCCTCGCCCACCATGGCGTCATCTATGTTCCTTTGGGATACAAGAACGCGGGGCAATACTTGACCAGCTTTGCTGAGACTCATGGTGGCTCACCTTGGGGCGCTGGCACCTTTGCGGTTCGTTTCCTCTCCTTTTTTGAGGATCACGGCCTTAACTAAATTGTGTTCTCTGACGATAGGGCGCTGATGGTAGCCGTCAACCCAACGAAACCGAGAAAAAAATTGCCGAAATCCAGGGCAAGACCTTTTACGAGACCGTCAGCAGGGTCTCGTTCTAGGAAGGAACCAGTCATATCACTGCGCGTGCAAACCTCTGAGCGTATCTATATATTATATTCGCATGTCTGCGCGTGAATAAAAAAAATTGTGAAAAGACTCAATCGAACGTATCCCACATCTTAGACTCTTCGAATCCAAACACGCGTTGAGCGCCCTGATTTTCGAGCGTGAGAAAACCGTACACTATGTATGCGGTAAATTTATACGATCTGTTGTTACTTGCTAGTGGTAAATTTATGGCTTCGAGAGCTTGTACAGAGGTCTATCGGCTATAACGCTCTGCTCACCAGTCTAATCCCGAAGTGCCTGCGACAGGACAATGCAATTTAATCCCATACGACATACAAGCTCTGTCCAAACTTCTAATCAGTCTCTCTGCATACTTCGAATCCTAAGTTGCCTGTATTTTATCATCTTTTTCTTTTCATTGGCTCTCGTTGCATGCCAGAGCCGGCCCGAAACTTGGCTGATGATCATCGTATAACTTCATTTGATTCCAAAACCAGTCCTCGTCGACCCTTGCGTCAACCGTCTGCACGAGTTTCGAGTGACGTACGATTTCAAAGGTCGATTAAGTGCTTGCATAGTTCTCATATGTTTGAACAGAAAAGACGCCTGAAACTTGAGTTGTGTGTGTGACTCGTCGCCTCACCTGGTGGTGGGGGTCTACTATATGCATCGGTTCACTATAGCAAGATCGATCTTTATTCGCCTAAAAGACAGGCTCCTCACCTATGTGACTCTTGTGTTTGAGCTCTCGCCTGATTCAGGGCTTGGGTCTTGGTTACGGATCTGCACTCCTCGACCCTTCGTTTTTGATCACTCACGCATAGAGGCCGCAATGTGACCTAGCAAGCAAGATAATCGCGAGAGAGTATTACGCTGTACCTGTTTAGCCAAGGGTTTGGTCGAGGGGTACTGAGAATCGAACACGAAGTAAAATGCGAGTCATGCAGTGATTTGTGAATCAAAAGTGCTGGGAATAGAACTGAAAACGCAGTGGTTATCGCGAACAATGAATTCAGGGTGCCAAGACAGTACAAAAATAGATACATTTATAATTCATTTGGGTGAATTAAGTAAACTGTAAGGAATCGAATATGTGGCAAAGGCAGCAGAAAGAGGGAAACTGTACAAGAAAAAGACCAGACAACACAGAAACCTGACTCTAGCCATCGAAACCAACGAATTGTTGAAAACCTTGGTGTACCGTAGAAAAGGATAGAGAATATAAAAAAATCCCTGCGCCCAAGAAAGGTCTTGCGCAATCTCAAACGCCGGGACGAATGTACCGTACTTTATGATATTTTTGGGGTGGGGCGGACCGGCCGGGGTTTGCTCCACATGTCTTTGATGGTGTTGACCGCACCTGGCGGGCGCTGGCCCCGACGAGCGGCCTCGGCCACCTCCCATCCTAACCTAATATACAACGCCTGTAGAATTCCTTTTGTCGTGGTCTTTTCCATGTCTGTTGCACGTGCGTCCACTGTGAGAGGCAACTTTGGGTGAGCGTCCAGCCGCTAAGATAAAATGAACAAATCCAACCAATCTTTCCATGAAGCTCCATTAGTTTCGACGACACGTCTCCAACCATACTGTCTGGCGACACACCTGCCTGGTACTTGACAATCCGTCCCGCCCGGCGCTCAGCGTCAACGAGCGCCCTTACGTCCCATAGGGCAATGTCAAGGAGCTGCACCGCTGCCAACAGGTCTGGGTAATGTGTGGAAGCAGTGATGTGCAAAGCCTCGACGTATTTGAAGATGCGAATAAGCGGGGGTCGTTCAGTGTAGGTTGACTATTTGGGCGTTAATGAGCTCAACGAGCTGAAACGAGTTGTGATGATCACCTACTGCATCGACGTCGTTCATGCCTTCACCATCTAGGAACGCGATTGCAAGCCACATAGACAAGTGCCCGGCCGCTGGGCGTGTACCGCGGAAGACTCGCCGGACAATGTCTCGTTTTTGCTGAATAGGTAAAGCGCTGAGCCCCTTGACGAGTCTGCTGCATACCACCAATTGCTGAAGACATAGTTAAGGAGATGGATGCGACCGACTAGGGTGGGATGAATCACTCACTTCCTGCGGGGTTTGAGCTTTGCAGACCCATGCCTCGGCGGCCTTGGCGATCTGCAACCCCGTCTCCGAGTCGAGATCAGGGTCGATGCCAATTATACACATGATGGGGAGCATCGGAAAGATGTTCGTAGCACTGGAATGATCCCTGTTGAATAGGATGGCAAATACATGCAGAATAAACATACCCTGTCAAACCCTCTGCTATTGAAGCACAGAGCCGTATCAACAATCTTCGGTGTTCAACACTTGGGGTGGTGTAACTTGTCTCGCCAGAAGCGTCGAGAAATTCACGGGCTAAGCGCACACCGTCGCCTGGGGGACCAATGCGTAGTAGGCATTGCGCTACATGGGCCGCAATACGGTCTTGTGCGTCGGGCGGCAGTAAATCCACTAGCTCTTCGACATCGCTTGCAGCGCTCTCGGAGATGTCAATATCAGCGGGAGAGAGAAACACTATGGGAAGGTGTTTTTAGACGCAGTCCGGTTCAGTCAAATACAACATACCTAATTCGACAAGCCATTCGATTACTGGCTCGAGCATTTCTTTTTCTTGCGGTCCGCCAAAGGCTCTAGGGAGCATGGTGGAGCCAAGAAAGGTACGCAGGGAAGCGTGGTCTGGGAAATCATTAGCCAGAAGCTTTAGACGGATTGAATTGACATACCCTGGACCTGGATCCAATTGGCAACCTTACTCCACGCCATTTTCGCAAAAGGCGTCTGCACAAACTCGCCAACTGAACTAGGGAAGGCAGCAAGCACACCCGACTTGATGTCTTCACTTGAACCAAATGTAATCCAGCTGGGTTTCGCTAGAGCTACGGCGGCCCCGGCCCGACGCACCAACTCCGCCTCGGCCGCGAATCCGCCCTCGGCAAGTTTGTCTAGAGCCTTGTCGGCGTCTATGAATTGGCTCGACTCGCCCACGAGGTCCTCCTCAATGGCATCTGGGTCACGCATAAGTGCTGCATCGGCGATGGCCAGAATGTCCTGGCGTGATCCGTCTGGAGCCAGAGGGAGTGACTCGCTGCGTTTGGCACGAGCCATATGCTCACGGGCGATGGACGCAAACGGGGTGCGTTCGGGCTTGAGCCGAGGAAACGCAGTGGTCCGAACGGGGGGCCGAGGAGCTGTGGTCGACTTACGGGTCGACCGTCGCATGCGAGTAGGGGATGGGGTAGTAGATTTGCTGCAATCATGAATTGATGATGTCAGTTAGGCACAGTGAGGTGGACATGAACGAACCGGCGCTTAACGGGGGAGTTGCCCATGAGAAAGCCAGCGTCTGGCAAGTCGTCCGAGCCGTCTGACGGGGGAGCGAGAGCGCGCTTGAGTGGCGGGGAAGTGGGTGAAACCGCGAGGCGGGCCTTGGCGCGGATCTCCTCGACGATGTGGCGCGCCTTTGATTCGGGCGAGAGTGGAGGTGGTAGGGGAGGGGTGGCAGGAGCAGGTGTGATTAGACCCTCGGACGACGGAGAGGTGGGTGGCGACGAGTGGTAGATCGGCATCGCCTCGATGGTTGCAAGGTCGTCTTCGACCATAGGTTCACCGTCGTCTTTTTGGCTGCTCGGGATCTCCTCGGTGTCGGAGCTGTCTGCGTCGGGAAACGACTTCATGAACGGTGGCGGGGAGAAGCGATGGGGCACGTATGGGCTGTCCTCCGGGGACGGGCAACGGATTTCGGGGGGCATCTGAGGGATAGGCTGGAGCTGGTATACACGGGTGTGGGGTGGCGCTGGAGGTGGGCCCGGCGTTGTACTCGGCCTGCGCCGCGTCGAGCGCCGTATGGGAGACGAGAGCGGCGAAGATAGGGGCGTGAGTGTGCTCGCAAACGACACGGATGGCCCAAGTGGTCGGGGCCTTCCACTTTGCCGTTTTCGAGCAGATTCTGCCTCCGCAGTAGCGCCGGTCCGGGGTCCATTCCGGGGCGTGGTCGCCGCCGGTGGTGAGCTCGGCGCCGTCCGCTGCGACGAGAACCACTTGGTGAGCGGCTGCGATGCGCTCTCTGTTTGCTTCCTGCGCGCCATGCTCGTTGTTTGGGATGAACACACTCTCAGGATTCGCGACCTCTTCCGCCAGGGTCCCGGGTCACGTGGACGTCTTTGTTTTTCTGCGTAAACCAGAGAAAGAAACGCTGCTGAGATTATTTCGGACGCCTTGCGGAGTGATCTGAGCGGTAATACGCATGCCTAGAGGATGATCAAGCTCTGATAAATGTTTCGAAAACGGAAAATCCAATGAAATCGAATAGTGTTCCGTTCACGTGATACAAGCTGTCTCCAACTCACCACCACCATGGCCGACGCTGGATTCTTCAAAGGGACGTCCATTGATCAGGTAAAGTCGACATTATAAGCTAATCGAAAGATTCTAATGTATTTTCAGGACCGGAGATTCGCGGACAAAGAGAACCGGCTCATGCGGTCTCTCACATTCCCTCCCGAATTTAACCAAAAGGTCGATATGCGCAAGGTCAACCTCCAAGTTATGCGACCATGGATAACAAAAAAAGTCGTTGAGCTCGTCGGATTCGAAGACGAGGTTGTGGTTGAGTACGCGATGGGTCTGTTGGAAGACGAGTCCAAGCCAGTGCGTGTCCTAGCTTGTTTTCGAGAATCCACACTGACACGATTTCATCTAGCTCGATCCAAAGTTGATGCAAATCAACCTGACCGGTTTTTTGGAATCTAAAACTCCAGCGTTCATGTCTGCCCTCTGGTCGCTTTTGCTTGATGCTCAAAAATCTCCAGCAGGCGTTCCATCATCGTTTGTCCAAGAGAAGAAAGAAGAGCTTCGGCAGAAACACGAAGCCGACGAACGAGCATTGGCGGAAGCTAGGCGAAGGGGCGAGCATGACTTGCGGCTAGACGAGGTGTGTCGCATTCTGCTATCATTCGCAATAAATTTCATTTTGACCATCCGCCCAGATCCGTCAACGCGAGCGCGGAGAGCGACGTGGAGGCTATCGAGGCGGTCGCGGTGGGGGTGGAGACTCCTTCCGTGGTAGGCAGCGCGATGCCGGGTGGGGCAATCGTGGAGGCGGACGTGCAGGTGATCGAGACGTACGTCATGAATACCGTTTTAGTTATGCCGGTTGCTGATCAGCGAACACCTGTGTTCCGTTGTCTAACAGCGCGGTCCCCGCCGCAGGTCACCGTCCAGAAGTAGGAGCCGTACTCGCTCACCAGAGCCGCGGAGGAGAGGCTATAGACGTTCGCCGTCGCCTAGACGGTCTCCTTCCCCGGGCGGCCGGCGTCGGTCTCCTTCCCCAGGTGGCCGTCGTAGATCCCCCTCCCCAGCAGGACGACGGCGGTCACCTCCGCGTGGTGGAGGTGGCAGGCGCTCAAGGTCTCGAGGTGGCAGAAGGTCCCCTTCACCCCCGCCACGAGGGAGCAGGCGTTCTCCTTCACCAAGGGGTGGAAGGAGATCTCCCTCCCCACCTCGGCGAAGGCGCTCTCCCGCTCGTCGCTCACCTTCCCCACGTCGTTCGGCTAAACGTCGCTCCCCATCCCGCAGTCCCTCCCCTCGGTCCAGATCACCTTCTAAGTCCAGATCCCGGTCACGTACACCTCCTCGACGAGGTCCTGGCTCCCCCAGCAGGCGCGGCACACGGCGTACGCGTTCTCCCTCGGCAACGCCTGTGCGCTCGCCTTCTCCAGCTGGACGCAAACGCCGTCGTACACGTAGTCGGAGCAGAAGTCCGTCTCAGGACAAAGAACCCCGTCAAAAGGACGAAGATCCAGGTGTGAGCGTGCAGCCGTTGAGTATTCGAGGTGCCGCATCAGGCAAAAAAGGAAGATGGGATGAGGATGTGAGTTGATTAGCTTTTTTCAGTTAACGTGGGGCTTATTTAGTTAGTAGGAAAAGGCCGCCAATGCTCGAATTGAGAGTGAGCTCAGGGAGAACTTGCTGAGGCAAAAGGTGATGAAAACCAGAAAGGGGAGAAGGGGGAGTGAAGTTGAGTAGTAGGCTGGCTCTGGTTTATAATGTACATTACTGAGTTTGGGATTTATTTGAGCGATGGGGATAATCTCTGAGCCCGCCTGCAAGCTGCTTTTGACTGTCGATGTCTTGACATTCCTGCACAGCGATAGGTTGCCGCTTCGTGCACACGGCTGCCGCTCGCGACGACAGAGCGCAACTACGCCGAGCTCGTATGATTGAACAAACAGAACAGAGCGAGATCGCCCAAGCACCTGTGCTAGAATTGCCGAGTATTTTTTTGCACCAAACTTTCGAAAATAGTCGACCGATCATTCAAGTCGTCTATAGGTTTGAATCACGAAAAGGAGTTGACAACACGAGACACGGGCTTGATTGCCAACGAAACAGGGTTACATGGATGCCATTAGCCAAGTCTTAACTCTGGCTTGTGTGGTGCGAGGATACAACAGCCAAGGGAGACAAAACACCGAGGCAATAGCGGTTAGGGGCTTCATGAGCATCCAGAAACGGGCCTAGTGGCAGTCTATAAGCTGGGTGAGCCACCTTTGTCCGAGGCTCATAACAGTCGACCTACACTCATATCATGACCCAATGATCTTCATGGTTCATCTTGGACCGTAAGCGACTGGCTCCATGCTTGAGCTCATCCACAGAGGTGCGCTCGGTTCCAGCGTTGATCTTGGACTTGCCCCAATGCAAGTTGTCGAGAAGATCGCATTCGACGAGCACTGGTCCCAGGACCATCTACACAATCCCATGCGCGAGCTTACCCACAGAGGTGCGCTCACCCCCAAGGTCCCAGACAAGTCCCAATCCAGGTCGGACAGGAAGTTGCATTGGTGAGCACCGGCCCCAGGATATGCTCCCAGCCGACGCGTCGCGGTCGAACCGAGTGCCGCGCTGAAGAGTTTACTGTCCAAATCCAAGCGCTCAGCCAGCGGCGAGGGGCGTTCAGAGGCTCCATTCAAATGCGGCTAGCTATGCATGGGGGGTGGGGGGTTGGAGTTGCCCTGAAGGTGGAACACGATGAGTTCAGGTGTTGTAAGCTCTCTCGTAGAATACTCATGTTGACTTGCTTTGCTATGCTATGAGCCCCTGTGGCGGGTAGACGGGGAGCTCTACGCAAGACAGTATGAGCATAACCGAGAGATGAACATGAACGAACTAGAACTTACGGTAAGCCTGGAGTTGGCTTGGGCTCTGCGTGACATCGAGCTTCTGCCAAGTAAGCCCACCACCTGGGCTGCATCATGTTAGCCCCTGCCCCAAGTGGAGATGGGTGACTCGCTTGGTGCTTGTAACAGCGAGGGTACAGTGAGTCATGTCGAGGTAGTAGTAGAGACGTCAAGGTCTCGTAGCGGGTGGTGGTGGACGAATTAAAGGGGATATTGCACAGAAGGCGCTTTTGTGTATCTGACTGGGCTGGCCCCTGCACAGGCTAAAGCCGAGAGGAAAAGGAGAGCAATCGGTCAACCAGCATGCTGGGCAAGGTTCGCGTCTCTGTTTTCACCTCCTGTGCGGATGCATCTGCTCTGTTCAGACCACCATCTGGTGCACCGGGCAAGAGGACTTTGCCTCCGGTAACGGAGGCACGACAGAGACGGCCTATACGCTCTGGTCCCCAGTAGCGTATTTTAGGACAAGTGTAGACATTGATGCATCTCGAAGCGAAAATCCGAGGCGCAGCGGGGCTGACGGCGCATATAGGCTGTAATTAGGCCATGTAATTCGATAAATCTACCAAGATCACGGGGTGAAAGGGAGGGCGTATCAAAACAGGCTCGGGGAGGGTAAGCTGTATGGGTTGGGCGAGATACAAGTCTCGACTGGTGAGGATATCACTGTTTGGAACGAGACAGAGTGACTGCTACAAGCACTGCTTAATTCCGCATTTTGCCCAACGGAGAGGGCAATCCATATGAACGACATGGTGTGTGCTGTTAGAATGCTTGGGCTCGGTCCGAGAAGCATAAGGGTTGTCCTTGACGTCTATGGGACCCTGAATGATGACGCCACGCCCGCGCCAACTCTTCGCCTGTTGTTTAATGTACGAAGATGCGCTACTCCCGAGTATCAACTTAGACTATCCCCTTCACATTTTTTCGTGTATTAGCACGCCTACATCTCAATACACATGGAACCTGGGCTCGGAGTGATATGTATGCGTGCTGACGTCACGGATTTTGGATGTTTCGAGCCAGAGAAAAAATGAGTTAACAGACATACGCAGATTTCAATGCCCACTATTGCGGAGAATAAACTTATTCGACGCATATAAGGAAAAAAAATATAGCTGCTAGAGGAAGGCCCAAGAGATAAAGGGGCAGCACATCGGTGCTTGACGCTCCAAAGATAGGGCTGGCTCAACCAATAGGGGCTATCGGCGGAGCCAGGCGCTGCATAGGGGACACTGGCTGGCCGGCGCCGCCCCGAAAGTGAGAGATATCCGCTCTTCACAGGTTCCGCGCGGTCCAATACTGGCAGGGTATAAAGAAAGGCCGTCTGACTGGGGGGAGGAGAAACTCAACCACCACATCCCTCCTCTCTTGCCAATCATGCACTCCCCATTACTTTTATACCATCCATGGCTATCTATTACGCTTATAAGATTACAGTAATTATCAAATGGCCTACTTCCCCCACAGCTGCTAACCTGCATAATACAGGTGAGCTCGATGTCCCCTGACTGCGCCTACGCCTCTTAGCCTAGTCATCTACCGCTCCTGCACTCGACCACAGGAATCTGCCAGCGCCCTCCAATTCAACTATAAAGCATCAAGTTCCTCCTACACCGGTAGAGAATATATCCTGGGGCTACGCAAGGTGAGGACGATTGAGGCTTGAGTGCACCTCGCTGAGCGATGAGCTCGACCACATAACTGTTCGGACAGTAAGCATATATTTCCCTATATACTGTGCTCGTTGGCTGACCGGTACGGCGGTTCTAGCCTCTAAACTGTTACATTCACTCGTGCTCGAACGTATATACATCCTTTCACTTCTGTTGCATTCATCTATCTTGGCCGCCCCGTGACTTACAACTAACGGTAAGCTATCCACATCTGCATCCACATCCACATCCGTCAACGCACTTGGCTGACATTGATTTGTGTATCCTATTAAGACACACGACTCAATATCGGCTTTGATACTACCACATCAACCCACCTGCTATTGCTGACGTACGATAAAGCCCTTGCTTATCGTGGGTAACCTCGCTGTCCGTTTAATATTCGCATGCCTATCTGACCCTTGCTAGTGCTCAACAATCGATCACGGATGTCCCGCCCACCGACGCAGAGGCTATCGAATGATATCACACAATCGGCGAGTACTACGCTTGCACCCAGATATGCTCTTGACCCGGAAAATGGGATAGGTCTTCTATGGCTCACTGAGCTGCGATTTTCAGCTCCACTCAAACTCTACTCGATAAACAAAACCCAATCAAGAACCAGAAGAACGACGAGAATGGAAGCCGGACTATCCCTTTATGATATTTTATCTCTTCCTTATTATTGGCCTCTTGTCGTGGTTTATTTTTCTCTCTTCGGGCTGTCTATCGGCTGTACCTTTTCCTAACTGTATACAAGTGGTTTGCTCCCTCCAACCAGTAAGTCCAGGGCCTCCTTGCTTTCCACACGTCGTTAACTGTTCCCAAGCTCTAGGCTTCTCCACGTGTGCGCTGCTCGCCTATAACCCAATCGCTGGTCTGCGCGGCTCATCCTGCGTTGTGTCCAATCGCGTCACAGCTGCCTTCGCGATGAGCGGCCCAGACCAGCGCCTTAGCTTGGACAAAACGTCGTCCCCCATTCTTCCGTCAAGGCCGTACCAGACACGAGCTCGACCGACGCCGGGAGGCCCTCTGTGCGCCTGGTAGGTCGAGTGCACCGTGCCTAGTGTACGCGGTCGGGTGGTCGGTCGACGTCGAGCGGAGCCCGATGGAACGACCTGGGTCGAGCGCTAGATCATGCGTTCGTCGAAAGGCGGGCTGCACTGAAGTGATCCGCGACGACTGAGTGGGTTGACCGGGCAAGCCTGTGGGCTACAGAAGCCTCGCCGAGTACCTGACTCGAGCGAGAATTTCATGCGTCTGCCTACGGAAGTGGGAGGCTGCCAGAGTGACAAGTGGGCCGGGAGAGGTAGAACCTGGTAATATATTCAATATATGCTCTCTTTTCTTTTGTTGGTGGGGTTGTGCTCCGTAGAAAGTGAGTGAGCGGCCTATGAATATGTATGTGCTGGACTTTTGAACGATTAGTATCCACAAGGATGAGGTTGACCCAGTTTGGCTATTTTACTTGCAATGCTTGCTCACTATCTTTACTATAATTTACATACTACGTTAGTGTATCTCAGTCCCCCGCATATAAGTTCCTATAAAATCGCTTCTATCTCTACGTCTTTTGAAACCCATTCCAGTGAAAGAAGCGAATGCACACGAGCATGGCGCCCACTGTGCACTTGATTTCAATATAGACTCATCCCACTCGTGCACATGTCAGAACGTTTCGTCAAGAACAAGCAATCAAGGCCGCCAGATTGCCCAAATGCCCCCACGTGCTAGCTTCGCTGGCGAGTGGACTTCAGTCGTTGGCCTCTCATGTAGCTCTAGGAAATACGAAGTAAGTATGCGACGCGAGCAGACACGTCGATTCCATCACATGGCGAATATTTGATAATACGCGTGGTGTACCTGGCAAGTACGCTCGACTGACCACCTATTGTGGCAACCTCAACTCTAAACATCAAATAGCCCTCCCCAATGACGTCTACCTTTTCCACTGAAACTTCACTGAACGATCAAATTCCCGATTGAGCTCGAACCGTGTTAGTGCCGGGCGATCCAAACCATAAAACAACTTACCTTCTTCATCTACCACTGCGGCTACAAAGTGTTCACCGATGTACCTCGTGATCGTATGTGCTCCACATTCCCACAGTTCCGAAACCAATGAGAATCCTAGGGCTGAATCCCTTTTCGATGGACTTCCATAATGCAACCATAACGCCGATTAAAACAGCTTTGTGATGAGATGTGCCATGACGCCCAGCTCATTCGCTATCATAGTATCCCAAGTATGGCATATGGATTCACGATGATACAGTTTCTGGGTTTACAGAGACAACGTTCTAGTGTGTATTCAGTAGAACCGGTTCGAGTGAAAAACTGGAGCCCGACCAAGGGTAGAACAGTACATGGGTATTGATTCGGGCCTGGGTGAGTGGGTCGTGTCTATATGCGTGACGCTTAGATAGGGAAACCAAAAGTACTTTTCCCTATACACCTTGGGGTAAGTCTTGAGCAGATAAGATGAAAAGCTGCAAAACGCACGTGTCCCAGCGAGATTCCTTTCCCGGAGCATCTATGTCATCTCTCGATTCAGCCCTAAGGAAGAGTAAAGGTATTTCCGTGGAGAACCACTCACCGGATGCACACAACAACCGGAAAATTTCCTGAGGCGACACCGGGGAGCAGCGACAAGACCCTTCTCCTGAGTCTTTACGCTGGTATCTACAACGTCAAGGGAGTACTATTTTCGTTGCCTCCTGATATCTTTGAGGCACAGGCCGCGCCGCTGTGATGGTGGAACAGATGTCGCTTCGTGACAAGGCCCATTGCACTACCACTTCCCGTGTAATTGACTCGCTGCGCTGGGGCACGGCGTTCGACATCAGGTCAAATAAAACCTGCGCCTTCGTGTTTGTTTAGACCTCGAATTAGGAAATTGATTCCTCTGTAATCAACAACGTTCTGGGTTTTCTTTGAGCTCATCCCCTTAAACTCAGAGACATGGGTTCGGAGTCTCAACGTGCCTAAAATACCGTCATAGCCTCTGGCAACTTAACAGCGAAACAAGCTCAGCTGTGAGCCAGCTTAACTAACATCCCAATTCCCGTAATCAATTGGTAATTATTATTTGTTAGTGAGCGCGGACTTTGATATGCTCTTCTCATCTTGATGGGCGAGTGGTAAACACTATCTTTATCGGGGGAGGGGTGCTAGGTTGGGGGGTTTAAAAATTAAGAATAAATAGCATATGATTACAACAAAGAAAAATCGAACTCGGACAATAATTGAGAACTCGTTTACTGTACGCTAAAAGGAGCGGGTCTTGCTTTATTAGCGCTTTAATTGCGGCGCTTACAGGTGTGACAAATACCTACAACCTCAACCCTAGAGCCCACCCCACAGAGGCAGGTTACATACGCGATTACAATTTATCACGCCTCACTACGACGCTCACATACATCACCTGCTCGAATTAGACTACGACGAGGTAGGTCTCTTTGTCCCCTCGACCCATTTGCCACCGAGCTCATCCCCGCCTGCCAGAGACGACATGGACCAACACGGCCAGGAGGAGCTATATCCCATTGCCATCCTTATGGATGAGCTCAAGTCAGAGGATGTTCAACTGCGTTTGAACGCTATACATCGCGTTTCCACGATTGCACTTGCCCTAGGGCCTCACCGTGCACGCGACGAGCTTCTACCGTTCCTGCTCGACTCTCTCGACGACGAAGACGAAGTCCTCGTTGCAATTGGTGAAGAGCTCGGAAATGGAATGGAAGAATATATCGGCGGACGCGAGTATGCGCATTTGCTACTCCCGGTTTTGGAGAAATTAGCAACGATGGAAGAAACGCTAGTACGCGACAAGGTACGTGCCTGACGCGCTTCATTGGTAGGTTTATGGGCTGACGATTCTCCTCCCATGTGTCTCGCGATATTTTCATTTTCAATGAATGCAAACAGGCTACCGAGTCGATCAACAAGATCGCTGAGATGTTGTCACCGCGTCAGGCGGAAGACAATCTCGTGCCGCTCGTGCGCAAGCTTTCTACTGGTGACTGGTTCACTTCACGCACATCCTCTGCCGCGCTCTACGCGTCTGTATACCCTCTGTCTGCTGCGCACAAAGATGAACTCCGAAAACTGTACTCTAATCTGGCTCATGACGAAACCCCAATGGTTCGACGCGCGGCTGCAAAGGGACTTGGCGTGAGTTTTGTCTACTAACAGCTATCGTTCATTGTGCGCTAACGAGGAGAACAGCCATTCGCCAAGAAGCTTTCCAAGGAGCACCTGCTTTCTGAAGGGTTGCCTATCTACCGAAAATTGGCGTCAGACGATCAAGATTCGGTTAGGTTGCTGACCGTGGAGGCGCTCATTGCCATTGCTGAACAGCTCAAACCTGCGGAGGTCAAGGACCAGCTGCTTACTCAAATCCGCCAGGCGGTCACTGACAAGAGTTGGAGGGTTCGGTACATGGTAGCCAATCATTTCATGAAGGTCTGTTGAACTCTATTCTGTGAGCTATCAGAGCTTGATCAGGCGATTATAGTTGGCTTCTGTTGTTGGCCCCGACATCATCCGAGATGAGATGGTCGGCGCATTTGTACAGCTACTGAAAGACAACGAAGCCGAGGTGCGCTCCGCGGCTGCTGGCCAGATCCCAGGTAGCCAAATCACGCTCCAGATCGGCCTTCTGGTTTGCTCATTGCTTTTCAGGTTTCTCCAAGCTACTTGATCGTGATGTCATTCTCGCCCGGATTTTGCCCTGTGTCCGCGATCTTTCAACAGACACCTCTCAACACGTTCGGGCTGCTCTTGGCAAGGAGATTGCTGGCCTCGCTCCATTGCTCGGCAGGGAGGGAACGATCGACCACCTACTACCGCTGTTCATGCACCTACTCAAGGACGAGTTTCCTGATGTTCGATTGAACCTGATTGGGAAGTTGGAGCAAGTAATCGGGGGTAAGCTGTTCCAATCTGCCCATGTACACAAATTGACTCACAAGGAGCAGTGATCGGTATTGAGATGCTGTCTCAATCGCTCCTGCCTGCAATTATCGAGTTGGCCGATGACAAGCAATGGCGTGTCCGACAAGCCATCATCGAATACATCCCGTTGTTGTCCACACAGCTTGGTGTCTCGTTCTTTGATGAACAGTTGAGCAACTTGTGCATGTCGTGGTTGGGTGACAATGTGTATAGCATCCGTGAAGCCGCCACGGTCAACTTGAAGCGTTTAACGGAAATCTTCGGGGTCGACTGGGCAAAAACTACCATTGTGCCCAAAATTCTCGCAATGGCTGGCCACAATAACTATCTGCATCGCATGACCACCGTATTTGCTATTACAGTATGTTGATTCAACTTCCTCCTGCATATGCAGCTCACTAACCTTGATTTAGACTATCGCGCCAACTTTGAACGTTGAAGTCATCCGGGATAGCGTCCTTCCAGCCGTGCTCCAACTCGCCACCGATCCTATTCCTAATATCCGATTCAATGTCGCTAAGTGTCTCGAAAATTTAGCTGGCGCACTTGCTGCGTCCGGTTCGCCCGAAGGCCACGAGGTCGCGCAGCGAACGATTGTACCTATGCTTGAGACGTTACGAAACGATTCCGACGTTGATGTGAGGTACTTTTCGAGTAGAGCGCTGGAGAAAACACTTGGTGTACAGGTCCGGGGTGCGTCGTCTGGGGTTCGGGCTCGTACTAATAGGCGCTAATGTGGGCTGCTGGTTCTGGTTCGCTTGTTTCTTCTAATGCAGCATGAAGGGGGGGTTAGAATGTATATATTAAATCGATCTGGGTATAACGGAAAGTCCTGCGTGAAAGCTGAGGATAGTAGACTACTTGCGTTGTTGATTGAGAGATTTGTACGCGCATCTTCGTTAATAACAAAATGTCAGAATTTCCTAGCGCTCCATCGGGCTTGCGCGTATCTATGACCAAGTGCTCGTTTTCGGCCAGCTGCGTTCGCCCCGAATTTGGTTGCCCCTTGGCACCGCGCTTGACGTCACCGGATCAATCAGGCTTCTAATTGGTTCCTGCCACCACCACACCGAAATCACCTGCCAATCTGCCTCAGATGAAGCTATTCCCTACGTTATTCCATGTACTCTTTCCCGCCTTGGTGAGCCTAGTTGTAGGCCAAGAGACTGGCCCACCCATTATCGCCTCGCCGATTACCAACTCGCTGCCACCAGAGACACCTTCAACATCAAGGTGAATGTAATGGTACAAGGCGTGATTTCAGCAACTGATACGCACGAACAACTCGTAGTGTTCGAACAACATCGACACGCACCTCGTTATCACCACCGATGACAAGCAGCGTGAACAACACGGGTATCTCGAGCTCGACTCGTGCACCCGCGACGGCCTCGAGTTCAAGTCTCACCTCCAGCACGATCACAAGTGTTTCATCGACGGCTTCATTATCGCCATCACCATCGTGAGTGAACAGTGAGAGCAACACGGGGTCGCGCGTTCTTTGCGCACGCGGCCCAGTATCTGATCTTTCCCACTGCGACTGAGTTGCCGCGATTGCCCATGTAGAAACTTGCCGCCGTCCAGCACGACGTCGTCGATCCAGGCCTCGACCGCACGCCGATTAGACACGCTCCGTCCCTGGGTTCTTCTCGTGCCCGCCGCTTTTGTTTTGGGGGTTTCTCGTCTGGTCTGGTGAGGTCACTCGTTTCCAATTCCGCACCGTCCCTTGGTTCCGAACCTATTGCCTTTTTTCGAAAATTCCCATATCTAAACGAAATCAGTCATTAAGAACAAGATCGTTATCGCGTATCATGCCCTGCGCCCTTCGGAATATTCATCATTACCGATACAAGTAGGGATTTTGCAATGGTGGGGGGGAAGGTTTCAGCTTGGAACGTATTATGTACATGGTACTTGTTGAAACGTCATTCGCTTTCTCGAGGCCGGTAGATCCTGATCTCTTTCAGATACACAACGCGAGCGATCTCTTCCGCGAGTAATGAACCAGCGCGGATCGCCGTGCGGGGGGGGTTTGAGTTTTGAGACGGTGGCTACGGCAGAACGTTGTGGCTATGTCGGATACTCTGTCCTTCTGATTGATCAGGTTCTTTCATTGGAGCTCGGCGGACCGATTTAGCACTCAGAGGTAGTATAATTGATCCGGTAATGAATTGCTAGCAAAAGAGACATGTGAGGAAAAGGGCACATAAAGAGTGAGAGCAAAACGACAGTAATGTGCGAGACTACAAAAAATGCATGAAGGTCGTCAAAGAAAACATAAGAGTACTTTTACATAAGTATAGACCCGATTGAAACACAGCTGTACAGGATGCGGTAAGAGAGAGATAGAGAGAGAGAGATTTGGAGCAGAAATGAAGAGTAGGGACACAAGCCGGGTAATGAGACAGTGAGTGCCAAAATCGGGTCAATACATAGATGCGAGAAGAGGAAAGCAGCAGTCCAACGGGCAAAGAGAAACACACAGCAAAGCAAAGAAGACACATGCGAGGAAAAGGGAAAGGAGAAAGGAAACGAGCGGATCAATCTCGATCACTCGTCCGACTCGGACGTACGCGTGCTTCGTCTTCGCCGTCGGTCGGTGGTGCCATCTAGAGAGACTCCGAGCGAGAGTCCGCGGGCCTCGAGGACCTCCATTGCAACGCGGGCCGCATGTTCCGAGACACCCCGGTTGGCGCGCGAGCGGGTCTTGCGGGCAGTTCCAAACGCCTGAGCCTTGATCACCGCAAGGGTGTCCGAAAAGGCTGGACCATCGGGGGTCGCGTCGCGAGTACGGCGGCGCTCACGCCGGGACTCGCGGTCGGTACTGGATCCAGGAGTCGGGTATGGGTCGCTTCCGGACTGGGTGCGACGGAACTGGGCACGGGAGCGTGTGAGGCGACGAGGAGTCTGGGGATCGGGAGACATTGCCTGGGTGCCCTGCTCGAGGATGCCGTTGTCCGAGGCAGGAGTGCTGGGGTGGCGCATGGCGACCGAGGGGTCGAATGTCGCGGCCAGAGCGGGAGAGTCATGGAAGCGAACCATGGCGTTTTGCTCCATGGAGCCGTCTTCGGTGAGTTCAGGGATGATGATCTGGGAGCCTGGTGAGCATGTCATGGGTGCCGTATCGGCTTCGATGTTATCCATGTAGGCGTTGCTGTGCATGGACGAGCCGGACCATTGGCCGTCGTGGCCGTGGTGCTGGTGCTCGTTGGAAAAGACGGGGTAGCTGGAGCCAGACATCATCATGTTCTGGGTGGTGCCGTAGGCATCGTAGCCGGGAAGGGCGTTCATCGTGTCGGCAGGCGAAGGGAGCTGGTGTACAGGGAGCTCGCCCGGCTGCGGGTAGCCGAGGCGCTGCTGGTACTCCATCATGTTGTGGGTGGCGCCGCTATCGTGCATGACCATGCCGTTGAGCGTCTGTTGGCAGGACGGGACCGAGTTGGGGACGAGCGAGCCGTCGGTGTCGGAGGATGCGTCCGAGAGCGACTGCTGGGGGTTGGTGCGGTTGTTGAGCGCACGCCAGACGCGCTCGCGCTCGCGCTCAGCCTGGCGCATCGAGTTGATGGTCGCGCGGAGCTCGAGGTTCTCCTGCTTGGTTTCTTCGGCGACGTCGCGGGCCTCCCGGCAGCTGTCCTGGAGCTGGCGGACGACATACTCGAGGCGGGTGACTGGACGAAATGGTCAGATGGATCAGCCGGGGGAGGATGGAATGACAGACCGGTCTCCTCGAGGTTGGCGATGTAGTTGGCGCGGCGGGAGCGGAAGGCAGCCTGTGCGTCGGCGTTCTTCTTGCGGCGGAGGGCAGCGAGCTGGGTGGGGGTGAGCTCGGCCTCGTCGACGGCTGGCTGCGTCTGGGACATGGCGGGAGGGGATGTGGGTGGTGTCGAGTCTGTTCGCGCGGGGATTTGTGCAAAACGAGCCGCCACGAGGCAGAGCAGTGGGGAGGCGTCGTTGGTCTGATCCACCTAATCAGGCGCGGCGAGGAACAACATGAGGAGTCGACAATCGCAAGCCACTCCAAGAAGCCTCCCGCGTATGGACTGGCCGCAGGTCCAGCCCGAGTCTCTGGGCGAGACCCTGAGACGCATACATCCCCCCTCTCCTCGCCCCTTACACACGCACACACTTGGTCGCTGCCCCCGTTGCTCCGCTCACACTCGGTTCAAATCATCTATCCATTTCCAGTGTCTATCGCGCGCGCACTCAGTAGGGTCGAGACTACCGCGAGGCTACTCACTGCCCCCCGAGTCCGCGCCGTCCGCCTCGTCCGCCTCGTCTTCGCCCTCCATGTCCAGCACCTCGAGCGCACCCGCCGCGTCCAGCACACACGCCATCCGCCGCCCCCGCCGCCCATTCACCGCCAGCTGCGCCCTGCCGCCGCTCCACGCGCGTAGCTCCCTTGACCGCTCAATCGGAACAGATGTCCCAGAAAACTATCCAGAATTTCTCAGTTCGCGCCCAGATCCCCGCTAAATGAAAACACGCACCCTGCCGCTTTGGTGCTCGTCTATCGCCAGTTCAACCAATGTTTCCCAAGAACGGCACACACGATCGCCCCCGGATGTCGCTTTAGAGTACTCCACGTCCCTGTACTCGATTGTTGCAATAAAGGCCCTGCCTTGAATTGAAACATTCCCAGATCAGTCTTCTGGCGTCCATATCAAACCGGCTCTCGCCCACCTTGCGGCCCCTTGGTACGCACCACAACCACAAGCGCGTCGTCGTCAAAGAACTCCAGGTCCAATACTTCCAGATCGAGCATCTCCTCAGACTCCTCTCGCGCTCGCACCGCGCATTCCATCACCGCGGCCTCTACCTCGGGCCTGCCTTCCGGGGCCTCATGTCCATGTCTGATCTTGAGCAGGCACACTTGAGCCCGGAGCACGCCGAGCGGTAGCAATTCACCCAGCGCGCCACAGTAAACCAATCCGTCAAGCCCCCGTCAACCCCGCATCCAGAAACCGCTCGAAAAAGAAAAGGGCACCCACAGTACGCGTTCTCCGCCCGGTGCACCGACGTTGCAACATACTGTTCCCAGCCCGTTTCCTGTTGTCACGGGCAAACAGTTGAGAAAGGTATAAACACTCCAATCTCAGATGTCCCGATCGCGATCATCCAAACACACAGATCAAAACAATAATGAAATGCATATACCTACTCACCCCCTCTTTGTTTGCAATAATCCGCTCGCGTGGTCCCGTCCTCGGTCCGTCCTCGTGGAGTGATGTCTCCTTCCCCTCGTCTCTCTCTCCGCCGAGGCCTTCCGTGTCGGCTCTGACCACACGTGCGTAACGGGTCGTCGCGCCCGCCGCCTCGCCGCACAAGTCTGCGCATCGTTGCGCTAGATCTCCCACCAGGGCGACCAGATTCCGCTCCGGGTACTCGGAAAGCAAGCTTCGGTTCGACCTCGCGCTAGCCTCCTGCTCCTTCTCCCCCTATAACGAATCCGAAAAACAGCCAAGGGTCTGTTTCAGCTGCACACGTACAGGGATCGTCGAGATGAGACAACTTGCCGGCGGGACCCTCGCGTCGGTCAGAGCGTCCAAAGTCCGGCGGCTTGGGCCATCGACACGCTCAACGACAGTTGTTCGCTCCGGGACTCACCGGGGTAAGTGTGAGGTGCAGGCCCGGTGAACCAGGCGGTAAGCGGGCTGTCGAGAAACCCGTGCTCGATGTAATCCATGGCCTCGAGCACATCGAACTGGGCCTGGGCCGAGCCTGGAGCGCGTGCGTTGGCGTCTGGGTCTGATGCTTTGTGAATCTCTATATGCGGGACACGCGGCGCGTGAGATGTAGAGTCAAGTGACGCGAGCAGCAGGAGTGGGCGCGGAAAGCGTCGGGAAATGGCGCGGTGGGCGTGTGTGTGAGCCGCGACCAGAACAGAAACGACCGATTGGTTCATATTACACTGACCACTGCGGATAAACTTAATGAATTCAAGAAAGCGCGCGAGCTCCGCGTTGGTTTCGATGGCGAGCCATTGGGAATATGCGATCACCCGATGCGCCCGGCGTAAACAATCTTCGATCGTGTGCGGTGGGAAGCGGAACTGGTCATATCGGTCGGGCCTTCAGGTGGCCGGTTAGCGCAAGGCAAGGACGAGATGAAACCCGAGGAGCGACGAGACAGAAACTCTGGCATGCAGCATCTGACACTGACCATGCGGCCCAGCCACGGATTTCTTCCAGTATCACGACGAGACGTTCTGCGGCGGGGGCAAGTCGCCGCCCTGCATAATCTCGCATTTTGATCAGCGCATGGGATACCATCTGCTCCCAGTGATTGACAGTCTGGTTCGGCGAGTTGCGTTGGTGAAAGATGCACAAACCGGGAAAGAACCCGAGATTGTGCTGCTTACCCGATCGGTGAGTTTTCCCCCACCGCCCAGGAAATCTTGCAGCGAATCTGTGCCACGACCCGTAAGCAGTAGCAACGTGAGCTCGGACACGGGTCCTAGCATGACACCTGCACAGCAGTAATATTAAACATGCGCAGGTCAGAGATATGAAACGCTCACGGTCATTGGATGTGCGTTTCTTGTCCTGCATGAGTTTGGCCCAGTAATTGCCCGCGTCCTTGACGCCGTCTTTGCCCTGGCGCCCGTTCCATACCAGCGCGAGCTCCTCGATGCCGAGGTGTATATAGTCTAGCAGGGCTCGGATCGTGGATGATGCACGGGCAACGTTGCGCGTGGCTGGCTCAACAGCCATGGGCATCGACCAGGGTCGGGGCCAGAGCCGTGCAACCGTCCGCAAGATGAACTGCCAACGAGGTGATCGATGCACGCTTGTAGAGCGAGACTGCGCCCCCCGCATCCGCGACTGGAGCGAGCCGAGGGGGTAGCTTCCGTCGAGGTAGAGATGTAAGCGACCAGCACCGTCTGCCACGACTACAAGCGTGCCTGCACTAGGATCCGACTTTTCGTCCTTTGTTTTTGCCCTGGGCGTGTCGCGTGTGCGCGAAGTCGTCGGGACACGGTCGGAGGCGCCAATGGAAGCCGACTCGAGATCGAGCGGAAGCGTAGGGATGCTTCGGATGACGGGGCTAGGCTCGTACCATTGCTGCTTCGGTGGCTCTGGGAGACCAAAAGCGGTGGCTGCGCCGATGCCGATCGTGGGTTTGCTGGGGGGCTTGTGAGATAGAAACCAGGGAGAAACGACGGCTAAACTGACTTTGGCGCCGGATCCTTGTACGGGTCGAGGAGCGGGAGCCGTGCGAGAAGCGAATGTGCCGAACCTGGCTTTGGGGACGTGAGTGCAAGCGCAAAGAGCGACGCGATACGGACCGTGTTTGTGCCACGGCGCATAAGATCTGCAAGCTCATCGGCAGGGGGCTGTCCATCGTGGTCGAGCCACCAGACGCCGGTGAGGGCAGCGTCGCCAGGGACGTCTAGGCCGCGGACGAGCTCGCCGTCGTGGACAGAATGAAGAGTGAGTCGAGGGGGGTGGTGGGAGCAGAGGACGACGAGGCCTGTGCAGAGGTGAGAACCATGAGGCCGCGTGGTGGTGTGTGCGCACCGTCCGGACTCCAGGCGAGGTGTGTGATGCACGTGTGGTAGTCGAAACCAAGCTCCCAGACCTTGCCGCCCTGCATGCGCCAGAGCGCCAGTCGGTCGCCGCCGTCGGGCGCGCCCACCGTCAGCACCACCAGGTCCATCGTCGGACAGCACGCCCCCGCCGCCACACGTGTCGCACCCCCCACCCCAAACGTCGCGTGCTCGCTGAATGCGCCGCCCGCCAACACGCTCATCGTCGTTGCAGATCACAAGTGATGTTCGCGCTGGCGTCAACTGGCGTGATCTCGTCGGTACCTAATCTAATCAACGCACAGCCACTGAATCCAAATTTTGTTTACGACCACAACCATGCGCGCCGACTATGTCATGACCATCGACTCGGACGACGAGCAGGACCAGCGTGAAGAGGATGGCCCTGCTCTTGATCCATCATTTAGCTTCGACGTCACCGGTGGCGCGCTCGTCGGCGTGCTTGACGCATGGGACACCGCAGCGGATGTCGTCAAGTCGGGCACCAAGCCGGTCTGTGCTCTGCCAGACTATTGTCGGTCGTGCTGACTTGCGTCAAGTATAGGAGCCCATCTCTGTCGACGATATTATTGAGCGTCGACGACTCAAGGCCCAGGTAGGGGGCAAGCGAAAGCGAGACGATGGATCAGAGGACGAATCAGAAAACGATGAGCTGGAGGAGTCGGAAGAGTCTGAACATGAGTCTGAGTCTGAGTCTGAGGATGGAGATGACTCTGAACAAGGTGTGTACTATGGAGTAGCTCACCCTCCTATTTGATTCCATTCCATCACTAGAGTCTGTCTTTGGTGGCGCAGCGGACGAGAACGAACAAAATGAGCAAGACCCGCTCGCTTCAGACGACGACAAAGATGACACAGCAGATGATCACTCCAACTCTGAACCACATTCTGAATCCGACTCGGATTCAGACGTCGAAACTACTGCTCAAATAGCTAAAAAAGCGGCCTACTTTGCCCCCGAACCAGTCGACAAAACCCCAGCCCACACATCCTTTACAAGCATGAACCTCTCCCGCCCCCTCCTGCGCGCGCTTACCTCTGCCGGGTTCCATGCGCCTACGCCCATTCAGTCTGCAACAATCCCAATTGCACTGCTAGGCAAAGATATTGTGGGCGGAGCCGTCACAGGCTCAGGCAAAACCGCCGCATTTATGATCCCAATTCTTGAACGTCTCCTCCACCGGTCGCGGGATGCGCACACGCGTGTGGTTGTACTTGTTCCGACTCGAGAACTTGCGGTGCAATGTCATGCTGTGGCTGAAAAACTTGGGGCATTTACCGACGTTCGGTCTGCGCTCATCGTTGGCGGTCTCTCGCTCAAAGCGCAAGAAGCGACGCTCCGGACTCGGCCCGACATGGTCATTGCAACACCTGGTCGTTTGATCGATCACTTGCGAAACTCGCGTTCGTTTGCCCTCGATGCGCTGGACGTGCTTGTCCTCGACGAAGCGGACCGAATGCTCTCGGACGGGTTTGCTGACGAGTTGAAAGAAATTGTCCAATCGTGTCCAGCTGGACGTCAGACCATGCTCTTTTCTGCGACGATGACGGACGACGTGGAGACGCTCATTCGACTCTCACTTCGCCAACCCGTCCGGCTGTTCGTCGACCCAAAGAAGCAAACCGCCCGAGGGCTGGTACAAGAATTTGTGCGTGTGCGAGCAGGAAAAGAGGCAGAGCGACCAGCATTGCTTGTTGCACTCTGTTCGCGCACCGCAAAACGTGGTGTAATCATTTTTTTCAGGAGCAAAAAGCTGGCGCACCAGATGCGAGTGCTGTTTGGGCTCTGTGGATTAAAGGCGCTGGAATTACATGGCGACCTTTCGCAGGAACAGGCGTGTCCACTTTCTATTTCTGGGTGCATATATTAACACTTCACACAGCGCCTCAACGCATTGACACAGTTTCGCTCTGGCAAAGCCGAGTATCTTCTCGCGACCGACCTCGCATCGCGTGGTTTGGACATTCGTGGCATTGAGACAGTTATCAACTATGATATGCCTAGTCAAATCGAGCAGTACGTCCATCGTGTTGGTCGAACTGCACGAGCGGGCAAAAAAGGACGGTAAGCTCTCCAACATCCCCCCATCCTGCACCTACTGATGCGGACACAAAGATCTATTACACTTGTGGGTGAAACAGACCGCAAGATGCTCAAGGCCGCGATCAAGAGGAGCGAGGCTGATAAAATTCGCCACCGAGTCGTGCCAGCTGATGTTGTCTCGAAGATGGTTGAGAAGTTGGAGAGCTTAAAATCTGAGGTAGAAGAAGTATTAAAGGAAGAGAAGGAGGAAAAGATGGTTTGTTCTTCTGTATTAGATCGTGATATCAAACTAACCTGTGGACCGGTAGATTCGCACAGCTGAGATGGAACTAAAGAAAGGGCAAAACATGATTGAGCATGAAAAGGAGATTTTCAGTCGGCCCAAACGAACATGGTTCCAGACTGAGAAGGAAAAGGAAAAGGCAGCGGGTAAGAGTTCATGCCAGCGTTTTGTGGAATCGGGTCAAACCCGTGGATTCTTCATTTTAGCGATAAGCAAACAACAATACGAGAACGGTTTTACGACCGACGGAACGAAGACTAAAGAGAAAGATCAATCCGAGGTTCGTTGCCGAAGGGCTTCCAAGTCTGCTACCCATTCACTCCTCCCTCCCCCGCTAGAAACCCAAACGAGACAAATTCTCTGGACTCACGCGGCGCGCCAAACGACGCAAGCTCGCACGCGAGGCCGACGCTGAGTTCAACGACACGCGTGCAACTGATGCTGCCGTAAGGAGTGCTAAGCGAGCCCAACGGCCCGGCAAGATTGGGGAACCATTCGAACCCAACAAATTCATGCAAGACAAGCAGGATAAGAAGAATAAAAAGAGCAAGGTCCGTGGGTTTGATCGGGATATGGGAGATAGAGGGGCTAGTTCGAGAGAGGGTATGCGAGCCAAGAAGGGAGAGGGCGTTAAAGGATTGAAACCAAAGGCTCCCAAGGGCTCTGGAAAGAAAAAGACGGCCGGAAAGCGGTGACGGGTATCGAGCTCAGTATGTATGCGGTGACCAATCACGATGGAGTTGCTTTGTCACTGTTATCTAGTGAATCTTGGTTTAATTTGCACCCGCGTCGGGGATCTGATGCCCGCTTCCCGAGTATCGTTCTCACTCGCAGTCGGCGCTCCTTATCTGCGTTCCACTCGAGCTCTTGTGCAGAGCCCAATTAAAGTTAGATTCTATTCATCAGAGCGCACAGAATTTTTCTATATGGGGGAGAACTAGTCAGTCTTGTCCAGGCTATCTGTCGACCTCAGCACTGACGGGCCGCCAGCGTTCATTTCTATGGCGGCAACACGCTGAATCGTCTGTCGTGGCTTCGCCCCAAGTGAGTGCGAGGGGCGACCCTAAATCCACTGCATACGCATATCACGACCCTCGTCTGCCAGCACCACATTCGTCTCGACCGCGCTGCAAAGTCCGCAGACACGATGCATTGTATTCAAGGCAGGCGAGCCCCTGGTCTCGGTCCAGCCCGAGGGCAAGATCAAGACGCTGGCCAAGCTACGCACTGACGATCTGCGCCCCGTGCTGGGGGACGAACCGTTCTTTGGCCAAGGCCAGAACCCAGGGGAGCACGCCCTGTCAGATGCCAAACCACTCGAGAGCGCGCGACTGCGCGGGCCAAACCTAGTCTTTCTTGGGGTCCAAGAGCCCGAGTCCCAAGCCAGTCTCCCCTCGACCGAGTTTCGGATCCCGACACGGGTCGAAGACATCCATGGCACACCATACTTTGCCCTCGACGCGACTGATATCGCGCTCGGCGACTTGCTCAGTCGTGTTTCAGCGCAGCAGCTTGAATTTGCAGAGCCGCGTTCGGCCACGGCTAAATGGACCCCATCTGGTAGGCCTCGATGGATACATGAGGCTTTTGACACTGCACTGCGTTGCTGATCATCGTTCTCTGTCTTGTCCGGCCCCAGATGCAGGTTTGTTTTCCTTAGGACGCACGATGATCGACTGGCTCGGGCGTCGCAAAGTGAGTGTACACCCCAGCACGTATCCTTTGCCACCTGACTCGCGGAATCTATTTCCAACTGGGCAGTTTTGTCCAGCCTGTGGGTCCCGAACCTATTCGCTCTGGGCCGGGTGGAAATTGGGATGCTCGTCTCTTTTGCCTTGGGCCGAAAATGGCGACAAACCTCCGTGTCCATCTTCGTAGGTAGTTCTAAAACCTATTCGGCTAGTTCTCATTTTGTGTACCTTGACATAGTGTGGGGCTAAATAACTATGTGTATGCCCCAGTCGCCGAAAAATACCGGGCGACTGATTAACCTGTTGACAGACATCCGCGAACCGATGCCGTGGTCATAACCGCCGTCCTGGACGAGACTGGAAATCGGATTTTATTGGGGCGCAATGTAAGCATGTACGCGGGCTGAACACTTCGCTCGCTGATCCGAAAATGAATACTAGAAAAAGTTTCCGTCTGGTGAATTAACGTCTAACTATTTCAGTTCTCGATTAATTTCCCTTTTCACTAGCTTTCTACTCCACTCTTGCCGGTTTCCTGGAGCCAGGCGAATCATTCGAAGACGCAGTGAAACGCGAGATATGGGAAGAGAGCGGTGTGCGCGTACATGCGGTTCGGTATCATTCCGGTCAACCATGGGTACGTGACCCGCAATGTACTTCCCGCTCTCGTTTTGCCATGCCTCACGTCCTTTTTATTTGACCCTGTGCAATAAAGCCTTACCCTGCGAATCTTATGATTGGGTGCTATGCGACTGCAGACTCTTCTCAGCCTATCCGGACCGATCTCGACAACGAGCTAGAAGGTTGGTTCTGGGTTATCGCTCCCGCACGCTCGGGCTTACAATTGTTTGTTTTGTGCCTTACTAGACGCCAAATGGTTCACTCGGGATGAAGTGCTAGCAGTACTCGCACATCCAGAAGGCACCAACATCAGACGCCGCGAGTACAAGAACTTTGATGAGGCGCAGGATCAGTCTGCGAAGGCGGCCACTGCTGGGGTTGAGCCGGGAGCGCCGACGGATCTGCCCGCTTTTCGCGTACCTCCTAAGAGTGCAATTGCAGGTGTTTTGATTTCTCAGTGGGCCAGAGGGGAAGTTACAGGCTTGGGTGGAGGTATGGGCACGCTTAAAGGCAAATTTTAATTTGTAGATCAAGGATCACAGATCCTGAATGCTAAATCAACGTGGTGAATTGCACATGTCGAAAGTAAACTATATACACAATCGATATGATAGGTGCGGCAAAGTGATACAATTGTTGTGCGAGTCGAAAGTGGTTGTACTCAAGAATAAAGCGAAGCAATAGAGCAGGTCCATGGAAAGTGCGAAAGCAAAATACATCTATTTGAGGACCTTTCGAATCACGCGGGCGCTCCAGGCGCTGCCGGGTTTTGGGGGCGGGAGCTCTTCTAGAGGTGGGTATGTTTTCTCTACGATCATCTAAGGGAGGAGGTACGTCGTTAGCATACATACACGTTTCCCACAAAATCATATATACTTCTTCGGACATCGGCTTTATATCACGAAGTATCTGTGCAACTTCGGGGTGTGGCTGAAAGTTGTATGCAGAGTTTTTGTGAATGCGGTTTTGCAATTCGAGCATTTGCTTTGCGATTCGAGCAATGATTTGGAATTTTCCCCACTGATTTGCAAATGTAATCGTTGAGCGAGGGAAGGCAAAATTAACAAATGACAATTGGACTGACATGAATGAGCTGTGGGTTGTCCTCCTTGTAATCGCGGTTTGACATCACACGGACAATATCACTCGTGTGAATTGCCCTGAGTTGCGGGGGTGAGCAACCAAATGCAAGAATCCTGTGTTATACTCACATGGTTGGGATCAACGGTAGAGACGCATGCTTGAGCGCGGTTTTGTACGCACCGCCATTGGATTTCAGAATCAAGACACGCATGCTGTTAGTATCAAAGAGCGTTAGCAGCCAACAAGCAGCCTGCCACGGCTTAAACGAACCTTAGAAATTTATTCCAATCCAGGTCTCCAGCATGTACAAAGCGCTCGATTTCGGCCCCGTCACTACCAGCAAATACTTTGTCCATCGCAGCCACCACCGTATGTAGTGCTGCAAAGTTATTATAACTTCGTAGAAAAGTCGCCACTTTGATCCAAAACTCGAACATATAGGCGCGTTGCCTTGTCTTGTTGAGAACCAGGATCAAGGATGCAACTCTATATTACGGTGTCAGGGTGTAAATGAAACAGGATAGGTCAACATACATGTGTCCTATCCGCTCAAACCGATAGGAGGCTCGGTCCAATGGGTGCACGGCGGGATCACGGTCTCGCCGCGTTGTGTATGCATGCCTCAGCCAATCTCGAGGCTAGTTGGGGCTCGTCAGTCTAAATAAATACAAATTGCGAGAAGAAGAATCCGACCTTGAGATCTATGAATATCGCTTTGTCTTCGCGAGTGATTTCTTTCGCAAAAAGCTCTGGATCCATGCCCTGAACAATTTTAGCCAACCTTCGTAATTCACGTTCATCTTTCTCGGACATCGTCAGTCGTGGTGGTGGCTCCATAGAGTTTCGACGAAGAAAGAATGATTTGGGCCGGAGCCCAGCTGTTGGGGGACCACCATCCGGCTCGGTAGATTCGCTGACCCCTTCCGGATCGGGAGCGGGCGCAAAGGCAACGCTGGTGCTCACAGAGATTTTGATCGCGCCAATTGTCGAGGGGTTTATCTCGATGCTGCGTGAATAGTTGTCTGGATCCTCCCCGTCTGAGTCGTCCCCCTCTGTAAAGCGAGTTTCGGCTTGGCCCAATCGGCTATGTCATCGGTTTGTGTTTGAAGGAATTCGGTTCGTTCCTGGAGTTCTGTAGAAAGGTTAGGTATAATATGAGTCGGGAATCTTTGCAACCCACTTGATGCGCCTTGATGCGAGTAGTTGTCCCGAAACATTCTACACGGGATATTTAGTAAACTTGGGTGAATAATAGGTTTGGTGTCAAGAGTATTCACCGAATCAATGCTTCATATGGCGCCATTGCGCCTGGAGCTGCGAAGTCTTGTGGATACTGATAGGTCCAGTCGAGCAGGTAGTCGAAAAGAATAAGGACTGCGCGGCGCATTTCCTCGTTGACAGTGATGGACCTTAGGCGACGTATTATACCAAGTAAGACTTCGCGTGGTGTTGCAAAACGGCGGTAGGTCAACATAAAATCCTGATTGAATGATATGTCTGGCAAATGAAGAGTATTTATCAAGTGAGGGTCATCAGCACGCGAAAGACCCACCTAATCCTGGGAGGATACCCCCAGACAGGCGAACAATCAAGTCATCAAGCGTCATAAAGGCAAAGCTACACGAAAGGTCGTTAAAGGTCAAGTCGGCACTTTGAAGCATCTCGGCTTACGGATCTATCCTGAGTTTAGGAGGAAGCACAACGATGCTCGTCTTGTGGTTGCTTGTTGCATTGTCAGCCACCTCGGTACTCCGTGATCCTCGCTCCGATCCCCGTTCCTGCACCTGTATGGACTTCTGCACTGAATCTTGCTCAGAATAGTGGTTCATCGACACTGCGTGACAATTGTGCAGCGGTCACCGTTGCGCTTGCTTTTCGAAGGATCGCCGCTGATGTCTCGGTCACTCGGTCACGCGCTTCCTGGCTAAGAAGATCGCTCATTGAGCGGGCGCGAGTAATGGGTGGTCTAGGGAGCTGTAATGACGTAGGGGATGCGGGTATTTCCGTGGGAGGTGTCGAGCCCGATGGGTTGGAAAGACGTATTGTTGTAGGCAGGTCTGCTGGTTTAGCAACGTGGCGGTGTGCCTTTTGTGAGATTTTACGATCCAACACTTCTGGTGAAGCATGGTTGAGATACTCGTTGGTAGTTTTCTGTTTCTCCTTTTCACCTATTAGTAGGGCGTGAGCTGGCTACACCTAGAAAAAATGGACGACTTACGTCGTAATCGTGCGGCTGACTTATACATCCATGTAAATAGATTCCGCATTTGCTCTTTCCCATAGTTGGAGCCCTTGGTAACTTCAATTAATCCAGTGTGAGCCTGCTTAGCTTTGAGGAAGACCTCGTGCGGTGGCACAATTCCCTCGGGAAGGATCCGCGGCGACGAGGGTTGACCATTTTCGCGTTTTGGCGGGCGAATCCAGTCGCTTTTACAGCCTACCCAAATGATTGGGTATCGTTGAGCAGCGAAGGCGTCTGCAAGACGAGGCGTAAGGTGCCATCAAAGTTGTTGACAAACAACCTTACCATTTAACAGTTCAATATTGTCGAAACTCCCGGCATCGCTCCCTTCGCGAGATGCATCATAACACAAAACTACTCCGTCAATTGCGGGCAGTGACTCGGGCCAGAACTCGGACCCGCGCTCAAGTGCTCTCAGTAATGCTGCAGAGTCAACCTCGATCGTGGTGATGGGTGATGTGTTTCTGGTCTTGTCTACAACAACCGCAACATCCCGGAATTCGACTAGGAGGGGATAAGCCAAAATACACGAAATGAGAACCAGAGCATACCCGTAAGCTCATCTCCTCCATGGCAAACCTTTTTCTTCAGCGTTTCCTGCTTGAATTTCGAATTTGCGGATTTGGATGCTTTCTCGATCATTGTTGTTTTACCGCAACCGGCGGAGCCTACAAAGGCAATCGTGAATTTCGGTCGGTCCTTTGGTTTTGCAGTGGTCGGCTTGATGTGCTCAATCCCGCGCCCAGGCGACACGCTCGGCGACTTTCGGAGGACTTGTGCTAGCTGGTGCAACCGACCGCGTGAATTAGAGCCGCTCCCAGAGCCAGATCCCGCGCCGCCCCCACAAGATTCGGACACAGATCGCTGTCTTGATTTGATGGGACTGATAAAGGAACAGGCGAGGAAAGGAGGGGGATACGAGGGTCGGTCCCTATTGAAGAGAAACTCGTGCTACTACATATGCTAGCAGACGAAGGGGTGGGCGGTAGCGTTGCGTTAGGAGCTGGGTTGGAGTAGGTGTTTGGAGAGAGCGTCGATCCGGTACTGGTGAAGAGGATTCAGAGCCTGATAGAAGCCGAGGTGATGACGACGCCCGTGTTCGGCTGCTGAGTATAGCAAACGCTGGTAGAGGTGGAACAGGGGGCACGTTGGCCACGAGCGGGGCGGTAGGGAATGATCGGCTTGATGATCGTGAACGGGACACGGTTGGTGGTGGCAAAGGAGGCATAGGGGCCGTGGTGGGGATACTCGACGAAATATCAATATCCTCACTTTCGGAAATACCTTCCGATACTGTGTCATAGCGCACTTCATCATCCGTGTTGTCGCTGGAGCCAATATTGAAACGTCGCGAACGGCGCCCAGTGGCGCTGGGAGATGGATCTGTGTCGCTGGTCACGGACAGATAGGTTCTATCACTGTCGTATCCCATACTTCCATGAGCCCGTCCCTTTCCTTTGGCTCTTGCAGAAAAACCGGAAGGTTCATCGTCGGTTAGTGATGGTGAATCGAGTGCCCCAGCCACCTTCGCTTTGGTAGGCGCGAGCCATTGTTGCTCTCGGAATCACTGGCGTAGATAGGCCCCTAGTGAGGCGTGAGTACGCGAATTCAAAGGCTCAAATAGTAACATCAGTGCTCACGTCTGATCGGGTCAAATACGCGTGGTCCCCGCAAAACGTATTCAGTAGGGCATTTACGTCCACAGCAGTACGGCCTTCAGCAACCCGAGTGCCAGCTTCAATCAAGCGAGCTGCCGAGGAATGCTTCTCCTCGGGAACTTGAACAGAGGCCGCAAAAGTAGAAGTCGTAATAAGAGGACTCTCGGACTTGGTGCGAGTGAGCAGGGGGAGGGCACTACAGTTTGGGTCGACTGCATGGTCAATCTGTCTGCAGAAATAGACTTCCGAAGACCAGAGTTGCCCAGAAACAATGTAGGTGAATTCATATTCGCCGAGTCTGATTGCAAAAGACTACTGCTGGGGGTTGTTGCGGCAGTATGGAATGTGCGAAATGAACTAAATGCATCTAGGGAGTGCTGTGTAGTCGAGGTTTCTTCTGGCTCGGTGTCGTTTCCGGAGTCGTAATCGGTTGGAGTGCTCGTGATGTCGATCGGCGGAAGAGCTACCGGAGCGGATAGCCTTTTGTGCCCCAAAGAAGTCTGTGAGCTAGGCGTAGGCGTGTGTACCCGAGCTGTATCTTCATCTAGGTTCTCTATAGGTACTATCTAGGTGTATATTTCAGATGAGATACTTGGTGGCAACAAAACTAGGCATACATACCTGGTTTTCATTACTCATTTCGTTCTCCAACATAGCTGACATTTGGGTAAAAACGCGTAGATAATTTTCTGAAAAATACGAGGAGCATGTCAGTTTTGTATTATTGAGTATTTTCAGCCTACTTGCCGTGTCAGACGCAGTGGACTAATAGTCCCACCACGCATTCCGTTGCTGTTGTGCAAGCAGTGTTTGACGAGAAGTCAACCATTCCGTCACGTGAGACCTCGAGTTACATCATTCGCGTCTAAACAGGGCGGCTCTTCCTACTGGTTATAAACCCATGATAATCAAGAGCTTGGCGCCTGATTTCAACAATAAAATAGTATCATTTCTCTTGAAATGGACAGGTATCGCAACCGAAGTTTCTCTGAGTCTGGTTTTGGTTCCCCCAACCCCGGAACACCGGTCGCATAGCCAGCCGCATCCTCTTTGCCCTCCAGGATTGAGAACTCCTAGTTCCCATAGTACATTTCGCCTGTATCGGCCGTAGCTCTCTCCCTCGAACCATCACAAGCCTAAATAGGTTCCACCGCTTCTGAATGTGATTGGGCTCGAGATAACGGTTGCACATGATAAGGCCATAGCCAGACATGTTCTATTCACGCATCACTCCCATATTACGTTTTTCATCTATCCATCTATGCTCCTCTACCCTGCGGTTCGCACCTCTGTTCCAGCAGAAGCATCACCCTCTCGCTCAATCGGGGTGTGCGCACTGTAAGCGAGACAATGCCTTGACAGCCCTATCATCATGACCTGCAGGTCGAGCCCGCTTCTGTGCCTACAGGGCAAGCTCCATCCTAATCGGCATTCTATATAAACACCTCGCTAGCTATCTCTGAACCGTCTGGCACTCCTCCTCGTTTTTGCGAGTATGAGCTCCTCCCCCCAATCGTCAGAGGCCAATGTCAAGTATGATGCAGAAAAGGCCCCAGGAGTGATTGAGAGTGTTCTTCCAGTAGACCACGATGCAGATGCTCAAAAACTCGTCGAGATGGGTAAGCACCCCTCCCCACTAGCTTACCATAGCCCTCTTGGCTCACGCTTCGGCTTTTACGAAGGCTATGAGCCGCAGCTGAGACGGAACTTTGGAATTTGGTCAGTCCTTGGTGTGGGATTCAGCGTCACCAATAGCTGGTGGGGGATCAGTGCTGGCCTTATAGCAGGCGTCAATAGCGGCGGCCCAGGTCAGTACAAGCGAGCAAATTGACGCATGGACTCAGCCATCTGATGACTCTTGATTACAGTTCTTGTCATCTATGGAATTATTCTGATCGCACTTGTGTCCACTGGTGTTGGAATCTCGCTCGCAGAGCTTGCCAGTGCGATGCCCAACTCGGGTGGGCAGTATTATTGGACGAGCCAGCTTGCTCCGCGTCGTTGGGCACCTCTGCTGTCTTTTTTGACTGGGGCAGTCGGGTGGGCCGGTGCGGTTTTCACCAGCGCAAGTGTATGCCTGAGCCTGGGAAGCTCTCTGGTAGGGATGTATGCTCTTGGCCACCCTGACTTGTAAGTCTAATGCACAGTACCTATCGCCGTGACCCGAGTTGACCGAGCTGACTGAGCTGATCTCCGTGACCAGGGTCATTCAGCCCTGGATGGTGTTTGTCACTTACCAGCTCGTCAACCTATTCGCATCCGTCCTCAATTGCTCTGGACGACTTTTGCCCAAAATATCGGCTGCTTCCTTGTGGACGTCATTGATCTCCTGCTTCGTCATTACGATTGCGGTCCCCGCTGCCAGCCAAACTAAGCAATCAGCCAAGTTCGTTTTTGCCACCTTTGTGAACGAGACAGGGTGGGAGAACAATGCGATTGCGTTTATTGTTGGCTTGATCAACCCCAACTGGTATGCCAAAAGGTTCATCTAGGTTATGACCGCATTTGATATAGATATATGTCCAGGTCGTTTGCCTGTCTGGACGTGGCGACGCATATGGCGGAAGAGATTCCTCATCCAGAACGCATAGTCCCAATTAGCATCCTCGCCACGGTTGGCATCGGACTTGCGTCTGCGCTCGGATACAGCATCGCCGTGTTCTTCAGCATGTCAGATTTAGCGGGGATCGTCGGAACTGAACTGGCGTACCGATTCTCGAATTGTACCATCAAGCCACTCGGAGCGTGGCAGGCGCGATTATCCTTCAAGTGCTGATCGTTTTGACGGGCTTGGGGTGCTTGACCGCTTGCCGTGAGTCGCTCCAGCATTGCATAGCGCGTGTTTGTCATGATTATTATGGCTAGATACCTGGCAGGCCCGTCTCGCTTGGTCTTTTGCTCGCGACCGTGGAATGCCCGGGTCGAGATATTGGTCGATTGTGCACCCCAAGCTCGGTGGGGGGGTTTTTTTTTTTTACTACATGCTCCATATGTCGCTCACCCATATCCATCCAGATGTTCCACTCAACGCGCATATAATGAGCTGCGCGTGGGTGGCGGTTCTTGGCTGTCTGTACATCGCCTCCACAACTGCATTCAATAGGCGAGCTTGCCACCATCGCTTCACTTACCCAATAGTGTACTCACTTGTGACATTTTTGACAGCATGGTAACGGGATGCTTGGTCTTCCTGTACATCTCGTACGCCATCCCTGTTTGCTGCCTGCTTGCTCGGGGCCGAAACAGTATCAAGCCGGGACCCTTCTGGCTCGGCAAACTCGGACTATTTTCGAATATTGTGCTTCTGTGCTGGACGACCTTTACACTAGTATTTTACGATTTCCCGTTTGTTATGCCGTTAAAGCGGGTGAGTTGACACCTTCTAGTCTTCTGCTAACGTTGACACATGTGAAGGCAACATGAATTATGTCTGTGCAGTCATTGGGATATATGGGATTTATCTGTTTGTATACTGGGTGGCACGGGTCGCTGGTTGTTCCAAGTCCACGAGAAAAATGCGGCTGCTGCTGAAGAGGGCAGCGGCTGAATACGGGCTAATTGCCTTTGTGTTTAATATAAATAGCAGATCCATCAAACCGTCGTTAGGCAGCTGTCAAGAAGCAATTCCGGGCTGTGAAACCAAGCCCGGTGGTGGGCAATTTAGTGACGTCACGACGGGGTGTGGTTTTCTCCCAGTCGTGCTCGAGGGGCGCGGTGGTGCTCGGCCAACCAGAGCCGACGAGCAGGGGCTGTTTTCCGTTGGCTGACCATTGTAGAACGGTGGCAGGCTGATTGGCTTCTTGCTTGTGTGTACGACAGGCTGACAGTAAATGCAATTGCCAGATGTGGAGCCTGGGCTTCTCGTGCGAAGCAGGACACAACCATGGAAAGGGAGCTTCGTTGGGGGCCGCGCATAGCATATAATCTTCTGGCGACCGAAGCGACTGTCTTGCGTTTGCTGTTTGTTTCAACACGCCGAGCCCAGACTGAGATATAAGAGCACCTACGTAGCAACCAGTCAGCCCAGCTCTTCTGCTAGTTCCTCCTCTTCCTCGAGCCCTCGGTCTCTTCTCCACTCGCCGCTCTCTAGTACACCCACGGTCCTTTTCGCGTCCAAAAAACTACACTACTACGCAATGAAGTCCCTCACTAGCGTTGTCGCCATTTCTGCAGCCTTTGCCAGCTTCGTGGCCGCTCAGCCTTCTGTCCAGACTCGCGCCAACTGCAAGCCGAACGAATTCTTCGTGAGTGTTTTCAGATGTGTTCCTTGTACTCGTAGCTTATAGCCGCGTAGTGGGGCGAGCGCAGCTGCTGCTTGGAAATCGGTGGCCCGCCAAGCCCACCTCCCCCTCCGTAAGTTGCTATCTCGCCCGATGCATTTCCTAGTACTGAAATGTGTTTTCAGCCGTGCTCGTGGCTGCCCCGGCAACGGCTGGTACTGGGACAACCGCCAGGGATGTTGCGTTCCTCGTCAACCCACCCCTCCCGAGCCTACTTGCGGGTACGGCTACACCTGGTATGTGTATGAACGATATTTCAATGTTCTTGTCGTCTTATTTGAAATATAGGTCTCATGGAACCTCGTGCTGTGAGCAGAATTACCATCCTACCACTAGCAGTGCCCCTCCCCGCCCCTCGCAGACTCCCCCAGGCTATGGGTAAGTGAAGTTGTACCTCTATCTAGAATATCTAGATTGATAGTTTTCTAGTGGCGGATACGGAAACGGTGGCGGCTAGTGAGTCTCTATCCCCTTACTTGGTTTCAGTTCGAATCTGACTTGAATAATTACTAGCGGAAACAACGGTGGCAGCTATGGCAATCACGATGGCAGCTACGGCAATGACGGCGGCAGCTACGGCAATGGCGGCAACTATGGCAATGGAGGTGGCAACTACGGAAATGGAGGTGGCAACTATGGAAATGGCGGAGGCTCTTACGGTCATGGTGGCTATAAGCACAAGCGTAACCAAGCCAAGCGCAATGATACTCTCTGCCCTTCGGGTTTCTCTGCCTGCCCAATCGATGGTGCGAAGGGCCTAACTAACTCATCTGAATACGAGTGGTAAGCAGAAAACCTTTCACGAGCGACACGGCTTCTTACTGTCATTCCATAGCCTTGATCCACTCGAGGAGTTGAGGGCATGCGGTGGCTGCCCCTCTCTCGGCCAAGGGCAAGACTGCACCAGAATCGACCACTCCCAAGGTGTCAGTTGTGTTTCTGGTACTTGCATGGGTAAGTGCGACCGCGTTCTGTATGCGGCTCGGTGATTGACTCGGTTTTATAGTCTCTTCGTGTGGCAAAGGCTATGCGCCTTCGTTTGACGGCAAGACTTGCATTCCCCTTTAAGCCTTGGACTCTTATCCAGATGGTGGCGTTGTACGATCAAATTTCTTTCGCAGCATACCTTTGGTCTATTTGACTCCTTATTTGGTTGCCTTTTGCCCACCACTTGCGTAGAGTGTTTGGACGCTGGTTTATATATGATATCCTTTTGGTTTCGAAGCGCCCCTAGAATTAATATATTGTTTCACGAGCAATGCAACGTTTATTGTCGAAAGAAATTTCCATAAGGTTCGGCCAAGTTATGGGGATGTGTCATTGATTATATGCGAACCTATGTGGAGGCTCACGTAAACGCTAAACGCTGATCCAGATTGCAGGATCCGTCATCCTGCTGACCACCACGGTTCACCGGGTTTCACTCAGCAGGTTGTCTCCTAATTTGTCTCCTGCAACTATCTATTTTGCCCCCCTGCCGACGTACCATCTCTGGGCACGATAAGCTTTAAACCTGTCCTCATTTGGCCCTGGTTATCTGAAATTGGCTATAGAATAATGATGCTCGACAGTTCGGATGAATTCGACTCTGCCAAAGTGATGTCCCCACCTGGGCCGCCACCAAGATTGAATCTGCTTGATATGCCTCTTGAGGTCTTGATAATAATTGTCTGCAAACTCTCCCCGGTTGCTCTTTCGCAATTCTCGCAGTCTTGTCGAGCGCTACACACTTGCGTCAATAGTCTCGGCGAATGGCTCTGGCAAGGGGCGTTTCTCAATCTGTGGGATAATCCAGAACATGCCGATGCGACCGTGATGGCAATTAGGACACCAGAGTTTTGCACTTCCTTTTCCGCCCCAGATGGTCAAGGGAAGCAACCTTGTTCAGCGGGCGGTGGTAATGGTAGCACGTTCCGATGGCGGGAAGAGGTCCAACGACGTACCGGGGCCGAGAGGTTCTTCAAGCGGCTTGGTCAGAGCTACGATGGAGCGAGTGCTAATATGTCTCTTCGCCGCTCCAATGCTCTTAATACCTTACTTTCCATGCTTGTCACAACACCCCCTGCCTCTTCCACCCTCCCTCGTACGCGCAACCTTGCATGGGTAGACAAGATTCTCTTACCCGACAAGTTTGCCCCCGAGTATTTTATCAGACACTTTTTCCATGACTCGGACATCCGCCAGCCGCTTACGACCGATCGGCAGCTCACAGCCAAGCTCCAGCTCCATTACATGACTCTCGCCGCTCGAACCAACATCTCGCCAGATAAACTGAAAATCGCGCGACTCAATGCCCGTGCATACGTCTACAACATCCACAATTATAAATTGGAAGGATGGTATGGACCGTTTACCGTTGACGAGACTGGGGTAATGCAACCCAACTGGATCCATCTCGCTGCTTGTCAGTTGGTCATATTATCCAATTTGCACCAGAGGCGGCAAATCGGACAGGTGTATCCCACACCTCCATTAGGCGCAGAGGCAGCATGGGGAGGTAGTGCCAAACCGGAGGCAACTGCTCGCAAGTTAATCCGTCCCGTGTGACCAAGGACGGAATAGTGGACTGGGCTGGTGTTGAGGGGATATGGAGGAGAATAGTCTGTTTCATGGACTATCGAGATTTCCATGGTATGTCTTTTTGGTTTGATTCGCGCGCGGAAACTTGACTGATGCGCCGTATAGAGTACAATGTGAGCGGATATTTGGTTACAGAGTTCCCCTACGCTAACAATGCTTTGGTAGTTCCACGGACAGCGGACATCAGGCGGACTAGATACCTCCGTATTGTAAGTCAAATTCCAAACATACGCTAATCTCATACCCATACTCTTATAGTAAGCATATGATGTTCAACGAGGCTACGAGGATCATTACCATGGTATTACGCATTACTCACTCCGTGCCAGGCAAAGCTCCATTCGAGCACCGCCCCCAACTCCACTTCCAAGGGGTCAGTGTTGCAAACGACACTATGATCAGTGGTGTGCATGGGTTTGTATGCATGACCCCTAGCGGGCATGTCCGGTGGCATTTAGTACGTTTCTTTTCAATACAGCATCGCAGTCCCAAACCTAATCTGTTCCTTAACTGGAGGTGACAAGATACGAGAACGATGATCGCTGGGTCACCGAAGCTGTCCAGGTATATTGTTCCCCCTATATTCAGCTTGTTCGTGCGGCGTGGCTGATTAGCCTCTGTGTGCGGACAGATAGGAGAGGCTGGCTCGGCGGCGGGTTTCATCGGAACCTGGACAGGCAACAACCACGAGCCCGACGACCCTGCTGGTCCAACGTGGTTGTGGAAGATCGCGGACGTCTCCGAGATCCCGAAGGAAGACACCCTGGGGTCCTTGAACCATAGTATGTTTGGGTTCGATGAAGACCAGGATGACGGGGACGACGAGGAGTATGACGAGGATATGGAGGATGGTGAGGATGAAGACGAGTATGACGAAGATGAGGACGAGGATGAGGATGGGTTTAACGAAACTGATTCTGAGGGCGACTTTGGGGAAATGCCTTCCTTGGCCCCCATCTCTAATCTCTATGACATAGATTGAGTTTTCATGAAACCTAATGTATATCCACCCTTTGTAAAGCATTGTATTTGTGCATCCAGGAGCATATATCAACATGTGTAAGTCAAGAGCATGGGCACTCCAAAGCAATTTCAAGTCTCGCCTTTAGTGGCATGACGCAGAATTCAATGACATCCATGAGGCACAGATCTCTGTCTTGCCTCGCAGGTATCGCACCCAATATTTGACGAGTTATCTGGAGCAGAAAGGCCAGTTGGGAGCTCAATGGCGATGTTCTGTGACGGTCATGTCAGTCGCACTGTCCTGATCAAGTCCAATAGGTTCAGCAACGTCGGAATAGGGAAGCAGGAGCGATATAAACTTCTGTGGATATGACACTTCCATCGCGTATCGCTGGAACGAGATTAATTGCCTTTGTTGCCAGCCAACTCCTGAGCTATTCTTGAGTGCCAAGGTACAAGTAGACTGCATAGGCGGAGCGTTTATGCGTGGCATTGCTGTCCGCACACCTCTACCGTGACCCTCACTGAACATGACTTCCTTCTGACGGTGGGTTGAACATGCTCTGAGAGGTTGTAAAAGGGATGTATGACTATTGTCCCACAACTCACACCAAACATTCTGCGACCAACCCAGCGCAAGCTGGGGAAGCAAGCTCGACTTTTATCCAAAAAAACAAAACAAAACAACAAAAAAACGAGTGGGCAGCAAGAATGGATTATCCGAACAAGATCGCTACAAGGCGTCGTATTAGCATATCCAAGAGCATACATGAAAGTCAATCGGAGAGTAAGCATGGGTATCTCAAGGAGGACTTTCAGGCTCCTGCCTTGACTGCCTCGAGTGCCTCGTTGAATGCCTTGAAGAGCGCTTCAGCCTCGTCATCAGTCTTGACTTTGACGCGATACAGCATAAGTTGGCCCTGGTCATCCGTGCCTGTAAAGCGCAAAACGCCCTTGCTCTCCTTGACAGGTTCCATTTGCTCAAACATACGGACGTTCTATAATTTCAATCAGCGGCTTTCCAGGTGGGCCTGACGGGAATAACCTACCACCACGACTCGCCCAGTTCCCTCCAATCGATGCAATATCCTCCGCTTCTTTGTCTCTCGGTCATACTTGATCTTAAAGCTGCCAATGCCCACGCCGACCCAAGCTTGCTTGTAATACCTCAACACGCGCGCTCGGGCTGCATACAACGTATCTCGTTCTCCTCTCCAGCGCCCTCAGCCTGCGACTTGTCCTCGTCTGGTTCGACGGCAGCCGCGGTTTCCCCGCCCTCCCCTTCGGCCTCCTTGGACTTCTCCTCATCCGACCCGCTCTCAGCCTTGGGCGTCTGAGCGGCCGAGCTCGCACCGCTTCCAGCCGGAGCAGCGACAGACCCGAACGGGAATCCGGCAGTCTCCTTCCTCGGCGGACTGTTCCCAAATGAGAACCCAACCAAACCTCCTGCAGGCTTGGGTGTGACCACGCCCTTTGGTGACCCTGCACCAAACGCAACGGCGTTCCAGGCGTAGAAAGCGGAGTCGAGAACGTGAATGGTTTCGTTGACGGAGCGGCTGACGAGCCGACTGTAACGGTGGTCGAGAGAGCGGAAGGGGCAGGCGTAGCGCTGTTGGACGTGCTGAAGCTGAACGGTTTAGCATCCGATTTAGCAAAAGGATTGGCAGAAGGGGCGGCAGAGCCAAACGAAAACGCCGGTTTGGGAGGGGAGGAGGGCGCCGCACCCTTTGTTGCGGAAAAGTCAAAGATACTTGTGGTTTTGGTTTCGGGCACAGGTGATGGTGTAGGCGTAGGCTCAGGCATAGTAGGCGCGCCGAATACAGGCGCAGGTTTTTTAGGGGAAGGAGGCATCGGAGGTGGGGTTGCAGCTGGGGTCACCAGCGCCGGGTCTGAAGGTCCAAAGGCTGGTTTGCCAGACGGGAGATTTAAACCAAAGGGAGAAGGCTTTGATGCGGATGTCGATGGAGGTTTCGAACCAAAGCTAAAGGGGGATGGTGCGGTATCTTTGGTAGTTGATGAGCCAAAGCTAAATGCCGGTTTGGTCTCTACTGGCTTGGGCTGTTCAGGCGCAGACACAACCGCGGGTTTGGGAGTAGGGGCCGAGGTCTTGGCCTTTTTGCTGTCCTCAAAATCCTTGACAATCTTGTCTCTATGTTCCTTGTACTGCCCAAAGAGTTCCCCAAGGTCGCAAAACATGTCCGCATCAATAGCCCGTTTCGTAGACTCTGTAAACGCATGATTGAGTCCACGCAACGAAGTCCAGTACGTCAATGCGGCCGTGGAGTCCGATACCGTGTCCTCCTTGGGCGCCTGAGCGGGTTCCGGAGTCGGTTGTGCGACAGCCGCAGGTTTTAGCGAGCCAAAACCGGTAAAGGAAGTGAACTTGGGAGGCTACCATAGGATAATACAGTGAGCGGGCACAAGGACTCGAGCAAAGTGCGAAAAATTCACCTCGGCAGGTTTTGTTTCTGCTGCAGAGTCTGCTTTGGGTGCCGGCAACGAGCCGAACCCTGTAAACCCAGCGAAGCGTGGAGGCTGCGTGTATGTGATGTGAACAACAGACATCCCAGGGATGTTCGGGTGACTTACCTCGGCCGGTTTGGGTGGGGCCGGGGGTGCAGTGGATGCTGCTGGCGCACCAAACCCGGCGAATCCTGAAAAGCGGGGTGCCTAGAACGGTGAATTAGCATGGGATGAAAAGTAGAGGGAGAACAGGCGCACGTCTGATTTTGTCTCCGAGGCAGGCGCCGCGGGAGTAGAGCCGAATCCTCCAAACGCTGGGAGCCGGGGACTAGGCGCGGCCTAGGAACGTGATAAGCAGGAGGAACCAGGATCGTTGTTTTGAGAGGCTCACCGAGGATGTATTGGAAGAGGCAGCAGAGGTAGAGAGTGGTGTTGCTCCTTTTCGTTTCGGGAGACCTTTCATTCTGTTTAAGAGAGGTGTAAGATGAAAACCTGGGATGAGCAAAATGCTATGACGTACGGTCGGTTTGCAAGTACAGCCGGGTCAGCCTTGACCATTCCCACTTGAACTTCCTGCTCAAAATATCAGACAAATTCTAGTATAAAAGTGTGTCATTTACCTCCTCGACGTCGCTGTTGTCATCGTCACGCGTAAGCTGATGGTCAGCGCCTCGTTTAGCCATGGTGGTAAGGTGCAGGAGATTCAACTTGCGCCACGCTTACCGCGCAGGACCTCGGATGGCTTAAGCGCCGACACGAACGACGAGACACGTCCCTCTAACGACTAGCTCTACACTAATTATCATGGTTTCTACTCGGCCGGCTCTGTTATCTCTTTCTCTGCTACTCTCGTGCCTGTTGCTGGTACCTTCTCCAGCGACAGCTATAAAATTTGCGGTTCCGGCGTCCAAGAGCCCGGTTCGAAAGTGCATCTGGAATGCAGCTCATGACGGCGCTCTGGTCGTGATCACCGCCAATTTGGGGCCGGGGGAAAACCAGCGAGTGGATATCGAGGTTGTGGATCGCTCCGAGCACCAGCACATGTATCTCAGCAAAAAGGCCATCAAGGCGGAGACGAGGCTGGCGATTACCGCACACGGGGAGGGAGACGTTGGTATTTGCTTCACAAACACATTGGAAGGAAGTGAGTGGGTCATTTGAGTAGTGTGATTTTCATTAAACGACGTGGCATAGGTGTTTCGTCCTCCGAGCCTTCACGGGTGGTCGACTTGGACGTCGATATTGGTGCGGATGCGGTGGATTACAAGTAAGGGCGTCCTTTTTTTTACGACACCGGTCTTGGCGCGCACTAACGTTACTCCAAGCGCTATCGCGAACCAAGAGTCCTTGTCTGGCTTGGAAACAGAGATGAGGAAACTGGAGGCTGTCGTGCAGGAGATCACGGATGAGTTTGGGCACCTCAAACGGCGGGAGGTGCGGATGACAGACACAAACGGTGGGCAGAGCATGTCCAGCAATGAGTAGCTGAGCACTAACTGCGGAACAGAGTCGACGCAGCGACGGGTGGTCAACTTTGCGTGGGTGACGATTCTGGCGCTGATTGCGCTTGGGGTATGGCAGGTTCTGCATCTGCGCAACTTTTTCAGGCGAAAGTACCTTATCGACTAGACATGTATTATAGTCTGTTGTTCTATACATTTGGTGGTGACGAATGGGGGAGTCTGCGGGCTTACGTGATCTGTCTAAGACCAATTGGAATCTCCGGCGCTATAGACCTTGTTGCCAGCCTGGTTGATGGTGCAGTTCTTGACCCGGACTCGACGCTGTGCCTCTTGAACTCGGTTGTCCTCCAACTCTCGACCGCCGCTGGCCGTCGTCGTCGTCGTCGTCGTTCGTTCTGCTCTCCCCGCCGCTCGCTATGGACTCCGCCTTGTACAACCCGTTCTCCAAACGCGCCTGCATCGACTGCCCCGACCCCGTCTGCAACTGCAAGGCCAACGAGTCCTGTCAGCGCGCGCTCCGGTACGCCGACGTCATTTCCCTCTTTTTGACGGGTTGCTGATGTCCCGCCAGCACCTGCGACCAGTGCGATGTGATCACCTGCATCCCCCTGCCAGGCTCGACCTCGGGCGGCGGGGTCAGCGGAGGAGCGGTGGCGGGTGCCGTCGTCGGTTGCCTCGCCGCTGCTGCGCTCTTGCTCGGTGGTCTCTGGTATCTGCGGCGCCAGCGTCGCATACGCCGCGCCCAGGCGTTCGCCGCGAGCTCCAAGCGCGCAACGATGGGCCCACGGCCCACTCCGGCGAGTATCTACGCGATGGAGCACAACCCGTTCGGTGCAGGCACCCCCGGCTCAGAAAAGCCCGCCACCCCCGGAACCATGTCTCCGCGCTCGCCGTCGCACCACACATCCGGCACGAGTCATGCTCTCCATGTCTACACAGACTCGGTCATTAACCTCGATCCTTTTGCAGACGCCAATTCCGTCCGTAGCGGCTCCTCATCGCATGTCATCCCCATCGCCTACGTGCCCCCCAGCTCGGCCAGCATGTCCCTCGCAGACGGCCACCGACAGTCCAGCGGTCTGTCGCTCGCCAGCTCTGCTCCTCTCCCGCCTTCTCGCCCCTTCCGCTCTCCAGAGCTCAATCTCAAGCTCGAACCTCCACAGTCGGCCGCGTCTCGTCTTACCACCGGCTCTTCAGATCTCCGCCCTCCTCGGTTTTCCAGCCCTTACGCTGCCAGCCAGCGCTCTGGCGCCTCGCGCGCATCGACTGTCTCTAGCGTCGGAAGCTTCATGTATAATGACACCCCTGTCGTCATCTCTCAGGCCCAGGGTGGTGTTCGTCAAGTGCTTGGCGTTGCCCGCCCAGAGGTGCTCCAAGTTCCGGCCGGCGGTTTGAGCTCGCCCTCGACACCTGGCTCGTCCGCCGGCGCAGATCTTATCCGTAGCTGGAGCACTCGAAGCAGAAAAGACACTGCTCCGCCGGTGCCCGAACTGCCGCCTGCACCCGAACGTTCGCCATTCTCGCCGGAGAGCGAGACCGGAAGCGACCCATTCGCAGACCGAGGCGAGCATACAGGGAACTTCAAGGGCTCGGTCCGGTCTCTCAATACCTTTGGACAACCTGCAATTCCCGGTGGTGCGAACCTGACCGCTAATAGATCACCTTCGCAGACCCCCAGGGCGGAGAAACGTTCCTGACCGAACCCGTTGGTTATGACAGTCGTCCGAGCAGCATCGGAACAGTCGTGGAATCCGCTGAACGAATTATGATTGCGGGCAAGGCATCGGCGAGCACCGAGGACCTCAGCGCCCGAATGGCTCCCCCACCCCCGCGTCCGGCATCCGGCGCATCGGTTGCCGATTCGATTCTGTCTAGTTTCCCCTTTGTCCCGCCCAGCCCTGTTGGCCAAGGACAATCACACCAATTCCGTCCCAGCTCACTCGCAATGAGCGAAGCCGATTCAGTCTCGGACCCCGCTCAGTCACACACTGCCCAACCACCCGCAGCATCTGTGCCCACATTGAGCGAACTTGCGAGGCAAGAGGAAGAAGCGCTTGAATTTGGCCAAGCCACACGTCTCCCGTCCCGACACACTCTCGGCCTGTCGACGTTTTCGAGTGCGTCGGGGATCTCATCGTCTGGGTTGGAGGCGTTTCCGTTTCATTTTGGGGTGGCGGGTCATGCGGCGCGCGATTCGATCGATACGAGCGTTGATGTACCTGTCGAGGGTGGGAGGCGAGCGCCCGTGCGCGCAAGTCTCGATACGCTTGCGTTGAGCCGGGATCTCGAGGCGTTCCCGTTGCCGAATGATATGTATCATGCTGGGAAACGGTAAAAACCAAGTTGGGGCGCGCTGGTTCGTGTGCTCGGCTCTCGTTGGCATACGAGTTTACAATTCGTTTATCTCTTGTTTGGGCTACGTTTGATATTGGATTGAATCAACTTTTGACCCCTATTCATCTCTCTCTGTTTGTGAGAATTTTTGTAGTATCTTTAGACCCCCTTTGTTACCTATTTCCCCTCATTTCACTCGTTTTCATTTTTCCTTAAACATTGTGTTACTAACTCGCTGACGGTCATTTTTCTTGTCGCTTTTCTTCATTCTTTTGTGTCAGTTGTTTGTCACATAGGATGAATTTACGGTGTGACGACGGGCACGAACGTATACCCTGCCTATGTTTGGATCTCCTGATCGAGTTGAAGCTCGTCGTCAAGCCGTTTCAAAAAAAAAAATCATTTGCTTTTCATACTTCCCAAACGAAGCAATATTGATATGGAGGAACCTTGAGTGTTACGAGCTTGACCACATTTTTATTATGTCAAGTGCGAAGTGCCAGGCCAGAGTCACCGACAACCCTTGGAAGAAACGAAATCAAATGGAGCCTCAGCCCGAAATTGCATTGTTCGCTATGCGGTTGCTATCCAAAATGTCTTGTATCCTCACAACCACAGTCAAAAGCTGTCTTGGTAGTTTCCCATTTCAATTAGCGCCCTCGCGCTAAGCCCGAAACTCACGTGATCCAGCGTGACCTTTGTGATACTCGTCTTGATCTCGACCCTCGCAATCACCATGGACGTCAAGATAGAACAGCTAGTTAACATGGTGGGCGCTCATCGCAATATACACACATATGAGTTACTCATGATGATGGCAGGGGGCGACACCTGCGCAGGCGCGGGCTGCGCTACGCAAGTTTAACGACGTCGAGACCGCTGCTGAGCAGATCCTCGACGGCCGTTTTGATCATGTCAAAGATGACGACGACGAGCCACCCAGAGACACTCGAGCGCCCGAAAAACGCATTACGGTGTGTGTCTTTTGCGTGTGTATTCTCACATTTTGGTTGACTCTTTGACTCGGGGTTAGACCCCTGAGGATGAAGATGGGGAATACGCAAAGGGCGGGAGCGACGAGGATGACGAGGATGATGACGATGATGCCAGCGCCGAAGATTTCGTGGATTATGATTCGGATTATGAAGCCAAAGCTGTTACAGGCAAAGAGGCGGGGATCCATGGGGACCCATATGCCGGTACGTTGCCCCACCACATTCCATTCCCTATCCTAGCTCCGTTCCCTTATTCGCTTTATTCATTCAAACTAGGGATCTTCTTCTCCAAGGATCGCAAGGAGGAGGTTATCGAAGTCGAGGAAGAGCCCGAGCTGGCGTTCATCCCTGGCAAGCCCGAGCCTATCCCACTCATGACACAGAGCGAGTGGATGAAGGGATGTCCCGAGGGTGGAGAGCAGGGATTCTTGTTTCAGCTGTACAACGGTCTGTCGACAGGTTCGTGTGCATGCCCGAATCAGTGTGGCGGCACGCGGAATCGCTCGAAACAAGACTTTTTCGCGATTCATGTGAGTTTTGTGTTATGAGTGTCCTGTCTGAGCTTGTAATTGATGCGTTCATTTAGAGCTCGTTCAAGGCGTACATTGACGCATTGCGGGAGATCATCCAGCACAAGTGTGTCAAGTGCGGACAGGTTTACTGCTTAGCATGTGGCGAAAGTGTCACCACATCGGCCCAAAAGGAACGCAACTTTCCAGGTGCGCCAGGTGCCGCACGTGCGCTGTTCCACTGCGCCAATATCCAAGGCGTCATCCTTGGAATCGGACTACACATGATTGAGCAGCTCTTCCAGGAGCAGCACAAGTCACCTGAGGAACTCGCCGTGGGCACCGAGGGTGGGTCCAAGAAGCGCAAGGTCTCACCTTCGACTGCTGCGATGGGACTAGCTAGTTCGGCTTACGATGATGATGATGAATACTTGTCCGGAGATTTGGTCAGGGGCAAAAAGGCCAAGGCGGGAACTGGGTACGCTGGACAGGGTAAAGAAGATGTGAGTTGGCCACTTTTGGATGATGCGAATCGAAACCCACAAATTGGATTCCCAGAATACGGGTCAAATAGAGGCTATGCAAAGCCAGAAGGTCCGGGACAACAAGATGGCTACACTCATGACCGAAGTGCGCGAGTTTTTGCCATCGCTCCAGCGCAAAGAGGGTGTCCAAACCTCAGATTATCTCGTTCATCCCAGCGCCCTTGCTCACCTTCGGCGACGATTTAATTGGATTGGTAGCACGCTGCTCAGGAACGACTCGCTTGCCGACATGTCTGATCGATCCGTCTTGTATTTTGAACTCTTCTCATGGCTCGAGGTGAGCCCACCCTATACACCCTATTTGGCTCGACTGAATAGGTCGTTCTAGACTATTTCTAACCATGAAGCGCTATCTTCCATGATGGCTATGCCAATTATGGTTGTTGCATCGATCAAGCCCAAGGCTCCCATCGCCGGATCTGGCTCCCGACCCGCCCAACGCGAGCGTATAATCCTTTACGAGGGCAGTTCTGGCCCGCGTGAGCTTCTCGAATCCATTGTTATTCAGGCGCAGGCGGCCATCAAAGGCCTGGAAGGAATGAAGCCAGCGGAGAATGAAGGGCACGGGGGTGAGATGACCGAAAGCGAGAAGCGAATGACTGCAAGCGAAAAGGGCAAACAGAAAGAGTTGGCTGATGCTGTCCCAGATGAGAACCTGAATTTGTTGCGTTTCTGGCAAGTCGAATTCGTCGTAACATCGTATTTTTTATTGACTTGAGCGACGTGCAGCGAGCGTATTTTGTCTGCTGCCGCTGGAATCGATCGTTCTCTGCGTGAGACAAAGGGCGAGGAGTTTGTTAAACGCTTGCACGCATCTCTGCCCAAAGCCGGATACGTTCTTCCTCCCTCTGACGACGTCCCCGCTTACGCCCGGCAAAACGCACGAAGAACTGTTCAGATATACGAGTCTTGGGCAAACAAAGTCCGCTTCGAATATTGTGATCTTTCTATTCCTCCACCTCCCCAAAAGGAAGCGGACAACGATGGGGCAGCCTCAACCCCCAGCTACAAATTCTACTTCAACAATGATGCTCGAATGCTTGCCAATGCTGATATTCCAAAGCGTAGTTTAGCCATCGCAAAGGAGGTATGTATACGAGTTGACCGGGGGTATCATATTACTGACACTCGGCTTGCAGCTTGCAGTTTTGACCACCAACTTGCCCGTTGCGTGGAACTCTTCCATATTTTTGCGAGTCGACGAAACAAGAGTAGACGTGATCAAGGCGCTGATCACCGGACCAGAGGGAACTCCGTGAGTGTTATAGACAAAAAGTCGCATTATTGTGGGTACTAGATTGCTCATCTAGCCGACGTTTTGATTAGGTACTACAACGGCTGGTAAGCGTCCTTGCTGCCCGAATTGAGGCGTTGGCAATGGCTAACCTAGAAGACGCAGCTTCCTCTTCGATATCTTCCTGGGGGCGAGCTACAACAATTCTCCGCCTAGTGTCAAATATATGACTGTGAGATAATTCAAGCTTTTCTTGGAAAACTCTAACAAGATCCTGCTCAGACAAATGGCGGACGATTCAGGTTTAATCCTAACCTGTATGCCGTAAGTATATCCAAAGATAATGCGTACCAAGCGTCTCTCATGACGAGCTAGGATGGTAAAGTTTGCCTTTCGCTGCTCGGCACATGGTCTGGCCCTGGATGGGTTTCTGGCAAATCTACTCTATTACAGGTGCGCACGTAATATGAGCATTAGAGTTATCTGAATTAATCTGTCGCGGGCACAGGTCTTGATTTCCATCCAGTCTATGATTCTGTGCGACGAGCCCTACTTGAACGAGCCAGGTTGGTCGAGTGGAGGTGGAACTCCAGCATCAAGAGCGTGTGCGTAATCTTTTAGTCCTCGTCCGTAGCTTTCCATTCAGACTTTCCACAGACTCTGCAAACGTAAGGAGGATGGTGGTACACACTGCAGTGGGTTCTATTCCGTACCAATTCCAGTGCTTCGAACTGACTCTGGCCGACAGATGCTAGGCAACCTCAAAGCCCCACCAGAACCGTTCGAGGACGTGATACAGACTCATTTCAGGCTCAAGGCGCGTTCGCTCTTCAAACAGCTTGACGAATGGCTTCAGCTTGACGATGGCCGAGCGCTCGACGGCCAGAACGGTGGTGGGGCGTTGAATTCGTCGGGCGGGGGCGCTGGGCAGGCATTGCGCAAAGACGTCAACGAGCTGAAAAGAATGTTACTGAAGCTGGATCCGACTGCAGGGGATGACAGTTCGATGGACACGGACTGAAAACCGGACTGAAAGAGCGAAAGGTTGTTTGACATTACTTTTCTTTATTGCGTGTGATGAGAATGTTGTATATATATGCGCTATGAGTCGATTGCCTTTGTCTTTGGAGTATGGTGGGATTCGTTCTTTTCAGGTTTTCTTTTTGGCTTGGTTGTCTGTAGGCAGGCAACAATCCCACTATTTTTCATAGCAAGTCTCGTCTCATATTTCGATCCGCTGTTCAGCAAGTCACAGGACACAGGTCACGGTCTTCACTAAGCCACAGGTATCAATTCAAGAACAACCCACATGCTTTAGCGGAACATGTCATGGAAATCACGCAAGAATGTCAAAATGTGTGTAAACATGGTATGGCCGTCAAATGCGTGAGCCGCCAAGGAAAGAGAACCATGCGCTACACTACATCTATCATTATCCGCAGCAAAGAATCATCACACGAGGAGCGCTCCACCATAAGCAGCAAGCACACCAAAAACACCTGCTGAGAAACCCACGAGGGGCTTGGCCGCAGCGTTCGGTGCGGCAGAGGTTGTGGCAGAGGCGGCTGCACTGCTGGCGCCAGATGCGATAGAGCTCGTGAGGTTCGGGAGAGACGTTGTGGGCGAGGGAGTGGTAGCCGGAGATGACGGTGCAGTGGCGGTACCAGAGCTTGGAGGTGGTCTGTCAGTGGAAGCGTCACTGATAATTCGCCGGCTAAATGCATGCTTGAGAGAGAGAAGGGTAACACGCATGGTAAAGGGCTCACGAGGTTGTAAAGGATGTGGGTAGGACCTGGGAGCCTCCAATTCGCGTAGAAGTGCGCGTTGGCTCGGACACCGGCGGAGGGGTAGACAGCAGAGACGAAGGAATAATAGACGTGATGGGCAGGATCGTAAAGATGCCAGAAGACGAAGTGTCTTGGGCACTGGAAAATGCGGCGAGGCTTGCGCCAAGCGTGAAGAGGGTCGTAGCAAGTCTCATAGCGGATGGCCTTGTGATCGTCAAGAGCAGGACGCGACTGCTGGGTCTAAATAAACACACAAGGTGGCTGTGCCTATATCATCCATCAGGCTCAGCCCACACCAAACAAATTCAACAATCTTAGGACTTGATACTCACATACATGTATGACACATTCGAGCCAGTTTTTTCGATTCGAAGCTCGTGCGCTCCAAACCCCAAGATAGCTTAGCATGCAAAGTCTGAGACTACCCGCCACAATCCATCCAGAGCTTCAACTAATCTTGCCGCATTTTCTCATACGCACTATGGCTACAACAGGTCATTACATGCCATAGCTCAATAGACAAACTTGAAATTAAAATACTGAGCCCTCGGCTACGACTTGGATAGGGATTGTTGCGCCTCTGATGGACAACAGGATCAATATTGGACCAAACTAGTCAATTTAAATACCAGCCCACCTGCATTTTGCTCAGCAAACCTTGCACCTACTCGTTCAGAGTGCTTCATAAACTTTTCGACGCAGTTTTGGAGGCAAGTGTCCTGGAACCGAGCCTTGTCAATCCAGCAACACCTTTCGAGAAAATGGGGTCTATGGTACCTCTTTGGTCCCTAGAGATTTGCTTGTAAAGTCGTTGACACACGAATTGAAGCACCTCTCAACCAGACCAGAGTATAGCCTCAAGAAATCTTGCATCTAACCAAGTACTCGTCCTGATCAAAATACCAGAGGGAATAACTACCGCACCAACCTGCTTCTTCTCTATTACTTTTGTCATATGTGCCTGTTCGGCAGCATTAAAGTTTGAAAAGTCCATGATGCAGGTAGTACAAGCCTGTGGTCGAGGCGGGAACAAATACCAAAATGATGAAGCGCCAAAGTCATGTGTTGATCGAGTAATAGATTTGGATCTGTTGACCTATGGGGATTAGCTCGAGTCTTCCACCATACCTGTTTTTATCATGGCCGGGAATGCAATTGATGTCAAGGAGCTAACATACTCGCACAAATCAAACACAGGCAGCTCTATCCCAGCTTTGGATAATCTCTCACTGAATCTCCCAAAGGGGTCACGAACGTTACTCATTGGTGCAAACGGCGGTAAGTGGTCACCGACACCTCTATTTCAGATAAGTTAATCGACCACCATTACCGGAACGCAGCGGGAAAATCAACATTGCTCCAAATTCTAGCTGGAAAACGGCTTGTGAGTGGGAAGGATGTCCAAATTTTTGGACGTGATGTATTTCGCGATTCCCCTCCAGTAAGTCGACATTGGGTAATGCAGTCTTCATGCGTCCTGAATTCGATGTATCGAGGGTGTAACATTCCTGGGCACCGAATGGGCGATGAACCCAGTCGTTCGTTCAGACATTGTTGTTTCTCATTTCTTAGACAGCGTTGGAGGTTACAGGTACGAACCGTTGCTTTTCACCACCGATGTTCCTGGCTCTGACGTAACCCTACAGACACAAGGAACGACGGGATCGGTTACTAGACATCTTGGACGTGGACTTGGACTGGTTAGTCTTTCGATCGTTTAAAACTTAAGCGAGGATACCTAAATGTGATCCGACAGGCATATGCATGCGATTTCCGATGGAGAACGGCGACGTGTTCAGTTGGTCATGGGACTCATGGCCGAGTGGGACCTCTTGTTACTTGACGAAGTGAGCCACGGCTGTTTGAACCAATGACCTGTCCTGACGAGTGCCAGGTTACTGTGGATCTGGACGTGCTTGTCCGCGACGATCTGCTAACGTTTTTGAAGGAGGAGAGTGAAACTAGGGGGGCTACCATTCTATGTATGCGTCTTCAACTGGACTTTTGCGTGCTCTGACTCTATCGATACTGCCAGACGCAACTCATATATTCGACGGGCTCAATAATTTCCCAACGCATGTAGCCCATATGCGCTTTGGTTCCTTTGTTGTCGAGCCCGTGGGGTGGTCCAATAATTATACACAAGCGGGAACCCCGAGCTCATCGTCCGGATCCACGCTACACTCTCTTGCTTTACAGTGGCTAAAAGAAGATCGCACATACCGCCAGCAAGAGGAAGAGGCGGGTCGGTTTAGGAAGACGCGAGGAGCCAAGGCCGACACTGGTGTGCCTACAGACTCTGAAGTGTTCTACAAGAAGTGAGTTTAGCCTTTTACCTCCCAAAGCATTCTAACGCAACCCGTTCTATAGATACGACTATAGTCATTAACCACCTTGGATTTTTTATGGATGCGCTCAACTCGCTTCCCTGACGATCTATGATCATATTATTTTGTAACTTTAAGCACATCATGTTCTTGCAGTACACTCAACTGTACAATATTACTTTCAATGAATATTTCAACCTTGCAATATATAGATACATGGTGTATGCATATGGGATAAATAAAGGGACTCAAACTTCGGGCACCCCGACCAAGGGAATCACGATAGACTCTAGATGGGGATCTGAGAGTAGTACTTCTTCGTCCTATAAACAATCGATAAACGAGGTGGGCGATTGGACGATAGCCGGGACTCACATTTGGCACGCGGTGGAAGTGTTTAGATAACTTCTCGATTACAAGGTTATACGGCAAATGCTGGGTCAATTTCCTTTACACCAATTAGCACGGGAGCAAGCAGCAGCTTTGGACTATTCACCTTCTCTGCTTGACATTGAGTGAATGCCTTGCATCCAATGCCGAATCCAATACGTTTGATGAATGTGCACCTTCGCTGAGGGCCAAGCGGATGCTGTATTCTTTGTCGGTTCGTCCACCGCGTCCACCCATCCGCTCGTAAAGCTCAAATCTATATAAATTATCTGACTTTCAGTTATTCGGAAGATTCCGCGGCCCGGCTCACGTTATATGGGACTGCGGAAAAGGCTTATTAGAGTCATTCGTAGCGCATGAGTAATTAACATACGGCGTAATCCAGCTCCGGAATCCTGGGGTTAGCGATGGGCAGCCCACTTTGCAACACCAGGTTCACAAGTGTATGGATATGGCTTTCCTTAGTGAAGTAGAGCGTTAACGAGCATTCGCCAGTATTTCGCGCCTCCTCAAGGTCATGGACAACATTCCGAAGAAGAGGTAGCGAAGTCAAAACACCAATCTCTTCCCTGAAAGGCCAGATAATGTAAGGGTAGGCAATTACGGGTACATGTCAGATACTCACTTTTCGACAGGCTCAATACCATATTCTTGAGGCGCGACAAGATCAAACAACGCCTTTGCTCGACCATAAAGTTCGTGCAAAGTGCGATTCTTCGGGGCTCCCAGCTCAGCACCATTGCCGCCACTTTCGTCGAATATCGCGAAAAGGAATGTACGGTGATGGAGGGCACAGTACCTAAAACACTTTATCCATCGTATGCTAAGTGAGTACAGGCCATGTGCTTACTTGAGAGTATCATAAAGCTCTGAAACCCGGGATGGATCAAACTTTTCTTGCTTCACATTGCAGAAATCTGAAAGTCCAATGTAAGCGAGCAATTGTAGTCAAGGTGCACCAACATACCCTCGAATAGCTTCTCCCACCTCTCTCGGAAGAGCCATGGTTCATCACCACAACACCTATATAGAATAATGAACATCAGAGCACAACGCACTTCGGCGCATATACCTACCATCTCTGCTGGATCTTTTCTACATCCATCGTTTCGAAATTCGTACGCATGACTTCTCGGAATTTCGTCAATATCTCGATGACCTCACGAACGACTTCAACTGGCTCCTTTTTCATCCCCTTAGGCCATGTCAGTTCAGGCCTGCGCTCGCTCTCCCCTGGTCGTAGCAAGAACTTCAACCGTTTCTTTACATCGTCCATCAGATCCTTAGCCGCGTTAGAATCGTCTAGGAGATCTTTTCGAATAATGAGCTGGTAGGTGGGGACTTTGACAGAAGCAATTGAGCCGCTATCCGAGGCATGCGAAGATTTGGTTGGAGTGAGCGCTGTGGTAATCGTAGAAGGCGTGCCCGTAGCAGTGGAAAGACTGCTGCTGGTCGTCGATGCATTAGCAGCAGAGCTATTATCAAGTAACGCTGCAGCAAAGATTTCCGCCGATGCTGTTACTCGTCTCTCTGACGACGTAAAAATCTAATATTCAATTAGTCGCTGTGTGACGCCATTACATCAAATGGATTTACCTTCACGTTGCTCAATACATCCTTGTCTAGTTCGAATAATTAGAAATGGGGTTTGACAAAACAGTGTATCATACTCATGATTGTGATATCTTTCTTCATGCTCTCGCCTTCCAGAAACGATTAGCGCATCGCTGTACTGCAATATGAACGCAACTCACCAAGGTCACGGGATTGATAGCGCGCCGCATGCGTGAACTTTCAACTCGTATGAGCACAGTGAATGAATCAGCTCGAGTGTGTCACCCACCTCACCGCCCCACTTGAACACGAGCTGCAACTTCTCCAGCTTCCTCGGACCAGCTACCCTTCCCTTGGTGAACCCAGGCTTGAGTTGCGCCTTTGTGCCAGGCAAGTCTATCTTGCTGAACAGGGCGTTGTTCAACTGTGTTAGTTTGGTCAGATCGTCTCCGCTTGCGCCCAGTTCTCGGGCCTGTTCGACAGCCTCCGAGATCTTGCGAAGCTGAGTAGACTCTCGGAGAATAATTTCCTCTCGTTCTCCATTGAGTAAGTCCACGAAAGGCTTGGTCCAAGACTCAGATACTGGGAAATTGAATTTGAGCTTTTGCTTGGGCGTGCGATCGGCATGCCGGAAGACTAGACCGCCGGCCCCGTAAGCACCACATATTACTAGTCGCGTGGGACATACCAGTCACGTTAGCCTTTAGTGTCCATGAGGGCCCGTCGTCCAGGATATCACTGGCTCCAGGTGCCCGGCCAGGCTTAACGCTGTACTTGAAGCATACATCCGCTAGGATCTCCGCCGCTTTGTCTGGCAGTAAGATCCCGTCAGTATACAATGGCCAATGGTGTAAATAAATGGCCGCCACCATAATAAGTTTCATTTCCCTTGACGAAGCTCCAGCCGTTGACGTCTATCACCATACTCCGAGCGCCATTATCGCACCTTAGTACGTCAAACCCGCACACACGCTGCCCGAATGCTTCGCAGATCTTGCTAGCCCACGAGCGCTCCTCGTCACTCAGGTGCGTGATAAACCTAAAAGTCAACAGAATTAGCTTGTGACAGAATGAAATATGATCGAATCTGACCTGATTTCTTTGCCTTCCGTGTTGCGTCGGACCACGCCGTCTACGACAGGTGATTTACGTGTTTCTGCGTGTGTGTATGTTGGGCCAACTGTATACACTTTGATGTCCTCAGCTACAGGGCGATTTAATGGATGATCTCAAAGGTTAGCAGCGGTAACATACCATTGTCTACATCAACAAATTCTTCGTAAATGTACGACCCCTCCGTTCGGGCGGCGGAGAGCGTTGGATCCAGTTCGCTGGATTTGTTTCCAACCTACGCGCGCTATTAGAAGCAGATTGTCCCTTGTATTAGATGCGCCCACCTTTCTAAACAGCCTTCTTCCATGACCTCCCTTGAAATAGATATAAACATTGTGGTCCTCGCCGTCTACGGGTTTCTCGACAAATGGTTTCTCCATCACTTCGCCATTGACGATAATCGCCTCGCCGTCCTCCCGCATGCGCACATTCGCCATTGGCTCCTCTAGCTGCAGCTTTAGGCCCGTGTGGCTTTCCACTAGCTCCAACAGTTCGGCATCAAGCTTCGGCCCGCCGTCGCGCGAAGCGACCAGCCTCCTCGGCATAGGGATTTTGAAGTGGTCTAGTATCTTGTTCACAACACGGCGATCCCAGAGAAGGGCCTGAGCTTGCAAGTCGTTGATGCATACGGGGTTGCGCAGCTTGACATACTGAACCGCTTTGAATAGAGGAAAGTCGGTGCTGAAGAAGCTTATCAGGATATCACATCTTGGCCAATTCTCGACATCTGTGTTGGCACCCAAGTCAGTATAGAGATCTTTGATAACTGGGAGGTCACGCGATAGAATTGACCTTCGCCCAAGATAACTTGCTCCCCAAAGAGTTTAACCTCGATGCACCCCCTGCCCCTTTCGACGAGTCGTGTGATGATCTCTCGCATGGGCTTTGATCGCGCCTTGACATCCATGGCGCAGACGCCGACCACGACGACGGTCGACATCGGAAAGCCGTCCGAGGGTGTGGGGGAGGGAGAATGGGACCTGATCCCCAGGCTCGAAGGCGCTCGGCTTCGGTCCGTTGCCGTTGCCAGGAGCGGGTTGGGTAAGGATCGTTGGAAGTTGGACATGTCCGATGGAGTGGTGGGAGAGTAGGCAATATTCGGCAATACAACGTTTGGGATGTGGCTGTGCTCCTCATTTTTCAGCCGATGTCCAATTAGGGAACGATTCAGATTATGAACATCAAAGCCTAATACAAAAACGAATACCTCGGAGCTCAAGCCGAGACTGTGTTAGCACACTTCTCCCCATTGCTAATCGCCCTCAGATTCTCCACCGTGGTCCTCGCGATGGCAGAAAGCGCCTGAAACGACTATTTAGGACACCAATACGAACGACCCATTCAGCCGCTTACCTCGCGAGTCAAGAATGCCTGGTGACCAGAAATAAATACGTTATGGAATGATACAAGTCGAGACAGCTGATCATCTTGTATGATCTATGTTGCGCAACGCGTCAACTAAGATGGGTCAGTCCGCGAATGTGTGTGCTCATACCTTGTTTGACGAGTCACGGAAGAAATAGTGAGATTCACGCTCGTACACATCCATCCCCACAGCACCAATATGCCCAGACTTGAGGCCATGGATAAGGTCTGCCGTGTTGATCAGCGCCCCTCGGCTAGTGTTGACAATTACAAGGCCTAGGTTTGCAGACGGATTAATATCTAGCTGATGGAAGTATAAGGTAATACTTCGCAGTACCTGGTTTAGTCGTCTTGAGAACTTCTTCATTGATGATATACTTGGTTTCAGGTGTCAGTGGACAGTGTAGCGAAATAATGTCTGAGGTCTTGAATAGCTCGTCCAGCGGGACGTATTTAATCCCATGCTCTGCTGCCACTTTCTCGTTGGGATAAAGATCGTAGGCGACGACACTGGCGCCGAAGCCCTGGGAGAGGATGCGAGCTGTGCAAAGACCTGCAGCGCAAGATTCTAAACGGGCCGATTTGTAGTGAAACATGAGCTCTAGACTTACCTATCTTTCCGGTCCCAATGATGCCGACTATCTTTCCTCGAATATTAAAACCCATGAGTCCGTCGAGCAGGAAATTCCCTTCTCGAACGCGGTTAAATGCCTTATGACTATAGACTTGTTGTTAGTATGGCGAACACAAACACCATACAAAAAAACTATGCTTACTATTTGCGGACGATTGTCAATAGCATGCCCACTGCAAACTCGGCCACTATGTAGTCTATGAGCCACAAGCAAGGTTCTAATGGCACGAAATCTATACACACCTGCTTCGGGGGAATAAGCAGGTACCGTTACCACGGATATTCCAAGTTCTTTCGCAACTCCCAAATCGACCTGTGGTCATATATGGTTGAGTTAATTATACAACCACAATGATGGCGGCTAACGTTGTTGTACCCGGCGCATCTGGCAAGATACTCGTCAGTTACGATAATTTGTCTCACAATGTGCTAATTAGCAGCTTACCGCATAGCAATGTATTTAACTCCTTGGTCGTGAAGTACTTTCAGGGTGTCGGAACAAGCATCGTCATTGACGAATAAACAAACTGCCTCATGTCCTAGACATTCATGTCATCAGATGGAACCTCTAAAGCAATGTCTGAGAGAACCCACCATCGGAAAGCTTGGCGGTTACAGCATTGAGCTGAGGCTCCAGGTAGGTGAACTCTAGGCCTGCTGCGTCGATGTGATCTTGTTCTCCCTGGAAGGACTTCCTGTCGTACTGAACCTCGATATTAATATATGTGAGGATCATGCTGAATGTAGACACCTACTCTCTTGGTGTTGTAGACCGCGACTTTCATTGCGATGTAGGATCGGTGAGTGGCCAGTGAGTGGTTGGCGAGTAAGGATTTTGTTGCGAGTCAAGTCCTTTTATAAGACAGGAGGTGGTTCTTATCTGTGAGGATCGGGAGCGCTCGGTGGGTTCCGGCGGTATGTCAGGTGGCCTTGCCAAGCCTGGCTGCGCGAGTGAGCTGAGCGCTGTGGCCGTAGGGGGGCGGCGAGCAAACATGGCTAGCGGGCGTGCAAATCGAGAGCGGGTTTTGAGGGGGGAAGGACGCATGGGAACCTGGCTGTATGCATCTGTCGGGCTGTCGTTTCTGCACGCAGATGCGGACTCATTCGATGTAGCATTCGTCGCAACACAATGAACGTACGAGACCACGTGGGATTTTGACACCGAACAGCGCTGGGTGGCTCGACATGTTTGAGTGCAGGAGGGCTGGGAAGCCAGGCCGAGCACCAGGCGAAGTTGATAAATGAGCTCAGGTTATCTAATGTCACGAGTTCACGTGATCGTCCGATTAATTCGCGCCCCCTATCCTCGAATCAACCGTCATATGGACCGTTCAAACAGCACCGCATCGACGTCCTCAAGGGCTTCGTCATTGTCGCGTGCATCATCTCAGACATCGACGGCAGGTCTTACAGCATACCAAGCCCGTTTACTCGAGGGCAATCCGGTCAGTCGTGTAGGATCTCAGAATAGGGGTATATTTGCTGCGTCAACTACGGGCCCGGCAGCTGCCCGAAGATGGGCGCCTTCGCATAGAGTGAGTGCAAGCGTCGATCGCGCGCGTGGAAGATGGGAGTCTCGTGGTGGAGAACAGTCTGGAGACGACTCGCCGCCCTTGCAATCCCCTACTCGGCCAACGTCTTCCACAGTAGATGATATGCTCCGTCGTCATGCCGGTAATCGCACTACTTCTCCTGAACCTCCGCGTGCGCCTTCACAAACAATCGTAGATCCTGTGCCCTCGGCCCCAAATGACGCCACCCCACGACCCCCCTCTAGGACGGTAGAGGACATTTTATCTCGGCACGGGTTGATCAAAGACGATACCGGATCCTCCAACGCATCCGCTCGCTCAATTCGTAGTTTTGAGCCTCCCCCAAGTGCTGTTGCGCCCAGCAACGCTGCTTCACACGCTGCCTCGATCATCGCCAAATCGCGTTCTACACCGCCGTTTCTTAAGCGACGTACCCTTCCCGATCCTATTCCTGTCTCATCATATCTTCCCGAGGAAATTTCTACACCATCGCCACCGCTTCCTACTTCCCCAACGCATTCTCCCTCCCCAGCACCTTCATCACCCTCAAGGGCATATCAACTGAGAAACGTTGAACAATCTCAATCGGCAACTCTGGGAAGGGCTTTCAAGAGTTCCACGATCAGCAATCTCTCCAACGAAGGCCAGCCTTTTGAATCGACCAGCCTAGGACGGCGCTTTGGGGCACATGCACTGCCGAGCCATGTTCCTGCATCTACACCACCACGGCAACCCCCTCCTCCCTCTACCACTGACGACGTTTTCACCGCTTCCCGATCTGACGGACTTCCCGCTGATAGAGCTCAAACTCTTGGGAGTAGGCGGGGCCGATCTCAGTCCGTAGATGTACTTGCACAAGCAGAAGCAGCGAAGAATAACTACACACCAGAGCCTAATACCCCCTCATGGATTCATTCACGCGGGAGTCTGAGACGAACCGGAGGTGCGGGTGCGGGTCCTGCTTCTCCGACAAAGGCTCCGATCCCGCTTTCGCCGGTCAAAGCAACTGTCCCGCGCTCTCCTTCCAAACCCGAGGCTTTCGCCGTCCCATCCTCTCCGACGAAGCAAACTATAGTTATTCCGCCTTCGCCAACCAAACACACATTTGCGCCTCCTCCCGAAGAAGGTGATCATTCGGGCAGATTGCGAGCCAAGGAGTTTGGCGTGAGTGAGAGCAACGGCACTTCGACAGGCTCGGCTACTCTGAAGCGAAACAAGTATGGCCCAGCACTTAGCGCAGGACGAAGGCTCGGTCGTCACCTACCCCGGATCGCGAGCGGAGATGCTGGTGACGATTGGGACGACAAGCCCTCGGCGGAAGAGCTAGCTCGAGAAAAGCGCGAGCGAGAACGGGAAGAGCGGCGCAAGGAGCTAGAAGAAAAGAGGGAAAAGGATCGAGAGGCTCGACAACGGCGACGTACTCTCCAGGGTCTGGATACGGAGGACGATCTTGCATTTGCTATGCCTCCGCCGCTTTCTGCATCTGCCGCCCTTCCACCACCGAGTGCAGCGCCTGTGGGTGCCGAGGACGTTGCTGGGATCCCCGGACGATTGCGCTTCACTCGTGATGCTACGCCCTTGCCCAGTTCTCGTTTGGGCTCTCGTTTGGGCGGCAACTGGGCGGATATGCAACGAAAACATTTGCAGGCATACGAGTACTTGTGTCACGTCGGTGAAGCACAGCAGTGGATCGAAGGGTGCTTGGGATACGAACTTGGGTACGGCGTTGTGGAGATGGACGAGGAATTGCGAAACGGAGTCGCTCTCGCTAAATTGGCAAGGATCATTGGGGAAGGGGGTGAAGGGGAAGTTGTTCGGAAGATCTTCGAGGTGGGTAAGGTCGAGTCATACACGAACGGTATACTGAACCGGTTTTTATGATAGCATCCCAAGCTACAATACAGGCATACAGATAACATTAATTACTTTTTATTGTTTGTCAGGCACGTTGGTCTACCCGAGGTAAGCGAGTACAGTAAACGTCCAGACCGTTTAGTCACAGCTGGCCCTAGAGCTTCGTGTTCGATACCATTGATTTGTATGAGAAGAAGAATATTCCCAAGGTGATATACTGCATTCATGCGCTCAGGTACGAAACATGTATATCATTGGTAGGTCGTCACAGGTGCTGATCTGTATTCAAGTCATTTGCTGTCTCGTCGTGGTATGGCCCAGCGCATCGGCAACTTGCTGGGTCAACTCGAGTTCTCAGAAGACCAACTCGCGCAGACACAGAAAGGGCTGACGGCTGCCGGTGTTAGCATGCCGAACTTTAAATCGGTCGGGAATGAGCTCGCAAAGGAGATCAATGAGGAACCAGAAGTTGAAATCGAGACGGAGGACGAGCGTAAGCCTATTGAGGTTGTTAGGCTTGATGTCAAACTAATTTCAATCAACAGGCCGGGATCGACTTTTGCTCGAGAACGAGGACTCAATCATTGCTTTGCAGGCCCAGTGTCGTGGCTTCTTGGTTAGAAGACTACAGGCCATGCGCAAAGCCCACCTTCGATTGGCGGAACGATACCTGATGAAACTCCAGGCTCGTGGACGTGGATTCCTCCAGCGACAAAAGATGTCCGAGGCTCGCAAGGAACGCACCGATTTAGACCCGTGGGTTCGTGCACTCCAAGCTGCTGCTCGTGGACTCCTGGCTCGTCGTCTCCTGCACTCCCGCGTGACAAAGGTTCGGTCTGCCTCGCGGTTCGTTGTCCAAGTCCAAGCCCAGGCTCGCGGTGTTCTCGAGCGCCGGAGGTACTTGCGGCTGAAATCTGCCCTGCGTTCAACCAAGGTCTCCTTTGTTGGCCTTCAAGCGTATGCACGAGCCAAACTTGCGCGCCGCACTCACAATGAGGCTGTGAAGTCTTTGCATGAACCCATTGTTATGCACGGTGTGGTCGGACTGCAGGCGACATGCCGTGGTGTATTGATGCGCATGCGAGTCGCCCGTGATCTCTACAACTATGCTTTGTTGGAACCCTGCTTCATTGCTCTCCAGGCTCAGGTTCGGGGTGTGTTAGTTCGGAGACGTATTGGACGGCAGTTGAAGAAACTTGATGACGCAACGGATGTGGTTGTATGCATTCAAGCAGCTTGTCGTGCATTTTTGGCTCGTCAAGAGCTTCTAGGGCTCATTCGTGGGTTACGTCGGGCTGCACCCCTCGTCGTGGGCCTGCAAGCACGAGCCCGCGCTATTCTGGCCCGACGAAGACATCAAGCGATGACTAAGGCTCTTGGAGAAGTCAAAGTTGTCGCTGCTGTTGGAGGACTCCAGACCATAGCACGAGCCGCCCTCGCAAGGCGCAAGCATCGCGAGCAACGGAAAGAACTTGATTTCTGCGAGCCAGATGTGACGGGTTTGCAGGCTGCTGCACGAGGTGCGCTCGTGCGAAACTTCTTCTGGGCCTGGAGAGATTACTTGCATGGAAGTCACACGGAGGCGATCTACTTGCAATCCTTGCTGCGTGGTGTCCTCCAGAGGCGCAAATTCCAACAGAGGATGAAGTACTTCCGGGAGAACTTGGACAAGGTGGTCAAGATTCAATCGCTCTTCCGAGCCAAAGAACAACGAGAGCAATATCGACAACTTACCATGGGCAAAAACGTTAATGTTGGCACGATCAAGAACTTTGTGCATCTGCTGGACGATTCGGAAGCAGATTTCGAGGACGAGATCAGAGTCGAATGGATGCGCAAACAGGTTGTGGAAGGAATCCGCGAGAACCAGTCGCTTGAGACAGAAGTGAACGAGCTGGACGTTAAGATCGCGCTGGTGGTACAGAATGTTAAGAGCTTCGAGGAGCTAGTCAAAGCCAGGCGTAGGATTGGTATTGACTCGGCCGCGGCTCACGCATCGAGAGCCTCCGTTCTTGCTGCTCACGGCGACCCTTTCGCAGCCCCGAACGCACTGGATCAGCAAACTATGCGTCGTCTTGAACTGTACCAGCAACTGTTCTATCTGCTTCAGACTCGCGGGGAGTATCTGGCTCGGCTATTCTTCACCCTTTCGAGGAGCAAAGTTCCCGAGAAGAACAAGCGTACTGTTGAGCGAGTTGTGCTGACCCTATTTGGATACGGGCAAGCATTGAGAGAGGATTACTTGCTGTTGAAGTTGTTTCAGGCATGTAGAGCTATCTGCTGCGATTGAGAGAGATAACATTAATGTGGATTTAGATGTCGATCATGGAAGAGGTTCAGCCAGCAGAGAATGTCCAAGATATTATTCTCGGACACCCGATGTACCTTTCGATTGCGGTTCATTATATCAAGCCCAAGCAGATTGCATATGTTCGGGATACACTCAAACCCCTTATCTTAGAGGTCATTTCTATGGATGACCTGGATCTGGAGACCGATCCGGTTGCAGTAAGCAACAACTCTTAGTCAATATTTTGGCGTTCTGACGTGCCGCCTTTAGATCTACAAGTCGCTGGTCAACCGAGAAGAGATGCGGACTGGGCAGCCTAGCCTGCAGAAGAAGGATGTCACAGCAGATGAAGCTATGCTGGACAGAACTACACGCGAAGAGTACATCCATCGTATGTGCTCTCTATGTTCAGTCATTCCAAGCCTTCATTAACGCCTATCGCAGACTTACAGAAGCTTAGAGGGCTGGCCGAGGTGTTCATTCGGGCGATTCTGGCATCTACAAAGCGCATGCCCTACGCTATGCGACTATTAGCACGGGAAACCCTCGTTGGTTTGAAGGTAGATCGTACATCCTAGCTACAACTATGATATTGAACTTATTGTATGGTAAGGCCCGCTTCCCAGACGAACCGGAGCATGTTTACGCTGTTGCTCTCGGCCGCTTGATTTATTACCGCTATATCAATCCAGTCATCATGTGAGTCCATATGCATAATATCCCCAGCACTTTGACGAGCGTTGTTCATCAGCACGCCCGAAACATACGATGTTGTCCCAACAACCATCACTCCAGCCTCCCGACGAAACTTGGCTGAGATATCAAAGGTTCTCACTCAAATTTCGTCCGGTTATCAGTTCAACATCCCCGCGCTAGCCCCTGTGAATGCGTTTGTGAATACTAGTATCCCGATCATGGCTGCTTGGTTCTTCGAGGGTAAGTGATCATTATGACTTCATAACGTGTTGGCTTACGGTTTTGCTAGTTGCTGAAGTGCCTGATGCTGAGACCGAATACCATGCACACGAGTTCCTCGATGTGACTGTCCAGCCAAAGCCCGTGTACATTTCTCCAAACGAAATTTATGCGATGCACGGGATTCTCACACAGAACGCAGAGCGGGTGGTAAGCCTTTGAACAGAAAATGGTAACAGCGTGTTTGATTGTATGCGATAGGCTCCGGAACGAGATGACCCTATACGAGGGATATTGGCAGAGCTAGTAGGACCACCTACTCTCGGCGCGACCGACGAGTTGAGGGATGCCAGGGATCGCGCTATCACTCTAGAGCTCAGCAACCGCTTTGCGCACGTGAAAGGTTAGTGAACGCTGGTTAGCTTAGTGCCCAGATGCTGACGTGGCTGCTTGGTAGACCCGCTAGCTGAAGAAAAGGCAATTTGGGTTCAAGCAAAACGGGGTGTGCTTGCTATCCTACGCGTCCAGCCCGCAAAGGACCTGGTCGAGTCGTTGATGCAGCCTGTCACCGAAAGCGACGAATATGCTTGGGAAGACATTGTCGACAAAGAGCTAGTGACGGATCGTATGCTTCAGAAACGGCGGCTGCCATCCCAAGGTGCCCAAGACTCCGCTTACCGGCTAGAAGATATCCGAACGTTCGTGGCCTTACTCTGCACACAAAGCTCGACACTGACCGCATGATAGACTGTCTTTCCGCGAGGTAAAGGCTCGGGCGATCCAGTACCTATTAGAGCTTGAGAAGCGTGGCAAAGTGACTCGCACCAACGGGTACCAAGGTATCCTCAACGCTATTGCTGGTGACGTTCGGAGTAAACATCGCAAGCGAGTGCAACGGAAAGCTGAGATGGAAAACATGCGTGAGGCCCTGAACCATCTGAAGGAGCAGAAAAAGGCGTTCGAGGAGCAAATCGCTAGTTATCACAGCTATATAGATTCTGCGATGAATACTATGCAGAGGGGCAAGGGGTATGTCCATCCGAGTTCGCCCGATCGAGTAACCATTGACCGAGACCAATTGCAGCAAAAAACGATTTGTTATGCCATTCACCAAACAGTTCTTCCATTTACGGGATTTGCAGCGTGCTGGGGGCGAGCCTCAATTTGGGTCATACAAATACAGTGGCCAGTATTTGTATGATCGAGGCATTTTGCTCTGGGTAGACCATTGCTCACCTCGTCAGTTTGATCGTATCGACATTATCATATCCTCCAACCAAATCGGCGTGTTCACAATTCAAATGACTAACAACGTTCCTGGAGTATCTCTCACTGAAGCATCCGAAGACATCCGAATGGAAAATCTGCTGCAAGCACAATTCGAAAATCGAGTATCCCTTGCGTTGTATAACAATTCGGTCAAGTTCAACATCAACCTTTTACTGTATCAAATAAATAAGAAGTAAGTTAGAGTTTATATATATATATATAAATATGCCTAATCGTCCTCATCCTGTTATTCCAGGTTCTACGTCTAATTGTGCTTCAACGAACTGTCACAGCTTTTACGAATATCGCACCATCTTTTGTATTTGGGCCTGGTTTTTACTCATTTGTATTACGATTAGATATGCTTTTGTTTTGGCATGAATTTTCTACTGCACATATACTTGTTCTACCAATACGCTCAACCAAAGCCGAAAATATTACTGGCGCGCACTAGAAGCCCAGCATCTAAGTATGCTTTTCAGCGTTGGTAACCCTTGCTACTTGTGACCTATTGGCCACTAAATACCATACTTAGACATACGGGGCTACTTTGTGCTAGGTGGATTTTCGACCTTTGCCTCAGCACAAATGTCACCGGCTTATTTCCAACCTTGACGAAGCGCCGTGGTTGCTAACATTGTGGGTTGCACGCCAACCACATCTTATCCATGTTTGCGACAGCACCACCACCCAAAATCAACTGGCAAATCCGTTCTAGCACTCCTAATGTGGCTCCTGATTTTGCAAAACCGAAGGACAAGACTCTAACCCACGCGAAATTGGCTGTTGAATAGTATTTGGCCATTACTTTCCTGCTAGGATTAATATTCATAAGCGAAAGTGCGTCCTTGCAGAACAAGTCTCATTGCCCCCAAGGGATCTACGTGGTACCGTCCGAGCGTTCGATGAGGTCTGTCGCTGTACGTCTACTCCAACATTATCTGACCCCCCCCCAACTAGACTTTGGGACGGGGTGTTATTCGTGCATCAGGGTCGGTTTGATTCAGCATGGATTACTCTGTAGCCCTTAAATTGCACTTTACAGGCTACTACGCATCCGCGATTTTCCATTTCAAGATAACGTTCCCTTCAGACTATCCCACGAGAGCCCCTGTTGTCCAGTTCACGACGGATGTTTTTCATCCTTTGATATCGACTAAAGACGGAACTTTCTCTCTAGCGCACCGCATTTCTAACTGGAGGTGTGTTCCTTCCGACCTTGATGGTTTCTGGTCTAAGCCCGTTTGAACAGTTCGTATGATCACAATGTTTTCCACGTCTTACATTGGATCAAGGCTTCATTCAAGAAGAAAGCTTTAGATGAGCTCACCGAAGCCTCTTGCTTGAATAAAGAAGCGTTTAGGTGAGCCCAACCGTTGAATGATCATTTGCTTGGCTCATTTTGTTTGTTAGAATGTACCAGGATTCCACAGCATCGTTTGCTTCTCTAGCGGCTCAGTCTGCTTCTTTATCTCAGTCCTCGTCCACATTATACGGTGACGGGAGTGGTAGCTCTAATGATCGTGGTGTTCTGTCATTCTCGCGAACAAATGCTTCTGAATTAGACAAACTACGCTTGGAGTTGGGGTTAAGCAGCTGGACTATGTAGGGCTTTTATTCCATAATGAGGCTGGGGTTTATCTCTCGTGTGTTGATCAGTAACCACTTATTCTTCGTGATAAGCCGGTCCGCCGTGTTATTCAGTATGCCACGTGCTAGGGAGGTATTCATTCTTGCCGGCGGCTGATATGAGGAGCCCTAGCCTCACGACATGCAACGCAGCATTTTCACTCCGCTTTCCACCATATGCGTGCTTGGGAACGCTCACAGCCAGCCCCGAGCCTAAGCGGGTTCAGTGAGGATAATTCGCCGCCGGCTCTCCCGGTACGCTGCATGCACTATGTCGCAATCACAATTCTGGCTGTTTATTTAACTTCGTCTCATTTCAGTTGAAAGGAATTTCGAGCAAGCTTCCCTTTGTGAAGTTCCCCTCGCCCCATTCGAATGTGGATAGCTATAGCGTAGATGGTGGCAAAAAGCTAGGCTTCTTTGGCCCAGCTGATCCCACGACGTTCCCTCTGCACATGAAGTAATGCAATACATTCTTGAATCGTGGTATATACCTCACAGTTGCTTCTCCAAGACTTTGTCTTGTTGGTGTTTTAGTGTTCCCTCTATGGTGGTTAGGCGCTGTGTGGGGATGTGAGGAAACCGATTGTTGTGAGTTGCTAGCTCCCAAAGCAACCAGTATGCTGAGGACTACCAAAGGGTCTACGCTTTGGCAGTTTAGGTGCCGTGCTCTCACTATCATCAGGTTGGGTGGTGTTCTAGAACTCGGATAAACCGTTGCTTATTACTGCGGGGTTTTTTTTTTGTAGTGTGTTGGTCATCGCAGGGGCTATTGCAGTCCAGGGACTCTCGATGCTCGACTAGCTGTGTAATGTCTAACATTTATTATCGCTTAAAATAAGGAGAATGAGCATTATGGATCGATGTAGGAGCTATTGTACAGAAACAATCTAGAGGGAGCAATTATGATGCCGAATAGGCAGTTGTCTTGGCCGGATCAACGTGGGCCGGCGTCTGATTAACAGGAAAATATCAGATCGTAACGTAAATATGACTGGAGGTGCACTTACTGGAGCCTCCTCAACTGGCGCCTCGTCGATGAAGTCTGGAGCTCGGCCAACATCTTGCAGATATGATGGCGTTTCGTCCTCCTCTAGTTGAGCGGACAACGCCTCAAGTTCTAGTGTACGATAAAAGGGCGTTAAGAAAACGCACAACCGTGAGGTTGATCACATACCGGCTTCCAGGTCTGCCTCATCCACTTCGTCTGGCACGCCGTATGAGCGCCCCATCATCTCTTGTATTTCATTCGCCTGTTCAAGCAGATCTTCCATATCATAATGAACGCTCTGCCATTTCATCGTGAGAATCAGAACCCAATGACCTACACAGAGAAACATACCTCAATCTTGTCAACGTCAACCTTGCCGTACTGTCGCCGAAGCTCTTTGTTGGCAGTTTGCATAGCATCAACAGTAGCCATAGTGTTCCTGAGATTGTCTGCAGTCATAGCAGCAGATTCCATATTGAAAGTCTGCTGCTGCAGCCCTGCTAACTGTGTCTCATACATTCGCTTCTGCTTGAGCGTTTGCAGGGCGCGGGACTGAATGGCGTTCTTCCCAGGCCCGTTCTTCATACGAGCCATCTGCTCTTTATACTTGGAGAGCTCTCCATCAAGTTTCCTGATCTTGACCTCGATGCTGGCGATACGCGTGTCTGTCTGTGAAAAGCCCGCCATAAAGTCTCCATTAATCAGGCGAAAACGAGGGGCCATGAACGTAAGTATGGCGTATGACTTACCGAGGCGATGGCGTCCTGGAGAGTTGGTTTGGGCTTCTTGCTAGTGGTTCCAAAGATTCTGTTCATGGCGAAGGGACTTCGATTATGCACTGGAATCAAGTAGTGTCGTAATTAAGTATTCGAGAAACCAGGATATGGGTGGTGCGGCGCAACAGCAACAGGTGGTGAGGTGCCAGCGATCAGGTGTTGAAGCAATAGGCGAACCCAGATGTTATCTTGGGTCGGTGCAACGCTCGAGCACGAGAGCCAAGCAGACTGCGGTGGCCAGGTAGATGGTTGTGAGTTTCGGGCTGACCACACCGCATTAGGGGGTCACTGGTCAGTAAGGGTCCTGAGGGTCCATGCCGATTATACATAACATCGCTCGGAAGCAAATTTCATTCCTGACACTCGACTCTCCCGGCTCAAATTTTCGCTTTGCGCAAATCGTGAGTTTAGTTCCGCTGATCTCTACCATGATGTCCAACAATTCAAACTAGAGTATATGAGCCTCGTGCTATGCTTAGCATTTATTAGTTGCTGACTTGCTTCTGTCAATGCGTGTCAACCAAAACTGACTTGCTCGCCTCATGTTTTCTAGCTTGCCTGGTTCAAGAGTGATTAGCCCTGCTTCTCGTGAGTACACACTATACTCTTTCGTCTATTGTTTCCTCTCTCTATGATGTGACAAAGGAATTACCGCCTGATCATTATTGATGACAACTCCATGGCTGTATTTTTATACTTCTGAGCTCCTTGTTTATCGTCGCTTCTACGTAGCACATAACTAATGAGCATTTTATAGTAAACTCTACTTCTTGTTAATTGGAACCCCAGTTCTGACGGTAAGTTTTGTTGGCTGCTCTCGCTTTTATGCATGATGTTTTATCACGACGGTCTTCGTACCATAACTGCCGAAAATGCCCGCCACAGCTCAAACCTCGGGCAACCCCATCTGATCATCCTCGTATTTGACTTATTTCGCCAAGCAAGTTACTAATCATATTGGTATTAGGGCTAGTGGTGGATGAACGATGTCTTTCAAATCACTATGGCTTCTGTTGGCTATTCCTATATACTGGATACTATATCAATACCACTCGGCTAGTCTAGCAGCTCTCTCGCCTCAAGGTTGCCGGATGTCGTGGATGTCCCCATCTTACGTTGTTCAAGAGGAATTTAACACCACATGGACCCATCTTGCCCGTCGATACAGCCTGCTTTTATACCGCGAGGTCGGATGGGACACCCAATCAGTAAAGTACACTCGTATCTTAACCAGTTCCCGGGCTTACCCTTTGACTGCAGGCCTCGGGACGGCCAGCGCTTTTTATTCCAGGCAACGCAGGATCCTCTCACCAGGTTAGGTCGATTGCTTCGTCGGCCGCTCGACAGATCTATAGCTCCCCACTTGTGCGTTCAACTGACATTGGTTCTGACGTGGAGCCTCTTGACCTCTACGCTGGTCCGTCCGCCTTCGGTTCTGTAGTAGCACGTTCTTTGATAATGAATATCTTACTTTTAAATAGTGGAGTTTAATGAGGACCTAAGCGCTTTGCACGGCCCAACGCTACAAACCCAAACTGAATATGTAAAGTCTGCACTCGAGTACATCGTATCGAGGTATCCCCACAAGCGAGGTATCCAGGTCATCTTGCTTGGGCACTCAATGGGTGGAATAGTAGCTTTGAATGCCCTTGAATCAGAACGGCACAAAGCTATTGTTTCTGCTGTCATTACCATGTCTTCACCCCATTCGCTTCCCCCCGCTCGGCTAGATCGTGAAATCGAACGCGTCTTTAGCACGTCGCTCGATGTTCTGTGGAGTTCTCCAAGTCTCAACTATTCAAGTGACTATATTCCGCCAGTCTTGGCCCTTTGTGGTGGCGCGACCGACAATATGTTGCCGATGGAGTCTTGCGTTCTACCTCCCCCTCCGCCTCATCTGCCCTCCAAAAGGGCAAGGCCTTACCGGCGCACTGTATTCACTAGTGGGCTTGACGGTACGTGGACAGGGGTTGGGCATCGTGAGATGGTGTGGTGTCATCAGGTCCGCTGGCGAGTGGCAAGAGCCGCCCTGGAACTAGCCATCGCCAAACCTGATGCTCGTGGTGCAATCTTGGATCGCTGGTTTTTAGGTATCCCAAATCAGAGCGCATCAAGGTTGGCGATAGCGCCTACCTCTGAAAGTGCAACCAGCAATGTTTCTGGTACTCGCCTGGTCCTGAACCGCCCGCCCGCCGAGACCACTTCCTATCGTTTCTCGCCTTCAACAGGAAGCCAGCGCCTTGTTATCATGATCGCCCGTGGTCGCATCTCGGGTGTGTCTCCCGAGAAAGACGTCGTATCGGAAGCGACGGTAAATATATGCAAGGGTGATGGAGAGCAAGCAACTTGTAAACCCGCCACTTCAAAATCGGTTCGGCTTGTACCAAATCCTCTGCCTCATGAGCCCTTCCCAGTACCTGGCGAGGGCGTAGATGAGAGCGAGGGCGTTGTGGTTTGGGAAAGCGATACAGTGGATGGCCAAGGGTGTTTTGTTGTTACGGTAAAAAGCACAGGAGGTGAAGGATCGTGGTTTATTGCGAACTTGGAGTCGATGGACACGTCAGATGAAATTGTTTACAGCGACAGTAAACTTGGTGCGTCTCCAATCAAAACACTCAAACTCGCGAGCTAATGTACCGAGTAGCACCGTTTTGGGGGACCGAATTTGCCATCCCAAATAATTCGAAACTTGTTCACAGACTATCGCTTCCCAACTTGATCTCCAATGCACTGATTGTCTACAGAGCAAGGTTCATTCACGACGGCAATTGTGATGGTGAGCTGTTTCAGCTCGGAATAGCACAGGTTTGCTCATCTGGAACTTCATGTATCTTGTAGCGTCCTTGCTTGCTCCCCTCGTCCTGCATACATCCTCTGAAGCAGAATCTCACTTTCACCGAACGATCTCCACAGAGGGAGTTTTTCTGCACTCTCACAACTCCGGCCCATTCCTAACAGTCAAGAACGGGATAAACCTAACTTTCTATTCCTCCGGCGAGTGCCGTGTCGCTAAAGTTTACCTGACAATCGACTGGAAGCTGAGTATTGGTCGAAGTGCGTCCCGATTATGGGCAGGTGTCTTCGCGTACGCTGTTGCTACTGTGGCTGCCATGAACGCCCTGGCTTGGTATAACTGGGATGGTAAGTGCTCGCTATGTAGTTTGGCCTATTAGTTCGCTTATTGCCCGTCCAAGGTTCTAAACGCTTCCTTACAACCTACCAAAGCTTTGGACATCTTATACAGCATATTGGCGTCCCAGCTCTAGGAACTATCGCTCTCCTAACGGCTCTTCCTCTTCCACCTCATCTCGGTCTCGGCCTTAACGAGGAGCCCTTATTCTTTATTTTAGGGCCCATATCCCTCGGTATTGCCGCGGCAAGCGTAGGCTGCAGCTGTTACCTGCTCAACGTGGTACAGTGGATTGTTGGACAACTATCTCGAGCGTTTACTACTATTGAGTAAGTGCAACATAAAACTCGTTCCTTTTTCTTCTAATATCCCTGAAGGATTTCGATGGGGGGCGAGATCCAACGCCACCCTTTTGCTCGGTCATCCATCGTATTCCACATGGTGTTGGCTCTACTGGTGATTTTTTTTATACCCTATCAAGCGGCATACCTTGTTGCATTCTTGTTACACCTGTGGACCTGTAGTGTTCTCAAGATGCAGCTTGGGCGTCAGGCCAAAAGTTCCAGCCAAGTAAGCATACCATTTCCTTGGGAGTTTTTCGCACCTCACCTTGGGAGCAGATGCAGTCTTCACACAGCCAGGCCTCGCATCTGCTCCTGTTGCTATTCTGGTTGCTTCCTCTTGTTGCCCCGGTATTGATTGTTTGGGCGCGGACTCTCATCAATGCCGGGCTCACCACCCCGTTTGATGGAGATCACAATGTATTAAACGTTGCATTCATTGTGATGTGTGTTGAACTGGGTGGTGTTCGCCCACCAAGCAAAACTTCCAAGTGCGTTTTTATCATTGAACCATTTCGTAGTAGGCTAACACTCGTTCTAGGCTGTACCGTGGTAGCCTTGCCCTGTCTTATGCGCTCCTCGGTTCGGGCGCTGTCGTTTTGGGGCCACGGTATACCTATTTGCCGTATTTCTTTTTCAACGTTTGTTGTGTTTGTTTCATGGCTGGCACTTGGGATGGAGTCTGGGCTGTGTAAAGCGCATCGCATTGATAACTCCCCACACCATGTGTAATAGTATATGCGCGTGGATAGGCGGGCAGTGAATGACAACCCGATGTGTGTGGCTGTTGATTGCGTCGGATCAGACCCTGAACGGCTGCCCCTGAGGCTAAGTATTTGGCGTAGGCTGATTGCGAAGTTCGTTGCCATCTGCTTTCTCCCCCAACGTCGTACTTGGCTGTTGTCCCCGACTCTCCTTCGACAGACACTCTTTCTTAATATTCGCCTATCGATAATTACAATGCGTTCCTCGTTTGTTGCATTCTTCTCGTTCGTGGCCAGCGCACTTGCGTACCAGGTGGGCCTTTCAGACAAGTTCCCTGAATTTCGGTTGACGTTCTATCAAACCAGGTTACTTTCCCTCTGGCCACTGACAAATGGTATTCCGGAGAGGTGAGTGCTTTTTGCGCGTTTTTTTTTTTCCATGTCCCAACCGCTCGAACCTATTTTAGGTTACAAACACGCTCAAGTGGGATCGGGTGAACACGGATGCGACGACGTTTTGCATTGTCTTGACAAACCAGGTCAGATACATTTACCATGTTGGCTGAGGGCTATGCTAACCCGGAGTCACCAGAATCGCGATTTGCTCCCCACGGACCAGCAACTCATTGCTATGGTTGATGGTACATTACGTACGACTTCTGTGCCAGCCCCCTCGGGGGGTTTCCCGGTGGGAAAAGGATTCCGGTACGTCACGCTTCACTTTTATTCTGTTTTAGGGACCTACCTTTATACTGCTCCTCATAGCATCAACCTTGTCAAGTCTCCGACGGAATTGAATACTATCCTCGCCCAAAGTCCTGAGTTTGAGATTGTGTCCGGGGTTTCGCCTGTGACGGGCAGTGTTACAATGACGTGAGTCTTTTGGCACCACTATTCACTCATCCATACTTAACTCCAGAGTAGCAGTTCCTCCGTGTCGCGCAGCGTCATGGTCATTACCCCTACCTCGACACCTTCTACCACGGACACTTCGAGCCCAATCAACCAAACCGGATCCCCTGGCCAAAACAATGGTGCTGGGTCTCTTGTTGCTCGTGCATCGCCCATCGCTGGAGCTTTGGGACTTTTGGCTGTTTTGCTGGCTTAGCCTTCTCGAGATTTAACAGACGCGTGGACTACATTTCTGCTAGGACTTTTGTGTCGTTGAGCTTATTGATCGTACGTAGCGTTGATCCATTTTTATCTCGCTGCTTGTATACAATAGGCTTGATTCATCCCCTTTCAACTATTTTGGGACGTTGTCGGAGCCTCATTGATCGAAGAGCTCTAAGAAAATCAAAGTTAAAATTACCAATCGGTATGAGCGTCATATTTTGACTGATATTCCAACTTCGACACCGACCGCCGCCTGTGGGCTCCGACTCTTCTTTTGCTTGCGGGTGACATTCCTCAAATGTACGAGTACTAGCGGGGGATTTTTTTCTCAGTCTAGTTGCATTTCACTACTTTGCCTTACCAGGATGATACTTTCTAAATACATGAGCTGCTATTGTTGCGGCACGTTTAGAAGAAGCAAGGGTTGTATTGCATAGATAACTTCCTGATAAGATTGCGGATATTAGGTATCAACGGAATATTAAGAAAGGGAGATAGAGGGGTGTTGGTTCTCATGCGGATATTGGTTTCCAGCCCTACAGAACAGAGACATCTTTACAACTGTCTTGATTTGGGAGTCTCGACCTACTTGTCTGTTGTGCCAAAGGCCATTTAAGAAGCAGTGCGAGCATTATACTGTTAGATCAGGCCTTTACAGTGCTTTCGCACTACCCAGACTAGACTTGATCATTGTCTGGCGTAAGGGATCAGTCACATCGAGGTGTGGAGTTAAGGCGCCGCCTGGCTTGATCAACGGTTACCAGTTGAGGGTGTGCGTAAGCTGCATATATCCCGACCACTGTACGCTCACCTCCTATAGAAATTCCACACCGCACTAAGAACCCCCCACACAGGCAACCATATGTGTGGCTTTTATACACTACATCAGATCTCCAAGTGAGTAAACAAGAGTTGTGTGCATGCTTAGTGTCGTATCAGGTTTACCTGAAATGTGGAAATTCCTGGCTATGTTAGTGTCCCCATATCAGAATAATCCAAACCGAAATCCCTACTTAGTGTTAGCTTATTTGCACACCAGTACCGCAGTTCGTTCATCCTGAATTTCCAGGGAAAGTAGTTTCCAAGTGTATGCATCGTCGACACCACGATTCCTCAGCATCCCGCCCCCGGGGAAAACACTTCAATGTGTTTCAACCTGATCCAACCCCTCCTAATAGGGAGCTCATGCAAACCGTTCGTGTTTACCTCTAAGACCATGAATATATTCACTCTCTTTATCCATTTGCAGGGGTCACAGCACCACCTAATTGACCGAAGCGGTAGCGCAGCGGGTTATAACAGCAAGCTCCTCAGGGGACTGATACTTTCTGCAGGTGGTAGTTCGCGTTGACATATTCTGCAGTCTGACTTACTGTCTCCTGCTCCGACCTTTGCCATAAATTAGCGGCACGAAAGAGCTACACGTTATCATTGTGAAAATTGCACTGGAGCGAATATCGATGGTAGAAGCGTTTGTACTCTACGTTGGTAAGTCAATCCCTAACTCGTAGATTAGGCACTCGAATCGGGACACTAGCCTTTTGGCCCGCATTCAAGGCGAGGATTCTGGGGTCGCTCACTGGTGAAGGTTTGAACTAGAAAGACCCTTATTCAAGACCGGAGAGTATCTGGAAAGAGTGGCCTTGAGAGATGGGACGCGTAGAATACCCTGCGGTTGAACCTTTTGACTTAAAAATGAAATGCCAATATATATTAAAGCTCGTTTTATTTTTATTTTTATTTACTTTATTTTATTGTTCTGCCATTCAGCATTGTTATAATTATAAAACCCGAAGCCAAACATACATGGTACAATCCGACAAACCTGCATATGACAACCATCAGAGTCGGGAAGGAGGTGTGGCCATGAATCAGGAACAGAAGTAAACGGCTCGTACAACGAGTTAGATTGAATCATACAAATCAAAATCAAAATCATCTGAATGTAGGTCATCGTCCTGGTCTCCTACAATTCCATCGTCCGAATTGTGCCCATCCAAGATTGAAAGATCGAGCTGTGCAACCCCCACGTTTGAGATCCCAATGATGAGCTGATCCATCCATTCTTGTGCTTCATGCGTGGGCTGAAGCTCATCGTCATCACCCTCATCATCCGGCTCGCTGTCTTCGTCGATATCGTCCTGAAACCAGGGTGCAAGACTAAAATCTTCCTGGTCGAAGAGGTCAACAAGGCTATCTAAGTCAGGGTCCTCGAAGGGATCGAGATCGGTGTCATTATCGGCAAGAATATCGTCAAAGTCATTTGCGACTATAGGCAGCCCGCCCGCTCGTCTGTGTCTATCGACTGCTACGTCCGTTCCGTTAGTGATCCAGAATGGGATGTAGCAGTCACCGTCTGGCGGTGATTTGTACTGATGTCCCGATATTCGGATTAGCGAGTAGCCAGTATTCCGTATTGCAATATCATGTCCCGTATCGGTGGCGATGGGCCACTCGCTGATGATAGGCTCATCGGGATCAAAGGAGTGAAACATGTAGGCGGGGTAGATAGGCATGGCGGGAAAGTGAAGAGACTGAAGAGTCGGGATATGCTCCATATAATCTTGGGCGATCTCCCTGCAGTCGTCCCGGCCTGCTTGGCGAATCGCGTGAATGGATATAGCGAGGATGCGGAGTTTTCTAGCATTTGACAATGCAGTCGCGTAGGCGGACTAGCAGCATTTGGTTAGCATGTTGTACAAACAACTAGGAATGTGGCACGTACATGAACTCCAGGCCACGCGAGCTCAAGCCGGACGCCCCCTAGCCTATAGTCTAGCACGAGCTCTTCCAAGTCCTTCAAGTTCGCCCCAATAGCGTTCAACCATCTGGGGCCGAACTCGTCCGGTATCTTGTTTGGGCCGCTAGCATGGACTTGAAATACGCCCAATCCCTCGGCTGATAGTGAGAGATGGAAACGCCGAATGGGGTAGCCAGCAAGATTTTCGAGGATGGTGTTAAATATAAGCTCGGACATCGGGACCTCTATTGATACATCTTGAAGAGACGTTATTGCTCCCTGTAACAATCCAACCATGAGCTCGCAAGAACTCACCAGAAAGGAACCAGAAGAGCCTCTTACTCTGCCATTTTCAAGTATCCGAATCGCATACGCGGGGTCAATCGCAGAAAACCGGAATGACTTGAGGTTGTGCCACTGTGGAGAAATGTGGCTCAGGTTCCCGATATCCCAGCTATCGTGAACATCGAGATACTCCAGCCCTGGTTGGTTGATAAGCAGCCGCTGTTCAACAATACCATGACACCATATCATGGTCGCCTCTTTGAGCCCAGTGTATTGACACGTTATTTGGTAACCGTCATCGACTTTGACTCGACCGAGAAAGAGGCGTTCAAGGCGGAGGAGTTTAGATATTGAACGAAGGGTGTTGTCGAAATATTCATCATCCTGTGTTGGGGGGAGGTCGATGGCAAGAATTTTTAGACTATCGCGTAGTTGATCGAGTAGTGGGGATATATCCCCATCAATAATGTCTACGTTGTGTTGACCTTCCTCTTCGAAGGGAACATTGCCGCGAAGCAGGCAGGCTCGAATATAAAGCGAATGAGTCCCATTCGTTAATTCTCGAGCTCTCGAAGGATCTGCGCTCATCCAGTTCACAAGGCGGTTGAGCTGAGACTTGACGTTTCGGCCGCTCAGCGTCAAAGACCGCCACGCCTCTATGAGCCATGCCTCTCGAAATGCACGGCAAGTCGCAGTAAAGTTTCGTTGAGATGGATCGTCTAGAACGTGGAAGATTGAGTCGACAAGTTCAGGAGGGAAGTTGAGGATCATTTGGTGGTGCAATCAGCCGTGTGTACCCAGCACAGCCATCCAATCCGACAGAGGACTGATTAGCTCAAATCAGGCCCATTTTTCCTTGATCGACAAATCTCGCATTAATCTGTGCGGAGTATTATAAACCAATTAATTGTTTGCTGGATTACAATAGTATAACGAGGCAACGAGACAACCAATAAAACAAGTAACCAGTACTCAGTAGAGACAGAACGACCAGACGGTGGAAGAATTAGGGACTAGAGTATTCGAGATATGCTTCATACGTGGAACAGATACTCCAAGATGATACTAGAAATACTATTATGCGGTTGACGGGGCCGTCGGTGTTCGGAGAACTTCCTCGTATATCATTACTGCAAATGAGTCAGTTGGAATCCATTTCTACATTGGTAGACCAGAGCTTCTACCTTTCAGCTGCTCTTTGGACAGGTCAACACCATTGTCAAAGTCAAAGAAAGATGCATCGAGGGGTGGGGCTCCTGGTTCGTCGTCGGCATCGTGGTACGGCTAACGTATGGTTAAAGCATGACATTCCAGGGGTCAAACAATGTACTTACTTCCAGGTAAGGGTGAGCCAGGGCTTCGACGACATCTACCAGAGCGTCTTTAGCGAGTTGCTACTTATGGTAGGGCGGGGCGACTAACCTATCCTACGCTTCGGGTTAAACGTTAAGCACTTCTCCAGCAGATCGACGGCAAGGGGGTTAGCGTTTGGGAACAGCTGGCTAAAGTTTTTCCTCTTGCGGAAAGGCAAAGCTCGAATATATTCACGCGAGCGGGCCGAGTTGATTGCGTAAAAGTCATCCAGGGATGGCGTTCCGAGTATTTCCAAGATCAGTGAGAGCTGGTGATGGTCTAACGACACTTGTGTCAGAAGGTATACATGGGCTATACCAAATGAACTTACAGTCGCGTCCGGGGAACAAGGGCTTGCCAGATAACATTTCCGCTAGGACGCAGCCCACACTCCAGATATCGATCGCGCGAGTGTACTCTTTGAAAGTAAGCATCACCTCTGGCGCACGGTACCAACGAGTCGCAACGTATTCCGTCATAAATGTCGAAGCCTCATTCGCGGCCGAAGAAGGCGGTGGCAAAGCAGAGCGAGCCAAACCAAAGTCACAGAGCTAGAATGGCCAGTTAGATGCAAGTTCAAGCCCCTTTGGGGACATGCGCACCTTCAGGTCACAATTGGCGTTCAGCAGCAGATTAGACGGTTTCAAATCGCGATGCAAGACATTGGCAGAGTGTAGAGCCTTGAGCGCCCGCAATGTCTGATCACAAATGATTAGTACAACAGCCCAAGCCCTTGACAACCCTCGGAGCCGGCTTGCCTGATAGATAAAATACTGGCAGTGGTCGTCGGAAAGCTCCTGGGTACGGATTACGCGGTGCATATCGGTCTCCATAAGCTCCTGTAGACCGGCAGAATCAAGAACGACCGGTAAGCGCTCAAGAGCGGAACAAAAGAAACAAGGGGACAGACCTGGACGAGATAGACCTCTTTAAAGTCCTCCAAGCTCGGTGGCTTGAGCAGATCAAGGATGCTGATAATGTTTTCATGCTGGAAATGCCTGAGCAGTTTGATCTCACGCAACGTCCGAAGGCAAAACATGCTGTGGTCAAACGGCGTAATTTTCTTAATCGCAACCTTTTGCTGTGTGGGGACGTGCACCGCGGAGCTATCGAGGGGCCGGATATGAGTACGGGCGACGAAACAAACGGTTGGACACGCTCACACTACCACTCCGTACGCGCCTTCGCCTACAAAATAATATATCCAGCAATAGATCTACGTCTGGGGAAAGCGAACTCACCAATCACGTCCAGTACTTGGTAGTGTTCTCCAACGTTGAAGTTTTCCATTCCTGAGCGTGGTGTTTCCGTTAGAGAGAGCGGGATATATACGTCGAGAGGGGGGGGGGAGGGGTAATAAACAAGATGAAGCTCCCGAGTTACCTCGATCCCCACTCAGGGTCAATAGTATAAACAGGTGCAATCAGACTAGCCACACACATTCGCCTTCTTGAACCAGTTCCATTTCTGCGGTACCAAGTAATGTGAAGTTCAATGTACAAAAGATGGTGGTGTATATAAGTGCTGGATAGGGTAAAAGAAAAAGAAAATCTGCACGATGCCACCGTAGAGGTCGACACACTGGCATTGGTATACGCAAAAATTGCCATATTAAGCTCAGAATAGATACCCCAAAAGAAAACCCGAGGCAAACCACTAACAAACCAGCAGGCTCAAGCATCGTCGACAGCATCGAACACATAGATAACATCCGAAGGGCGTACGAAAAGCCCACGCGACTCGGTTGTCGACATATCAGACATCGCGGGCGAAACGCTCCGCAAACGCTTCATGCGATCCCGGTCAATGCTCATCGTATCGACTTCGCGCTTCTTTCCAGACAAAATGCTCTCGAGCCTTCGTCTACGAGAAGCGCGTTCCTCGCTATCGTCCCACGGTAGACTGGACCCGACTTCAAAGTACCGAATGCCACCAACGCTCCCATCATTCCACTGCCTTCCACCCAGCTTCTCGGATCCCCAGCTCTCAGCGACGGGCACCTCAACTCCGACCCATGGTCCCAATTCTCCGTGCACTTCGCCGATATACCGGGCAAATGCCTTGTACTTGGCCCTCTTTGAAATGATCAAGCAAGGAATCCCAACATTGAGTGTCACGCCTCTGACACCCGTATTCTGATCAAGTCTTGGCACGGGCGGAACAGACTGCTTGACTGTTGACACAGTCGAAGCCGTAACAGTGTCGGTCGACTTGCGCGTCTGGTGACCAGGTTCTCCCGGGATCACAAACGGCGCCGGTCGGCCACGAAGCGTCGATGCTCCGCTCCTGGTCGAACGCGGTTCGGAGTGAACCGATTCTTCGTCCTGCGCTTTGCCTTTGCCTTTCGAGGTCGTCTTTGGAGTCGGGGTGGTGCTCGGTTTGACAGCAGGTTCGGCGGGTGCCTTGGGCGGCGCCTTGGACTTTGACGCAGCCACCTTTTTGGGCGGGGTAACCTGGGGTTTAGATGGCGGTGCTGCCGAAGGACGTCGGGCTGATACTGACTTGGTGGATGCTGCCGTACCTGAACGCGACAATCCCGCGCCTGAGGGTTGGCTAGAACCAGAGGCTGTCCGCGCGGCAGGTGAACGAGGCGTCAGCGGCGCACCAGACGCATTGGACGGTCGACGGCTATTCGCGTGGACACTAAGGTTCGACGCGGTTGACGCAGTCGATACCTTTCGATTGCGTGCAGGTGTCGGTGCCAGTCCAACTGAACCTGGATTGGCCGTCTTGAATGACGTGTTGCTAGCCGTTGAAATAGGGCGCTCGGCCACAGCAGGAGGAGGGGGAGGAGGGGCGTGCTCTTCGTTGGGGGACTCCTTGCTTCGATGACTATGCCGAACGGTCGAAGCTGTGGATCGAACTGAAATGATCGAGGGAGCAAGCGATTTGGGACGCCCAGCAGGAGGATTAGGAGACATAGCTGGCACACCACTCCTACGCGGCGTGCCCGCAGTTGAATTGCGAGGGTTACCCTCCTCGGCATTCGATGCATAGGAGGTCCGCGCAGACCCAGTGACTGGCCGCAAACGCGTCGGATTGGCGACGGTGGGAACAGGCCGGGTAGGAGGACCGGGCGAAACATAGGCAGAATGACGCGATGAAATGGATCGGACAGAGCGTGAAGACGATGCCACGGGCTCTCGCCTGTTTTGTGAAGGATTTGTATTATTGCGGTTGACCACGCCGGTCCGGAGCGAGTGTATACTCATTGACTCGGCATCGGCGTCGGGTTTCGGGACACCTATCGAAGCACGAAGCCCGGTGCGGGTGGTGGGACCGCTGCGTGCAGAGTGGGGGCCTGCTATGTCATCGACCTGAACATCGAGCTCTTATACGCATTGCAATCGAATGAGTAGGATCTTCAACAAAACTCAGAACAAGCTTACCGTCACTGATTTCTTTGAGCGCCCAACCTTCGAGGTTTTCGAAGCAACTCGAGACACGTAAGGCAGGCCAATGCTTCCTCATCCATGCAATAACCTCATGCCTCAACTTCTCGATTTGCGCTCTCAAAGGAGAGCCATTTTGCAGAATTGTTTGTCCAGCAGGATCAGACCGCAAAAGGACAGATGATACAAGCGCCTGTGCAAGAAGCGTCAGACAGAGCCACTTCAAAAAGTCAGTTCTGCGCACCTGATAGATTGAACCAGCATTCGCTTCTGTCATTCCGCGCCTGATCGATTCCAGGACCATCTCAAACTTTTCCATATCTCCAAATCGCTGCCCGTCGTTCTCGAGTAAAGCGACCCATTCGGGCTGCTCGAAAAACTCTTCCAAAGAGCCGGACAACACTTCATCGATCCGTTTTCTCGCCTGGAGTATGAGATCCTTGACCGCTTCCGCTGCCGGAGTCGAGTTCGTGGAAAGCTTGCTAAGGCCAGCGGCTGCAGCCTGTAACAAAGGCAGTATATTCTGAAGAGTGGTCCGATTCTTGACGCCCTTGAGCAAGTTGTTCTTCAACCTCAACGGCAACGACAAGAACTCTGATGTGGCCCATCCTTCACCAAACATACCGACAAGAGCACGCTGCGCGCCCCGCTCTATTATGTTATCGCGCACGTCGTCACCGAGAGCAAATTCCAAGACGCGCGGCGCCCGTCGCTGGCATTGTTTGCATTTACACCCTCCTTCGCCCCACTTTCCTTGTATCACGCGCTCGTATTCCTCAAATGGAAGATAGGCGTGAAACAGCCCGTGCATCATGTCTTCAGTAATACGTGCACGAGATTCGGAATCGAGCGTGTCGAGTTGAAGGTATTTGGCCGAGCGCACAATGTGGAATGCAGTATCGAGATCCCAATTTCGGTGCGAAAACGCCATGGTACCAGTGTAAATGAACCCGAGCGTAAAGTGAAGAGATGCAGGAGTGAACGGTGGCGAAGGAAGACTGAGCGCGAGCGGATTCGCTGAAGAGATATTTTGTCCGACAGGCGCATAAGTGGAAGATAGCAGGGTGCGGAAATAAGGAACTCGGGAAACTAGTATGAAGCGATGGCTTGAGAACACTGCAGTTGCGACTTCATTGTTGCTCGACGAAAAAGTTCCTGTGAGGGTGATCTGTACCAGGACGTCAGCTGACGCTATTCGAGGAACCGTATCAATTGACTTACTCGGACGTCGCTGTACAACCTAGATCGCCACATGTAAACCAGATCCTTCCTCAGCTTCTCGATCCTTTCCGTTTCGATGACTGAATCCGTCCGCTTTGCTTTACTGTTTTCCGCGGATGTGTCAAACAGAAATTCGAATGCTTCCCCAATTCCTCTGCCTGTGTAAAGGTATTCGAGCTCGTTGGAGAATAGCGCAGGGTTCATGGCGAGCGGTATACGTAAGAGTACGCCGTTGCCGGTGGACGGCGCAGGTGATTGCGTGCGTTGTGGTGCACCAAACGGTGACGGAGAACGCGAACCTGGCCCCCCATCGGCAGGAGGCAAGGACAAAGATAGCGTAGATTGTGCTGGCAATAGATGCTGCGTCGAATACGGTGTTGGGGAATTCGATGAGGTCGTCCGAGGGGTAAAGTACCGCGCCTGGAACGAAGGCGGAGCGCGAGCGTAGACGACGGCTGCAATGACGTTAGCGACAGCGAGCGCAGACAAGGCGAGGGCGGCGGACCTTTGTGGCCCCAGATCTCTTCCGAACGCCCGTCGTCATCGAGCGTGTCCCAGACAACGTCCGGGTACCTTGTTTTGGCTTGCTCGAACAGATGTTTGAGTTCGTCTTGCCATATTTCGGTCGAAACGGCCAAGGCACGCGAGAGGACCGTTGAGGATGGCGGGGGCGGCTGCGGGGCGGGAGCCATCGCAGGCGCTCAGAGACACGGAAGTGGTGCCGGACAGGAAGAAAGTTGGCACGAGGCCGAGAATAAGGTGACTGCGATCAGCCAGGGATAGGAGATGGGACGAGATTCAACACTTTTCTAGTTGCCGAGCACCACCGAGCACGCCGCACATCAACCGGTGCCAGACACGAAGAAAATAGAAAATTAACGAGAGAATCGACGGGCGTGGTCGGGACGACGCAGCACGAGGCCCACACGCCGACGGACCCTGGACACCCAACAACAATAAACACGCGCATTAATATATATATCATTAAATAATTCCAACGGCTACGATCGTGCAGCTAGACTCCCACATCGCCCTGCTACTGCTAGGCCGCTTATTCGATGCAGCTCAGAGTGCCCGAGCTGGCTCGCCCCGCGCCTGATAAAAGCCTAACTGGTCATCCGATGTGATGTGAACTTGCTTGTTCGATCGTGAATTGAATTCACGTGGCTGGCTCCTCTCCTCTTGTCTCTCCATCTGGGCTACGACCCAAGGTTCTCCGGATACCCAGCGGCCCAAGTCGCGTGTTTGTTCGTTTGGGCTTGCTCCTACCAGCTTGTCTTGAACAACCACCCCAGAGCAATGTTCCCAGTCGGCGAGTTTACCAAGCCAGTCGTAGCAAAAGAAATTGTGCACATACAAGACAGTGCCGAGACAGAAGGCTTGCTCCGTGGTACCATATGCTGCAAGTGGGATCATTTATTCGAGTGGGACGACAACTGTGTCAAGGCATCCGTGCTTGAACAGTAAGTCGCCAGACCAGCTGACTCGCACGCCCCAAGTTGACCAGCCTCACAAGGTGGCGACACATCGCCGATCCTTCCTGTGATGCTGCACTCGTCCAAACATTTCCCTCGCCCAACTCGAGCACAGGTGTCGATCTCCTCGAATCTGTTCAGCTCCAGGCATCCAAGGGCCCTGGTCCAGCACGCGATTTCATGGATCACGTCACCTCTCTACCACCCGAGTCTGTTCGAGCATCGGACACCCAGATCCTCCGCGGCCAAGCCTTCTTTTACAAACATTCTGCCCCGATCCTGTCGGCCCTCATGCATTTCAGTCTTGCTGGAGGATTCGCCAGGTCTGTCCGAATCAGGGTGGGCATATATGCGTCAGCTGATCTGCCTTTCAGCGCTCGTATCACCCGGGTCTTGCACTCGGTCTCCTACCTTGTGCCAGGAAAATCACAAGAGGATGGAAAATATTCAATTAACCAAGCCACGAATGACAGGACTTTTAAACGGCTCACCGAGACGCTTCAAATGATACTGGACGCCATGGGCGGCTATGCTGCACTGGCAGAACGCGAGCATGGCAAACTTGGAGATTCAAATAGTTCCCATGCGCTCGTGCCCGGCGAGGAGGGATGGAAATCCACCGTGCGCGTCCGACTTCTTCACGGTGTAGCGCGGCGCCGGATCATGGAGCGCCTGCACCGTCACGAGCCCAAGCCAGGTATTTATGACTTTAATGTCGATGGCTATCCTATCAACCAAGAGGATATGGCAGCCACCCTGGCATCCTTCTCGATTGTGAGTATTTAATCGGCTCTGAAACTATTCTCTGATGAGCCTCCCAGGCTCCGCTATGGTGTCTCACTCGCCAAGGCTATTACCCCTCTCTTTCCGAAAAGGAAGACTATCTAGCGCTGTGGAGGCATATAGGCTTCTATCTAGGTATCCAGCCATCCATCCTTTCACAACACTTTAGTAGCGTGTCGGTTGGTGAAAAGTTTCTAGCTTCAGTTGTTGTTCATCTACTCGACACACCAATCATCCAGCCAGAAGCCCCGAGCCCTACTTCAGTCACTCTACCACCCCCGACCATGCCCATCCTTCGCGCCATTTCTGACCGGCCACCTTTCCCGTCTACGCTAGCTCACAACTGCGCCTTGACCCGTTTCCTCATTGGAGACCCCCTTGCGGATCACTTGGAAGTACCGCGTACATCATTGACAGACTATACCCGGCTAAGGATTAAACTCTTCATAACCAAGGTGCCGTATCTTTTCGGGAGGGTCTATAGAATAAGGAATTGGGAAGCGCGTTATATTCGACTCTCCCGGGAAGGTCTAACCCGAATGGTACGCTGGCAGTTGGGTCTGCGCCGAACGGCCTTTAGACCAAGACAAGAGGACGGGGATCTCGCTAAAGGCATCCTGGAGGCGGAATCAATACCACCAAATATGAAACTTGCAAACGAATTTGTGAAAGAATGGAGGCTACTGATTAGGGAAATGGTTGCGGTTATTTTTAGTAGCGGTATTCTATGTGCGGCTGTGACTTGGAAGCTTTGGAAGTTGATTTCATAGACACAAGGCCATATGCGTTTACGCTGTATATTCGGCTTTTGTACCCTCTACGCAATTGAATCAATACTGAATTGATCAGAATCACACGTTGACCATCAGCTCGGCACGAACGGCGCGATATTGGATCATCCCAACCATCTCATGTTTGATATCCCTCCACTCCAAAAAGCGGTGGTCTGCACCGGCCCAAACCAACCCTGGACACTACTCGATGATTTCCCGGTTCCACGTCCTGGGCCGCAAGAGGTACTGATCAAAGTTATCACCGTTGGATTGTGTGGTGGGGATGCTGTCCTGCGTAATGGGGGCATGCCTGGTTTGAGCTATCCTGTTGTCGCGGGCCACGAGGTCGTTGGTCGCATCGTCGTACTTGGAGAAAACGTTGAAAGCGAAAGTGCGAACCAAGGGTCGATTTGGAGGTGGCAGATCGGGCAGCGAGTCGGACTCGGCTGGAACGCTGGGAGGTGCCGAACATGCTATTATTGCAGAGAGGGAAATCCGCAAGGGTGCTCAATGGGTTAGTGTCGATCCATATACGATTGATAAATGATCCAACTAGATCTGTTCTCCGGCTCGTAGCCCATGCTACGGCTCTCACACGAGACGGCGGATTAGCAGAATACACGGTTGTCCATCACACGGCTCTCGTACCCTATCCCGACACGCTTCCATCTCTCCAAGCCCCGCTTCTCTGTGCCGGTCTTACCTGCTTCAATGCGCTACGACACACCCGGGTTAAACCTGGGTGCGTAGCGCATACACCCACACATGTATACTAATCAGGCGTCTCCTCCGTCTAGAAACACCGTGCTAATTATGGGTTGCGGAGGGTTGGGGCACGTCGCAATATCCCTGTCTCGTGCTATGGGTTTGCGCCCAATTGTCGTCTCTCGCACCGAGGCAAAGCGTGAAGCGGCCATGGAACTTGGCGCGGAAGCCTATATATCAAGCAACACCGAGCGACTCGCACAAGAGATTATCCGCGTTGTAGATGCCCCATTCGGCGGCCAAGGTGCAGGTCCAGGCGGAGTAAACGTGGTGTTGCAGACTGCACCAGAGGAAGAAACATTGAAGCGAGTGACTGAAGTATTGGCAATGGCGAGTGGGCGTTCGGCTTGATTTATTCAGTCAAAATCATGCCACTCATTCATTTTGTTGAAGGATGCTGAAGTTTTACTCCTTGGAGAACCTAAATCTATGCGAATAGACTTGCCGCTTATGCCATTCCTCATCAAACGCGCGTCTATCCGGGGCTGGTATGTATTTACACCGTCATTCTACCGATCTTCAGCTAACCAGCCACAGGACTGCGGGTATCCCAACGGATGCACACGACACGCTTCGGTTCTGTGTCCAAACTGGCGTTCGCTGTGTGATCCAGACCACGTCGTTGGCTGGAGCCGAGGACGCGTATACCAACATGGGTGCAGCGCGTTTTCGTGTGGTTGTCGTTGTGGATCCAGAGGAAGTTCAAAAGGAACGTGACCAAAAGTTGGCGTAAAAGTATATTATATACGATCTACGATGGTGTATCCGTACCAAACTCCCAATCCTATCCAAGTCCGTGCATCCGAGAACCAAAGAAAGAGCGACAAAAGTAAACCAAAGGTCCAGCCTCGTGATCGGTTTACACCAACGTGCTGAACACACCAGCAACAGCACACAACATCCCCACACTCAATCCGAACCAGAAACTTTGCCCAACACGAACGCCAGGAACGGCTCCGCCAAGCAAAGTGGACTGGTTTGTGACCTTCACGGTCGGGACCCCTGTCGAGTCGTTTGCGGCATAGACATACGAAGTCATGGCCGAACTGTTGGCAACCCCTGATAGAGGCGCGCATTTAACACTATAAGCTCGAATAGATCAACGGGGGTCTAAAAAGCGAATACAAAGCTGGAACACTTACGTGACTTCACTAACAATTGCCGAGAATTGCCCAGCAGTGAGGTAGTCGGGATCTTGCCAGTTGATCATGCCGCCCGCCCAGTCGATAGTACCCTGCGCACTTGATTCAATGCCGGCAGGCCACAAGCTAAGCTGAACGCGTGCAGGGGTGGTAGGATATTCATAGCGACCAGGGACTGTGCGACTCATCAATTTAGGTACGGAGTAATCCTCAGCACTACGTACCTGTAGCAGACAGAGTATCGGCCTTTTTTAGGGTACGCACAACGTTTCCATCAATGAGCCAGTTGAGCTCGTCTTCTTGCCAATCAATGGTGTAGGTATGATAGTTGACATACTAAAAAGGGGGGGTGAGCGTGGAGCTTCGGGAGGCGGAAGATCATCCTGACCGTATCACTCAAGTCCTTGACTGTTGTCCCTTGCGACGCAGAGTCTAACGTAATATTTCTTAGCCCGGCGTTCCTGAATTGATCCTTGAGCCTTACAATTTGCCTTGGCAAGCCTATGGATCTAGTTAATTACAGTTGCATGCTCCCAGAAAAAATTGTTACCCACCAGAAAAAGTTTGTCTGAGCTTCGGTAACTTGTGCACCAGGCCACTCCCAGTCGATCTCGTCCTTTGCGTCACTCATGGTAATGAACGCTGTGACGACCCCTGGCCACTGCACCTACCGTTAGATCCAACCCTGAACTACGAGCACATTCCTTACCTTGCCGGTACGAATCCTAGCAGTGATGGTTCCATAGTGAACGTAACGGGTTGACGACAGCCGGGTACCCCCATTTGACTCGGTACTATATCGATCAGGAGTAAAAATAACATTTCAAATATAGGCAAGGGGTCCTTACAGAGTCATGACGAGTTCACCTCCATTCGCATTGGTGTTGAATATGTTTCCTTTTTCGAGAACGAAATCATGGGCCGTTGCATTCCCATCATAGAGTGTAACATTCGAAAGAATGTTTGACAAGGTTGCATCTGGAAATTTGTACTGAATCAAAGCGTCAGCTGGACTTGGTCGACTACAAAAAGGTGGATAGGAAAAACATACCACAGCGTCTTTGCAAATTGGGTTTGGCTCGCAAGACGTTGGCTTGTTGCTCCACAGCGGGTTGCATCCGCCTAAACAGAAGTGGGAGCCAGATCCGCAAAAGCCGAACTCCGAGCAGCAAGGTGCTGAGGCAGGACACGGAGAAGTCGAGTTGCACGTTTGACCACCTTGAGCCGAAACCAGTCCGGCGGTTGTGGTAAGCAGCGCAAGCGCGATGGCTGAGAGCATAGTTTGGCAGTAGGGCTCGAAAAGAGAGTGGTGGTTAGATGTAAAGAGTGAAGGGCTGATTGGATACGGTCGTCGTTGTTGAATTTGGCAACTAATTATGAGAGTCGCAGGGGTATATTACGTTAGCCAAGCCTGGACGCGTGATTGCGGATGTACTGTATAGCACCAGATCACGATGACGCTCCGTCAGGCCATTGTGTATGCTCGCACATTCCTGCCTTGCCAACCCCGCTTACTGCATCTACGCCTAAGAGCCTTTTCTATAGCAACAAGAAGCATGCCGCAAAAGCCAGAAGTACTGAAGAAGCAAGAACTATCCGCCCAGGACGCCAAGTGGGTCACCCTAGAGAAATTGACTTGGAAGGACCAAGATGGGAAAGAGGTGCGCGCAAGTGTCGCTAGCCACGATCGCCGGGCAAATTAGAATCCTCCAGAGAGCTTGGGAATCTGCATCGCGAAAGACACGGAGCGAGGGTGGAATTGATGGTGAGCACGCGGACGACATTGAGTGAATTCCACTAACCAATGCGCTTTGAATAGGCGTGGCTGTCTTGGCGATCCTCAAGTCCAAATCCGATAACTTCCGTCCGTCGACAGTTATAATTGAACAGGTACGTTCATCGACGTGAAAGTGGGAATAAATTGCGACGATGTTCATATTTAGTATCGCCCACCAGTCGGCGCATACGTGATCGGTAAGTTTATTCTCCACAAATTTCCGTTGCGACGCGGATTTCAACGAAAATGTATTTGATATAGAGTTACCCGCTGGTGAGTTCTTTGGAACATGGGTGCTATGTCCCTGCTGAGCCGATGCGGACCCAACAGGGTTGATCGATTCGGGTGAAACTGCCGAACAGACTGCGATCCGAGAGTTGGAAGAAGAGACCGGGTACAAAGCTTCGGGTGTGGTTCAGGTGTCACCACTACTCGTTAGCGATCCGGGTCAGAAGAAAATGAACAAAAAGTTCCGAGATGAGTGCTGATGGGACAATCCCAGGTATGACGAGCGCCAACATGAAGCTCGTTGCGGTCACTGTAGATCTCAAGGAAGGGGAGGACCCGGTACAGAAATTAGAGCAAGGCGAGCATATTGTAAAAAGGGTAGTTGAATTGGACAAATTACTCGCAGAACTCACGGGTGAGCGGATTTGAATGACACACAGGCTGGCGCTAATTGTCATATTTTCAATTTGCGACTGTTCGCTAGCTTATGAGGCGCGGGGTGAGTGTTGGAACAGATTTGGCTAGTGCACGTCTAATGGATGTGTGGGCACAGGGTATTTGATCGATGCCCGGCTGCACCATTTTGCTGCTGGATGGGACATGGGGCGCAAGTTGAATGCGGATTAGCGCCGGGCGGGATGGAGAGTCAGGAGCACGTGGCACTGTAATTCGTTGTGTAGCACGTGTTTTGGCTTTGCGAGATCGACACAATCGCACCTGTTCTTAACCTCGTCTACCTCTTGCCGCTGCGCTGTCCGCTGCTCACCACACGATGGCCGATCAGGGGAGATGGCAACGCGAGGTAGAGAACCTCTCATACCTGAACCACCAGCTCAGGCGTGAGCTCGAGGACACCCGCCAGGCCCTCCAGGACGCCACCAAGGACGCCCAGACCGCCCGCGACGAGTCCGCCGATCTGAAGCACAAGATAGAGGCGTTCTGGGACAGCATCGAGGACGCCCGTGCGACTTGTGAGTGCCTGCAGGGCCGTATCGGCGTGCGCTAACCACCTGCAGTCGTGCGTTCATTTCCGAATTATGGCTCGTATCGAGACTCCCACAAGCGGAGCCGTGAGACAGACGAGCGCGACAGGCAGAGCCGCAAGGCGCAGCGGACTGACCTTCCGACGTCGGCCTCCGCCTCGGGCCCACCGATCGCGCCGGGCCCTCCGCGAGACGCCCGTCGGTCTCGCCACGACTATGGTGACGGGTACCCCCCTCCACACGACTCGCAGTACCGGCTTCCACGCGGCCAGCCTCACCTCACTGTGCCAGGTAATGTCTAGCCACTCGAGCTCATCGGCGTCGCTTCTGACCCTTGCACAGCTGCCGGTCCGTCCGACCACCCGAACGGACGCAGCCCATACGACACCCACCCGCCCGGCTCATTGCCCGACCCCGCCCGCCCCCACGTGGAAGGCCCTCGTGGCCCCAGCATCTCACCGCACCTCGCGACCCGCATTCCGTCCCACCAAGGCCATCGCCATGCCCCCAGCGACCCCAACGCCTACCCACACCCCGAGGCTCAAGGCTACCACCAGGGCCATGCCCGGCGTGAGTCCACCGACGCAATTCCGATCCCCCGTCAGCGTAGGCCAGCCAATGCCGAGTCAATCACCCGTTCCTCGCCCTCTCCCTCGGCAGCTCCCCAACAGGCCCTCGATACGTTCCCCAACAGGCCGGCATTGCCACCCGCGGGGGCCATTATCATCCACCCACCAGCGGCCTACCAGGTCTCGTTTACCGATCTGCAACCCGGTATATTCCTGGATCGGGCAGACTTTGGCGCCGAATATCCCCCGAATCTAGACCCACCGCAGGGTCTCCAGGCCGTCCGGTGCCTATTCTGCGACAAACACTACAGTGGCGCGAATGCGCGCAGCCTTTGGAGGCGTCATGTGATGGGTAAACACGACTTTATCATGAAAGGTCAACGGGCGTCTACTGTCCGTAATCGTCACATACGTATGCATCCTCCTTCTATCGCATGTTCTAGAACCCCCACTAACCTTGTTTTTCACATTAGCCCAACCAGGATCACTGTCCACCAACGGCGAATTAGCCGAACACGCCCCCCTCAGTTCGGTTCCATCGGCCTCCCCGGTTGTCCAGACTTCTCGCCCGTTTGAATCCCGCCCTCCGGCATCTCAACGTCCGGCATCTCCGGGACGCAACCAGCCGAATCGAACTTCAGGGGAGCTCGAGAGCGAGGACGACCAAGAGCCATTTGAGCACCAGCGCCATCGCAGAGACATATCTCGTAGCGAGACACGCAAAAGTGATGCTGGGCCCAACGGGCATGGGTCAGGCACGGGGAGTCCTCTGACTCATGCTGCTCTGGAGAACTGGAACAAGGGTGCAGGCAACCCAGGGGGGGATGTTGCTCGATGGCAAGGTCAGGGATCGGTTCCTGGCAAACCGGCTGGACAAGGCCCTGCTCCACCCAACCAGCGCGATGACGATGAGCGGCAGGACGACACTCCCGAGGATGGTGCAGACAAACAGCGCGAGTGGTGTCTCTGTCGGCGCCCTGATTCGTGGGGAGAAATGATCCGCTGTGACAAGCCCACATGTGCAATTCAATGGGTAGGTCATAAATCATACAATTCCTCGGAAGTTCCGCGCTGATACATCCACCCGCCAGTATCATGCTCGCTGTGTTGGGATGGATGTCAACCAGGTTCAAGCTCTGGGCGAATGGCTGTGTGAAGACTGCAGCCGGAAAACGGCACAGCGCCGGCAAGAAGCACACCGGGACGGCCCGGTCCAGGAAAAGGATCGTGTGGCTCCCCGACGACCGTCAGCAGAAACACCTCCGCAGGGGACCAAGGAACTTCAATCGGAGCAAAAGAAGCGCGACCAGCAAGAGGATGTGGACATGCAGCCGGCCGAGCGCGATGGCCGCCCGGTCGAGGCGGACGGCGCGTCCAACGGGTCTGATACTGAGCCTGTCCGGTCAACCGGCTCGAGCGTTCCTCGCAAGATCAACGTGCGGCGTGTGCTGTCAGAGTCCCAGTCCCCCAAGCCCGCCGGAGAGGCACAGGCCGAAGCCCAGTCGGAGCCACCGTCCGCGCGGCCAGGATCTACTTCGTTGCCCGATGATGTTAGGGAGTTGGAGCCACCAGATCAAAATAGGTCTACTGGATCGCCTGCGAGGAAGAGAGGATGGAAGGGATATGCACTAGTGCCTGTGCCAGATGGAGATGAGGGATCCGCCCGCTCGGGACACACGGCCGAGGTAGTCACTACACCTGGTGGTACGAGGCGCACCAGGAGCGGCAAAGCTTATATCGCCGACGACGGCGTATCGGCGAGTGGAAGTGAACGCCAGCACAGCATGGAAACCAACTGATAGTGTGGGCATGACGGACAAATTCGATTCTTGTTAATATCCTTCGTCTCTCCTGGTATACTTGTGGTGGAGCTTTCTTGATATACACTTTTGCTTTGTGTCTGACGCGCTTTTCGCTTGGGACTTGTAACCACAATACACGATGATATATATACGCCCACACGCTGTATACCCAATCAATTATCCCTTGTTTGACCACGGAATTTGAAAGCGCGATGCGAGCGCAATTTCAAATTGGAGTGGAGATGAGATATGGTGGTCTTTGTAGCCGACCACCACTTGCACGCTCGTTTGATCTGGGTGTGTCTCGTGCTGGTGGCTATAATGAACCCGGGATCTATCGAAGAGCGTTATGGAGCTCGGCTGATCACGCAGCTCGAGGGTGTATTGGCTAGAGCGGTGGAGCAGGAACGACAGCGGTGGGCTGAGCTGTTCCAGGAACTTCAGGTAAGGTGCTTTAGCCCTGTTCAGATCGAACGGCTGGGCTGAACGCTTGGACAAACGACGAGCAGAACACAATTTCAGAATTACGATCCGAGAATATGCGGCTGAATATTCAGATTCAGAGCCATCAGCTGGAATGTAAGCCTTCTCTCCCATCTGCTTCATTGTATATCCTTGGGCTCAACATCCTTCTCCTTTTGATATTCATGCCGCGTATACATTCTACCTGACTGCTAGCCACAAACCGGGCACTCTGGCATAAGCGGAAAGTCCAGACTGATGCACTCGACAGTCGACCGACAAAGTTTCTCCGTCAACAAGAGCCTGGATTAGCACCGCTTGCCCCTCCTACACCCACTTCTTCGCGCGCGCGTTCTATAGATGTCGACGATGAGCTGGAGGGCTTGCACGTACAACGTGAGTTTATGTTTTATGTCATTCTGTCGTACACCGTTGTCCGGTTTGCGCATGGCGACGTCGTCTAATCGAGAGTGTGGTTTTTAGCACCTTCCGATCGCGACCAAGACCCACGAGGGATGAATGCTGTTGACGCCACTCGCGCACAATCCCATGGGCGATGTGGGCGCCCTATGCGTCCTATCGCGAGGCTTCCTCGACGAGCACGCGGTTCCAACGCCTCGCTGTCATCCGAGCCTGAGAACGAGAAGGAACGTGTGGTGTATTGCTTATGCGGTGGACACGAGTATGGACTTGTAAGTCTGGGTAATGAGATTTCTATATTGGTCAGGAAGCTCATTAAGGTTTGACCACAGATGATCCAATGTAATAATACGAAATGCGAGCTCATGTGGGTAGGTGCAGTAGACGTCGCCATGTGGGTTAGGCTCATAGTATTTCAGTTCCATGCTCGGTGCGTTAACTTGAAAGAGGTCCCGGACGAGGGTGAAGACTGGTTTTGTCCTGCCTGTGTTGGGATGTCAAACGACACACCGCCTTCTCGTGAGGCAGGCCCCACTGTCGATTCAAGAACGCGATCTAATCATGACATCCGATCAGGGCAATTCGCTGCTGTTGCTATCCAAACCGCAGCAGACAGTACCATGCTGGACTCAGGCTGCCAGACTGACCCAGAAACCCATGTTCCCAACTCTTCTTCGTCTACCAATCCAGGGCAACATATATCTTCGCTCGCCATCTGTTCTCCAAAACCTCAGCTTCTTTCATCCTTCGTTTCGCAGTCGAGCTCAGCCGCTAGATTTAGTGGATCTGCGACACCTGCGCCAGTTATGTTGGACTCTGTCTCTTCAAGCTCGGCCGTTACACCTATTTCATCAGCTTTGGGCGCCGAAGCACCAGTCGCCTCTGGGCCAGAGAGCTGTAGGTTTATTGTCGCCTTTGTTTTAGAATACGGGCTTACTGATCTGTAGCTGTTGCTTCATGCGAAAAAGATGCCGTGTTGATTCATGTATCCAAGAAATTAATTAGTTCATCACGGCCGTCTTTATTCCGTATGCTTCAGCCCACAGCTCGCAAACCCTGGTCGAATGGCTTCCATCCTTCTTGACTCCACTACTCTGTATTTTCTCTCATATTCGTTCGTCGTTTTTCGGTTCATGCCTGCCATGTCTCGTCTTTTACCATGTTTCAATGTCACCTGTGCAATACCTGCTATCTGTCGCGCCATCGATATGTATATATCCTTATATTGTGTAGTAGAGTTTGTTTCTATCCGTACTTTGTCCGTAAACAAGAAGCAAAGGAAAGAGAGGACGGCGGGTAAGCTAATTAACAGGGTATAGCCGTGTCTAAGACTGTCGCCTGGCTTGCGCAGCTTCGTTGGCCATACGCTTGAGCACCGCAAACTCTTTGGAGCCTGTGGCTTTGCACAAGGAATAGAACTGTGCAAGGGTTGGAATGGTCAATAAACAGAAGAACGGTTGATCGGAAACGAGATACCTTGGATGACGAGTCTGCCAACAGCACGCTGGGTTCTGTGTTTGGCGGGTCAGAAAGCGCAATGTGCATGGGTCTATCCGTTTGAACTTACCATCATACTCCGCAATGCGTCCTGGAAGCAGAGTCTCGCTGAGCCCACGAGCGGTAGTCGTTTAATGCACCACACATACCTTGATCCATGACCATAACTTTGTCGTAATCAATGATAGTCCTCAGGCGATGCGCAATCTACAAGTTTATATAAGCATATTTTCTGGGATCTAGACATTACACTCCACGAACCGTGATAATGGTGCTGTCGGCGAACTCCTTACGAATGGTCTGAGAGATGAGCTCGTCGGTGACATAATCGACACTGATGGTGTCCGTGTTAGTGGTCTGGGGGGTCGAATCTCGTGTGCAAAATACCTAGCGGTAGCTAGGTGTTAATCGCAGCGTTAGTTCATAGTCTTCATAAGCAGCTAGTTGTGCGTACCTTCGTCACAGAACAGGAACTTAGCACGCTTGAGGATGGCGCGAGCCATGCTGATTCTAACGTGAATTGCCTGCGTGGATTTACACGATTGAATAGGGCTCACCAAAGAAGCTGTTTTTGTCCAGCGGAGAAATTTTCGCCGCCTTCGCTTACAGGAGAGTCTAAATCACGGAATGCATTTGCGTTCTCCGTTTCGACCAGTGCTGATGGATCATCCTCAGAAGGCAAAAGATGCACACGGCGGAGCGCCTCAAACTAGGGAGGGTCAGTCTGTACGGTTCAGCTAATGGTCAGCAGGGAAGCTTACTATTTCATGGTCTTCGTATTCCTCAAAGACGTCAAGGGTAGAACGGATAGTACCAGAAAGAATCGTGGGGTCTTGGGGGATGATAGTCAAACGGGAACGGAGATCTGTCAACCCAAGTTTGGATATATCAACCTAAGCGGACCGCATCAGCCTAAATTACTGGACATGCTTATGCTCAACTTACCCCATCGATAATAATACGCCCTTCAGTTGCCTCCACAAAGCGCTATATTTCGCTTGTTAATAGAGCGCCGAGGTTCGACTTTGCGAACTTACGAAGAAGCTCAGAGCCAGTGTGGATTTTCCGCTACCAGTGCGTCCCAAAACACCTATTGAAAAGGTCAGCCGCGGAAAGGTTGGGTTCCCGAGTATTTACTCACCAACTTTGGACCTAGCTTTGATTTCGAAGGTTAGGCCATGCAGGACATTCGGTAGGTCAGGTGCATAGCGAATAGTCAAATTCTCGACATAAATATTGCCCTGCTCTGGCCAGGAGGCACTGGGCCGCGGCTCTATGAATTCTGGAGCCTCTTGAGAGATGGTTGAAAACTCGTCGATTCGCTCGAGCGCGACCTATTATAAATGCTCGGAGTTATGCATGCCTTCACGTTTAAAGCGTACGTACCATGCTCTGTTCAAGTCCCCTGTATTCTGAATTAGAAACACCAAGAGATGTTGGGGGAAAAAGACTTACACAAATCTTCGCACCATGAACAATAGGTCACTGGTAATTGTCGAAGCAAAGGCTAGTGCGAATCTAACATTGGTATTGTGAGATTTCGTATCGCAATGGTCTTGCATTTCCTCTTACCCAGCAAAAGAGGCCGTGATGCTGTCGTCAATTAATACCACTGCGAAACTAGTCATTAAAATATAGTCATAGGGTGCTGCATACACTCACCCATTGCAGTCAAAGCTACCACTCCAGCGGAGAGAAGGTTGAATCGGACTAGCAACAATGAATACGACATCGTATAAAGTGACGGATAGCTCTACATACCCGAAAGCCATCTGTTGACACTCCACATTTCATAGTATCTGTAATAATCAGTAAAATGGGAAACGGAATGTTATGCCATGTGGTTAGCACGACTCACGGAGACGCGTTGGTATCCACACAACGGAGCATATCTCTCAAGAAAGTAGAACTAGCGCCAAATGCGCGAATTACAGTTACCCCCGCGATCGTCTCACCATATATTGAGTACAGCGGTGATCGAGTAACTGAGTCTAGGGTGGAAGTTAATTCTATGAATCCGCGCGATGAACTAGCCACAACATACCAAGGCGGCGCATGTCTCGTGAGGTTTGCCCGTACACCTTTGATACGTTGTAATACAGGGCCGCCATGATTGATGCCAAAACTTAACAGGCTCATTGGCGAATGTCATTTGAGGGCCAATGAGATAACCTACTAAAGAACCGCCAGCCACCAACATATGTAATTGTCACAAAGGTCTAAGAAACGCTTCAGTAAATTGGCAAAACATGCTGAAGGAGTTACCAACCACGACCACGCTGAGACCGTACATGACTGTTGTAAATTGTTAGCTGGAACACAGGTGAGTTTAGTAAACGTCCATACTAGTTCGACCTATAGGTAACCAATTAAATGAATTGATGTTAAACTGAATTTGTGTCACGTACCAAGGTTGTCAGCGATGCCTTAGTTCAAAATATATGGTTAACCAGCGCCCCAGCTGTGAAGGACAACTCACTTGAATCAAGGCCTGGAGCATGGGTCAGTTATACAAGTATATCGTCTACGCAAACGCCATACCTTCGAAATCCTTCCCAAATCGATTCAACAACCTCCCTCGGCTCACCGTATCGTGGAACCTAATGTTGGCGAACAATACTGCTTCGAGTAACCCTATGAAGAGCCAGATTAGAGCGGAGACTTGGTAAATTTGTACGAAAATGTCTCGCTTTTGTACTATTGAGTGAACGACAATTAGCGTATGCGTATTGATATAATGCAAGTGCATAACTCACCAATACGGTTGAGGCTCGAATGGACCCATCGTACAATACAAACCACCTGAAATGGCCTAAGTATAAGGCATAGAGCGAGAGGTATAAACATGCCTCATGGTTTGTACCAAAATACCAAAGAGTGTCACCCCAGTATATATCGATAAAAACCATATAGCGCCTTTCGGGTCCGACTCCTTGGACTTGCTTGACCAGTACCTGTGAAAAAGATCAAGCAATGAGACAGTTATGGAATAAATTGACTTACCTCAGCCAGCCGTTCTCCAAGACCGGAGTGCTAAGGTGAGGTTTAGTACGTGCGACATTGCAAAGATCCGGACGTGCTCACAGAGAACCGCCAATAAGCATCAAGGAGAAAATGCCCCAGTAAATCTACGAGTCCAAGCCTGAGCAAGTGAAGTGCCGGGGCTGTATCAATACATACGTATGATCCACATGCTTGAAAGTATATTTGCCACTATCACATGGTGACACCAATGAATATGCGTAAGGCCCGTAGACAACTTGGACTCACAATCTCCTTTTTTACGCGACCAACAGCTCTTGCCTCATCTTCGATTAACTTGCGTGGAGCCTTTTTAACTGTGCCATCCTTGGGAGTAAGAGTAGCCGAGCCGCCAACTTCCGTGTTCGCTTTTTCCAACTTATGGTCATTCGGAAGCGTAGCAGCATATGATCCTGATTTGGAGCTGCCTGAGCTGCTACTCGGAGCCCCATCCTTGAGTTGGTTTGCGGCTTCTTCAATCGTAATATCTTCTGTTGCAGGGTGGTTCGGATCGGCATCCGTGGAGTGGCTAATACTCTTCATAACCTCAGAACCGATGAACTCATTTTGAGGTCCTGCAAAAAGCACACGACCATTATCCAAAGCCACCTGCACTGAACGTTAATGCATGTGGCCAAATGTTGCTTGGGGTGCGTACCACATAGCTAGCACCGGGAGCAACGAGCTATTCAGAGTGTTAAACATTGCTCTGGGAGATAATGTATATACTCACCTGTACGTGATGAGAAACCAACACAATCGTCCTCCCTTTCATGAGTGAGCCCCGGAGACATTTTTCAAACAAGTGTGATGCCGTGTGGGCATCAACGGCACTAAGAACGTCGTCGAGGAGGAGAGTGGATGCTCTGGAATATACAGCTCGGGCAAGGGACACTACGCATCATGAATATCGAAAGGAGTATAGAAGCCACTGGTTTACAAACCTCGTGCTTTTTGACCTCCGGAAAGATTCACACCTCGTTCACCTGTAAAAGATTCAGTAGGTTGATACAAAATCAATCCCAAACACTCACCGATTTCCGCTTCATCTCCATCTTCGATTATCTACCAATTCAAGTATTGGCCACACTGCATGGAGCAAGGGAATAATCCTTACCGCAAAGTCGGCGATAAGAGCACAAGCCTAAACAATGTAGCTCTAAATCATGTAACATTTGAATTAGTGTTTTACGTACCTCAATCGTCTGCTGGTACCTATTGGCGTCAAATGGGAGCCCAAATAGGATATTGTTCTTGATTGAATCGTTCTAAATGATGTAGTTGAGAAAATAGTTCATAGCCTACTGGAATCCCTCTAACCTGCAGCCATGCCGATTGTGGGACGTAAGCACATATCCCCCTCACGATCCAATTAGAGCTGTTCAAATCACGCTGCTGGCTTAATGCGGCCAGTGCATCAGGCGGCGATCGTGGGGCAAGAATTTGCCCAGCGAGGAGGTCAGCTTCGCCGAGTAATGCAAGAAGTAGCAACGTTTTTCCAGAACCTGAGGGATAGCAAGTTTATCGAGACACGTTAGTCAGGTGTGCGACACGAACGCACCGAGTTTGCCGCATATAAGGCTCAATTCCCCATCTGGGATCTCGAGAGAGAGGTCGTAAATAGTAAAGCGAGCTTTGGGTGTAGGGCAACCGAGGGCGCAGAGCTAGCCCCCCCGAACCGACTCTGAGGCCATGAGATAGTGGCTGAAGCTAACTTGATAGTAGAACGGAGTTCGGAATCCTTAAAGGACCTAATATCAGCGATCTCTGCGGAAGACATGTATTTCTCGATCCTGCGTAAGCTGACTAGGCTTTGAAGAATGTTGATAAATGTCTCCGGCAGACTATGCACGAGAAATGTACGTTAGATCACCAACCAACTATAACATTAAACTTGTAACTCAACGTGCTCAGAGCAAATTGCATTTCGTTGAAAATTGTCAGCGACGTAAACGCAATAGATGGCGTCAAAGCTTGTTTGCGAATCACTGCGAAATGGAGGAAAGAAACTAGAGTCTAGATCAAATAGCCACAAATATTCAGTTTGAGAAGGAGCAACTTCTGAGAATGTGCTTACGACAAGCTAACGCCGGGAAGGAACCAGGATATTGGTCAGACCCAGTTTGCGACTTCAGCTTTGATACCGGAACCTACCACTAGATAGGAATGATAAAATCAGAAATGGTGCAGAACAATGTGGGGCTTGTATGACGAACCTGGTGTACTATTCCAGATTGCGTTAAACAAGGTCTATTGCGATAGCGTGTTAGCAATGGCTATCCCGACGGATAGTGCAGCCGGTTCAGCGAAGAGAAAACGAACCTCGATTAAATAGTTTCTTTTCTGATACCACAGCTCTTTCTCTCGGATCTTCATGACTCGCGCTTCGAAGCTCCTTTCCCAAGCCATGAACTAACTCCAGGTTGATACAGGATATCGTTGAATGCGTACCGAAGTCAGTGCGCACCTTGAGCATCCGCATACCGCCTAATACTTCGTTCATTAGTGCAACACGTTCATCTCGGGCTTCATTAAGTTATCTTGAGCGTCGATAACCACTTTGGAGGCGAAGTGGTTTAGGGGGATGAATACTAAACAAGATTATATTAGCCATGTCCAACAGAAAATAGCTTGGGCCCTACAGCATGCGACAGCCAAACCAAAAAGCAAGAAACGCCTAAAAGCACAAGTGAGTCGACAAATTTCGGTTTGTTTATCTTCAAGCATACCAATCAGACTATACAAGAAGATTGTGCGATAATAAGTTCAATAGGAGCATCGACCAACTAGCTCAAACGACGTAAGATATAATATGCGGCAAAGAACGAGTTTGGCTCACGAGAAAAAGTGCCAGCTGAACTCCGAAACGCGGTCCACATCTGTGGTCATGAGAGTGTGAACCTGCGCTTTGCTGGAGAAATTTTCTTCAGCAGGGTCAGTCTCCTTCGTTTCGCCTGGTTCATCCCGACTGGCGTGGACGCCCGACTTGGTGCCTCCGAGACTGAACCACTGGATGAAGCTACGTCCTTCCTGATGAGTGTCTTAGCGAATAATGTCGTGTTCAGCTGGATCTTCATGCGTAACTCTAGGGCAGTTGTTGAAAGCGACCATAGTTGGCCGGTTATCACTGACACAGCGCCGATTAATTATCAGCGGAGTGAAAACCAACTCGAACATTCGCAAAACTCACAGTACACCAAGCAGGTGGATACCAATAAGCCACCACAGTATATCCATCCCCAGCTCTTATCTATGTCTTGAGGGAAATCTCCTCTAGTCATCTCCAAGAAACTAACGAGCTGCTTAAGAAACCATGCGGGGGCATAATACAGAACGGCCGAAGAGGTCGCCAGTGCTATCTGAACGAAAAACATCGTCTTGTTGACTACGAGAAGTTGCCACAATAGCTCATAACCAGACCTTGGATAGAAGCTGAGCAAAAGTTTAGAAAAACAAAAACAGCACATACCCATGCTTTCCTCTCAGTTTAGGCGAAAGTTTGACTCGTCTAATGATGACCGCATGGTGCTATAAATGCGAGGTGCGCGCATGCTCGCTCTCAGAATTGGCAGGTCGCGAATTTCCATCGAGGCAGACTTGTAACCGAGCATCACGATCGGTGTGACATAGCTAAATAGAAGAATGATGCCACCGATGCCTGCACTTCACCCACGACATTGTCACGAGTTCCGGGCGCGAGTTGGTCGAGGGATTTTAGCACGTAGACGCGCTCTGGAGGGAAATATACGGCCGGCGCCCGGGGTGTGGTGGAAGACATTATTGTCGTTATAAGGAGCAGGCCCAGCACCACCCACTCAAGAGTATTCTCTACCGTGTCGGGAGATTTCTGGGACTGGGCGGAGAAACGTGGCGTTTCGGGAAGTACCTTCGCCGTGAAGAGGAAACTCAGTGCAAACGTCGAAAGAGCCGCCGTGTGGATGGTCAACTTCCAATGCGTGGAGATGTCGCTGGCATTGAGGGAGGAGGCGGAAAGTCCGAGCAAATATACCAGAAAGAGCGCTTGAAGGACGAGAGGGAGGAGCAGTATGTCCCACCCAATATTTCCCTAACCATAATCGTGTATCCAATGTGTGTACAAATTGCTCCTAGTCCGACCGCAGCTGCCATAATTGGGCGATTTTTTGTGTCTTAACCTGTCCCAACAAAATATGAGACATTCCCAAACGAGCAATTGACAACATCATACCTTCGTCCAAAATTGTTCCTCATTGATTAGTTCTCCGTCTATGAAATCCTCAGGTTCAGCTATATCAAAGGGATCCTTTTGTTGTTCATGCATCGAGCCATCGAGTTCTTCCCTCGTGTCAGTCGTGGGTAGTGCCACCGGCTTCGGTCGAGAAAAAATCAAAATAATTATGCTAAAAAGGGCCAGAATATTAAGTGCGACCGAAGATATCAGCAGGTACTGGGGCGGCATTCTTGCCGGCTGAGATCCAAGGGACGACGATACTCTGGGTGGTGGTCAGCCTCGCTATAAACGGTCGGCGCTTGTTCAAGTTTCATTACTACACGATCACTCATGAATGAGTCAGTGATTTTTCCATGTGGACGAACAGCTCGGAATCGGCTGGTCAAGGTCCGGCCAATATCTCTCATCTCTCGCCTAGTTTTTTAGGCTGAAAGTGGGTCTGCTAGGCAGCCATGTACGAAGCGATGGCCAGTTTTGGAGGCGGGCCTCCAACTGAGCAACACTTGAGACTGTATTCTGAATGGGCCAACGGTGGATGGGGAATAGTTATTACCGGTGTGTATGATGACCCATTGCCTCTCGGCACAAAAGTGAACTGACTCGTTTATACGCCAAGGTAACGTACAGGTATCTCGTCACCACCTAACTCTCGGTCGCGACGTTGTGCTTCCCGAGAGTTCCGCCGAGCTTGTCCACTTCCGAAGCATAGCAAACAGCTTTGGCTCAAGCTCCGATGACTCAAAACCTATTGTCATAATGCAACTAAGTCATGCAGGTGAGTCGACCAACTTCGGCCCCGCAACGCTGGCATTCAGCATACTCAGTGAAGTTCTTAGGCAGGCAATCTCCGCGATTCGTTGGAGGCAGACGCCCATGGATGCAGCCACTAGCAGCTTCGTCTAATCCAATGAGTCCAAATGAAAGTATGCTTGCGCGCATAGTATTCTGGTTGCTCTTTCAGTCACCCCGCGCCATGTCAGTCGATGATATCAACTCTGTAACCTTGGATTTTCTACGAGGTGCAAAAGTGCTCACCAAACTGGATTTGATGGCATCCAATTGCATGCTTCCCACGGCTGTGAGCGAGCTCGGGACATAACCTGGACATGGCTGAAACACCGAACCTAGACCTTCTTTCGCAATTTTTGTCTACAGGAACAATCTCCGGACTGATGGCTATGGTCCCCCCAATGAGCTGCGGATTCTTCGTGAAATTGTCGAGGCCATTCGATCGGATTCTAGTATACCGTTCGTTTGTGGTCGGCATCAAGCTGAACGCCGGGGACTATGCTAAAGATGGACTAGACGGAGGTAAAGCATTGTCACACGTTCGTGCGATTGCGGAATGGGGCACTGTGGACTTTTTAGAAATCAGGTCGGTCTAGCCTGCACTGCGTTTCATCTAGACTCTAAGATTGATCGTTTCAGCGGAGGAGACTATGAATCACCAGGTACTGCATCTCGTCATCTACAAGAACAGATATTCACCCATTACTTAGAATTTCTTGCCAAGGATAATCCTCGACAAGCGTTCTTTGCAGAATTTTCCCGAAAAGCACTTGAATGTGTTTCGCACGTCGAGGGGCGTCGACCGTTGATTATGCTGACCGGGTCATTGGTGAGTCAGGTTTGCACCTCAGAAACACAAGGGCGAGCTTGACATGGGCCAAAAGCGGACGGTAGACGTCATTCACGACTGCCTTGCCCGAAAGCATGCAGACCTTATTGGTATAGGCCGCCCCGCTATTCTTTACCCCGACCTCCCACACAAGCTTATCTACGAGAAGCATTTCCCCGCAGTTCCAAACCCGCCCGCACTTCCACCTTGGCTCGTGAGCTTATTACAAGTGAAGGTTGTGGGGGCAGGGCTGGATACAGCTATGTGGGTACGCGCTATGAAGCGACTGACGCGCAAGGATCAGAAAATTGGATGGAAACGCGGTGGACGCCTTCTTCCACCTTTTTTTCAATGTGACTTCAATCCCACCATACCTGGGGCTGGCCTTGCTGATCGTAGGAGCCACGATGGGGACACTGGGACATCATGTGTTACATTAGTATTATATTTTACTCCTGTAGAAGCCGGCGAATCATAAATACAATCTACACAAAAATGCACGTTACTTCTTGGATGAACCGAACCCTCCAAAGCCCATCATAGCCGCCATCGACCATCCTCCTCGGTTTTGGTCTCTTCAACTCCAGATGGTTTGATTTTCTCTTGCTTTCGTCGTTTCTTCTGCTCGCGTGCAGCAACCTCGGCGTCCCTGATTTCCTGCAACCGTTTTTCAAAGTCAAAAGTGCGAGCGTTCGACGCTTCTTTGGTCTTTTCGCGCAGTAGTGCTATACGGGCTCGTACTTGGTCCAGAGTTGATCGAGCTATTTGGGTAGTTTGACCTAACCTTCGAAGATCTACGTTGCAAGGTTAGTACGAGGACCAGGCGAGTCGTGATCGAGTACCCACGCTGTCGACTGTTCACATGGTCCAGGTATCCCGACGTATCCTTGCAAGTTCTTTGGCATAGATCGCAGTAGAATCCCGGCTGACCGGGCCCTCTTCCGCCTGCATTTTGCACAATGATAGTCTTGTTCAAGTTCTTGTCAAGCTCGAGGTCATGTTCTCGTTGCTTCATGAGTTCGGTCGGCTTTGGGAGTTCCTCCTTTGCCTTCCGAGGCCGTTTACCTGTATTGGGGCATTTTTAGTCGTGCTCGTAATTCGAGGAGGATCACTACTTGCCCTTCTTCATGAGCTCCTCGTTCTCCTGCATACGCTTCTTTTCCGCCTCATCCTTGTCCTTTGCTTTTTGTGCAAACTCCTCCTTGTCCCACTTGCGACGAAACCCGGCCTCTGACTGGTAGATTCGTGGTCTGAGTTGTTCTACAGCATTAAACCCAACAGCTGAGACTTACGGCTTTATTCCCATACGCTCCTACCTTGTCCGACATGGTGGTGGTGCAGCTCAGGTGGCTAGCTCCTGGGCACGTGACCTTCTTACGTCATGCGTTCTATTGGACACGTCGTGATGTCAAGGAGGCTAGACGTGTAGAGTGCAGCCAGTCCCAACCGCAACCCATCCTCTCGTTCTGCACGTTCCGATCCAGGAGCCCAGGCCTCGCTTAACTCGACACTTGGCTCCTCTCTCCCCCATTATGACCCCGACGGCCGCCAACGGAGACTCCAAAACTGCCCCTCGCAAGCTGGACGAGGTCAAAGTCAACAACGCGAGCTTGTCCGAGCTCAAACTCGCATGCGACGATGCGCTGCGAAGAGTATGTGTGTCTGTCATCACAATGGGGTATTACCTAACAAATGAGTCCACCCAGTATCTCTCCCGGCCCGAGCAATTCAAGATCCAGCATACCCACACCGATATTCGCCTGGCGTTGGGGTATGCTGCGTGCCGTCGCAGCCGTCACGGGCTTGTATAGCTGGAAGAGAGAGTTTGAAGAAACCAAACCGGTAGTGTGGATAGGTGTGATCCTGTAAGTACGACACAAAGTTTTACTCCCGTTCGCTCATATCACGCCCCGCGTCCAGGTATATGCTCCTTACAGGTATACAAACACTGTACTCGTATTTTATCGAAGGAGAAACAGTTTTCGTTGGGAAGCGAAAGACTGTGAACAAAAGGGTAAGTGTGACGCACTAATCCTCATATCACGTATGTCTCATCCCGAGTGGCTCATCAGATTGAAACCGAACGGTTAACCATCGGCGCCAAAACTACACCCTCTGACAAGGCTCAGTCCGCTGTTGGTCCACGTTACACTCTGAACGCCTCATACGTACATACAGCAAACAATGGCAAATCGCTCATTCGCAAATCAAAACAGTCTACCGAAGCTCCTTACACGACCTGGTTCGACGAGGAAGGACGAATGGACGAAGTTGCATTTGGTGAATGGGTTGGAGCTTTCGTCGAGAAGCTTGTGGGAGAATCATCATAGTCTGCTTGATATATTTTGTCATTTGGGCTTTCGATATGAATGAATACCCCTCCTGCAAATTCGATCAAACAGCTACCAGTAGTATATGGGCTATATTGGACACAACACGAGTAGAAACCACGAACAAGCTTTGACAAGATAATACGAATGAAAAAGAATAGGAACCAATTACAAAAAAGACAATTATTCCATGGCTACATCCTGCTCCTTGTCTTTTGGGGTACCCTCGTTTTCGCCCATAAAGGCTTCAAGTTCCTGGTCCAGCTCCTCCGCAGTCTTTGGAGCAGCCTTGGTGCGAGCAGTTTTACCTGCCCCTGGCTTGCCTACTGGTTTACCTTTAGGCTTAGCATTCCTTACCGGTCCGGGTCGATCGCCAGCGGGCCTGTATCCCATGAGCCGATAATCCGCTCATCGGAACGGGAACTTACTTTGCAGCATCAGCATCAGCCAATCGGTCAGCCAAAGGTTTTTTGTCCATTCTGTTGAGAAGTGCGCTTGTCGATGTCCGGCCGTCGGTGGCGCGCGATCGTGGAGGCGCCGTATCAAGCTTGATGTTCATCGCCTCACCTACTCTCACCAAAATTAACTCAAATTCCGCCGCTATGCACACAACGTTACCCTTGGCCATGACGCCGTCCAACTGCTTCTGGGCAAGCCTAGCGTCCCGAGCATCGACAAACTGGACTGTTGCTACACCGGTCGAACGACCGCTACGATCGTACTGTATAGGTTGATGGACGGAACACGCAGGCGAGGTGTGTTATGTGATTGATTGTGAAGTAGGCGGAATTGCTAGGGTGATGCATACCCTAATAGTCGGTTCACGCGCTAGCGTTCCGATTGTTCCAAAAATTGACTGCGAACAAACGAGCTCAGCAAACTGGCGCCTTGGCTGAGCGATGGGAAAAACATACCGCCAAATCCTTCTGCGTCACCTCATAGTGGAGATTGGACACACTCAGGCGGACCGACTCGGTTTCAACGTTGGACGCATTCGGTCGGGTTTTGCGACCTTGATCTGCACCGGGTGCCAGGTCGTGCACCCACTGGCCATCTGCTGATTCGGCGGGTGGTGGCGGACGCTGAGAAGCCTGTCAGTACAATAATGGAGGCAAAATTAAAAGAGACCCACATTATAAGGTTTGCGACCACGGGTGCTCATCCTGTAGTAAGCAGCAAGATATTATTAAAGTATGGAATATGGGCGATGTGGTTGACAGGCAAGGTGGCTGACACTGCTGTTTGCTGACACGTGATGAAAACCGTGTTATCTAATCCACGCGATGGCAAGCGCCCTCCCATTGCCAAGCTCGATCTGGCTCGCAAACAGACCAAGTCTGTTCCAGCGGAGCCGGAATTACGAGCCACATGCTACACGCAAATCGCGGGGACATGTCCTATCGATTCCGGTGGATAACGGCTACTAGAAAATATAAACGCGCGAAGCAGATCGGCTGCGTGTGCAGGAGCATCACATCATGCCACGTGCATATACATGGCTTTCAGCACAGCACTGGTGGTTCATTCGCTACATTTTCATGGGAGAGCGACAGATACAAAACAAGGTACCGTGTGCAAAATAAATTAACATTTGCGGTCTACGCGTTCATTTTCACTTAAAATAACCACGACACTCAAACCTCCTGCCAGAGGTTCAAAGGGACACCTTCACATCGCACCCACTTGTTATTTTTTAGGGCCCCTACCCTGCCCCAATGGACACTCTGGAAATCGTCTTCGAATGATATTAGTTTTAGCGATTTGAAAGCCGAGCCGAGGCGAAAAGCGAAATCGCGTTGTTCTGACGTGCCCCGTCGGTTGGCCATGGCGTTATCGATTTGCAGGACCTCGAGGTTTGGAGTGAGATTTGCGAGCTCGAGGGCCTGATTCTCCTAAAAATATATTAGCTGAGCATCACATGGTTGAAATAGGCCGGATATTCGCACCTCTTCCCGATCAATGAACAAGAGACCCAAAAGTTTTAGGTGAAACAAACAGCTTGTCCCACATCGATGGGTTCCGGGTGCATAGGGTAGCCCATCCTCGAACCGAAACGAAACAATGGGTGCAGAGGCAAGGCGCATACACTCGATTTGGCTTATGGCATCTGCGACAGCCATCTCGGGTGGTTGGCTATAGTCTGCCCAAATCTTCAGTCGGGAGACCGGCCTGTATGGTACCAAGATGGTAGCCAGGGGTAGCGGTGCTTCTAAAGTGCACAATGAGGGCTGTATGTCATGAATGATCATGTTTTTTTTTGTGGCTGAAGTAAGGCCTGGACCCACCAGGATGTATGTACCCCAAACTCTGGTTCCCGAATCAGATCCCCACCCAAGTGGAGCTCCTGGATCCCTGGATGTTGGTTAAGGAATGCAATAACGTTTGCGTCGATGGCCACATCAGTCGAAAAGGTATGCAGAGTTGGGATATGCAGGGTGCGGATACAGGGCATACTTTCAACGCCAAGCCAGAGTTTGAGAGTTTCCAGCTTCTCACATCGAGTAAATGCCTCTTGTATAATGTATGCATCCGATTGTGTGAGTAAGATCTGCTCTTGAGGCGCAGCAATAACAGAAAGTGACGACAGATGTTGAGATATACGGTTGCGGCCAATGATGAGCCTCGCTAGCATAAGAAGGGCATGCGCTGACTCTACAGTTAAATTCTGCCACAGGTAGCGGTCGGCTTCGTAACCGACGGATCGAGAGAGCACGGATATAGTCTTCAGATCAATGGTGCTATTGGTGGAGGCGACCCAGCGAAGGACGACTGCCCAAACGTCGTCTGGTAAGCTAGATATTTGGCAACCAGGCAGCATTAAAAACAACTAGGTTCAGCGGAGCTTGTGTGTGTGTTCAGGTGGCGTTCGGCACCGTTTTTATACCGACGAGTACATGATGAACAGGAGCCCGGGTGCTGGCAACCTCTGAATGGTATGATCCAGGAATTATGATTTGAACAATAGGGTCGTATGGGGAGATGGACCCGACCAATACCTCCTGCGACCTAGCACACGCGAATGTCCACGGGAGCAATGAAATAACGCCCGAACAGCATTTGACATTTGTTGTTTCATTTAGTGTTATCTTGGTGTCTCCGAAAGTTTCCCGAACAATTGCGATCCAAGATCTACTATTAGCGGATTAGCTGCCCTGGTTCAGTGCCGGCATACGATGGTCAGACCAAGCTGCCGGTTGAAGCGTGAGATGGGTTGGGGGAATGTGCCGTGTGTAGCGTGCCAGTTGTATGTCGAGGGATGATCGTCAAGATTAGATTGAAACACAGCTCGGGGATGGTGTGGCTATAACAGCATGGCCGCCAGGTGGGTTGCAGCAGGCGGAGATGATGTGCGCTTCCACATTTGAATACATACGTTCCGACGTGTGGGATTGCCAACTTTCCGTAATTTCAGGAATGCTTGTAAGCTGTAGCTAGCTAAATCGCAAACCAGAAATAGAGAGCATACAGCGAAGCAAGAAGCGAACGGCCGATCGTTATTAGTCCATGCGCCACAAGCGGGATTGGAAATGTCTAGGGCATCGCCACCTTCGAAGCAACACAGAGGTGCCACGCTAGTGTCACCATCCAGCCGACGACCACCATGCGAATTGTCATTGCCGAACAAGGCAAGGAGGTCGAGCCAGACTCTCATTTCGCCGAGATATACCAGTACGTGTTTGTCCGATTCGAGCCCCAATGAGCTGACACGCCACCCAGACAAGGCAACCTCAGTCTCGCATTACAGAGCTTAATTGATGTCCCTCCTGCAGCACAACTGGTGTACATCCAAGGTGGCGAACAATTGCGTGAAGACAATGCGGAGGAACTTTTAGGAAGACCTGACCTGGTGAACATTGCATGTTGATGAACCAAACACGTTATTTACGTCCAGAGATAGACGCTCTATGTGTTCAACCGAGACTTGCTCGGGGCCGGGGGCTATCCTCCCCCTGAGCTGCTGCTTTCGCTTACCTCCCTGTTGCCGCAAACAGGTTAGTAACCCCCCTAGCATGTGGTCACACGCGTTCTAATTCTCCAAGCTAGGCCATTTGATCCGTGACACCGAAACTCACGTTGAGCATGTTCGTGTTCTGGGGGCTTCTATCAATATTCAGCACGAAGCCCTTTCGGTCGTTATGTTGAACATCGAGGGTCACGTTATGGCACTTGCCGATACGTTTGATTCATTTCGCAATGTGGCTCAGCGAGAGCTAGACCGGCAACAGGCGCTCCTCCAGGGGCACAAGCTAGATCTGGAGATTATCTCCAAGGTCAAGGTGCACCCAGAATTCTTGTCCGCAACCGTGCGCCGAGGCGTGGAAAACACTGGCCGAGAACGACGCTAGGAGACTATGTTTCGAGCTCTAAGATGCAGATGGTGGCGGATTCTTGCACCAAGTTACATAGTAAGCGTACCCTTCCATCTTAGCGTCATTCGCGTTCTTACTTGGAAAAAGATGAATTGTCAAATCGTTACAATTCGGTAGTGGGGCTGTTTAGCCAATTAGTTCAGAACGTCGCTGACGTAAAGTCAAGCTTGGATGTTCCGCTGTAAGTGGGCTACCCAGTAGTCCGAATGGCAAAATGACCTTTGAAACCAAATAGTTACGACCAAGCGGCAATGCTCGTCAAACAAGCGGAAGACTGCTGGGTGGGTCTGAAAAGCGGAAGCTCAGGTATTATGAAAGAATTACCTCACAGTTGTTTTACTGACACCTCGCTAACGTAGAGTCAGAGGCGAAAATCAAGCTAATACAAATCTACCAAGATATGTGTCAAACCAAGGTTGAGCGAGCGACTGCTGGCTTTCCAGTTATACTTACAGGATTTATGAACAGAATAAGTCAACGGAGCACGTCTTTTCCTTTTTAGAGGCAGTTTCCGACGCCCAGCACCTCATGTCACAGATCCCTGACGAACTTACAACTTTGGAAAATGACTTTCGGCAAAAAGGAGGGTTTCCCCATCTCCAACGCTTAAGAAATATGTTATATATGTATGGAGCTACGATTGTAGAGGTTGTTCGCAGACGCGAGTTTAGTGAGTCGACTTGTGGTTGCCTCTAATAACGTGCTCACATGGCTATACGACTTAGGCAGATTTTTTATGGACAAAGCTCAAGCCATTGCAGAGCTGTTGGCGAAGTTGTCTGCGCACGAACGGAAGCGACGTCAAGTCTATCGGAGTGAGGTGCATGGCCAGCTGCCATTCGAATCGCGAGTAATGGACGAGCCCGCTCCGGTTTGGAGATCTCTACGAGCGGCGGTGAAGAGATCCCTATCGCATTGGAACGTCAGGACATCGCAGGTAGATACTTCAGGTCTTGTTGTAATGCTCGTGTATTGATATCGTGCTTCAGTATTTTTGGAGCTCGTATCCCAAATAGAGAATACTCCGAGTGGCGTAAATTTACCTCCTGACATGCCCCATCCGGCTACAGAAGCTAGGATAGCCTTTGAGCGCCTTGTCTCCAAACTTGACAATTTGGAGTCGGATTTCGACAGGCTAGCAGAGCGAGCGGGTGTGTATTTCGCAGATACCATTGTCACATCTGACACTTGTTCGCGTAGTGCTATCTGTGTCACGCATATATCAATCAAGGAAGCATTGTGAGTCCTGAACTCCGAAAGTGGGGTATTGTGCTGACCCCAGATCAGCTGCCGCAGATGCTTCGAATCTCCAGGAGGTGATCGAACAATTGCGCGACGCCAGAGCGGCAAAAACCGAACAGGAGATCCAGTTTCAACGTGAGATAGCTGCGTTGACGAGCGAGGCTGATCGACTCCGGTTGGAGTCAGCCTCGACAAGTGCAAGCAAAGCTCGCGCTGAACGCCTGGAGATTGAGCTAGACGTCACTCGCACGAAGCACAAGACGGAAATTGCTACCCGAAAAGGTCTAGAACAGAAGCTCAAAGACGCGGAGGCTTCGCTTTTGATGCTGAAGCAGGACGCGGACTCAGGGGCTCGAGCCGATTATTTGCGAGTCACTAGGAAGCTCGAGAGCTCGAGTCCGAGAGCCAGATCTCCGCTGCCGCGTTGGGAGAACTCCAAGCGAAAAACAGGAGGTGGAAGAGGAGCTCCAGCAAACTCGACGCGAGCGGGATGAACTCAGCAGCATCGTGCGTGAGAAGGATCTGCAGCTTAGGGAGCAATCTAGCACTGCCGAGCGATCTTGAGAGACCATATCGCAGAGACCGATGGTGACCGAGGTGAGACGAGTCAACTGGGCTCATGGAAGTGTGAGCTGACCTATGTGGGGCCAGCTGTCTTGGAACAGCAAGTCGCAGAGCTCCGTCAGGCTCTTGAGAACATACCTCAAGGCACGCCCGGCACGAAACGGCAACTCGAAATCGCCAGGTTGGAATCGGAGAATTCCGAACTCAACACCAAGCTGGCCAACCATAAAGATATCCTGGCTCAGTTCGCGTCTGCAGTCAGAACTTTGTACAACACTTACAACCAGACGCTGTTGACAGCAAACAATATTCTCAAAGCATCCAAGGCAGCTGCCCCAAACGGCGCGGATGCCAATGTGGTCCAGACTGGGGAAGCTCACTCGCCTACTACACTTACAATGGAGCCTCCTCCGGTGCTGCCTGAATTTGACCCATCCAAGCCTCGGGAGCTGTTGGACATGCTATCTGTCCTGAATCATCAGGCGCTAGAGGATGCCGTAATCAAGGTCGGATCCAATTCACGCAAGTACTTGAAGTTGTCCAAAGAGTACCGGTAGGTTTGCTCGCATTAACCCACCTACGAAACCACGTTTAACAGGCTCGTGCTTTAGCGATCGCTCAAAGGGCAAGATCGCATTCAGAAATTTTGGAAAGGGTGACTTGGCGCTATTCCTCCCCACACGTAACTCAATCGCCAAGCCATGGGCTGCCTTCAATGGTATTTCATTTCACTATTTTTCCTACCCCAAACTCAAGTTGTCACATAGTCGCGTTTCCTCACTATTTCCTCAACGCAACCGAGGACATCAGCGAACTGCTCAAATCACGCGAGTGGATTGTTGCTCGCATTTGTCCATTACTGAAAGAATTGCGGACAGTAAGGTATGCCGAACAAAAAAGTGCTCTGGCTTGATACTGAGGCATTATCTTGCAGCAACCGGACGGCAATCCCTTTGGGTTAGTGTTCATGACTGTAATAGCTAAACTATTTACTTAATACGTCATCTCAGGCTCGGGGATGGTGTCAAGTTCTTCCTATTGGACGTAGAGGATTGGACTCAGCCGAGCAACACAGCCAAGAGGCGCGCGATCCCGAACACCGTGCGCCCATTATCGATTGCTTCTTATGAGGCTCGTGAGCGCATATCCACGTGGAGTGAGACTACGGCTTTGGCAACTGCACTGCCTGCATCTGCGCCTGATAGAGAAAGCATACTTGGAGTTGGATCTTCTCCCAACAGAACAGGGACACGAACACCATCTCCATCGGCTGGGGCCAGGTATTTCAGCAAGATGAGCGTTAGCCCCACCGCAGGGCCGTCGTCTCTTTCTCGAGTCCTTGCGCAAGCACCCCCACCTACCTCTCCCCGTCCGATATCGGTCATGTCAAGTGCTCGTGGCGCAGAGAAGTCCAGATCGCGGGCAACCTCACTATCTTCGTGAGTGTAGTTCTATCGTCCTCATGACTTAATACTCCCTAACTGATCATACGTAGCGTGCGTCCGCCCCACTTGAATGGTTCTAATAAGGCAGCCGCAACTACTGCACTCTCTGAACCCGCAGTACCAGCCACGGGTTCGGCTGCCTCTCCCGAAGACAATACCACACCTTCTCCATCAGGCTCTGCCTTTGATGGGATGGGAAGCGTAGTAATGTCCCGCAGACGAACCACTTCTATGGCCCCAGGCGTAAGCGCGGGGAGTACACTTGCCAATATTGCCAATACTTGGGGATTGGCCATTGGGCGAAGGCGTGCGCAACCGGCAACTCGTACATCACCTGCTCCTTCAGAAATCGAGTAATTGGAATCCTTAGTTTACGTTCACATATATACGGTCTATACCACAAGAGTCTTTTTTCCAATCTTTGTGTAGGCACCTTCCCTCCTTGCTTTTTTTTAGAATATCTTTTTCGACAACGGATGTGTTTCTATGCCTGCCCCAACTGTATGCTTATCCTAGAATTTACTTGAAACAACGTTGTTTCCCAGCGGTAACGCTATCATGTTTGACGCTGCTTACACATTCGTGGTCAACTTAGCCCACCTCCTCACTCTAATTGTTTCCCACAGTCACTCCAGTCTGTCTCGAACCTCTAAGTAGCTTTTTTTTTTTTTTTTTTTGTTCTCCCTCGCCTCCCAACACAAGACGGCACGTCGCTAGAAACTATACACCACCACACTATGCGAGCTTTTTTAGCTGCCCTTGCGCGACCATTGCCACGTCCGGATCACAACTTGACGTCTAAAACGCACGTTGACCTTTATGATTATGGCTTGAGTGGGGATGAGGGTAAGACTCCGTTTTCAGGACTGCGGATGAAGTGAACGAAATGCGTATTTCAGGGGTGAGCGTTATCCTACGACGGATTCAATGCACTCCTGGTGCTACCCACCTTAACTTGGGCCATAACCCACTCGGGGATGACGCAATGGCAGCGATTATACAGTACCTCTGTGGGCCAGGTAATAACGTGCCTGTCGAAGAAATGAACTTGAACAATTGCGGAATCGGCGACGCTGGACTCTATATTATCTCAAGATACGTGAAACGGAACACCAGCCTGCAACGATTGTTCCTAATGGGAGTGAGTGTGCTTCTGATTATGGCGTATATTGGTTACTTGATTCAGCCTTTTGTCAATAGAATCAAATCAATGGCACAAGATCCGTTGCCAAGGTTTTTGCGGACGCTTTGAATCATTCTAGAGTTCGGACATTGGTTTTAACCAACAACGAAATGCTCTCCGACACGTTTCTCATCCGTTTTCTGGGAGAATTAAACGCGCCATATCTTCGCAACCTCCAGTTGTCAAGGCTTGGGTTGACCCCAGCATCTATCCCTGCACTGAGGATGTTCCTGACATCCCCTGCATGTTACGCGCTGCGCTCGCTCCACTTGAACGCGAATTCGCTGTCTTACAATGGACTACACGAACTCGCGACAAGCCTTCTCTCCGGAAACTCTACCCTTTGTGAGATGGAAGTTTATGCAAACTCAGGGGAGTTGGAAGGCGACGATGGGGGCGAAGACTCGATACGTGACACGACCCTACATGCGATTTCCCTGGTAATAGCTCGTAATTTGGTCTACCTCAGGCGAGTAGAGCAGGACGCCAGAAGCCTGCTCACAATTGGGAGGGCACTACTGTTTCATCGCGAAAGCAAGGTTCAAGCGAGCACTAAGGCACGGTCTGTCTTCCCATGGCGGAAGCTGGCACCCGAGTTGCAACTTTACATCCTTCGGTTTGTGCACAGGACACTTTCTGACGCACAGCATACCAGAATATGCAATTACGCGTCCGACAAAGCAACCCTCCCTCCCGCTTTTTCTCTCTACATTCGATCTAAAAGTAGGCAGGAGTATATTGATGAATTTCTACTGAGGGTAGGCTGTAATCGATGTGAGGCCATATTGGCTTGATGTATAATATCTGGAAACAGTTCCCCTTAATGATGAGTAGATTTGTGCATCGGTTTGCGCACCGAGTGCCCGATCTATATGCAAGTTGAGAAGCACGAGGGTTGCGGCACCGCGGCATATAGCGAGGACAAGTGTGATGAGGTACGGCGCTTAACTCAGGGACATGGTTCCGCGGGACAGGCTGCGTCGAATGCCCTGCTTTCACCACCATCCCCAAAGTCAAATCCCACTCAGCTGCAGTCCGCCGAAGCGAACCAAAGGCAAAAGTAAACCGCCCTGCCCTATTATTAAATATCTTTGCTACAAATCAAACTGAGCGGCAAATTGTTGCTGTATCCGAATTCTTTCCACCCACCCTACCAGTACCACCGCCTCAATTCATCCCCCTATCACAAACGGTACTATACAAACTCCTTCCCCACCATATTTACGCGAATACCTCCATCTATTGCCGTATAAAATAAACCTTAGATATCTATGGCATCCACCGCAAATACTCCGTCAACGTAAGTCAGATAGCCCGTTCAATGTCATTTACACCTCATTCATACCAACCGAATTAGCGCCAATGGCGATTGGAAAGCTGGGCTACGCGCTCCGCCTAAAGATGATCGTCCTCAAACAGAAGTACGCGTCTTGTGCCCTGGGTGTTTTTGAACTGGTCTGACGACTCATATATAGGATGTTACTGCTACGAAAGGCCTTGAATTCGAAGACATGGGTCTGCGACGCGAATTATTGATGGGCATATTTGAAGCTGGCTTTGAGCGCCCTTCTCCCATCCAAGAAGAAGCTATCCCCGTTGCTCTTACCAAGCGAGACATACTTGCCCGTGCGAAGAACGGCACCGGCAAGACTGCCGCGTTCACCATCCCATCTTTGCAACAAGTCGACCCTTCCAAACCTAAGATCCAAGCGATGCTCCTAACTCCTACTCGAGAGCTCGCACTCCAGACAGCGCAAGTGTGCAAAAACTTGGGCAAGCATATGGGCATCAACGTCATGGTCACCACTGGTGGAACAACGCTCAAGGATGATATTATTCGTCTCTCGGATGCCGTCCATGTTTTGGTTGGAACGCCGGGTCGTATTCTAGATCTCGCAGGAAAACAGGTTGCGGATTTGTCGTCTTGTCGGGTATTCGTCATGGATGAAGCGGATAAGCTTTTGTCCCCTGAATTCACGCCTGTGATGGAACAGCTATTGTCGTTTGTCCCAGCTGATAGACAGGTTATGCTGTTTAGCGCAACCTTCCCAATGATTGTCAAACAGTTCAAGGTGGGGTTTAAACATTTCTCTAGGATATATGCTACACGAGCTTGAATGCTGCACATCTAGGACAAACACATGAAGGATCCACATGAGATCAATCTCATGGACGAGCTCACGCTTCGCGGCGTGACGCAGTACTATGCGTTCGTCGAAGAACGCCAGAAGGTTCATTGCCTAAATACATTGTTTGCAAAGGTATGTAAACGAAGAGTCTAACCGCCCACCTGTCACTGAACGCTATGATTGTAGTTGCAAATCAACCAGTCGATTATCTTTTGTAACTCGACGAACCGTGTCGAGCTGTTGGCTAAGAAGATAACCGAACTTGGATACTCGTGCTTTTACTCGCATGCAAAAATGATTCAGTCAGCCCGTAACCGCGTTTTCCATGACTTCCGTAATGGCGTTTGTCGCAACCTAGTCTGTTCAGGTACGACACCCGAGTCCACCTTTCAGCGTCTATTTATCCACCATTTCAGATCTCTTAACTCGAGGCATTGATATTCAAGCTGTTAATGTGGTTATCAACTTTGATTTCCCCAAACATTCGGAGACGTATCTGCATCGTATCGGTCGTTCAGGTCGTTTTGGTCATCTCGGATTAGCGATTAACCTCATAACGTATGAGGATCGGTTCAACCTGTATCGCATCGAGCAGGAATTGGGCACAGAGATTCAGCCCATACCTGCTGAGATCAATAAGAGCCTTTATGTAGCCCCTAGTGCTATCGACGAACCCGCTGGACAAAAGCCCGCAAACAGAAATGGCTCCGCCCCAGGTGATTGGCATTATATTTCTTCCCATCCCCGGCTAATATCTTGATAACAGGTACCAACGGCCAGTCTACGCCTAACCCTGCCGCACAACAAGCTGTACAGCAACCGCGCAATGGCGGACCGCCTCAAGGGCGTAGTGGGTCAGCCCGGGGCGGAGCCGCCCATCAGGGCAGTCGAGGAGGCCCTGCTGGGCGTGGTGCTGGCCCACAGCGATGAGTTGAGATTGCTGAGAGGGATGAGACTGGAAGAGGAGGAGGGCGTAGCACTCGTTGTTTGCGACAGGATTTGTGGATCGTTTTACGGTATGTTTTGTGGTGACTATGCGAATTGTGGGTTTCATTTGCTGCATTTATACTCCTGTATTTTTGATCGTGCTATTTGGGCCTAACGCTATTATCTTTCTCTTCTTTACGTCGGTTCTTCTCGAGCCCCCCCACCCCTTTTTTCTTTCACATTCGCGTGTCGCCGCTGGACGTACTAGTACTACAATTTGTGATTCTTGTTGCTCGGCGTTTTATGTGTGAGCGATTTGGGGCATCCTTGGGTAAGCGAGATTTGATCAAGCGCCGACGCGGACGCGCTCAAGTCTCCTGGATTCGACGTCGATCTCCATCTCTTTTCGCATCGCGCTCATAATTCTACTTGCTTATGTTCATTGCGACGCAAATTTAACTCTTGTTTTCGGGACACTGCCTCTGGATTGGGTTTGTAGGGTTCCACGTGGTTTCTGCTCGGTCCACGAGTACGGAGCTGTGTATAGGTTTTGTCTGCTGGCAATAACTGCTTGGCGTTCAGGAGAGATTAGCCACTATCGCTAAGTAAATTTAATTGGTATATTTTTGAGGCCCAAGTGCTCAAGCTGATATTGGCAGCGTTCCAGCGGGCTATTTTCGTCCGTGCAAGCGGAAAATCAACTGCAGGAAGCGTCAATACCAACTGTCCAGACTATGCAACGACCTCGTGCTGGCTCTGTTAGGCTCCCACTCTACGATCCAAATCACGCAGGCAACGGCCATTCTCATCTACATCCACAAGCGACCTACCGACGCTCTGAATCTCCTGACTCTGCAGCATATCGTGCTGCTGGTCCGTCCAAGAGACGGAGACGCATCCACTTCAATCTCCCCCGGCGACCAAGAACTTGGGTTTCATTTACTAAATGGGCAGGAGGTTTGGTAGCGCTATGTATACTCCTGTCCTGGCTGTTGTGGGAACCGCACGTTGAAATAGCGCTATTCCGACGAAGCTGGATCAGAGACGAGGTTTTGAAGCTAGAGCCCTTGGCGGGCTGTTTTCGACCGGAGAACCTAGCACGTTCGGGCTACAACGCATCATGGGCGCTCGATAGGCGAAAAAGATGGGAAATCCAAGCGGGGATCCCATTACGGTTTGGCATGGATTGCTACGATTTCGCCGGTACAATCGGCAAGGACACATCGTCCACGCGAGAGCCCAGGCATCACACTTTCTTCCACACCTACTGGCGGAAAGACCTAAAACCATTTGAGGAACGGCAATCTTGGATGCTGAAATCCTTTTTCGCCACCCAAGACCTAGCACACTCAACGCTTATACTCTGGTCAAATGGGGATTTGCGCTCTAACAAGTTCGTGATGCAATTCACCTCGAGGTACCCCAGCACGGTTTTCCAGGTCCGACAAGTTGACGTTGATCTGCTTGCAAAAGGGACAATGCTTGAAGGCTCACCATTGCTCCACCAGAAGGACGGACGAGCCTGGATCGACGGTGACTTGATTCGTTTGCTAGTCACCTGGGCGGAAGGTGGAGTGTGGATTGATATGGATTCATTACTTACGAGGGACCTATCCCCGTTGTTGGAACATGAATTTGTGACGCAATGGGACTGTTATGGTACGTGTTAGATTAGGCTTGCATTTGCGGCACACTTACACCCCGACTTCAGACAAGAAATACACGCCCCTTAACGGTGCACTGATGCACTTTTACAAACATTCGCCATACCTCTGCGAGGCATTTCATATCATTAGCTCCTCCCCTCCACCTCGTCCAGGCACCACGGATTGGGGCTCTTCGTTATACCTCAAGATGTGGCGCCGTCTCGTTCATGAAGGAATCCAGCCGTTCAAAATCCTGCCTTTCTGTTTCTCGGACGGGCGCAGTTGCCGGCTCGACAACCGGCTACCAGACCCGTTCAAGAAGGACCCGAAGCAGTGGGGCGAAGGAAGGCAGAACGGGGGCGATAAGACAGGCTTGGCCGAAGGTGGTGAACTCGACACCGCGTTGGGCAACGTGTTCTCGGTACATTTGCACAACCAGTGGGAAAAGTCCTTCCCAGTTGGTGGCTGGGTCGAGCGATTGCTTCTGAATCGATATGACTCGCGCTTGACCAGATGGAAGAGGTCCGAGCCGCTGAGCGATGGGTCTTCGCAGGATGAGCAGTAGTTGGTAATATTGGCTTTAGTTCACGCTATAGAGTTTTTTCTTCTGTATGATTTATGACGATTACCTTGGATGTTTTCTTTATAGTTCTTTACAGTAGTTCTGGTAGCAAGATATATTTGACACTCTATGCTGTGCCCTCCAAGGCAATCACACCCTAAACCTGAGTCATACAGTGTACCCTACCCGAGCAACCGATTTGACTACTATTTCATTGGCCTCTGGACGAGGCTGATCAATCAGCGCGAGGCAGAAAGGGAGGTGGACCATTCATCAAGTGCAGGCATGGTGCGTACATCCTTCCCCTCGTTCTTGGCATGCGTGCGTAGCTTGTCCAGGAGAGATGTATTTGCCCAGCGCTCTGGGGGTGGTCGCTTGTTGATGGCCCAGTAGTAGATATCCCAGTCTGGTTCGTCGAGGAGCTACGAGGCGAACTTTTGAGCTGACAAACGCTCGCTGGTCATCTTTGGGTGCTCACTTTGTCAAATTCGCGTAATTCTGCCTCGGTCATGGTCGGGAGGCGTTCCTTCGCAAACGTGCTTAACAGCAGATCGGACTCGAGGGTACCACGCTTTCGAGTCTGGTATACGAGACGTGCTCGTAATGTAGATAGCGATTCGTTCGGACGAGAGATCGGCGGTGGTAGCAAGGAAGTGTCCAGATCAGAATCACCCTCGAGTATGTCTCGAGAGAGTGGTAGAGGATAGGGGTCATCCGCGAATGAAGGTCCCGACGACTTGAATCGGTTTGGAACACGTAATTGAATGGCTGGCCGAAGACATGCCCTGGTCAAACGATGGAAAATATTTCGTTGCATGGATAAAGTTACAGAGTCTGGAGAAGTCGAATCTAGACCCAGCCGCCAGCAATCGTCTCAGTGATGATCGTGGTTAAGGTTAACCGTCACTCGATGAAATTGGAAATTAAATTATCGCATCATGAAGTTTTTGTTTATTTGAGATCTTAAACCTTGTTTTCTCGACCATGACCGGGAATTTTAGAGTAAGCTTTTGGGCTCAATTGCGCTGGTGTTGACCACGCAACTTACTAGTGATGTTCCAGTTCTCAAACTTGTGCGGCACGGTGTACCGCCAAGGAAATCTTTTGTTCACATCAGATGGGAATAGCATTTTAAGCCCTGTGGGGAACAGGATAACCATTTTTGATTTAATCAAGTAAGCGAATTGGCCCCAACACGACTCGATTTTTGTATACTGACTCAATCAATTAAAGTAATAAGTCGAGGACGCTAGCGTTTGAGAACCGGAAAAATATTGCTGTCATTGCGCTAAGCCCAAACTCGAATCTATTGATTTCGGCGGACGAAGGTGAGAGGGGTGTAGGACCTGTAAATTCTGTCCTAAAATCTCTGCAAGACGGTCGTGCGTTGCTCGTAAACTTCCGTACGGGAATTGTCCTCCATCACTTTAACTTCAAGAAGCCTGTTCGAGCCATCAAATTTTCTCCCGATTCGAAGTGTGTAAACTCCCAAAACATCACACCTTGTTGTTGACACAACCAAGATTCATAGCCGTCACACACGATTCCCATGTACAAGTTTGGAAAACTCCAAACCATCTGCTGCGAGAGTTCGCTCCCTTTATTTTGCATCGGACCTACACTGGACACCATGATGAGGTCATTAACATTGAATGGTCAAAAGACTCCAAGTATGTTTATCCATCCTTTTTGCGTGGCGACCTGGTCTGACTTCTGCAGGTTTTTCCTTACCACCTCTCAAGATATGACGGCTCGATTGTTCTCGCTTGAGCCAATTGAAGGTTTCGCCCGAAAACTTTTGCTGGACATCGTGATGTAGTAGTCAATGCCTATTTTTCAGAGGATCATCGCACTGTGAGCATTCCGTATATTTTCTGCGCTATTCGGATGCTCACTTAATGCCTAGATTTACACAGTCAGTCGAGATGGTGCAGTCTTCACCTGGAGAGCAAAGCCGTCTACAGAAGAGGACGAAAGTGATCAGCCAGAAGTACCTGAATCTACCGCGTCTCCATCGAATGAAATTGCCCGAACGAGGTGGGGGATTAGCGAACGCAATTACTTTAACCAAGCCAACACCAAAGTTGTTTGTTCGGCGTTCCACGAACGCCTGAGCTTCCTCATCGTTGGGTTTTCAACTGGTTTCTTCGGCTTCTGGGAAATGCCAAGCTTCACGAACATACACACTCTTAGCATATCCCAAGAACGCATCTCTTCAGTTGCCATCAATCCTAGCGGTGAATGGCTGGCTTTTGGCGCGAAAAAACTAGGGCAGCTCCTTGTCTGGGAATGGCAGTCCGAATCCTACGTCCTCAAACAGCAGGGTCACTATTTCGACATGAACACCTTGTCTTTTTCTCAGGATGGCCAAAACATTGCTACCGGAGGAGACGATGGCAAGGTCAAGGTTTGGAACACCAGATCTGGGTTTTGCTTTGTCACCTTCACAGAGCATATGTCTGCTGTATCGACCGTCGAATTTGCGAAACAAGGCCAGGTACTCTTTACGGCATCCCTAGACGGTACCGTTCGGGCCTACGATCTTGTTCGATATCGGAATTTCAGGACGTTCACATCTCCGTCACCCGTCCAATTTTCAAGCTTGGCTGTTGACGAGAGCGGCGAGGTTGTAGCTGCTGGATCTCTAGATTCCTTCGAAGTCTTTATGTGGTCTGTCCAGACTGGGAAACTGCTTGACGTACTCAGTGGGCACGAAGGCCCGGTTAGTGCGTTGGCGTTTTCGCCGACCGGAAGCCAGTTAGCTAGTGCCTCTTGGGACAAGTCAATACGACTGTGGAGCGTTTTTGGTCGATCTCGCTCTGTTGAACCCTTCCAGTTGAGCTCAGAGGTATTGGCCCTTGCATTTAGGCCAGATGGACGGGAGCTTGCAGCAACCAGCCTTGACGGACAGGTTATGCTTTGGGACGTATCAGAAGGGAAACAGACCAACGTAATCGAAGCACGCAGGGATATTGCTGGGGGTAGGAAGGCAGGCGATCGAATGACCTCAGCCAATTCGTCTTCGGGCAAGTGCTTCAACAGCATCGCATATACTGCAGATGGTACCTGCGTGATTGCTGGAGGCAACAGCAAATACGTTGTCATGTACGACGCAAGGGAAGGAGTTATGGTTAAGAAATTCCAAATCTCGGAGAACCTGTCCTTTGACGGAATCCAGGAATTCTTGGACAGCAGAAAGCTAACATCTGCCGGACCAGAGGAGCTTATAGATAATCAGGGCGACGAGAGCGAGCTCGAGGACCGAATAGATCGCTCAATGCCTGGCGCTCAGCGCGGTGACCTATCCAAACGACGGACACGGCAAGAAGCGAGGACAAAATGCGTGCGATTTTCCCCAACTGGCCGTTCGTGGGCTGCCGCATCAACCGAGGGGCTGTTGATTTATTCAATCGATGATACCGCTGCCTTTGACCCCTTCGACATCGATCTCGATATCACACCGCAGTCAACACTCCAGGTACTGGCGGAGAAAGATTATATGAAGGCTCTCGTTATGTCTTTCCGCATGAACGAAAAGGCCTTATTACGAAAAGTGTTCGAATCCATTCCTACGAGCGACATACCCCTGATCGCTCGCCGGGTTCCGAGTGTATACCTCCCAGCTCTGCTCCAGTTCCTAGTGAACATGCAGAAAGTACACCACATATGGAATTTGATCTGCTTTGGATTAATTCACTTCTCACGGCGCAAGGTCGATTCCTCCGAGAGCGCCAATCCGAGTATGCGAGTATCTTCCGCCTTTTGCAGAAGAGTATGTTGGATTTCCAGCAAACAGTCTCCCGGATGTGGGTTCATTACTCCTGCAATACCCCCAGACATCCACTGACTCAATTAACCCAGATGCCAGGATAATACGAACACTTTGCAGTACTTGATAGATCAATCTCGAATGAAGTCGAACAGATTACCGGAGAGGAGAGCATTAGCGGATGTGCTCTCCTGAAGCGGAAAGCCAAGCAAAAAGTAGTGTAAATATGCAGTAATATTGTTAGTATAATTTCGTCTGTTTGGACGTGGTGTGGGATAGCAAGGAGTGGCCAAACAGTTTAGCCGCCTAAGTCCTCGAACTTGCATTCTCGGGGGATTGCCTTGTATCAATTGGCTCTTCTATCCTTTGGTGCCCTATGTAGCATCGGTGTCAGTCGGGAGACTCCAAACAAGCAATCTTACGAGTGAAATAAATAACGGCATACATTCTTTGATTTCGGTTGGCCTTTGGCCACGATCCCGTTGCATCTTTCGCCGAGCATCTATCTCCTAGCACATCTGTTAATTATTCTTGCAAAAACGTCGCTCTGACCGTCGCGAACCTTTTTGGCGTAGTAGAACTAGCTCCGATATGTAAACTAAGCTAAAAACCTTTGGTAGTGTGTTACACTCACTGATATTCCCCCAGCAAACAAGAGCGATCCCCATCCAATTGCCTACGGATCAGGTCAGTGATATAATTCCGCATCTTGCTATGTTTTGTACCATCGATTGAGGTGTGTTCATTTTTAGACGATAGTGGGAGAGTTCAAAGCCAAGAACACTGAGGCACGTGGTTATCGCATATCACAAATGGCTCGATCCAATAGTATATATAGTATTTTATGAAGTGGCTAATAGCTATAGAATTACAAAAACACGCCTAACCTACAGGAAAACAGAGGAGGTACTGGTTCCAAACGGGTAAGTAAAACTTCAAGACAGCCGTACCATCAACTCCGCATATGCTTCGTATTCTTCGGGTGTCATCTTTTCATGCTCCTCATCCGTTATATCCAGGAACCGCTTGGGCTCCCAGCAACTGTGAAGTCGAGTAAATTAGTATTCATGGAACTTTGTCTGCCAAAGGAGATATGTACGAACCGTAAACGATCGGGTTTGTTGCATCGTCTTCTGGCCCAGAGTCATTGGTCTTCTGGTGTTTGGATGCCCTCGGCTCGTCCTCGGTAATGGTTACCTCCTCCCTCTCGCGCTTCCCCAAAAACGACGACTGGGAATTTGAAATTGGAGTGGATGCGTCTGAACCCGAGTCTTCCTGGTTATTTAGGGACGAATAGTAGGCATCCAAATCAACTAGAAAGTATCATCATGAGAGTCAATTAGCATATCTAGGGCGGCCACTCACTTTCCCCTTGAGCAAATGGTTTCTTGTCGAGGGGAGTCTGATCAGCAATCGCTAACGCGTACTGTGCGTTCTGAGCCTCGTTTTTCAAACCCAGGGTGGTAAGGTGGCCAGATACAGTGCTCTGCAGATGCCATTCAGGGAGGGCGTTTTGTTGGCTAGGTAGGATCGGTGAGACCTAGGAAGAATAGTTTTGACCCAATCGACACCCACCGCTTTGCGTCTGCCTTCTTTTCCCGTTCACGACGCAAGACCTCATCGGTCTTGTCATCCTCCATAATGACGCTGACTTTGGTCAACTGAGCCTTCCCAGTGCCATTGGCGCCAGCAATCTGTAGCCCGTCGTCGACAGGGGTGCCGTCCGGTGCGGCAGTGGAGATATTCTTGCGCACCCATTCGCCAACGTCAAACCTAACCATAAAGCTGGGTTAACGCAAGACATGGCCGACATTTGGAGAACACACGGAGTAAGAACTACGGATTCGACTTTCCGCAGAGCATCCACAATGTGTGCGGTTTGAGTGTTGAACCTTTGCATACGGTCTTTTCCTCCAAGCACATTCTCAGCATTCTCGTTTTCTGTAACTGCGGCTCCACATATGTCGCACTTGAAATCTGGCATGACTCGACTGACATCAAGTGGCTCAAAGCTGTATTGACACTGAGTACAAATGAAGCCTTTATTATCGATTTCCTGTATGATTGAAGGCTCTAAGAATGAAGACAAGGATTGGGTTTACGAACTCACGTTTCGCAGATTCTGGTCAATGCTACGCCGCATAGCCGATATCCGCCACTTGACCACATTGCAAAAGCTTTGATAATCGATCCAGTAATAGGAGCGAGGCACAGCTCGCTGCGCACGCTCAGATTTGAGCTCGTTTTGTCGGTAGCTAGATTAAATAAATTTGGTTGTTGTTTCTTGAACGGTCACTGACAGTGCTCACACTTTGATAAGCTTGTCATTCACCAAACGTGCTGTGACTTTATTCAGCTCTTTCAGTGTCACACCGACGCGGCCAGCGAGTTCCTCTTCCTTAATACTATTTTACATGCCATTGTAAGTTCGTGGCCATAAAACGGCACTTAAAGGGACAAACATACACGGGCAGCCGGGCCAGTTGGTCCATCACTACAACGAATCGGGGTTCGTAGAAAGCTCGCGAAACATATTGTACTAACGTTGCAAGTTGTCTAGCCGTCTCGACTGACTGTGTTTGAGGAGCCATGACCGTCGATGTCGGGTGCTAGTGGTGGGCAGCAGAAACCTGTGTGGCCATTAACGCGTTGGACCCTCCCACGTGATACCGCTCCTCAGTACTAAGCGCCGAAGTGCAAAACTGAAAAGGACAGTGAAACCCCTTGATCTAAAACCTCTGATTCTGAAAAGTCACCAATTGTGACGTTTTTATGTGGGAATCCCACTGTCGGGATTCAAGGACCCTATTAAATCCAAGCTCACCATAGGCTCATGAATATGCCCATATGAAAACGGCGCAGTATTGTTCAATGTGCTCCTTGCCAACGTCATTTCAGATCCAGAGCTTTGACCGCGCCCTCTGTTCCCACTGCCAAATCACTTATTCCATCTCTAGTTGGTAGCACAACCCGTCCCTTATGAATAAATCAATCCTAATGACACCCCCCGTTTTCTGGCTCAATTCCCCTTACTCCATACATGCAGACCAGTCCGCTTCATAAAGCTTCGACGAGTACTTAAGGCACAGATGACCGCCCAACCTTCCAACAAACTATATTTTCAACTACTCCATTGTATTTCGGCTCATCAACTTATATTGGGGCCAACTTCAGCAACAACCTCCAGGCTAGCAAAGGCGTTCGCCATCTAGCTTATGACTATTCTGGGGGTTCGAGGCGGCGTCAATCCACGCCTAAAGGACTCACCACCCATCAAACTTTGGAGAATCCGTTCCTGAGAGTTTAGAGCTGCCAATTGAGTCACTCGGATTTGCTTCTGGGCGTTTAGGAAGCTAACACTAGCTTGAATGCTGGATAATACCACGGCTTCGCGACCCGCCAGTCCCCTAAAAACCGAAGGTTGAAAGGAACTTCCACTAGCGGATTAAGTGAATGTATCCTTTTCAACAGAATCTTCAATCGCTATAGATACTCCAGCCATGCCCGCGATGCGTAGTATTGCGCTAGTGATAAACATGAGTGATTCTGCAGCACCCGTCGAAACCGGTGGTAAGATTGTTCTATATCGCCCTTGACGAGCCAAACTATGCTATTAGCCAAACCGATTATATTACAGCTTAGACAGAAACTATTCCCAACCATGCTGGATAAGCCCATAATGTCTAACAAGCACTCTTCGACAAAGATATGTACACAGGACGTTGCTCAACAAGCACGCGACAACGCTAACCTGCGCTAGGGTGCCAACAGGGATCATAGCGTCATGTTTGAGGAGAACATTCATGCCTCCCATGCGATTACCGAGGCATAAATTCTGGCCAAACATTTGGGGTTACCTGACAATAACGTATCCCAATGCTGGCTAGCGTGGTGATAGTATTATCAACGGCGTTCTACATTAAATCAGTAAGCTGCGTTGTAAGATACCGTTGTTATATTATTCTCGTACGAGACTGTAATCATCGGCGCCGACCTTGATTGAGCTGCGAGTATTATTGTTACAAAATATGTCACGTATGCTTCTGTTGGCCTTACTACACGCTTCTTGATTCCATTCCAACGCGAGTTCTTGAGAGATTATTGTACTGACGGTTTCGCATTTATCTATGACACAGCTTATTTTCTTGTTTCATCTTGCGGTCTCCAAGGTATCCTTATGCTCTAAATGTGTAATTATGTCTCGGCTCAACCACGGTGTTGGCCGCTTGGTATTGATTCACATGCTTTGGATAAAGCGTATCTTGAACCTTGCGAGGTGGGTGCCAAGCAAGGGAACGTGCCAACGCCCATGCGCATATACCAGGTCGACCGACTAGTAGCTAAGGTATGCATGGTCGAAACCAAGTAGTACCGTATAATCCATGAGCTATTTTAACACCCACAAGTAGCTTTGTTACGGGGCAAGGGATCTGAAATAGAAGCAGTGGATAGGATGGGCTGAACGCTTGAGCGGTCTATTCAGGTTTGGAACCACCGTTGACAGGAGCTGTCCTGTCGCACATAACCACTTATCCCCGCCAGGGTCGCATTGCATTACATCATAACCTAGACGGATATGCCAGACACTCGATTTCAGTGTTCAACGTCCGCAAACCCAGGGCCCGCTGGACTTGTTTATGCAATTGCAATCCGAATAGTTTTACAAAAAGGAAAAGCTTGGTGTATGGAATAAGAATGACTTGCGAATCCAAAGTGTAGCGGTCCAAGGAGCAGAGGGTGGAGCAAAAGTGGAGCAACTAGATCACTGGGTTAAAGGTCATAATCTCGTCATAGAGAAGTTGTTTGAGTTGTTCTCGACTAATATCGTCCTTGTGCACTGTAAAGTTGTTTGTTAGTTTAGTCGCATAAGACAGGACTGGGAAACCTACAGTCAAACTCGAAAAAGTCGGGGTCTAGAGGAGGAGCAACCGGTTCATCGTCGGGGTCATGCTACAGATAGGTTTGTCAGATCCAAGCCGTGTCCGAAAACATTCTGGTCACTTACGTATGCCTCGAGATAGGGATGGCAGAGTGCATCCTCAACAGTGATACGCTTTTTCGGATCGAAGGTCTGGAAGAGCACGTGGAATGTTATAGATTGAGTGGTTGTCTTTCTGGTCCATGGCACAAATACTTACCAGTGACTTGGTCAAAAAGTCTACGGCAAGCGGTGAAGCGTTGGGGAACAGTTGGGCGAACGGCCGCTTCTTTCGGAAGGGGAGTGCTCGAATGTAATCACGGGATCGTCGGGTGGTGATAGCATAGAACTCGTCTAGCGTGGGTGTACCTACGCCACCGTATCGATCAGCATCGCTGAGACACCAGACGGGGCCTGTGAAAAAAGAACATACCCAAGACGTCAAGAATCAAGGTCAATTGGTGATGGTAGTCTCGCCCAGGGAACAACGGCTTTCCACTCAGCATCTCTGCAAGGATGCATCCGACGGACCATACGTCGATCGCTTTTGTGTATTGTTTAAACGTAAGCATAATTTCCGGTGCGCGGTACCATCGTGTCGCGACATATTCGGTCATGAATCCGGTTTCGGTGCCCGACGGCTCAGCCGTTTTGACTGACCGCGCAAGACCAAAGTCGCATACTTTCAAGTCGCAGTTTGCGTTCAAGAGCAGGTTAGACGGCTTGAGGTCTCGATGGATGACGTCCGCGCTGTGTAGTGCTTTCAGGGCACGAAGTGTTTGGTAGATAAAGTACTGGATGACGCGTCAGTTTACGTTTTGATGTCGAGGTGGCCGTAGCTACCTGGGCATGATCGTCGCTGAGGTCCTGTGTCCGGATAACGCGATGCATATCCGTCTCCATCAGCTCTTGGATGACTGTTTAGGACGCGTTTAGCCAGGTGTTTGTGGTCGGGCGTTGCTACTCACGGTACACCTCTTTGAAAGCCTCGAGCGAAGGTGGCTTAATGATATCCAGAATAGAGATAATCTAACAAAGGAGCGCCGAGATGAGTCTGAGCCTTAGGGCAACGTCATGCTCGGGCCAAAAACGCACGTTTTCGCTGACACCAGCCTCTGACAGGAATTTGAGTAGCTTGAGCTCGCGCAGGGTGCGCAGGCAAAACATGGAATGGTCGAAGGGGGCAATCTTCTTGATTGCGACCTTGCGACCGGTCGGCCTGTGCATGGCGGAGCAGACGATGCCATAGGCGCCTTCGCCGACGACATCGAGGACCTGGTACTGGGTGCCTATGCGCACGCGGGCTCAGCGTGAATTGGAGGAGGGGAAAATGGATGTACGCACCGACGTTGAATCGGACTTTGCGGGGGGCGGGCTGGCTCTGGGACGCGGCGTGGGCGTGCTTGGACTTGGAGTTGTCCTTTGGCTGTTCGGGCATGGCTGGAAAGCAGGAGAGACGGCGCGGGAGGTGTGGTTGCAATGCGCAGACCGAGGAGCGAGGCTAGAGAGTATAAAAGCATCCGCCCCGGCATACGCTTCGGATCCTTACGACTGTTGTCGAGCTCGCACTGAAACTCATTGTTATGGCCACCTTTGTAGTCTTCCTGTGCGTTGCCAACCACAATCATCTAGTGTTTCGATAGTCCGGATTCGATCGAATATACATTTCGTGGAACCGTTATGCAGATCCCGCCGTTGTTGACTTGGTTGAGACACACTGCATAATCGGCGCCGGATCCGCGTGCAACCGGCTGACAGATAATTAACTGTGTCCGCCTTGAATATTCCTAGCGGGCACCCTGTGGGCATAACCCTAGCGCGTGTCCGACGACACTGGAGCAAGACTATGGTTGTGTTGATGTATGCGCTACGACGGCGGCGGCGACGACAACGGTGGATAGCCTGGTTTTGTATGGATTATTCACATCGATAGCGCCCCCGGAAGCGGTGTCACGAGTCCTTTTTTGCGCGACTTTGTTTGCGCGCTTCGCCCATCCTCATCTCTTTCGACCACCACCCCGTGCCCAACCCACACCAATCCACTCGTCATCTACGAGTCCGGTTTCATAGCTCTTTGTCGCACAAAAGTCAGTGGCGTCCTTGCTTTTCCAACACGGTTGCTCACGGCCTCGATATTTTCATCCTCCAGCCCATCCAGTAAGTTTTTGAAACACACAGACAGATCTGTCCTAACAGCCAGTCCCTCCAAGAAACACAATGGCTTCTGCTTCCCCAGCACCCAACCCTGCCCCCAAGGCTAATATCATCCCCTCGGAAGTCGGGTGGCAATTCGTGCCCCAGTACTACACCTTCCTCAACAAGCAGCCCCATCGTTGCACTGCTTCTACACCAAACAAAGTACATATCTCCATGGGGTCGAGGGTGAAGATATCAAGCCGTGCTCGGGACAACAGGTAAAGCAATCTTGCATCATAAAAATGCGGCCAGCCCATTCAGGATCAATTATCCCTTTTTAGGAAATCCACAACAAAATTCTTTCAATTGGGTTCCAAGACTGCAAAGTCTTCATCCACAGTGTCGACGCCCAGTCATCTGCTGCCGGAGGCATCATCGTCCAGGTCATTGGCGAGATGTCCAATGCAGGAGCTCCCTGGCGCAAGTTTGCCCAGACCTTCTTCTTGGCTGAGCAGCCAAACGGCTACTTTGTGCTCAACGACATCTTCCGCTACTTGAAAGAAGAATCCAACGCGGACGATGAGGCGGAGGCGGAGGAAGAATCTGCCCCTAATGGCGAGGTGCCCGTTCCCGAACCGGTGCCCGCCCCTCAGACACATGATGTGCCGGAGCCCGTTGCTGTCCAGCCCGAGCCTACCCCTGTGCCCGCACCACCCCCCGCTCCGCAAGAAGCGCCGGCCCCAGCGCCCGAACCACCTGTCGAGGAACCAGCTGTCAATGGCACCCACGCCGAGGAGAGCAAGCCCGCAGAGCCACCGAAAGAGGCTGCGCAGCTGCCGTCACCGTCGCCTGAACCAGAGGCACAGCCTGTAGAGGAGCCAACGCCAGTCGAGCTTACGCCGGCACGCGAACAGACGCCCGCGCCTGCCGCCCCCCCTACCGCCGCCGCTGCACCCGCTCCTGCACCGACCGAGAAGCCTCAACTACCACCACCGTCAGCGCCACCAGCCGCTGCCGCTGCTGCCCCTTCCCCAGCCCCAACTCCCTCTGCGCCCAAGACCTGGGCAAATCTCGCGGCGGCCAACTCGTCCAAGTGGGGTCAGGTTTCTGCTGACGCGCGTGGCGTGAGCACTCCGGTCAAGCCTGCTGGCCCGCCGCCCAAGCCAGCAGCTCCGGCGCCCGTGCGGAAGCAGGAGCCCCCGATCGATACGTCCAACATGTCGCCCCAGGCTCAAGCAGCTATGGCAGTTACCACCGCACAGTGTTTCATCAAGCTCAACGACTGGGTTCGAGACCAAGGTCCCAGCACTCCTACCACCAGCAATGCCGAGTCGGTGTCTGAGGAGGCTCTCCGAGAAGTCTTGACCGCTCGCTTCGGTACCGTCAAACATGTCGACGTTGTTCGCACCAAGGCCTGCGCATTCCTCGAGTTCGAGGCGGTCGATTCTGCTCGTCGCGCCATTCTCGCTTCTCTACCCGCCAACCTCGGTGGCGAGGGAGGTATCCGTATTGGCGAAGATACTCCCAACCAACGCGCACCTCGCATCACCGTCGAGATGCGCAAGGAACGTGGAGACCGCCCAGCTTCCGGTCGTGCCCCCCGTACTCCTGGTGGCCCAGAACAGCGTGGTTTGTACCGCGGCCGCGGTCGTGGCCGGGGTGACGGAGCTCGCGGTGGAGCTCCCTAAGCTGTAAAATAATGGATAGGCCTCTCCCTATCCCCGGTTCGTGCTTGGTGCTCGTCTAAGGCCGTCTAATTGACTCGTGTGCCCTATCCGATCGTTTAGCTTTGTTGTTGCATCTTTCTCTCCTGGCATTGTCATTATTTCATGTGCTACTATCAGTTGTACCACCTTTGCATCGCTTCTTATATCCTCCCATCAGTTATGATTCCGCCTGTCCCTCACACTTTGTATCAGACGAGTCCCTACGAGCTCCCTGCACAACTATCCCTTGATGAAACAAAATTGCGTGATAAAACGATTGATACAAGTGTACACTGTCGGCAAAAGACAACTCCGAGCCAAGGAACGTCTGGCAATCCATAGATAAAAAGAGCGTATGAGATGTGAAAGGAAGGCTGTTTATTGCTGGGGCTTGGCATCGACGATATACTGCCGACTATCCTCCTCGTCGTACGTGTCCCCACGTTCCGGGTCGTACTGAACCGGAACACCTTTACCTGAATTTCCTGCAGTAGAAGAAAGTGACTCGGCCCGTTTAAGGTCAATCGCTCGGGCGCCGCCGAGAGGAAGCCCATCGGTCTCCATATGCGTCTCGGTCTGTATCCGAACGCCAAGCTCGAAGGTATCAGCCCCGTGACCACCGCGGCCGTAGCTACGCGGAGAGCGAATGAGCGATGTGGGACGTTGTTTTCCTGATTCAACACCCAGACTTTTGGGGTACTGAGGCCGGACGGCAAGAGTGGGGTCGCGGCTACTCGAGACGTTGTTTGTCGAAACATTGTCGCTAAAGCCTATCAAACCGGATGAGTGAAATTGCGCGAGTCTTCACTGGAAGGAATGTTGGCTTTACTCTGTGTGGACAGGACCAGGTGCTGCGCCATGATCATGGTTATCTTTGAAATAATTGAGCTCGGCATGCGCTTGCGAGTTTGGGAAAAACAAATGCTTACCGCGACTGACAAGAATGCACCGAGCTTCTCGATGTACTTTACATGGGAGACGGCCATTAGCACAATGATGTTAGCGACTGCGTGTGTGACCAACTCCAAGTCAGCAACCATCAGCACCCATATATAGGTGAAACCTTACAGGTTGTGCCAAACGCATAGATCTGGAGGAGCATACGTAAGCGTCACAGTCCAGCCAGAACGATCGGACTTACCATGCCGTGCCGCAAGACCTTGCGGGTGAACCTGGAAGCTGATGATGCAGTAAAGTCCAGCAGATAGTAAGTGGCGAGTCCGCATGCTATCAAATCAAATCCTAAGTCGATGAGGATTCGCGTAAATCGCAAGGTCCATCAAAGGCAATAATAACCGTGATGCGCACCAGACATGGCTCCATAGTACATGGGTGCGCTGTTGAAGGTTCCTGGGGCTTGCTTTGCAATACACCTGTACAGGTACCCAGTTAACTTCCCGTGCCTTTGTCCTGCGGCATAATTCCACTCACGACCCCTTTACGACATAGGCTGAAAAAAGTCGGCGAAATATAAGTGGCAGGAAGTATCAGAATAGGCAAGATTCGACATACGACCCCGCGCATAGACGTTTCCGACGACCAGGAACGGTAAACACACGACAAACAGAACGCTCAAGACGATCAGAACCGTCCTGGACTTCCTTGAAATGGCCCACGTGCGGAGGAATATGATCCCTTGGGAAGCCATTCCAGCAACCACTAAGGTTCCGAGAACCCGTCAGCGGGCCGGGCAAGACCACGTCAAAGCAGAGGGCGTACTTTTTGTTAATGGAGGTGCTAATCGAAAGGCCCGACATGAGTCCATGTCAAATGTTGTCCCATAGAACCCCACCCCGTTGAGCACGAGTGAGACAATGCTCATACTAGACAAGGCCGTGTTCAACAAATGTGAGGTAGAAAAAGGTCAAAAATACGCACTACCGAACGATGATGAACAGCACGCAGACGAGCGATATCCGCTTGTTTTGAATCTGCTTGCGATACAACTACGACCAATATTAATTACTGAAGCCCACGCAAGCGGCCTACATGCGTACCTGGATCTCTCCTGGGATGGTTTGAATGACGCTAGAAGTGAATTAGGCTCGCCCTCTACGCAACAGTTTCTCTTACTCACTCGAACAGCGCAATAGAGAATGTCCTAGGATCATGCAAATTAAACACTTCTTCATCAGTCTTGAATAAGAGCACTCACGCAACGCGAAGGTTGCTTGACAGAATATCCCCCTGGTTGCTGGTTGTCGTCATCGCGCTTGCCACCTAGTGGAATCCAGGGAGAGGGGGGATGGGGGAAAGGCGAGGGGGAAACTCGCAGAGGGGGCTAAAAACGATTGGGTTGCTTAGACTATCATTGACCGGTGTATATCATTCGCTGCGTGGGTCACCAACGAAGGTTACACAACCGGTGCTTGGGAGCCAGTGTATGAGCGATGTCCTGAGACCCGGACTTCTCAGAATTCGCGTGGCACTCCGGTCGTCCAGAGACGGCTCGACCCGTGGTTTCCCAGCGATTTAGGCCTTGTATGCCCTTACGATACATGGCAATCCCCTGACTTCTTCCCCGAGTCGCCGTGTCAATATTCCCCACGACGCGACGTCCCCTGAACGACTCTCTACTCCTCATCGAAGCATATACGCCAAGCCAAGTGATACCACCTGTGAACACATGATGCACCTTCCGCAGTAATTTTCATCAAATCTTGTATTTCGCGTACCATCTCTTACAAACGTGAATGATCGATCTGCTTCAAAATTGAGCCAAGCTTGTTCCTAGACGATCAACATCTACCTTGGTCAGCCAACTGTGGGCATCTCCGGCTCGTACCGGCCCCGGATGATGAACTACATGGAGACGCTGTTATATGCTAAATCATCTCGTTGCTGCTCGTCTCAAATAACAAGCGTCCTTGGCAGGGTCAGCCTAGGCACAGCGACGCACGACTTGGGGGTCGCAGGGAGCTACAGTGTCGTTTACTACGTCAGCGGAAGAATCCGATGACCACCACGGATCAGCGTAAACCAGCTGATCGACGGCTAGGCTAGAGGGTGGTAGAAAGATCTAGATTCACCTGTCGAGGGTTGTAGTGGTCGACGCGAGTAAAGCGCGACAACCAGGAGACCGTAATTATCCCCCGATGCCTGTTGGCTGCAGAAGAGCCATTGATCCTAGCTTTATTCCCATTTCAGCCGCCGAGCTCAAAAATGCCGGCCCAGATGTGCGCCAGGGCTATGTGGTGTTCAACGTCCGTCCGTCAAAGCGATGTTTGTCGATCCTTTGGAGCGGAGCGCCAGCCAAAATTAGGACCTTACTCGGGCATCAAGTGGCGTTGTGCTGTGTTGATTGCGGCGGTGCGATTGCCGGGAGTATATGATGAGAGACCGGTCGCTATCGCATCATCTATATAGCTTCCAGGCAGCCACTCCATCTTAAGATCGCAAACCGTCTCGCTCAGTCTCAAACTTCTGCGTGCTGTTCAAACGTCATGTCCGCTCTTATGCGGTCTCGATTGCCGTATTTTATCTTTATAGTTGTTCTTATCCTAGTATGTTTGCCTAGTGAGGGTGTCTATGGCTTTGGTGCTGGTAACATTCCAAACTACTCGTAAGTAATCTGATCCCCCGTCAATAGCCAGCACTCAGTGAGCTTTAGGCACATGGAAGGGAAGGCCTTCCGCCATGGAGATATCGTAGGTGGCGTATGTAGAGCGAACGCTCACTCCTTACAACCTCATTTAATAGGAAGATACACTCGCCGAACTAGCCAAAGGGGCTGGAAAAGGGTTACTGGGTATCGGGGCCAGCAGAAAGTTCGGTGGCCTGGATATCAAACGTGTCTACTTTGGAAACTGGCTCCGAGACTATAGCCAAGCCATGGACATTGCCGGTCTGAAAAAGCTTCAGATCCAGTCTATCATCACCCTGTGCATGGCACTTGGTTTTCTAGCACATGGATATGCTACCGGGGAATTCGAAGTCACGGAGGAACGTTTGGGTGTCTACTTGCCAGTTGAACATATCGACAACCCAAAGGTATGCACCGAGGTTGTCTCAGCAAGCCGACCAACCCAATTATGATAATAGGGCTACGGCGAGGGCGAAGATCCGCGCAAATATCATCCAAAACTCAGAGGCCCGATTGATCCTCGAGAACTTGAGGTTGACTATCGAACTGGGATGAAAAATTATATCGCCAACGGTAGGCCATGTGTCTTCTTTATGACGTAAAATCCTGACGATGACGCGTAGAGGACGGCCCTTGGGATACTTCCAAGGGTCATGTTCGCCGAACTTTGGGGGCTTGCATTGAGATGGGTCGCAGAGCTCGAAGCAGTGGTCGCAAGGAGGATTTGTACGAATCCTATAGGCTCCTTGGAACAGCTGTAGGTTCAAACTCAGCAGGGAGGAGACGGCTTCTAATCATGTTCCCGCCCTAAGCTCCACACATTAGAAGACTTTCCAGCACATTCCAACTTTTGCGAACTGGCTCTCGTTTCTCTTGGTTACAACCAAGTGTTTGTTCACATGGGTGACCAGGTTCGCATTCAGGCACCCAACGGGAAGTCGGTGGCACCGCTGGTTACCGGTACCTTTGGAGGGAGCGACTTCATTCACAGTCTTTTGGGCGAAGCTACTGACCACATTGTGAGCACATCCGCGATGACCGAGCGTTGGTTGCTGACGCCATTTCTTCCATCAGAGCGAGGCATCAGTGTCTGATCTCACCAAGGAATTTGACAAGGCCCGATCGCGTTCCGCCAACCAGACTCAAACGACTGCCCTCTTGCGTGAACTCCTCTTCCAGTTACCTGGCGATGGAAACAATGAGCTTAGCCGGGACATGGAAAACGTTGAACGCATCCGGGCCTCAACCCAACCTGGTGGTGGCGGTGGGGGCATGAAACCTCCCCAAGAGATGAGCCCACAGGAGCTTCATGCCACGCTTTGGCAGATTCTCAAGTTCCGCGATAGCGTAGCGAAGAAGATTGAGAAAACAATCGAGAAGATTCCTGGTATTTGACATAGCCTTGATCGTCTGGCTCTTTAGGCTAATCGCTGGTTTCTAGGTTTGGGAGCCTTGATTGAGAGAATTACGGATAATCTGGCCATTTTTATTTACACCACATTAGGTAGGATTTTAGGGCTTGCTTTGGAAGAATTTACTGATGCGAAACACTCAGAACCTCTGATGAAGCCCGTCCTTCAATCCGCTACTAACGCGCTGCAGACTGGATCTGCTGAAGTGATCAACTCGCATGACCAGTATGAAGTATTCAACGACCCTCGAGCGGTAGGTTACGAGAAAGATCACACGACCCGGGAAGCTGCTTATTCTTCACTCGTGAATAGTCTGACCCGACGCACTCGTTCTTGAGGTATGTGTTTAACTTTGGTTCTGTCTGTCTGGTCTAAACCACCCCACATACAGCAAGGACCACTTCGTATGTACTGGTTTGAATGGTTCAAATGTCCCGAGCTAAATAACTCGTCACTAAACCTAGGGCCTTATTCTCAATGAACCGGCTGGAAATTTAGCCAAGATTATTGTGGTAGGTATTCAATTCTAGATGACAAAACTCGCGGATCATCTCACTACAAGCAACATTCAGACTCATACCGTGCAAATGGTTGCAAAGGCCTGGAACGACACCTCGATTCATGCCCGACAAGTGATTGACCCCATTCTCTCATGCATGTAAGTTACCACCTACTACTCGGAGCCATCTTTGGAGCTCCTCCTAATCCGTGTTTATAGGTTCCATCCCGATTTCCATGATCGCAACTCTGCCGTTCAGCGTGAGATGCTCCAGTACATGGATACTGTAAGTCTCAAGCTTTAAATAGCGGACGTGTAACTAACCACGATGTTTGCAGTGGGTAAGCAACGCATCAACCGACTATGATTCCAATTCATACCTCGAATAGATCAAATCACATAAGGACCCTCATGATATCGCTCGTCGATTGAGCAAAGAGAGCGTGCGTAACCACCAAGCGACGCGCCTCAAGGAACATGGACAAGAGGCTCATCCATCTGGCCCTGGTATGTCCTGCATAGACGAGGACCTGTATCAATCATTCAAACTTGATGCCTAGGCTATGGTGCCGCGTTGCAAGCGCAGCAAGATATAGGCAATTACTTCAACAGTGTTGGAGCCAACGCTCTTGGAGGTATGTTTAGCGGTGGCCAAGGAGGGCGCCGCGAGGTTTCTGGAGGCAATGTCGGACCCAGCGCTCCTCCCATCCCCGGCGGCATTCCTAGCGGCCATACCCACAATGCGCCGGTTCCTACCAGCGGAGAGGCTAGCCAGTTCTACGGCTCTGGACAACCCCAGCCGGGGTACCAGCCTCAATATGGACCTCCTCCAGGCCCTCCTCCTCAAGGTGGTGCTGGTTTCGGTATACCATCGCCTGTAAGCAATCCCGTGCACACGCCGCCCGGCGGAACACCTTTTTCGGGGGGATACAATCCCACTTATGGGGGTGGCGCGCCGCCTTCGTTCCCGGCTGCACCTGGTTTCCCCTCGCCGGCTGGAATGTACGCCCCACCTGCGTTCCCGCCACCAGGAGGGTTTCCTCAGCCCGCAGCAGGGTTCCCCGAACCCGGGTTTGGAGGAAGCTTTGGACCGCCAGCAGGCCCACCTCCAAGCTTCCCAGGTGGCCCACCTCAGCCACCAAGCACCAGCACCTACCCTGGGCAGCACCACCATCAACATCACCAACACAATCAGGGTGGAGGCTATAATCCGACTTATGGAGGTGGATGGTAGGACATGGAGGACAATGTCGAAGAATATAACGGAACTTGCACCGAACTGAACATCATACTGGGCTTTTTGGTGTAGATAAATCTCCTCTCTGTTTCCACACTGTTGAATCGTATCAATTTGAAGCACACTTGATCAAGATAGTGGCATTACGCTCGTCGTTGGCTAGCCGCAAAATAGATGAAGCACGCTAAGATCGCAGAAAGTATGAAAAAGGATGGAGACAGGGATGTGGAGATATGTGGATGAAGACACAAGCGAATTGAGAAAAAGAAACACACACATAACAGAATAATCACTTGAGCTCGGGAACAATCAACAATACCTTTTCTTTGAGAACAGTGGGGTAGCTGTTCATGAGATGTGCAAGCGCGCGGATATCCTCGCGATCGAGCAGGGCAATAGTAAGTTTAGGCTACAGGAGAGGCAAGGTTAGTATGAGAGTGCAAAGCGATACGGTAAACTATAGTACCGCTTGCTTGATGCCAAACGCCTTGATAACACGGAAGCTATGATATACATTAAACATCGCGATCGCCCGACTGTAAACCAAGGAACTCACAGTTTGTCGCCCACAGTCTGCTTCCTCTGGTGTTGGGTCTTGTCCGCAAGGCTATCGATCCACTCGTCCGTGGTTTTAACAACTTCTGGGTCTGCCTTGGGCAGCGGCAATCCAGTCGCGGTTGGCAAGTTTGCGAGCCTCACAATTTCGAGAGCCGGGAGCTTCGCCAACGTCGCGAGTGTATGGACAGCCGGTTGAGAGGGCGTCGTGGGTGTGGGTGAAGTCGCTGCTGATGGCCCGCGCGAACTAAGCTCGGGAGTACGAGGCGAAACGTCGACTCCTCGGGGTGTCTTGGACTTCTCGGGCGTGGTTGGGACTTTGCTTGGCGTTGACGGACGAGCACCATCATCTGGTTTGTCGTCGAGGTTCAACACGTCCACGACTTCCTTTGCTTCTGATACCTTGGTGCGGAGATACTCGGCATTGAACAAGCAGAGCGCGCGCTCGCGTTTGCTGAGCGACAACAGCAGATCGGTGATTTCTAGCGACTTGTGAGGCTCGATGCGTGCAACGGCCCTCGCCAACCGCTCCCGTTCCGACAGCTTGCTCCCATCTGCACCGAGCATCATCGAGCCCGAGGGGGAAGACGTCCTCGGCGGCGAGGCGATGGAACCTGAAAACGACACCGGCGTCGACGGATGTTCGGGCGCGGATGAAGGGGGTGGTGGATAGCCTGGTTTGCCCTCAGCTCCCCCAGACTCAGGACCAAGTGGAGACACACCATTGCTTGGACCATGGCCATTGTTCAAAGACTGGCGCGCGTTTCGGATTTGGTCCGCGAACACGCTCGGCGTTTGCATACCTTGCACGACTTCCTTTAGGTCGAGGCTGACAATCGAATCGGCAAGCGCATCGATCTCGCTTTCGGATACACCTTCGGTCGATTTGAGTCGACGGGCAAGCTCTCCGGTCAGAACGTCCCTTCGGACTACGGGCGTGAGGGTTGCGAGTTCGTCGTATTGCATCGAAACGTTCAGACTTCCCGTTAGAGCGGCCTGGTTTGACGGTTAAAACGGAGCGCATGCATTAATAAAGGACAATCGAGGCGCACTGCATAATAGCTCCCAGAGCTTCGTCGTGTGGCACGCTCCCTGGTCGTATCGCGGTCAGGAGAGAAAGATGAATAGATGCTCTCTGCCCCCTCGCTTGGTGTTGGACTCGTCGCCCCACTGCGTGTCCGAGGAGACGAAAATCGCTGCTGAAGCTTTTCTTGACGAAGTTGCTTGGGCTCATGCAGCCGGACTGCAATTTGTTTGCTACCCAGGAAAACGCCGTTCATGGCTTGCAGAGCAGCAGCCGCTTTATTTCCGCGTGTACAGTCAACACATGGCGATCAAACAGATGTCATTCAACATACCTTGCTCGGGTGTCTGGAAAGAGACGAAGCCAAAGCCACGGCTCTGGCCTGTGTCATTCCTCATAACACGGGCGCTCACGATTTGACCATACTGACGGATACCACGTTAAGGTTCAGCGGGAATAGCCTGTGCATACGGGACAAACCTGCTTGAAATGGGTAAATAGCTTGTTCGAATCGATCTCGGGGTCCAGGTTCTAGCGTTAAACGTTGTGAGCGTCTTGCATGTACCAGGCGAGTCGAACACACCTTGATGAAGAGATTGCAAGGATCAATCAATCCGCTGTGCGATCCCGAGCCTGGGCCGACTGGGGGGGCATACTGAACCTGCTGTCCAGGGCCTGCATCGTGTTAGAACGAGGAGAACACATGTTGTATCCGAATACGTACCATGTACAAATTGACCTGCCGGGGGGCTCTGAGGGCTCCGATGGGGTGGCGTCCGACTCATATATGGATTCGCACCACGCGGCGGGGTGAACTAGATGTGACGGAGGTCGCCGGTCAAAGGTCGTTTCGGGCTGATTGAATCAAACCCGAGCTGGGAGCGCGAACGTACTGGGTATGGGATGGGCATGGCGCCAGGGACAAAGGCAGGTGCAGTGGGATTGGGGTTGAACTGGTCCTGCGCGCTGGGCGCACGGCGTGGCTGTTGGAAAATAACGACTGCAATATTGCGATCGCCTACTTCGGCGCAGTGCTAGCGAATTCACACACCAAGTCTGAACGATCACAGCGAGGGTTGTAACAGATGTGTCAATACTGACCATGGCTTGTTCGGCTGCAGCCGCATCCTCTTCATTCCAAAAGTGGACAATGCCCGACTCTGCGCCAAACGTGGTTTCCATCTTGGCGCTGGAGAGGGCACCGTATGGTCTAGAATCAAGCGCTTTAATTAAGGACGGACGATGGGTTCGATGGGCACTGACCGGAACAAGTCGTAGAGAAAGCTGTCGTTTGTGCCGGGAGGGAGATGTTTGACAAGCCTAGGAGTCGCCAGCGAGGGAGGCATGACGTTTGGGGGTGTGAAGGGCGAGAGATTGAGGAGATGGGGTGTGCCAGGAATGAACGAGCCGTTGAGCGTAGCCAGTGCTTTTTCTGCGCGATCGAGGTGCTTGAACTCGATGACGCCTGCGATGATATTAGAACACGCGCCGACGCGACGCTGCACGCACAGACATACCGTTGACGGGCTGGCCAGTGCCATCGCGCATGATGCTCGGCCGGAATGGGACACAGTACTCGAACGCATGAGCGAGATCGACGTCTGTCACGTTCGGGTTGAGATTGGAGACGTATAGCTTGGGCTCGCGCAAGAAGGGGTGTGCACCGGGGGTGGTGACCTCCTGGGCCGCGAATTGGGCCGTCGCGGGCGGTGAGGCAGGATAGGTGGGGTATGGTGCGGACATCATGGTCGTAAGTTCGTGAGTCTGCGTATATGTGAGTGAGCTGGACGCTGTCTGGGCCATTGTACACACCGTGGTGGTCGTTGAGAAAGTTGCAGGCATCGAACCCTAAGCAGCAATCATACTGTTTAATGTTGTTTGACCACGCGGCCAGCACGCCTCTTTTCAATTTTCCTGCGGCACACATCGCCCGTGGTGATCGACAGCGCACGGGTCTCACACGCCCCCCACGCCTGAAACGCCGTCTTGTGGCTGCGTGGCCGTCTCGAGAGTCTCCGCCGACACACTAGCCGCCGGGCGCCTATCTCCGCCATTGCCAATTTATGCCAATTTATTTTTGGCAATTCATTTTGCCTTGCATGGACGCCGTCGCCCTGCCCGACAAGCTCACGCCCCGTGCGCTCAAGCGCAAGCAAAGGGCATCTGTCGCATCCAGCCGCAAACGCACACGCGCCGCTCCAGAAGAGCCTGCTTCCGACAACTCTGGCTCGGAGGACGATGGTCTCCCCTGGCGCAAGGTCGCTCGCCCCGCGGGTGCCATGCTCGGAGGTGGTCTCGACCACGACGGAGGACTGTTGACAATCGAAGAGATCGACGATGTCGATGTCGAGTACGTAGAAGCCGCCGGTGGAGCTCGTGTTGCAAAGCTCATAGTAGGTCCCTCTCCGTCCCAATGCTCCCGGTCTGACAATCCACAGAAACGGGACAAATCATTCAACAAGCCGAGCGCAAGCAAACCATCGACCCAGAGGTCAGGTGCCAAGGCTTCAATCTCGGCCCCGGCTCCTGGGCCCAAATTCGACGACTCGCTCCTCCCCGAATGGGCTGCCTACACCTTGCACCCCGCCATTTCCCAAAGTCTACTCTCCCTCTCATTCAAATCTCCCACGCCTATCCAAAAGGCTGCCCTCCCGCCCGCACGAGAAGGACGTGACATTATCGGTGTGGCCGAAACAGGCTCTGGAAAGACGCTCGCATACGCTCTGCCCATCTTGCACTACATCCTCTCCCAACCAAATCGAAAGAGAGAACTCGCGGCGCTCATCCTGGCACCTACCCGTGAACTGGCGCTGCAAGTGTGCGAGCACCTCAGAGCTGTCGTAGGCAACGTTAAAGGCGAGAACGGAGTCCCTCGTGTGAGCGCAGTCGCGATTGTCGGGGGCTTGAGTTTGCAAAAGCAACGACGGGTGCTCGAGCGAGGAGCAGACATTATTGTGGCTACTCCCGGACGACTGTGGGATGTATTGGGCGAGGCAAGTCTTCATATTCAAAAATCTGCTACTCCTTTTTAATCATGTCACAACCAGGACGATAACCTAGCTCGCCAAATCCGAAACGTACGCTTTTGTGCTTGATGAAGCAGATCGCATGGTCGAAACGGGTCACTTTCAAGAATTAGACAACATTGTCAAGCTCACTGCACGCAAACGCGAATCGTATGCTCTTGCTTCGCCTTGCTTTACCACTCAAATTAACATTTTGGGTGTAGAGAAACTCCCGAAGCTTTGGCTGATGACCCAGTCTTTGCGGCTGCCGATGCAGACGCTGTAGAATCCGCTCCGGCCAACGAAAAGATGCAAACCTATGTGTTCTCGCTACCCTCAGTAAGGATTTGCAGGTCAACTTGTCTCGTCGTTCAGCACGAAAAAAGTCGAACAATAAAAATAGCTCGACGCTGGGTGGGCGGAACCAAATCTGAGCATTTATCAGCACACTGACCCAGCAACGTAGATGATTTGTTGATGAAGCTCGATTTCCGTGATCCTGAACCCAAGATCATTGATCTCAGTCCAGAATACGGAAAGGTCTCGACGCTCAAAGAGAGTCGATCGAATGCGTGTCTGGCGACAAGGCAAGTAGTTGAGCTCAATACAGATGGTGCAATGCTTCAACTTGGCTCTAGGACTTTTATCTATACTACTTTCTTCTTCGATATCCCGGCCGTTCTTTGGTGTTTGTTGGGTCCATAGACGGCATCCGGCGCCTCACGCCCATTATGGAGCTTCTCCAAGTCAAAGCTTTCCACTGCATTCCCAATTGCAGCAACGGCAACGTTTAAAAAACTTGGACCGGTAATTGATTTTTCCCTCGTTGAATCACATGCCACGTTACCCACGATCAATCCAATTCACAGGTTCAAGTCGAACCCATCAGCAGTTTTGATCGCTACAGACGTAGCAGCGCGTGGGCTGGATATTCCTTCTGTTGATCACGTCATACACTACCAGCTTCCGCGTACGGCCGACGCGTATGTTCATCGGAACGGTCGAACCGCGCGAGCTCAGCGTGAAGGGTTCAGCTTGTTGCTTGTTGCGCCAAATGAGCGAGGGATTATGAAGGGATTGATGGAGAGTCTGAAAAGAAGTGAGTGTGGGTGTATCGGTCATTGGGGCCAGAGGCTGATGAATGGTGAAGCCGAGGCTATTCCTGAGATGCCCATCGAACATGATATCCTCGACCGATTAAAAAAGCGAGTACAGCTTGCGAGACAGATCGACGGTGCTCAGCACAAGGTCAAGAAGGATAACCACGAGAAGAACTGTCTCAAAGAGACTGCCGACGCTCTTGAAATCGAGTTGGATTCAGACGCGGAGTGAGCATCCATGCGCTTGTATTTTATTGACAAGTTGGCTAACAGACTAGTAGGGCGGAAAACGAGCAATCCCGCCAAGCAAAGAAGAACTCGGCCAAGGCACACCAGCTCAAACAGGAACTTCGGGACCTGCTCGCCGAGCCCCTCGTTGCGCGAGGTATATCGAGGAAATACATTACTTCTGGGAGCAGAGCTATTGTGGATGACCTCGTCGGCTCACAGAGCCACAAGGATATGCTTGGGTTACCCAAAGTTTCTGCAGTGGAGGATATAGCCCGAAAGACATGACCCAAAATATTGACCGGATTGTTGTAGCCATAATTAAATCAATGTCACAAAATCATTGGCGCAACGTTGGATCGCTGCAGAGCAAGCAGAAGGCATGATCGAGAAGCCGAAGATTGAATGTATGCGCTTCATGACACAGAATTGGCCGGACTTACCTAATGCTATGTTTGTGTTTGCTTTGCGCGCGTCGCGGCATGAAAACTCGTTCGATTGTAAAAAAACGTATTTGCCGCTGCGCGCATTTAAACCGCGTGCTTGCGCCTTGCGGACTCCACCCCCTTCCACTCTCCCTCCACCTCACTCTCTCCACCCCCATCCCTCATTCCTACTTGTGAGTTCCCCCTACGCCGTAACATACTCTGTGCTCACCGTCGTGCAATAGCTCCCAAGCCATGTCCAACTCCGAGACCCTCGATGACGGCCGCGTCAAGTCGCGCGTGGCCAACTATACCGCCTTCTGGGACAAGGATTCAGCCCAGGACGGTGATGTCCACAAGCAGAACCGTGTCGACAACTACAAGGATGTCATCAACGGTAGGCGCCACGCGGGATTTTTTTTTCACTCGAGAGACAGTAGCTTATTTTTTTCTCGATCATAGGCTACTATGATGGTGCTACTGAGCTGTACGAGTACGGCTGGTCCCAGAGCTTCCATTTTTCGAGGTTCTACAAGGGCGAGGCGTTTTTGCAGTCGGTGAGTCTTCGTTAAAGACGTTAGCTTTGACCATATGCTCATTTTCGATTGTAGCTCGCTCGCCATGAGCACTACCTCGCCTCGATGATGCATATCAAGCCTGGTATGCGCGTTCTCGACGTCGGATGCGGCGTTGGTGGACCCGCCCGTGAGATTGCGAGGTTCACGGATGCCAATATCACCGGCTTGAACAACAATGACTTCCAAATTGGACGCGCCCGCAAGTACACTGAGAAGGCTGGCTTGTCTGGTCAGGTTCAGTTTGTGAAGGGTGACTTCATGAAGCTTAGCGAGCAGTTTGGTGAGGAACGTTTGATGCTGGTAGGTTCCCCTTCTGCTGGTTTGTCGAGGATTTTTACTGATGAGGCGTCAAGTCTATGCTATCGAGGCTACCGTACATGCTCCTACCTGGGAAGGTGTGTATGGAGAGATCAAAAAAGTCCTCAAGCCTGGAGGAATTGTAAGTTGATTTAATGCGTTATTATACATTGCCTAATGTACTGCTTTTCTAGTTCGGTGTCTACGAGTGGTGCATGACTGATGCCTGGGACCCATCCATCCCTGAGCACAAGGATATTGCTCACGGCATTGAAGTTGGTGATGGTATCCCTGAGATGCGCACCATCAAGCAGGCTCGCCAGGCGTTGAAGAACGTTGGGTTTGAGATCTTACACGAGGAGGACTTGGCTGACCGCCCGGATCCCATCCCCTGGTACTATCCTCTCGAGGGAGACATTGGAAGGCACAAACCGTGTGGGACTACATCACCGTCTGGCGAATGTCTTGGAGCGGCAAGATTGTCACCCAATCTACCGTCAAGGTCCTCGAGATGGTTGGACTTGTGCCCAAGGGCACTTATGATGTTGGCGAGGCACTGAAGACAGCCGCCGACGCGTTGGTCCGTGGTGGCCAGAAAAAACTCTTCACCCCAATGTATCTCGTAGTTAGTCGCAAGCCGGAGTAATTTTTCTTTTCTTTGTATTTGTTGTGTTGGGATTATACCTCTTGTGCTCTCTGTTGCTTGCTTAGACTACGCGTAATATATTTTGTTCAATATTTCCTATCTGTCACAAATCCAAAGTGAGTCTACCAGGAAAACACATTTGGAATGCTACTGGCCAGCATATGCAAACATTTGACTCAGCCCACCAAAGTCATGTGACCTGATCGCGCTGCCTTGAGAGCCACCACCACCTCACGGATCCTGCTCCATCCGCTGGCTCTTGCTTTTGATACTCTTGATTTATTGGCGTATCATAATGAATAATACGACCATGTCTATGAATCATGCGCTCTCCTCGCACCTCTTGGAAAGCTTCGACCAGAGCCGTCGGGCATCAACGCCGGCCTTTGGTACACAACGGACCGACATGTTCCACCATGGTTACTCGCCCGCAGCTCATGGGAATCTGTCACAAATGACTGCTTTCAGCAATTTTTCTTCTGCAGATCAGTGGCAGAGATGCAGGCAAAATTGAATAGGAAGCTTGGACCAGAGTATGTACTTTATTGCCCCGGTGGCGCACTCGTGTAACACCGATTTTGCAGATTTATTTCTCAGCGACCCGGTCCTGGCGGAGGTGTGACCTATTACTGTACCAATTATACTTGACCTGACGGCGCCGGTGTGCAGGACCTAAGCTTACTTATGCTGAAGGATGGAAGGTCATCAATCTCGCCAACGAAGTGTTTGGTTTCAATGGATGGTCTTCGTCCGTTTTGTCCATCACTACCGACTATGCGAGTCCTATGCTAGATGAACCCTTTCAACTTGTTGACCCTTTCATTCCAGATTGATTACAATGAAGGTACACAACGATACAATGTTGGAGTGTCTGCCATCATACGCGTGACATTGCGGGACGGTGCATTCCATGAGGATGTTGGATTTGGGGCACTCGAAAACGCACGAGGTAAAGGCATCGCTTTGGACAAGGTGTGCATCTATGCTTTAATACTTTACGTAGTGTGACTGATTGTCACTTATCAGTGTAAGAAAGAGGCAGTGACTGATGGACTGAAGCGTACACTTCGCAATTTCGGAAATTTGCTCGGGAACTGCCTCTACGACAAGCAGTATGCCGCCGATATTTTAAAGATCAAAGCTCCGGCTGTGGGTTGATCGATTATTCTCTGATGTTCACGATGTGACCTTGATTTTTCTAGGTCAAACTTGACAAGGACGCTTTGCACCGTCGCCCAGATTTAGCAGGTCCAGTTCCGACTATGCCTATTCCTGGAGGTGCCCCCAACCTTCAATATCTTCTTCCCCACATAATCAACTGGCTAATACAACTATGCATCGACCTGTCGGAAATCCATCTCCGCTCGACATCCACCCCTATCACCAACCGCACTGTTCAAAACCCGACCCCTGATACCTCGGTAGAACACCCTAATAGTTCGACTACTCGAGCGACAGGTCTGGCAAGCGCTCTTCGCCGGGCACAAGAACAGAATGCCCCACTCAACACAGCAACGAATGTTGGTGCTTCGACTTCAAGCGCTTCCGTCAGGCATATGTCACCTTCGGAACCACTAACAACGATCCAAGCAGCTCCACCCCAGCTACAACGAACAGATTCTGGTCCCAGGCTATTCGATAATCAACTGGCTGGAGAGCTTGCCCTAGAAGGCAGCATATATGGTTCAGAAGATGATGCCTTCTTTGACAACATACTGCCAGGTGAAATAGATATGGATGTACCGAGGTGCCGTCGGCACCTGCCCCGCAGAATGTCGAGGCTCCTTCAGAAAACCGCCGGTCACCTTCTGCGCAACCCGGTCAGAAACCTGTGAGCGACTCGAATGCTGAGTGCCTTACATCAAGCCGCCCCGAACCGGGCTCCTCCAGCACGACCCCAAATCCTGAATCCTCGAACCAAATCCAACACGCCCCACAAAGATTCGTCTTGCCGATGCCATTCGCGGTGGTGGCCCCGGTCCCAGGAATACAGCAGGTGATAAGAGAACCGCCCCTCCTGAGCCTGTTGGGCAAAAGAGACAACGCACTTCGTAGATACTCTCACGTCGTAAGTGAGCAGGATTTGGGGGGTCTTTTACGGCGACATAATTATTTTCTCTTGCGAAATTGTTTCGGGATGTGTTACGGTGTACAGTAACGTTTGGAGCTGCTCATCACCGTCCTTGAGTGATGATATTCTACAATTGGTTGCCCCTGACGTCTACTCAACCTTGCATTAGCCTTGCGTCACTCTCGAAAAAAAATTCCATATACATTGGAAAATTTGTCTCAATACTGTCCTTTAAGCGACTAGTTCTTGTCTCGAGTCCTAGCCAGCTGCTAACTTGGGACGGGACTAGAAGCTCGAGCTCTTGTGTGGGCTTGTATAAAACTCGTCGATCAAGACCGCCTTTACTCTACGTAGCTAGTTGAAAGATTTTCCTTAGACCTGTGCCCATTAAAAAATCAAGTTCAGCTCTCAAACTAGTCATTATCCTCTACCGTCGAGGGATTCCGACAGATTCGAGCCTGTCCATTCAGCCGGAAATCGAAATACAGGAGACTACAAGAGGCCCTTTCGGTCCCTGTGGTAAAAACTCAGAGGGATCTTGTCTACATTCAACTACTGTCATAGTCTGGACATAAATAGTTGGGCTCTCTCATAGGAACTGTTGAGCGACGAACAGGGTTCAGGCCAGAAGGTCAATTCGGCCAACGTCGGCCACCCGCGCGCGGGTACACTAATCTGAATTTGGATATGGCCAGTCTCCGGGTTTCAGTGCCCCATGGCGAACTTGGTGATTTGTATCCGCATACAATTGGCGTATGTAGGCAACAGTGGTTCTTGCGCCTTGCCCGCCTGTTCGCAATCTCAGGCTAAATAATCATATGGCAGAATGACTCTTGCAACAACCGCTTGACCATTGGAGTGTACACCCGATGGTACCTAGCTTGGCAAACAGCTTTTGAAATGAACACATATAAATCGCGTTCCTAACGCAAAAACGGTCCAACTCGCTCACTACCTCGACACTTGCTTGAACCACTTGGTTGTTTATTGTCGCGACCAACGCAGGACCCTCGTCTCCAAGAACAGCCAGCTATTGCTCGCCTTTCAAAATGTTGGATTCCGCCCTCCAAAACACAACTTCGCCTCTTGAAGCTCAGTTGATAGAGACACAGCAAAAGTCCGGCGCCCGAGCCAACGAACGAATTTTGTATAACCTTATTCAGGATTACGCCCATTTTCACGACCGCTGCTTTGGCAAGGATGCAACTGTCGAGGACGACGTTAAATGGGAATCTCTTTTCACGGAAGATGGTGTCAGCAACTTGCACCTGTGAGTCCAGACCTTGCTGTATTTGTTCCATGACGTCAGTGTTGTCCTTGAGTATAAAGGCTGATCTTTCCGTGGGTAAATAGATTGGGTCTCCACCATGGCCGCAATGGCAAGATGCAATGGGCTCTTACACTGTACGTGTCTATTGATTGATTTTGTTCTCGTGCGATAAGGTCTGACGAGTTGTCAGCTTGGGAGGACGAGGACGAGGGTGCCAGATCCTAATGTCGAACATTAGGGTTGTGGTTGAAAGCGCAGCCTCCACATCGGCAACGGCGCAGTCGTCCGCAGTCGTGACGGTTATCCCAGATGACGAGGCGCACGCGATTACCGTTAAAGGCGAATATGATTGGAAGTTTGAAAAGGTTAATGGTGTTTGGAAAGTCGCTAGGGTAACTCTGTGCGTCCGTTTTTCACGCCTGTTTGCGAACTATACTCACCCAAAGTGTAGCTTACCTTTCCCAAGGCCATGAGCCTACTGTAGACCATGTGCCTTTAGCTATTGTACTCACCTGGTCAGTGCGATCAAATGTTGTTTGGTGAACTGAGTTGACATGTCTTCCAGGAGTGGCATGCCTTGATATACTGCTGTGAATTCAATTCGATTTATCTTTCATCGCGTAATCTATTAGTGCATCATGTCGTTGCGACCAGAAACGCTCAGTTGTCATCATCGACCGTGTCGGCTGCTAGCAACGGAGACTATGTAAACGACAGGAGGCAAGTCGATTCTGTTCCTGCGCCAAAGGGTTTCCGTGACTTGTCTGAACCCGTTTTCTGCAATGTGCCTTGCGTTCCAGGCCGGACTATCTCACGGGGCTGTTCAAGTTCCTTGAACCCACCCGAACCCGCCCGATTGATTCGACACATGTCTAGTATGCACCGTGACAAGAGTACCCCACAGCATTGCAAGTTTTACGACTGAACCGGAACGATAGCGTGTGTATTGGCACATTGTCTACCTTTCCACTCACTCCATACGCACACCATGTGCATATTCATTCCGAAGAACCTCCTGAGCTACTACGACAGGGCACAAAGACCAGCCTGGGCCCTCGGTCCAAACAAGGGAATGTGAGTTTCTGGTTTCGCTCGCGTGGAGTATTGGCTACCTCAACTGTGGAGTGTTGCCCCAACTTTAGGATCTCAGACGTGTGCGATGGCGCCGCAATCGAGGTCCAACGCATGCTCACATGCGCTGGAATCCGGTATTTGTCAGTACGCTTTCAGGTTGAGCAGTCACGCAAGCTTGTGCACCATCAGCCCCTGCGACAGGTAAGTCGAAGCGTTTTGGACTGGAAGGAAAAAGATCTCGCATCGCGATGGACCGGACGAGGTATCGGATGTGCAGGCCGGACGCTCGGCTGGGTTGGATCTGTTCTCCCCGCACGATCAACTAGGGTGGGGGAATGAATTGCGACGACTACCCGTTCGGTCGACCGGCGTAACGCTCTGGAAGGACTTGCGGGCCTGTGACCGAATGATATATTATCGCTTCAGAGTTTCCCCCCCGCATTCTGTTGGGATCAACGTCTGGACGACTATGGGACATTGGGGCAGGTCTCGGGCGGGACATGGTTGGGCTGTTTTCGAGCGCGCCAGCCTCAGTCGAGGTGTGGGTTGGAGACACGATGCGTGTTTAAGGACATGCGCATGGGCAGTGTACGCCCAACGAGCCCGGCATTGGCTGCGATCTTCAAGTCTTGTGCGATCCTCGGCCGAATCCCTGCTGGCACGCAAGAGTAAATTCATTTCATTCGCCCTTGCCCAGGACACGGCCGACCCTCGTTTTTGTTTTTTTTCGGAATGTCTCCGCCTATCATCTTGTGTACACTGAAAACTGCGCCGCGAAAGCAGCGTGCGTGGGATATTGTGGATATCAAAGAAGCATGTCCTACCCCCGTTTACTATGAGCATGGTGAGTAGGTGACAGGGTCGTGCAGGGTCGGTAGCTCACAGCTCTTTACGTGCGCGGATACACACAGATCTCGAGATCATTCGTATCTCATCGCAGACGATTACTGGGCGGTACGAATTTGAGATGCATACGGGGTACCAGTGCCGGAAAGCGTTGCGTGCTGCTCGGCTGCAGTTGCTTCACGAGATCAAGAAGGATCGGTATAACGTGTTGCTTGGAGAAGGGTGAGTTTGCGAGCCTTTTGCGCTGGATCGCGGCTGATCTCTGTGGATTTGGTAGGTGGAAATTGACACAAATGCGCAAGGGAAACCTGCTGCGAATTATGGTCGTTACTCGGGCTGGCCGGCGGTTGCCTCGGGGGATGTACACGGACGTGTGCCGCCGTTTATGGATCTTTTAGATGAGAACTGATGGGGGTCGATGGCCTGGTGGCGGTTTCTGTTTTTGGGGTATATGCGCCGTTTTGACGAGTTTTTACTTGGTTAACATTTATTCTGGTGTGCGGATGATATAGTAAATACATGACTTCCATTAATGTACGCAATTTCCTTGTTTGGCGATGTCATCAACTCTAATTACCCCGCGGACGCGCCAACGACGAATTGCCCATGTTCTCGACGCGGTGTAAACAATCGACGTATGAGTGGGTACACGATCAACTAAGCGCTTGGCTACGTCATGGATGACGCCAAAGCGCGTCAGCCCATGGAGCGCGTCCAACGTCGAGTTTCGCATGGAAAAGGATAGATCAGTGCGCTGGTGTCTGACTGGTCCCGAAAGGCGTGTGCATGACGTCGAACGGCGTATATATGCGTCGAGCGTGACTGGCTCCGTGTGATCAGGGTCTCCGATCTGCAGTGCCGGGAGAGGGATTGGGTCGGACCCCAGAGCGCTGGGGGACGCGGGGGAGGGCATGGCGGCCGTCGCCGGACGCGGGCTCGAGTGGCTCCACCGCGACGAGTGGGGCTTGGCCCGAAGCGTGCAGCCTGGTGCGTCCGGCGTTCCGCGCGAGTTCCACCATCGGGATCGCTGGCGGATTCCAGCCATCGGCATCAGTCGGCACGGAACCAACCCGGCCCAGCGCGCTCCTTGCGATCCTGGTCTGCGTCCGGCCCTATCTGCCTGCCACCACCATCGGCCGCCCCAGTCCCACCCAGCACCGTCACGCGCGCCGCCGAGCAACCCACACCCATCGTCCGCCGGCGACCGCCCGCTCGCCCACACATATTCCGCACCATGGACGACTTTTCGACCTATCTCGCGGCCACCCCTCCAGAGGTACAGCCGCAGTCTGCCCAACCGCCGCTCGCCCCACCTGCGATGCACGACTCGATGGCGGCACACCACTCCCAGCAGCAGCAGATGCTCCAGTCGTCCCAGTCCACCGCTTGGCACACCCAGTCCCAGCAGCTCCCCCACCCTCACCAGCAACAGCAGCAGCAGCAGCAGCCCCAATCCGCCCAGCAGGTCGGCCCCTTTGCCTATCCCCCGCCAACCGCCCAATCAACGCCCTCCTCGGGCGCTCCACAGTCCCACAACCTCACCCCGCGCTCGTTTGCCGAGGCGATGGGCATCGATCCCAACGCGTTCACAAACGAGGTCGCGTTCCAGCTCCCCTCATTTCTAACCGGCCCAACCGTCGCTCCCGGCGGCGGCGCCGATGTCATTCCCGGCTCCGCCTCCAACTTTCAGCAGCCCGACTCGTACTCGACCGCCTGGTATGCAAACAGTTCCCAGAACTCGCACGCGCCGAGGTGCGCCATCCCCCGTCTCTCGTGTCGATGATGCTCACGCCTGCTTTCTCCCTAGCTCCGAGCTCGTCCGTTCCCCCAACGACTATCCCGGCTTTTCGCCATACGCCATGCAGAGCTCCCAGGACGACCAGTACAGCAGTGGCTCAGATCGCCCTGGGCTCATGCAGCCGCCCGAGATGCTGCGGTATTCGCCCCAGGAGGATTCCTATGCCTTCAGTACGGGTGATATGAGCCTCCAGTCCCAATCGCAGAGTGTTCACCCCCAGGCTCTCCAGGCGTCCAACACGGCCTACACCTCTCCAGGAGCCAATCTGCAGTCCCAGCCATCCTCGACCCCGGCGCCAACGCCGATGATCGGCCCTCTGCCGACCGTTTCCGGAACGGTCATGCCGGGTCTCTATTCCACCTCGGGTTTCGATATGCTCGGTGTCCTCGCTCGCGTGGCCTCCCGTCCAAACCCGAAGATCGTGCTTGGGCCCGTGGATCTCACATGTTCGTTCACCGTCGTCGACGTCAAGCGTACGACCACCCGATCGTCTACTCGTCACCCACGTTCCATAGACTGACCGGATACGAGCCAAGCGAGATCATGGGGCGCAACTGTCGGTTCTTGCAAGTGAGGGCAGTTGTCGGGTCCTGCTGACAGAGTACTGATCTACCCGTTTCCGCAGGCGCCTTCGGGGAGGTCGAACGAGGCTCCACACGAACTTATACCGACAACGCCGCAGTCGCCCACTTCAAGAAGAGCTTGGCCGCAGACAAGGAGTGTCAGGCCAGCTTGATTAATTATCGCAAGAATGGCGCCCCCTTTATCAACTTGGTTTCGATTATCCCTATCAAATGGGACTCTGACGAGATTCGGCAAGTCACATTACTCCAACGCGACCAGAGCTCATATCTCACATGTGTCCATCTTCCAGTTACTATGTTGGGTTCCAGGTCGATCTCGTCGACCAACCACATGCAATTCTCCAGACGATGCGCGATGGCTCGTACATCGTCAACTACAGTCTTCAGTCTCATCCCCAGCCAGCGCTGTCTCCTGGCCGAGACAGGATTGGGATGCTCAATCCCGAGCTTCGTCGCATCATTGCCAATACCATGTCCACAGGCGGGTTTAGCACGAGCGAGGAGCAGGAGCGCCAGGATTTGAACATGCTGTTACTCGAAAACTCGGACGGTACGTAATTTTTTTTTTCAGTTGACGTATGCGATCGTTACTGACCCTTGCATGCAGACTTTATCCATGTATTATCCCTAAAAGGTTCCTTCCTCTACGTGTCGCCGAGCGTTCGTCATGTCCTCGAGTACGAGCCCGAAGAGTTGATCGGAAAATCCATATCGGACGTTACGCATCCATCAGACATTGTCCCTGTGATGCGCGAGCTCAAAGAGTCCTCGACGATCGTCCCCTCTGGCAATCATGGCGGCTCGGTCCAAAAAACGGTCAACTTGCTGCTTCGCGTTCGACGCAAGACCAGCGGCTACGTCTGGATCGAGAGTCAGGGGCGCTTGCACGTCGAGCCCGGAAAAGGACGCAAGGCGATTATCCTGAGCGGCCGGAAGAAGGAAGTTCCTCGGCTCCAATGGTCGAGTATCGCACGTGCAGGAGGTCTTGGAGATCAAGAGTTCTGGGTTCAGATGTCCGTCGACGGCTTGGTGCTGGTCGCGAGCGCGGGCGTACAGGAGATCATGGGATACACGTCCGATGAATTCCTCGGGACAAACCTAATCGTCGATCACATACTCGAAGAGTGGAAGCCATCCATCTTGGCTCATCTAGCCTCCGCTATCTCCCCCACACGCGCGATAAACATTGCGTCAGAGGCGGCTCGGAGACCCGATGCAGGTCTAGACGCGACCATGCCTGAAATTGCTCGCTGCGTGTTGATCAACAAACACGGCCAAAAGATCTCCTCTGACGTATGCTTCTATCCGCCTCTTGCCTCTTTGGAGGATGGCGCACCTGGTTCGGCACCGGTGATTAAACCGGCCCCGGCGTCTTTGGTATGCCAGGTCAAGGTGTTGTCTCCAGACATGATGGGGCGCCCCCGATCGCAGACGACTGGTTCGATGGATTCGAGCGTCGCTGGCCCGTCCTCGGCTGTCTTTGGTGGACGTATGACCGGAGAACCACTTTCGTCGGGTATCACCGGCCAGCTCCAGGGTCGCATCGTACACGACCTATCGTCCAATGTGTTTGAAGAGCTCGAAACGACGAGGAGCACTAGCTGGCAATACGAGCTCCAACAGTTAAAGATCTCGAACAAGCGCATGAAGGACGAAGTCGATTCAATAGTCGAGCGGATGTCGACCACGGATGTGGGGTCAGACAAGAATCGCAAACGTCGGACACGGGACAACATCGAGGGCGACCGGGCTTAAGAGGCATTTTCAGCTCAGATCCAGACTTGCTGATCGGTGACTCTGCCTGCATGAATCGGCGATGGTATGCCCCTTTGATTCCGGTGTCGTCTTTTATTTGATTTCAGTCCGGCTATCCATCGAGTGTATTCTGATCCCGCAATCTCTTTTCTCTGCTCGGTTTCGGCGGTAGATCCCTCTGTCTTTTTATCTTCTTCTTTCGCAGCATCGGCAGTTTGTTTGGCTTATTTAAACTGGTCACGACTCGTTACGACCCGTTTTTTTTTTTTTGTCTATATCTCAAGGCCTATTCCGCTTCGTATTCTACTGTACGTTCAACCAGTGGCCCATTCTCGGACATATGCATCGCGAGCAGGGGGATTCCGCTGGTTCATACTCAAAATGTTTACCGTCAACTGTAGTCTCATCTCCTTGCGTATCGTACTATATTCCTGTTACTGAAGTGGGGTGTATTTTGGTGTGTTTTCGTCGTTTTATGTATTCGTTGTATGTGAATATACACGCAGAGTCACATGGTTCATTTCCCAAACGGCCGGGGAGAAGCATGATCGGGTTTCATTCAAGTTCATACAGGGGTATAAGAAGAGTACATGAGGAACCAGAGAGATGAGGCGAAAGCTGTCCATGTATGATCACTTCAAGTTTGTTTCAATTCAGTGCTAGTCAACTTCGAGAATCTCCATGAACGGAGGGTATCGGTGCCGCATGTTTCCCACTGCTCGGGCAGGGCGTCCTGGTCAGGGGTGAGCATACTGCTAGCATACATAGCATAGGCACACATACCGTGATAATGTACTCGTATGCGCATTTCATGTCCTCGTCTTAGCTTGGTAAGCTTCCAACTAAAAATCCACGAACATGAGCACAGCACGGGATGAAAAAAAAGTGCATAGGCTAACCCCTCGACGAGCAGGACATTGCATTCATCCTTCTTGATTTCGTGCAAAAGTTCCATGCGCGCGGCTTCCAAAGCCTGGCGACATCGAAAATCTGACTTCATCTCGAACTCGTATTGGCCCGCAATATCCGAGTCGTGCACTTTGAGGATCTGGAGGTCTAGTCCGGTGGATGTGATGTGTGTATGTCAGAGCAGAGTCAGAGAACAGCGGGGTTCGTTACCTCCTTGGTCGTAATACGCAGGCATTCTAAAATAGGATTAAGCAAGGGGGACACAAGCGGGTTAGGTAAACTGCGGCTTACGGCTTGACCTCTTTGTGATCGACTACCTCCCAGCATGTCTGCGCGGTGCACGGAACAGCATGACGACGACGACTAGTGCGTTGGCTCGTACGATGAGGCTGAATTGCAAAGTTCCGGGGTCTAAATACGACTCTTGACCAAGTATGCGCCAAAAGGGACCTGGGTCTCAGTGCTGAGGGACCGCCACTGGGAGTTGCTTGGCGAGCGACTGGAGAAAAACGACGTGCCAGGACGACGGAGGATATATAGGGCGAACTGAGGCGGGCGCCAAGGAGCGTGGCGGCGTGTTGTGCTCGATTAGGACGGTATTGGTTAGCCGCTGGAATGCGGGGGGGCCAGCGGGAAAAAAGTCGATAAGCTCGAGGCAGCGCAGAAGACGGACGAGTTCGAGTTCGAGTTCTCGGGCGGGACAGCTTGGGCGTTTCATCCCGCCTTTTCGGAGCATGTATGCGAGGGCGCTCGGCGGGGGGTTGGGGTGGGGCTGCGAGATCCGACGGCGAGCAATTCAGCGGCAGCGATCAGCCAAGTTCCAGCCCGTTTGGCTCAAACGCATGCGAACTGGGCGCCGCACCGTACATGCGGTGGGAGCGCTCGTGTCGCGGATGACATAATCCCGCCCTGGTTTCTTTTACCAATGACGTCGATCACGATTTGATTTTCAGATTTACTTGGTTCCAGACTCGTTTTTTTAGGTGGTCGACCAACTGAGACTGTTGATTGGGTTTTGCTCAACGTGCTCAAGCGCTTTCGATTTGGCTCGTGACCGGGCGTGCGAACAGCGCTTGGAGAGGAGTATCCGAGGTGGGAATGCGATTTTTTTATTGCTATTGCCGTACTGATCAACCAGCCAGGCTCTCGTACATGGCCACCCTAACCCGATGCCATAGCCCGTTCAATCTTGCTCGTGAGTGGACATGCTATACCAACGAGAAGTCTTACTAACACCCACAAGTCGGGCTAGATCGACGCCATGAACCGAACCCGCTCGATTTCTCCCAGCGGAACAATTTTTTCTCTACCCCGTGATCTTCCTCCCGACCGAGAGCCAGACGCGGAGCCGTTGCCCCCGACCCACCTCACCGATCACATCGAGGACTACCAGGGCTCAACTTTTGCTATTCCCATGTTGGCCCCGTGCCCGACGATGACATCTACAGAGGCGCGACGGGTGCGCCCCCAGAACGCCCTCCTTCCCCTATGCCTTCACACTATGCCCAGTCTTCAGTCTCTTCAGTCTCTTCAGGAGGGCGAGGTCGGAGGAGGGGCACACTTGCTGCGGTAGTCGAAGCGGCTATAGCGCGATGGGGACGCTCCTCATCCGATGGTGGCTCTAGCTCCAGCTCGAGCAGTTCTTCATCTTCATCTTCTAGCAGCATCTCCCATTCTCGTCGTTGGAGCCGAGGGCGTCACAGAAAAGGGAGCACCGCAACGAGCCACACGCAAACCAAGACCCCTGCGGAACGAGCCAAGGCGCGCGAGGAGATCAAGGTCACCAAGCGAGTCGCTCGGGAGTTTGTCCTCTTTCTCCCCCAGTCGCTTTGTCCCGCCCAAGGGATAATGGGCAAACCCGATACCAGACCACCGTTGGCTCAGCCTGCCACGCCCGAGTCCCAGCGCACGCTACGAACCAGGCACGTCAAGCTCATTGCGGCGCAACTTGAAGCATCCCTGAAGAAACGCGCGAGGGAGGCGCGAGTGGCCGATCGACAGAGGCTGCGTGCCCAGGCTACTGTCTCGCAGTCGGTAATATCGGGCACCCCTGTTGGCTTGCGTCTTGGGGACATTCCACGCGTAGTTGTGGAGGTTCCTACCCCACCGACTCAAACTCCCAAACCTAGCTTGATGGATATCAGCGAGGAGCAGCCCAAGGTGTCTGGGCTGGGGCTTGGCGATGCCCCTCTGGCCGAACCGACCCCGGCCGCACCTTCTCGACCAGAGCCCAGTGGGCCGTCTTCTTTACCACCTCGAACTGGGCATCAAGCGTGGTGGCTCGATGTCGCTTCTCCGACTTGGGAGGATATGAGGGTGCTAGGAAAGGTATGTAATTGTCTTTTCTTGTTCAATCTATATTGAATCCGGTTCGTAGCTGCTCCATTTGCATCCGCTCACTCTTGAGGATATTCTTCACGAAGATCCACGAGAAAAGCTCGAACTTTTCCTGGCTGGGGTACTATTTTGTTGTCTTTCGGGCGCTGGAGACGCAGGCCGCTCTGAAAAGGCCAAGACCGCCGATGCCGAACAAGAGGGTACAGTTGGAGCGGTGAATATCTACTTGGTTGTGTTTCGGGAGGGTATCGTCACAGTAAGTCGTTGCCTAACTGTCGATGCACAAACATTGAATACTTTGCAGTTCCACTTTGAAGACATTGCTGAACATGCGGACCGGGTCCGCCAGAAAATCATGGAGTTTGAACAAACGATCCAAATGTCTTCCGACTGGATTGCACATGGTCTGATGGACTCGGTGGTCGATTCGTTTGTCCCTATTCTTCGGAAAATAGACAAGGAGGTTCAAGGCGTCGACTCGCTCATCACGAACATCAAGAACCATACCGAAGTGCCCATGCCCTCTGAAATTACTATCACAGGCGGGTCCTCGGATCGCATTGAGGAAAAAATGGCTGAGCTTGAGAAGAGCGAAAAGAGTGTGTCTCTTCAAAACGGAATCAACTCCAAGCGTGGTGCGCGTTTGAGATTGCGCAACTGCGGGCATTGGATTTGGAGGTGGATGTGGACGATGGTCCCAAAGAGGATGCGCCCGCGGTCAAAAGATAAAGCCGTCGCACCAGCACCCCCTACAAGGCTCGCAACCTTTCAGACGCTGCTCCGCATGGCCAACACTAGGAGGCTGGTGACGTCCCTCGGCCGGCTCCTTGCCACAAAATCCGAGGTGATTGGGCAGCTGAGGAAGCGGCTACAAGGATCCGGGAGTGCCGTGGATTGGGATGAGGGGGATATGGCGGGTGGGCAGGAGGTTGGGATATACTTTGGTGACGTGCAGGGTGTGTTCCTTGGAAGTATTTGGTCGGCCTTTGAACTAATCTGCTCAACGTAGATCATATCCTGACTATGCAACAGTCGCTGAATCACTACGAGCGTATACTCAGCCATGATCACCCCGCATACCTTGGTACTTACCCTTGTGCTATTCAAATGGATCCAAACTAACGTGCTTACTCTAGCTCATTTGCGAGTGTTGTTGTCCGAGGCCAAGGGGGGCAAGGACAAGATGATTCTTACTCTCTCGATAGTCATATTTACGGTTCCAGCTATGCAGTGGCCTGTAGGGTTGGCAAGCATGAACGTCACCATTCCTACCCAGCAGGATACACCTTATTACTGGTATTGGGGTATTTGTTTAGCATTCGCTGTTGTTATGCTAACTGGCGTACTGGGGCTCGTTCGATGGTGGTGGGTGAAGGCAAAGAGGAAGAGAAAAAGAAATAATAAGCTGGCATAGATTATATACTACACTCATTTTCGTTGCTCTTGTTCGCTCGTTATCTACTTCGGGACTTGTATCTATACCTAATAGATTCACATGGATTTAAGTATTAGTCAGCACGGCTTTTGGAGAGCCGCCAGCCGAGTTGTAGCTCCTCCAACCATGTCGAAATCTCTTATTGCACAATACGAGTCCTTTCTAATCTCTAATGCCTCGACAATTTCTACTATTGAATCCAGCTTGAGGTCGTTGACCTGGTTCCTGCCCGGTCGGTTCCGCGATGCCGAGCTTGGTACGTTTATTCCACCGGAATCTGATCAAAACTTCAGCTCACACACGTCACGACTGGTCGACTAAACTTACAGCATCTGAGACTCGTCAGTCTGCTCGCTATCTTGTCCGCTGATGCCCATGTCTGAAATGTTGCTTCCCCATTCGCCACCCCCGCCACTCCTACCTCCTCATTTCTAGTGACCGCGACACTGAATTTGCTCAGCCTATACCACGATACCCTACTTGCCCGACGTTTGGAACTTGACCCAAAGAGCAAGCCTGTGCTTCCTCCCTCGGCACATTCGAGATATACCCGTGCGTGGGCAAAGCGCGATGGCGGATATCGTTGGGCATCGAGGTTGCTCGAGATTGTACGATTTGTGGAGCTCGTAATCGAGATGGGCATGAGAAGAAAACTCAAGGAAAAGACAGTTTGGCGAGGTATCCTCATGCTCGAGACTATCAAGTGAGTAAGTTATGTATATCACATGAACCGGCTTTATTGAGCATGGGGTATTGGGGTTTAGAGCTGGACTTAGGCTCTTCTTGCTGAAGCTCACACGTCGGCCCGTGCTTTTGCCTCCTATTCCAGAGCGCGAGATGGATCCTGCGACGATGACGCTTGAGCCGCTCGCAGATCCTCAAGCAACGGTAGAACCAGCGTCGCCCCCTCGTACACCGGATCATATCAGGAACAATCGTGCACTTCCGAGCCCGCTGCTCACGCCTCCTAAAGTTGGCACGAAGCCTATGGCTATTGAAGATTATCTCATGAGTAAGGCTTTGAGCACAGATGATTTGCGTGCACCGACAAGGCTAGTTGATATCCTCGCCTCGCCACGCGATTGGATGGCAGAAGTTTTATTTATCATGCGTCCGTTGATCTACGGTCAGTTACCTGGCTAGACCTTCTATTCGCAACTATCTGACTTGTACAAAGTGTATTTGCTATCTCGTTCGCCAAAGAACAAATCTCGCCCGCTTGCAATCTCGCTTGCGATCGAATTGCTGTCCCGGAACTTGCGTCGAGTTCCTGTACCCTCGGCTCAGCTCGAGCGCGCCGAGTACGCTAGACGTGACCGTGACCTGATATGGTATCTTTTCCGCGGTGCCATTTGGTCTGAATGGACTCGGCAAGTGGTTAATGCGTGGCTAATGGGCGCTTCTCAGCTGACCGGGTTTTGCAGGCCCAAGCTCGACGCTATTGCTAAAAAGACACAAGATGCGCCCCTTCTCGGGCTTCTCAGTGCATTTATCGGAGATTGGGTGCCGTTGATTGATGAATACTACTATTGTGAGTCCGGCCTTTCCCGTACCGCGCCTCCTCGGGCTGACCCTAGCCGTTTAGACACCGCGACGTGAACGGCCACACATTTGTACAAAAGGATAATTGTCTTGCCCTGCCCCTTTTTTCAACAGGCTTACGCTTGTGCTGTTGACTGGGTCAAATCCATTTTTATTTATGCCCATGCCCTTCCGATTTGTATGTAATACCTTGCCATCTTTGGCCATGTTCAAACTCGGTAACTCTGCTTGCGCCATTACATGGAAAGACCGTCCCCGTTCTGGCCGGCGCACAACGCCGACCAAAACGACACATGACCATGATGGTGTGACTTCATGGGAGCGCCGCCGAGTATTTAACTAGTGACCGGGTTGCACTAGCCACTCCCATCCATTCTTCGAACACCAATATGTCTGAAAACCTTGCGGATTCCAAGTACTCTCCTGCAAGTAAGCCTACTAGATGCATCACCCGGATATCTGTAGCCTGAATTCCTTCGTAGCTGTTGTTGGAGGCAGGCGGGTTTCGTTCTCGCGCCGAGCCCCACACCCCAAGTATGCAAGCCATAGGCTCTCTCCGCAGCTCTCGATTTACTCATTTCGAACAGACCCCATAATGATCAACCTGCTCCCAACCAGTCGAGCCACGACGACCCACCCCAAGATTACCCTCGCCCATCTCCCCCACCAACGTTTGCTGCCGAACACGGGCTCCCAACAGAGCACCGTCATGAACACAAGGGACCATCTTACGCAGCTACCCCTCGTGACGTCGAGCCAGGCAGTTCACCCAAGGCATCGTTTATGCACTTGCACAAGTCTGAAGTTGGACGTCGTTGATTGATATGATCCGCATCAAGTCTGTACTCTTTGAAGCTCTTGTATTTGTAGTATGAAAGGTTTAATCGGCCACGTGCAGGGCGCTGTTTGATTTGGTGTAAACCTACTGCCTGCCGCATATATCCGGCCCGGATTCATCTACCAATCTGAGACTTTCCGCTAGCCTCCTAGACGGCCCAAAAACTTCTTGGCTCCACAAGATTGACAAACACGATTGCACATATAGCATCGCTCGGTCCATTAAATCCCTCAACCTAGTTGCCCCTTCTCGCCATCTGCACCATTCGATATCACAAAGATAACACCACTTCCGAACCCGCGTAGAGTCGTCACTGCAAACAACCCAGAGACTGGAATAGGAGAGATGTTGTTCGATGATAGACCTGAGACCCAGGTGAGTGTACGCTTTTATCACAGGAACCACGTACTGATGTTGTTATAGGTGGGATTCAACGGCATACTTCGTGAGGCTGGACTGTGGACCACCTCTCAAAGTCCTCCCCACAACACATCAAGGCACACTCCTATACCTCTAACTCCTTATTGAAACTGACTTGTACTAATTTCTATAGGGAGGATGCTGGTCCTAAATCACTCGAGGGACTCATAGTGCCCAACGGATCAAATCTTCGTGTTACTGACCTTGGTCCGGGACAAACGACTCCAATGGTAAGGGTCTTTCTGAGCCATTATATCAATTTAGATTCTTGTTGTTGAAATTCTCACTGCTGAATATAGCATCGTACTTCGTCTGTTGATTACAATATCATGAGTGAGCACTTTCCTGGGTATGGTGACGCACATGTGTCAATGTCACTTGTAGTCTCAGGACGCGCTGTTCATATCCTTGAAGATGGCAGCGAGCAAGAAGTCGGACCGGGCGACGTAGTCATTCAACGCGGAACAAGCCATCGATGGGAAAATCGAACGGACGACTGGGCGAGGTGGATATCAGTTTTGATATATGCTAATCCTTTCGTTGTAAACGGGAAGGAGCTTGAACCATTCTTTGAAAGAGAGTAGCCTCATGTGAAATTGTGTATTACAAGGATGTTTCATGTACAATTCAGTTTTATTGTAGATTTACGAACAAGCCCCCATCGACGAGCAGCGATGCTCCAGTAACGTACCGCGCCATATCGGAGGCAAGAAATACAACTGGTCCTGCTAAATCTTCCGGAACTACAAAATGTCCACAGTTTCAACAATGAAACGCAAATTCGGGTCGTTTCGAACTTACCGCCAAGCCTTCCTAAACATGTTCGACTCTCCATGTATTCGCGTTTCTTTACGTTTGATAAATCCTCTTTGTTGATGTCCGTTGCAATAGTCCCTACTCGATCGATAAGCTTGCGGAGCCTGTGGGAGTAAGTGATGCTTACCTGGAAGCACCGCGTTACATCGAATGTTATATTTTCCAAGCGCAACTGCGCATGACTGCATCAGAGACAGGATGCCAGCTTTAGTGGGGGTATAATGCGTTTGGAGGCCACCTCCGACAAGTGCGCTAATGGACGAGATGGCTATGATTGAACCTCCCTGAGGAATCTGCTTCTCCATTTGCTTGGCAGCAGCTGAAGTGATAATAAAAAAATCAGCGCCATGGAGTAAATGCGCAGAGAGGGCTACCTTGCACAATGTAGAACGAGCCGTCCAAGTTGACGCTGCGTGTCTTTTCCCATACTTCTGGAGGCATGTCTAAGAACGTGTGGAAGGGACAGATTCCGGCATTGCTATCAGTCACGCAGGATTACTAGCTGAAGTCAATAGAACAAATGTGCTGGTATTGCACGTACCTGACTAGTACATCAGCCCTTCCAAATGTTTTGACCGCAATCTCAACAATCTTCAAAGATAGTATAACATAAATTAAGGGCGCTATTTTTACTCATTAACTGTGGGTTACCTGGATCGCTGTTTCTTGTTTTGCAATGTCACCAGGAATCGTCACAGCTTGTCTGCCCAGTCCCTCGATTTCCTTCTTCAACGACTCTGACTCCTGGGTTGTTGCATCGTCGCCAAGATAATGGAGGACTAGGTTTGCACCATGACGAGCGGCCTCCAGAGCACATGCACGGCCAATTCCACGAGAGCTACCAGTAATGATAACTACTTTGTTAGTCAGAAGGGACATGCTGCAAAAATCGTAGCGGAAGAGTAATCGAGGCGGATGGTATATATAATTGGCTCCGCATTTCAATATTGGGTCTCATTCTCAGCGATTGAAAGCAAGTTCTCGGAGATCCGGCTCAGACAGGATATGGAAGCAGACCAACGGGCCGGCTGCTCCGCCTGTCACGATGATTAAAATATTGAAGCTGAGCTATTAGATATGCGAAACAATGTAACCAGATCCCCAAGTGGTCTTAATGAAGCTAGATGTACAATTTCTGGTGAAGATGTTGGTTTCACGATGTTTGCCAGAGGTCCTTATTTGAACATTGAATATTCAGTCAAAGCGCTGAATAGAATTATCTCAAAGCGACTTATGAGCTCCCTGTATCAAGCGGGACCAACGCTTCATTGTCCAGTCACATAAATGAATGTGTGGTGTCTTTAATTACCATGGCCGAAACTGAATGTATGCGCCTTGTAGTCACTGAATTTTGGCCATTACACGACCAGGAAGAAGGATGGTAAACAAGCATACACAGCTCCCGACGTCGAGTGCTCTGGGGAACTCACTCGTTGCACACATAAAGAAAATTCAGATAAAGGTTCCATGAAGATCTGAGAGTGGATGAGCCGTTTTATTGGTGGTCTCACGTTCAAACCTTGGGTGGATCGTTCCTGAACAAGAGCAACGATATGAAAGGTGAAGCCGGGCGCACGGTAGAACTCGCCGTGCCTAACAGGTTCTTCGTATTGGGGCATCGAGCCACCGCTCCGCCCATTCGCACCACATTCCATTATTTCTGTCTGGCTCCATGGGTTGAGCCGCACGCACGAGCAAACCCTCGGCCGATATGGGTATCCGTCGAGCTGGAGCATTTGGTCCTGGCGCTAAGGCATCTGCGCGAGTTGGGGCATTGGTTGCTCGCTCACGGGCTTGTGCCGGGGCAACACCCCACCGCGTGCATGGTACTATCCACCGTCTGGCGTGAGCACATCTGTGGATCTCAACCAGCTCTTGATGAGACATAGGTTTGAGGCTCTTGACTTGACCTGTTGCTGACATCACACTCCCTCAATCGTTATGGTTGGCTTCCACACCAGACTCGTCAGCCCTCATCAATTTTCTGAAAGTTCTGTTCATCTCATGATTGTTCCTGTTCGCAGACTGTTCCTATAATACAGGCCCTTCTCCCTGGCTGTACAATTAAAGTCGCGTAGACCTACTGCCCTGAGGTGCATGAACAATGTGATATGTCCGGACCTAAAGGCATACCGTATTAAAAAAAATAACCTATGTAGGTAGTACAAATCTCCACCAATAGCGAGAAAACAAACCCGAGTCAAAAGATTCAACCTCTAGAAAAGGGGAAGCTGTGTAATATCACCATATCCACTCGCGAGCAAAAATGAGTCAGAATCCATAGACTGCAGCAAGTGCTCTAACGTCGCCGACGCCGAGGTTGGAATATCGGTCAAAATGGGACCCATGTCCGCAACAACGTCTGGCATAATGCCTAGGTCTGGTGTGGGCATATGGCTTGATGCCGTTGCGCTGGTATCTTGACTTGTGATCTCCACCACGGAGGCTCCCGGCCAATCGTAGCTTGCGCCCTCCCGAATAAAATTTGGATCGTAAATTTGACTATAGCTGCACGAGCCGTAAACGCTATCGTCAAAGTTGATGAGTTCAGTCTGTTGGTGAAAGGTGTTAACGTCAAATACTCTCAAAAGGTAAAAATGTGCGCACTTCAAGAAGTTCGTCGATTATCTTTAGGTGTCTAGTAGCCATCGGGATGCGCTCTCCCATGCGTAAGAATGCGAGCCTAACGATAATGAGCGCTGAACACATAGTACAAGATACATTGAGCATACCGAATCACCTCTACTTCAGAACGCATTGTTGTGGCCTCGTTTCTCAAGCCCGCCTGGTATTTGTGTTTTAGGACTCGAATCTAATTTAGTCGTCTTCAGATAGGCTCTCTATGCTACAGACAGATTCAAATGACTGACCAGAACACGAGCGGACATCATCCAGCCGAACTATGTAAAAATAAGCTTAGTGACCTATATCCCATGCGTTTATCACGTACAGTTACCCTAAGAGCATGATTAGCTAGAGTGGGGCCGTAAAGAAAACACGCTTACACTGGGGGCAGTCGAGTGATATCGTAACTCGTTGAGCAAACAACGTATACAAGATCTAGAATCGCTCGTGCCGCCAACAGCGATTTCTGAGCGGAAAGGCAGTTGGGAGATTCCATTTGTGCGTGCTGGAAAAAAAAAAAGCGATCAGAGAGCATTCAATCTAGTGCGATGTTGGTGGCCCAAATTACCTCTTCGTGCATTAAGATAATAGCACTGCGTTAGCGATAGCATTAGTAATGGCAAGGGAATTGATTGAAGTCGACTCACACGTGAGGAATCAGGTGAGCGACATAGAGCTGCGTATCGAATCCTCGAGTATTTTGAGTGATGGGTTCTTGGAAACCAGGAGGGAAGGTGCTCCTGGGGTTTGAGTTAGTTACTCCGCAACGCTTATTGGTATATATGTTGTACCTGAACACTGCGATAGTACTCTCTAAATGTCTAAATGCTGGTGTATCTCGGACATCCTTGATGTTTGGGTAGCGATGCCCAACCCGAAGACTTAAGATTTTGACCTGAAACACGAAATGAGGCAAGGCGACATGTAGGGAGAAATCCTACTATACCTTGGACAACAAAACGGCAGCTAAACAAAGATTTTAGCCAAGCTTTTTAAATCGGTATACTTGTACACACCCTTGATATATAGAAGAAAACTATCGGTGGTTTCAGGAGGGTGAACTGAAAGGAACTGAGGTGTTTGCATATTTTGTCTGTTTTCCTCGATGTCACTCTACAAGGCGGATCTGCTTAGACAAGAACTGGGGTGGTCGTATGTAGGCACGTACACCCATTTCAAAGTCTTCAAGCTTCCCAGGAAAAACTTGACTAATGTCTTCATCATCTAGGCTCATCGCTAGTACAAGCGTAAACAATTAGATTTGACCATAGGTCGGACGCGAGTCGCTCGGCTACACTTACCCCAAGGTCCAGGCGCAGTTTGAAACCTCTCGTATGCATATGTGATCCAGAACAAGTTGACTCGAGTCTCCCGTTCGATCGCATTCTCTGGTTCTGCGAGTATGCTCCTTCCGCCCTGTCTGGGAGTTACAACTGTGTTCTAATTCCAGAATATCGAACAACTTACGCTCCGAAGCCAGGTCTTAGGGTGAGTTCGTGCAGTATGGAACCCGGCGCGGTTGTTCAGACCAAGAGGGACACAGTACCGAAGAGCCAAGCCAGCAGACGCCCATAGCTCAACCCAGCGACCCTGCAGGTGGTAGTAGCCGACCATTATAACCAGAGCTGTGGACCAGGTCAATGAATAGGAAACAAGCGTGCGAAATAACACATACATTGTGTGCATTCAATCAAATTGGACCCCAAGCTAGTTGCTTCATCCCTTGCTTGCCTAGACCACCGAACGTGTTTCTCCGCAAACGAGTTATCGATGACTGGGTCGACTAGATTGGTTGGGAACACTCCACTCTTTGGTGCTGGCGTCGGCGTGTCAACCCGAGGAGAAAAGACACTGGCATAGGCGCATATAGAGTGGATGAGCGAGGAATGCGGGAATGCTGGTGACTTTGGGGGAAAGGTTAAAGACGCCATGAAGGTCGGCCGATGTAAGAGGTAGTGTGCGTGAGGATAGCAGCTGAAAAATAAGTCGATAAGGTGATGCAGCAGGTCGGGCGGAGGGAACCGGCGGGGCCATTCGCCAATCGTGAGTTGACCGGCGTTGGACGGGCTAGTAGCAGTTATGTACGCTCCTGGGGGGGATATAGGGAGGAAGGGGTTCGATTTATCTTGAGAGGCATCTTGAACGTTTTCGATCAAGGGGTGCGTGGTAAGGAACCCAGATAAGTCGCTATTGAGCCTGTCAGGGCTTGGTTGAGGCAAAGGGAGGGAATTGACGGGGCTAGCATGGCTGGATGAAGGGGTGGGCAACGAAGCCGCACTTGTACTTGCTTCTTTGGCAGCCTGTTCTCTTAGGAGTGCCTCGAGCTCATCTGATGTCGGTCAATAAACATACTTGGCAGCAGACTAATGGGGTGAGCGTACTGATTCTGTTTTCAAGCCTCTGGTATTTTGCCCGTGGGCCCTCTGGTGCGGGCGGGGGGTTGTCAGCGGTAAACTCGTCGAATGTACACTCTGGTTCTGTCCCCGCCAAGGTAGGATTCGCGGCGACAGCGAGCCTGTGTGATTTCGTGCACGTTGCGCAGGGCTTTTGCGCATTACTGAAAGATGATTAGCTGGAGAGTTGATTGCCGTGCGGATGGCTGCTCACCATTTCTGTGCCAAGTTATCGGTGATATGCTTAGCGCGGAGGATCTCTGCAGCATGGGTCGACTTACCAATTTGCGTTTGCGACATTGGTGGCAGGCCTGTAAACATTGAGCTCGGGTGAGTCCATGCCCGAGGTCACGAGCGTGGGTGCACTCGCCTGGTTGCGTTTGAGAGATTGAGGCGTGCTCGACGTCGACGCCGAGGCCGATCCCGCAGACTGGACACGGGGCATGTTGCGGTTGAGTTTGGCCGAGCGTTGGTGAGCGATGGATAAGCACCAAACCCGCAGTCGCCGGGGCAATGTGCGCTTAACCACCGCAGGTCAGAGGCAGTGCCGGCACTGACGTGTACTGTAACGATCTCGATCCGTGTCGGCATCACTGCCACTCTTTATCTGCTGCCAAAACCCCTGGCAATCGACTCTTCGCTAGCTGGGCACAATCGAGGTCTCCATCGATCGACCGCCCCATTGACTCTTGTTGATCGTCTTCCTTTGGTTTATACACTTCCCTTTTCCGATTTACAGTCATTGACCACGTGCCGAGACACTATCACGTGCCGAGACACTGCCCGTTGAACAGCACGAAATTCCATTGTATTTACACTTATTCATCATCATCGTCGTCACTATCACTCTCACTCTCTTCGATATTGCTAAGATATTCAGGAAGGGTGAGTTTAGGCTTTGGTACCCCCTTCTCTGCTTTCGGTTTTATTGGTTTGTGCCATCTCGGCCCTCGTTTCTCTGCCTTCGCCATCTCCTTTTCCAATTTCCACGCCTTCACCTCATCTTTCCATGCTTCCGTGTTAGCACGGTTTCTCTTTATTCGTTCCTCGTTCTCCTGTTTCCATTTCTCCACTTCTTCCTTGTGCTCGCGCTTCGCTTCGGCAATAGCCTCGCGACGTTCCTCATCTTGTTGCCGCTGCTCTCGTTTCTTGGCAGCAAAATCGTGGTAAGAATCGCCGGTGAGCACCACTGGCATCCTGTCACCCAAGAACTGGCCGCGTTCTTGCTTCTGACTATTCCGTTTCCCTGCAAGTAGGCTTCGAAGTCGGTCACAGTAGAGACCCTGGAGCGCCATTTGAGCCGCCAGGCGTTGCTCGGTTGCTGTTCGAATGCGATCGCGCTCAATCAAGCCTTTAAGAGCGCCCTGTAAGGACCTTTCGAGCATGGATGTTACAGAAACTTCGGTAAGGGCCATCGTCTGTTCGTCAATGGGATCTAAGGGCTTGTATGATAGGCTCGGGAGCCTTGCGTTTTCGACCGGAATTGGTGAGGTCGAGACTAGAAACCCAACCGAAGTCTCCGAAAGCTTCTCTCGAAGCTCGGTGGCGGCGTTCTCATCGTCCGGTTTTGGGGTGTTCTGCAAAAAATCGACAATCGCTTGAACCGGAGCAGGTTGGGATAGGGGGAGCGAGCCTCTGCAAGAATGTTCGGTCGCTGGGGCCAGATCGTCGAGTCCGATAACCGAGGGATCAAACGGTACTATCCCAGTCACTCGAAAGGCGGATTTGATGGTTTCTTCTGTGAGTGCACGTTTATACGCACACGCGAGTACTTGAAGGAAGTTTGATTTGGTGACCGGTCCACTGTGCTGCTCGTGTTTGTCCCTCTCTTCAGACCAATATTTCTTGAGCGGGCCAAAACAGACACGGTCGAGACCTTGGAGTATGTGCGTTGTGTGGGACGGATAGCATAGCATCTCGATCTTGTGAGTCCGAGCATACTCCAGAAGCTCAAAGCCAATATGTGAGACGTGTCCGTCAACAAGTAGGAGTCGATACCGCCCGTTGGCCTTCTCTCTTGTCCTCTTGTCAAAGTCCTCGATCCAGCCGAGTGCAATTTCTCCTGTTACCCAGCCTTTAGCTGAACATGCAATCCTAGTTTGATTGTTAATGCTAATACTGTTATATAGGACATTTAGACGTACGAGGCATTAAGTGGATTCTCCTGATCCCAGCTGAGAAGGTAACGTTTCCCTTTGAATATTACGATTGGCTCAATACTAGTTCCATCGGCACAGATCGTGACAATTATTGTGATTGTTTCACGACTCCCGGAGCGGACCTGATACACAATCTTCACTCCTTGCGGCCCAATCACTCGTTCACTCTCCCCTTTCTTTGGCTGTAAGCCTACCTCGTCGGTGCCATATGTATCTTTGGGTTGAATATTATGCTGGGTGATTGTCTCATCCACCATGTCAAACCAGGCGCCCACTGTGGTTTCGTTAACTGCACTTGCCCGTACACCATCAAGAGACCGAGAGGAAAGCATAGTCAGCTCAGTGTGATGGGTATCAACAAATCGGCGAGTCCAGTGGATGCCAACACCAGAGAAACTAGGTGTACGGAGACGGAGCAGGTAATTAGCATGTTCGGCAAGCCGCTTGGGAGAGAATGGAAAGCCCCGTTTGGCTACGCTAATAGCATGCTGGCAGAGTACCTGGGACTCGGATTTTGTAAAATGAGCTTGAGCCTCCCGAGCCTTCCTCTGAGATTGGCGACCTTTGGCCCGATGTGCTAAAGTGGATGGGCTGAGTTCGATCCGCCTGCCAGTTGCTCTTGCATGCTCATCTGAAACCTCCTTGCATATGACTCTCATCCCTTTTGGGCGGCTTCGGCCACTAATAGTGTGTATGGGGCGAGATCTATAACGAGAAAGGACTTCTTGTATAAGCATTTCTTTCTCATCCGAGAACTGAACACGTCGCTGGTTCAAGGATTTGGCTCGATTGACCATTGCAGGTGTAATTAAACAGAAATCACAGATGATAAACGGGCTTCTGTACAAAGATGGGAGGCAGGACCCAGGGCAGTGTCTCGGCACGTGATAGTGTCTCGGCACGTGGTCAATGACTGTATATCGACTTAACTCGGAACAACAGTGGAACACCCCAACTATAGGCCCCTGTCCATACTGTCACTAACCTGCGCCCGGATATCGTTCCCTACAAACCGACATAGTAGGCCTCTGCACCGATTTCCAGCATCCGCAGCAGTACATTAACCCGAGCCCGACGGCTGTGCGCACAATCGACTGTCCGGACAGATAGTGGAGCGTCTGATGTCTTCCACCGCCCCGCTACACGAACATGGAATCGTTCAAACCTATGTCAAGCCGGTTGCCTCGGACAGAATTTCCCCTGGCGTCCTAGCAGGCCAAATGGGTGCGCGGTTTGCTGTGTCTCGGCCTCGTATACATATCGTCTTACATTCAAAAATCGCACAGCACTCTCGTACCTTGCTATTTTCCCCAACGAGATCTTTGACATAATAATCTCAAACGTGGCAGATGCTGTAACCCTGGTATCACTTGGACAATGTTGTCACGCGTTTGCTCGTTCAGCCGACTCACGGCTATATTCTTCCGTGAGATTCACCACCGGATCCAAGGCCATTAAGCTCGCTGGCACACTGGTCCATAATTCCCGAAAGGCGAATTTTGTGTCTTCGATCGTGGCCGAGCTGCTTGACGTAGAGTTTGTTCTATTGCCAGCTGGTCTGAAACTTGTGGTAGCCGCGATCGACTGCTGCCCTAACCTGACTAGTTTGTCGATTGCCTGGAGGTTCCATCACCAGTGGGCAACCAGAAGAATTCTTACGAATGCGTTCCAGTTGTACCAGTTCACTACATGGTTTCAATGGGATCAGACGTTGTGCCGATTCTTGGAGATGCAGCCGTCTATTAAGGTGCTCAAGATCGTCAGACCCGGACCAGATCATATGCGGGGAGATGCCACTGAACCCTATTTAAGCCCGGCTGCACTTCCTCGTTTATCCAGCTTTGAGGGGAGGCTCTTACAGGCATTGACTGTGGTACCTGGGCGACCAGTCTCGTCCCTTTCGTTATACGGCGCAGTAACGCTTCGCAATTTGGAGGAAGCTCTCCCAACGCTTGCAAAATCGACAGTGCGGATGCATTCCCTATCTTTGCAGGTTGGAGAGTTGTCCCCAGAGCTGCTGACTATCGTCAGTGCATATCTGCCCCATTTGTCCCGCTTCGAACTTCGCATTGTTAGATCTTCAACGGTACGCGCACACAGTGGGCAATGTTGCTTCGAGCTGACATTTGCAACGGCAGGTTGCATATTCTAACCTCACATCAGAGAGCCTCTGCAAGGCCATGTCGCTCATGGCTCGCCTCGAATATTTTCGCCTTCGTCTGAGGTGTCCACAGCTATTTTGGGACCCTTTTTATCACACTCAGCGGGACGTCATCTTGGACTGGAAATGCCAATGCCCCTCACTCAGGAAAGTTGTGTTTGAATCTAGCAGCGAGAACAAGGCGCCGGAATGGACATTTGATGAGGGTGCTATGGATTGGATGTGCTCGATTGACGACTAGCCGACGTGTAGACACGTATATACAATTTGCGCTGGGGCTGGCTCTCCATTTGGCTTATTATGCAGCATACAGTCCAGGACTGAATTAGGCTCGCGGGATGACAAAGCTCGGGGTCTGTCACGGGACCGTGTCTGTTGTGAAGGTTGTATTTGGCGAGGCTTGCTGCCTCGGCCTCGACTTGACGTTCCAAGTCACACCCATCAGTCTGGTGGCGCAAGTTCGGTTGCAAACATTCGCTCCTTTGCTGCTTGCTACCGCCACACCCACGTCTTGCGACTGGCTTAATCCAAATCTCCCAACCGTTGGAGAGCCGATTCAAGGTGCGCTTGTATCCACATGGTCAATTTCACTTGGTCAAAGCTGACCTTGTTCCCAACAGCGAGTTGGATATGACTTCGCTTCTCACACCTCCCATGTCGAGTCGACCTTCAGAGAAAGAGAACGTGCCGTTTGCTCAGTCGCCGACGTCTTCCCCCAAAAAACTGTTGAGGCCTTTCAACTGTCGCCTCGCGTGCCTAGGTCTCCCCAGCAGAGCATCAAGCGATCTCCCCGACCACCGGTTTCGCCCCGATCTTCGCCAAATCGGTCGCGCGGCCACCTTCGGTCGACGGTCAACCTCCATCCGCCCAGTCTTCTCACCAAGGCGCGATCGCACAGGGTCTCGTTCGCCCAACGAGATTCGCATCATTTGTACACGACGCCCTTGCGAGCTCTCCCATCATACTCTTCGCGACCTCCTGCATTTGTAGCGTCTCGTTCGATTCTTAAATCACGCACGCCCGAGCGCGTTATCACGCTAGAGGAGGAGGCAACGCCGGTTCCCAAGGCAAGCAAGCGCGAGATGTCTCCGGTGCCAGACGACCCACTGCGTTGTTCGACCTATCTTTCTTCGCCTACATCGACGATTGTTGCATCTGTGTCGTTGGCCCCATTGCCGAATCGTATCGACGGTGACACGCTGGATGTCTGTGGGCCGTTGCCTATGAGTTTACACGATCTGGCCGAGGCCTATACGCTAATGCTCGCTCGACTACGACTTCAGGCGATGATCGTTGGGCCGGATGGTGTAGCTACGGACACCGAAATAACGTCTGATCTGCCTTTGCTCCAGCCGATCCAGCAGCACCACTCTGCCATCGCAACCGCATTGGCTCGTGACGTAGCTCGGGCGCTGGTCAAGCCTGTTTCTTTTATGGCGTCTTCCCCGTACCAGCCCAACGAAATTGACGAGTGGTCATCTGATTATTCGTCGGATGTTTATGGCTCTTCATCTCCACCTGGCTCGCCCTCTGGACCCACACAGAAGCGTGGGTTTACGGCTGCCGAAGTCAAGTATGCTCGGGATCTGTCGCTGGTCTCACAGTCGGCGATTCGGGTTTTGGCGGTCGTCTTTCATGAACCGGCGATTTCATGTCACTTTACTGGTAAGCGGGTCAAGTGCATAGGTCGAAGCCACTGATTCTAGTGGTTATTTTTAGATGACGAGCTGATCAACATGCTCAAGGTCCTGATATCCATTCCGAATACTATGCCCCTTCCTACTCCCAACCCTCGTAAAACACACACCGCGGCACTCTGGGCTTTGCAGATGGTTCGCTTGCCGCTGTCCATCATGCACTCTCCTGGTATCACGGACTCGCTATTCGTTGCGCTTCAGATGGCAGTACAAGGCAAGTTGGGACGGGAGGGCAAGAAAGGGTCCACCTCGGAAGGGTTAACGGTGAGTTTTTTGTGGACCGTTTCAAACCTGCAGTCTAATTTATGTTTGTAGGCGGTACAACTGTTGAGCAGCCATTACCCCAGCATTTTCGGGCCCATGCTACCTATCCTCATATCCGATATCATCAAATGCTTAGCATCGCCTATGCCTCTTATACGACAACGAGCTGCCTTGGCGTTGGGAGGCATTGTCCAGGGGCTATTCGACTGGGAGGAGGAAGAAGAGGTCACCGCTGCTGACTCGAAGACACCCCTAGACCTATCTGCCGTGTATGAAGCGCGAAGGCGAATCTCAGAGGCAATTGTGGATACGTTCGACTTGGAGAAGAACGCCAAGAATGCTATGGTTCTCAAGAGCGTCAAGGATATTCTCTCGCAGTTTGGTCCAGATCCCCCTGGCGCGGCTGGCCGCGCTGGCGATACTCCTCACTGGGCATTCTCTGTTCTAGCCTCGCTGGTTACACTAGTAGAGCGCAACTTTTTTGCATGCCAGGCGTTACACACTTCTGTTGTCACATGTGCACGCATTGCTCTCAACTCCAAGAAGGCGGCTATTCGTTCTGCTGGTGGTCTCTTGTGGGGTTGCGTTGTATGGGCCTGGAAACGATACGACGCGAATGACAAGAGTCGCGGCGAATCTCAAGAGAGCCTTGTCAACGAGAAGATCATGGCTCAGGTCGTTGTTGAGAACATTGGGTTTGGGGTCGTTGCGTCGTTGCTCGAGACCAAAGATAGGAGCGAAGCGGTTGCGGCGCGCCGGCTACGTCGGGCATGTCGATGCGTAAGGAGTATGGTCGAAGAGCATTGCCCTGGAGCTCCCGAGCTACTTGGCCGCCTCTTGTCCGTCGAGGAAACCACCGCCGACCCGGCTTCTTCCATGGCCCTCGACCGCAAACGTAAGTTGATCACTTTGTTGATGGGATGAGGTATTGATGAAATTTCAGTGGTCCCCACCAGTCTACTTACGCAGCAGCTGGCAGGTACAGACATGAAAGCGCTAGCTGTGGCTGTAAATACCAATGTCTCCCAGGGCATCAAGTCCGAAGATGTACGACCACTTTCCATGGATGAGCGCGTCGTCGAATGGCCGCAACTTTTCACTTCGTGGAAGCATTTCCCCGGATGGATCCCAACCACTGATGATGGAGAACCGGCAGTGAGTAATTGAAAAATATTCCAATTATATGCGCTGAAGCAGTGGCTGCACCATAGGAGGTGCTGCTTCAAACTTGGCGTGCACTTCTACTTGCAACAACCAACGTTCAAGACCACATTCCTTGCTTCCTCGCCATCGCTGAAGCGCTTACTGCGTTCGCGAACGCCAAACACGAGGATCCTCGACAGACCGCGCTTACCCTGACCTTCGTTCGCCGTCTATGGGTCATTGTGCACGAGGTGTTCTACAACCCTCTGTCGTCGAATACTTTGCTCGCCGATTTTTCTGCTGATCTTATTCAGACACTGGCTCAGCGCCCTCCGGAGCTGGGAAAGAAGATAATCCGTGAATCTTGGGTTACTCTGCTCGCTGAGGTGCTTGCAAGTGGTACTTTGGATAGTACGGAGACGTTGTGTGACGTCTTGCCTGAATCCTTGTGGGGATCTGTTTATGGTGGCGTTGTTAGCAAGTATGCAGAGGATCCCAACTTTGAGGGAGGTTTGGTATTGTGTGGTGTCCCCTTCAAGTATGTATCTCTTTCCTTGAGCCTCTGAGGTCTCAATTCGTTGACGTTTTCCCAGCGAAAGCTATGCATGGGTCCTATCTGAGGATGATTGGAACGCCTGGTCTAGCCTGGCTCACAAATTAATCGTCAATGAAGGGGAACAGGTCTTCTCCAATTTGCTGACCATGATTGGGACTGGACAGGCTATTCCGTATGTAAACATGGCTTCCATTCGAGAATTCAACTAATTAGCCACCCAGGATCCCATCAACTTTGCGTCCCCTGTCAATTCTCCTGTCTTTCTCCGAGCTGCCAACCAGTGAATCGGATGGGGTATTCCTCAACCTATTGAGTATGGCCAACGATCGACTTCGAGCCGAGTACAGCTCTTGTCTTTCCCTTGACACCCTCGAAGCGGTGCTTGAACTTATATCTGCTCTGCGGAGTAGCATTACCCCAGATGTTAAGTGTCTAGAGGTAATCGAGGCGGTCCAGACGGGAATGCAAATGTGGATTGAGGATGAGCAGTTCGTGCTGTCTGATAAAGAATTCAATGACGGGGTAAGTGCTAGCTTCATTTGGCGCCGTTGTATATCATACTAACATGTTTGTAGCCTGTTATGTTCTATGCACACGCCATGCAGGGGCTGACGGCCGTACCCGATGACCTTCTCGATCTCGACAAACTCGCACCTTTCCTCGCCTCTGCGTTCACGCGTGTACCTGCTCCTGGTGCTGCCCCCCTCGCGTTTTCGCTATTTTGGAACCAGAAATTTGCATCTCGAGGGTTGCCTGAGAATGGTTACCCTGAGGTGCTAAAGCCGTGTCTACGTGGTATCTTGAGCATTGAGGAACTGTCCGAAGGAGGGATATCATTGGGTACCGAGACTGGGGAAGAGGTGCGTCTTTGGACGTGGTTGATGGTCATCACTTCCGATATTGAAGCCACGGCGTAGACTCAACGCCCCGAGGATCTACCAGCCCCCAGAATCGCGGAGGAAGATAATCCCGGTGTCAATGGAGATAATACCTCAGTCAAGTCTGCAGAACAGGCCAACACGAGCATTGAGCTGGTTGACACGAGCGTCGGAAGTATAGAGATGGCTGATGCGACTACAGATCAAGCTTATGTTAGTGCCGAGGACGAAAAGATCGAATCTAGTGTGGAGGAGATTGATGAGCTACAGGACGATTCGGATGTTGTAGAGGAGACTATTCTTTATGAGCCACCAAATCGCTCGACTTCGGCCGCGATTCCTATTCCGCCACGAACGTCAACTCCTGTCCCCAAGCCTACCGAATCCGATTCACATCCGCAAGGAGAGTCAGAAGTGGTTCCAGATAGCCAGACGGAGACGACCCAGTCGGCCATTGAGGATACCAGCGGCGAACCTGTCACGTCAGGGGTGTGCGAGTCGCCTAGAAAGCGCAAATCTGAAGGTGGTGGGTACTTGACGTCCATTTCGGGACTCTGGGCTGATTGGCTTTTGTAGCGCTTTTGCCTAGTAAACGATCCAAAGGGCTATTCGTTCCAGATCCTGAGATAGAGTCGTTCCCTATCTTGAGGTTCCCGGTCAGGTCGCGTTCCACCTCGCCAAGCTCGGTGATAGAAGAATCTATCTTTTACTCTCCTGAGAAGTATAATGTTCCACCCCCAGTTTGGTCGCCCACTGGTGTCCCTCGACAACTTCCCGCCTTCCCTACAGCCAAGTTGATCACGGAATCAGCAGATGAATCTCTAGAGATCCCTTCTAATGAAGTCATCAAGACTTTGTCCAAAGGACCTGCCGAGGAACCAGCTGAAACCTCGGTTGACGAATCCACCGACAGCCTGGCCGATGACCTTCCAGACAACGACCTCAATGACTTGCCCGATATCACAATGTCATTACCTACGCGCAGGAAGCGTATGACTCTGGTAGTCGAAGTTCCTCGTATTTCAGAGGTGCTCAAACGCTGGTCAAGTGATTCACGGCCTTCTCCTGGGGCTAATCTGAGTACGTTTACTAGCAAACTGGCTGATACCGGTAGACTGACTTTATTCACAGCACCACAAAAGGAGAAGTCTGGGATGCCCGAACGTGTGCGCAGGACACGATCTTGGTCTAAGCTGCCTCATATTGGTGATCTGCCTCTGCTCGGTGGGTAGTGTTTTACATCCTCGTCCATATTAGTAATTAAACACACTTATCAGAATCAACGCCGTGCCAGCGTCCACTCAAGCGTCGCCGTTCGGAACGAGATAGCCCTGGCGACGAGTCGGTCGAACTGGGACGCTCGCGCAAGAATAGTCGTGCTTCTGCCAAGGGAGTTGATCTATCGATTACCCCCAAGCAGCTTCTCACGAACGACATGTTCGATGGAGAATCTCCCGATAACACACCCAGTCTGCGCCGGGTCAAGTCTATGCCTCTGTCTGCGAAAAAGGCGAGCGCCGAGAGTGCCGTTCGGACAGCTACTGTCGCGAACTCAAGGGCACTCGCCGACAAGCTGGACAAGGATGTGGTCAGCAAAAACGTCGACAGTGTGGATACTTCAGCTACCGTGACGCCTGCGGTGGATAAGCTCCAGCCGCCTGCTGTCTCTCGGTCTGCTTCTCTTGAAGCTCTCATGGCGAATGCCGAAGCGCTGGCCGAAATGGACGTTGCAGAGCTCTTGCGCCAAGAAGAGATGCTCGCTGCTATGAGAGAGCAGGTTGCGCGCGCACTGGCTTTGAAGAGGGCCAATACCGTTGCTTAGGTTTATTTCTTGGAATCTTCGAACTTGATTTTATTCCTTTCATCAGCTCTGTTTATTTTCTTTCGTTTTGTATCATACAGTTTTTGATATTATTCCGATTCATCCATGTCTATCACTCTGCCTATGCACAATACATACAACATTATATGCTTATACAAAGCTTACACGCGCCGCCGTTTCCGGTCACCGCCCATGCTGCTACCACTGCTGCCATTACTCTGGCTTTGGGCAAATGTCCTAGCCTGAGTTTTGCTGAATGGCCTGGCCTTTTTCTCCTTTTGAGAAAGTTTCTTCTTTCGCTTGTCGATAGCTTTGCGAACTGCGTTTTGTCCGCCAGATGCCGCAAGGTCATCCAGCTTGGCTTGGAGAAGCATGTTTCGTTTCTCGGCTACATGAATGCATATCAGTTTCTACCCGTGGTTCAGCAAAATCGATCAACTCACATTTCTTCAGATACCATGCCCCCTTGCCCTCTTGTCGCTTGGCCTTTTCCTCCTTCTTAGCCTTTGCCATGACCTGACGCTCTCTCTCCTCCCTCTTTGCGCGTTCCACAGCGCTCTCGGCACGCTTGAGTGCTCGTTCTAGTTTATCGATTGTCTCTGGGTCCGCACGTTGTTTCCGGGCCTTGGCAAGCGATGTCCGGAGGGTTGCAGCTTCGTTCTGCTGCAGTTCGGAAATGAAAGAGTAGGATTTTGCGAAATGATCTTGGGAGAGTGTGCCAGTGAGGGGAACGAATCTGGGGTCTCGGGAGATGGGCTTTTGGACATCGACGACGGTGCGATGTCGAGAGACTGGACGTTTGGATGTTATTTCTGTAGGCCTGACACAATGGATAAGAAATAAGAGTCACATGAGCAATGGGAAGAAATTAAAGGCGAAAAGGAACTCACGCATGCTTGTTCGACCTCTTGCCTATGTCTTTCTTACGTTTGGCAGTAGCCCATTCTGGTTTGGTCGACTTGGAAGACTCTGCTGCTGGTGCATCAGAATCAGAGCCAGAGTCTGTGTCAGACTCTGATGCAGAGTCGACTGCGACCCGGAATCTGTGCCAGAGTGGGAACTAGAACCTGACCCGCTGGGCTATAAAAGGTGAGTACAGGCGGTGCGCCGTGCACAGCGGACTCACGTCAAGCTCGTCGTCGGGAACCCATTGGGCAAATCGTGGGCGATCCTGTGCGGTGTCTTCTGCCTCTTGCTCGTCGTCTGAATGCGGCCGTTTCGAGCGTGGCGGGGGTCGGGAGGCCGGCCGAGGACGGCGGGGCATATTGTGGCCAGTTCCAAAAATACGGAGCGTGCACGTGACGGGCGCACGAGCTTTGGAAGCGCTACACGTGACCGGTCCCCTCACTGCAGCGACCGCCCGAGTCGAGCAGCACAGCGCCTTTCGGAGTCTTGGCCGAGCGATACGCGCCTGGAGCGGATTATTTCTGTCGATACAGCCTGCTTTTCGTGACTTTTCGCACCGGCGAGCGAGATGGTGGGCAAGGACGACCACAAGGATGCGTTTCATTGTCCCGCCCGAGGCGCGCGAATTTGTGCGCAAGCGTGACCAGAAGAAGTGTCTGCTGTGCGGCGCGGGAAACACCATGCCTGATCCTGTGCTTATCGTCGCCGGGTCGCCCTGGGACGAGATCGAGGTACGCACATTTGGCCCGTATCTCTCGCCGCCGCTGACCTGGTGCCCGACAGCTCGAATGGCTCAAGGAGCGCGGCCTGGTTCCCGAGACTTTCAGCGCACTGCATCCACAGAACATCATTTCGTGTGAGTGTACGCCCGTTCGGAGTGCGCCCCGCTGTCGCTGATTCGAGCAGTATGTCCGAACCACCACGAGCTCTTCCTGCATCGGCGCTGGTGTTTCGTGCCATGTCCAGAAGACAGACACGCCATGCGCGTCCACGAAGAGCACGACATGCGCGATCGCGACCATCGCCTCGCCCTGGGCCACGACGTACCCCCTCGCACCCTACCCCAAGTAAGCGCACACCTCCCCCCTAGCCAAGCACCCAGCTCATCGGCATAGTTGAGTGGCAAATTCGACTTTCTCAACTGTGCATTTGGCGACGAGGCTCTCTCGCTTACCCCCGCGGGCGGTCGAATGACCCTCGTGTCCACCATGCCCCCAGACCACGAGTCTGCCGCACACCTGCCTCGCCCGCCGCAGTACCCCCTTCCTGGCGTTAATCCATATGTGATTCTCGCCCATGCTGCCAAATGCGTTGGAGGGCCCCGAATGCCCATCTTCCCCGATATCGAACACGAGTACGTGCAGCACACCCTTCGCTTGTGTCTTCTAATCGTTTCCTCAGGATCGCAGAGCTCGTCTATGCATACAATCGCGATCCGTCCATGCCTTCGCACAGCCCGCCGCCATCGACGATGCCCCGCCACCATTCGCCGCACGAGTCTGGCAGCTCCCGTAACTCAGATTCCCATTCCGAGTCTCGCTCAAGTTCGCCCACAAGCAGCCTCGATGCCCATCCGCCACCGCCCATCCCTCCTACTATTCCGAATTCGTCCGCTCCACCTCGACCGCGCACGTTTGCTAAACCAGCAGGACCAAGTCCCGAACAAGCATACCATGCTGGATATGGCGTAAATCGGCAAGATACTGGCCAGTCGCATTTTTCGGGCAATCTCTACTCGAGCGGGCAAGGTGGAAGCCAACCTATTCCAATCTATCGACCCACGAGCGCACTGGCAACGGGTAATCCAGGCCCCATTCCGGATGGCAGCCCCAGCAGCGGCACTGGTACTGGGAGAGATTCCATCCCGCCCCCTCCTCCAATCCCTCAACATTTGCAACCCCCCAGCCTCATGCAACCACTACAACCGCAAGTCACGGGTAGGAGACGACCGAGCGACGTTGGCCCCCCACCGATAAACCTTCAGCAACAGGTCCCTCCGCCGCCTCCACCAATCCCGCCTGCAAGTGCCCAATCATTTAGCCAGACGCCCCCAGCAGACCGAAACGTGTTTGCTCAACAATCGGCGTCATTCCCTCAGTATACTCAATATCCTGCTGGCGCCGCGAACGCGGCCCCAGCCGGGCCAGGGTTGGGTCGGCGACCGAGCAAACTGCGACACTCAGAAGACTTGCGCGGGGGAATCAAATCACCTCCTCCCGTGGTGAACATTGGCCCACGGTCGCCTGATCGAGTTGTAAGTGGTGGTGCGGGAAGTGGTGGAAGCGGCGGACCCAGATCTCCCGATCATGCCCACCCAAGGCGGGAGTCGCATTCACAACACCTCGGCCACGGGAAAGAGAACGCGAGAGAGAACGAGAGCGGGATAGAGATCGAGACCGAGAGAGGGAGCGAGAACCGTTCGTGTTCGGACCTGATATCTCAGCTGCAGACATCATTTCACGTCTGACTGAAGGGCGAAGCAGCAGTAGTGCGGATTTTTCGGGCAGGAGGCGAAATGGGAGCACATAGAGATTTAGGGGTGGGAATAGTGAAGAAATTAAAGGGTATATGCGCGATGCTTTTCCCTGGACCATTTTTCGACCTATTTTTTTCGCGACTCGGATCTATGCGGCACTTTTCATACCTTAGAGTCTATTCTTTATGTGACGACCGGATTCGATTTCGCCCCCACCTGGTCCGGCCCCGTATGATGCATGCCGCGGCCAGTTTGTTCTCCACTCAGTGTTCTGTTTGTCCAGCTCATCTCGTTCCTTCCGCTCCGTTTGAATATGCACTCCTCCACTTCGCTGGCTTATTTGTCTCTGCCTCTGCCACTCACGTATACATATGAACCGTCACGATCCTGACAAGGCCAATATTGCAATCAAATTTGTATTCAACCTGTGCGTCAATGCGTGTGCATGTTAGTTGATCAGGAGCTCTCGCAGCGTGCGTCGCGTGTAGGCCTCGAGGCACGGGTATGCTTGGGCAGAGGGCGTGCTGAAGTTGCGGTTAGACAAAGGAGTTCCGGTGCTAGCTGGACCTGGGGGCACTCTGAATAGGGGTGATGAGAGGGCGATGAGAGGGTGATGGGGACAGAGTATGGGGGATGAGTATATGCGCCGCAGTTGATTTTCTTCAATTCTTCACAGCGGCAGCTGGCTTATAGATGACTGACTCGTCAATACATTAAGCCTATTATTCTTCCGCGCGGCCCGCTGTGCCTTGCCTCGCGTCATCGAGTCAGTGCGGGGAAAGAACTGAAGATCGAATACAGTAGGTGCCATATGCTCTCCGCCGCCCTCGGCACCAGTAAAAAAGGAGGTCCCCGTAGGTTGAATACACGTCAAATGTAAAAAGGGGTGTGAATAGAACCAAGTCCCCGTCCCGGTAAGTTTGTCCAAGCGAGAGCACACGACAGCGCAATTAATGAGATTTATGATTTCATAGATCTACAACACTCATTTATCAGGCAAGATCAGTTTATCATCTGTGCCCCTGGTCCGTAAATTGAACCCACATGATGGGTGTGCAATGGCAGCCGCTATTACATTTTTTTAAAGAAATGGGTCTAGTGCGCCAGGTGGTGAACGCGTTTCACCATGGCGGGCACTGCAGACGCGCTGTTCCTTTGATCACTTCGTGTTCCAATCGGCTCGGGTGTTCATCAATTTCGGCGTCTATCGCCGATTTTCTCAAGAGTCTAAGCGGTACTTTTCCAGGACGTCCCGAAGCACAATTGTCTATACACGGCACCAGCCGAGTTTCAGGTCGAAAATCGTACCTCTCGAAATCAACATTCTGACAATCCGAACCAGATGTCTAATTACAAAAACCGGGCCTCAGATCCGTGCTCGAAACCACACCATACGACTTACACCAAAGCCTTTACACACAGCACGTAGACCGACGAATCCTATCCAAGCGATATCGCGCCATATCATCTACGTAGCAACCCGAAACAGCGTGAGCACGCTCCAGATCGCCTTGCCACCCTTATCCCAGGCATCCGGCCCGCGCGCCTCGTCCCCTCCGAACTCGACCATGATTCCCCGGTTAGGCCACTCGCACCAGATGCCAGGCCCAGCGGTGCTCGTCCCGCCGCCCTTGCGACCAGGCTCGCCGAGGTGCTGAACAAACTCGGCGCCAGTCGTGGATGGTTTGAGCACGAGTGATGTGTTCGGAAAGACGAGTGGGAGACCCGGAAACGCGCGGTAGGGCGAACTCGTCTTGGTCGCGCGGGTATTGCCCGGTTCAGCATCGGGCACATTCATAATGTCGATCGAGTCACAGACAAAGTTGTCGGTTCCAGCCTTGGATCCTTTGGTCGGTGGCGCAAACATGAGGCTCATGCCGAGCGTGTAATAGTTGTGATAGATTGCGTCGCTATATGATTTCACATCTGGCGCTGGGACTATGGCGGGCGGAGCCACCAGTGCGCTTAATTTTTGGAGCAGTGACTGCAGTTTAGGCGAGGATGCAAGCTCGCTGAGGACACTTTGTAGATCGTCGTTCATAGCAAAGGGCTGAAACACACGTGCTGAGGCAGCGAGAATAAGAAAAGAGTCGGTTCGATGAACCGTTTGAATCAAATATGGCATATGGCTTTATGGTTGATACATGGTACCGCGGGGAGCGCGACCGAAAACTGCAAACTAGGTATGTATGAAAGAACAAGAAGCAATAATGGCACAATTTGTTGGGTTGAAGACGAGATAAAGAGAGGACAACCGATGCGAAAAGAGCGAAAGGCAGATTTGAAAACGCAGACAAGAAAAAACAGTCCAGAAGAAAGTATCGACGAATATTAACTATACCAGTGTCCTATCCATGATCCAGTACAAGTGTTACAAGTGAGTCGCCATATTTAAGCAAAAGTTTCGTCAAAAGGAATTGGGAGATATAGGCCTCCGCCGTGGGGGATACCATTGGCGAAGCCCTTGAGAATCCGAGCCTGCTGGATTGATACAATAGATCGGGCTTCCTGAAGCGAGGGATGCCACACAGCCGAGTTGGTCTCCGCGTTGGGCAAAGGCGCGCCCGATGCAGGCCACAAGTGGCGGACACTAGATAGCGGCATTGCTGGGACACGGGACACAGGGGGGCGGATGGTGACCGCCTTGTTCTCGAATGTGTGTCCACGCGAGTCGTAAAGTGTAGCTTGCTGCTGCTGTGGTTTGAACACCCTAGCCTGAGGGGGGTTGGCCATTGGCTGCATTGCTTGCTGGGGGCCGTTTGCCATGCGCATCGCCAAGATGGGTTTGGGGGTCGGGAAACGCCTAGGTACTACCTGGAAAGCTGGAGCTTGTTTGTACCGAGGGGCGACGGTTGCAGGCATAGGCGCGGCAGGCTGAGGCACGATGTTAATGCCTTGCCCAAATGGGTGCGAACGCGGAGGAAGCGCGTAATGTGGTGCGGGCTTAGCCTGGGGTACAGGTACAACCCTAACCTGGGGCCGGACAACTGGGGTAGAAAAGTTGCCGTGGGCCGACGGAGATGGCAATGAGACGTTGGTGATTTGACGGGCATCACGTGTCGTCGGACGAAAGGCCATCGCTTCTGCGCGCAGCTCCATCGATCGCTGATGGGCCCGGGCCTGCATAGCAGCGAACGAGTCCTGAATAGGCGAGGCATCCACCTCGGGCTTGCGCTCCTCATCCGAATCGTAATCGGTCACCACAAGCGAGGGCACGGACGAGCGCTGGCGGAGGGGCGAGCGTTTGGGACCATGCCCTTCGTCCGACTCGACAAAAGAGGTCGCGCTGTCCGGACGGGACGGGCGCGAGAACATGCTCTCCGTCGGTGAGGGCGACGGGGAGATCATCGGGGATCCGGGGGATGCGTGGCGGTACATGGCGGCGCGGCGGTCGGGAGAGCTTTTGATCGACTCGGGAGTGCAAAACGCAGTGGAGGGGGGATTCGAGGCGAACCCGTCCTGGTTGAGGGCCGGGGTATAATATTCGGATTCGGGGGAAGAGACGACTTCGGGGGAGTCTTGTTTTAGCGTACGTAGATCAAACTGGCCTGGCATATGGAAGGCCTGGAAACGGGTGAGAATATTTTCACGACACGAGGCGCTGGGATCACGTACGCGGTCGAGGTTGCTATCCAACGAAGCGGACGTGGCCTGTGGACGGTGAGAGAAAATGAGTAATCACGAGACATTGCAAGACCGCGTCAACACGATCGATCGCTACCCACCTTCATGTCCCAGAAGCGCGGAGCAGTCGGGACGGGGCCGGTATAATAGGGGGACATCTGGGACAGCAGATCAGCCGGTGGGCGTGGAGTAAAGGGGTGGGGGCGTACAGTTACGAGACCGAGTAGTACAAGGAAGAGATCTAGAAAACAGAGGCAACGACGAACGAAACGGGAGAAATGTGGCTGGATATAATGATATGGTCAGTGGTGGTGGGCGAGACGAGGACTGTGGCTCACAACAAAACGAGTTGTGGGCCGGTTGGTCGTGGAGTGGAGGCTGCGATCAAAGGCACCTCATGGTCCTCTCACGTGATATGCTGACTCAGCCTTCTCTGATGGACAGGGCAGCCCCTAATTAAGCTGTTCACACGGCGCATACATACGACTAGTCTACACATCTGGGCAGTGCATTCTCGACTCTGTCTGCGCCTCGTTCTGCGCCGCGGCCCCCGCAGTCGCCGGCGCCCATCAGCCGTCCGTTCGCTGCTGCCGTCAGCCTTGGGAGCAACTGCCGGCGCCGAACCACTCTCCGGCTCGGTGCTGGCGACCGTCGTCATCACGTCACCGACAGGCGCCGTGCGATCGCTCGCCTTTGCGGACACGTCCGGTGTCGGAGAAGCCTCGGCCGTTAGATTGCCCGGAACTGCTTTCGCTACCCCCTCGGCCTTTGCGGCGTCGTTTGGCGCATCGGGCGACTTTGCTGTTGTTTGGGGCGCACTCGATTTCGCGGCCGCCTCCAGCTTTGCCTTGAGCGGCTCGGGCTTGGACAGGCCCAGCCCTTTGACAAGGTCGTCTGCGTCGTCCCCGCCGAGCCCCAGGCTCTCGACCAGCTCTAGCATTTCATCTTCACTCAGCTTCACGCCCTCTAGCCCAAACCCAGCTAGCTCTGATCCCAGGTCCACCGACTTGCCAGACGGCTTTTTCGGCGGTTTAGATGGCGACGGGGAGAACGACGGTTTCTGGCCTGTCACCTGGAGCGGCGTAGCAACACCCGGAACTCCAATGGGTTTTTGGGGTGCTGGCGTCGGCATCAGCGCTTCGTCTTCTTCTCCCCAGGCCTCTTTGAGCTATGGCGACAGGGTCACGCGAGTATTGCAGATCAGAGGACGAAGAACATACCCGAAAGAATTGATCTAGCTCTCCAAACTCGACGGCCTCATCAAATTCCGCGTATGTCTGCATGGGCGGTTGTTCAGGCCTAGGGCATGGTCTAGGCAACCAACCCACTTACTCCAGCAAATTCTCCCCCTATTAAGATGCCAGGCAAGCTTGCGTTGTTTGGTGCCTTTCTTCGCCAGAGTTTCTTTGCTTCCTCGTCGGACGCCAGCTATGTTGTCAGGTCAATGAGTTATTTCATCCCCCCTCGCCTGAACACCTACATCATATGAGGTAAAGGGTATCTTCTTGACCTGCAAGATCCGGAGGAGATGCTATTCGGCAATGAATTAATTGGCATAGAGATAACCATGGGAGTATCCGACCTTGCCGCTGCCTGAGCGCAGGGGCCGATGCGATAGAAGTCAGGAAGATCTGGATTGGCGGGCCCATTTTTGCGGGACTCTAGACTTCAGACCGATCGTATGATGAATACTTCCAATGAGGGCGCCTGTGTGCTTGCAATGACGGTAATTGTTAGGGTTCGAATGGTAATAATTCAAGACTTGCCTTGACACTGCTGACGGTGGATGAAAGCTAGGTCCTGTATAACACGTAAACAAAGACCAACATTTGCCAGAAGCACAAGCTGTTCTTGGAGACACTCAAGTCCAAACACCACCCAGCCATAGTTGCCCCATCGCCTATCACCATACGCGACGCAGACTCGGACCGGGATCATGTTGTATCGCGTGTGATATCAGTGAATTTCTGTCGCAGCTCAAAGACGCATGGGACATAGTTTCAGGAACTGCCGCAGCAGCCTGCTAGACTGCACGCTGCGAACGACGTGGGAGCAGCGTTATCCATGATTTTGATAGCAGATGGGTCTTGCATCAACTCGCCCTTTATATCTAAAGCGCCCACTGACTCTGGGCTTGCATGTATTGACCCTCACGTCCCCTATTGATCTACTGAGATGTCAGGTGGTCTCGAAAATACAGCAACTCACGCTGGTCAAGATGTCACCAAAAGTATGCCACCACCACTTCAGGAGAAGAAAGTGGGCATATGGACAATGTATTTCGCCCCGCCCCTTCAAACCTCACTACGTAAAAATGCTAGCTCGAGTCTTGGGACTGCAGCAAAGGCTCGATTCGTTGCAAATACCGGCCCTCGTCTGGAGGCTCATCTCCGAAGCCATATCGGTCAACCCTACCATGTTCGCCGTGTATTTTGGAGCTTCGGCCTCCTCAAATTTAGTACCGGCGCTTCAGCTCAACAACAATACACGCCTTTCGGATATGGTGGATACATTTTGTCTCGAGCCAACCCGTGTCTAAGCATGTTTGAAACAGGTCCAAACTGCGCTCTTGAAACAGCAGACGACATCTCTTGAAGACTTTATGCTCGCGGCACTATCGTATCTGCTTCCGGTAATCTTTGGGTAGGTAGCCAGGAAAATCAAGTCAGTGGCTACTGTTGAATCTCTCGCGCCGCTGATGGAGTCGGTTGTATTGCAGGAATCACACCGAACCAATACTGCAACAACGCCTCACACTGCATCTCAAGAAACGCATACCAGTAGGTTCGTGATGATATATGTTCATGCACTATTCAATGCGAATCAATCTCTCTGTAGTACAAACCCAGCTTGATATGGCAACGGCTAATAACCCCGCTGTGAGCGCCCAAGTCCAAAAGGCCGTAGAATTCTCAGAGCATTCTTGGTGCCCCGTTGAAGGAATTGTCACGATTGTGTCAATTGCTGCAGGGGCCGTTGGGTGGGCATCGGTCTTGTCTAGCACCTTTGGATTGCACTTGGACGTCCCGCTGCTCCTACTAACGTGTGTAGCTCAGCCGCTACTTTCCAGCTTCAAACTGCAATCGTACTTGGGATGCAAGGTAAATCGCGGCTAAATCCCCAGACGACAACCGGTCACTTACACATCGAGTTTGCAGAATCCTATGCCATGATAACAGACAAGAGCTGGCTACGCATGAATCCATTGTTTGAGCTAGGGATGGTCAACTCCTACAAAAAAAGCGGTCCTGGGTAACAATTTAGGACCCTGTGTTCGTACTGGTACGCTTTAGTTTTTATCAGAATCTCCTCAGCTAAAGCAGCAGCCACTGGTAGAATACGAAAGAGAGATGAAAGAGTTGGGGGGTGCATCCGGAGAGAAACCAGAGGCTCAGCTTTGGAGGCACGACACGTTTGGTGCTGAGGATCAATCATCCATATTTCAACCTCTACCCCTCGTCAGTCTATCTTTCAACGCGTTCACGATGTTGACCACCAATTTATCGTAAATAAATCCTGTTTGCGTACCGTAGCATGGTTTCAGTCCATGGATAGAATTTGTCCTCGCTTTTTCTCATACAGCAAGCATCCGCCGCGATCGAACATTCCTGCTCCACTCCCTCCACAGCTTGAGTATGTTTTCGAGACTACTTAACGATGTTAGGGGGCTATACGATGTTTTGGACACGAATCCCAGCATGGCCGATGGTAGCAGCTGTTATCCGGAGGACCATTTGGCAGACAACCCTGGGACGGTTATAGAATTCAAGTGCGTCGTTTAAACCCTCACGCGTGTGATTTGATACTGAGTACAAGCCTAGGTCCGTTTTTTTCACTTATCTCCACTCTGAATGATTGCGGTTGCGCCGCATGCAAACGTACGCTCAACAGGCTGTGGGGAAAAGTATCACCAGACAGTTACTCGCTCGGCTGTACGATGCAAGTGCTGGGGATATTCTAATTGACGGGCGATCCATGCGTGATTTTACTTTATACGGTTTGCGATCCGCAACAAACGTCATGTATCAAGACTACAAGCACCTTCCTCTGACGGCAATGCCCCCCGGTTATTTGTACTATACTACTAGGTCATCCCAATACGTACAATCCAAACGATCAGGGGCCGACCATGGGGCGGAGTAGAAAGCGGTCTCCTATACCACAAACTGCTGTAACTGTCTTACATAGCCACGGGCTGAGCGGACAGAATAAACTAGATACAAAAAAAATACAAACGAGGAGGTTGAACAGGCAGCCACTCTCGGTGGTGCATATAGCGTAATACAGCGGCTTCCAGCAAAGTTCCACACAACCTCCAGCCTCAAAACGCGGGGTATTCGCTTTCTCCTTTGGGCAACGATGCCGAGGGCCCATTCGGTTTATTTATAAATACTCAAACCCCGATTGAGCTCAGTGGAGGGGAACGGCAGCGCCTCTCAGTAAATCCTTCAAAACAAAGTTCGGTTTTCTATCAGCTAAATTTGTGTCAAAAGTTATCTAGGACATTCATGAAGAATTCAAGGGATGTAAGATGATTGTGTTACGACGAGCCGAGCGCGAGCCTCGATCCTAAGGCTGAACAAGGTGCGTGCTCAACTCGGCTTTCTGTCGAACACATTATCAGACCTCTTTGAGCGGCTGCGCGATTTGAGGGCCAGAAGGACTGTGATTTTCGTGACACAGTAGGCACCAATAGTTTCGTTGGAGTACACCAGACTTACAACAGTGCAGCCGTTTTGGATACCGCACGAAGCACGCTGATCTAAGTATGACTCTTTCGTATCTATCAGATGGTATGCTGAAAATGGCGACAATTTTGTACATGAAAGAATGGTGTATAATCGAGCACGGGAATCATCAAGAGTTGTTAGCAAAGGAAGGCAGTTATGCAAATATCTATAATATTCAAGCACAGACTTTCCTGTAGTTTTTCGTTTTCCTCACCAATATAATGATATGTTGTGTCGAGAAAACGTGGGTCCTAACGACAGCAGCGACCCAACACATAAGAATCGGCATTGAGCCTATCTGTTGTTCATTTTCAACCCTGGCTTAATCCTCTACTCACTGTGCGCTAGCCGTGTATACCACCAACGTTTACGAGCATCAAGAGCAGATTGCCGTGGCTAGGGGGAAATGGCGGTACTTACGAGTCATCATGGTGTAAATGGTCGGTCCTCCCAGTTCGCTCCGAGGGCTTCAAACGATACGGAGCAAAAACCAGTACACAACGCGAAAGGCGGAATTCCAAGTTGATCCCAACTGTCTTTGGGTGACAGCGTGTCCACCAGTCTGCTCTGTTCAAAAGAAATTATTGTCGGAGGAGGGTGGGCTAAGAAGGGTTGAGCGTTTTCATTCAAGGATAGACAGAGGGTTTGTTCACTGATGTGTACCTCAGGCATACAATGATGACACTTCGATTCCAGCGTGGGTGGAGACAAAACACCAAATGAATTGTACTAACAAGAATGCGACGTCTCCGTAGTCGGTTTATGAGATACAGCGGTCGGTTATCCTGAATCGTACATCAAGGTCGGGGGTGGGGGTTACCGAGATATACGGACATTTATCAAGTGGGCTGAATCATTCTGACAATAGGTTGCCTGGCAGCTGAGCTTAGATGCTAAATCTATCTAGCCTTACATACGGTTATTAGACAGCACTATCTCATAATATAGGCTCGTTTCCATTCATTTCAAGTCGGCCGCGCAGGTGCTGGTCAATGGCTATGGATTATTATGGAAGAAAAGAGCTTGGTGGAACGAATCGGACGCGGCGAAGAGTTTGAGCAAACGAGATATCACGCGATTATGCATAGAGCCCGCACATTGGCCTCTTGGGGCAAGCATCATAAGTTGAGTATTAATGGTCTGTGACTGGGGCTGGCCGGGTCAAACTGACGGTGGTTGTTTGCTATACTTGTATTCTGCAACAGAAATGGTATCTATGCGCGCGAAGAAAGGGTGAAACAGGATCCCAATCCGCTGTAACACCATTTCACTAGTCTGCCTCATATTTTACCCGGCCCGAATAAAGCTATGGCATACGATTGGGCGGTAATACCTCTCTGTTTTTTTTTTTATCAACGGGAGATCTACGGGATGTTTTGAATAAAGATCCGCCAAACCATAAGAGATCCAAGCATCCTCTTCACAACTAGCATCCCCTTCTAGGCAAGGTGCTGCAAGACAGGGTGCGGGCCTTTTAACCGTACACTAGACCGTTAAGCTCATACATACGTGTGAAATATCAACATGGAGCCAAATCTCGTGTCAGACATACCTGAAGCGGGATGGAGGCGAAGCTTGCGTGGACGCCCCACAGATCCGCGACGCGATGCTATCAGACGCTGGGCATAAATCTTGATAGCCCGCTTACCATTGTCACAGTACTGGAATGTATTCATTACCCTTTCCCTTTATACACTTCTGGTCTAGAATTCTAAAGCCGTGTCTGAGTCGGTGAGGTGTGCCTTCCCACGTTGGCGTCCACGCCCACTGAAAGTTCCAGGATTTTTGTCGCCTAATCTCTTACTTTCGGACGTATAGCCCGGCTGGAGGTGGCCCTGACCCTGCCCGAGTACCAAGCATTGGGTGGCTCATCTAGCCAAGGGTCGCGATGTGAACATCTCGATCCGATATTCTGAAACAGGAAAGACAAGCGCTGTTTTCCATGGCGATTCATTCGATACGGTCCATTAACCACTTACTTTATTTCCCCATTTCACGTTGCAATGCCGAGCTAACGAGCAGAATGAAATTCACTCCACATACTATTTAAGTGTGTTTTTAGTTTGTGTAGATAGGGTGTGTGTAGCGCCTCTCTCAGGCAGTCTGTTTGGTTGAGATATTTCATTTGTATAACTGTATGCGTTCCATTGCGCTTCAACAACACAACCATCTGTTTGATGTCTTTTATATTCAACTGCAAGTGACAATGGCATTCATTCTTCAGCAGATTAGGTATGACAAGTGTTGGCTAACGAGAGTAGATCATCTGCCTATATGTCGATCTAATTAGTACTAGATGTGCCGGTTGAAGCAAGGGAGCCACGTCAAAAAATGAACACCAAGGATATCTGGTGCGGTACTTTCACATCGCAAAAATTCAATAGAATTAGTATCAAAATTATTAGAGAAGATGATGATGATAAAACGCGAAGAGCTTGGAGTAGAACGAAAGGCAACCAAAAGAGCTCACTAGCAAGGTAAACAAATTCCTAGTCCAGATGGATGTGAAATTCGGTCGGTTATCACATTGTTCCGAAGCCGCCCCGTTGAATTGAACTAGGCCAACCTCTTGAGGCTACATCACAACAGTAAACTTGCACTATGTCCTTGGCTGTGGACAAGATTTTTAACGTGAAGGGAAAAGTGAGCGCGGAATCCATATGATACAAGATCTGGTCTTACGTGGTCGTTCAGGTGGCACTTGTGACGGGCGGTTCACGAGGAATAGGAAAAATGGTGCGTAACGTCTAGAAAAGAACCCTAAACTTTTATCAATTCCACGAGTAAGATTGCGACAGGGCTTGTACAGAATGGAGTCAAGGTTCGTAGCAACCGCTGACAAGCAGGCTCTTTTATTCGAGCTGACCACTGAGACTAACGCATCAGGTTTACATAACTGCAAGGAATAAGGATGAATGTAGTAAGACGGCAAGGGAGCTTACTCAAATGGGACCGGGTATCTGTATCAGTATACCCGCTGACATGCAAAAATCCGAGGCGGTCAAAGAACTCGTTGAGGAAATATCGAAGAGGGAAAAAGGTGGATTTGGTCTAATCGCGCTCTGAATCATTGGCTGAATGTGTATAGCTGTGCACATACTTGTCAACAATGCTGGAGCGGCATGGGGCGACGGCATTGATTTGTACCCGGTAAGGGCTCGCGTATTAAAGGTGTTTTGTGCAGTAGTGACTTTTTTCCTGTCTATCTGTAGGACGCTGCATTCAGCAAGCTTTTAACATTGAACGTGCAACGCGTGTTCACTTTAACTCAAGCACTGTTACCCCTTCTTCGAGAGGCGGCCAAGCAAGGCGGCCGAACCAGCCAGTCGTGGAATGACCCAGCTCGGATTATCAATGTGTGTGAGATTTTGCACCCGATGGTATGTATCACGAAATATATTTTCTGATAGATCGGCTCGGTGGATGGTGAGCGCGTTCCTCGAGGAGAGACGTACGCATATAGTGCAAGCAAGGTGAGTGGACCTAATAGTATCGGCCGGCTTTATTTACAACAAGGGTCCCACATAGGCTGCCGTTGCGCACCTTAGCAGACACTTGGCGGGAAGGCTAGGAGGCGAGGGAATCACTAGCAACACGCTTGCTTGTGGCCCATTTGAATCTAAAAGTAAGCAGATCGATCCGGTCTAAAGCCGCAAAATTAATCCAAAGCCATAGTGATGGCGGAGACTTTACGCACACAAGGAGATACAATTATTAGTTCTACCCCTCTTGCGCGCATCGGCACGCCTGAGGATGTCGCCGGGGCTGTTTTGTTTTTGGCATCTCGTGCAGGAGCATTTGTGACTGGCGCGACAATTGCGATTGATGGTGGAGGTTTAGTGCAGCTGCGGGCGGCTCCAAAGGCTAAGATTTAATTGATGGCCGCTTTCGTTTAATGTAGCGGGGCGACAGCTGTAGAATGGCTCGCCAAAATTTGTACTGCCAAGTTTCCATGACTTATTCTAAGCGCAAACTGAGCAAACCACAAATACCTCAATAAGCGCCATCAATGTGCAAAGAGCTCCACACAGGCCACTCGATCGCGTGTTTACTGCCCCAGCTCCCGCATACCGTCGGGTCTGATCGCCAACCACCATCACCGCTATCCCCTGTACGAACTGTACATTACGACAGAGGCAATCCGAAAAAGTCAGTTAGGCATTAATTCTAACTGCGAAACCCGCCAGGACGCGGCATTCTGGTGGCAGAAATACATTGCGAGCTTTCAACATACACACGCTTGGTTTCTCTTGTCATATAGTCTCTCACCATGGCTTCTGGCCAAAAACGTGATCTAAGCGGGTACAATTATGGGGCGATATCTTCGCTTGTATTAACAGCAGGCAAGTAAACTGAACTGGTATTTTGCTTGTGGCTCATTGTTCTGCCAGACCGTTCCGTGCTTCCACGCCGCGACCGCGAGCCCGACGGCGCGCCAGAATCTCTCGTCGGAAGGATTGACCCCAAGCAGATGGGATCGCGGGTTCAGCGGGAGGCCCCGAAAGACCTTGAGAAGAAGAAAAAGAAGGCGGCCGTGCAAGACGGTGCGGAGAAAGCAGCAAAACGCAAGGCTGGCGCGGCCTCTGGTTTCGCTTATGCGGACATCATCGAAGCGACCCAGGACGTCGAGGGCCTGACATACCGGCCTCGAACAGCGGAAACCAGGGAGGTCTACGAGATGATTCTCTCTATCGTGCACCATGCACTCGGTGACCAAGCTCAGGATATTGTACGAAGTGCCGCCGATACCGTACTCGAAACGCTCAAAACCGATACAATGAAGGACTTTGACAAGAAAAAACTGATTGAGACTGTCACCGGGGCGGTCTCGAATGAGACCTTCGCCCAACTCGTTAGCTTGTCGAAAAAGATTACCGACTACTCTGCGGACGACGAGACCATGGCGGACCCGGATATGGAACGGAAGGATGCTGAAATCGACGAAGAGGTTGGCGTTGCTGTCGTCTTCGAGGAAGAGGAGGAGGAAGACGAAGACGAAGATGGAGGCTATGAAATTAGGGACGAGTCGGACGACGAGGATGCAGCGAAGACGCAGAGGCAGATGGCGTCGTGGAAGGCGCTGCTGGCGATGACGAAGCTATGGTGCTTGGGGATGGAAAGCGGACGGAATCTTCCACGAGCTCTGGTGACAAAGTGTCCCCCCATGACATCGACGGCTTTTGGCTACAACGCTTGCTCTCGGCCACATACACCGACGCTGTTGCCGCAACTGACAAGACGACTGCTGCACTCCAAATTATGTCTGCCGACTCGAGTCTCCGAGACTGCGAAAACGAGCTGATGGAGCTTTTCGACTATCGTAACGATATGTTCAGCGTGGTCAACATTTTGACCAAGAACCGGGATGTAATCGTCTGGTGCACGAAGCTCGCTCGTAGCGACGACAACGAGAGGGCCAACGTGGAGGTTGCAATGCGCGAGAAAAACGTTGGTTGGATTCTCAAAGCGCTGGCTGGCGGTCGAACGACCCGGGCTGGAGGGGATGCAATGGACGTAGACCCCAAACTCTCGAAAAACGTCCCCACAACCGCGACGCTTGCTCCTGGATCAACTACTCAGCCTCGCAAGACGGTCGACTTGGAAGGAATGGCATTTAGCCAAGGTGGCCACCTCAACTCGAACAAAAAGGTGAAGCTTCCAGACGGGTCCTTCAAGCGTACCAAGAAAGGCTACGAGGAGATCCATATTCCTGAGCCTAAACCGCGTCCCGTCGTACCCGGCGAGCTGGTTGAGATTGCGCGTCTGCCTGCGTGGGCACATGATGCGTTCCCTGGCATGCCTACCCTCAATCGAATCCAAAGTAAACTCTACCCTGTTGCTTTTGGACAAGACGATCCCATTCTGCTTTGTGCTCCTACTGGTGCGGGAAAAGTACGTTTAATCAGTTATTTCACAACCCTCAAACTAACTTGCGGAATGTAGACTAATGTTGCTATGCTTACTATTCTAAACGAGCTCTTAAAATCCCGGGACGAGGAGACTGGCACCTTCGATCTCGATTCGTTCAAAATTGTCTATATTGCTCCAATGAAGGCCCTGGTCCAGGAGATGGTCGGCAGTTTCTCGAAGCGGCTTCAACCCTATGGCGTCAAGGTCGGAGAACTGACTGGTGACTCGCAACTCACCAAACAGCAAATTTCTGAGACCCAAATCATTGTGACGACGCCCGAAAAGTGGGATGTCATCACTCGGAAATCCACCGATACTAGCTACACGAATCTTGTTCGCCTTATCATCATCGACGAAATCCATCTTCTCCACGACGACCGTGGTCCTGTTCTCGAGAGCATTATTGCTCGCACGATTCGACGCATGGAACAAAATGGCGAGTATGTGCGCCTCGTAGGATTGTCAGCAACGCTGCCTAACTACAAAGACGTCGCCAAGTTTTTGCGCGTTGACGAGAAGAAGGGCTTATTCTACTTTGATGCATCATATCGGCCCTGCGGTTTGCGCCAGGAGTTTATCGGTGTTACGGAGAAGAAAGCGATCAAACGTTATCAGGTCATGAACGAAGTCTGCTACGAAAAGGTCCTCGATCACGCCGGCAAAAATCAGGTGCTTGTCTTTGTCCATTCACGCAAGGAGACTGCCAAAACCGCCAAGTTCATCCGCGATATGGCCTTAGAAAAGGAAACGATCACACAGTTTGTCAAGCCCGAGTCGGCAAGCCGAGAGATTCTTCAAACCGAAGTAGAAAGTGTCAAGGACCGCAATCTCATCGACTTGCTGCCATTCGGATTCGGCATTCATCATGCTGGAATGTCACGCGAGGACCGTACTCTTGTCGAGGACTTGTTCAATGACGGCCATCTCCAGGTCCTTGTATGTACAGCAACGCTTGCCTGGGGAGTCAACCTTCCCGCGCACACGGTAATTATCAAGGGCACTCAGATCTACAACCCAGAAAAGGGTCGCTGGACGGAGCTCTCGTCTCAAGATATGTTGCAAATGCTCGGTCGCGCTGGACGACCACAATTCGATACTTTTGGCGAGGGTATCATCATCACCAACCACAGCGAACTGCAATATTACCTCAGTCTTCTCAATGAACAGCTCCCGATCGAATCGCAATTTGTGGCCAAGCTGGCAGACAATCTGAATGCCGAAATTGTACTGGGCAATGTGCGGAACCGCGACGAGGCAATCCAGTGGCTGGGCTACACCTACTTGTGAGTAGCTTTCTGATTTCCCACGACTGAAATTAATAATCCGGGTGTAGATACGTGCGAATGCTCCAGAGTCCCGTTCTCTATGGTATCGGTGTCGATTATTCGGAAGACGACCCACATTTGATCCAGAAGCGGGCCGATATTGTGCACACGGCGGCGGTGATGCTTGAAAAATGTAACCTCCTGAAATACGACCGCAAGAGTGGCGCTTTCGCGACGACCGAGCTTGGACGTATTGCGTCGCATTATTATGTGACCTACAACTCGATGTCGGTTTACAACCAGCACCTCAAGCCAAATATGTCGACTATCGAGTTGTTCCGTGTGTTTGCGTTATCTAACGAGTTTAAGTTGATTCCGGTAGGTGCTTCGTCATTTTGGCATCATCAGCGCGGCTAAACAAATCATCAGGTTCGTCAAGAAGAGAAGCTAGAGTTAGCGAAGCTCCTGGAACGTGTCCCCATTCCGGTCAAAGAAGGCGTGGACGAGCCGCCCGCAAAGATCAACGTTCTGCTGCAAGCCTACATTTCACAGATGAAGCTTGATGGATTCGCGCTCGTGGCGGATATGGTATATGTTACCCAATCGGCGGGCAGGTACGTCCTCAATGCAAACCCCATGTGATTAACGTTGATACCATCAATTCTTGAATACAGGATTCTGCGTGCGATGTTTGAGATATGCCTGAAACGGGGTTGGGCTGTTCCCGCAAGGGCCGCGCTAGATATGTGCAAAATGGTTGAGCGCCGCATGTGAGTTAAGCCATATGGGGTATGCCGGGGGGTCGTCTGACTAAAGGTGTTGTGCAGGTGGTCATCCATGACCCCCCTTCGGCAGTTTGACAAAGTACCTGCGGACGTCATTCGAAAGGCCGAAGGCAAGCAGTTCGTGAGTATAATTGATCGTTGATGGCACACATGGCGTATTGATGATGCACGTCTAATCAACAGCCATGGTATCGCTATTTCGATCTGGTGAGTTACCCTGGGTTTGATTCGGAATTCATGCTTACCTTTGACGTGGCAGACGCCGCCCGAGATCGGGGAATTGATTGGTATCCAAGCCGCCGGCAAGCTGGTCCACCGGTTGGTTCATAGCTTCCCCAAGCTCGAGTAGGTGGTTCGGATCAGCGCGTTGTTTGTTCGCCTGACTGAGCGTTCCTTAGTCTTCAGGCCCACGTTCAGCCCATAACGCGCTCTCTGCTCCGCATCGATCTTACGATCACGCCAGATTTCCAGTGGGATGAGCGGGCGCATGGAACCTCCCAGGCCTTCTGGATCATTGTGGAAGATGTCGACGGCGAAATTATCTTGTTCCACGATCAGTTCGTACTCAGGCAACGATACGCCCAGGCCGAGCATACAGTGACCCTTACGATCCCTATGTTTGAACCCGTGCCCCCCAACTACTATGTCTCGCTAGTTTCCGACCGATGGCTTCATGCTGAGACGCGCCTGCCGATTTCGTTCAAACACCTGATTTTACCCGAAAAGTTTCCCCCGCCTACGCCACTGCTTGATCTACAACCGCTTCCTGTCGTTGCACTCCGGAACAAGGAGTTCGAGTCCGTGTATGCGTCCAAATTCGAGACATTCAACAAGATTCAGACGCAGGTGTTCCAGGCGCTTTACAACTCGGACGAGCACGTACTCGTTGGGGCGCCTACTGGTAGCGGCAAGACCATTTGCGCCGAGTTTGCTTTGCTGCGTCTATGGCAAAAACCGGACGCAGGTCGTGCAGTGTGCATCGAGCCCTACCCAGAAATGGTGGAGCAACGCGTTGCGGACTGGCGCGCCAAGTTTGGCAATCTGCAGGGAGGCAAGGATATCGTTAGTCTTACGGGAGAAACGAGTGCCGACTTGAGGCTGCTCGAGATGGGTGATGTCATTGTCTGCACTCCAACCCAGGTACGTTAACGAATCCGAGAAGTGCAAAATATGATCCCTGGCTAATATAACTTCTAGTGGGATGTGCTCTCGCGACGGTGGCGCCAACGGAAGAATGTGCAAACAATCGGGTTGTTAATCTGCGATGAGGTCCACTTGCTGGGAGCCGAGGTCGGCCCGACATACGAGGTTGTTATTTCACGCACACGGTACGTGTCTCGCGAGACAGGACACAACGTACGCATCGTGGCGTGCGGCGTGTCGCTCGCGAGCGCCAAGGACCTGGGAGAGTGGATGGGCGCCAGCGCTCACAACGTGTTTAACTTTTCGCCGGCGTGAGTCGTTTATGCGTGTGCATCTAATCTCAACTGATGTTTGTCGCACAGAACACGGCCTCTGCCCCTCGAAGTCCACATCCAGTCATTCACTATTCCGCACTTCCCTTCGTTGATGATCGCGATGGCCAAACCGACCTATGTGGCGATCAAAGAATATGCGCCCACCAAGCCGGTGATCGCGTTTGTGTCCTCGCGGCGACAATGCCGGTTAAGCGCGGACGACATCCTCACATATTGCGCTGCGGACGGAGACGAAGACCGGTTTTTGAACATCGAGCTAGCAGACTTGCAGCCGCACTTGGATCGCGTGTCCGAACCGGGGCTGGTCGAGACCTTGAAGCACGGGGTTGGGTACTACCACGAGGCGTTGAGCAAGCAGGACAAGCGCATCGTGGAGCGATTGTTCGAAGCTGGGGCGATCCAGCTTTTGATTGCGTCAAGGGTGAGTGCATGGCCTAGGGTTATGTGTGGAGGGGCGTCGTGCTGACGAGTGTGGGGGGGAATAGGAGACCGCGTGGAGCCTGCCGGTGACAGCGTACATGGTTGTGATTATGGGCGTGCAGCACTTTGAAGGGCGTGAACACCGCTACGTGGATTATCCGGTTCCGGACGTTTTGCAGATGATGGGTCGAGCGTGTCGCCCGGGGGTTGACTCGAGCAGCAGGTGTATGCTCATGTGTCAACAGACGCGCAAAGAGTTTTACAAGAAATTCTTGAGCGAAGGTCTGCCGATCGAGTCACATTTGACGACGAACCTCATCCATGATTGGTTCTTGGCCGAGATTGCTGTGAAGACGATTGAGAACAAGCAAGACGCGACGGTAAGTTTAGTGCAACGAGGAGCTAGAGTTTGAGCTAATTCGAATGCAGGATATCCTCACATGGACGTACTTTTACCGCCGGATGATGCAAAACCCCAACTATTACAACCTGAACAATCTTGGGCATGACCATTTGTCGGATTATCTGTCGGAGCTTGTCGAAAACACGCTGAGCGAGCTTGCAAATTCGAACTGTATTGCGATTGGTGAGTCTAGCGCGCGGAGTTTTGTGACAGCCGAACTAACGGTGATGAACAGAGGATGAAATGGACGTGAGCCCGCTCAATTTAGGCATGATTGCGGCGTATTACAATATTTCATGTGAGCAAATGGGTGAATGTATGCGTGGCTGTTACTGACGACACGCCAGACATCACCGTGCACGTCTATGAGATGTCGTTGAAAGAGACGACCAAGCTCAAGGGCCTGCTCGAGATTGTGTCGTCGTCGGCTGAGTTTGACAGCGTGCCGATCCGCCGCCACGAAGATGTTGTGCTGCGGCGTATCTACGAGCGTGTGCCGGTCAAGATCGACTCGGTCGACTACGAGGCGCCGTACTTCAAGACGTTCCTGCTGCTCCAAGCGCACTTTTCGCGGTTGTCGTTGCCGCCCGATCTGGCAGCGGACCAGGCGCTGGTGTTGGGCAAGGTCATGAATCTGCTGTCGGCATGCGTGGACGTGTTGAGCTCGGGCGGACGGATGAACGCGACGAACGCGATGGACCTGTCGCAGATGTGTGTCCAGGCGATGTGGGAGAGCGACTCGCCGCTGAAGCAGATTCCGCACTTTGATGCCGAGGTGAGTGCCGGGTGCGTGTCGAGTCGATGCTGGCTGACTGGGCTGCGCAGACCATCAAGCGATGCAAGGCAGCTGGCGTCGAGGCCGTGTACGACGTGATGGAGATGGAGGACGAGCAGCGAAATGACGTGTTACGGATGGATGCACGGCAGATGTGAGTCGGGGATCAGCATGCGATCAGGCCATCACTGACGAAATGAAACAGGCGTGATGTGGCGGCGTTTGTGAATGCGTACCCGTCGCTCGAGGTGTCGCACGAGCTGGTGGAGGGCGAGTACACGGCGGGGGCGCCGATCACGCTGAACGTGACGCTGTCGCGGGATGCGGACGACGAGGACGGGGAGGACCAGTCGGTGGTGGCGCCGTTCTTCCCGGGGAAGAAGATGGCGCAGTGGTGGCTGGTGGTGGGCGAGCCGCGGACGAAGCAGCTGCTGACGATCAAGCGGGTGACGGTGGCCAAGACGCTGCGGGTGAAGCTGGAGTTTGCGCTGCCGGCGGGGGAGCATCGGCCGCAACTGCTCGTGATCTGCGACTCGTACATGGGCGCGGACCACGACATCCGGCTGGACGCGGTGAGCGTGGGTGCGGCGGCCGATAGTGACGAGGAGAGCGATGAGATGGACCAAGACTAGACACATGTATGTAGACCCTGAGACCCGTGCCTTGAGCCAGGCCAGCGGGTGATATCATAAGCACGATCAACGCACATCTGCTGGATTCCTCCCGGGGGCTCCGGTCACGCCAGTCGGGCATAGTCCAAGGCAACCCCCGGGCGCATACTTAAGTCCCCACCGCCAGCCCCCAGCGCGCACGCCACTCCCATTTCCAACCACCATGGCTGCCGCATCGGACCACGAGCTCGACGACGAGATGCGCGACCGCATCGCCGACCGCCTCCCCGACCGCGACTACGACGACCCCCAGCGGCCCCGCGCCCACTCGGTCCTCCCGCCGCCACCCCGCCGCGCGTCGTTCGAGCCGCGCCCGGACCCCCGCGACCCGCCTCCACGCCGCCAGTCGATGAGTGCGGCGGGTGTCCCGGGCCAGAGCTGGGGCTCGCCACCGTCCGCAGGCCAGCCGCCGTACTACAGCCAGGACCAGTTTGGCGCGCACGCGTACATCGAGCCGCGCGCACAGCCCCAGATGCCGCCCCCGCCGCCCCCACCCGGCGGACACTGGGGCTACCAGCTGCCGCCCCCGCAGCCGTACCAGCAGCGTCCGCCGCGCTCGCCGGCGCCCCACGACCCGCGTGGCCAGTACCGTCCGCCCCAGCCGTACGGCTACCCGGCCCCCAACTATCCCGGCCCGCCCTACGCACCTGGGCCCAGCGGCGCGACCGTCGACCCGAACATCTTCAGGGACCCGTACGGACGCCACCAAGGCATCTCAGGCTCCCCCGGCCCCGATCCCAGTCGTCCAGACGTCCAGATCACATACACAGACGACTCGGCAACCAAGCTCACCCAGTACCTCCGCCGTCGCTGCTTCAACTGCCGCGTCACCGAGGTGCGTCATTCCTTTGTTTGTGTGTGGGGCTCGTGTCTAACTCTTGCGCCCGACAGCCTCCCGGCTGGCGTAAATCGACCCTCAACCCTGGAAAGATCGTGCGTGTCTCGTGTTGCGCCGGATTCTGGACTAACAACTGCACTAGGTCTGCAACAAATGCGGCTTGTACGAAAGAAGTCATGCACGGCCTCGCCCGCTGCACATGGACAACCCAAAGGGCCCCGCCCAGTAACCAAAATCGCCTGTATTTCCTTCCTTCAATCCGCGCTGGTCCGGCACATGTACCATGATTTAATCCTTCTGTCTGTTGCACTATTTCTATTGCTCTCTATGAACTGTATAGAACTCTTTTTTTTTTTGCTATCGTCCAAATGCCTCGTAGCTGTCAATCATCGCACGCGTGATATGCCGCTTGGCCCCCCGCGCCGCAGCTTCGAAATGTTCCCGCCGTACCTGCATGAAAAAAAAAGACGTTCGAGCCAGCGACCACTTGCCGATCAAACGCAATCAACGTACATAGCCAGCGTCCATGAACTCGCGCATCGTCATCAACGCCGCATCCTGGCACACCGCCGCGATCTCTGCTCCTGAGCATCCCTCTGTCTGGAACGACCCAGATCGACGATCGTCCGAGAACAATAGCTTGTCAGTTCATTTTCGCGATGTGGCAATCGTTGGGTTTGATCATCTTCGTGCGCGCAAAACACTGGCCGTTGGCCCGTCTCCAACCAACCGGGTGCCGGTGCCGCCACAATGTGCCACGGCCCTCGGATGCCCTTCCAACGCGTCCCTGGGTGCACCAAACTCACTCCCACGACTCACCAGTTCTGCGAGTAGATTCAGATCCAGCGAGGGGTCGACACTCATCGACCGCGTCCGAATGCGCAAAATGTCCAAGCGACCCGCGTGGTTCGGCGGCCCGACGTACAGGAGCTTGTCCAGCCTGCCGGGGCGCATGAGCGCGCTGTCCTAGAGACGAAAACCGGACGTGAGCAAGACTCGGGAGAGCGCACGCCGCGAACAGATGATCGAGGAGGTCATCAGTGGCGGTTTGATGATGATCTGGTGGTGATGAAGTGGGGGCGGGAGCATTTTCTGGGCTGGGTCGCAGGCGATCGTTGATGATCGACATCAGCTCGATGCCTCATCACAATAGAACCCGCCGCCCAGCGCCGATCTTGCCCAAATTGGGAAAAATCGGACGAGATCGGACTCACAAGTACGTCAGGCCGGTTCGTCGCAGCAACGACGGTCACGCCCACCAGTCCCTGGATGCCGTCCATCTCGTTGAGCAAGCTGGTAAGCACACCCTCATGTGCGCGCCCGTCACTCGCGTCGCGTGAGGTTGCCAGTGCATCGATTTCGTCCTGCTCAAGTCAGTAACCAACGGAAGATGTCGGAAGCAGCACCCACGAAGAAGATGATGCTTGGGGCAGCACCTCTGGCTTTCTTGAAGATGTCTCGGACTGCTCGTTCGGATTCACCGACATATTTGTTCAGAAGCTGCTCCCAAATTAATTGGGTTCTAGCACCACATCGGCCTTTCTGGTACACACCTCTGGCCCCTTGACTGCCACAAAGTTGACCCCGCTCTCCGTCGCGAGCGCACGCGCAATCATCGTCTTGCTACATCCTGGTGGTCCGTACATGAGCACGCCCGCTGGTGGCTTGACGCCCAGCCGCGCAAACGCTTCAGGGTGCTTCAAGGGCCACTCGACGCTCTCGCGCAGCCGGGCCTGCACCTCGGCTTGACCACCCACGTCCGCCCACCGGGTCGCAGGCATATCGAGCGCCACTTCTCGCAAACCGGACGGACGAACGGCAAGCAGCGCGTGCGCTAGATCCGATGCGGTGACCGGCGAAGGCGAATCAACGGGCGCCGAAACCGAACGTTTAATCGCTCGTGTGCCAGCGTCGCGGACGACCGCACCGAGATCGGCTCCGACGTACCCGTGCGTGCGGGACGCGAGCTCTTCCAGTTCGTGGGCGCTCACCGCATGAGGAGTTCCACGTAGGAGCACTTGGAGAATCGATAACCGAGCGCTCGCATCCGGGATGCCTACACAGTTGTTTTTTTTCACGTACGAACGTTCGTTCCACGCCGACGTCACATCACACCCCAATCAGCCGCACCCACGGTCGCATGGGGGCCGGGCATGAATCGGTTCAGAGTGTGAAAAACAAGACGGAAAGGGTAAGGTTTGAGTTGAGTCGAGAACAGCATAGGCGAGGAAACAAACGCGGTATTAGCTCCTGGAGGTCTCTATCACCGCCGTAATAATGCGAGGCACACACGCACCGATCTCTATCTCACGGTCGAACCGGCCTGGACGACGGAGCGCAGGGTCGATCGCGTTCGGCCGATTGGTTGTCGCCACAACAATGATCCGTGGCTGATCTCCCTCTTCCCCCGACGAGTCAATGCCGTCCATCTCGGTGAGGAGCGTCGCTACGACTCGTGCTTCGACTCCGCCGCTCCCGCCCCCGTCTTCCCGCCGGGGACACATGGCATCGACTTCGTCCAGGACGATAATACACGGACTACGCGCCCGTGCGTCGGCAAACACCGCACGCAGGCGAGCCTCGGTTTCGCCATGGTAAGCGCTTGCGAGCTCAGCCCCGCTCACCGCAAGGAGAGAAGCATGCGTCTCGTGGGCAATCGCACGTGCGAGGTGTGTCTTGCCCGTGCCTGGGGGGCCGTAGAGTAGGATGCCTTTGGGAGGTTTGAGCCCTGTGAAGATGGGTCAGTCCAGTGGGGTCGGTGCATTGAATAGGATGAGCCGTACCGAATTGGTGAAACAGCTGTGGATTCGTGAGGGGAATCTCAATCAGATCTCGCACTGTTGCAATCTGCTTATCGAGTCCGCCGATGGTTGAGTATGGACTCCCAACGTTGGCCGAAGATGGAGAAGGCTATAGCGTCCAACATCAGAAAGGAATGAATGATACGCAAGGGTGGTACGTGCCTTGGACTTGATTTCTTCTGCAACTTCGACTTGCGTGTCCCAATCCAACTCCGCAACATTCCGAAGGATACTATTCCAGTTTAGTCCCTCAGCAAGCGAAAGACCGTCCAAACTTTGAGCAACATCTTCCTTTGAACTCTGACTTGAATTGATCTCAACAACGGAAAACACCCGTGGTCGTCCTTCAAACGGAACTTCGAATGTTTGGCCCTTGACCGCATACTTCAAATCAACTAACAGGGGGGAAACACGTCAAACGCATACGAGCAACGAGGCAACAACACCTACGGACTCAATATTTCTCTCGCCAACAATTTGAGCCAGTCCGCCCGTTGATTTACGGAAGCTCGGCGAACAGGGCGCTGTTCTTTAATGGTAACGCGTGTAGCACGACAAAATTCGGTTCTTGGGGGCTTCCAGAGTCGAACTTGAGGTGGGGGTTCGTGACCAAGAGCCTTGGCCGAATTGTACGAGAGGCTGATTTCTTTTATACATGCATTCAGATATTGCCATCAGATGGGATCGAGGCACTCACCTGATATACCAACCTCATTTGACGGCCACAGGACGCACAGCGCGATCTAATCCCGAGTTAGAATAGAGGATGCAACGGAGCTAATTCGAAAATAAAACTTGCAGCTTCGCAGGATTTAATTGGGGTTATGCAGACTACATCTCCTGTACTTAAGCCTAGTTCTGCAATCTTAGACTTGCGTAAAAGGCAACGCTTGATAGCAAGTGGGTCGTCCTCGTGTAGAGACCGAGTGACAAGTGTGTATGCAGTCATAGCAGGATTTGGGAGGCCAGGGTGTTGGCGCTTAGCTGAAGCAGCTGCGATGACATAATCCATCCACACCTTTCATGACTCTTCATGAGACTCTGGCCACTGTTTGTTATACTCTCGTCGTGTCTCGTACGCGCTCAAGATCGAGAGACGTTTTCCGAAAAACTATGGATTGAACCATTTAGAGATGGAAAGCTACTCGCGCAGTTTGAATTTACAACTGTTTTGGATGACCTTCCAAGACACCCCGACACGTTGGACGTGGAAGACGCGCGTAAGTTTTCTGCACCCAATTTTGGGATTTGTATTTATGTACTATGTACTAGCCAACATTACACCGTCGTTCCCCTTACGCTCGGCCAAATTTTGAGAGAGTATTCGGTCACAGAGCTCCACCTTTCTCTCAACGCCGGAAAATGGAATTACGGATCCTGGGGCACTCCTCTCGTACCTAGTGTCGCATCCGGAGCAGAGCTATGGGTGTGGATGGGACATGTAAAAACGATACCACCGAAGTGTGAGTCAACTGTTACTACCGTTCGTGTCTACGGACTAAATATATTCAAGAATTGACAAGCGATGGCACAAGTTGACGAATGCTCTCGCTGGGTTGTTTTGCGCATCTCTGGGGTCTATGGACGCGCGGCGTACTACGGTACCAAGGATTGCTTTCCGTCCGGAAGGCGATTTACCTGGGGGTGCGAGGCATTGTTTTTGAACTGGGCTCGTCACTGACATTCTTTTAGATTACCCCCATAGTCTGCGCTATTCGTCTCTTCCATCCGAGTCGGTTTGTACCGAAAATCTTACTCCTTTCGTGAAGCTACTTCCATGCAAAGCCCACTCCGGCATTGCATCTCTTCTCAACCCCCATCGCCTCTTTGATGCCGATTGGCACGGTATGAGCATCACTGTCCGATGGTTGGAAAGCACAGGAGTCGAGATACGCCTTGGTTTTGGTGCTGTGATGGATCCTGTGAGGTTGAGTGGAGACAGTATGCGTAGGGGTGGGTACATCTTTTCGCTAAACATTGCGCTCTTTTTAACCCGTTTCCATCGTCAGACTGGTCTTTCCGTTCGCTCTTTGACAATGCATTGCATAGATCATGCCTTGTGGCCTCTAAAAGTAAGGTCCTTGTGGGGATGGGACCGACAACAGAGGGATCTGTGCTTGTGCCATATGGCCATGAATTTCTCAAAGTTAGCGACACCCGTAGCTTGGTTGTATACGACGTATCGCATAGTCAGTAGCATCGACTGAAGTTTTATGCAGTCATTTACCTATTTATTTTTGGCTAGATTCTGGAGAGTTTGATCTGGCGCAGCAGTGGGTAGACGAACAATCATTCACCTACAGTACGTCCGGCCATTTACTCCATGGATACGCCATCTAATTTGCTACACAGCTCCTGTTCCTCGTGCCCTTCCCGTCTCAATACAACGTGTTCTTACGGGTGCCGAGCAAACGCACGGTGGTCTACTCTTGAGCATCACAAACCAGGGTGATATAACTTATACGACTGCCTGGCTCGAGACGATGCCTTGGTTCATCCAGTTTTTCTTACACACCCTAGAACTCCGAGTAGACGGACAAAAGCGTGGTACGTAACAATTTTACCCAGGCTCAGCCGTACACTAATGGCCCTTCGTGAAGACGATCTCCTCCAACATTTATCGTTTTCGCCTCCCCGCGACGACCTCCGCCATTCTTCCATGCTCGAAGCAGTAGTCTCCATTCCACCAAAATCAAAACTGGACGTGTTCATTTCCTTCCGCAAAGCCTTTATCCTCTATACCGAGCATCCCCCAGATGCACACCGTGGATGGGACCTTCCGGCTGCTGTCCTCACGCCGATCTGCTCCAACTTTTCCGAGTCATGCGGCGAGCGCATGTACACCTCAACGCTACTGGTAGATCTGGCCACTCCAGACTTTAGCATGCCATACAATGTGATTATTATGTCGAGCACTGTAGTCGCGTTGTTCTTTGGAAGCATATTCAACCTGTTGACCAGGAAATTTGTAATAGTTCGGGTTGAGACAACGTAGAATCCATTAATGTAGCCCTTGCTGCTTTTCGAGTACAGAAATCAGGTTTAGATTCGCTTTATTTACACGTGATTAACTCGAGTTTGGTCAACTCTTAACCCGATCAGTTGTTCTTGATTACCGCCTTGGATCTAATCCACGATCGAGGTCTCATGTCGAAGCAGACCCGAGTAGCCTACCTGGGCCCAGAAGGAACCTACACCCATCAGGTATTTGTTGACGTATTATCACGATTTCACACACCAAAGGTGTTCTATTTTCCAGGCTGCAGCCGCGCAATTCAAAGATCGGGCTACGTATATCCCTTACGAAACGATCGCCAACACGTTCGAGGCTATATGTCGAGAAGAAGTCGATTACGCCTGTATTCCTTTGGAGAACAGTCTGCATGGGAGCGTGATCGAAACCCTGGATTTGCTGAGAACAGACAAGGAGGTCAACATAACAGGCGAATGCACCATAGGGATTGAGCATTGCTTGGTTGTACGTCGGGGTGTTGAGTTCAAGGATATCACAAGGGTACTGAGTCATGAGCAAGTGATTACATTTTCTGCGAATTACATGACTATGGTCTTACGCTTTTGTATGCAGGCACTTGGTCAATGCCATAAATTCCTCAAAACCCATCTGCCCGGCGCGATTGAGGTTAAAACATCTTCCACCGCATCCGCCGCGAAACAGCTTCTTCAGCTAGACGACTCATCGCCCCTTCACTCAGCCGCAATATGTTCTCGAATATGTGTCGATTTGTATGATGAGCTAGAAATCCTGCAAAGTAGCATACAGGATGGCGACAGTGAGCAAACGGCCATTTAGAATTTTTGCTTTGCAACTAACTCGCATTTTCAAGTCAATTTCACGAGGTTTATAACGGTTTCCAAGGTTTTAGTACCTTCAGATCTTCAGCCCGGCGTATTACAACGCGCTTTGTTGCGATGCAATCTTCCCACACAGTCCCCTTCCAACCCGTGTCACACACTCAGCCAAGTAGTCAAAGCTTTCCCAGATTATCTGGAACTAGCAAGGGTGGACAGGAGACCGTCGCTATCCAAACAGCCGTTCCATGATTGCAATTTTTTGGAGGTCGTATGCCTCACACCGCTATCATTTTCGAACGAGGATCCTAGGCTAGGCTGGAGAATCAGAGTTGATGAGGTCGAGAGGCTGGTGAATAATGTCTTTCCGGCTGCAGTGCGCCATGTTGCCGTATCCTTGGTGCCTGGTGAACTCCCCACAGGCTTGTTTAAACTCTAAAGCAGGCAGTGTAGAATTATAGACAGTTAGTATACATCCGGTGCAATATGCGTGCATTCAAATGAACCAAGTTAAAAACGGACATGGAATGTCTTACTTTCCGACCCTAAATTCTGCGTCGGAGTATATGTCTAATGCACGCGCAAAGGCTTCTTCTTCTACGGGAATATACGAAGTCGCAAATGGTGAGAACGAGCGTACTTGGGAGTGACTATTGCCAGGTCAAGATGTTAATTCGTAGAGCAGAGGCTGAACAATTATTCTACGTACTGCATTTCAGTCAAACGAATCTGCCACGGTGGGAATGCGTGCAGCTCTAGTGGTCTCTTGAACACACCCGGTGCCATGGAGTGGACTAGGAGCATGTCTGGTGATTGCAATTTGGCTGAAAAGGGTATCAGTGGGGGTGCTGCGGAGTTGTTTTTCAGGCTGACCTTCCAACACGGCGTCCAATGTGTTGATATCGAGTGAAACAATGAAAAGAGTCAAGCGGGTTTTTTGATCTCTTTGGAACGCGGCAATTTGGCGTGCACACAACGCAACCTCGGTGCGCCCGTCTTTGTCGGATATAATATTGACATGCAGGGGGCGGTTTTCGGGAGAGGGGGGTGGAATGGTAAATTGCGTCATGCCAAGAGTAATTTTGTCCTCCTCCAAGTCAGAGTCAGCCTCGGTAGCCTCGGTCGACGCGTCGGATGCCGGAGGGGTAAGGAGATAGCTGACAACTTGGCAGGTTTTAGGAGATCCTTGCGCTCCGTTGCTGTTGTGTCGGTATCAGCTTCCGTCGAAGGTAGCTCGTATTAGACTCGAGCACACCTACGAGCAAGTGAGTCACCAAATAAATGAGCGTATGACTAGTGTGAGCTTACCTTCGCGGTCATATACCGTCAATTTTTCGACGCCGACTTCCTGACACCACCCACGGCTCGGAGCACGGATTCAAGCATGCCTTGACATCGTCAATATAGAGTTGACCATGCCTTTTCTGCGCGTCTCCGTGAGCTAGCACAAGTGCTATGTGTTTCGGTATCTTATCTCTCGGCTCATGTATCGGTCTCGGCTGCCGTCGCGGATTTAGACGGTTGGTAAGTGCTTGGAACGCGCGAGTAAGAGCGTAGCATGCATGTAGTACGAGAGCAGTAGAAAACCTAGGATTTTCATTGCTCTCCAGGGGCAAGCAAGCTAGTAGCAGGAGGTGATGAACGTGCGGAGCAGCCCAGCAAGAATGACGGGAGCATGAAACCGGCTGTACGTGTCCATTACCACAACGATTCAATCAAATCGCCGCAGTAGCGCTGCCCCCAGGGTCTCATACAAGCTTCGCTTTCGCCAAACAAGCTCTCTGGTCTACTACCACATTCATTATGGCTCCATCGCTTTCGCAAGCACAACAACTATTAGCCAAGGCCGACAAGAAGGCTGCAGGATCTGCGGGATGGTTTTCGAGTAACACAACCAAGTTTGAGGAGGCGGGAGACTTGTACCAACAGGCCGCGAACTCGTTCAAGATCGATAAACTATGGAAAGAAGCTGGAGACGCGTTTACCAAGGAGGCCGAATGTCGTGAGAAGGCGGAGAGAAGGATGATGCGGCCAATGCATACTGGAACGCTGCCAAGGCGTACAAGCGAGGGTTCCCCGACCGTGCGTCAACCTATCGTTTGAGCTGCTGGTCGGATTCCATTAACCAACGCCGTATCCAGTTGCCGCCAATGCTCTGACAGCAACTATTACTCACTTGACCAAGGCGGGACGTTTCCGTCAGGCTGCTGATAGGGAGAAGGAGATTGCCCAAATCTATCTACAGGATGCGCAGGATTTGTCCAAGGCCTGCGAGTCGTTTGAGCGCGCTGGAGAGTGGTATGCTCAAGAGGATGCTATGGCGTGAGTTGGACCTTGCCCGTTTCCTGTTTCGCACAGAGCCCTGACAACCACTGGTTTAGCACTGCCAATGCCTGCTTCAAGGACGCAGCTGATCTTCATGCGGAGCTTGGGAACTACGCTCATGCTATTGGTCGATATGAACAGGTGGCTGATCATTCTCTGACCAGTGCTCTCACCAAGTACAGCGTCAAAGAATACTGGCTGCGGGCCGGATTGTGCGCTTTGGCTATGCAGGTACGTGCCTTCAAATCATATTCTCAAGCCGCGCAGCCGTTCTGACGATGGCAATTACATAGGACACCGTTACCGCACGACGTAACCAAGCCAAGTATGGGCAACAGGACGTGACTTACCCTTCAACACGAGAGGCCAAGTTTATCGGTTCTCTGGCCGATGCTGTTGACGCTGGCGACAAAGAGGCGTTTACGCAGACCGTCTTTGAATATGACCAGGTACGCCGACTTGAACTAATAACGAGATGCAATGCTCACGACTACCCTAGGTCACAAAGCTCGACAACTGGAAGACCAGCATGCTCCTCCACATCAAAAGGGGTATTGCAGACGAGCTGGCCCTCACATAGATTGTTTCACAATGGCCGCATTTGTATCCATTTCACCGTTTATATCTGAATGTATAACTACTCCACTGGGACAAGTGCCAGCGTTAAAGCCGAACCCTCTGAGGTCATGATTTGAAATTCCCTTGTTGCCTCGTGCCTTATCCTCCGGCCACGCGAGACGGGTCCGGCTTTGCTTCACAATTTGCAGCTCTCGAACTCCTTGCGCTGGTACGCGTTGCCCGTGTTCTAAATACTGTAGCTCTGCTCGCCCTGCGAAACTCCAAACGTAAATTTTGGTAAGTATGGTGGGAAGAAGGTCACAGAGCACCACTTATAGATGTCGCACGACATATCTGCATCTAGGTCGAAGTGATTTCGTGAGTAGTTTATATTGCGTAGCCCTTATCACATGCAGAGGTGCTAATTCATGGGCCTTTACCCCCCTAGGTTGTCTAGGGCATCCACCATTGTCGAGTGAGCTCTTGCCCGCGTGTTGGAGTAGTGTTTACGAATCATGGCCGCCCCTTGGATACTGTTGAGCGCGATCACTAACACGGCGAGGTAGGTTTAAGTAACTCTCGTCGGTTCTACGACAATAATGACGTGTAATGTCGATAGGCTATCGACCGTTTTGCAGATATTACTTTTCCTTCCTTTAACTCTTTCGACACTTTCTACCCCAGCATTTTTAATATGTTCTTTGGGCCTTACACTCCACGCAGTGATACACGGGACGATGCATTTGTTCATACCTTGGTTGTCCCCCATGTTGTCGTTTATGCAACTCCCAATGCACCCCGTGGTACTATTGACAACGTTCAAGTATGCCGGTATCCCTGGAGTCTTGCGATTGCGCCACTAACACAACATTGAACAGTCTATTCTCAACTCCTCACAAGGGTTTACTTACTGCCTCTAGTTGGTGGGGCAAATGTCTGCGGTGGTCTTCGCCGCTGTTCGTCGGCCTCGAAGGGCTTGCCAGCCTAATCGTCATTCAGTTTACGGGACGGAAGGCGAAGGCTTTCGCGGAAGAAGGTGAAAGTGCGCAATTTGGTCTCCTAGTTGGGGCGGCAGTGGCATACGTCGCATCGGCATGGTGGCTTGTGGTGGTGAGTCGAGCATGCAGCTTATTAGTTTTTCCGTTCTGATGGAAAATTCCTCCCCCCAACTGGTTGGTAGACCTATCCAGCTGCTGCGGTGACTCCACTATCTTCAACTCTAGTTGGGGCGGCAATAACCAGCCTTGTGTTCTTAACCCTGATTGGATTTGCTGCTCGGCGAACCAACGTTATTGAATCGGCTGGTTTAGCTCTTTACGTGGCCTACAATATTTGGTTGTGTTCAGAAACCGGGGATAGTGATGGATATGGCGAGGGATGGATCCACATATCTAGCACATAGTAAGTTAATTCCATCTATGCCATGCTCACTTTTCGTAAACCTGGCTGGCAGTGCACCACTGGTAGCCAACATTATGCCTCATTTGCAAACCCTGGTCAGCTTCATACGACATACTCTACCGAAACCGCTGCTGGTCTCACTATTCTACCGGCTGCTTGTGCTTCACTTGGCGTCACGCATACTTCCTCTGATCGGGGGAGATAGTTGGGCTGGCGAGGCGGGCGTTGATGGTGGATGGGACGAAAGACCGGTAAGCCCAGAAACCACGCATCGCAACCCTCGTTTGGCGTATTCATTTCCGTCACAGAGCTCTCGAGTTACCACGGTATTATTGACGTATAGGCAGACTATTTTTGTCACCGTGTACTCCCATTTGTTGTGTGAGTACGCCGTAAACAGAGCGCAAACTTCCCTGACATCCGATTACAGTGCTGGACCACACATCCCAGGTTTGGTGGCGATGGGCTAACGTGTTTTTTACCCTGGTATAGTTCCCAAGCGCTCACGATGTTATTAAGGCTAACATGTTACCCTTAGGCTGCGTGGGCGGTTGAAATACTACTCACCGGAGAAGATGATGATATCGAAGTCAAAACATGGAAGGTTGACTAACATCTTTTTCAATCATGGTGGCTGTTTCTATACCCTTCTTAGCCCTTTGAGTATTTGTATGTATCTTCCGATACGCGAGCCGACTGTTTCAACACTAATACCACCCACGAAAGTGTACTCTTCATCCTGTGACAATACAATTTGTAGCTGGGTTTTGCAAAGCCGGCTCGGCGTTTGATGGCTGATCTGCCCCTTTCCGGAATAGCTTCCGAAGCCGCTGCCGGTCTGGGGCTGTTGCTTGTGGTATTGTTCTCGCTCGGGCTGGAAATTGGCTCGAAGCACAAGTGACCAGAATTGATCAACCGAACCTGACTTTGGACGGTCGCTACCAGATGATTTACGGATGCGTGCCGGGCCCTCATTGTTCTCTTCTGCATTCAACACCCTGAGACAAGGCCTAAAAAGCCTCCGCTGGGCGTAAAAGGCCGCTGTATAAAAAGTCTGCTCCGGGTATTCACACCGCCTGGTATTTTCTGCGCCTCGCACCCTCTCTCTGCCGCTATGGCCACTTGTTTGTCTGCTCCAGGATACGACATGCTCACACACGCCCCCGTTGTCGTTACCCATGAACTCCTGCAGCAGTATATGCTACATGCCGCAACGATTTTCGCAGAGATCGAGGCAACCCGCTCGCGACTTTCATCACTGGAACAGACCCACCAGACCATCATGAATGCTATTGCTAACGCAAAGCTTCGGCTTGCCTCGTGAGTCATATCACCTGAGCCACACCCTGTCCCGAGCCACTGACAATCCCAAAATCACAGGGCTGGAGTTAACCGTCTTCCAACCGAGCTCATATCAAAAGTCTTCGAGCTTGTCTCGGAAGAACAAGACGGCGCCATCATTAGGTTATCACATGTCTGTCAAGATTGGCGTACTATTGCCTTCGCATCCCCTCGGGCGTGGTCCAAGCTCCTTGTGGATCTGTCCGCACCTGCGAATGCCCCGACCGCCGAGAGGGCGTTGGCTTACTTTGAGCGTTCCGGTGCCTGCCCACTGGACATTCAATTAATCACAAGTACCGGACAACTGTCGAATGCGTCAAGCGATGTCGCAGCTGCACTCCACAAGAACCTTTCTCGGTGGCGATCTTTTTCTTCGTCTCGTCCAGTTCGGGTGTCTGTTCGGAGTTTGTCAAATCGCTCTCTGGACAGGCTCTGTCATTGCAGGAATTGAACCTCGCGTTTCAATCCGGCTCTTCTCGCGGGCACGGCGATCAACCTCGACTGCCCCCGAACTTTTCAGTCCAGGCGCCTTCGCTCCGAGTTTTACGACTGGACGGCGTTGGAATCAACTTGGATTGGGCCTCGACACTGCGCGAACTTGAGACCCTCGAGCTTATTCAGAACTCAGGAAGCTTCTTGGCGCACGATGCGCTTCTTCGCCTGCTCTCTAGTTGTGCTAAATCGTTGCGCACGGTCAAGATACACGCACGGGTTTCCGATGTCCCTCGATTCCTCGCGGGATCCGAGCGAAGCCCTATATTCTTCCCGCATCTCGAAACGCTCGACTTGGCGCTCCACACTTCCCCCGTCGCTTCTCTGCTGGCAGATTTCGAGGCACCAAACCTACAATCGCTCTCACTTCAGGACGTTCAAATCCCCAGTGACCGATGGTGTTCTCTCGGCATCCGTTCATTCCTTCGACAACCAGCTTCAAATATTCGTCATCTCCGTCTGTGCCAGTCAGGCTTAGATGACGATGACCTACTCTGGATGCTGAAACGGATGCCCAAGCTCGAGAGTCTAGAACTGCTTGGGTCAACCAACACTGATGCAGTCCTAAGAGCCCTAGCCAGACCTTTGCCTACTACTTTGTCCACAGAGGCCGAAGCCTGGATGATTCCATCGTTGAATAACATGGCTATCGAACAATGCCATCGAATTACCGGGTCTGGTATGTCGACCATTAGTTTGTCGCTGCTTAGTGTCCCTAATTCCTCACGTAGCTCTTGTTGAATCTATCAAGTCTCGAAATACTCGTGCGGTTGACTCCGAGTCCCGCACCCCAATCCGCAAGCTGCGAGTCCGCAACTGCTACCAGTTTGAGCGCCGGCACTCTATCAAACTCAATAAACTCAGTCCGGCGCTTCAGCTTGACGCTGAAGTCATCTCTTTCAGTTTTGGTCTTCAAGGCATGCGGGCTCGAAGTCCTTATGAAAACGTAGTTGGCATCCCTGCTTCGTGATACTTGGACCGCGAACATAGGACGTTTAGTTTATATTTATTCTTCCGTTGCATATGCATCCCCACTGTATTCTATGACCCATGTCCCTTCATCATCTCCATGCTTTCGTTCTTCGCTTTCGTTCGTCTATTGTACCTACACTTGGCATAGATCATCCACCCCTTTATCCTGATACTTCGCAGCATCTCACTATGATATGCTTGGATCAACTTACGCATGCGTGCCTATTGTCTCGCGGGCATCGAATCGATTAAACTTTAAGAATGATCACTTCTTGGCATTGTTCTCTCTAGCACGTCATTGATCTCTGTTCGAGAATGTACACGTGTGGATACAATTCAGTCCTTGAGCTGTGTGATACTGGGCTCAAACCGATGTGTCTGATCGATGATCCACGACCAGAGCTCCTTCATTTTCTCAGGATCTTCTGCCCATTCTGCAGGTACTCCTACGCGAGCCCACGGAAGGCAATACTGTCGCAGGCAATATCTAGTAAGTACCGTGTTCAGGACGTGCATAGTTTACTTACTCTTCCTCCAAGATCTTTGCCTGCTGGGCTAGTTGCTGCCCACAATGGAGTGATGGCTCCCATGTATGCAGGATACATGAATAGTTGCTACAAAGCGTCAATAAGGTGACACATGATTCAACCTGAATATGCGCTTACTAGAAGGGAAACAAGCCATGATGGCTCATGTTTATACCGATTGGTCTTAATCGTTCCTTTTAGCATAGGAATCAGCAGGTTGAAGGTCTTACATGAATCGATCAAATTGCACCTGGATGAACAGACACCGCTATGAGACCTTGTTTATGGTACCTTCTGTGCAACTCATTCGTGAATAGCATCAATCCCTATTTGATTGGTTACCCATCAAGATAGCAAATCGACTGAGTCGGCTCCGACTTACTAGCTTGCTCTGTCCGTGATTGGCTATTGGGTTCATCTGGCGTCTCTTCTCCCGCTCGACTACACTCGAATAATCAATGTGATCAACCTGCCTGTGGTCTTCAGCCGCCATATTGATGATACGTGCGCCATTTGTTTTTAAGAGACAAGGCAAAAGACATAGTGTCAAGAATGCCGCTCCTAGGCAATTGACTCCAAATACAAGGTCGTATCCATCCTTCGTCGACATGTCCGTAGTTGGCAAAAACTCAGCACTTGGGTCACTAGGTAATTATCTCTTACACGTATATAGATATACTTACGCGTTATTTATGAGGATGTCCAGTTTGGACTCTTGACTATCAGGTGCTGCTGCGTCAGTACGTACCACTCCAATGGCCTAATATACTTGCCTTAGGAACTCCCCAACCGCGGTTCTTGTGCTCTCCAAGCTTGCCAAGTCTAATTCAATCGACTTCAAAATACCTTTCCCTAGAGTATTTAAAGTATGGATGGCTATTTGCGCCTTGGAACTATACCGGCCGGCAAGATAGACGGTCGCCCCTTTCCCGAGTAAAGTCTAATGTGTTTCAGAATATGGATAGAAAATAATGTTTTGTACTGACTTTACATATTTCGAAGCCTATACCACTCGAACCCCCCGTAATGAACACGATTTTTCCAGTGAGATCAGGCATGTCATTCTCGGGAGTCCAGGGGGGAGGGTTAGCGGGGTAATGTTGCTGCCAACCCGCTTTCAAATTTGCGAGCAAGTCAAAGACAGAATTGAGCATATTGTCCGATTGCTAGTGGGCACTACAAGTAAGAGAGAGGTGCTTTCAGCCAAGCATGTTTGACAGCAATGCCCTCCACGTGACATTTTGCGGCATGTCCAATCTATCGAGATACAAGGGTGGTTGTGTGGCTGAGTATCAAATATGGGGGATTTATATGCGCTTAATTCGCAATACTAACAAGTCCGAAAACAAACCCCCATCCAATTGCTCCAATTCATAAATTTCGCTCTAAAGGTACGTCAGCAGCGTAACCGAAATGTAGCCACGCTTACCATCAACAGATCACTAGAGGACACGAGGAGCTCAGCGAATAATTCCAAAAGAGTGTCCCGCAACGTGTCTGTTACTCCAATAAGCATGAACTGTATGGCATTTCTCCGTCACTTACTATCACTCGAGATCGTTCTCTCATGAATATCTACCCAACAGCGCAGGATTGCATCCAAAATGCGATGTCTCCAGTACGGAATGCGTGGTTCAGCATTCTTCATCAGCACGAGTAAGGATTTGGCACTTTCAATTTTGAGAGTCAAGGTCGCCTCAGCGGGAGAAAACTCTTTGGGTATGATATTTTCGGTTAATTGAGGTATGAGGGCCTGGTGACAAGTCTCGTATGAGCGGGTTGCTTGTGATTGATAGAGTCGCACCTTGAGAAACCTAGATGAACCGATACCCAATGCTTGTACAACCAACGACAAAACTTCAGCGGATGCTGTCATTAGCTCGATTCTGGAGGACGCATACAGCCATCCCGGCACTATGATATCCGTCACCAGTTCGCAGAGCCTTTCGAACCTTTGCAGAGAATCTAACCAATTTGAACGAAGCGTCTCACTCGATCTATTCAAGAGATTTACCATCTGGGAACACCAAATTAGTCAATGCAAGGTAGCACGGCATAGCTGCTCGAAGTAGGTCGGGAGATTGATCGGAGGTGAGGTTTTGTAAAGCACTTCGAAGAGCCTATTTCGACGTTAAAAGACGGGGTTGGGCTTAAAGGTAGAATTTCACCTTGAAAAGGAGCTTATCTATACCGGTACGTCGTAGTAGGGAGGCGGGCGCCCTGTGCAGCAATGCACCAGTTGCTTCTATCCCCTTGATCTTGAAGATAGGCTCGTAATCATCAACAAGCGTTAGTAAAGGGGGAATAACAAGTGGCCACAGCGATTCAACGCTATCGGGCTGGCCTCATTGTTCATATTTTTGTAAAACAGCATAGCAAAGACTAACCTCAAGGTGAGACAATACCCAAGTCAAAACATTCCAAGAGCCAACCCCGTGTGTCTTCCAAGGTTGGTCGTCATACATATCCTGCAGGTCCACTGGATCCTTCTTGGTTCTTCCAGTATCTTGGCGCACCCCCGGATGGACAGCTGACTGAAATACTGGCTTCAAGTGTTCAAGCAGAACGCAAGATGCGGTAGTCGTGTCAAGTGGGACGAACAAATTCAGGCATTCTTCACACATAGCAGCAGTTAGAGAGCTGTCTCCAAATAAGTGATACCTACCATTTGCAAGTGCCCTACTACGATTATCCGTGAAATCGTCATGGCCGACAAAAGTCGACGCCACGAAAACCACTTGAGCCTGCTCTGGGGCATCGAGGCTCTTGTGATACCCGTCAAGAGCATCTTTGAGCCGGTGAAGAGATATCGAAGCGGATACCTTCCAGGTCGCCAATGCATCTGTTGACTTTTTGCTTGAACCTACTTGGCATTAAATGTGAAAACAATGTATGAAGGTAGCAGCGCTAAGAATAGACTTACTCTCTCGCTTAGACTCGGTCAATTTATTGAGTGTGTGAAGTTCAGACAGAAGCGATTCGATTGCGAGACGAAAATCGAGCTTTTCGTCTGTAGACATCTAGATCACAGTCTGAATGGGGTCGGCACGAGAAGCGGGCCATGTCCCTGGTCACGTGGTGCGTTTGATGTAAGAAAATGGCACACGAAACCGATCTCTCAATTGTCGACAAGGGGGAACGGCAAAAAGAAAAATTGGACCAAGGTCAGACGTCACCAAAAGCGACTGGGGCTCATGAGCGCTGCGAGTGCTCATGAGTGCTTGTTTTAATCCAGACTAATCGCGAGGTTGTAATCGTGGTCAGTTGGGATTAAAACGAGCACTTACGAGCACTTCGAGTGCTCGCGATCTCCAGCAGATTTGGCAGAGGAAAAGATAGTAAGGGATAATTGGTTGACACCCCCCCTATTGCAGATCTGCCCAATTTGGGTTAGTTGTTCCTTCATGACTGTTTATGTATGATAGGTATATTTATTTTATTGAAATAAATGTATAATCAAGTACAAGGGCTTGGAACTGGAGCACAATAGTTGGTTACATGCTGGTAAACAATGCCTATATGTTAGTCCTAGCCTGTACAGGACCTTTTCCACACAGTAGGTATGTTGAAATCCCTGTTGCATGCCTGGTCTTCTGGCACCCAATCAAGATTGAAGTACTCAAGGTACTCAGCAAAAACTGTAGGTGTAACAATATATGGGGGTTTTGTAATGGTGTTATGACAATTAATAACACATGATTACATGGTCACATGACACCCCACCCTTGGTTGCACTGCCTCACCATTTCCATGCCCAATCCCCAAGGAGGAAGCAAGGAACATGAGGCACACATTGCCATGGCTAAGGGCCTGATCCAGCTTGCTGAAGGTGATGGATCTCTCCTATGCTATAGTGATGGGTTGAAGCATATCACCAGCTGCTTTTGCAGGGTAGGTGTTATGGGTCAGGGTACACTTGGATATTGAGAGCTTAAGCAAATGTAGATATGTTAGTATACACTAATCATACTCAATACTTCTTAGACTAGAGTAAGAAGGCTCAAAGTAGTTGCAATGCAATCAAGTAACTGTTATGGATCACTAACATTTTCTATTATTTTAGTCTGCTCTGCCAACCTCAAGCGATGCCTCTGTAATTAAATTGTGAAATACTTGAATTTGTATGTGCTCTGAATTGTACTATTTTCCGTTCCATTAAATATTACAAATTTCCCACTCTCCAATGCATATTTTATTAAGTTTTTACAATAAGATCTCAGAGAGATACAGAGGTTGCGATATTTCCTCTTATCAGGAGATATTGATTACAACATCGCACTGCTCATATCTTGGCAACCGCTTACGCTATCAAAGCGATCTTGTGCTCTATCGATAGCTAATCTTCGGCGGTATCTGCTGCCCGAAGATCGTCGCGATCTACCGGATCCTCGCGCCGGAATGGCCTGAAGATCATTAGAATCTTACTGGACCATCAATCAAGATCTAATGACTCCAGTGAGTCAGGAGAGCTTCCCAAATTGATCCAGAAGCTTCTCTGACTCACTTTATGACTCACTGAGATGTAGCCTCTGTTCATTACATGTATATACTATGATAATATGATCTACCAGCCAATAGCAGGTCTCAGATGCATCAATGCCTTCGATCCACACCCTGTCTTTACTCTTTTATCCTATACTGGGCTAGGGTGTACCCCAAGTATAGCAGTACCCTCTTTTGATGATCGCACTGGCATGCATGTATCTATTTGGCTCTGGAATGCCCTCCTCAGGGTATAAAAGGACCTCCTCTGAGGCCCTTCCAGACCACCTTCACTCCTCTACTCAACCCAGACTGGTTATTGGTTTCTTTTCTCTTTCTATTTCTCTTGTCTGTGTGTGATTTCTTATATAACTAGTACTGAGGAATAAAGTACCATATTAGTTATATACTGTCTGATTCATTGTATCTTATATACAGAGATATATAAGGATACAATATTGCCTGATTGAGCGTGACATTAAGTACCAGCTATTAGAGGAAATCTAAGTACCTGTAGCTGAGGAAGTACACGCATTAGGCAGCCCACCATCTATCCTATAAGCTATTGCTTAAGCCTAGTATTAAGATTAGTATCAGTTAGTCCAAGCGACTAGGGCTGAACTACATTTAAGATATCTAAGGGAACCTGACCATAGTAGTCTTGCTCTTTATACCTATAAATTAGTCAGTTTACACTGTGAAAGATTAAGACTACCTTGAGTGTTACTTGATTGCATTGCAACTACTTTGAGCCTTCTTACTCTAGTCTAAGAAGTATTGAGTACGATTAGTGTATACTAACATATCTACATTTGCTTAAGCTCTAGATATTCAAGTGTACCCTGACCCGTAACAGTAACACTCAAGGTAGTCTTAATCTTTCACAGTGTAGGCTGACTAATTTATAGGTATAAAGAGCAAGACTACTATGGTCAGGTTCCCTTAGATATCTTAAATGTAGTTCAGCCCTACTCACTTGGACTAACTGATACTAATCTTAATACTAGACTTAAGCAATAGCTTATAGGATAGATGGAGGGCTGCCTAATGCATGTACTTCCTCAGCTACAGGTACTTAGATTTCCTCTAATAGCTGGTACTTAATGTCATGCTCAATCAGGCAATATTGTATCCTTATATATCTCTGTATATAAGATACAATGAATCAGACAGTATATAACTAATATGGTACTTTATTCCTCAGTACTAGTTATATAAGAAATCACACACAGACAAGAGAGAAAGAAAGAGAAAAAGAAACCAATAACCAGTCTGGGTTGAGTAAGAGTGGGTGGTCTGGAAGGGCCTCAGAGGAGGTCCTTTTATACCCTGAGGAGGGCATTCCAGAGCCAAATAGATGCATGCATGCCAGTACAATCATCAAAAGAGGGTACTTCTATACTTGGGGTACACCCTAGCCTAGTATAGGATAAATGAGTAAAGACAGGGTGTAGATCAAAGGCATTGATGCATCTGAGACCTGCTATTGGCTTGTAGATCATATTATCATAGTATATACATATAGAAAATGGAGGCTACATCTCAGTGAGTCATAAAGTGAGTCAGAGAAGCTTCTGGATCAATTTGGAAGTCTCTCCTGACTCACTGGAGTCATTAGATCTTGATTGATAGTCCAGTAAGATGCTAATGATCTTTGGACCATTCTGGTGCAAGGATCTGATGGATTGCAACAACCTTCAGGCAGCAGATACCATCAAAGATTAGCTATTGATAGAGCATAAGATCACATTGATAGAATAAGCAGTTGCCAAGATATGAGCAGTGCAATCTTGTAATCAATATTTCCTGATAAGAGAAAATATCACAACCTCTGTCTGGGTGGCCATGTACAGCAATGTTCAGGGGGGTTTTCCTGTTTCAGGGGTGTTTTGGCAGGATTTCACCCCTTAAAACTCCTCCAAGGGGGCTGAATTTTTGTCTGTGCCATCTGTTGGGTGGATTGCATCAGATGCATACAGGAGAGCAATGTTTGCACAGCTGGTTTCACTAGTGTCTGTGGTGCTGATCAGGTGGCTTTGCCCCTATAATTGCTTGTAGCCCCTCATAGAGTGCTATTCAGTGCATGCAAGTCTACTCATTATGTCATGGCCTAGACCATGACACAGATTTATTTCAAATTTTTATAAATTTATTTCACATTTTTCTCCATTTTATTTTATATACTTTTTGGCCATGTCACAGATATTAGGATATATGCATAGATTTACTTACATAAGGAAGTCATGTGACCTTGTTGTTGTTTGACCCTTGTTTGTATCTTCCAGAAATGTCTTTCTCTGATGACATGTCATTAGCACCCTGGTTACCATTGTACCATAGTTACTGTTGTCATCATACCATAGTTACCATTGCCATTGTACCATAGTTACAGATTGTACCATTGTTGCTACTTCTTATTTGTCCTTGGATTTGATATGTACAGCCTTGGACATGAATATATAAGGGAGAGTCTGAGAGCCTTAAGCCTCAGAACTTGACCTCCTGTCAAACATCCCACCTTCTACCTGAGCAGTCACCAAGCCAATCAGTTCCTGCCTGTGCTCTTTAGCACAAGTGCACTTCTTACCTCCTTGCATGTTGTCACATCCCCTTCCCTCACTGCACATCCACCTCTAGACATTGCAGTTTGACCTTTGGCTGTCATAGCCCATAGGTCTGCCTTCACCTCACCAGTGTTAGGTGTTGTTGTTCAGGTCATTGGCTCTGACACATTAGACTTACTAAAGCAATGTGCATCAATCAGTATGAATATTTCAATATTTCAATGCATATCTAGAGCTCCAGACAGTCTGCACATTCCCTGCAATATTTCCAGAACAGTAATTTGGCACAAACTTCATGAGCTTTGAGTCAATCAGCAATCAAAATACATTGTTGGAGTCCTTAGAATTATGCACATTTTATGACATATACTGAGCACTGACTTGCATAGCTTATGTTGGACTGCAGGTATGCAGGTATGCTAGATTCTGCTAGAATGCAGGTATGCCAGATCTGCCAGAATCCATGCCAGATTCCAGCAGGTTGAGGCCAAATCTGACACTGGCACTAACACCTGCATTTCTGGATTTTTGCCAGATTTTAAGCACCAGATTTTGGCAAATCTGGCATGCCAGAATCTGGGGCAGCTTCCTTAATCAGCTCATGACACTACCCCCTCCTAAATGTCTGGATGTTAGACTACACTTTTGTTCCTTTTGTGGATGTCTTGAATAGCATCTTTAGCATTCTCCAAGTGTTCCCAAGGTTCCTAGATATTGGATTCCAGTCCATATCCTACCCATTTAATCAAATGTTGTACCTTGCCACATTGTTTCCAGGAGTCTAGAACAGTCTTGACCTTGAATACTTCTTCTCCCTCTGGTGTTACTTCAGCAGGTGGTTGTGGGGGGTCCTGGTCATGAGGATTGTCAGTGACAACCTGACATTTTCTCATAATTATAGTATTTTTTCCAATATAAATATCTATAGTTTACAAGTCATGCAACACTGTCACAACCTCTGAAAGCAGTTGTTGGACCTTGTTTTACATGTGGCTGGTCCCCTTTTAAGGGGTCTGGACTATGTCCTGGCTACTACTGATGCATGGCTTGTGTAGGCTAATGCCTTTGTGTGTGTCTACCATCTCATGGCTTGACAGAATATGTGTCAGAGCTGACAACCTGAACAACAATGCCAAACACTGATGAGGCGATGGCAGACCCAAAGGCTGTAACACTGAGGATCAAGACTGCAATGCCTAGAAGGGGACACACAATGAGGGGATGGGTTGCAACAACACACAGGAGGTAATAGAGGTGTGCTTGACCTTAAGAGGCCTGGGCAGGAACTAAGTGGCTTGGTGACCAACTCAGGTAGAAGGTGGGTTTCGACAGGAGGTCAAGTTCTGAGGCTTAAGGCTCTCAGACTCTCCCCTATATATTCACAGAGGAGGCAGTACATATGTAATAGGAAGCTTTAATGGAATTGTATGATAACTGAAGTGGTGCCATGTCAACAGAATATTCCAGAATACATCAACAATGGTCAACAACAACAAGGTCACATGACTTGGTTGATAATTCTATGCATATATCTGAATAAACAGGACTTGTCCATAAAAGCAGGAAAATAGAGGTAAAATAAATCATAATAAATTTGAATAAATTTGTGCTCATGGTCTAGGCCACAACAATATGCACTTGTGTTGTCAGAGCTGATGACCTGAACAGTGACACCTAATGCTTGTGAGGCAAAGGCAGATCCAAGGGTTGTAACACCAAGGATCAAGGCTCTTTGAGCTGTTACTTAAGCTAATAAGTCAGCTAGGGACTGATCTTCACACAGGGTGCTTTAGAGGAGAATCGGCAAGGTAGAGCAAGCTGGGGTAGACCAGCTTGCTCTCCTTGCTTTTATACTATTCTGACCATGGGAGTGACTAAGTGTACATGTAGGATGAGTAAGAATGAATGGCAGTGATTAGTCAGCCAGCTACTAATAATAGTACACCCATCAGTCAGCAAGACAATAGGATGAATAAGAGTGAATGGCAGTGATCCATAAGTGAGTGAATAAGAATAGTGTATGGATCAGTAAGCAAGTGGAGGTGCTTACTCATGAAAGGAAGATGGTCAATGTCATGACCTGACATGGCACTGGACATTATCTATCATTTTTGTGTATTTTTTCTGTAATGTTTCACATAAGTTTACTGGTCATGTGACCCAAGGAACCTTCCAGAATCTTTGTAAGGTGCTGACATGTCAACATTTGATATCAGTTTGCCAATTGTTGTTTGTGACTATGTAGATAGGGCTGCACATTGCTGAATATATAAGGAGGGTCAAGTTCAAAGGGAACTCCCCAAGAACTTGACCTCCTGTCATGAGCATTATTGAGTTCTCCTGTCATGAACTGACACACATATATCCACTCTATAATATTTTCTTGATTTATTACATTTTATGAGATCCTTTCAAAACATACTTGCCTTTTATGGTATATCTGTGTCATGTGATTCAGGGGATGTTCCAGACTGATAACCAAGATGTATTTCAACTCTGATGTGAAATTCCGCAGCTCCACAGTTGCTTCTATCGCTTCTATCTCTTATTGGTTGTGACTCACTGTACAGACTTGTTTGTTATGATGTGGCTCATATCATGTATATAAACTGGGTCAAGTTTGCAGAGGACTCCTCAAGAACTTGACCTCTCGTCAAATACAAGTTCTTTTCTCTTCTTACTATTTTCCTTGTTGCCTGACTTGTTGTTGTTGACATCTCCCTTAAGATTAGTATTAGGACATGACAGTCACACCACAAGAAAACAGAGGCAGACAACAGAAAAAATGATGGTTAACCATGAGACCTCTGATTGTGGCTCATGACAATCAGCTGCTCCCTAGTTTCTTGAGAACATATGAAAGTACATGTCACACATGGGGGATGCCTTGTTTCCCTTAAGCATGAGATACAAGTGTCCAGTTCACATGGTGTTACAGGTCAGGGTACACTTGAATATCTAGAGCTTAAGCAAATGTAGATATGTTAGTATACACTAATTGTACTCAATACTTCTTAGACTAGAGTAAGAAGGCTCAAAGTAGTTGCAATGTGATCAAGTAACACTCAAGGTAGTCTTAATCTTTCACAGTGTAAACTGACTAATTTATAGGTATAAAGAGCAAGACTACTATGGTCAGGTTCCCTTAGATATCTTAAATGTAGTTCAGCCCTAGTCGCTTGGACTAACTGATACTAATCTTAATACTAGGCTTAAGCGATAGCTTATAGGATAGATGGTGGGCTGCCTAATGCATGTACTTCCTCAGCTACAGGTACTTAGATTTCCTCTAATAGCTGGTACTTAATGTCACACTCAATCAGGCAATATTGTATCCTTATATATCTCTGTATATAAGATACAATGACTCAGACAGTATATAACTAATATGGTACTTTATTCCTCAGTACTAGTTATATAAGAAATCACACACAGACAAGAGAAAATAGAAAGAGAAAAGAAACCAATAACCAGTCTGGGTTGAGTAGAGGAGGGAGGTGTCTGGAAGGGCCTCAGAGGAGGTCCTTTTATACCCTGAGGAGGGCATTCCAGAGCCAAATAGATACATGCATGCCAGTGCAATCATCAAAAGAGGGTACTGCTATACTTGGGGTACACCCTAGCCCAGTATAGGATAAAAGAGTAAAGACAGGGTGTGGATCGAAGGCATTGATGCATCTGAGACCTGCTATTGGCTTGTAGATCATATTATCATAGTATATACATGTAATGAACAGAGGCTACATCTCAGTGAGTCATAAAGTGAGTCAGAGAAGCTTCTGGATCAATTTGGGAAGCTCTCCTGACTCACTGGAGTCATTAGATCTTGATTGATGGTCCAGTAAGATTCTAATGATCTTTGGGCCATTCCAGCACAAGGATCTGGTGGATCGCGATGATCTTCAGGCAGCAGATACTGCCAAAGATTAGCTATCGATAGAGCATAAGATCACTTTGATAGCGTAAGCAGTTGCCGAGATATGAGCGGTGCGATGTTGTAATCAATATCTCCTGATAAGAGGAAATATCGCAACCTCTGTATCTCTCTGAGATCTTATCGTAAAATCTTAATAAAATATGCGTTGGAGAGCGGGAATTTTGTACTATTTAATGGAACGGAAAATAGTACAATTTGGAGTGCATACAAATCCAAGTATTTCACAATTTAATTACAGAGGCATCACTTGAGGTTGGCAGAGCAGACTAAAATAATAGAAAATGTTAGTGATCCATAACACATGGATGGCACATACCTGTATAGAAGATACATATGTTTCAGGGGGTTATTGAGGTTGTTGAGTTGATTTGTCAGCAGTGACAAGTCAAGTGATGTTGTGAACACCTTAAATCACAGGGGCAGAGCCCAAAGGGGACTTGGTGACAACAACAAGGAGGGTAAGGGTGACAGCAACATGTTGCCAGACAGTGAGCAAGAAAGAACAAGACTTGTATTGATGAGGAGGTCAAGTTCATGAGGAGACCTTGTTGAACTTGACCTGGTTTATATACAATCTTCAAGCCACATCAAAACAAATACAACTATACTACAAGTCATATCACTAAGTGATAGAAGCTGCTGTGGAGCTGCAGAATTTCACATCAAAGTTGAAATACATCTTGGTAAGCAGTCTGGAACATTCCATGAGTCACATGATACAGTTGTCCCATAAAAGGAAAGTGTGTTTTGAAAATGTTCTTAAAAATTGCAATAATTCAAGAAAATATTATATGGTGAATATATGTGTGTCAGGTCATGACATGATTTGCAGCATCAGATTTGCCTGAATCTGTGTGCATATAGCTAAACCTTCAGCTGTGCTTTTTTTAGTATTATTTTTGACAGAATTTGGCTGCAATCTCATCATATCTATTTTTCTGAGAGACTTAAAGGACATCAATGGAAAGCTGCAAATTTAGCACATTTAATTAGCTCTTGACCAGCCATTTGTGGTGAGTTTCTGAAATTTGTCCCCCCTCAACTGATTTTCACACAACAATGATCTCCTTATATTTCATGCTATAGCAATGCCAAGAAGATGTGAATTATGTCATTTGAAAGTGGCAAGCTTTCTCTATTGAACTTTTCATCCATCATCAGCATTCATTGTATGTATAGCAAGTGTATTCCTGCACATTGCAGGAAACCTGCAAAACTGCAGGTTATTGCAGATATATCTGCATACCAGCTGTGGGTGCAGGTGTGGGCATGGATGTAGCCTTGAGGGCCTGGATTATTGGCTGCAGGTGCTGATATTCCACAAAATATTGGGGTTGTCGACAACAACAAGTCAGGCGACGAGGAAAATAGTAAGAAAAGAAAAGAACTTGTATTTGACAAGAGGTCAAGTTCTTGAGGAGTCCTCTGCAAACTTGACCTGGTTTATATACATAGTACAAGCCACATCATAACAAACAAGTCCATACAGTGAGTCACAACCAATAAGAGATAGAAGCAGTAGAAGCAACTGCGGAGCTGCAGAATTTCACATTGGAGTTGAAATATATCTTGGTTATCAGTCTGGAACATCCCCTGAATCACATGACACAGATATACCATAAAAGGCAGGTATGTTATTGCAGATATATCTGCATACCAGCTGTGGGTGCAGGTGTGGGCATGGATGTAGCCTTGAGGGCCTGGATTATTGGCTGCATGTGCTGATATTCCATAAAATATTGGGGTGACATGCTTAAAACAGGCTCTCTTTCTGCTTCAGACTCATTGTCCAAGTCAGACCAATCTGCTAAATCACAATCATGGTCTGGTGTGGTTGGACCTTGAAGGTGGAAGGGGATTGGATCCTTAAGTAAGTACAGTGCTTATTGTTAATAATATGTATGCTTGACTCATGAAAGTGGGTTGCACTGTCTGTCAAACAGAACTGCTGGCATTAGCTCAGATTACACTTCATCTTTAGCTTTTTTCTGTGATGTTAAAATGCATATGATACAAAATATTTTACAAATAGCTCACCATAGCTCTTCAGTTCTGCACTTGCTAGCTGTGCATTCTGCTTTGCACTGCAGTACATGATGACCATATAAGAAACAATTATATTGTTGCCCCCAGTGCCTGTGGCTCATGTAACAATGCTCTAAGACAAAATTGGCTAGCCCAGCCACAGCCCAGCTGCCACCCTGATTTTCCCTGAGTGAACTGACCTTTAAACTTTTTGCACTGTATGCAGGTAGCAAATCGAAGTGTATATTCATGTTTGCACAACCTAAAACAGCAATTCACTTGGAGGGATTTGTGCATTGGGCTCTGGAGGGCTCAAAAAACAGCATTTAATGTTGATTTTATATGTGCAGCTACACTTTGATGTGGATCAAAAGTAAGTTGGTGGTGGATGGATGATGCTTCCTTTACAACCAGAGCTTGGTTATGGCTCTATATTGACCATCCAGTATGAGTCAGAGCTGATTTCGTTCAATTTTGTCTTGGACTTTTTATGAAGATTTGTATCCAAATAAACATCTGCACAGACTATGTGATCTCAAAAATTCTATTTGCTTCCCTCATACTACTCTCCTAGTTGAGATACAGCTCGCTCTCTGCTAGCCACGGCATTTGGGATTGTTCCTGTTTGGTTTGTGTACGGGTTTGACTGTGGAGCAGCATGCGCAAGAACTGACAACTGCACAACACCGAAACCCCGTAAGGGGGGCAACAGCCATCCAAAGGCATTTTTTCAGCATAAAGCAAACACACAAGATAAATTGAAACTATCTGTTTCTTCCCCCCTCCCCCCTCTTTTACTGTGCGGATGATACTGGAACTATATTTTGATAAACAGATAACGTGCATTTAGCCCAGCAGGGGCTCACTGCGCTCACGAATCAGAATGGAAACAGATAAAATTCTATAATGCAATCAAAGCAAAGAAATGCCTGCATCCACGCACCACCTTTCCCACAACCTGTCCTGCCTATCCACTTCGATGCTCCAAGCTGGAGCCCAAAGCCAGCGCATACGATCCCAGTAAAGACCACGCAAATCCGGCAACGCAGGCATATCCGCAACAGCTAGCCAGACTGGAACAATTGCCCCTTGTTCGTTCGACATTCCGACCATGTCAACAATCCATTTAAAGGCATCCACGCCGCCTCCTGTGACAGCTCCAAGGCCAGTCGGTTGGCTTATCATTGAGGATTTAACTATACCTGTATTGTAATAAATATACGCGAGCTAAATGCGACGAGATGATTATGTATACTTACCGGGGTGGCAAACTTGCACGACAATGTCCTTCCATTGTTGGGTATTTGAGAGCTTGCGTTGCAATGCCATACTCCAGACCGCCTGTGAAGCTTTCGAGCGATCGTAGATTTTGACTATGGTGTCCCAAGGTAGTACACTCCCTTCTTTATAACCGGCCATTATGTCCCTCGAGTTGCTATTGTGCTCGTCCAGGGGCGGGCAGGAGAAGAAGGCAATCGAAGAGACGTTTACGATGCGAGCCTTGGGTGTCAAATACTGGTGATTCAGCAACGAAAGGGTAAGCAACACATGAGCGAGGTGGTTAGACTGGTAGGCATATTCGAAGCCATCCTGAGTTTTAATGAGGGTGTTGGAAACACTTCCTAGAATTCCACAATTGTGCATGAATTAGTTGGAAAGACAAGTGGAGAAACTATAATGCTCACCAGCGTTATTTATGATTATATCGACTCGCTTTGATTCCCTCGTTCCCCACCTTTCGACAAACTCACGTACGCTTCCCAGGTTGGATAAATCTATAATTTCAAGTTCTGCTGCTGCACCCGGCACCGCGTCCATGATTTGCTTTCGAGCCTGCTCGCCCCGCTCTGCGTTCCTGCACGCGAGTATAACCTGTGCACCCATTTTAGCGAGTGCCTTGGCAGACTCGAATCCTATGCCCGAATTAGCACCGGTCACGATCGCTTGTTTGCCTCGAAGGTCGACATCTGGGAGACGCAGAGCAGGAAGGAAAGGCACAATGAGGCTGCCAAGACCAGCGCGTATGTTTGAGAGTCCAGAAAGAAAGTTGGCAACATGATAGGAATGTGTGTTTTCGAGTACGGCATCGTGAGCACTGCGAGTCGAGTTTTGGGTCGCGAGAAAAGCAGGTGGTTTTGACGAATATTGTCTCGACAGGCGGTAGTTTATATATCGGAGAGCTTGCATAAATAAATGAGTAAGACTAAGAATTTTCGTCGTCGCCGCCTTTTACGGTGTTGACGACCGCGGTCGGGCTCGGGCATGGGTTCGGCCGAGGCCCGAGGCCTCCGTCAAAAGCAACTATGTGGGTGATAAATGACCACAGAGGACACGTTGGGGGTGGAGAGCGGTTTCTAGACATCTCCTTGTGCAGATTATTGTGGTTTCTGTGATTTCAGCTTGAGGTGTTGAATGAATCAGATAACACGGCGAGTCCGAGAGCCAAACCCGACATTCACGTGATATAATTTTAAATCAAGGCATTATCCATAGTGCAAATAAATTAAATGCTACAGCCCAAGCCGATCGACCTTGACTCCCCTCCTTCTCAGCCAGTGCCTTATCCTTCCTCCGAGTGCTCTCGTCCATCCTACGTCATTTCCCCATCGCTCCTTTACTCTCTCCCAAGCCTCCCGTACACATTCGCTCTCTCGCCCAGGCTCGGCTGTACCTTCCGCCGCGCGTAAAATCCACCATAACCCGGGTTGGTGGGGCGTTGTTTCACCAAGTGCAGCAATGTATGAATCTAATATTGTTAGGAAAGCTCGACGGTTCCAAGGGGTTTCCGGAGAAGATGGAGTGTAGAATTGAGGTTGAGTGTCGTGCTCCCGGCCTTCTAGAATAGCTTGTTGAGCCATATTAGCGAGAGTGGACAGCGTGGAAGAGGATATTGTGTTAAATCGTGTCCTCTGATAATAATGGGTGGGTGGATCAGGGGAAAGTGAGAGTTTTGGAGGGAGACTTTGTGCACTACGGCTCAGTTTATTCGCTCCCGCAGAATGCCGAACGAAGCCTAGGAAGAAGGACCTGAATATTACAACCGTAGTCTCTTCAGGGGTAAGATAGTCTCTTTTTGTCGCCATTTCATGATGCAGTTCTCGGGGAGACGAAAGGTAGGCCCTGTATACTTGCAGGGCCCGCACGAGGTCGCCGTGGTAGCATAGACATTGGATTAATACCGTGTACGTGATGCGATTTGGAATGAGGGATGGCGGAAGGGGAGGCGAAAGTCCGGGAATGTTTAGGACGGGATTCTCGTCGTCCGGGATGGCGCTCTTGAGTAGCGCACGATCGGTGGCACCTTCGTCCCATTCGTTCTGGCGCAAGGCACTGTATATGCCGACTGCAACCTCAAGGTCATGATGCCCAGCTTGACCCCAAGCCCATATAGCAGCAGTCAACCCGTCGACGCCCACCTCCCATCCTTCCTTGGTCATTGCGGCGAGCGTATCGCGGGCTCGGGACAACCAACCCACTCGGCCATAGTACGGTACGAGCGTTAGGAAGGTGAGCCGATCGGGCGGTACCGTACTAGATTGCATCAGGGCGAGAGCATGCTGGACAGCGCGATGTTCCAAGGTGCGAGCCGCGGCACCAAGAAGGACGTTAAACGTAACAGCATCGGGCTTGAATAATGGATCCGGGTCGCTGATCATGTCCCTCACCACAGCAACAACATCACGGTAGTCTCGCATAGTAGTTCTTCGGAACCCACGCCCTGCGAAATCCGCAAGTGAGTTCCATTGCCATGACCGAAGAGGCTCGTTGGATGCTCGTTGGATCGCAAGAAGATCGAGAAGACGTTTGAATAACGCACGTGTCCTTGGACGCGTGCGAGCGAGGAGAGCCGAGAAACGTATGATAGTCCGAGGGGGGAGGCCCGCAGCGCCCCGCGGGTGGGCTAGAACAAATGCGTCGTAATGCTCGATGACAGCCGTTAGATTGGCATCGGTGATATGTTGTTCCATGTCCGCAATCAAACCACGCAGACGCTCATCGTATGCTTGGATATCTTCCTCGAGGGGCCGATGGCGTCGAAATGAAGGGGCATTAAACGAGCCAAAGTCCTCTGGATGTCCTCCTCGAGCAACATCGTTCAGAAAAGGCGAGAATTTGGGGGTTTCAGACGCAGGTTTCCTCTCCATCTGTTCGGGAGAGAAAAGCTCTGAGAGAGGAAACGACGAGAGCGCCGTCTCGCTCAGCAGTGCAGAGTCTGAGGGCGCCGTCAGTGCCGAGTCGTCTCCATCCAACTCCCGTTGGTCCCAAGGTCTCCGAGCCGGTCTGTTGGGTGGTTTCGAAGGCCCAGCGGCGTGGCACGACGTGCAAAAGTTGCATACACGTACAAGCGACCGCGCGGCTCGCAGGAGCATGAACCGGAGACAAAATCAGAGCAGCAGTAGGTCACGTGCTCGCTCCCAGCGCCACACGTGACTCTCATTTAAATGATCCCATCCCTTTTGAGACGAACTCGATTTTCTAGAGCAACGACCAGTGTCCGCTCTCGTCGTCGACCAGCAATGTCTCGCGAAAACGGAGCCTACCGCTACGAGTCTGACTCTTCTCTCGAGGGCGAAACGTACGACAAGTCGACTCCCACAGGCTCCGTCTCACTCGGTCACCGTGGTCGTTCGGGGCTCTCGACTCCCGCTCGCATCGCACTCAGCGAGTCTGTCGCACGGATGAGTGCCCCCAGCCCTGTAGTCGATCCAAACGGCCTCGGATGGCCTGGTGAGTGCATTTCAACCGCCCTTACTGGCCAGTCTGACTCGCTCCAAACCTATATCAGCCAAATCCACTCTTTCTCGTTTGCACGAATCCCCGGCCGAGAAAACCGAACGCGTTGCAAAATTGGCTGGCGCTGTTCGCACCTTGCTCGAGTGCATTGGTGAAGACCCAGACAGGGAGGGGCTGCAGCGCACACCTGATAGATACGCGAAAGCGTTGCTCTGGATGACCAAGGGATACGAGGAACGACTGAGCGGTGAGCACTCATTCCACGTCCCCATTCCGCTGTCCATTTTCTCACACGCACGAGGGAATCAGAGGTCATAAACAATGCTATATTCGCCGAAGACCATGATGAAATGGTGATCGTCCGGGACATTGACGTTTTCAGTCTCTGTGAACATCATCTCGTTCCGTTTACTGGCAAGGTGTGCCCACATATTTGAAATCGCAAAGATTATTTCATTCCTCATATCCAGCATAGATCTCCATAGGATACATCCCAAACTCGCTCGTGCTGGGTCTATCCAAGCTTGCGCGGATCGCGGAAACGTTCTCCAGACGACTCCAAGTTCAGGAACGCCTCACTCGCCAAGTCGCACTTGCTGTAGAAGAGGCAATTAGCCCCAGAGGGGTCGCCGTTGTAATGGAGGCTACGTGCGTTGTCCCCTTTTTATTGATCTGAACTGCGTTTCAATTTAGTGTAGACATTTATGCATGGCTATGCGTGGAGTGCAAAAACCCGGCGCCACAACTGTTACCTCGACCATGCTTGGGTGCTTCCGATCTCAAGCAAAGACCAGGGAGGAGTTTTTGACACTTATTCGAAGCCCCTCAAACGTTCGGTAGCCAGTAGATTTGAGGCGAAGCTTTGACAATTATTGATGAATCCAACTTGCTGGCAAACGACAATTTCGACGCATTTCATTGTAATCCTCTCATCTATCTCTTATTGTTTTGGATGATGCACTCAACTGCGTCTGTTAATGAAGCAAAAATTTCTAATCGTCAGAAATTTTAAAAGAATTCAAGTTATATAATACACACAAAAACCGGTCAGAAAGTTACTATACAATTAGCCCAGTTGAGCTCGCCTGGGAAGATGATACGACTCGCCACAATCATAAAGGCATATGAAAATCGCTCCGTCTACTGGTTCTTCTTGGCATTGGCATCCAACGCTAAATCCTCCACGACAACGTCTGGATTACCCCCAACAATCAAAGGCGAACCCTCGGAGCTCGACGACTCATCTCCAGTATCACTGACAACGGGATGAGATTTGGACGTATCCTCACGTTGTTGGGGTGTATTGGCACCAGGACTAGAGTATCCCGCAGCAGTGGCCTCTGCTAGCTTTACGGAGAGACTCGAGCTCTCTTTCAAACCTGGAAGCGTCGAACAGTTAAAAAGGTTGGCCAAAGCACACCCATAGAGCTACTTACTTGCGTCCGAACACCTCAATATAGTACCCTCCGCCATTCCAAACACTAACCGAGAAGATAAACAATAAGAAAGCCCCAGACCACTTGGGGCTTGTGTACAACAAGAACACAGCAGGTAGCGAGGTCAGAATGGAGTAGACTACAAAACTAGTCAATGCTGTCGTCTAAAAACCGGAGTTCGAATCCACTTACTCAACTGGCCAAACATAAAGTACATCTCCCGGTGCTGAGGGGGCATCCCTCCTAACATCTTTCCAATCACTCCGCGTTGCTCGTTCAGCAAGAAAGAGAATGAAGTAGTGCGTTGACCGGATTGAATCTTCTTGCGCTTATTCACAAGCACAAACTTCCAGTACAGAGTTTGCCAAATGAGATCTAAAATGTGTCAGAAGGGCGATCATGTCTCCGAGGTTTGCACCTACATATTATAGTGTTCAGGAATAGAGATTGGCCGGCTTCAAGAACCTTGACCTTGGCAGCGGCGGGGAACCGAGTCTCGACATTCGGATAAAAGTGGCTAGAAGAATTGTTACTTACGATCATATAATGCGACAAACGAACATACCGGATGACAGTAAACACAAAAGGCGGGTATATATGAATGAACAAAGATATAACTTTGTCGAGGTCATGGAACACGAGACTGTTTCGCCAGGTAATGACAGCGCTCGCAAGTGATCCTATTCGATCCGAGGATCAGTATCGTACATGCATACAGTAGCCCGGAACTTACCGTGGGCCAAGAGATAAGCAGCAACCCAAAGAGTGGTGTTTCCAGGCGCCGCCCAGAGGTAGGCAAGGCATAGAATCTGTGCATAGTAGCACAAATCAAATAAAAAGTAATGCCTATGGGACGGGTTGGTAAAGACACAAAACAAGGTCAAAGTCGAAAACTTACCAATGCTTCTTCTTGTAGACGTAAAAGCGAGTAGGGAGGAAGTAAAGCACATGGACCGAGTACACGACGTGTATCCACTCGGGTGCAATGCCAAACAGGAGCGCTGACGCAAGAACCATCATAACTCCATAAAAGAAGGAAACCTAATTTAGGCAATAAAATCTGTCAAATTAGTACCCCATAGATAATCCAACCCTTGAACGCACCTTTTCCCTCGTCCGAACAACTGTGGCGCTTTCCCATGCTTTCTGGACTGTGCTCATCCGATCCTGTAGTTTCTGCTTGTACTTGGCGAGCTCGACTTCGAACTCTTTGCTCCGCTCATCATACAGACGTGATAGCTCGGCGGTGGGCGTCTTCGTCCTCTTGAGTGCTTCCGAGGTCGTGCGCTTCAAGGCGATACCCGCCTTGCGCTTCCATAGGTCGCTGTGCTGTTTAAAACGACGTTCCAGGAGGTCGATGCGCGAGTCGAAATATGTCTCGAGGGTGTCTGCCAAGGAGAGGAATCAGCCACAGTCGATCGATGGGCGATTCGAATGGAAAGTCACCAAGCAGTGTCAACGATCCCGCCCACTGGCCAATGTCCTCTCGCGAGTTGTCCCGCTCCGACTTGTAGACGCTCGCACCGGGCTCGCTGGGCGGCAGCATCGTAGATTCGGTGCCAGGAGACGTGAGTGGCGAGACCTCGGAGGCGACGGAGGATAAGTTGTCGGCGACGAGTGCTGGTGTGGAGAGATGGCCGTCTGGGGTCGGAGACGTGGCGGGCTGTTCTGACATCGCCCAATAGGGTAGCTGTCGAGTTTAGCGCAGCAAAAGGTCCGTAGCGCCGCACAGACAAGGGACACAACAGCAGAAAGTAAAAGGCGGAGATTGCAGAAGAAATGGGTCGGGGGGCTGGCCGTTTAGTAGTTTCTAACACGTGTGCGTCGCGTACAATCCCGCCACGTGATGGATGTCGTCTATGTCGTATAATCCCAGAACTCTAAGCGACGATGCTTTTGGCGAACACAAGGCGCTTGTCGGGGAGAGCCGGAATATTGGCTAGCGACCAGGAGCTGGTCGAGGTCAAGAAATAGTGTGAATTGGGTTCAGCCTCCGTCATAACACGCGTATACATGACACACTAGGTCGACCAGGCTTTATCATGGGGCGCATATACGAAACATGGAATTAGAGCGCATAAGACATGTGGAACACAAGTCCAGGTAAACATACAACTACAATAACATGGATTACAATGCTTTCTAACGGCCGAATGGACAAACATGAGCTAGTAAGGCTGTAACCAGCACACAGGAGCAAAAGGCGTAAAGTCAATAAATTAGACCGAGTGTTCTGGACTGCACCCTGCAAACCGATGCGAGTACGAAAAGAATAGGGGTTATAAGACAACATGGCCGTATATGGCTAGCCTGAAGGAGAGTCGGGCAGTGCAATATACTTGCTGCGCCTCTCCAGCAGCCAAGAGTGCACCTGGGACGTATTGCTGCGAGATATTCCAGTTGCCAACTATTGCTCCGCGAAGTGTTCGAGGGATTAATCAAGTACGCGGATTGGCTGGAATATGCGGGCCCCGACGACGTGTATGATGAGGTGGGGAAAGTGCAAGGAGCCGATTTTCGAGAGCTTGAGTGACGAAGGTCCACTTGGATTCAGGCTCGTAGTTTTCCTCGGTAGCTCTGCGAGACTCGTGTCCTACAGCAGAGGGCATGGAATAGACAGAAGCTATAGTCGATCTGTGGTCACCATGAATCAATACACGTTCACGTACTTGGATCAAGATAACAAACGTACCTTCTCGATAGGTCTGCTTTGGATGATACATTCGGCTGATAACTAGGAGAGTCCCGCCACTGTAAGTCCCTCGAGTCCGTCGACGTGGGCTGACTGCTAGTCATTGGCGCAGCAGACGTAGCGGTCGATGCAGAAATGTTCCTGGTAAAAGCCGTAATCAACGGCTCGGGTTTGGGCCTGGGCGGAGGATGGGTCACAGTAGTACATGTGGACTCGGTCGGAGAGTTTCCGCTACGACTCCTCCGTCGAATATGGGACCGCCGTTTCAGGCTCGAGCTCGACTCGGGAACCAGCATGATGTCCGGTGCTCCGATGGTAGGCCTGCGGTGGATCGCGCGCTGACCGGGTGCGAACTGATAAGATACAGGCAGCGGGCTAGACTGGATCATCGTAGACGACCGTCGTGGTAAGGAAGAAAGCGACATGAGTAGATAGGCGCAACGGATTTACGAAGGGGGCGTGCTAAAGTTGATCACCATTGAGCCGGATATTTATGTGCACAGCACGTTGAGTGAATAGCCTACTCGTGGGGCCGGGATGTGGTGCGGTGTACAGCCCGGCTCAGCGAGGCGTAATGCGCAGCCAATCGTCCAACACTCATTCTGACGGGCCGAGGATATCCTCCGATGCGCCCTGGTCTCACGGGCGATGAAGAGAGGCTGCTGGAACCTCGGTCAGGACGCACTCGTCGGTGTAGCGGGCCCGAGCACAAGATGATGGCAATTAATCAACGCTGACATAATATTATAGCCTATAAATCTACAACGACGGAAACGTTACGAAACTCACTGTCCATAATGCCTATCAAATGTCCATTCAAGGTCTCTAAAAACAAACCATATTTCGATACCCGTATACAAATCATGCACTCCCTATCAGATGGGCCATCAATCCAGCCAACAGTAACAAGAACCCATTCGAAACAAGAGCGGCGGCACTGTTTGATGAAGAACCTACCGACCCCGGGCTATCTCCAGAAGCTTGGCCATTTGAACATTTCATTAGTCCCTGGCTCAGCAACTCGTTCCCTGCCCGAATGTAGTAATAATCGCCTACAGTAATATTGGGCCAGGTAAACCACTATGCTAATAAAAATATCCTCCAGCTCTTACCGTAAATAATACCCGTGTTCTTGTTGGGAGGAACGGCGGGGTTGTCAACAGTTCCGTTTGACAAGAGGCTATCCCAGTTGGGTTCAATACGCCAGGCCAAGGCTGTGACGCTAGACAACAACTGGAGGCCCAGTACGGTTAGTTCCCGAAATACCAATCTAGGCGCTCGTATAAACTCACTCGAACTGCAGCATTGGCCCAGTAGGCTGCCCCAGTTGTATTGGATGCAGTTTGCTCGAACTTGGACAACATAAGCATACCCGAGGCCGCTATGGTTGCGGAGGACGTGTCCGACGGTCGTCCGGGCACCGCAGGTGCATCAAAATCCCTGTGGATGTCTCAGTATCCGATTCAAAATTAAACTAGGTAAGCCCGGGCGTACCACGGAGGAACACCCGACTCGGGCAATCGGGAGAGGTAGTATTCTGCCAGCCGACGAGACGTAACCCAGTAATTTACGTCGTTGGTATAGTTGTACACTGTGAATAATGATTAGTCGATGGACTACTGTGCGGTCGAGCACAGTCGCTCACTCGTGGCGAATCCATGAATCCCCCACGCTTGCCCTCGAGTCCTGCCAACTGTTAGTCATAGATATCACCGTGTGTCCTGAGCGCATACCAAGTACTGCATCAAACGCGGTCAGTATTACACTTGGTTGACTCGACGACGCCATACCTATTATCGGCGTATCCCTGGGCGGTCCGCCGCCAAACAACAGCTCCAGTGGCGCGGTTGTAATTAACCACATGGTACGTAGAATCTGACCAAGAAAACTGAGCTTGGCGTACCGGGCACGTCGGTCAAGAAAAGAGAGCTCACAGTCGGGTCGAATATGGTCACCATAGTCTTATTGGCATGACTAGTAGCCATTTCATAGAGGGTAGCGTTTCCGGTAAGCCTAGACGACATGATCAAAAGCTAGACCACTTTCAATATACACTCATCGACCTATAAAAGATACTCACCTCCAAGTTCATCATCTAACACGATGCATTGAGTCAATACTCGCTGCAAGTAGCTATTTTGAAGCTCACATTGTCAATGATAACCTTTTGTAGATCATCAGAGAGAAGCTCTCAGGGCAGAATATATGGAAGCTCACCTGGAATGCATCTGGTTCGGCCGCGGTGGGATCCCAGCTCATGGTGCACCCGACGATACGACTAAACCGGGAAGCCAGATCTTGGGCGTTCTTGTTGATAACAGACTTTGATCGCTCGTCGTTAGGATTTCTGCCATGCGGTGAGCACGAGGCGCACACAACAGCGGAGCGACCTACAGTGTAAGCTGCTCGAAAAAGGGAAAGGACACGAAGCCGATGTCGTGTCGAGTTCCTTGGAAAATACCTTTTCAAGACAAATAAAGTATAGAGCCGCAGGAAGAACCATTCCAGGAGGAACAGTAAGAATGAGCAGGTCGACGACACGACATTGGCCTACATACCAGCTTCAGGATGTGCCACCGTATCCAATCCCTGAGACCAAGTCTGTGCGGTCGAGAGCCAGTCGGTCTGGCCGGTCGAGCTGTCCCCCTTGCACAGGACATTCTTTCTCGTATTCATGAGGTAGAGCGAGGCCGGGAAGAATCCGCTTGTCCATTTCGCAGCTGGAAATTTCTCCCAGCTGCCGTTGCCCGAGATGTAGGTCCATTGCGGGTACGTGGGAGGCGAGGTAAGCGCGAGTGCAGTTTTCTGGAGCTTGGATGCGATGAGCGGCGACACGAGCTGTTGTGGAGGCGGGCTCTGGAGCGTAACTCCGCCCGCCGCTGCGAGCACGCCAGCAGAACCCACCCAGGCGACAGCCAACACAGTGTTCCAACGGGCCATGGTTGAAGCCGTAAGCGACAGATGCCCAGAGGTTGATCCGAACTCCCAAGTACAGCGTGGCTGTGCTAGGTGCCTTTGATGTATGCGTCGCATATTCCAGGACCCTCGGCGGCTAAGACTCGGGTGCCTGGCGCGGCGAGTGGCCCATGTACTGGTATTGGACTTCTCCATGTTTAAGAGTGCTGATGATTTCATAGATTGGATGACTTGGATTCACTGCCCATCGAGATCACCCCGCTCACTTTCCAATTAAATGGATGGCATATGTAGGTTCTTGTTGCCCCGGCCTCGAGAGACACATGAACTTTTCTTGCCTGATTCTTAGCGACGTATAATGAATCACAGGCTAAACGTGCAGCAAAGGGAAAAATTATGGATACAGTGAATAACCAGTGGATGTTGAAATAAGTAGCAATGAACCAATGTATCTCAAAGACGCGCTGCGGAGAACAAGGGGGAGAAAGAGCGACCAAATCCAATTGAATCGGGATCTAAAGATATTGAAGGATGGTGGTAAGATGGCGAGTGACGACGATGAGTGCCTCTTGGACAGCCGATACGTCCTCAGATCGCAACTGAGAAACCCAGCGGGAGAAAGATTTATCGGGGTGAAAGATTAAAAGTGCATCCTTGACTCGAGCCCGTTGCTCATTGTAATCGCTGTCCGGTGTGCACAAGAAACTACGTATCGAAGAATAATTGAGGTCAGAAATTCGAGTGACGGTTCCGAAAACCGGCCACGGAATCGATGAGAACGTCAGCGGTTGTCGGCCTGGAGTGGCGGAACGAGCCGGATTACACATGGAACGGCATCTTCGTCGGTAGGTGCCCCAGGCTTCCGTGAGTTGCTCCGGAGTAGGCCTCCGAGATGGCGGATGTGGCGGAGCCCGCAATCCGGACTGGGTGCGAGAACGTTCTGTACGGGGCGGTGGAGGATCGTGATAGGGGTGATTGTCGAAGCCCTGATTGGGCTTATTGCAACAGGAGCGAGTAGGATGAAACGAGCGCCTGGGTGCCGCGTCAATCGATTATCCAATTGAAATGCGGATGGACATACTTCCTCTCTCGCCTACGCGACGTTGGGCCGATGTCGCCCCATTGCTGGGGGCTATCCTCTGGATGATGTTCGCCCTCCCAGAGCCCTTCCGGAATATTGATGGTGGCGTTGCAGGAACACGGAGGAGCGGGGCAGGCGGATCGGTTGGCATATAATTCTCGGACATGTCGCGCCTCTTGGGCTAGCCGGAAATCGCCATACGCCTCGTACTGGGCTCGAAGGCCACGGTCGTGTATGTGATGCGAGCAGACGAGACGCCAGGGCGAGTATTTGGAGGAGCCAGGAACCGGAGCTCTCGCCCAGGTCAAGTGCAGCGATGTCCATTCGCCACTTGGAAGCTGATAGGGTTCAAAAAACGAGTGGTATTGCATGCTTTCGAGGCGGATTCCGAGTGAAAGGGAAAGAAAGAGCGAGACCGAGGCCTTTAAATGAGCGGATGCTGAAGCAGAAGGATCATGGGAGTGCCAGACGGGCGAGCTCGGTGGCTCCTTTTGTACTGCACACATAGCCCTAAACATGCAATAATGGTCCGAACTACCGGAGTTCTCCACGGCAAAAGACTCCGGCGTTGCGTTTTCTGCGAGCGGGTCAGCGCCCGAATTTGACGCGTGCGGTCAAGATGCTCGTTTCGTACGACAGATTGGCCCGGCGACTGCGCCGCCTACAGCTCTGGGTCTGAGCACTACCCCCAAGACGGCAGATTCAGCCCATTGCGGCTACATGGGCTGGTTGATCGCCGATGCACAGCCACAGCCAACCCTGAGGCTTTGTTCAACATGTTTGTTTGCGGTCTATCTGGCGCCTTGTTCGAACCGTGTCGGCTGACTCGATAGATTGCGGTGGCTTGGGCGCATAGGTAAGTGCCAGTTCTTGTCGAGATTATACCCCGGGCGCAGCTCTAGTCCATATTTGGCACAAGTGCTTGCAGTCAACCACATTGTTCAAGCGTGGTGGCGAACCAGCTCCGCCAACCAGTCGTATATCAGCCCTGTCTATCTGTGCCATGCGCTTTTTTCTCCCCACCACGTACTGATCTGCAGTAGATCTAGCCCGTTTCCTTCTCAACCTACCGACCACCACGGCTAGCTATGCCCAGTGATTCTGAGATCGCGTCCGCAACTCTGACCGAGGAGTTTACGCTCAGGTTTCCCTCGTTCAAGTCGGAGGATGCCGTCACGCTCGGGTTAATTCTTCGGAAGCGATTTAGGGGATCGATAAGACACGCCAAGGTGAGCTGTGCACAAAGAAATTCATATATTCTGTACAGGTATTTAACCAAAACACCATCGTTTGCAGGGAAAGGGCCTAGTAATCTCGATTCAAACCGTGGCTGGACATATTCTTTTCGCATGCACGGTTGGAGAAGGCAGCGATGTTAGCCTGGATAGTTGGATTCGACTAAACGCGATTATGAACGTAGTCAAACGTACAGGACATAGCAGCTATTATGTTTCCATGGGCATGAAGGTATATTCTTCACTCCAACTAGTCTGCGTTCTGCAAACAACTGACGTGACCTCTAGGCTGTCGGCAAAACGCAGGAGCAACTTGGGTTGCCCTCTCCAGAGTTTTTGATGGAGGGCGGAGGCAAGTCCGACTGGTGCTTTGTTGGATGTATTTTAATGCCTTCGTGTCCCCAGCATTCCCAATATGGCTACAAAACTCGCCGATTACACCCATGGGTGTGGTTGCGGTGTACGGTGGCTCGTCACAAGAGGATCACAATGTAGGTTACGCCATCGCCAGATAAACAAGCCACTGAGTTCTGTTCCAGTTGGTCACCATGGGAATTAGGGATTTCTTCAACAAGATGGCAAAGGCTGGAGGGAGCATCAAGGGCGCAGAACACAGTGTTATGGGAGAATAAAGGAAATCAGGACGGTTGTGCTATGTTGAGATCTTTGTGTCTGCACACATGTTTTCCGACTGAGCTGCTGTTATTAATTCATTGTATATGTTCATACATTTCTCGCATTGTTGTATCGACACTTGCATCTCGTACTAATTGTAATCCGGTCAGTTTATAATTGCCGAGTAGCTTCGTGTGTTACTTACATCCCTTTACTCGTTGAAGAACTCAAGTGGAGTATCGCGGGTTTGGATTGCGCGAAAAGTGGTAGGCCTACCGTCAGCATCCGGGCTGCCTTCGTCGGTGAACAGCGAGTGGAAAAGTACGTCTTCGGTGCCCTAGATTCTTAGAAATGAGCAGATCACTATGACCGGGCTGCGTCAAAGCGCACGCTGCACACGTGAATAGTTAGGGTGGGGTGGATCTCGAGCAGATGGTGGATACCCACTTGTTAGGCGGATCATGAATCCTACCAGCACCGATGGCCTATTTTTAGATCCACTCCACCTTGGTTATTGCTGGACTACTAACCTAACGTGGATGAAGCCTTCGCCCTCCGCATCGTTGATCGCAGGGATTCTAATCTTGCCAAGAACTATCGGATCCAAGATAGTCAGGATGTCTGAATGAAATAACGAGAAAACGAACTGACTGATAGTACCGTAAGAAGTGGCTCCAGCACGAACTTCAACCAGATCGTTCTCGATGTCAAAGCTCGAGAGCTCGGGGTCACCTAGACCACTCGCTCTCGACCACATCCTCGGTTCATGTTTATCCCAGTCGTGGCGCGAACTGATAACAGCAAGTTTGATCTTGGGAAGTACTTGCACCCAAGGGTCAAGACCAAATTAGCTGAAACGGATAATCATGTACCTTCGTTGAATGCTTGGATTGCCCTTTCTTGAGGGGGGTGTGCGGCGTTGAAGTTCACGGTCTCTGAAGTGGCTGAAGCGCAAGATTAGCACAGTTTTCCTGTGCATTTGCGGTTGCATATGCATACCCATATCGAGGTATCGACTAGCTGCTGGTCGTGGTCGTGTTATGACGATTGGCTTATCACAAGGATATTTTGGAACGATCACGCCGCTTCTACGATCAGATCAATGTAACATCATATTTGTTGCTATAACATGCAGAGCAGAGCAGAAAACTCAAAATCTATCCAGGGGATTTGGGAAATATACCATGGTAATAAGTCACCAATCCTTTCTTGTTATCCGGCTAGGTACTTGCTAATGTGAAGTACCAAATAAGGAGTTAAAAAATCCCAACCGTGCCGTCCGGCTCTGTACAAACATCAGTTCAGCCAGGACAAATATTTCAATAGGGGACACCAACCTATAGCCTCAACCATGCCTGGTTTGTATTTGTCAAGCAAGTGGATATCCCTCGGCGTCGCTCTTACGATAGCCTCCTTGATTGCATAGAGACGATTTGTAACTTTAATAGCTAGCAAGAACCATGTCGGTATCGAACGTAGTAGCAGAGTTAAGTGCTTACGCGGGGGAACATGATCGAGGTAATTGTTCATTTCCTCAGTGGTGACCGTGGACTTGAAAACGATGATGTACGCTGTACGGCAGAGTGTTAACGTCGACAGAGAACACCTCGACAGAGGAGATGGTGGGCGTACTAGCAGGTTCTTCGGGCGTAGGGGCCATAGCTAGTTGTGGTGGTTCCTGGATGAACGATAGCATGCCTATCGAGTCTTATATATGTGAGCCCAGCCAAGGGTCATGACCCTTTTGGCATCCGGGCGTAAGGCGTGGGTGCTTGGCAGGAGAGCCAGGCCGCCGGGCGGCGGCTTGCACGGTCAGAAGGTTGCGTAATAGCGCTCAGCCTCCAGATCGGCGGCCTAGCTGCTGAACGTGAGCAGGTTGAAAGCGTTCGCATTTGAAAGAACCTTGGCCCGTCAACGAGGTCCTATATAGTTCAACCCACCAGTAAGCCTAGCACCTCCGCCTACACTTTAGCATAGCGCTGCTATAGTGTAATGTCTTGGTGTGTCGACTTTCGTTTCGATTACAGTTTGAAGGTTTTATCACGGATCAACTGGGGGTGATTTCATTGATATGCGGGGGTAATTACAGGGTCACGGGAGTGATGTTAGAATATCCCGGCTCCGCCCTGAATCGTTGCGATGCCATCAAGCTCTGCCAAGTCGCAGCGAGTGTGAATGAAAGCTCTTTGGGGTGTACAGATTGAGAAGGCTGACCGACGAAATCTACAGCATCGTCCTGGGAAAATGATTGGACAAAGGTGTCATCCATCTGGACGGCGATGGCTTTCATGAGGGTGTCATAGTTATGTGTGATCTTGCCGCCTAGGACGTGTGAGAATGTAGATCCACAAAAGAGAATTAAACCGGGCATACCTGATCCGGTAATGCGACTGATACATTCGTTGATGTCATTCTCCGAAGCCGACTCTTTGAATACTATAATGTAGCCTGGCTCAACGTATGAATCAGATGTATCTTATCGTCTTGTGTGGGAGCATACTCCTCATGGCGTGTTGTGTGCGTTTATCCGCTGTTGTGGCAAGCTGGAAGGGAACGTGGCGATGCAGGAAGCAACAAGGCGCGCTTGAAGCGCCGGTCCAAGCATATGCGACCCCGGTCGCATGAGGGACAAATTCCTCTCAAGCCAATGTTGACCGTCCGTGAACCACGACGAGGATGTATCTACTGACGACGCTGCTCTGCTACCTTGGCTACTTTCACACAGTCTCCGCACAGATTTCGAAAGGTGCACTAATTTTTGCTATCGACCAATCTTTTTGACCAACGCGTGTTATACAGGATCCTTTCGCTTGGTCACGCCGTACGAATCATTTGACCACAGACAACTGTGGCGCTTTTGGCTTATCCCACTCTTCGCAGCGACCCCATACGTGTGCAATGTGATTATGCGACGGTCCGGTGGGATGGTGGTATGGTGGGTCTTCAATAAGCGTACTGCACGTGGGGTTGACAACAAGCCCTGCAGACTCCCTACGTCTTGTCCGTCTCTGGGAAGCACAACAGCTACAAGCTCACAGGCGTTGGGACAACATCTACTAGCCAGATGAAATGGCACGTCAACTTTCCGACGGGCACCCAACTGTGGTTTCAGCTCGTAGACGGAAACGCCACAGATATTTATACAAGCAGGTCTATTTTCTTACCTTTCAGGAATTGACTAACTCTTTTCGTAGACGTTGTTACAGTGGCACCGTCTTCAGACGCTAGCTGCGTGAATGTCACAAATACAGTAGTGACCGATCCCAGCGACACCCCTTCCCTCTTGCCTTCGCCTTCTTCGACGTCTATGAGCACGGCGAGCTCTGGAACCAACTCTTATTGGAACAGAAACCCATCTAGCCGCGTTTCCACAGGTTCAATCGCAGGAGGAATTGCTGGAGGAGTTGCCGTGCTACTCCTGCTGGTATTACTGGTGTTATGGCGGCGCTGCAGGGCCCGGAGAGCACGATCAACGCCAGGCGCAAAGGCAACCTTGGACTTGTCCGCAGACAGCAATGGCACGGTCGTTGAACCCTTTATCCCAGCCGCTGCGGTGTCGCAGAGTAAGTTGTTTAGATGCGCATACTCCGAGATCCCCGTGCTGATATGATGATGATAGATAGTTTGCGCACGGGTGATCAACTCGTCTCCACGAAGATCAGAAGTATCCGTTCTGCCAGCTCGTCAGGTACCCAAATAGGCTCATCCTCAAATGGCGCGCCGTCTGCAGGTGTGACGCCGAGCTCTAGCTCTCAGCCGATACACGAACTAGCTCGAGCAGCTTCTAATCCAAACACGCCTGCCAAACGTCGTACTCGACGTGAGCCAGAGTCAGTAGGCCCAGTTCAAGAAAGTGACGCAGGCGTTCGCTTGATGGGTGGGGTGCATCAAGAACAGCCAGCAACACTACCTCCCGCTTACGACAGCACTTGGAGAGAATAACGTTTTCTGCTCCCTATTTCTCGTACGTTCTTTGGACATTGGTTTCTGTCATTTTGGGAGTGGATTTTTGTATTCGCCGATCTTGGATGGGGCCTGTTTCAATATTCCATATATTGATCTCAGACATTTTTATGCCTTTATATAATGGCCAAGTATCGGTTTCATGAAACGCGGAGCCCACGCAAGTTACTCTAAGGGAAATATCGCTTGACCGACCCAGTGGCAAGTGGTGGCTGGTAACTCCCATTTCAAACGGTTTTTTGTCTGATGTCATCGTGACTTGCCATTGATCAGCGGTTTCCTATTTCTGAATCAAGCCACACCCTACTCAAGGCTATCCTAATTTAACTTCAAACATGTCAAGACACCGAGATGTGAGGAATTTGAACATCCATGGTAAGTTTTATTATTACTACGTGAATCACCAATTTTAACAGCCCTTGAGATGAACTCGCGGAAGACGATCTTTCTGGTGACTATGATGAAGATGGTATGCCCACTCCAGCAATTCGAATTATCTGACAGTTACCGAGCCACTTGATGATTTAGAGGAAATGACCGCCCAGCAGAGAGGTAATAAACTCCTTATTGCTAGTTCTCCGGCTGATGTTGCGGTTAGACCAAATGAACACTGGGCTTGTGCAAGTCCGGTCCGTGCTTGGGGACGAAGATGAGTCTGGCATCAAAGACAAACAGATCAAGGACGCACTCTGGGACTCGTATTTTGATGTGGAGGGTACAATTTCATGGCTACTAGGTGAGGGCTTTGAAGTCGCGTTGCGTTTGAACGATCTAACGTTAATTTCTGCACAAAGATCAACGAGCAAAACAAGCTGCAGCCGCTGCCAAAAAAGGTTCGTTCACGTTCCTTACGCTCCCCTTTATATTTTCTTCCCACTTTTGAGCTGTGTGAGGGATCGGCGTGGCTGTATTTCGTTCTTATTCTATCATCCGGCCATCGTATCTCATTATGGGTATCCACCGGTGCTAGCACCCGACCAGGACGAATCCATCCAAGCACCTCTGACCGCATTGCAACGGCTTGCACTCCAGCGTAAACAAGCTGGATCTAGCCCTGCGCCGGGTGGATCCGTCAAGACGTCTGGCCTTGCTAGCCTTGCCAAAGGGCTGTCCCGGAAGGGGCCTCCCCAGAATGTCTCCTCCCCTGTGGCGGAGCCGCCAAAAACCTCACCAACAACAAACACCACACCTCTCCCGGCGAAAGTGTCCAAATTGTCCACATTGGCTCAGAAAACCGCCGCACAACGTACTACGTCTCTATCTTCGCTATCTCGCCAACCTCAGGCCCAGGCAGCCCCATTGTCTAAGCTCGCTCAACGCATAAAGGCACAAAAAGAAGCACAGGAAGCCGCGGCTCGACCCCAACCACCGCCAGAGGCACCAGAGCCAGAGTCGGACAGGCCCACTGCCAAATCAGAGTTCGAGATTTTTCATGCCTTGCGACCTCCCAGCTCCGATGCTGTTTCGCTACCCCCAAGTGGATCCCCAAGGATGCTGGCTCTCAGGGCGGGTCCGTCACCGTTCGGGAACGTTCTCGTCAAACGGCGTACAGGAGCTGAGCCAGGCGGTTCGTTTGCTCAAGTCTACTCTGGGATTATGTCTGGACCACCCCCTTCTGTATTTCAATTCGATACGCCATCGCCCGATGACACCGTGATGGCCTCGCGAGAGGGAACCCGGCTCAATGCGTTCAAGAAAGCGTCTAGCGTGGGGGAGCTAGGAAATAACCAATACCCGGATACCCTGGAGATACTTTGCGCAAATGAATGTCTTATTTTCGATTCATATTTGCTTCCAAATCGTTGTTGAAATGAATGCTAAAGTTTTTCTGAATTGCAGCTGTTCACAAAGCCAACGGTCCACCAGGTTTGAAAAAAGTGAACCCGAATAAACAACCTCCATCGACCAAGGTAGCACCAAAGAACCCCCCGCCATCGCGCGCGCCCGCATCTACGTCAAAGAAGAAAGTTGAAATAGCTGCAAATCCGCTCGAGGTGGATATGGCTGGTCTCAATATCCAAAGGCCAGATGATGCGGAATCACAGGCCGAGGAACTTCCTCCGCCAAAGGTAACGATTGCGAGGGAACGCGTTCTCGAAGAAGCTAGAAAAGAGGCGAGTATGGGGGACGCCGAAGGACGGAAGAGGTTGAGCCTGGTAGTCATCGGTATGCACTGTTCGGCGGATATAACCGGCGGTTATGCTAAAGGCCCTTTAGGACATGTCGACGCTGGGAAATCGACATTGATGGGACGCCTGTTGTACGAATGTGGTCAAGTCGAAGAGAAGAGGCGCCGGGAACATGAACGAGCGAGCGAAAAGGCTGGAAAGGCAAGTTTCAGTTGGGCCTGGGAGCTAGATGCGAGTACCGAAGAGCGAGAGAGGTGAGCCGGGAGTCGTGCGGACATCAAACGGCAGTACTCAATCGATGACAGGGGTATTACGATGGATATAGCTCAGTCCGTTCTTCCAACCGAGCACCGAATCATCTCCATTCTGGATGCGCCCGGGCACAAGGACTTCGTACCAAATATGATATCTGGTGCTTCACAGGCTGATTGCGCCCTTCTTGTTGTTGACGCCGCTACTGGCGCATTCGAAAAAGGGTTTGAGGGGGGCGGTCAAACCCGAGAGCACATTGGCGTTGTGCGGAGTCTTGGTGTGAGAAACATTGTTGTTGCTATCAACAAGATGGATATGGTGCGTGGTTTGCCGACTGGTGGTGTGTTATTGACTCAAGCATACTATTTGTCCAGGTTGACTTCAAGAAGTTACGATTTGTCGAGATCCAAGGGGTACTGTTTCCCTACCTCATCCAGGCTGGCTTTAGTGCATCTCGAATCGCGTTTGTGCCATGCGCGGGCGTATCCGGTGTCAACTTGACCAAGATGGACAACCCAGCACTTGGATCTTGGTGGAGTGAGCCGCCACTAGTCGACTTTCTTGGTTTGTCGATCCTTCTTTTTCTGATCTCTTGACAGGACCAACGCGTGGCATGTAGATCAGCTAGAACCTCCCACACGAGAGTTTGATGCGCCTCTGCGCATTCCCCTCTCCAACGTGTTCAAGGGTGTTACTTCATCGGGTATCGGCGTTTCAGGACGAATGAGCGGAGGGGTGGTACAGGTTGGCGAAAAAGTTCGGGTGGTTCCTGGCGACGAGACTGCGGTGATTAGAAGTGAGTCTCAAATAGCTCGTATTTTGCACTACGCACTGACGAACCCTATCTCAGGCATCGAAAAGGATGACAACAATGTGCAGTGGGCTGCAGCAGGATCCAATGTGACGCTTTACCTGGTCGGCATAGACCCTATTCACCTCAAGTCAGTATCCCTTATTTACGTGACCTAGCTTATCTCTATTGACAAAGCTTTTGGCAGCATCGGATCCGTTCTGTGCTCGCCGGATAACGTAGTACCCCTCGCCTCATCCTTCACCGCCCAGATAATCGTTTTTGACGTCCAGCTCCCTATCGTTGGTGGATCATCCGTCGAGCTCTTCCACCATTCACGTGAAGTGCCCGCCACGGTCTCCAAGCTGATCGAGACAGTTGATCGCGCCACAGGTGCTGTGATCAAGCGAAATCCTCGGTAGGTCGCTGCTGCCCATCGAGTTCACAGCTCATGTGATGATTTCGCAAGTGTATTGCCGAAATCGAGTTCTGCCAAGGTGACGATTACGCTCAGAGCGTCCTCTAACGCTCGCGCTGCGTCCATCCCACTCGAGCCCTTTTCGGTCAATAAGGAGATGGGGCGGATCTTGTTGAGGCGTGGGGGAGAAACAATCGCCGCTGGTGAGCATCAACCTAAACACCTGTTGGAAGCATCCTAGTCACACGTTTATCATAGGGATTGTAACAGAGATCTATAGTTGATTGTCGCCACTCGTAAGCTTATGGTAGTGAAAACTTAGAGAAATTAATCGATCCACATTGTGAAGAAAAAAAGAAAATTTGGATTGAGGCACATCTATCTAAGGAGAGAGAAGGGAATAGGCGCATATGAGCAGCTCGGGGTAGAGTTGCAGGATAGAGTTGTAGCATGTTACACAAAGATCTTCCCCTCCAACATATCCTCATCAAGAATACAGCCAGAGTAAAAGTAACACACACAACAGCCAAATCAGACACAAACCAAACGAGTCATCAAGGAAAATTCGGAAAGAAAAAAGAAAAAGAAAAAGTGTCCTTCGCGTGATCTCTCAAGGCGAGCTGCTTTCCCTGTGGCCAATGAATACACTCTTGAGCTTGCCAAATAGCGACTGACGCTTCTTCCTCTCCGCGCTGGTTGGCGTTGTGGGTGTTGATTCGCTTTCAGATGGGAAGCGGGCCTTGCCAGCGGGAGTGACGGGCTCGCTCTTGCCATTCTCAGGCTCGAGCGAAGTGTCAATCTTGGTCGTGACTTTTGTCCCTTCGGTCGGAGCAGTCTCAGTCGTGCTAGTAGCAGCATCCGCGGCAGTTGCATCAGTAGCAGCAGCTGTCGCGGCGGCGGTCGTGTCTACAGTAGCAGCCTCTGGCGCGGGGGTCTCGACCTTGGCAACCTCTGGAGTCTCGACCTTCTCAGAAACGGGGTCAACAATTACGATATCTGCCTCAGGTTCGCCATCGGGATAGGGGTGAGATGGCTCTAGAGGAGCAGTCGTGGCCGGAATTTCCTTTGCAGCGGCTATCGGGTAAAAATTGTCAGTAACCGATGATCCCCAACGTAAAGAGGCTGGAGCCCCAGAGTGGTGAAGGGCTTACTTTCAGCAACTGCGGGGATAGGCTCCGCGACAGGGGTAGTAGCAGCGGCGGCAGGCTCCTTGGTGGCAGATTCCTCGACGGGAATCTGCTAAATACGTCAGAATCAATCGGACCCTGATGAAAGAAGGCATACACGTACTTTGTCAGCATTAACAGGATCAACACCAGTGATCGTGTGAATCGCTGCTCCAATGCCAGAGAGGGCGTATCCCAGCGAAGAGTCGGTGCCTTCCTTTGCAGCGATGGTATCGACGGCTGCCTTGGCCCCGTCGGTCGCGGCGAGCTCTTCAACCTTTGCTTGGACGGTCTGGACCGGGGCACTCGTGGCGATCGCTTCGACGTGCGGGGCAATGGTAGCTTGGGCAGATTCGACATGAGGCGCGATAGCGGCCTGTGCAGCTTCGACGTGGGGAGTGATAGCAGCCTGGGCAGCCTCGACGTGGGGGGCCGCCGCATCCTTGGCGGCGTCGACGTGAGGCTGAGCTGCCTCCACACCACTGGTCACCCCAGCAGAAATGGCGGGGATAGCATCAGCAGTAGCAGATTGAATTGAAGTGGTGACGTCTGCGTGGGCGTCGTTGATTGCAGGAATAGCGGTCGTCTTTGCGTACTCCACATGGGGCGCAGCTGCCTCTTGGAGGTTGGCCGAAGCGATCTGGGCTTGTTCCACAGCGGGTGCGGTTGTTTCCTCGGACTTTTCGACGCAGGGGCCACGACTTCCTGGACTTTTTCGACGACTGGTGCAATGACTTCCTGGGCCTGGGTGATAACGGGGGCGGCAGCCTCCTCTGCCTTGGCAACGGCCGGAACGGCAGCCTCGGGGAGAACAGCGGCAGCAGCGGCAACTGCAGGAGTGGCGGTTGGCTGCTCAGTCGGCTCGGTGGGTTCGTCAGCCACCGAATCAGTGGCTGGAACCTGGTCAGTTGGGGGCAGAGGCGAGGGCGCCACAACTTCGGTGTGGCTGCAACCGGGGTGTCTGCGGCGGACGCAGCAGTGGTTGTCTCCGGGACCGAGGCAGGACCTGGGGCGGCGGCGGCCACTAGCGTCTCGGGCTCGGGAGCGGGCGCAGGCTTGGGTGGCACAACATAGAGGTTGTTATCATTGGACCCATCGAGCGTGACGGGCTGCTCCTTGCAGGCTTGCCAGGTGCCGTCGACGACGTACTTGTAGTGCACCTCGGAGCCCCAGGGGAGGTCGACTGGTGCGCATTCGAGATAAGAAAATTGTGATTTACGTGGCGAAAAAGACTCACCAGTGCCGGTAAAACCAGTGTCGGTCTTGGTGAGCGGGACAGACTTGGACCACTGCGGGAGAGGCCGTCAGCAAGATGCCTCTGGTGGCGAGCGGGGCGCGCGTTGCGTGAGCTCACGTTATCAAAGGACCCAGTTAGGATGACTTCTTCGGCGTCAGTGGAGGGCCTATGCACGCATAGTGAGCGGTGTGAAAACGAGCATACAGACGACGCATACCATGTGAACGTCGCGGTGTGGTATTCGGCCATGTCGTGGTAGTCGGTGTCGGAGACGGAGGGGTTCGTGAGGGGGTCGTGAGAAGAGGGAGGACAGACGCTGCTGGGGTTAATGAAGGTCTGAACGACGATCAGGTCAAGAATGAGGTCGACGAAGAGCACAAACAAAAATAGGCCATAACACACCGATAATCAGGTCACGTGCATGATATCATCCTGTGTCTCTCCATCCCTGCCCCAATGCTCGCTGGTCTCCGCACCGCACGCGTAAGCTAAGTTTCTCGCGTCCAGACCATGTATTGACAATTGCCAGCTGAATGCGCGACCTCGCCTCCCCCCGAGCCGCGGTTTTGCGCGGCTCACACTCGTCGGCCATCTGGGGGCTGATCCTGAAATACGAACGACGAAAACTGATCGCGAGTACATGTCGTAAGTGCGCCTCGCCTCAAAAGCCGGCTGCCCTAACCCGGAACACAGATACATTGTAGCGACTAAGGGAAGACCATCCGCACCCTCCCCAGACGGCAGTATGTGATGTCTCTGCCTCCCCCGGACTGTCCTAGATTCTTGAATTAGCGCGTCAAGCACCCGCGACAACATGGCACAGGGTCTATGCGTTCAGTCCGAGCCAGGCGGAATATCTCCAAAAGCTCACAAAAGGGCAAGGCGTGATCGTGATACAATTTGCATTCAATCTGACGTTTGACGCCCCCAGATCCCTCGTTTACGTCGAGGCCGAGTACGAGCTGCGAGAGCCTGAGAGAGACGCGCCTTCGGACTCTCCCCAAGCGCAGCGGCAGGTTTTCCTACGCCAAGGTACGTGTTTTTTCGGTGACGTGCTCCCAACTCTCACCTGCTGGGTTGCTAGAAAAAATTATGCTCCTCAAGCGAGCGGAGCGAGGTGAAGATCAAGATTAGAAAATTAGCCCTTTATTTTGTTTCAATCTTGATTCCTTGGGCCTTCGTCGTATAGAATGCAATCGAACTTGTGTGTATTCGCAACCACCACTCAGATATGACCTGTCTTGCAATTTGCTGCAAACCGCCACAAACCAGTGGCTATGCCAGTGGTGACGAAGCGCCCTCGATCTAGCCACCTCTGCTTGTGTCCGGACGAACATCAGGGCAGACGCCGCGCCATCGTTGCTTGACGCCGAGGACGACCAAGGCAGTGCCGCACACGGTTGCGTAGCTGCGACCACCAGCCGCCCATAAATTCCAGGGTGTTCGACTCGGCCCGACGATATCTCACCAGGCGTTCTATCATGCACTATCGCCTCCACGTTACCGCCGGGCCGAACTTAGACCCATCAACTCACAGCGTCGTGTTGGTTAATGATGAAGATCATCCGTCGGAAGTGCGGTCTCCTCACTTTCGGGGTCGAATCACAGTTCGCATCAAGGACTTTCCCGGGAGTGCCAGCCAGCCGCCAAGCTCATCGCGCTATTTCGAAAATAAAACTGCAACATTTAGCATCCAATGCCAGGGTGCGCCTTTCATGACTTTGATAGCCAGATGCGCATCTCACTCAGTTCGGAACGCAGGCCAGTACGGGGATCATTTGCGACCCACGGACTTAACTGCCGACGACCTGTTGTTTGGGATTGTCCTTCGCGAGTAGGTATCGTCCATGTCATTCATTTAAAGTTCGTCTAGCTGAACCTAACTTTCCCTTCTCCACTGTGGCGACCGGCTCGACCCATTCAGACCACTCAGCGATACTCCGCCTCTCGGACTGACACTCATCGAGCGTACCATGCGCTTCTTCTGGCCAATCATGGAGTGCAACCTCCGGGACTCGAGTCCTTGGATCCTATCTCCCGCATTCGCCACCATGAGTCGCATCCGCATAGATCGAGCAGTCGAGCGGTCTTTTGATGAATGCTCCCGCCAACGCGAAGATCACGGCGCGGTCCTTTATCCATGGCCTGGAATCATCCCCGATGCGGAGAGTGAAAACGCAATCGCTGTACGCGGTGCCTCACGGATCTCGCCTCCACCCACTCGACCCCGCGCCTTGTCCGGTTCTGGACGTCATGACCTTCTAAACCCGCAGCAACCATCCATCGTTTCCCGCCTCTCACTCTCTCCGCGCTCTCGCGCGCTGGACATTATTGCAAACGACCCGAAATCTCGCAAGAAGTACTTTTCGTCTACCCCGGCACGAAAACATACGCGTATAGATCCTTCAGATACTATCACTGCCAGCTTTCATAATTCGTTTATCGATTTTCGGAATCTATCGCTATCTATTCGGGGCTTTCCGTTTCGCATTGAATTGGGCAAATACATGGTCGACCGTCCCACGCAGTACGTCTGTCGGGATCGAGAGGGGAAAATATTTTGGGCTGTGGTGTTCACTATCTTGAGAGACGAGTAGAGGACTTGAGCATTTTCGTTTAGAGGGAGCAGACGTTTTCCTGGTGTTATCTTTATCGCTATCTGTATATATTTCATTTGTAATGGCCTTGATGCCCGCTGATGTGGCGCTAATCAAGTGTCAATCAGCCTTCACAGTCACGTGATTGAATAGACGCCATTCACGGTAGAAGAGTCAGGAGATTGGATATAACACACGAATATCAGCATTCTTTAAGATTTATTTATTCCATTTCATTGAAAATTTGGTAGAGGCCCAATAAAGCGGGGCGAGCCATGCTGTTTGGTATCCCTCAGTGTCTTGCGGGAGAATCGACAATACTTCTCTACAACACAGAATCATTCTTTAGAATTTTTTAAAGGGATTAAACCCGCGGGGGAGTACTTTTTGTTAAATCAATAGCATTTCAGCTCCTTTTGTCTTTTGTAATGACGTGATGGGTCTCACATTGACTTTGACTCGAGCTGCCGGCAAAGGTTGGTGCCATGGTCTCGATCGAGTCTAGTCTTTACAATGGTTTCCGTGACCCCCGCACGCGCTGGCGGAGTTGGGTTACCCGCTGTGACATGGGCAAATAGGGTGCGCCTCGGGATTTTCCTGTCGATCATAGACTTCTCAACCAATCGGAAATAATTTTGGATACATGAGCGTTATGGATGGCTCTACTTAATGCCGCCTAATCATATTCTATGCCATATTCAGCCGGCCAGAAAATCATTTCTCACCCGGGAGCAAACTCACTCTCATTCATTGACCAAATTAGCCACTTTCTCATTTCGACTCGATCGGTTGGGTTCAAACGGCCCCTAATTCCGGGGTGCCGAGGATATGGGGGGCTCTGGGATATTCTCCTTTGGACCTTGGGGATTTATTCTTGGGCCTCTGAAGTGTCCGGGGATAGATCGTGCTCTCTTCCCATTCACCCACAGGTCCCTCTTAAGGCGTATCAAAGACCTTGCTCCTTGTGTTGTCCAAGTATTCGGTCTCTTGGAGCTCGTTTGCTGCACTCTCAACGCAGCTGCTTCGCTGCGTAGAGTTTAGAGACGCCGCCCCCTTGTCCCCCCCCTTCGCATCCCTCCTCGCATTCCTATCAATGGGTAGACACCTGGCCCACGTCGTACGTATCTATTGGTCTTTTCCTTGGGCCTCTCGCTCACCAGCTCCGACTAGGTTACCAAAGAGGTTTCTAACCCAGAGCATTCTCTCGCCCTGGCAGGCCAGTCTCGGGCCACCAAGCACCACTGTCCATTCTGTACGCTTAGCTGGACCAAGCTGGGTGACTATAATCGCCACCTCGCTACCCACAATGGCGCCAAGTAAGCGTCTTTTCGTTTTGGTGGTGCGCCACGTTCAGTCGCTGATGCGCATCTAGGCCGTACGCTTGCAAGCACAAGGGATGCAAAAAATCATTTTCTCAAAAGACGGCACTCATTACGCATTGCAATACCCAGTGAGCCACCCTTTGCTCGTTATTTTCTCAGAGTGCTCAAACCCCATCTTTATAATTAGCACGGGGGCCCGTCCCCATCGGTGTCGTCATCCCGGATGCACCTCCGCATTCGGTGATCCATCGTCTCGGACTCGCCACGAAAAGGAAACGCACAACCCTGCCAACGGATACAAGTGTCGCAAGTGCGGTAATGTGTAAGTGTATCCTTCTGCTGTGCGCCTCTTGTGACGTTCATTTGGCCACTAGTGCCAAGCGCCGTGAACAGTTTCGTCGTCATTACAAGGAGTGTTTCAAAAAGGATCCCACTGAAGGCCAGTTTGCGGACGCAAAGGACCACTGTGCCAAATCGTATGCTGAGCGGCTCGTCAAGGAAGAGGTAATGGAGGAAGCTCTCGCTCCACCCCCTAAGCGTAAGCGCCGTGGTGCCATCGTCACTCTCTCCGCCCCTGAGGAAGAAGACGAGGACGAAGACGACATGGCCGAGCGTCAGACTCTCCCCAAATACGAGCCATCGTACACGGGTGACTATTCGAGTGAGTCCACGGTCACGTCTAGCCCCAATTTTTATCGTGCGAGCGAAGAGCCGATGGTGGACCCACGTTTGGAGACGTCTTCGAGCCTGCATACACGCCGACCCCCGCTTCCAAGTACTACACTCAGCCTCCTCCTCAGTATACTGCTCACTACTCGAGCTCTCCTGGACACCCTTTCAACTTGCCACGCGTAAATTCACCCGGGTACGACATGCATACTATGGATGAGCAATGATTGGAAGCCTGTATGAGCGTAGTCGCCTGCCTACAAACGAGTCGACTTTTTCTGCGCTTCAATCGCCTCCTGGACACATGGAAAGCTATTCAGTCTCGACTCTGCACCTCTCGAGCTCCGGTGGTAACCCCAGTCCTCATCTTACGGTATCGACGCCACCTCTCCTGATGCCCGTGGCGACTCGTCACGCTGTCATGTTCAATCACTTGCATGATTCGCCCCCACTCAAGTACCTTCAAGATCAGTATGGTGATATTAGTCCGGTTGATCGCATCCCTCGCGGGGGTTTCAATGGGGGGCATCCGCAGGTGCAGAGCCGTCTGCATCTGCATCAACATCGCCATCAACCCTATGCTCGTGATCACCGTGGTGGACCAAGCGCGAGCGATCACTTTGACGTGTACACGACCTGTCCTGGCTTGCGATGATGGACAGCTCTTACGGGGGGCATGCGAGTGACCTGGACTCGGACCCGATGCCCCCGCTCTCGCTCGCTGGCACTCGGATGATCAAGCCGATGATGGAGTCGTATGACAGCACCGTTCCATTTTAAAATTATTGTTTTCAGCTATTCGATTAACGTTTAAGCCTTGCGACTTGTGTCACTTGTACTAGCATTGCAGCCTCTGGACTTTGGACTGGATCACCCATTTGTATTAGCGTTTCGTGTGTCGGTTTGTGCCTGAGGTAGTGTCCTGATTTCGAATGCGACCGCATTGAATGAACGATTAGCGTTGTTATCCCTGTGCGAGTGTCGACTAGTGTTGGGCAGCCTATGAGCAATCACAGCGTGTCGAACCACGGTGGTGGTAGATCAAACGCGCCTTGCACGCGTTGGCCACATGGACGCGTTTGAGGTCGGTGAGACGCATGAGGTGTCTCATCCGAGGGGCCGTGTGTGCGTGTGGGTGTGTGCGCGCATTGCGCTGTGGGTGTATGCATCTGGCGCGCAAAGTGGATCCAGGTTGTGGTCGCTGCTGTGCCAAAACGGTCGCTAATTGGGGTCCTCGCACGTGATTCGCGAGGATCTCCACACGGTGGCTTTGGCCTCGAGGTCGGGCTCGAGTGTTCGATTGGCGTCCATGGGCGTTCGACCGTCTCGACGAGAGCCCAGCTGAATCCAAGGAATTAGCCCAATCTCGCGCATGAGCCTATTTCCGACTCGCTGCACGCCATGTCCAGATCCAGTAGCTCGAGGCCCCATCGGCGGCCGCATTCCAGCCGACGCTGTCTCCGACGTCTGCGCTGCTTGCTGGGCCGCCCATGCCGCCTTTGCACATCGGGGCACCAGATCCCCGCTTGCCCGCTCTCACGCCCACCCAGCGCCAATTCTGGCTAGCGACGGATCGACCTCTGCCCCCTCCGTTTCTGCGGCCGCTCGCTGCATGCTTCTTCTTCTTCTGGCAAGAGTGTCGGCCTAGCCCGCGACGGCGCCCGGGTGAGTCTTGCCTGCCGCACACACCCACCCACGCCCGCCCCGTGCTCTGAATTTCCCCACCGATTTCGGGCGGGTTTCTGCTGGTTTCGCGCGTGCGGCCTCGTGCGCGATGCAGGGCCCCGGTGGTTTCCAGCAGCCGCACGCACGACGTTCCCCAGACGCCTGGAGGCAGCACAGACGGGGGGGCGAGGTGCCCTGGATGTCTCGGCACGTGGTGGGTTCGTGGGGGAGGACCCCGCGAGCGCTTCCGGAAACGGCGGGCGATCAGGATCGCGGTGGGCCCGAACGGTGCGGCTCGGGCGGTGGGCGGTGTGGATGGTGTCGGCTGTGTGGGAGCGCAGCGTCGAGCCCACCGCGTGCGACCCTGTGCCCCCCCAGGGGAAGTGCGAAGCTCCGGAGGCCCCGGCACGAGGCGGTGTGCTGGGGCGGCGAGTCGGTTAGAATTGCCCAAAAAAACACGTCGCGCGCAACTGTGGATCGCAACTTCTACATGTGGTTTCGTCGCACTCTCCACTCGTATTTGCGCCGCTCGGCTGTGTCCCTAGACCTGTTACACCACCATTGTTACTCACCCACTTTTCAATTTCCCGTCTCGGCTCCTGTTTGCCTTTTTGGGCGTATCTCTTGCTCCCGCTGGTCGAACATCGCCCGTTCCGGCATCCGCTCTATAGCCGTTTCGGAGACTCTCTACCACCGATGCACTCCATGGGCGGCCATCATCCTATCCTCCGAAGCCCCTGTTCCGCCTGATATATGTTTGAGGGCTGTTACTGTGTGAGTGCGTTTGCTTTTGCACGTTTCCCCCTCCCCTGCCCGCTCCCCTTCGCTCGCTTATAGAGTCCGCTGCGCTCGTTCTCCAGCCGCCCGCCATCATGTTCTTTTCCGCGCTCCCCACGCTCCTCCACTGCGTCTGGCTGCGCGACTCTTTAGGCTTCGGTCTCCCAGACAAGCATCCGGACTACTACCACCCAGACATAGACGGCCACCACTCTCCGCTCCACCACCCGGACCCCGACGATGGGTTGATGGACGAGCCGGTCAGCACAATCAACTCAAAACAGGACAACATATACCAGGCGTGGCTCGCCTCGCGGCAGGTTGGCCAAGGACAGACGCTCGTACCTGGCCAACAGCGTCGGCTCACCCCGACCAACATCCTGGTCGCCCTGCGCATCCTGTCTGTGTGCGTCATCGACTTGCTCGAGCTCCTCTGGGGTGTCCACCCCATGCGCACGGTCGCTCTCATCCTCCACAATCTCGTGCGGGGCATCCTCCCCGCCGTGCGACTTCATTCGCAGGCTGGGATCATCGATGCAGTAGGTTTGCAAACGCCGAGCGAAGATTTCCTGTGACTAAGAATCCCCCGACAGGTCCAAACAACCATTATGAGTGGTGACATCGCGCTAGCCAAGATTGGCAGATCGTTGCTAGTCGAAATTCTTCGCATGCTCGCCGAATCGCTCTTTGACTCCATCACGTAGGCCTAAATCTATTCAGATCACACGCATACTCACCCCCCCCCCTCCCCCCGCAGCACCCATAACGAGACCTTGGTCCAACAGAGCGTCAGATATCGTGTCGAATACCTCCAGATCCAGCTCAGGCTCAAGTTGGACATACCCACCCTGGCGGATCCAGATGTGAATGCGCTGTTGCAAGAATCTGACATGTTTGTGCGATCCTTTTCGGGAGCGGGTGGCTTTGGATTGCTTTCGCCTTTTGATCTCATTCGCACGGTTTCAACTATTTCCGAACTCGCTACTCAACTTTACCTTGTCTGGTCTATGTCAGCCGGCTTCCGTGACACTTCGCATATTCTTATGCTTGCATTTGCATTTTTACCTACCTTTTTCTCGTGGGCTGGCTCTCGAGTCTCTCAACTTTTATCTTGCCCTTGGCCAGAATACGGCCAAGGGCCTGAAGGCGCTGAACACTCGGAACGACATGAGCGTATGCGCAACTTGGCTTATGATCATTTCCACAAGCCGGAGATTCTCTTGTTCGGACTAGGCGATTGGATTTTGGACAACTGGGCCGCTGCTCGCAGATCTGTCCTGGGGCTGTCCGGCTCCCAAGAGTCAACAACCGCTAGTACTTTTCGAGAGATGGCCCGTTCGAGCTCGTCCGAACTATTTGGTATGCTCCAGCACGTACGTGACAGTTTAGTCTTAAATTAAAGAGCACGGCTTATCGGATTGCATGTTTCAGATCCCAATTGCACTTCAAGTCGGCAAGTCTTCTCTGGGGACAATTACCATGTATCGATCGGCAGTCCAACAACTCGCCTTCACGTTCTCATCGCTTGCGACTACCTTTTCAATGGCCTTCCAGGCGGTATTCTTGATGGCTGCCTTCCACGCTTCGCTCAATCTTAAGCCCGCGCTCGAGCCCGCGTCGGAGATTAAGGCCGAGTATGAGCAAAACCCCGAGGGTGGGATGGCTTTACAGCTCAAGTACGCAATTTTTACCCGATTCATCCTAGCCGATTTTTTTACGTTTATTTTTTTCAACCCCGCAGGAATGTAACCTTCACTTACCCTGGCCAATCGGAACCAACATTGAGGTGCATAAACTTGGATGTCCGAGCGGGCGAGACACTTGCCATCGTTGGGATCAATGGTGCCGGTACGTCCAAATATCCGGTCCAATTTCCACGTGAAACAGCGCTAATTTATTGCATCGCCTGACAGGCAAAACGACTCTCATGCACGTCCTGCTCCGCCTGTTTGACTTTACCTCGGGAGAGTTTCTCGTCAACGGAGTGGATGTGCGCCGCTACTCACCGGTCGACCTACATCGCCGCACCACCGCGCTTTTTCAGTCATTTTCCAGATTTGGAAATGCCACTATTCGCGAAAACATTGGCACTGGCGACATATCACACATTTCCTCCGACGAAGCCATTGGGGGAGCTTTGGCACGAGGGAGCGCAGCCAGTCTCGTCGACTCGTTACCATACGGACTCGAGACCAAGCTAGACTTTGGAGGCTTTGGCACGCCTACGCATAGAAACCGTGGCACACCTCGTGCCCGCGTTCCGGGGGGCAGCGCAGACGGATACCGGCCAGATGAACGCTTCGGGTTGAGTGGGGGAGAGGTATGCGCTGTGATCTTACACGTCTTGATGGAGATTGATTGAGTGAAATACTAGTGGCAGCGATTGGCGTTGTCGCGCGCATTCATGCGACTTGGTTCCGCAGATTTGGTTTGTCTGGATGAGCCAACTGCCTCGTTGTCCCCCGAGGCCGTCAGACAAGTGTATCGTTCGCTCTTGGGTACGGATGAAACAAGACCTCGGAAACGTACAACCATATTCATTACCCACCGATTGGAAGAGGCGCGCTTGGCCGATAGAGTACGTGTCATTACTATGCCAGCGTCCGATCGCAGCTCATGTTTAGCGTACAGATCGCCGTTTTTGAAAGGGGGACCATCACTGAGCTGGGGCGACATGAAGAACTCATGAGGCTAGGGGGCTCATATGCCGCTTTGCATCATCAATCATCATGATTCAGCCCCATTATACCACAATTCTTTTGTTCATCTCCGGCTAGATCGAACATTTAGGGGTCACCGGAATAACCTTCCTTCGAATTATGTATTTTAGTGTATCTCTACGTCTTTTCCGGTACTGTATCCTCAAAGTTTATTGTTCTCGCGTACGTTATAACTGTTGAACCGAAGAAAAATGTTCATGCACCGTCAACACGCCCTGTGTTAAAGTAGCGTCGAGAGTTAGGGGTTCCGCGTCTGGTCCGGCTGGCAAAGAGATGACTTCGTTGGGTGAGCCGAACGACCCGAGAAGTATGCTCGCATCTCGAACCGCCAGTACCACAGACGGAACTTGGTGCTATAGTGATGAATCGGTGGTAAGTTGCTATTCTGATACGAACAGGCTGGAACACCTACTATGAGGCGAACATCCACTAGGATACCAAGAAGGTTGTTTTCCTTTGCGAAATCCACTGCGCCGCTGATGCTACCTTGACGCAAATCACCAACTGCTGTTTCAATACTTGCCTCTGCGTCGTGGCTTTCGCGAGGCACTATCCCACAGTAGCTCGAAAAGAACACCGGGTCTACAGGAAAAAGAAAGCAACGTGTTAACGATCCGGCCCGAGTAGGGAGGTCTCGGACTTTACCCCCAAACACTCACAATTCGGTTGCTTCCAGTTCAACGCGGTACATATGGATGGGGAGAACGATGTTAAAACTAATTTCCGCTTTGACAGGGGCGAATCTTCGTGCTGGCTGGGATATATAGATGCATACACCGTACGCAGCACCGAGTCGACTACGCTGTTCAGATTCTGACCATCGCTCTGGCTCAGTCTTGGTGTCCAAGCAAGTTCCAAACATACGCCTAGTGCCAGAGGAAGAGTCTGATTCGTAGGTATGGTCACCTCCGATAGCAGATGAGCTGACCAGACTTACTTGGAGCACATACTCTAGCGAATGGAAGCCGCTTGAAATATTTGCTTGCCATTCGGACGCCGCTGAAAAAGATTGCCCCTTCATTGCGTCCTGACCTAGGCGTCTGAATTGTTCGTAGGTTACCGCTCCCACATGAAGGTCGAAGCCGCTGACAGGCAGGAACCGTCGGGCGTAGACGACAGGCACCATATCCCTCGTGACTTGTATGACAAGATGTACAAACTCCCCCGTTAATGAGGATGTCATCATTGTACTTCCGCCGACCGACGACCCCACAACGTTTAGTGCTGGCGAGGCATGTACGGAACCCGGACCGCTCAAGCGAGAGGGGTGCTGCCTCGCTAGAGGCGCAATATTGGCATTGAGGGGCACCGTGGACGACTTCCAGTACGTTTGGAATTTGGCTCCCAAATCAAAGCCTGTGCTCCTGAAAGGTGTGATAATACACACGTCAAATGCCACCTAGCCAGGGCGTGAGCTGAGAAACTTATAATCATGCAGTATCTGAGTTACCTTGCCTATGAGATGCAATCTATGGTCCAGGATTGGTAAAATAATTTTGCCTGTGCCCTGCAATTCACTAAACGAATGTGATAATGCGACGGCACGACCGATGGCCTTGGACCCAAATGAGGGATAGACTGAGAACTCCAGCGTAAGGTTATCGAGCTCCTGGACTTGGAATGAAAACATTTCCTGATCGTCCGAAAGAGGAAGCACAACATTGAATGAAGGGTCCGTAATCGAGAAATTGGATGTAGCCACAAGCTTTAGGGATGGATTTGACTGAGGAAGAGCCTTGCTCGATATGCCCTGCAATCGAGAAATCAATTGAACCCCAGCCACGGGATGAAGAACCTTGTTGTCGCGCGATGACCATGGGCAGCCGAGCGCAATTTGTACGAGATGATTTTGATCGAGATAGTTGTGGCCATAAACTCTGAAAGGCATGATGGGTGGGGGCAGGGAAAGTGTCGGAATTGGCTCAGCATCCAAGTCGAAATCAAGGGGCGCATCAAGGTCTGATGCGGGAGATATTGAGACTGTTGTCTTGGTTGCAGGGGGCCTGGAATGCGGGGACCTGACTGCCTGTGAAAGGGCTTGTACGCAATCCATGTGCCCGTACCATGCTGCATAATGAACGGGCTGTCTCCCCACGTCGTCAGTTGAAATCGGGTTATGTCCAGCCTCCAACAATAATCGAAGGCATTCAGTATTCCCATATCTCGCCGCGTGGAAGAGCGGAGTCCATTCATTGTATTTGTCGGGAATATCTTGGGGGGCGCCAGAAAGAAGCAAAGCACAAATATCGGTGTGGCCCTCGCGCGCCGCAAGATGAAGCGGAAGCTCGCCGTTCGAGTTAGGTTGGCTTATGGCACCATGAGCAAGCAGAAGAAGTGCAATATCCTTATGACCGTGCTGGCAAGCTAAGGAAAGAGGAGCAAGATCTTGTCCAGCTTGAGCAGACATTGGGTTGACGTGTCCGTCAACCAAAAGCGCGCGGCAACACTCGAGATGACCATTGACCGTTGCATGAACGAGTGGTGAGAAAATATCCATATCTAGTGCATCCGAAGGCGCTTTAGCATCAAGCAGAACATGGCAGACGTCCGAGTGTCCCTTCATCGCAGCATAATGCAAGGCGCTCCGCGCATACACATCGAGTCGGGCAGGGGAAACGCCTCTACTAAGCGACAATTGAACGAGCCATAGCTGACCAGATATTGACGCCTCATGAAGGAACGTTCGTCCGCTGATATCGTCAATGGCTTCGATGTCAAACGCAGGAGAGGCGACGATCACATCAGCTACACTCCGAGGCGCCTCGATTGCGGCTTTCCAAAGGATTCGGATGATATGGGTCCGGTCTGATGGGGTGGCCGCTTCATGAGTGAGAGAAAGCAGCTGTTGTATATGTGATTCGCTGACTCCAACGGTATTTATCGCTTTGAAAAGGTTTCCTTCAAGATCAACGGTTGCGCTACTCTGAACAGCTCGACTAAGAGCAAGATGCTGGGTCAGAGTAATGTTGCCGGAGCCTACACTCGCTTGAGCAGGAGTATCATCCCCAGGAGCGTTGGTTAGATCTAACAAACAAGCTGCGACAGTGTCTGAGAGCTCCGCAATAAGCTATAATACTATGTTATATCAAAGTGCCACGAGTCATGGAAGTCAAGCATACCTCTCGATTAAAGACTGGCTGCGCTTCGACTTGTCGTGCTAGATAAAGCTCTTTTGTTCGGGATTTTGAGCGCTTGTCCCACTTCTTCAAGATTTTGCGGAAACCGGTAGCGTTCAGCTCGATGAAACTCTGTGTGTTGTGTAGCCATCGGTATAGTGCAAACGACCACCAACCAAACCTACCTGGAGCTTTGCGAGATCGCGCTCAAGCAGCCTAAACCCCTCATCCACCGTCCTCCATTCGATGCCGCTTGCCCCACGTACATCGCTAATTCCTGAGCGTTGGGCCGCAGCTTTCCGCTTAGAGAGCAGGGTCGCCAGTCGAAGTTTCAAATCTGCCTCTTTGAGTAGGTAGAACGAATTGATCTATGCCAATGGGTGATCGTGCCGTAAGTGACGGGTAAAAGTAAAAGAGTCTATTGCGATCACCTTTTCGAGTTCCCGCTCGAGTTTAAAGAAAAAGGCAGCTTTGTGGGCGTGAAATTCGCTTCCAGCGCCAGGAGGGTCATGGTCTTGACCGGGGAATAGCGCGAGGTTATCTACCGAGAATTCGCTTTGTATTGCAACCGTCGGATCGACGACGGGAGTGGATATAGACACATCTACTGGTGGGTCGGGACGTGTGAGACTAAATAGGTCGTTTGGGCGAATGGCGGCGGGTGCTTGTGAAGCAGCCAGGGAGGAAATAATTTTCTTTAAGGATTTGTAGTCGAGGTAATACGGTCCCCACCCTGGGATCTGCTGACTCTGGATCTGCTTTCCAAACTGGACCATAAGGGGTATGCGTTAGTCAAGAATTTGGTGTGTCTAGATTAGGGCCTGTGTACTATACCTTCATTGTCGTTTAGGTCTTATAGACCGGTGGCATTAAGGTACGGCACGAGTTCGCTTGCGGGCCTCCTTGGTGTGGGAGGGGTTGACGTCGTTGGCCGGTACTGTCGAGCACGCGGGACGCGAAATGCAAGGGCGAATAGGAGCTGGAAGCGCGTGGAGTGAAAGACAAGGCCAAACATTCGCCCGCACGTTCGTTTTGGCCAAACGTGATTCGCCCCCGCTCATCACACTTAAAGCTTAGAGAACGGGATGTGCGCCCGGAAGGTCAACACAAAAAGGCAAAGTTGGCTCTGATCGCGGGAACAATTGTTCATATCGGCACATTAAATCACATCAAAATCTTTCGAAGTTGCCAGATGCGCGCCGGCAACAGCGTCACCGGACACCTTCCGTGCTCCTCTACGTAATTGTAAACACAACGATAGCAGAAAGCGTAGCCAGTCGGGAGTGCGGTCGCATTGTGCAATGGCCCACGACAGAGCGGGCAGCTGCCGTAAGGCAGATCATCAAGCGCTAGCCCCCGGGGATGTGGGCTTAGCTTAGCAGGAGGTGGGATGGCGGGGCCGCCACGGGGCGCCGAGAGGGCACGTGCAGGCGAAGATGGCGAGTACCACCATTCCAAAAATTTAAGAAAGAAAATAGATATAGGCAGTAGCAACCTGAGTGAATCAAGCAGCTGCTGACGACTCCTGAACAAGAGGTGGCGGATCAAGGGTAACAGCCCTGTAGGCCGCGGGGTCTGGACTGACAGTTTGTGCGAGGCGGTCTAAGCACAAATCCACCAATTAGTGAGAGCATTCATAAACGTGCGTATGATACGCACATAGTCCGCCTGGCCAAGGCGGCGAATGTCCACGCGCATCCATGCGAGCCATGGTCGGTAAAATGGCGTTTTATCAAAAAGGTAGCCCAGGCTATGCGCTAATTGCCATAACTCTAATCCTAGGTTTGCCCATGGGTAAATCGATTTGTATCCGTTTTTGAATTTTTGCATGAGCGTATGGGGCTAGAACCGCTATTCAGTTGTACTTCCTTCGCTCATCAACTGAAGTCAAAGCTCACCTCCCTTGGCGAGGGCGTATGCTCGGTCTCGGCTTCCATGATACCAGGGTCGACCCCACCCCCTAGTTCTTCGTAATATTCATGAGCTTTTGATCTAAGGTATGGGACTCCAATCTTGAGCTGGGGTTAGGTGGGTTTGCCTCAGGGTTTGCACATACAGCACTCACCAGAAAGAATAACGACCGGTTTATGTCTTTTGACCGAAGCTTCTCATGAGGAGATATATCATCTAGCGCCGCATTCACTCGTACAGTCTCAACTGCGGGTGTCCGTCGTCTCTTCATTCCATAGAAATTCTCTGCAAAGGATGCGCCTGAAAATAGGCAATTATTTTGTCTCGATCGCACGCCGGCTGTGGGGTTGCTTACCGTGTACCTTGAGGTAGTGTCGTTCAACGATAAACATCAACAGAGCATAGCATTCTTCAAAGCGGTTTACAATCCGAATCAAGTAGCGTGGGTATTGTTGAGCAAAAACCTAGAGTGCAGTTGGCTATATGTTCAAGTGAGCTATAAGTGACTTACTGCTAGAATGTATTTCAATGCTGGTTGAAGGGTATCGCGTAGCTGTTCCTGAGCAACTAGTTCGAGGAGTGAAGGCCTACTTGGGTCAAGCCCAGTGATATCACCAAGAAACTCCATGGTGGCAGAAAGAAACTACAAGCAGCACAGAGGACAGGGGTCTGATTTCGATTGACCGGTTCTGCCGGCTACTTCAAGGGAAGATTAAATCGAAATATTGAAGATGCTAAGAGTTATTCGATAGTGTATGTTAACGCAGCTTGGATGCCGGTTGGTAACTACTCAGCAGCTGAGGTAATTGCGATGAAGATAGTGAAGAGGGAAGGTGGTCGTCTGAGCGCCTCTGCCTAAAAGCGCCAGCTGATCTAATAACCGCGCTTAATCCCGAAGCTCAACTGAACGTCGATTACCTCGGGAAGGTTGCTGCTCGCAATCACTATTGCGTGACTGAGGAACGCACCTTTGTACGTGAATGATGGCAACCTACCCAGTTTGAACGATAACCTACCTATAATTATCTCTGTCTTAGTTTCAAGTTGACATGGCCCACGACGATGTGGTGGCAAAAGTTGCAGGTTGTGCAAAGGAATGGCAAACGGGCGGGAAGGAAACATGGTGTGTAATATTTAATATCTCAACTGCCAAGCTGAAGTTCGTATGTAGCCTTCAACTCCTGCAGCCTCACTTGACGGATATCCTATCAAATAAGGAGTCTACCCATGTGTTGAGCGCCGCGTTTTTCACGCTCATCTCAGCCGTTGTGGTCAGCCATGTGCGACGAGTCGACGCAAATGCTGTCAACCAGCCGTTGCTCGCCAAGTTTGCACAAGAGCTCATCCAAACTATTCCTTCCACTTCGAGTTTACCCAATGGCCACCCACCCTCGGACTTGACACGGTCGCCTCAGGCCCAAAGGTTTTCTGAATTGCTTATCGACATAATATGGTCGATCGATTCGGAGCTGGAAGAGGTTTCTGTCGAGGAGTCGCGTGTTCCTACAGCGGAGGATTCGTCTCAGCTGAAATTACAACAGCGTGCAACCCAAACCAAGGAACGACGGATGGGCGACCGAGAGCGACTGGTGCATTTGATTCGTGAACTAATGGTAAGTGCAAGTTGCATTTCTTGGATCCATGCATTGACCGGAAGTAGTCGAACGGTACTCTCGACCTCGACCAATGCCGAGAACGCTTTGATACAGTTCTGGTGACCGCAATCAACGGTCTTTTTAGACAAATTATGCAAGTGCGGCAACGCGAAACGAGGCTTCGAACTGCAACTTTGTACGCCACGCCTCAATTCAACGACGTTATACGATTCGCTTACTTTTACTCCCTTCTCGACCTGCGGCGAGTTCAGCTACAAGCAAACGCGGTATAATTTGCTTCGTGAACAATCCGAGGGTTATTCCAAGCTCGTTACCGAGCTATACCAGTCTGTGGGCCCCCCTCATGACCCTGCTACCGGACGGCCTGTAGAATCGCATGCTCGAATAGTGCAGCGAGCGCGAGAGACCTGGGCAAGGATGGTTGCACTTTTCGGAGTTTTTGATCTTGACCCGAACCGAGCTGTGGACATATTCTTGGACTGTTTCGAGACACACCTCTCCTCACACTGGGCTTTCTTCCTCGAGCTCCTGCGTTGCTCTCCTTGGAGCTACGCAAAGCCTCACACCGCCAACGAGCGACGGGGAACACCGGAGGAACTAGCAATGGAGCTAGACGCAGACCCCCACTGGGAGGGTCTCAGCCTGGATGAGGTATTATTAAAGGCAGAGGGGCGACCTCCCCAGACCGCCGAGGCATCCTCGACACCGCAGGGTAGTCAGTGTGGCCAGATACTCGGTTTCAAGTTTGCATATTATCAGGTATAGTTGGATTGGTTCATAGTAGGATTCCCTTTAATCACCCACGTTCAGTCTGAGGAAGTGCTAGAGAATCCACCTTCGAGATTATACATGCTTGCTGCTCTCTTGTTAAGGGAGGGGTTCATTAAAATCGACGACTTGTATCCTCACGTGAGTACGTTTGCACACGGTTACACATGTACTCATTTACCTGCCATTCAGCTAAGTCCCTCTGACGAGAACATGTCGGAATTCGAGGTTAAGTGGAACTCGACAAAGCCAGCTACCCTCGTACGACGCGATAATGCCCTGGCCATGGCTGCTCCCTTGCTTGACGACAGCCGAGGCTCCTATCGTCAACAAGCAACAACGTCGACACAAGCGAAAACAACCGCTGCCGAAGGAACAAAAACCAAGGAGCCCGCGAACCAAAAAGCGCAGCTGGCCTATAGTCTGTTGTGCGTCGGGGCCCTCCGGCAAGGCTTGGCGATCATCTCCAAGTTTCCTTGGTTCACCTCAGCACATCCCGATATTGCCGACGCACTACTACGACTCTTGACGTTTTCTTTCGAGCCTTTGTATACGCCTTTATCCTTGGCCAATCGCTCATCTCAGTACCTTGCTAGTAACACCACCGCTCGCGGCAAATGGTCAAACTCTAGAACTATAGTCCCAATTCCTCAAACTCATCAACTTACACTCTTTGCGCCGGTGCCGCCTCAAACCGCCAACTCAAAATTTACATTCTTCTATCCAAAATGGACCGAGTGGGTTCCTCGTTTGAAGACCCATGCTCACCTTATGGGCATTGGCGTCCCATTGCTCAAGCATGTTGGCTTACTGGTGTGTCGAGATGTTGCCATTTTGACTCGGTTGTGTCGTATTGGCAAGGCACATATAAAGGCGAATATCGATTCGGTGCGTGGTCCAGAAACTGGAGAATCTGCACTTGGCTGATATTCCTCTGTCGATAGGAGACGAATATTGTCGACCAAAGCATTTTGAAAGATTGGGTAGACATCACACGACTGTTCTTGTTACCATCTCTCTCTATGCAGCGATCAAACTCAGTGCTGGCCATCGAGATCTGGGGCTTGATGAAGCACGCCGATCCAACCATGCGTTGGGGGGTGTATGGCGAATGGCAATCAGGAAACGTATTTGCTCCTCGAATATCGCCAAATGCGAGCGACGAGTACGACCCAGATTATGAGACGCCCGAGGAAAAGGAGGAGCGAGAAGCCAGGGAGGCGCATGCCAAGACGCTCATGTCGAGGGATGCCGCAGCTCGAGATTTGTTGAAAGAACGACGAGATGAGGTCGCACGAGACACTCGGGATCTGATGCGGCGCATCACGGACAAGAACCCAACGCAGTTTGCGAGGTTATTGGCCAAACTTTCTCACTCGAATCCGACAATCACATTCCCTGCAATCATGAAGCAACTGATGGCTTACGATAATTTTGCCAAGGCGGTCGTTGGAATATCGAAATATCTGACCACCATGGAGTTTGATATCTTTACTTATTATCTGCTCGAGGCCTTCTCGGACGACGGTCGCGGCAAGGTGAAGGATGATGGAGAAAATGCCACTATATGGCTTCAAAGTAAGTTCTCAATACATTGAGCTGAATGCAGTCTGATTAATGATATACAGGCTTGGCTGCCTTCGCTGGTCAACTTTGCAGACGCCATGCTGCGCTCGACTCTGCCCACATACTAAACTATATGGCTCACCAAATTCACAACAACCAATACGACGACCTTATTATTCTACGTAATCTAATTTCGAAAATGACGAATATCGACGCATCTATGGATGTTCTTCCTGATCGCCTCTTGACGGCTCTCCGAGGCGGACCCCTTCTGCAGATTGAGATGCTCGCCCCAGAAACCCGCGGTGCGGAGGGAGTAACTGCAGTAATACAGCGCTCCACTGCCCGTCTGCTGGATGCGTTACGCCGAACAAAACTTATGGGGCCGATGATCGTATTGCTTGCTAAGCTCCGTCAGACGTCTGCCTTTGCTAGTACCGAGAGGGCTAAGCATCCGAAAATACTGGGCCTTATCCTCGACGAGGTATGTTTTTGTGGAAATCGTTGTGGGTTCGAAGTTGAATCGATTCCTTCAGTGCCAAGCCGTGCTGTTTCAATACCTCGAACTTTTATGGTCAAACACCTCCTATGAAGAGTGGGCGGCTTTGATACCCAGTTTGACGGATCTGGTCCAAAAGTATGACATTGAGTACTCAATTGCAATGCACATTTTGCGCCCGAAACTCAGGGAGGCTATCGTGGTATGTGTGCTTTGACTTGCCTATTAGATCCATTCTCAGCGCGCCCTACAGCAAGCGACAGAGAGCTCCAAATCAGAGCCGAGCGACTCCAGCAAAGCATCTGAGACAGCTGAGGCCATTGAGCGGAGGCTACGAAACGAGCTGAAGCTTCAATCGGCCAAGAAGGACCAAACTCCCCCAGCTGGGATATCCGAGTCTTCAAGTGCCGACGCGCCAGCCGAACCTACGCCCGAAATAGTTGCTACATCCCCTTGGCATCCCACTCTCGTTCCTATAATCAGGGAGGTTGCGAGCTTGTTGCCGGAAAGGGTCCTTGAAACTGTCGGGTAAGTATTTTTTGCTTAGGAATGTCGTTGTAAGCTAATGCATATCCTTAGCGCACCGTTTTTTGTCACGTTTTGGCAGCTGAGCATGTACGAGCTTCTGTACCCGATACAAGCTACTCCAGCGTGGTCTCGCGGCTGTCCAACAGAATACGAGAACCCATCCCTACGTCGTCACCCGATGCGCGGTTCTTTGAGGCTAGACGTAAACGGATGCAACAACAATGCGAATTACTTCCGCAGGAAATGAAGCGGCAGATGAGCGCAAAAGCTGCGACAGCTGCAAGGCTGCGACGTGAGAGAAATTATTGGTTCCCCGTTTGTGAGTATATCATCGTTTCTAACAAACATCATTTGGCTAATTGACTGTTTCTCAGATGCAAACCAAAATGAGGTTGCATCAAATGTTGTACAATACTGCATTCACCCACGTGCATTGCTGTCTCCCCTAGACGCGGACTTTTGTTCGCATTTTCTGAAGCTTATTACTACGATTGGAACTCCAACTGCGAACTGTCTCAAGTTCTATGATTGTGTAAGTGCGCGAATGCTCACCTGGATGACTCTGCTTAAGGAACGTCTCAGATTTTTGCGCCTCACATGTCGAGCATTATTTTCACTTGCTCAGAGCGAGAGGCGCGCAACTATGGTGAGTAATACATTCATATAAGATTGCATAGCACTAGAATGACATGGGGCTAGGTCGCTTCTTACGCGGAGTTCTCACCGATGTTGGTGTTTGGGCGAAAGAGGAAAAAACCTACAAAGGAGAGGTCGTGGACAAACTTCTCCCATCGTTCTTGAGACAATGGACTCGAACTCAGGCCATGTCGAGGGCCATCAAAACGACTGATATCTACCAACAGGATGCCATCAAACGACTGGTTTCAAAATGGTGGGAAATCAACTGCTCAGTGTACCTTGATGACTACTGACTACTCTTCAGGCATGTCAGGATGTTCAAAGTATGCTCTTGCCCTATCTATGCGAAATTAGCCTAATACTGAACACACTCTAGTGCTGCGTTGACTGCCTCGCCTCTGGAGAAGCGATGCACATTAGAAATGCTATCATTGTTTTGACAGAAGTCCTACCTGTATTTCCCATGAAGGATATGTCGCACAACTCAGGTCCGGCCATCATCAACGCAGTACGAGAACTCCTTGAGAAAGAATCACGCCCGGACCTGTTTAATATGGCCCAATCGTGAGTACGAAAGAATCATCGGAAGATTATACACTAAAGTATGGAATTAACAGCTACCACGGCCAGTTGAACAGTCGCAGATCCCAGTGGGAGGCAGAGGTACGTACGCAATGCCTTATCATACATTCTAGTCTCACTCGAACCTCCAGATTCGAGATACTACTGCAACCAGAACGCAACCCGTTGCTTCCGCGCCCAAGCACCCAGGACTTCCTCCCCCTAAGTCTGCTACGTCCGAGCCAGCTATCCCAACTCCCCTGAAGCCATCCACGGTTCCATCTCCAGCCCCAGCCCCATCGGCTTCAGTGAACAACGCTAAGAATGGAACCACGCTTGAGGCCCGCCCAGCATCACCAAGGGATGTGGAGATGGCTTCGGCGCCCTCACACCCTTCCCCAGCCACTCCTGTTGCTGCTACCACATCTGGGCCAAATGCAGATAGCATAGATACCAACTCGAAGTCTTATGTGGATAGGTACGTTTTTTGAAGGCGTTTCGTGATCTATCCACTCATCATCTCGCAGTCTACCTAAGCCCAGTGTGGTCAGGGGTAGGGTACAGAGAGACTCTGGTGGTGTTCCAACGCCTCCACTCCCAACACAAGAACAGGTTCAGCCTCCTCAATCGAATCTTCCAACGGAGCTTCGCCGTCCCACCCCTAGCGGTCCTCGACAGGAGCTTGCCAAACTGAGCAATCTAGAACAAGCCAAGTCTCAATCTACAACCGCCCAACTCTCGGCCCGTTCCTCTCGTCCGCCCACTCCGACTGGACCGCGTAAACATGGGCTTGACTCACCAAGGCCGAGCCGAGCTTCAATGCCTAGTCCGATTGAACCGAGCTCAACACCTGCTGCGCAAGAGCTGCGCAAGTTTTCTGCCGAAAAGGCCGCTGAAAGGTCCACAGCGACCGCGGCCACAGGACCCTCCGAACGTACGCCTAGCCGTGTGTCATCTGCCGACGAGCGTCGAAGTCCATCGCCACAACCCACGACGCAACGGGAGCGCTGATAGCCGCGCGAGTGAACGAACTAGGGACAAGATGCGGGAAAAAGAGCGAGAGCGTCATGACGACAGGGATCGGGAGAGAGATAGAGACAGGGATAAGGATAAGGACAGGCACCGAGGATATCGGAGCAGCAAGCGAGGTAGCGAGAGAGACCGGGAGAAGGACAAGGATCACAGGAAGCGTGGTGGAGATGGATCTCGCGCACGGGATGACGATGATGAGGGTAGCGTAAAACGGCACAAGAGCGGAAATGACGAGGTAAGTTTGTTTTACCCTATGTTGATTTAATTTGACTTTATAACGCCCCTCCAAAGAAACGAGACGACCGAGACAGGCACTATCGAGAGCGCGACAAGGAGCGCGACAAGGATAAGCATCGCCCCCGTGACAAGGAACACCGCGACCGGGGTGACCGAGACCGAGACCGAGACCGCGACCGCGACCGCGACCGAGGACGGTCTGACAAGGATCGAGAGCGCAGGGATGAGCGTGATTTGACAAAAGAAAAAGATAGGGATCGCCCAAGCGGTCGCGACCGGGAACGAGATCGCGAGCAGAAGGATCGTGACAGGGGGGACCGTGAAAAGGACCGTGAGGGAGATCGTGGGCGAACTAGCAGAAGGTCGTCACGCATAGAAGATGCCCCACCTGGCGACCAAGTGGGTTATTCGATCCCTTGACTCGATTTTTTCACTGATTGGTACCACCAGGTCCCCTCTGGCGAATTCACGTTCAATCCTCCCGAAGACACACCCACTGGTCCTAAGCGCACGCCGTCGAATTTCGCGGCCGGACTACCTCCGAAACCACAATCCAGTGAAACTCAGCGGGAACCACCACGTTCGTTCGAACCCCATGGTCGCTCATTTGACTCCGATGGCTCGCGCCAGAATTCTCTGATGGCCCGCCTCTCGCAGACCGGCGATCATCGGTCGGGCGGGCCCTCCGTCCCACAGAAAAGGGGGGCTGAAGATCCCGGGTCCCGCGGGGGCGACCGACCATCTAAACGACCGCAAACCGGATATAACTCTGGAGGACGCGGTGGTGGCAATATGTTTGGTGCTGCTATCCAAGGCATGAGGGGACAAGGAGGGAACAGACCCAACAGAGAATAGCCCATGTTTTTTTTATTTTAATTGCACTCTTGCCTGTACGTTCTGGCAGATCCTGTCGCTTGCCAAAAGATCACTCTCAATCTAACCTCACCAATGAGAATGATGCTATAATTAACCAGAAATGTGCGACGTTCAGGGTCTAGGCTCTGGCCATAAGGCTGCCCCGTTCGAACAGAGAACAGTGTGGCTTCGATGATATTCCTGAACCTCACTGCACCCGATGATGCGCCCCACAACCAATCATAGAAATCGGTTCGGACAACGTGCGTCTAGCCCATCTCTTGCGCACGCGTCTCCGAATGGAACGCGTCAGGGCCATATACCGTGAAAGCCGATGACGGCAGGGAATTTTGGAGATTTTAAAGGCGAGGGAGAGGTCCAGTATCCAACCAGCCCACTATGTCTCTCCGGATCAAGTTGTCTGCCTGCGCTCTCGCTGGCTTCAGCCTGTTCGTGAACGCCCACCCATTCCTGAATGCAAATCTTGCATACCGCAGCCCATTTGCTGGACACCCGCAGGTTAGTATTTGGTCCAGTATAGATGTTACACTCTTACCAACATTCTTGGCTGATAGTTAGACATTGACACAAGATCATTGCACAAACGGCACCAACTATCTGCCCGTCAGACTACACAATCTACACCTTACATCGATGAATCCTACCCCACATTTTACGGCGCTGACTTCAGCGATGTAAGCGTCTCTGTCTTCCGCATAGCGGGACGTCCTAACTTTGGTAGGCGCCTTCAGTTTGGAGCGGCGGTATTACTTTCACCCACAGTGTCGCAAGCGTAAGTAAGCCATCCCAGGCTCCAAATATTCCTCTGACCATGTGTTAGGGAGACCCTCTTGATACCTCCGTCCTGTTGTGGACTCGGGCGTATCCTCAAGGGTCTGGACCAGACCAGTCCGTCCCCGTTTGCGTGCGGTACCAGGTTTACGACAAGTAAATAGCCAATATTCGTGACGTTACTCGAATCCTGACATGTTCTCACAGCCAACAACTAAAAGGGAAAGTGGTCGCAAAAGGATCTGCCTTTACTAGCTGGGACGTTGACTTTACTGGTGAACATGATGAACCGCTGAATGATCGTGCCATCCTAACCGCTGATTCTAGTCAAGGTCGAGGCGAAAGGCCTTAAAGCTGATACTTGGTATTGGTATGTTTTTTCCATCACTCTTGGCCTTTGTTCATTGATTTAGAATCTGTTAACTTCTTTAGGTATACCTTCAACGATTGTACGAACCCGTCTTCAGTGTCCCCTACGGGTCGCACGCGAACCCTCGCCGATGCTAACACACCAGCTACCAAAGGTAGCTAGAGGTTTTACCCCAGTCTCGAGTTCTACTAATGCGTATTTAACAGTCAACAATGGAAAGCCACTCACGCTAGCTGTATTCTCTTGCTCCAACTTTCCCTTTGGTTATTTCAACGCATACGGCTATGCTGCCAAGCAGACGGCCGCGGACGTTATGATTCACCTTGGGGACTATATTTATGAGGTTAGTCATCCTTAAATGGTCAATTCGTCATGAAATTCACCGCACTATAGTATGCCGAAGGTCATTGTGAGTTAAATATATGCGGGTTGAAGGGACTGATGCTGATGCATCTCCGTAAATGCGCCCACAGACGGAGACGGGTGGGTTTCAAAACGAATTAGAGTCTCAACATCGGATTCTCACGCCCTTTTTGACAGAGCACCCCTCAACCGAAGCGTTTCGGACCGCGAGCTAGCAACTCTTACGACTACCGGACCCGCCTTGCACTCTACAGGACGGATGAATCACTTCTTTACAGCCATCAGAATTTCCCCTGGATCCTCGTTTGGGATGATCACGAAATTGCAGACAATACCTGGAAGGTGAGGCTGGGACATCGTACCATACGCGAATGCGCTGTGCTAACTAAGGACCAGGCGGGAAGTGCTGATTCCAACGACACCGTCGCTGGATGCAAATTTTCACCCTCTGGAACGTGAGTATCGAATTATCTCAATCGGTTTATGGCTCGGAACGGACCTTAATGACTGAGAATGCAGTTGTTTCTCCGACCGCAAGCTTTCTGCTATTCGAGCCTATCACGAGTGGATCCCTATTCGCCAAGTGGCGCTAGACGATAAACTTCGTATCTGGCGCAACTTCCAGGTCGGCAAGCTGCTCGTGCGTCAAATAATTTCAGTTACACACGCATACAACTGATAATTTCTATCAAACTAAACAGGACTTGACCATGCTTGATACCCGTAAGGACACCTCTTATGCGCGATACAGCTCATATAGCACATTCCCATAGGCCATTATGACCGCGACCTTACCGACGTATACTACAACACGGGCTACGTTGACGAGGTTCACAAAGGTCAGAATCGCTCGATTATGGGCCTGAAACAAGAGAACTGTAAGCGCCAAACATTTCCGTTTCTCTCAGTATACTGAGATATTGTTATTCAGGGTTGAACGAGCAACTCTTGAGCTCACAGCGCCGCGGTGCTGTCTGGCGTGTTATTGGGTTAGTCCAATCTACTCTTGATTCTGATGGGATGTATTGAAAGCGTGGATTATAGGCAGCAAATCGTGTTCACCCAGCTTAATGAGCTCGGCATGTTCAACTTGGACTCTTGGGATGGGTACACCGCTAACCGCAAGAGGATCCTCGACCTGCTGTATAAACAGAAGATAGACAACACGCAAGTGCATATCTAGGAGCGCCGGACCACGCAACTAACATCTCCAAATAGAATCATTCTAAGCGGTGATAGCCACGCAAACTGGGTTAGCGATCTGGCATGTTCGTACACCCATTCGCTCATTCAACTATCATGGCTACTAACCCAATGTGTGAAATTAGACCCGAACGATACAACCACCTACAACCCCCAAACTGGGAAGGGAGCTATCGGTGTCGAGTTTGCAGGCACAGCCGTATCCTCTCCGTCACCCCTTGGAGCCAATGTATCCCCAGCAACTGCAGATGCAGTCAGCAAGCGGCTTGTCGCCATTAACCCCGACCTGCAGTGGAGCGAGGGATCCTGGCGGGGTTTCTTTACATTGAGCATTGGCCCAAAGAACCTCACCGCCAAGTGAGCTTGACTATGATTCTCAAGACCGGTATGCAGCTGAACAACTCCCACAGGTACTATGCTATGAAGAACTTGAATTCGACCAACACAGATGGATTCGTGAGCGCCGAGTTCCATGTCACAGCAGGTGTGTTATTCTCGGACGTCAGGGAAAAGCACGCAAACTCATGCATTGGGGGTTTTTTTTTTCAATAGGATCGAATCGCCTGACTCGCCCCGTGGCCGGTGGAACAGTCGCTGCTGGCGTCCTAAAGAGCAATCAGGCTGCTCCTAACTGAGCTCTGACTCTAAGCTAAAAAAGAAACTCTGATAGCTTTCTATCGAACTTTCTCATACAAAATTTTCCATGTACCTGCGCCTAATCCTTTCCTGATGCCTTTGAGTTATTGGATTGCGCTTGTTTAGTTCCTACCATCGGCGGAGTAAAATATGTAGTTCTGATCCATGACTTTCCTGATTTTCGAGGCCCATTCTTCCTTTTAGATTGGAACGTCGCCATGTGTGGTAGGTCATATTTATAACAACGATATATATGCGTTCGCCCTCTCAGGCATGCACAAACAGTCAATCATAATCGATTTCCTAATATGGTCTGGGCAAACATCCCGATACAAATATTTGCCCTTTAACAGAGTCCCAGCATGGCAGCAATCCCAAAAGGTCAGATGAATGAGATAGCCTTGGACGAGAAGCTGGACGCTTTGGATCCTCTACGGCATCTTCGGGATGATATGAACGACGAAGTACTACCTCCACAAATCCCCAGCGTCATTAATCAAGTAATTGAACTGAGCCTTCCTCCGCTCGAACACCAACTGAAGCTCCTGGTGGATGCCGGACCCGGTGAGTCAATATCATTAAGCGACTATGGTGATTGGTTTCTGATTGTTGTGATATAGGTTGTGGTGGCGTGGCTTGGCCAGCAGGAGAGGTGAGTTCTTATGCTGGATCGATGCTACATGAGCTTACACCAGTTTAACGAGAGGCCTTATCGAAATATATTGCGAGAAGGAGATCGCTGGCAGACCAGAAAATCATAGAGTTGGGATCTGGTACGCATCAGTGCGGTATAGATCGCAGATCATAGTCGAATAGTTTTCACATTAGGAACCGGCTTAGTAGGACTTGTGGCCGGATACTTGGGAGCGCAAGAAGTCGTTATAACCGATCAGGAGTATGGTTTAAATTACAGTGGCTAGCTGTGTATATTTACCTCTAATCAGGCAGTTGATGAAGATTATGGAGGCAAACGTTCAACTCAACAAGCTTCAAGATCGAGTACGAGCCTCTATATTGAACTGGTGGGACCTGACTTGATGCATGAAATAGTTGGCTGAGAGGGTCCTAGGGGAGAGGAGCTTCCGTCTAATCTCCCGGACGAAGTGTCGCTCATCCTTGCAGCAGATTGCGTCTATGCCGAACCCGCATTCCCATTGCTGGTTGCAACACTTAAGGACCTCAATGATAAGTACGGGGAACCTGAGATACTTTTTTGCTATAAGAAAAGGCGCAAGGTCTGTAAACTATCCACGGAAAGGGTCTAGAATGCTCACTTCTCAGGAGCAGGCGGACAAGCGATTTTTTGGATTGCTTAAGAAACACTTCACTTGGGCAGAGGTAAACAATATGTTAATGTCAATTGTCCCTATCGTTTGACACGACCTTAGGTTGAAGACGATCCGGATAGGAATATATACTCGCGCGAGGCAATTACACTGCTAAGGCTAAGACGAAAGCCATAGCCCATCAAAATATGAGATTCATTCTACTTTGGTGATTATCTATCACATAATTAATGGCCTTAGTGAACGATCGCGCGTGCGCAAAATATCGAACGCACTTGGAGGCCATGAAACTGAGATATCTCTTTTTTGAGCTCCTCCGTGACAAGTTTGTGTTGTTTGATCATAGGCAGGCCTCGGAAATCTTTCGAAGTTATGGAGACGGTGTAAAAGGTACCACACCCCCCTTGATGAAATAAACACAGGTTGTATTTGGAAGTTAGATTGGACATACCAGACACATCTTCAACTTCGAGGCTGGACGGTTGAAACTTCGCATTGAGCTTGTCAAAGACAATTTGCTCTCCGTCGGTCAAAATCCTGGAAGGAGCAACGGAACAGCGCGTAGAAGAAGAGAAAAATTGTCTACGCAAATGACTTCCTCGGGTCACATTTCTCCAAGCTAATCCAGCCAACATATTTCTCGCTGGGAAAACCTTGTCGAGTTTTGACTAGGTGCCATCACGTGGCATCGTTGGGCTTATCACTTGACGTCACAGCGTCGATCACGGGCATTGCATGTGAACTCTCTTGTTCTAGAATTTTGATGCTTAGCCGTGCTTTTTCAGCTGGTGCACTCTCAAGGGGCTCATGTACCCATTATATTCGCCCTTCTGTGCTTTCGTTGACTTGCTCTCGAGTAAATATACATACCGGAATCCCCTTTGGCTTACTGTCACTTAATGGTAACTCTAATCGGATATTCTCGGCAAACATGGACCGCTCGCACTTCTGGGGTGTAGGGGGCAATATTAATAGTGATAGAGAATATATGAACGCGCGATGTACAACTATTACTCCTCCAGATGTTACTACTAGCCCCCAAGATGAGGCCACTCACGTGGACTTGCAAGTCGAAGAGGTTCAAAAAATCTCGAAGGTTAAACTATGTAGGGAAAATGGCATCCAACCTCGGGACCTCAGGTCACTAGATACCGACATGGTAAACACTTTTTATTTGTTATCCACCGACTCCCCGTTCTGATTTATTGTTCGTAGCATGACCTCCCTTCTTCTATCTCGTCAGGTCCGAATCTATAATATTTTGTACTCCGAATATACGAGCCATAATCAAAGCCGACAAATTGATCATGCTTGAATCACTCGGCGGCGATGATATCCCAGCCAAGGAAACTAAAGAGAGGAGCCCGATCCTCAATAGCATCATGGAGCAGATCCGAGCCCTTACATTCCGTTCGTCACACACTGACCATCAGCCGTTTGAATTTACGTACGCTACCTCTGATATTCCCCTTCACCACGCGCATAAACCAATTGACCCGTAACCCATAGCGCCCTTGAATCACTCCTCTCCCAAGAAATTCACAATCTCTACCGTACCTCCACCGAACTCACCAGCCGAGCGAATCAACTACTAAAATCAATGTCATCGCAAGATGTGATCTCGACTGCACAAATGCAGGAGATGATCGAAGTCAAGGACGCAAATGAGGTATTTCTACGCGCCGCTACCAGTGTCAAGGATGCGGTGGCCGAGATCCTATCCGAGCCGGATGATATGCGCAGGATGTATTTGACCGATCTGCGGAATGGCAAAGCGAGAGAGTTAGGGGACGACGACGAGGTTGAGCTTTTGCTTGAAACGTGAGAGCTCTCCAGTGGTGAACGCGAACTATCGTAACAATTAGCTCCGCCTGATAGATACTTGAAATACGCAACATCGCTCGCCCTCAATGCGTCACGTAACCTCCAGAGGTTAAACTCGGCGTCTCAACATCTTACGCTTCTCCTATCATCTAGTACGCCGATCGCTTCAGCACATTGATTCGTGCCCCAAACTTATGGTCTGATTATTTGCATAGCCCGTAACAGACTCCTGCATCTTGAGATCCGACTCGCAATTACAACCTTGGCCGTTTCTGCTGCAGCACTTCCAGGCGCGATGCTTGGCATGAACCTGACAAACCACTTTGAGGACCATTCATGGGCGTTCTATGGGGTCACCTCTGTCATGGTCTTGATTGGTATTATTGCCACTCAAGCAGGTCGTGCTGGCCTACGTGTCGCTCGACGTGTGAAGATGGAGCAAGCTGGATTATTAGCTGGAGGCAGGCCAGCGGTCCAACCGCCAACAAATGGCTCTTAGCATTTAAGAGCTCAAACAAGCTCGCGGTATAAATAGATAACTTGGTGCGTAAAATACATATGTGTCTACGGAAGGTTGGATGTAATGCGAGTATTAGAATGCAATGAGCTGGTGGGACAGAGTCGAGGATGGGAAACAGAATTATGGGCGTCCACGAGCTGCGAGGGTGCCCTCGAACGTGTCTTTGACTCCTTTAACAAGCTCCATGGTCTTCGCCCACTTGAGCAGACGCGTGCTTACAAACATTCCCTCAGGTACGGTCATAAGATCAGCGATGAGAGGGTAGAGGAAAGCATCGGCCCATGTCACCTATGCAGAGTTGTTAATGATTCTATACGAGCGCAGTAACAGCAGCTCACCCTCGAGCCAAAGATATAAGGACCGTTAGGCATGAACAGTGGCTCAATTTTATCAAGGAAAGCTTTCAGTTTATCAAGACCCCCGGCCTGCTTGATTTGCTGCCTGATCTCGGTCATGGTGAATTTGCACGCATCCAATCCGCATACTCTTGGCTCGACAACGCCAGTTTCTATAGCCGGGTAGCCTGAGACACGCCCGCAATTTAGTTGATGTTACACGGGAACTCGGCAGAAACAAGCTCACCGAAGCTCACTACTAGGCTCACAAACTCCCACATCTTTTCTGGGACACACGTATCACTCTCGTCGAGATCGAGCGAGGGGGTAGGTGCAATGCGATCGAGGTACATTGCGATAGCCTGGGTCTCTCGCAGATGCACGTCGTTGCCGCTGGGCATAGGAATTACAAGGACGGGAACACGTCCGTATGGATGGAACTCATCCGCGAGTTCAGAGTGGGGCGGGGCTCGGACTTGTTTGAACGGGATGCCTTTCTCTATGAGAGCAATGGCAACAGTCCGTGTGAACGTCGAGAATGGTGTGCCGATCAGAGTGTATTCGGGCAGAGGGGTGGTGGTGGTGGTGGCCGACATTTTGGGATATATTGAAAGCGAATAATCGAAGAATGAAGAGACAAAACCTGATAGCTCGTCGACAGGTATACCAGAAGGAGACGGAAGAGGACGATTGAAGCTGAGGGCAGCTTGATGAGGAGACAAGAACGCAGGTGTGCCAGCGTTATAAGTACCTGGGTGAGGTACGAGAGCCGAAGCAATTGAGGAATAAGCTCATCACGTTCAGTCGTAGTTGAATTGGGGCAGGTCCGTAACTAGTCTGGCCGGTTTTCAAAAGGCGCCGAGTGAGGAATCCGGACCATTAGGCGAGTGAGAGAAAGCCGGATCATGTCAGTAGTGTGGTGGTAGTTTCTAGGTTGCGCACGTTGTTTAGGTTCTATCCCACAGTGGCGCTTCACTTGCCGCCGGCACTTTTGTCACCAGTCAATCATCTCGCAGGTCAGCTACCAGTCGATTTCACCGAGATAGATGCCAATTGAAATGATGCATACAATCTACAGATCGCTGTGATCACCGATTTCTTCCGGGCGCCGCATTTTGCAGCCAGTGCAAACCATCAGTCGCCCACCATGTCTCGCATCCTGGCCCCACGTTGCTGGGCGCCTTGCGCGAGGCCAAATATTTTTAGGGCATACACGCCTCCTTCTCCAGCATTGTCCCGCTCGCTTAGCAGACATATCATAGCCGCGCCGAGAGCTGGCATTTTTCCGTTCTCCAATACGTCAGCCCTGTCTCGGGCAATGTCAATAGCTGCAATGCCGCACCGCATCAATAGCACGACTTCGCTTGCTGGCTTTTTTACATCTCAGCGGGCTGGGTTCTTTACCTCCAGGAGGCTCGGTAGTACATTGTTGGCAGAGTCGAATGAGAGGCCGAAAATTGACAACGCCAGCGCCGACTCGTCGGCCGTGACTCCTATTTTGGCACCCCCGGTTGTTGGAAATGGCTAATTGGTTGTGCTGGTCTAGTATTTGCTATTGTCGTTGTAGGAGGTGTCACTCGTCTAACCGAATCAGGCTTGTCTATTACGGAATGGCGACCGGTCACTGGTATCCTTCCACCATTGAGCGAGGCCGAATGGGAACAAGAGTTTACAAAGTACAAAGCCACACCCGAGTTTAAGCTGTTAGTTCCGGTCGATCCATGTATTGATGGTCAACTGATGATTCTTGCCAGTATGAACCACCGAATCACACTCGAGGAATTCAAACGTATCTTTTTCTGGGAGTACGCGCATCGGGTACTCGGTCGGGTTATAGGCCTCGCGTTTGTCTTGCCTCTCGCCTACTTTATCGTTCGCCGACGTGTCCCACGGACGTTCCTCCTCCCTGGACTCACTCGCTCTCAACTCAGTCTCCCCGCCTCGGCTCCAGCACCTAACCCGCTGCCACTCCCGACGCTTACGCCTTACCTCGGCGGCTTGGCACTACTCATTGGTGCTCAGGGCGTGCTAGGATGGTACATGGTCAAGTCTGGTCTGGCTGAATCTCTCATGACGACGCCCGGAGCCATACCAAGGGTCAGCCAGTACAGGTTAGCCGCGCACCTTGGATGTGCACTTGCATTGTACGTTGGGATGCTCGGTGGCGGTATGGCTGTCTTGAGGGACTGGAACTGGGCGCACGGAAAGGCGAAGGCCATTGAGGCGCTGGAGGTCGCTTTGCAGAGCAACGCAGTAAGGGTATTCAAAGCACGGGTTGGTGTTCTGGGCGCTGTAGTTTTCTTGACAGCTCTTTCAGGTAGGTAAAGTATCCACAATAAACTGGCACATATTTTATGCATATACCCTTAGGTGCATTTGTTGCTGGACTTGACGCCGGACTCACATACAATGAATTCCCTACAATGGGAGGCAGGCTTGCTCCTCCTCGTGAGGAGCTCATGGATCCGGCATATGCCCAAAGGTCTGATAAATCGGATATGTGGTGGAGAAACATGTTAGAGAACCCCACTACCGTTCAATTCAATCACCGTGTCCTGGTCAGTCACATGCACTGACAGCGGCACAACCTAGTGGCTAAAGCAAGTTCTATAGGCATTGACTACATACCTGAGCACCGCACTTGTTTTCCTCCACTCACGCCGAGCCTCACTTCGTTCCTTGCTCCCTGCTCAAACGCGTCGCCTGGCAGCATTATCGTTCGGGCTCGTTAACCTCCAAGCCGTCCTGGGCATAACAACACTTCTCTATTTGGTGCCTGTACCCCTTGCTGCGGCTCACCAGGCTGGCAGCGTCGCGCTTCTAACTTCGGTCGTGGCTCTTGGGATGAGCTTGCGCAAACCTGGCCGCGCTGCACGATTTTGGAAGCTTGCCGCTCAGCAGCGAGGACCCGTTCAATCCACGGCTACAAAGGCTACAAGCACCACTTAAAGCCAATAAAAATCACTCCTCTTTCGGTTGTTGCGATCATTATCCCCCACTCCTCCATGTCTGATGTCACAATAGACATATTTTAAACATGAGTTGCATTGAATGTTTAATTGATGAGCATAGAAGATGCCGACTATCATTCGCCCATGACCACATCTTCTCCTACTGGCGGTGCGTCTCCAGCTTCATCGGCAGCGGCCGCAGGCTCCTCCTTTGGAACCATCGAGTTGATCCACGCTTGGATCGGTTCGCCTTCTTGAATGCGGAACGATCCGTCCGCACGTACATCTATGGAAATTATTTGTGAGATGAGTTGACGGAGCGCTGTATCAGCCTACTTGTTTCATGTGTGCTCGCCGGCCCTATTATCCCAATAGATGTATTATTGATATTAAGTTCCTTGTCCTGCTGGAGAGTTTCTCTCAATGAATGAAGACCGTGCTTGATGAGCTCATCCAGCGACGCTTGATAAAAATTCTCACAGTAGATCTCTTACTCGCGCCAGAGCCTCAATGCAGCTTACCATCGGCAAAAGACTCATAGTGCTTCTCGAGGTATGTCTTGGCGCTCTGGCTTCGTGCACCGATCGACATAGCATAGTACTCGTATGAGTTTCCAGACGGAGAGAATTCATAAAGATGTGGACCTAGAGCAGATCCCATTAGTTGATAAAAGATAAACGTGATAATAAAAACGAACCCGATTGATCTTGTCCAATGACCAAGAAACCAACACCATATGGCCGTCTACCGTACTCTTGTGTATTGACCTGTGCCTCTAGGTTCAGAATTATTACATTAGATCTCAGACCTTGGCTACTTGTTCCGACATACTCTCGGCAATAGCAGAAACCAGTCGATTTACCGGGATAGGTCGGTTAAAGAGCATTCGTGAAGAATGGCTTGCTGCCGCATGAAGTTGCTGCCCACAAACATCAGTAGACCTCAGGAGGGCTAAATGAAGGACAAATTACCTTAATACACGAGCGTCGGAAGTTAGGCCAGCAATAGCGACTCCACAATGGTCATCAATCCGTAGGATCTTCTTCTGGTACGACGCGAGCTCATTGGGTGAACGCTGCAAAAGGCCTTAGACATGAGACAAGCTCGCCAAAACAATACAATACACGCACCTTTAGCGCAAGAAATACGGCATGGGTCTTTGACCTCAATCCAACAACCGCAGAACCCTGCTTGACGGCCTCGAGAGCATACTCGACTTGATGCAGGCGCCCCTGGGGCGAGAACACAGTATTGTCAGAGTCGTAGGTGTTCCTAAACTGTGTTTGAGTACATGCGTGAGTACAAGCTCAAGCGAAATGAAGGAAACACATACCATGGTGGGTGCGTGGATGCGTGCCTCCGCGCTTGGCTGACGCGTCGAGTATTGAGGGATGTGCGTTACCGCCTGGCGCTTAGACCATCACCACATAACAAGGACAACGTTTGATAGCTGATAACTTGATTCATACTATCACCTTCTCATAGCTACAGCGTTCGAGGTCGATTTATTTCATCATGCCAACATCTATTCGAGGGCTCTCTTTTGAAAGCCCCATCCTTAACTCTTCGTGCCCGTGGGCCTCAGACCTTGAGCATTTGACCGCCCTATATGCAAGCCCATTTACCGGAGGAGTCACGACGAGAACTGCCACGCTCCAGGGATTTCCTGAAGATCGGAGAGTGCATCAGGTGAGTCCTCGCCTAATGCGCTCACCTTTTTTTATCCATTTTTGATACCGATCACAGGTTGCTTTCACATCAAACACCATGACTACTTTAAACTCGTATGGCTACTCCCCCTATCCCCTCAGTAAATACCTAGAATGGGTTCGGAAAATATTATCCGACAACCCCAAATCCACGAAGCCTATCATTATTAGTGTTACATTCGATTCACCGGGCCAGCAAGGGGACGAAAGTGAAAAGTCGTTGAACGAGCTCTTGGACATGGTTCAAGCACTGCGCCATCAGATATCGGACATACCATCTGACATCAATAGTTCTGTTCGAAAAGTCCGTATAGCTGTAGAGATCAACACTTCATGTCCCAACATCGTGAACAAACCTCCTCCGTCCTATGAACCTTCTTCACTGCTCTCACTTTTATTGGTGGTCGCCGAACATACCGCCAAAGACTCTTCGCTAGCTATTGGGCTCAAGCTTCCCCCGTATGTTCATGCAAAGCAATTTACTGATGTTGTTGCAGTACTCTCCAAGATATCCCCAGCCCAAGGACAACATCCTATCGCCTTCTTGACTTGTACAAATACCCTCGGCTCCAGCCTCTTGTTTGACGACCAGACTCTAGACTCTCAAAACGAGAAGGGTGTGGGTACGGAGCATTTTGCTGTCCCAACGATTTATGGCGGCCTTGCGGGAGAATCGATTCATCCACTATCACTAGGGCAAGTCTGAGTCGCCGTTAGTCTTCGGCAAATCCATACTTATCTTCCTGGTATCAGAAATGTCCATCGCTTCGTCAATTTGCTCAAATCAAGCTCGGATTCTAAACTGCATAACATTGCGGTGATCGGGGTAGGTGGAGTTACAAATGCTGGGGCTGCTAAGAGGATGTTTAGAGCTGGTGCGACATTGGTTGAATGCGCATCGGCTTTGGGAAAATATGGCGTATCTGTGTTCAAGGAGTTGTGTGACGGTGCTGAGACTGTATTATAACGCCTTTCAACATGCTCTTATCGTTTTAGACCATAAGTACACTTGATTTAGTCATATATATTGGATTGGGATCAAAATCGGATTTGTCATCCGGTTAATCAACAAGGAGAAGCCACGTCAGGTCAAATTGGTTTGGTTCCTGCCCCACTCGCCACTGGGTCGTTTCCATCCTTCTTCCCGCGTTCGGCCTTTTATACCGGGAAGCCTTGTTTTCTAGTACATTGCTTCCTTGAAGCTCGGAATTATAGCAATATGGGTGGTAGGTACTCCAAATTTTGATTTTCCCGACCATGCTTAACACCTGATAGTCGCTATGTCCCAGTTTACCCAACTTTGGTCCAGACTTTTCGGCCAAGAGGAAATGAAGTTACTCATTCTTGGACTAGACAACGCTGGGAAAACGACTATGCTATACAAGATCACCGTAAGTTATCGCTATACCTGCAGCCACACGACACTACCCGAATGAAAGTAGCTGGGTGAAGCCGTAGACACCGCGCCAACAGTTGGAAGCAATACCGAGGCAAGTACACACACAAAGATGTCTGATGGTATACATCAACCCCACATTGAACAGGTGTTCGAGTACAAAAATCTCAAGTTTGTTCTGTGGGATATCGGCGGTCAATCCTCATTACGGCAATCATGGTCGCAGTATTTCACTGCTGCCCGAGCCGTGATACTTGTTGTAGACTCATGCGACGCCGGGAGACTTAGTTTAGCGAAGGAGGAGCTGCATAAGATGTGCGCAGACGAAGTAAGCAGTCACCTCGCTCTAAATGGGAAACGGCCAACCAGACGCGTCTTGCAGTCCTTGAAGGATGCACTTTTGCTCGTGTTCGCGAACAAGCAAGATGTAAGGGGTTGCCTTACCCCGGCGAGGATATCGGAAGAGCTTAGATTAACCGATTTACGAGATCGTGAGTGTATTTGTGCTCTAACTATACGATTAGCGTTTCTAATATCTCACTCTCAGGACAATGGCATATCGTACGCTTTTCATGTTGTATCGGTTGGGGCTAAGGTTGATTTCTTCTATTTGCAGATGGCATGCTCTGCGCTGACAGGCCAAGGGTGAGGACTCATATGTAGCGTTGAAGTCCTATACTGATGAGGAATTAGGCTATTCGAGGGACTAGATTGGCTAGCATCTCGTCTCGAAAACCGTTAGATCGACATGTCTCTGCCTTGCTGTATTCTATTAAGACGTTACCTTCTCCTGCTCTACGTAGACTAAGTTTGTATATCGGCTCTGGGTTTTATTCTCATCCTAATCTACACCTTCTTCGAAACTCTCCCACTCTTGTCCGCTGACAAGCCACCCGTGGAGAGGCGAACCCTGGGACCTCAGCGCAGATTTTACGTCCTGGTATCTTTTTGCTTCTTCAATTCGTTTGAGTTGATAATAAGTCAGCGGCCTAAGAAACAGCGTTAGCTTTGCGCCTGTATGAGGATAGAACGTACTGCAGCTTGGATAAACCCGCAGCTTTCCTGGTTTCAAGATGCAGTCTCATCATCGACGCTTTACATGTGAGGGGCCTGAATCAAGGCGTCTAGCAAGTGAGTATGCTTTCCCTATTCGCTCGACTTACTGGAATCTTGGGATATGTTGGCGCTTGGGTCCCACACCCCGGCGAAATCCATTGACGATAGTTTCGGACATTCCATGCGTACTAGGGCCATTCGGAGCAATCCACATGTGGGCTACAGGGTAGCAGATTAGTGACCCAGACACAACACTTGCGGTACGTTTACATTCAGGATCGGAGACAGCGTTTGAAGCTGGGATCTGTGATCGGGCATGCGGAAAAGGCTGTCGGGTAAACAGGATACGGGGCTCCAGTGCTTTGACGCCCTCTGTAGATAGAGTCAACATCCAAAAATAGGACGAAATGAACATGGAATAACCTGGAAGTGGCAGCAGCCGACTCACCAGCGCACGTTGACAATCCACAACGATGCGATCCACATCCGAGTCGGAGAATTGGCCTAGAACATCTCCAAATACAAGCCCACTGAAGGACACAGAGCCCATAAACTGAAACAGCAGGGCTCCTTGAAACCCGGTTAAACTCCAAAGCGCAAGCTTGTCACTACATGCGTGCGAGATGGTTGGAGGTGCATCTGCTCGGGCTAGGGGAAGGCTCGCTTTGGATCAAGCGAGTCGCGCAAAGGCACTTACCGGGTTTTGTCCTCAGCCAGCCAAGTGCGTTGTAATTATCTCTCCCGCGCGCGGTTGTGCCCTTCTCGGGGGTAGGCATAGGTGACAAGGCTTTCAACTCTGCCATCTCGGTAGGTTGATTAATCGCAAGCGCAGTCGTGGACGCATCCCCGCCTGTGTGTGTAAATCAGGCCTCACGTCCGCATAAATATCAAGATAGTGCATACACGGTAAAGTCGACACATACATCCACACCCGCACGCCCTCTCTCATCCTCCATTCAAATCCATCATCCTGTCTCTCGATCCAAGCAGCAGAAGGATCACCAGCCAACATCTCCTGATACAACCATCGAACAGCCGCCCGCCGCGCCATCACCTCTGCATGGCTATCGTGTAGCGCGTTGCCTAGTTTCGGTAACCGGTTGGAAGACAAGCACTTTGAACCAGTGCCGAGCGCGATGCAGCGTATGTGATCCCCTTGTTCCTGGATGAGAACCACGGCAGCTAGGACTGTAAATTGAGGAACGCCATTTGACCGCGCAGTAGGATGGAATTCCGGGTGGCGCTCATACTCGTCTATACACACGCGTGCAACGCGGTCCGCAAACGGCGAAGACGTAGGCTGTGCCATGGAGCAACGTCAGACGGTGAGCGAAGAAATGACGAAAGGCTCCACCCAGCACGAGGCGCCGCTCCACAGGTGGCCCTGATGCTCCACACTAGCGTCATAGGCCCCACACGCGGGAGATAGGAATAAAAACAGAAGACGGAGCCGACTTGGACGACTCAAGACATTTACTCGCTAGCAATCAAACACCCCTACTTGCCCTTATCATGTTCGGTTCTCGTCGCACTACCCGCTCGACGGCTACGACTACCACCTCTCACCGCCGCCGTGGCTTGTTCCACCGCAAGAGCCCCAACCGCCGTGCTGGAGGCTACAAGGCAAGTTTGTCTGGGCTCGTTGCGTCGGATTCGAACTGATTGCTCGGACGCCGACAGGCGGCACTCGCCAACCCGAACACCACCCACGAGGGTCGCGAACACGCCAAGCGCGAGCTGAAGCGAATGGCGAGTTCTTTTCCCGCCCGATCGTCTTGGCTCCCCGGGGGGCTGACATGTTGTTTATCATCACAGGGTCGCGGAAATGAGGCACACGTATCGCTGGCTACACGCATCAAGCGCACTCTGGGCATCCACTCTACTCCTCGGCATGCTCGCCGCACCAAATACTAAAATACCTTTAGCGCCTCATGACTGTAATACCCGACTGTATTTTTTAACTTTTGGTACCCAAGTCTCGAATAGTAATTTGTGCAATCAATGTTTACGTGATCAGTCCGGAAATAACATTAAGGAGCCAATGTTCAACCTAGGGTATGTAAAGACAGTGAGACTGGAGACAGGCAGCGCCAGGTAGGAATGGTACCAAAAGAAAGGTTGGCAAAAAAAGCAAAATGAAAATAAAAGAAAAACCAGAGTTAGGTGAGGGTAGATGAAATGCAGTCCCGAACCGCGCCAATTGTCCGGTGGTGACGCGAACAGAAAACGTACATTGAAACAGTCTTGAACAGCTCATACAAAAATCGCGTGGATTGATTTCCTCTATGCCTTGAAAAAGAGTGGGTACCGTCAGGGCGTTAGACAAGTTCTGGGCATTTATCGTCGGACATTTTCTTCGCTGCCGCCGTGAGGCACAGAGCCGTAACCACCCTGAGAGTTGACGGTGTTGCTGTTGTAGCCGCCGGGAGAGTCGTATCCACCACGAACCGAGCCATACTGTGTGTCGACTTGGAGGTTAGAGCGGGAGCGAGCCATCACATCCGAAGCGACATCATCGCCATATTGCTCGGCAAGTTGCCTAGCGAGCGGAGATTAGACACTGCCACGCATAGTGATGGACTAAAAACTCACTGTGCATAGTTGTCCATGATAACAGCCATGCTGTTAAGATCGAGGCGGTAAGCCTTGGGCATCATTCCTTTTCCGAAGCGGTACGTGACATGGTTCGAGCAGAGCAAAGCGGAAACCATGCACGCCAGCTGGAGGGGGACTAGCGAAAAGGCGACGGTGTACCAGGTGGTGAGCACTTTGCGCTCAAATCGGAGGTAATCGCCCTTGCAGCCGGGGAGATTGGACCGAGAGTAGCATGTCTGGGAGATGGTGGCCTCAACAAAGGGACTAAAGTAACCGCAGCAGTGAAGCTGGTTCTGGATGCGAAGGCGACCGGTAAGACCGATTCCAGTTGACCACTGGGCGTTGATCTTGCCCTCGAGATTGAATGTCTTTTTCTTGTAGGTCACGTAACCAGGGGCAACGAGGAGACCAAAGGTGATCCAGGTGAAGAGCGTGTAGACGGCAAGGAATGCGCGATTGTTGAGCAAGATGCCAGACCATCCGATCAGCGCAGTAAGAAGACCGAACGAGGCGGCCACGGTCGAGACTGGAAGGGGTGTCATCAGGGTATAGCTCGGACGTAATGGCAGTGGAATCTTACGGATGAGCTCGGTCGTATTGCCGACACGGACAATGTCGGCGTGGGTCCAAACGTTGAACCACGTCATGAGACACATGATCAAGCCGGTCATTGTGTAGATCGTGAGCTGGGCGGGACGTGAGCGACGGGTGCAAGTGAAAAGTGGCCAGACCTACACATATATTGATCAAAAAGAGGACCCACTTGAACTTGTTCCAGCGCAAGCGAGGCTTCTTGTTGCTGCCAGACCACCCATTGGCAGTACTGCCGAATTGGATGCCTTCGTAGTCCTCGTCATCGCGGTCGGCCATGCGGTTGTGACCTTCGCCAAAGGCATCAAGTCCTCCACCACGCTTGGGACCTCCAGGCTTGGCCGCCTTGCGGTTGTGGATACCGGGGCTATGGGGACGGGAAAACTTGGCGGGCACATAGTTGATCGACAGGGACTGCGAGTCCCGGAAGTTCTTTTGCGACGCCGACGGAGACTGGGAGCCGGAGCCGACCGACGACGCAAACGAGTTGGGGCGGCGGCCGGCGGAGGCAAAGGGCGCGTTGGGGGGAGCGAGTTCGTTGACGGCCATGCTGTTGCTGGGGTCGGCAAACGGCGAGCGGCCGACGGGGGTGGTCTTGATGAGCGGCGAGGCCGAGGTCGGCGGCGGCGGCGGCGGCGAGGGCGACGTGTAGGCAGAGATGGTGAAGCCGGACGACGCGGTGCGGCGGTGGGGGTGGGAGGAGCTGGGGCAGGCGGTCAGTCGAGATAAACGAACGAGGGAGTGGCTGGGTGCAGAGGCGGTGAAAAAGACCGAGTGCAACAGGCGCCCGCGCCCAGGGCCGCAACCCTTGCTCAGGCCAAGCACGAAATCACAAGCCCTCACACACCTGGGGCTGTAGTAGCGGTTGCGGTTGCGCTCAGACATGCGCTATGTACAATCTACAAAATGTACAGGAAAGAAAAGGTCCGAGTCCGAGTTGTCAGACCAACACTGGTTTCTTCCCCTCCCGCAAGGCCCCCGGACACCTCGGCCCGCCAACCTTTGATCGCTCTCTCACAGCCATGCCAATTCAGTCAATCCCCCATCGGCAAACACACCGTCGACACGGATATTCCATTTCAGCCAGGCAACTATACACAGGACAACATTTAGAACATGGACAAGTCGCCAAACTTTTCTCTGTATCCTGCAGATCACCTAGTCAATCGAGCGAATTCGTCATGGGTGAGCAAATACGAACCTGGCACCGAGAATTTGCCCTTTTTCATCATCGTGTCGACCGTCTTGAGGATCTCGGGCCGTGCCTGTGCGACATCCTCGACCTGCGCCCGGTCAGACATGCCGCGCTGTGTTCTTTCCATCCAACTCACAGTAAGGTCCTCAAACGGCCGAGCATCCTCGATGTTCGCCAACGTCGCCTGCAAGTTCTTCAACTCCTCATCAATCTTCACAGACGTCTCTTCCGCTTTCGCAACCTTGCAACCCTCGTCAACACCTCGTCCTTGGCCCCCTAATGAACCGACTCACCGCCTTGCTCTCAAACGCCTCAATCGCCTTGATGTGCTCGCCCACATCATACGTGACAGGCTTGAAATCCCGCAGGATCTTTTCGGCCTCGTCGACGATGGCCTGGTTCTTGAGCACCGACCGATAGTGCGCGATGTTCACCGTCGTCGACTGGGTTGCGTATTGAGCGTGGATCCGCTGGGCTTCGGAATGACGCTTGCGGAACGCCTGGAGCGACGCGACAGTCTCTGTGAAACGGGTCAGAATCCAGTATAAACCGCTGCTCTGACTTTTTACGCACCCTTGCCGAGTCCGAGCGAGGAGTAAATGCGAGTCCAGTCCTACCAAAACCTGCGTGTGAGCGGGACACTGATCAACCAGCAAATTTCATCAAACACTCACAATGGCAGCGGCAAGGGACTTGGACGCCATTTCTGTAGAAGAAAAGTTGTATCTAATTAGCTGTTTATCTTCAGACCAGACGCATAAACGACTTGCTTAGCGGTCGATGGGGATTTTACGGATGAGATTGGACGTCAGTGGCAGTGTTGCGTCACGTGTACTAATGCCGGTCCTTCCCGATCCAGAATTTCAACGCCCATTTTATTCGGATATCGCCCCTCAACCTTGACTGAGCGGCCGAAAAAAAACTTGGCAAGAATCCTTATCGTGTACCCTTCACGCTGGCAGCTTGCGGGGAACTAAAAACAGCAATTGAATTCATTGACGTCTACCATCGATACTCGATTTTGCCCTCAACCGAAGACCGTACTCCTTTGAATGGCTTGTATGCTTCACCTGTCACCTTTAGCTGGTCAATCTTGATTGTCGAAAGCGAGTAGTGGGGAATCTCAAATGTCACTAGGAGGCTTCTTGACGGCTTGGCGGCCACATCACTAAACAAAACGGTTAGGTGTGTTTCAAATGGGCGGCATTCAGTATCATACCTAGATGTAAAGGTTCCCTTTAGATGCTGGGCCATCCCAGTGAGTGAGGGGACATCCCAACGAAGGACCTACGCCAAAATTATTATTATTCTCTCCCGAATTTACAGGTAAAGACGCGACTACACACCTTGGTCTGGGGATTATATCCCCACCTCACGCTCCCCCCATTCACGGCCAATGCACCAAACCCACCACCCGCCGTTTGCCCTCCACCTCCGCCCGTATGCGTACAATCTGCACCCGTAGCCGAGTTTCCGAGTTTAAACTCGACTGCAACGTTTTCGAGCGCTTTGGATGACCGAGCGGTTATGCTCAACTCGAATGCGCCTGGTGAATGCAGGTTATACTATGGGATGGATGAGAGAGTGTTTATGCACATACCACCATATTCGTGCAGACTAACATCCTGTTTCAGTTGGATTGGAAGAGGAGGAGGCGCAGCTGGGTTGGGCGATGGCACAGGAAGTTGGTAGTTCAATAGAGTAAAGTTTCCATCGGGTGGTACGAATGTCAGGATGTTTGTTTGTATAAACTTTTGCAATCTACTCCGAGTATTTCGGTTACGAGTTGGAAGTGGTTTAGATTGTGAGCGCACCTTATGCATGGATGGAACGAATAGTCGCGCAAAGCTTTGCTATTTGCAAGTGAGAGCGACAGATCCGGAGTACCTGCAAAGTCATTTCTAGAGTAGAGTCATACAAAGCGAGCGGCGTGCGTACCAGAAAGATTACATTTACAAACAATCCTTCCCCAAACGTTACTCGATACAATGTTCCCACCCCTGTGCATTCAAATGGGTATGGCCGCACTGCGGAGGCATCATTCACATACCGTCCAACGATAGCATCTAACTCCTCGATGATATCAAAATATATTTCATTATTATTGTACCTCAGCCCTGTCTTTCTCCAGGGAATAGGCGACGAAAATGGAGCCGGCGCAGCCGCAGCCAACCTAGATATTTTGAACTCGGGTCAAGCCAGTGGTTACATCCAGAAATAAGTACACTCACCCCGAGACCCCTGTCACAGACAGTATTTTATTCAACAAAGATGGCGGAAGAACGATATCCCGAAGAGTGTTTGATTCGGTCGTCAATGGATATCCTTCATCCAGCATTTCCTCTAGCAGCTGCCTTGCTCATTAGTGACTGGGGTCGTGCGAAGGTTTCCAGACCACTTGCCTGGTAGACGACATCAAAATTGTCCTTGAGGGATGCGGGGCTTATTTCTCCAAGGTATTCTTGTAGCGTCTGCACCACCACCTCCAGGAACGAAAAGACAAATAAGGGGTCCACTAGACATAAATCAAATCAGACCCCGTATAAATCAAAGGATCCAAACTCACCATCCCCCCGCACGGGGCACAAAATGTGTAACCCTCCTGCACTGCGGTGACAACACACACTGCTCTCCCCTCCAGCATCGACATATAGCACGGGCTCTATTGGCGAACCATCCGCTTGTTCGCGAGCAGCAGTAAACGCATCGATGTGCAAGAGGGTGTATGACGGCGAGAGTGTTCGGAAGGCGGTTTGTATGATGGGTTGGCTACAAAAAGGTCCCTGATATGTTTCAGGAAGAATGCAAGTTTTTGCAGAATATGGGACTTACTTGAATTTGTCGAGGATGATAAGCCCGTCCATGAGTGATGACTGGAAGATGTTAGTTGCAGTTTGGGCGCTTAGGGTGTTTGTGACAGTTTGCTGGGCAGTGGGACCGCATACCAACTGCCCTAGAGTCAATGACGACATAACATGTATGTAGCTATAACACCTCTTGCCATCGATCCATTGTATCTCGTTTTTTTTTTGTAGCATCGGCTTATGTGCTGACATATATAGCTTTGACGTTGGGTATTCGGTTCGCTTCCTCTCTTCAAACCCCTGCTTTAGATCCGTCACAGGGTGTATAAATGAACGCATCTGCTGCCAGAAGACCATGTAAAGAATCAACAGGGCGTAGATAACGTGGAGGAAAGCCAGGACGGTAATGAGAGACTATTATTTCAAATATCGGTGCTTGTAAAAAGGCTGCTTGAGCTCTGGGCTTGAAACACTCTTCGAGAAATTACTGCTCGACAGAGATAATAACAATTAAATGCTATTACAGGGCTGTTATAATTTCACCGCTTTGTTCTGAGCGTGGATCAATGGCGTCGATGGACCCAGAGTCTAATTGTAAGCCATCTTTCAGCTACAGGTCTCAATAGGAGGGTTGATTTTCCCATACAGACGAAAAATTGAAGATATTTTCATGTCTTAGAAGGCATTGCGGTGGACTAGAGTTGGCTCCTTTCACAATCCGCTGAGACAGTGTGGCAACGTTACCGCGTGAAGCGCGCCTTGGGTTCCTATTAGAGTCACGACCACGTGAGGCGACGACGACGACGACCACCATGACCGACAACCTTGGCAAAGGCATTATCGACGTCCCAGCACTCTCCAGCTTCAAATTTGATCTCTCTAGCCCTCCTCCTTCCGGCCCTGTTACTCGTAAACGCACCTGCGAAATTCGCGAGCACGCTGTCTCCGTCTCCTCCTCTCGTATTGCTGCTTATTATGCTAAAACCCCAGAAAAGACTCGACGCAGCCTCTCCTCTAATTTAAGTGACTCTGACTCTGGCTCCGACTCCCATATGTCTGTACGGTCGCGAACTGGTTCACGCGCTGGATCGGACGACTTTACTTTTTCTGCCCGCAACCCCACTAACCATGATAACACCCCTACCCCTAAGGCTAGCATCGCGGGCAGCACCATGAACTCCCCAGTTCTGGGTCCCGCCGCAACCCTCCCGAGCGACCCGTGTCGCAACTGGGTGGAAAGCGAACTCCGTCTTTCCCAACTTCCCGACCTTGGTCTTCACAATGGGCTGCTCGACTATGTCTATAGGGCAGGATCGGTAGCGCATACAAAGATCAACACACACCCCACCAACAACACCGTCCTCGGCGTCCTAGGGACTTTACTCGACCGCCTCGAAGGGCACTTCACCGACTACCTACACGACAAAGACCTCAACCCTACGGCTAAGGTCTTCGAGAATAATTTCCAACTCCTCGAGGACTACCGCCTCATGGTCACCCGCCACGCCGAGGCCCTGTTAGACACAGCCATCGAGGCTTCCAACCGGGGCTACGGCCTCTTCGACAAAGATTACGAGGTCAACGAAACCAAGGTAAAGCGGGTTGGCACCCCAGCCACCCTGCAGCTCGTCTATGACACCATGCTTGACATGAATGAACGCTTATCCAACCTTGAGATGAGGGTTCCTATTCCAGGTGCCACACGAGAGCCCGTGGCCCTCGACGCTAACTGGAACCCGACGCCCGCTACCCCCGCTGATAGGCCCACAATCATCTCTCAGCCAAGCCCTGAAGACCTCGAGGACCTCGAAACTATGATGGAGGACGGCGATGAATTCTTCGGAACGAGCACCTCTATCCACGCCCCCAAGCCGGACGAACAGCCCGAGAAACAAGCGACCATGCCCGAAACGCCAAACGAGCCACCAGCTCCCGTCACCCTATCCAAAAACCAGATGAAACGCGCCAAAAGACTAGCCAACGCTACCAAGGCCGCTGTAGTCAAAGCCCTGGCGGCTGAGGCGAAAGCACCCGAACCAAACTGTTTGCCGGCTATGCCAAAGGCTGTCAATGACGGCCCGAGTGCGGTGCTAGCAGGTGCAGGCAAGGGCAAGGCCAAAGTCTCGTTCGCGGAAGCTGCCTCTGCGGCCAAGAACATACCCCAACCCGCGGCCACTCCCAAGGTGGCACCGACACTCAAGATCGAGGAGAACAACCGGTTCGTCTTCTTCGTGCAAGACAAAGGGCCCTTCCGCAAACTCGGCTCCTTCATCATGTACAAGAATATCGGGATTATATGCGAGACTAAGGCGCCCAGCCTGAGGATCGTTGGCGCCGAATTCAACGTCAAAGGCAATCTCATACTTCAATTCAAACCCGGTGCTCGCATCGAAGAGTTCAGAAAGGTCGAAAGCAAGATAGCCGATGCCTGCGGCCTCCCCAAAGGCTCCACAGCCAATAAGGACCGCCCGTGGGGTAAGGTCATCATCCGCCGGGTACCCACTGGACTAGGCGATGGCGGCATCTGCCGATTCAACGAAACCGAACTCCTCGACGAACTCAAACGCAACAACCCGATCATGGAGCTCATCACCGTCACTCGCAATCCTCGGTGGATCACCAAAGCTGAGAACATGGTGGGGGCCCACTCCTCCGTCACCTTCGCTTTCGAGATTGAGGATGATATTCAAACCTGAGACGTCTGCGCTAACATCACTCACATGTTTGGTAGTAAAGTGACAGTCGAGGAATGGAAAGAAAAGCCCCTACTCCAAGGGTGCACGAACTGCCAACGCCTCGACCACAACTCACGTGTCTGCCGAGAACGTGTTCGATGCGGCGATTGCGGACTCAACCATGAGACCAAAAACCACCGTTATCGCTGCCAACAATGCAAGAACGACAAAACCGACCCTAAGGCGAAATGCCCCCACCCATACAAATGCGCTAACTGTGAAGGGACACACCAGGCGCTCTCCCACGAGTGCCCAGCCCACAAGCGGTTCCGCACCCCTATCTCCAAGATGATCGCCCCCAATGCGATCCCCGACCCAGCTCCCGCCACCATGCCCGCCGCCGAGACCTCGGTCCCGCCAGCCACCGCAACCGCCCCACAAGAGACTAGTGATGAGACTGAAATGGAGATCGAGCCTGCTCTCTCTAATGAAGTCGTCCCAACGTCTCAGGCCACCATCGAACAGGAGATCGAATGAACGACGACAGCGTAATACAAGGCAAACATGTTCGAGTCCTACAACTCAATGTTGCCAAATCGAACACCCGCACACACGCCATCCTAAACAGCGACACCTATAACGAGTATTCTATTATGCTTATTCAGGACCCCTGGTGGGGCCGTATTGGGGACGATCACTCGTCCTCGTCCACTATTTATGGCACCGTTAACAGCGGCGAATGGTGGTGTGTCCATCGCAGCATGCCGCATCTCGCGGTTGGCCCCTCTGTTGTCACGTATGTGCGCAAGGGCTTGAGATGGCTGGACTACTCTTTCTCGGCCCACTACCCCCCTTCTATGCACCTGCTTGCTATTGACCTCTCTATTTACGGCTCCCACTGCACCATTACTAACCTCTACTTCCATGGCTCCACGGCCAGGGATGGTCTCGCCACCCTTTTAGAGACCCCACCCGATTATGAGAACCCATGCATCTACGCTGGGGACCTCAACCTCCATCATGAGCTCTGGTCCCTGGATGATGGGGTCCCAGGCTCCACCTCAGGACCGGCAAGTGACTTGGCAGAATGGATCCTTACTAACGACATTTCCATCCTGAACAGTACAAACACACCGACTCGGCGAGGGCATGGTGGCCAGCGCGACTCCGTTATCGACCTCACCCTCACTAACAGACCTGCACATGACACTGACCTGGTCATCGACTGGGACAGCGTTCAGGCACTCAGTGTTGGGTCAGACCATAATGCGATCACCTGGACCATCAACATCCAAGAAGCCCCCAAATATGCCCCCCAACCCAAACTTTATCAATACCAGATCGTGAACGACAAGGAGAACTTCGAGGAGTGGGTCGATGCGTTCACCCAGGCCATCAAAGCCACACCCCCTCCGGAGTCCTACCTATCGGGAGATGATTGTCAAAAGGGGGCCCTCATCATCATGGGGGCCATGAAGACTGCTATCGAGAAGTCCATGCCGAAGGCTCGAATAGGCAACAGGGCTAGGCGAGCACCCTGGTGGAATGACGACTGCTCTTCCGCGGTCCGACTACTGGTTGATTATTGCAAACACAGGGACGACCCCGAGGAACGCGCGAAACTCCGAGGGGATATTCGGCAGGCGATCCGAGCGGCACGACGCAAACACGCCGACCTCTGTGTCGCCATGATGTGTTCGGACGCAGGCGCTTTCCGCATGCGTCAGTGGGCCAACGGTAAACGTATCACCAAAATCCCCCCTATTCAGACCGATAATGGCTTCGCTAACACCGCTGACACTCAAGCTATTGCCTTTCAGAAAAGCTTCTTCCCGACGGTACCTCCCGAGGTGGACATGTCGTGCATTGATTGCATCCCTCCACGGGAAACTCGTGCTCACCACCCGATCACAAGGGAGGAGATCCATGAGGCACTATCACGGTCATCGAACACCTCCGCCCCCGGAGCCTTTGGCTCGAACTATCGAGTTCTCAAATGGGCATTCGAGTTGGTACCCGAGGCGTTCATCAAACTCTATAACGGTTGTCTAGACCTAGGCGTTCACCCCTCTTGCTTGCGTAACGCGGTGGTCACCGTCATCCCCAAACCCCGAAAAATCGACTTGTCCAACCCCAACTCTTATCGTCCTATTTCTCTGCTTGAAACCCTTAGTAAATGTCTGGAAAAAATCATCACTACTAGGATTCTGTTCGAAGTCGGCAAATTCACTCTCGTTCCCTTCTCTCAGTTTGGTGGTCGTGACTGCTCTTCTTGTACTGATGCTGGTATTGCTATGGTTCACGACATTCAAAGCTATTGGAAAAATCATCAAAAAGTCTCCCTTCTCACGCTTGATATCAAAGGCTATTTCAACAACGTCAATCACTCTCTCCTTCTTCGCATTCTCTCTAGACTCGGCTTTTCTGTTAACATTTGTAACTGGCTGCGCTCTTATTTCTCTGACCGTACTGTACAGTTTCGCATCGACTCTGTCCTTTGTAATACTCTGTCTATCGCCCCAATTGGGATCCCGCAGGGCTCCCCTCTCTCGCCCATTCTTAGCTCCCTCTACTCCCTACCCCTCTTGCTCACCATGGCAGCCGAACCTAATGTGGACATCAAAGGTTACGTCGACGACTTCACTATCCTTGCTCACTCGCACTCCATCAACAAGAACATCGAAATCATCCAGGAAGCTGTCGGCACAGCCTCATCTGTATTACGGAAACTGGGCCTGTCATTCGAGCTGGAGAAGTGCGACCTTATCCACTTCGCCTCCCTAAAGAAGGACACCGCCACCAACCCTGGCATTGACCTCGGGCCCCCAGGGTCCCCCGCCCAATGGGTCCATGCCAAAACCTGCATCCGCTGGCTAGGCTTTTGGCTCGACCGCCGCCTTCAGTGGAAAGAACATGTCAAAAAAATGGCCACCAAGGCAATGTCTGCCATCGCCGGCCTACGCATCACAGCAAACTCCATCCGTGGCATTCGAGTCAAACACGCCCGCCTACTATACCGAGCCTGCGTCGTCCCTATCCTAACATACGGCTTGGTCATATGGTACACGGGCACCAAGCAGAAAGCCCTCATCGAACCCCTCACACGTGCGCAGAACGCAGGGCTACGGTGGCTACTTGGGGCCTTCCGCACTTCTCCGGTCTCGGCTATGGAACATGTGGCCTCCATACCCCCCATGGCCATCACGCTACACCGCCTCTCCGAGAACGCCTCTGTCTGCCTCCGCCACCTCCCGGCCCAGTCTGAGGTCACCAAACGTTTGCCCGCCAATTGGGACACCCACTGCCCAGACACCCCTCAGCCGCCCCCCACCAAAACCACCATTATACACCACCTGGCAGGCATGTCCCACCCTGACGCCGAATTTACCATACCCTACCTGGTGCCCCTGTGGGAACTACCACACCCTTGGGCCTCTCGCCTTCACACCCTCTGCCCCACCCACGGCTCATCTGGGGAGGAGCACAAGATCTTCCTCGAGGCAGCTAAGGGACGCATCAACACAGCCCATGGGGATGGCTCCATACTGGCCTTCAGTGACGGGTCCAGATGGATCCTCCGCAACGTGCGCCGGGTTGGCTGCGGCTTCACTGTCTCAAGGTTCAGGGAAGAGGTCGCTACTGGCTTACTGAGCCTTGGTCGACACTCCGATGTCTACGACGCTGAAATGATGGCCCTGGCAATAGCCGCCAAGCGAGTGGCAGTCCTAGTGAACAATCCGTCCCATAACACCCCAGTCCAGCACGTGCTCTTCTCATCAGACAACCTTGTGGCAGTCCAGACCATCACCAGCCTTTCCCCACACACAGCCCAAGCCGCCTCCATCATCTTCCGCAACGCAGTCGACAACCTCCTTAGGACCCATCCAAGCCTCACCATCACAGTGCAATGGGTCAAAGGTCACTCGAAAATTGCAGGCAACGAACGAGCAGACACTCTGGCACTTAAAGCGACGTCCCTAACGCCCACCCCACCATTCAGTCGCACCATAGCATGGGCCAAGGCCAGGGCTAAATCGAGAGCCGTCTCACGCTGGGAACATAAGTGGAAGTCCGAACCCCACTCGGACCACGTTCGGATCTCTCTCAACCGAGCCCCTAGTTGGAAACTCCACAAGTTCCACACCGGGTATGCAGGAGGGAGGGCCACACACTGCCGCCTCATACAGATCACCCTCGGGCACGGGTTCTTTGGGGACTACTATAAGCGCTTCAACCTCACGTCACCGCCGCCGGGGGGCAATTTGGCGGAATGTCAATGCGACTTCCAGACCAGGCAAACGATCTCGCACGTGCTCAGGGAGTGCACGCTGTGGGACACGCGCCGTCACATTCTACGCAAGGCCTCCAAGCCTCTGCTCCTGTCCGACCTGTTCGGCACCATCTCGGGCCTTCGGGCCATGGCCACTTTCCTAAAACTCACCTCTACGTTCCGTAAAATTAACTATACCGACTCGGTTATTATTTAGTTTGTCGCGTCCGTGTTGCCTTCGGGCCCTACTGTTTACCCCCCCCTGTTCACGCCCCTGTTACTTCTCCTGCCTCGTTGATGTCCCCCGCCCTTAGGGCTGCTTCTTCTTGTTTCCCGGACTGTGTCCCGAGCGGTTTGACCGATGTGTTCATGTAGCTCGTTAAAATTGAATGCAAAAAAAAAAAAAAAAAAGTCACGACCACGTGACTTTAGGGCACGGTTGGCAACTCTCGTTCGTTGAAGCTCCCACTATACTTGCCAACTTTAATTAGTGCTACCTGTAGAGTTGAATACTCTTTGGTAAATTTACTTTCTGAATCAACTATTATATTAATTGAGGTCAGGGCGTGGCAAACCTTAAATGCAGCGCACACGCTCTGCCTCAAATAATGTGCGGTTCGCAGCGAGCGAGACTAGTTCGAAACGGACGTCAGTAACTTCAGATGAAGCCGAAAAGTCTAGTACGTTAGTTTAAAACATCACTGGCACGAGCTGAATTTACCACCTTGGAATGGCCAGGTATTTCAAGAGTGTCATCCGCCCATAGATCCTCTGTCGCTTCAATTCCTCCGACACCCTCTCCAGGTCCCCATACCCCTCCAACTACTACCGGATCGAACGGTTTATATGAAATATGGGAGCCACCAGATGAAGTTATCGACAAGTACGAAATACTACCTGGCAAACTTCCCACCACTCCTGGCGGCAAGCTCGGAAGAGTTATTGGGGCAGCGCTTCGCTCTCATTACACTGGAAACCATTTGAATCGCCTCGAAGCAGTCTCACGCGTACTCGCTCCGTTCTTTCCGAGTCCGATGTATCCACCGTGTCGCGGGACGAGCTAATTCGTGATGCCCGACGGCTCGGCCTCCCTGCCCGGACACCACAGCCTACATCGACCCGAGCAACGATAGCAAGACCCGCCCCATCTCGATCAGCGCCACTCCCTACCCCACGCGTTGTATCCACACCTGCCCCGACTATCAAGCCTGCTACTACCGCTAGGCCTTCCCCAGCTGTGCGGATACCCCCTGCTGCCCGACCCACCCTTACCTCCAGGCCCGTTCCCACCACCAGGCCCATCCCTACTACTCGCGTCCCTACCTTCAGGCCTGTTCTCCCTCCCAAATCTGCAGCCGCCCCCATACCTACCTCTGCGCCCACCCCTACGTCCATTCCTGCCGTTACTCCTGCCCCTGCCTCTACTCCCGCCCCTATTTCTGTCCCTGCACCTGCCCCTAAACCTGCCCCTGCACCTGCCCCTAAACCTGCACCTGCCGCCGCCCCTGCTACCCCGCCACCTGCAACATCTCGTACTATGGCAACGGCATTGACATCACCTACAGACTCAACAAACTCTTGGGGAGCCCCGACTCCAATCAGTCCTGATACATACAAAGTCTGGCGAGCTTCGATTGCGCACTAAGCAATGGTCTGGGACTAGTGCCTACACGAAAGCAATCGACGATGCAGCCTACGGGCCAAAGCCGACTCCGCCGCCTGGTACAATTGTAGAAACCAGTGGCGAAGGCATTAGGCGAGCTGAAAAAGCACTTGACGCGTCTCTCAGTATTCGACCAGTAGAGGAACGGATATTCTGGAGTATGCCTGCCGACCACGACGAGAGGGTACGAAATAGAATCAAGGCGGTCGACGCAATGTCTCGGGAGCTGGCATTATACGGAGTAGGTTACGGTTTGCTGTTCTATACTGTTCTTGTTTGACAATTCTTTCAGCTGGACCAGTACTTAAAATATGGTGTTAAAGGAGCTTTGATGACAAACGCCGGATATCATGTTCCCGAATGGCCTGAGAGCCCTTCGTACGATTGGATTGTGCGTGCCAGGTGCCAATGATTCCAGATTGCGGCTGACTTCTTGCTCCAGACATTTGATGACGCTCGCAGATCATATGACAAAATTCTTCAAGAAAGCATTGCATACAGGTAAGTATCGCATTGCCTTTTTAGCACATGTGCTGAAGTCATCTGTCTTCTAGCGACCCTGGTTTAACAACGATTGTTTTCATCTTCTTGATGTCGCGCTCGGGCGAAAGTATGGCTATTTGGCGTCGTAAATTCGCTGTCCCGACTAGCGAGCGGTTGAGGCGTGACCTTGAGCTGAGAAAAGTTGCCCTTGAAGCACAGAAGCGTGCCCAGACATATTCGATTGAACTCGGGTATGTTCGTCAGACCTGAATCATTTGCCGAGACTGAGGCGCCCTTTTTTTTTTAGCCCACCGGCTCCAATCGCAGACGAGCCTGTTGTTGTTATACCTGAGACGAAGAAAAAACGTCGCAGGTTCCTGTGGTTCAAAGTCGACTGGGGTAGACCGTCATGATGCTTCACGAATGTCATGGAATAATTTATGCTCAAACTCTTTCTTGTACGCTTTCAGAGGCTACGGGATGCGCGATGCTCTGTATCTAGATACTATGTTGTGTTCTCTACCTGCAATGTGCATTATAGTACTGTTAAGATTATTCCACTTCCAGACGAATCGCAAATAAGCTCAAACTCTACCCCACACCTTCTGTTTTGATTGCCTTTGCCCACGTGCGTGATACGTCAATACATCAACTGGACAACCACTCTACGATGATAACCTTCTAGATTATAACTCGCATACTGTGTCGACTTATACGCCCAAGCCATTTTCCAAATCAAATAAGCTCACTCTGAAAGATCTGCCAGCTGCATTAAACGAAATCATCAACATTGGGCACACCACTTCCACATGGAGAACCCTCGTAAAATGAAGGTCAAACCGACACCATGGGCCTATTTCTTTGTAAGGTGGGAATTAATGATAAAATAAATATATATAAAATACACGTATGCCTTACTGGAGCTAAACGTCATTTTGCCTAGGTTATTGTTCAAGGTAAATGACTCAACGTCACGTATCTGTACTTAATTATCAAGTTGTGCGGGATTCGAACAGTTCGTTCTCAAAGTATTCTACGGAACTATCGTTGTGGAGAATGAGCATTTCATTCCTAAAGACGGGGAAGCATGGTTTGTGCTTTTACCCGTTTGAAACGGATCGTGTTATTAATTAGAACCGACTCTACACTACAGTATTATTTGCTCGAACCACAGCAACTCGTTGACGGATCCTCTGTATGTTTCACTAGAATCCAAACTGACCCAAATAGCTAACATGTGCCCGAAGTGTACTCGTTGCATCCGTTTCGTCCAAGGTGCGCTCCAAGGTTCGGTCTTGGAAGAAAACTCACGCCAGGACAAGTAGAAGCGGAATTTTATCAGGCTAACAGCCAAAGATACTCAGTTTGGCAAGCCGACATTTCAGTCATGGCTTATCGAGAGCGCGGGAACTTTGCCCATCAAGCGACGCAAAGACCATCCCGAAGGAGAGGTTGACAACACGGTTGTGATGGAAGCACTGGTCAAGGCACTGGAAGAAAACGACGCAGTCTGTCTATACCCAGAGGGAATGAGCCGGTATCATCCCAGCGTTGCACCGATGAAAACTGGTGGTGAGGTGGTGGTCTAATAGCAGCAGGGTCATTTTCTGACATCCAGCTAGTGGCCAGGATTGCTTCCGATGTCTTGACCAGACAGAGAGACAACCCAGATTTTAAACTCACTTTACTTACGTGCTCGATCACCTATATGTAAGATATTAGGGAGCTGATGTCTAATCGTTGACCGATAAAACCGATTGTTCCACAGGCATAGGCAACACTTTCGGAGCGACGTCTTGGTGTCCTTCAATCCTCCGCTGCAATTAAACCCCAAGGTTGTTGCTATTCTACCTCTTTCAAGTGAACGCCGACTTAATTTATCTCAGACTCACAGCAGCCTCCTGAACTGTCCTCCAAACACACCCGAAACCACGCAGCACGCAGTCCGCTCTCTCACGGCATTTCTTACGACCAAATCACAGAGGGCACAATTACGGCCCCTTCATGGAAGGTCATTAGAACCGCCAAGGCCGCGGCCAGAATATATGTACCACTCGGTACAGGGATGGGCCTTGGTGATTGGGTTCGAGTCGTAAGCCGCTTTGCTGGGGAGGGCGGTTTCGGTGGCATTGGGCAACAGCGAAGCCGAAAGCCCAGCCTCGTCAGAACCTCGACAGTGCCAGGAAATGCCGAGTTGACTGGGATCGAATGGCAACCTGCTCCTCCATATAGCGGCTCCGTTCCTTCCGAGCAGCTGGTCAAATCTTCTATTAGCGACGATTTTGTGGAGAGCCTGAGTAAAGACGTTCAGGTTAGTGCTTGCACATTAACACTGGGATGAACATATTTATACATGTCTGCCAATAGTTGTATCAGAGCCATCTTGAGCGTCTCGGTTTGAAGGACTTCCGTGTGTTACAGTACCCAACATTGTCACGGCGGCGAATCTTCATTCGAATCCTAACTCGCGTCCCTTTGGCTGTAGTACTTGGGCTTTTGGCATCTCCCGGGCTGATCCTATGGCTCCCAGTGTTCTTCACGGCTACCTACTTCGCCGAAAAACACAAACAGACAGGGCCGGTCTGGGATACGTACGATGAAATATCTCAGACGAAGCTCATATACGGCCTCGCTGCAGGATCGGTAACATGGCTGGTCTGCTGCCTCGCCACCCTCCCTTTCGCGCCACTCACGGCGATCGCAGTCCCGGCTATCATGTGGATGTCGCTGCGATGGACTGAAGACCTTATTGCGAGCGTGCGGGCTATCACGGCTCTCACAAGGCTCCTCCTTGTTGGAAAGCCGGAAATGAACAAGACAATTCTGTGGCGCGAGAATATCCACGAACGTGTCATGCGACTGGCGACCGAGCGCCTTGATTTGCCGCGAATCCCGAAGATTTCTTCTCGATTCAGAACTCGACGGGGCCACGATGGGATACGAAGGGAGGCGCAGACAAGGGGCGAACGCAGGGACTTTGGGCCAGAGGAACACGCTATTTCTCGCTGCGCCGGCGTAGAAAGCGTGACTGGAACGAGACATTGCGATGGTACGACCAAACATACCTCCCGGAAGATGAGTCGTAAGTGTTTGACCGAGACTACGATCACGTCCGGAACGAGCTCAGTTGCAGTCAAGCCCTGGTTTCGGCGAGCGAGTTGTCATCAGTGTGGCAAGTTGTGGTTCTATGCGCCGGCTTAGCTAGTATTCTACCATTTCCAAATCTGTGTAGTATGTTGTCCACTTTGGTGCCTAAACCCCCATTCATAAGATTTCTGGATTTCTCCGAAGAACAGAGTGTCTGGCAATGCCCCGAGCGTGAAAGATCCAAGCCGATCGATTTGTTTGTGGGTTTAACGAGGTAACTTCTCGCCTCTGTTGGGATTACCTTGGTTTTCCCACGGTGACTGGTAAGATCAGTGACGTCCCTTATAACAGCAACCATCGCACACGACTGATGCTCCGACCGCCTCTGTTGCACTAGCCTGTCAACGCCTAGATTGATTCTTGTGAGTCCGGGCTTTACTATCATGTTTCCAGACCGAGGGTAACCCGTCAAGCCAATTCCTGTGCTCCAGCCTTCAGTCTCCTCACAGTAAGGCTACCCTGGCTTGATGCCAAATAGCTAGATGTTTTAACTAGTAGCCCATCCGTTCAGATCTCAATTCCACAATGCCACCGGTAGAGCCAACGAAGACAACTTCAATTCCCGAAACAACCCGCAAGGTGTTGGACGGAATCGAAGCATCCTTCTTTCTTAGTGAGGAGAAGATCAAAGCCATCGGGGCAAAGTTCATCGCAGACTTTCGAACTGGGTATAGCAAGTATGGGGAAGCCATGGCTATGATTCCCACGTTTGTAACTAGCGTTCCAAACGGGACGGAAACAGGGTAAGTAGATATATGCAACGCCTTTTTCTGAGAATGGAACCTGATCCCCTCTTTGTTCCACAGAACGTTCTTAGCTGTTGATCTCGGTGGAACAAACCTGTAAGTAGCCTGGTGAAAGAGATGCCACGAAATTATCTCACGCTTCAATCAGCCGGGTTTGTGAGGTAGTGCTGTATGGGAATGGCAAGTTCGATCTACGTGCCCAAAAGTTCAAGGTCTCCACAGAACTCAAAACTGGAACTGCGACCGCTTTGTTCGGTGAGCCTCGAGACGAATGAGTTGAGCCTATTGGTCTTAACATTTTATGATTAGATTACATCGCGAGCTGTGTCGACGCCTTCGTGAACGAGTCGCACCACGCGGCCAATGCCGAGGACGACGTACTATCCCTGGGTCTAACATTTAGGTAAGTCGAAACGGAGGCCACCCCTGGCATGTCAATTAATGTATCATTAGCTTCCCAGTCGAACAAACTGCGCTTGACAAGGGCAAAATTCTCACTTGGACGAAAGGCTTCTCTGCGACTGGTGCAGTTGGTAATGATGTCGTCCAACTTTTGCAAGACGCACTAGACCGTAAAAATTTGCACGTCAGGTGCACTGCACTAGTAAACGATGTAAGCAATCATACATATCTCATTTGCTCGCCCCTCATGCATATATAGACCGTCGGGACACTCCTCTCCCATGCCTACGTCACCGGAGACTGCCTCCTGGGTGCGATCTTCGGAACGGGTACCAACGGAGCGTTTGTAGAAAAGACCTCCAGTTTCACAAAGCTGGGTAATACGTTGTCAAACATTAATTCCGACATTATGGTTGTAAACACAGAATGGGGTGCGTTCGATAACGAGGCAAGTGAGCTTTGGTCATATTCTGGTGATTTACCTGACGCTCGCTTCAGCGAACTGTCCTGGACGTCACTCCTTTCGACAACAAACTTGACCGTGAGAGTATCAACCCGTGAGCAGAACCCTCAGCGCTTGAAATCGCCTCTCCCCTCATGATTTCTCCACTCGCAGCCGGTTCCAATGCTTTGAAAAGCTCATCTCAGGAATGTGTGAGTACGCCAAGGTCGCACAATAGGCGCCGCTCACGGACTATCCCAGACCTTGGGGAAATTACACGCAATATTCTGCTCTACCTCATCGACAACAACTTGCTCTTCTCTGGACGCTCTTCATCTGAGCTCAACAAGCATTACGGGCTTGACTCTGCACTCATGTCTGCGGTTGAATCTGACACCACACCGGACCTCAGCGTCACCCGAAAAACGCTGATTGAAGAGCTGAAATTAGAAGACAAGTGGATTCACCACGCTGACCTGGAGATTGTTCGCTGGGCGTGTCAATGTGTCGGTACTCGTGCCGCGTTGTTGAGTGGTGTAGCCGTAGCCGCCACGATAAAACAAACAGAAGCCAAGCCTCCCATTTCTGTTGGAATTGACGGAAGGTGAGTGTATTCCCATAAGTATGGCTCAAGCTAATCGCCCGCAGTTTGTTCGAGTTCTATCCCAACTTTGAGCAACGACTCCGAAAATCGCTTCGGATCTTGGTTGGTCCGGAAATCGAGGAGCAGGTGAAGATTGGTCGGGCCAAGGACGGCAGCGGAGTCGGAGGTATGTCAGGGTCACCTCGCATTACTCAGCGGCATGCTAACCATCGCTCGGGCACTCGTAGCCGCTCTATGCGCATTATTAGCAACTAAACAAACGGCCAGGGCATAAATGCCGGTCGAAGGCGCCCATATTATTTGGTCTTCCGTTGTACCATATTATATAAATGATGAAAATCCGATGAACATCTCAATGATATCCGCGAACACGATGCAAAAATGGCGCATAAATAAAGGGCGCACGGATGCCTCTGTTATAAGTCAACCCTGATCGAGCGGTTTCTGTTGAACTGGGCTCAGAGAGGAAACGACGTTCCTTTTGTAAGCCTAAAGAAGATTGGTCGCTTGATTCGTCGGCCGGTGTATGACCTCGTGGATTTGGAACATCCTGATCGCTCCACCATTCATTTGGAGCAGAATTACCATGCACAGAGGGCATACTCACCACATCGAGCGGCATTCTGCGAGCAAGATACCCGTTCACGATAGGGTCACGACCAGTCATAGGCAAACGTTTGAACTTGTTCGATATTTGTCATTGGTATTTGCACGAGATTTCAGTGTTCCACAACGACGCAACCCGAAAACGCGCTTGGAGCCTCGGCCGACTGACGGTTTTCCATTTTTCCTGATGCCTTGTGTGCAGGATGGGGGCAAGATCGCTGGCCCTCGTTGTTGCACTATCCCTTACAAGTCCCTGTGCCTTACTGCAAGTAATAACGATCGTCAAATGATGCTGATGGACGAAAGCGCCGAAAGGCTTCCCACCGCAACAGGAAACTATATAATATCAGAGTCGCGAACCTCACCCAGTAAGACCCTCACTGGAACCACCCTCGATCCAAAATGCCTGCCGCGAATATGCCCGAAGTCAAGCCTACGCCCATTGCCCACTATGGCGGCTACCGGCAAACGCTGCGCAACTCGTTTCGTGCAGGCGTCCCTCGGCCCATCGAGTACCGCCAAAAGCAGCTTGCACAACTCGCATACATGTTCCAGGACAATACACAGCGATTCACCGACGCGCTGTACCAGGATCTAGGCAAACCCGCCCTAGAGGTTTACATGGCTGAGATCGGCGCGGTCGTCAACGGGGCGCTCAAGTCGGCTCGCGAACTCGCCGAGTGGGCTACACCCATTCGAGGTCCAGACCGACGACATGTGGAAGCCTTTCGCACCACGGATCTACAAGGCTGCGAAGGGCGTTGTTCTGGTTATTGGGTATGTTTTAATCTAGGCTGAGCTCGGCGCATGTAAACTAAGATCAAATCATGTGTAGGCCATCCAACTACCCGTGCATCTTGACGATGCAACCCCTGACAGGCGCCATTGCAGCTGGATGCTGTGCGGTCATCAAACCAAGCGAACTCACACCAGCCTACGCGAACCTGCTCGCAGAACTTCTTCCTCAGTATCTTGATTCGGTATGTCTTCTACCGCGCGCGTCTATAAACTTGATCCAACCGTCTCTGTTCCTACTAAAAAGGCGTGTTACCGAGTCGTAAATGGCAGTGTCCCCGAAACAACCGCACTTCTCGAGCTCCAATGGGATCATATATTTTATACTGGATCAGCAACGGTAGCAAAGATTATTGCCACCGCCGCTGCGAAGCACCTCACCCCATGCTCTCTTGAGCTTGGCGGTAAATGCGCGGCGGTACTGGATCCAAACGTGCCTTCCGATGATCCTGACTACGTGCTTCGTGCAGCACGGAGGATCATGTGGGGCAAGGTTCAGCATTCGGGGCAAGTGTGCATCTCGACAGATTACATGCTTGTTCACGAGAGCCAAGTCGACGAGGTCGTCGAGGCGTTTAAGACTGTGTATGTTAATCCTTGCTCGCTCCATGTCTCCAGCCGTTGACACTTGAGTAGCCTCAAGCAGTTCTATCCTGATGGTGCTCGCTGAATCTGCGACTTACTCGTCGATGCTCAACTGTGCACATCTTGCCCGGCAGCAGAAACTCATTGCTGATACCAAGGGCAAGATTGTTATTGGCGGCCGGGTCGACGAGACCCGACTCAAGGTAGAGCCCACGGTTGTCGTTTTAGACGACCGACAAGATGTCCTAATGCAGAGGCGAGTTTATTCCTAGGCCCGAATTTATCGAGCGATATTGACCAAATGCTACAGTGAGCTATTTGGACCCATTCTCCCAATTGTTCCGGTCAAGGATATAGATGATGCTATCAACTTTATTAACGACATGTGCGTTTTTACCCCTATCACCTCTCGCTATCTCTGCTAACTATCTCGTAGGCCGCACGCACTCTCACTGTACTTATTCTCCGCCGATGCAGCCCTCAAGGATAGATTCATCAATGAGACTTTGTCCGGCTCGATCATTTTCAACGATACATTCCAACAGCTTGCTGTCACCAACCTTCCGTTTGGGTGCGTCGGGGCGAGCGGGTACGGATACCAGGGCGGAAAGTATACCTACGATGGATTTACGCATCTGAGGAGCTCGATAGATGTCCCAAAAGAGTAAGCCATCTTATCTTATTTGCCCAACCCAGTTTGACCCTGATATTCCTGTAGGGCTGAACCTCACCTCACGATCCGCTATCCCCCGTACACCGTAAGTACACTATCTATTCAAGACTTATATTCTATACTAAAATTCATTTATAGGAACAAACCGCCAAGATCTTCGAGGGCGCAATTAGGCAGCCCAACCCGTATGAACGCACGCCTCCTTCTACGCTGTCCAACGGGACAACCAAAGGGCTCGAGTCCACTGGACGCGAGCAAGTCACGAGTTCCAACTAAACATATTCCAATCAATATAATGTATTAGTCTTTCGATTGAAAGTGTCTTTGGGATTTGCGTGTATTCTCATTCTCAATAATACAATGAAGCTTTGCTCCGTGTTAGCTCGAGAGCTCAATATATTAAAACTACAACTACAATGGGCATAGAAAGCGGCGCAACTCGTACAACGTATCATCTATGGCGCTATCGATATACTAATCAACCACACTCTACATCTTCGTTCTTAACCAGGCCGGGACGCGGCATCTCTCACGGCGGCAAGGCGCGACGCCCGAAGCGCCGCGGGGTCCGTCGCACGGTGGCGGCTCTTTTTAGAGGCCGGGAGTGGCGCGATCGGTTCGAGATTGCATTAGTAACAGACGCTATGATAGTTTATCATGATGAGCAAGGTTCAGGATGGGGGATGTGGTTATTTACCTTGTGCAGCTGTTGCTGCTGCGTTTCGCGTCTCGTCTGTGGCAAAGCCCGGAATATGGAGGTCGTAATTTCGTTCTAGAGTTTATTCGTTAGTCTCGCATAAACTACATGGGCGGAGGGGGCCGTTTTACCAAGATGGAGCTGAAGGTCCTTGACTTCAAGTGTATCAGAACCGCGATGTTTGGCCACACGACATGCAAACTGTGTGACCGAATCAATAAAATCATCCGCAGCCTGCAATAGAAACTGTTCACAGAGTTTTAATCAATTGCTGTCAATGTGATTGGTAAAAAAGACGCTCGCCTGTTCCGCTTCTGGCTCCACTTTTACGTCTGGTTCGAACCCGTAAACGAGTTCTCGAAGTACTCGGCGAGGGACTGGTGCAGGACCGGGTGCAGTAGGATAGGAGGTAGGAGTGTACTGCGGGAGGATCTGGTTTGCAAGCATTGGCATGGGTCTGTTCCACGATTGCTGTGCGGCAGGATACTGGGTTGCCGTTGTGGCAGGGGCTGGCGTTCCTGCTGGCTTGGCGGTAGCGCTTGTGCTAGCAGGCTGCATTTTGGAGGATCAGTCTGAGCAACGTTCTAGCAATAGGCCAAATACCTGAGGAGTTCCCGCTGGTCGGGGCGGGGCGTTTGTCGCAGTTGCTGGTCTTGAAGCATTCGCGCCAGCAATGTTTTGTTGTGCAGCAGGGGAAACGATCCCAGCAAGAGTTTTAAGCTACTCAATCAAAGCCATGAGCCTTTTGCCCATCGCAAACGCGCGTCAGACATACCTGTGCCATCTGACTTTCTGTCAGAGTTCCCTGCTTCGCCAAGTTCATAATCTGCGTCATATGGGGTGCGAGGGCGGCTGCGATCTGCGCCGGTGTGTTGCCGAGGCTGGTGTCCTTAACAGACTAGTCAGGTTTGCCTGGATCGTGTTGAGCGTGGCTGGAGTAGTGGACGTTGTGCTCGCCGGTGCTGTCGTTGCCGCAGCTGGTGAGCCCGCGGCGGCCGGCCGCGGAGCCGTCGCCGGCGTTGGCTGGTTCAGCGTGCCCGTGGAGCTCGTCGCGGCTGGCTGGGTGCTTGTGGTGTCTTGCGACATGGAGGATGGGGAGAGTGTCGGGGCCAGAACAACAGAGACGGTTGCAAATCGAGACAAGCGCCCTGATCAACCGTGCCCCGACCGTCTGCGGCTGGGTGCTCCCGACCACATCCAACACATCGACCACTGCATTCTATCATGTTGGGCAAACTATTCCGCTTGGGCATCGATGCAGTCCTGATTTCGGCATTTCTTGCTGGCGTTCAGAGATCCACTGGCTTGACGTGAGTGCTCTTTCTGGGACACTAACCCTAGCACACTTGGATTAATTGTTGTATCAGTCCTGCCATTAGCAGAATTCGCAACAAAGATCTGCGTCGTGAGTAGCTACTATGCCACCCCGTTTATATTTTTGCTCATACCACTGGTAGAACTCGTACGACAGTATCTGGAGTTTGGTGGTACGTGCCCCACACACTAATATCCAGGACAATAGGTCCCTTGCTAATGACCTTTGAAGAATACGCATTCGATTTTGCCGTTGTTGTATTTGGCGTAAGTGATTCAATTCTTCAACTCTGGTCTAATGCTAAAAAGACCACAGCGCTCTGAGTACTTTGAGAGGAAGCGGTAGAGTGCGCCGAGGTGGATAAACGTAAACAGTATTTATCGTCACGAATTTGCGTAACCACGACCGCCGCACAGGCTACAGGTTGACGCTATGGCTATTTTGGGCTCATGTATTATCACCGACTCGAATGAAATCACATCAACCACACCCCGACTCCAAATACAACTGTGAATGTGCATTCATCCAAGGAAATTGAACACGAAAAAGTGCAGTACAATAGAGCCTAGGCAAAATCGGCGAATGCTCTACGCGCACCAGAGTTAGTCCGGCTCGATAATGTAGAGAATACACGTACCGCTCGGGTGATACATCCTTGAAATGTGTGCGGTTTTCTGGATTAACCTGGGATCGAAGCGACGCGGTCAAGACGAATTGTCCAATAGTGCTACCAAAGCTATAGCAGCGCATTAGCACAAGTTCAAGCGCACCAGAGCCAGGCCTACCCAGCCAAGAACGCGTTGAACGGAAAGTTGGATACGAGCACACAGTGCATAAACTGCACGATCCCAGAGAACATGATGAAGACCAAGAAGGCGTCAATGAGCTTTAGCCTGTCGGGCGTATCGTTTGGTACGACTTCCAGAGCTGCTGGACGGCAGAGCTGGTGAGACTGCAGCGCCTGGCTGCGCACCGGGGATCTTTTTGGGCGGCATTATGGTGGGAGAGTCGACGGGTGGTGCGCTGGAGAGGCTACGTGGTTGCACGTGACTGATCGAGTCCCTGTCGGCGGTAATCATTTGTCTCTGCGCATTTTCGTCGTTCGCTCTGATCTCTGCCCGATCCCCACACCCAATGAGTCGGCACTTGGCTCGCGCTCTACGGTCAAATGCAAGCTCAGCTTCGCGAATCCAGATATCCTCGCCCTGGCGTCTTGCGAGGCAGGTACACCAACGACGAGCTCTGGAATATCCCATAGAGGATGGTCTAGGCGACTTTCTCACCCCAGCAGCTCTCAAGATGATAGCGGTTGACTGGCAAGAGGGACTGTTAGATAGATTGAACGAAGAGGTCAGAGGTGGGTCCGAGTGTCAATTACTACGGGCGAAACGGTCATGCGAACTTGCCAGGTACCGAACTCGAGATTCAAAGCGTTATGCAGACCGTGATTAGTACCGCGGCTCAAAAGAGCAATAGTCTAGCGTTTATGTACGCCAGCCAAGCGTTGAACAATAGCTTCTTTTTGGACAACTTGGTGAGCATTCATTCTACTTGCATACATCGCCCATTCATGTTATACATGATTAGAAACCACCGTCCGGTGAAGCCTCACACGAAGCTTCCATTTCCCCCGGCTTGCAGCAGCAGATCATTGCCGATTTTGGAACTCTCGGCCATTTGAAGTCTACCATGTCCGCTGCCGCTCTCGGAATGAGCTCTTCCGGATGGGTTTGGTGCGTCCAAGATGCATATGGGCTACTTGGAATCGTCCCAACCTTTGGACACGGAACAATTCTCGTCCGTAACCGAATGCACCGTTCGCCATTCCACTCCCCACTTGTGGGCGAAGATCCCGATCCTCGAAAGTATTCTGAACAACCCAAACCTCCTTCGACATCATCGCCTGCGTCTGGTGCTTCCGCCCCTCGTACGAGCAACCCCCCAGGAAGCAAGTCATTTGTACCTCCTGCTCGAAATATTGCAACACAAACGCCACCGTATACTGGCGTGCTCCAAGCAGGGGTTGTTCTTGACCCCAACAAGATCGGGAGTGTTCTCAACCCGCTTTTCTGCATTTCTGTTCATGAACATGCATGGGTCTCTGAATATGGTGTGTGGGGCAAGGAAGAGTATCTAAAGAGATTTTGGACTGTGCTGGATTGGGCAAAGGTTAGCGCTACGAGCGACCTATGGAACCGGGCAAATAACATTCGATGAGGCAAATGTAGCTGTTTAATCCTTCTTGGCATTATCATAAGCTATGGTTGCCCGCTCAATCAAAAAAAGTTGAATTTTATTAACCCGCCGACCCTGTGCGATTGCAAATACCACAACCAAGGTCCGACCTGAACTTAACTCCCACCATGCCCTCTCCAGCACGCCGGCCGGGCGTCCCACGATTCTTGTGGTATTTATACCAAGACTTTCTCAACGCTGCTTCGCAACTTAATTTCTCGTTTTCCCCTGCGGTCACTTTGGCCAAATTCCGTGCCTACAAGTTTACGTGGGCTGAAATCGCCGAATATGCCTTTCTTACCGTGCTCGCGACATTTTGGCTGACGATTATGACCACGCCACCTTTTCCTTACAAGTTGCTCATACCCATCTTGTATGGGACTGGGCTACTTATACCATTCACCAGCCAATTTCTCGTTCCCGCCACCCCGGTCCTTGCATGGGTCATCACATTCTTCTCCTCGAGGTTTATACCATCGTCATGGCGGCCGTCAATCTCTGTCTCGCTTTTGCCAACACTGGAGTCGGTCTTGTACGGAGGGAACATCTCAGATATCCTTACTCGATACACCAACCCCGTCCTGGACGTTCTTGCTTGGTTGCCGTATGGCGTCATCCATTTTACCGCACCATTTGTGGTTGCTATCGCACTATGGCTGTGGAGAGGAACGCAGGCAGGGGAATAACGAGGCGCTGAAGTTTTGGGCACGAGCATTTGGGTACATGAACTTGACTGGGGTTATTATCCAAATCATATTCCCATGTGCCCCTCCCTGTGAGTTTCATGATTTCCAGTGTAATATTTCGACTAACCACTGCAACCAGGGTACGAGCTAATCTATGGCCTTACGCCCGCCAACTATTCTATTCGTGGGGCTGCGGGCGGCTTGGCACGCATCGATGCACTCTTCCATTCCAACGGCTACGCAAATACGTTTTCCGCCTCTCCCGTCGTTTTTGGCGCGTTTCCAAGCCTGCACTCGGGTTGTGCCACCATGGAGGCCTTGTTCATCAGTCACTTTTTCCCAAAACTTCGTCGGTATGACCTTGCCTCGGTTGAGATGCAATGCAAACTAACAAATGAGGCAGATATATATGGTCCTACGCGGCTTTGCTCTACTGGGCTACCATGTACCTCACGCACCATTACTTGATCGACGTCGTAGGCGGAACTTGTTTGACAGTGTTCATGTTTTATCTTTTCTGCCGCCCACTCTACGCACTCCGCACGACTCTCCTTCGCCCTTCGCCTCGACTAAGATGAGCTCGGTGTTTGCCAATGGTGCTTCAGGTCTAGGAAACACTGGAACTGGGCGCGGCGGCCGATCAAAGTACGAGCAGTACGACGAAGAACGCGGACCATGGCGCTCCGGTTCGCCGGCCTCTTCGGCCTCTCGGCGTTCCGCAGACGAAGCAGGTCCATCCCAAACACCCACATCCGGCATGCCGTTTCTTCCCCGCGGGTCGGGCGGAGGGCGGTCGTCGTCCAAAACTCAACGAGCGCATAGACACACCGCGTCCATCGCGTCGCTGATCCGCGCCGACGAGCGAGTAGACGAGGGCTGGAGTCCGATCGGGACGACTGTCAATGGTACGCCCAGGACGTTTGCTTTCCCGCCCTCGGTTGGTCGAAGGGTGTCAGAGGACGTGCGTAACAAGGACATTGCGCACGCCAGAGCGGCGAGCTATTCACAGACGATTGGCGAGTTGGTCCCTCCCGCGATAGGTGACTCTGAGTCCGGTCGAGCTAGTCCCCGTATCCGGTCGCCTCAGATCAATTCGGGGGATCACTGAGTGTACTGTAGCGTATTTAGGGCTATTGTGGTTGATACATACCTAATTATTCAATGATAAATACCTGATAATTTCAGTCATCTGGTGTTTAGACGGGAAGTTGAGTCTCGAAGGGGCCACAGGTACGATATTTTACTGCTGATTCGCGAAAAGGTCGGCTGAGGCGACTCGGTATGGTACACTTTCTTGAATATTGGCAAAGCCAAGTTTGATCCGAAGCCCCAGATCCGTGCTATATAATACCATTGCATCATACACCACAGCCAGCTCTCTTTGGGGTCGCTGCTATAACAGCTGACCTCTCTTCTTTAAGTTTTGTCCTCTTTAAAAGTGCGACAGAGACCTCGAAATCAGCCCCAGCATTTCTTTATGGGCCTCGGCCACTGGCTCTTTGATCTTTCGGAATGCATCCTCCCACTTGGCTAGAGTCACGTTGGATGGTGTGTTGTGCTCTGGAAGGCAATTGAAAGTGCCTTTTGCTTAAGCATGTTCTCAGGTGCTAAGCAACCTCCCTGGCCATCTAACTGTCCTGATTTTTTTTTTATGTTGCTACAGCATCCTTTGGCAATTTAGAGTCCACAGGGCTTCTTTCTTGCTGTCCGTACCCCATTGCTCGCGCTGTAGCGCTGCCAAAGTTCCTATTGGTGTTCATCATACGCAACCACTTGGATTACTTCACAGGATACCTCAAAATCGGTGTGAGCCGAAGAGGAATAGTCGAGGTTAATTTAGCCATCTAACTCTTCACTATCGTGTGAACCTAGTTTGTTGAAGCGGTGAGATGCGTATTTTGTATCGAATGACGATTTAGATACAATGTTGACGGTGTGCTGGCGGGTCGAGACATACAAATTAAATAAGTGACCTTTGTAATTTTGCTTTACGAAGAAAAGCCCCGGATAGCCTGCTAACCAAACCAAGTGGTAGTGTTATGGTGCATACACCCCCGTACAGATGAGCAATTGATCCGTGTTGGTCAAAACAATAAAATGAGTAGAACTAAAGAACAACCGTTTACAACACATACAAGAATACATCGCTACTCATACTTTTGCTGAAATTTCACTGCTCGTTCAAGTGCTGTTAGCTAAGACAGTTGTGGGGGTGGTTTTTTTTCGAAGACGCAAGGCGGATATCGACCAAACTCTGGGGAGCCCGCAGGACGGCTTAGCAAAGTGGTTACTGCGATTGATTCGAACTCAGAACGTCTAGACTTCTGAACTAAATCAATTCCTCTTTGAGGGCATAGGTTCGAATCCTATAGCCGTCGATTGTGTTTTTGTTTTTTGCTATTTTTTTGGTAGATAATTTGGTGGGCAAGACCGTTCGTAAGTGCTCCAGCGTGCACAAACACTTCTAGAAAGTCATTCTCAGTCAAATTACTCAGTGTGCCCTGCTGTGTTTCGAGTATTAAATTTGGATCTATTCGAGAGCAATTCACACACACCGCAATCATTGCAAGAGTGGCGACGCCAAGTTTTCTCCGCGATGAGTGTAAAATTGTAAGGCGTGGCTCGCCGGCTAATTGAAGCGCCAAGCCCGGCCGATAAGGCACCTTATCAGATAATCGGAATTCAAATCACTGTAAACAGCACCTTGCCGCGCAAAAGGTTGGGAACGCAGTATATAATCCCATCGAAGGGGGGGGGGTGGAATTTCCTTCGATGACTATTAGGCCCTCTGCTAACTAGTCCGACATGAATAAACCTGCGGCCCTTTCCTACTCTGGAACGGATAGCCCTCCTGTTGAGGGCGTACGAGATGACGAAAAGCCAAGCCAAAATGATTCGCATTCAGAAGTCACGGCCAGTGGAGATCCAACAGACGGTGCCCCATGGAGATGGAGAATAATTGCCTGGCTTTTCGCCTTGTCATTAGCTGGTAGGTCATCGCAGCTTTGGCGACTCAGCAGCTTAAAATGTCGTAGTTGGCAGCAGCTTCTCGGAGAGTACGCTTGGCCCTCTGAAGAGCACATTAATTAAACAACTCAAAATCAACAGTATGTTCAAAAGTGGTCCAGGCGACTTGAATTGACATGAGCCAGATGCTCGCTATGGCACCATCGCATCTGCAACCTCGGTTGTCAATATGTTCCTTCCTATCATTGGAGGCTATTTTGTGTGCGTGCAACCAGATCTATCGATTCGAATGCTCATGAGATACTTCAGGGATTTCTACCCACTAGAGTATAGTATGCTTTTCTGTGCTTTTACGGTCTTTGCAGGCGCCATCGTATCCGCAATCGGAGCTCAGCATCAATCATTCGGACCAGTTCTCGGCGGGCGGCTTCTCATGGGATTCGGGAGCACTATCGTTGAAATCATCCCCCAAAAAATATATTGGCACTGGTTTAGAGGACGGGTCCGTCGCTTCTATTCTTCTCTCGCGCGTGGGCTGAAAATAATAAAGGGTCTGGCTTTCGTGCTCGGTTTGGACGTGAGTTGGGGAAAGGTCATTGTCCTTGTTGCAAAGGCCACAGCTGTGCCGATGAGCCAAGTGGGGGACACATGGTCTTGGGCACTCTGGGTAAGAAATCGGCATAATGAGTGTGTCGCAGCTGCTGACGCTACCGAGATGACAGATTCCGGCGATTGTATGCGGTATAAACGTCTTTTTAACGTTTGGATATATGATATGGATACGTACACTGCCTGAAAACGTTAGAATGTGTAAGTTTTTTTGCACATCGCTACCTATGCGTCGTAATCCGGGATTTAGTATCGGCTCGGGAACGCGCTGCCGCCAAGCAACGCCGTCCTACATTAAAAGCAGCCAGGGAGATCCCTTCGTTTTTTTGGTTCATGTTCTGCACGCAAGTGAGCCACATGAAATTCATTTTTATGTCCAATTCATCGTGCATGCGGACTAGATTTGCCAAGCGGGTGTTGTCGGCTCATTCAATGGGCTCAGTGCCGATATCATCCGACAGACTCGAGGCACGACGGCCCAGGTAGCGGGATACCAAGGTAATCTAGATAGGACGTATCCGTACACAGATTTCATAAGATTGGCCGCCAGGATCCGTCCAGCAGGTCATCCCGATCTTCTTTACTCCTTTTCTAGGGGCATTCTTTGATCGTTATGGTCGACGCATGTTATTTAGTACGCCAACACACGCACCGCGTTTGGTCTACACGCTAACCCGTCATGGCACAGTATCAATCACATCGTGCATCTGGATCACCGTCTACGCATTGTTGGGGTTCTCGAGAGTACACGCGCTGTTCCCGATGGTATTTTCATCTGTCGCATTGTGTACGTCTGATCAATCTAGGGTCGCGCATACATGGTTAATAACTCGGATTCCTTAGCGTTCAACGCGATGCCATTTGTGTGCTCTGTACCCCTGCTAGTCGCATCGCAAGACCAGATCGGCACCGGGTACGGACTGTACAAGGCGGTGAGTGGAGGCGAGCGCACGGTTGATATTAACTCACGAATACGTACAGTTTAATAATGCGGGTTCCGTGATCGTTGATGTTGCGGCCGGGGCCATCCAGGATTCCACCAGCGGGGGTGGGTATCATGGGTTATCGCGTTTTTCATCGTATGTGCACATGTGCTGTGATTTGTCTTTAGGATTGACCCGCTCGTCAGGCCCTCAAGACGATGGAGGTGTTGTGGGGATCCGTTTACGGGATACTCGATAGACGTTTGTTGCGCGGTGTTTTGACAATGGGTGAAAAGGAACGACACGAGATTGAGAAATCGATCAATCTGAATCAAGAATCTGGTCGCCGCCCAAAGCGCGCATGGACATACGGTGGATGGTGAGTGGGTATAGACAATAAACTATGTGGAGACTGACCACGAGCCACCACAGGTCCTTTTTGAGTTCGGCCATTGTTATTGCCCTCGTCTTGTTCATAAAGTACTCTATCTAAGATCCCATTGAGGATAGATAATAGTTGCTGGCTACAGTGTACGCGCATTGCAGACAGTTGTAGCCGGGGTGGTTGTGTTTTTCAAACGAGATTGTCCTTTTGCGATTCCATGCTGGGGGGTTATCCTATGGACCAAATGGGAATGTTGGTTTCATTTGCCCGAGTTGATTCAGTTGCCGCCTTGGCGTGAGCGATGAACGTATGCACATAAAATCCACAGCATTACAGACTTGGAAAGTCATATCGGATACGATGTGCCGTGAAGGCGTGCCTGTTAGATAGCGCCTAAACTATGGATCGCACAGAGTATCGGTGAGGATCAAGACGTCTATCGGATGCCGATATTACACCATGGGATGTATGCGCAGGGCGTAAGCCCAGTGACACACGCGGCGAGGCCTAATTTGACATGGGTGATGGAGCACATGGTGCGGCGGACAAATTTTTTAGAGTCGTCGACAGCGCCCGGCGCGAGGTTGTCCGTGGCACCGACTAGCACGGCCTGCGGACGGGGTAAATAGGCGCCATATGACGTGCGCTCTGGGTATGACGTGTTGGATGGAAAACCGGGGTTGCGACACGAATCCAAATAGAATAGAGTCGATCGACGCCCGATCTTAGAGCACAGGCACTGCAGATGCTGGCTCAGTCGCGCCGCGTGTGGGCCGTTCATTTGCGAGGAACAGGCGACGGGGATGGCGCTGCACGCGTCGGCGGGCTGGCCCAGAAAGCGGCGAGCCTGGAGCGGACACGGCCTCGAGCGCTGTTGGGGTGTGCTGGCAGCGCATACAGGCAGCGAATGGGGTCTCAACTGCGTTCCTGGCGCTGGGCCGAGACCTGGAACTTGTTCGCGGTGCTGAGTCAGCGATTGTCACGTGTGTCCTTATGACGACTGTTTTACCAGTGACGCAGTCTGCTGTGATTCAACCAACTACGTCGTCCCCGCTCGAATCTCTCCTCGTTATATTATGGCTAAGAACAAGCAGAACCCACCCAGCCCGCCGCCGGAGCCAGAGCGCGCACCATCGTCGACCACCGATCTCTCGTCTGCCCCGTCGCCGAGGAACAATCGATCCCCATCCCCCGCCGTCCGGCCTCCCACCCCCACGAGCGGCGATGACCGCCAGGCGTCGACCAACGCCGCTGCGACGGGCCCGGTCCCAGCCGCCATCCCAGCCGCCGCCGCCGTCCCCCGCCCCCCTGTCCGCCCGGTGACGCGGAGCACATTCGATCTCGAGCCCAATCCCTTTGAGCAGTCTTTTAGCCGCACTTCTGACAGTTCTGTTCACATACTTGTATGCACATTTCACTTTTCTAGCTACCGCCTGCTCAATTTTCTGCCACGTACAGGGCAATGGGAACCGTTCACCAGATGCAGCGCGCCGTGCGTCACCCGCCCCGAGCGGCACCACGCTGCCTCCACCCGTCGGCAATGGACCGGAAACACCCAAGCCCATTTTGCCGCCCCTGGCGTCTCTTTCCTCTCCCGGCGGGCCCAGCGCTTTCGGCCACTGGGGACTCGGCAGCTCTGGTCTCTCGGGAAGTTTGCGAAGTGGCCCTCTTTCCCCTGCCCTTCTCAACGGGCCCAAGGATCAGTCTGCACGTGCAGGATCGATCGGAAACGGCACGGGCGTCGGCGGCTGGGATCCATCGCACCCCGCCTTTCGCACCGGCCTCACGCCTGTCGGTCGCACCGGTGCGTTCATAACATCGATTGCGTCATAATGACTCGCTGACAAAGGTTACGTAGGTCTCACCCCGCTGGTCGGCGGCCCTGTCTCCTTCCCCCCGCCCTCACCAAACACAGCTGCCTTTTTGGCCATGGTGACCAACCATACGTCTGGCGTGTCCAGCGGCATGACAGTTGGAGGCGCCCTCAGCGCTGACATGATCCCCGGGTCCAGCGCGACCATCACCCCGGGCACTCTGTCCGCCCTCGTTAATAGCATGGCCCAGGTGAGAACGTCACACCTTCGATCCTCGTCGTTTTTTTCCTGACGTGACGCAGACAAGTAACACCCAAAACCAACCGCACCCCTTATCCATGTCACATCTTCCCGGCCGGTTCGGACAAAATAACAACCAGCAGAACGAACAGCGCAACTTTCCCCCCAACTCGTACCAGAACAGCAACACTGACCCATATCAGGGCGCCGCTCAGACCGCCGCTGCCGCTGCCGCCAACGGGCTGTTCTTGCTTAGTCAAGCCCATCAGGAGCTCACCAAACGGGAAGAGGCGGCTCAGGCCGCCAACGTCGGGGGCTCGAAGCGCAATAACGCCATGCCCGGGCACAGCAAACGAAAGTCCACCGACAGCGCGCCCACAAAGCCGCCCAACAAGAAGACTCGCTCCACCCGCTCTAAGCGAGGCCGTCAGAGCGACGATGACAACGACATGAGCGATGTAGGGGATCTCGATGACTCTGATGCCGAAGGCGAAGTGTATGATGCAGAGCCGGGCTCTCGAGCCGCCGCTAAGCCCAAAAAGGCGGAAACCGAGGAAGAGAAGCGCAAGAACTTTTTGGAGCGGAATCGGCAAGGTATATGCTTATTTGACTTCAACCTCGGCGTGCGTCTGACCACCCATCGTAGCTGCGCTCAAGTGTCGCCAGCGTAAAAAGGCATGGCTCAATCAGCTGCAAGCCAAGGTCGAATTCCTCACGGCTGAGAACGATCGCCTTACATCCACGCTGACTGGTAAGTACATCCGTGACGAGAGTCCTCGTCATATGTTGACCCTGGATTCTAGGCATGCGAGATGAGGTCACCAGACTATCGGCAATCGTGGTAGCCCATCGAGACTGTGGCCTTGGAGGCGTTGCTCTCGGCACCCAGCTCGCGCATGGAAGCAGCAGCAGCGGGCAACAAGGGGCACCAGTCAGTATCCCTGTGAGCGTTTCACAAGCTGGAGCAAGTAGCGTTGCCACAGTCCCGGTTAGCGCGGTTGGGGGCTCTCGCACCCGCTCTGGATACGGCTACTGATCTCCAGCCGATATGTCCCACGCCCGTTCTTGCCCTTCCCCCGTTTGCTTTGGTGTCATAGATTCGGTGTGCTTCGAGTGCCGATCAAAAACTCTCGCCCACGGATGCTCGATATCTTACCTGTTTGTGATTTTGTGCTTTCAGGCATTCAAGATGCCTGTTGTATTTCTATCTGCTCGTGCGCACACTGGATGCGTCTCTCTTCCCCTCCCCCCAGCTTTTTTTTTTTGTTTCGTTTGCGACCATCTTTTACAGAGAGGAGTTACGAGTATATGATAAACGAGCTGGTATATACTACTGTACACTTTCTGTTGACTTATTGAGGTGTTGTTTCACAGTATGGTGGCCTGGAATATGAATAAAATCCTTTTGTCGATCTTGCGATGGGATCTCGGTGAGAGACATGATCTACTCCTGTATGACGTACAACTTGCGACTTGAAATGACCTGTAACACGTAACGACTGCGCAACTCCCCCCCGGGTCATGTGCACTGTTGTATTTTAGGTTAAACACCGTTGCGATGCATCCCGAAACGGTTCCGAAAGCGAGTGGTTGCGGGAATAATAGTGCCCGGCTAAGCCGTTCATAGAGGCGGTTGTTGGGGCTTGTCCCAACGGCCACCATTCTTCTGGTAGGTTATAGCAGAGTGATATAGCGTACGCTAATCATGTACCCAGTCTAAATGGCTAATACGAGGCTGTCCCAAAGCTTGAGGCACCTACTTACTCTTCGAGGGGCATCGGCCGTTCCGTCTCCGCCGCTTCCTATTCTGTATGCCACCTTTACGTCCACGCGCGATAGTGCCCGAACCCCAGGCCTAAAAAATGCCTGGCTAGCAGTTGCTGTGAGTAAACGCAGTTGTGTGCATAAATAAGCCATTGACCCGAGGCCAGACCAGCACTCTCCTGACGGTCAATTCGCCCGACTCGATCGGTCACCTGTATCGGTTCGCCACTCGATCCCCCACTGGTGATGGCTCAACCCTAGTCCCTTTGAAAGACCGAGTCGCAGTAGCGGGGCTCATGCGTGAATCGGGTATCAAGTGCGGGGTGTTTGTGGGAGTCCCCAAGGTTGGTTTGCTCGCTGCGCGCGAGAACGAGGTTAACACTTTTCTCATGGACTTAGACCATAAATGGCCTTGCGGGATTGCACCAAGCCCTCGAGGATGATGTGAAAGAAGCGCTGCCCACTGCGAACCCAAGGTCAATCGAGAGTCATTGTCCGATGAGTGGAGAACTGATCTCAATCCGTGTTCGGTTCATCGCCAAACAGGAACCAGTCCAGTGCTACGACAAATCAGGAAAACGGACTTAGACTGTTCAAGTCCGTGTACGACCCTCACACCGAGAAGCTTTTGGCCAAACTCAAGAGCTACCATCCAGACTTTGCAGGTCGGTGATTGCTCCGATGAAGAGCGTTCCCTCGGCTAATTTGCTGTCCAGGCTGGATTGTAGAGCACGAGTATGGCGCGCTGCTTTCGAATGTGCCCGGACACGAGCACTTGTCACGCACGCTCACATCGGCCATCGCTGTCGCAAGTCTCCGCGCTGCTGGAGGCGTCGGGCCTCAACTCGTCTCGCACGTGTATGGACTGCTCAAGGCTCGTGGGTTCGAACCGGCGGCCGAAACCGAAGACGACCACTGGCTCGCGAGCGAGGATGGCGTGCGTTGGGTGATCTCGGTCGCAGACACCATTTCGGACACCGTCGTGGGTGCGCCCGTAGAACAGGAGAGATCCAAACTTTGATGAGATTGGTGTATTATATGCGTGCAATAAACCACACCAAGTGCGTTTTCGGCTTTTGCTTTTGATCGGTTTCGACGAGGCCAGATCGGAAACACAGGAGGACCGCCCCCTCGCAACCGCTTGTTGCCAACAAGGGAGTTTTAGAGCTCAACTTCGACGGACTGCCACAGGTGACAGCACCAGACTCCCGTTACTTGCTCTCCATTGTCCGGGGTGATCGTCAATGATCGGCATCAGTGTCTTGGACTAGATTTAATTTGGGGGAGGATGACGACACTACGATGAGACTTGGACGCGAGCGGGTGTTTAGAGAATAAAAACGGGGCGCGGATTTTTCATTGCAACGGGATTCACAACAATATAGTACAGGGCTAAATCTCGAGCCAAACCTTTTTTTACAGTGCAATGCGAGTCGGAGAGACGGAGAGACGGAGATATAAACAGGATAGCATATCCGATAGATAGTCCAAGAAGCCTCTACAGGTTGTACATGGATACCAGCCTGTAGAGGAGGGCAGTGACGCACACCATGTCCATCAAGGGCTAGGAACGAGGTCAGTTTAACTCGAAGAAAAAAAAACAGCCGAAAGTGCCTACGGGATGGAGCACAGTGCCAGCACCGGCACTCGTCAGGAAATGCATCTCACCGTGGACGTCCCCCACGTTGAAGCGACGCACGGGCGTGGGGTGGTAAAAGGCGATCACGTTGCCGCGTGAATCGACCAACTAGATATTCATTTGGATGTCAGTGGCAGTACTTTGTGGCGCACTAACGCTGCAAAAGGAAGCGTTACTCACCAGGAGATCTTGATTCTCCGTGCTGGGCATCCACTTGTACGGGTACCCATCAGGTCCGTTGAATGTGCTAGGTACGCGTTGAGCCCAAGCATACACACGGATCTGGTGCAAAAGCTTGAACTTACCGGCTACCAAACCCACCATCGGGGCGAACGAGGTCTGCCATTGGGAAGATTTGACGTCCTGAGTATCAAAATGCAGATTGAGTAAATGATGCATCGCCGGGTCGATGGGAAAAATTAAAACTAACCGATCACGCAGCGCCCAAGGCCTCCGTTCGGTGCCCTAATAGCCAAACGGGGTGTATGCTTCAGTCAAGCGAATGAACCTGTATGGAGTATTGGCGTACCATTCCAGTTTTGCGACGCGGTCCTCCTTGCCCTGGCGGATTGCCCGATGTAGAGTGGTGACCATACGACCGAGGGTATTCTCGGTGGTGAATCGGTAGAGGACGCCCCAGTGGGTGTAAAAAGGGTGGACTCCCGGGGGTCCTGAGAGGTCCACGATAGAACTTGAGACTCCATTGCGTGCGTGGGATGAAAGCAGTAAGGGCGGTGTGCAAGGGCGGACAGGGATGAAACTGGTAGCTGGTGTATAAGGATGAAGAGGATCGGTTGGAGTGCTGGGTTGCAATGAAGCAGCTGAACACGAGTTTTATACCTCGAGGCTCGGGCGGTCTTGAGTAGATGCGTGACTTGAAATGGCAGAAAAAGCAGGCATTGTCGGAGGGCATGCGCTCGGTCTCCATGTCAGCGGGGCACCCATGCCGCACGATAGGAAGATCTACCAGGGAGCGCGTTGCTTGGGCGAGTGAAAGGATCTAAACGCTTGCTGAGTATGAGTTGGGTGTATGGGGCCGAGAAACTGTCAGAAACTTGCTTCCGGAGAGCCGGGGCGGTGAGGCGAGATGAACAACATGCGCGGTAACTGACACATGCGTGCCACCAAAGCGCGATCGAAGAAGCCTGGAGCGAAATGACAAGGCAGACACGCAACTCAACACGCGAAGGACAATCAGGTCTGAGTGCGAAAGGATGGGGAAAGAAAGCAGTCGAGATGGCGACCGGGACGAAGGGGGAGGGGCTGAATGCAGATGTGGTGGCGATCGCTGTGGCCACCACGGGCGATCAGCCAGGCGAGGCCGACGCGACTGCCATAAGGGGTTGGTGCGGTGCAGAGAAAGGAGCGGCAGAAGGCGGCCCAGGCGGGACGCACTACAAAAGCCGCAGGGGATCGACTCAGGGGCCGTGCCGCGGGGAACAAGCCCCTGAGCGTGCCCTTGATGCCATCCCATATATGACCGCATACACCCCCAGACGCGGGAGCGCGGCTGACTCAGCCCGGCGCCTAGCGCGAAGCCACAAACACCCGCGACGATTTGCCAGATGTGGCAAGGGGCGCCCGCAGGACCGACTCTGCAAACGACGTCCGCCAGACAAAGGGCCGAACATTGGAACGCGCCGATGAGCGCGCGAAGTTGGTCTTCTGTTGTCGCTCTGTTGTTCGCCCTCGCCGACGCTCTCTTCCGCCTGCCTGCGCTTGCTTTCTGCCTCGTCGGATCGTCCTCAGGCGTGCACAATCAACACGCGCGTCTCTACGGGTTCTTGCTCATGCCTATCTCCCTCTTGGTCTCTTTCACGCCGCTCCACAACGTTGCTGCATATCCTAGTCGCCCTCTGCAGCTCCCAGCTTTTTCCGGTCTGCTGATGCTTTGCCGAGCACCGACACGAGCTCTGGAACAGCCCCAGCCCGCCTCGCAGATCAGGCGTGCCCTAGAAGCAACGCATGTCGTTTTGCAGTCCGCACACAGAGATCTCATCAACCCCTCCCACAGGTTCTACCGCCAAATCCCCTCGGCGCACTCCTCGCGCGTCTAGTCGTGACCAATCGTCTGGAAACTTCTGCTCCTCATACTTGGCTTCCAGCTGCCGCCCAACTCACGACTCAGCACACCGCAGGAGAATGCTATGCCCTTCCCCCTTGCGCCGCATGCCCGCCACATGCCATCGCTATCCCCAAAGTCTCTGTGCGCCCCCGGTCGCTCTTCGCCGCCAACACCCGGTATCAAGCCTGTGAAGCTCGCGCTTACCCCGCCGATTCATCTCGCACCACGCTTTTGGCGATTGGCTTTCATTAAGCCTGCTCCCAAGAATGCGGCCAGGAAAACTCCGACAAACCCATGCCTCTCCCGGGCCATCCGGTAGGGTTAATTGTGGAGGTGTGCGTGGCTTTGCAACGTGATTTGGGAAGCTGTCGCCATATCGGTCTGTTGAGGCACGATTGCTTCCCACAACTTAGGTTAATGCGAGCCTAATTGGCTCTCCCTAGCAAGGCCTAGTACCCTCTTAGACATCGCCACCACAAACTTAGCATCTTCCACACGCATTGTCTATATCCATAGCCCGCTCAGCGTCGGATCCATGATGCCTAACGTGTACGTCACAACATGCTTGCACGATGCTCAAATGCAATCCAGATCGCACGATGCTATCATCCTTACTGCCGTCGCCGGTTAGTCTCCCGGTATCTGACACGTGCGGCGTACCCCGCTCTGCGTATGCCGCGTTTTGGGGCGCGCACACCGCATCGTCACCTGACTCTGCGCAACTCTCCTCGTTCATCGCACGCACAGGCCTAGGCCTTGCTTCTGGGGGTTCGGTTGTGTCCTTCCCGAGGGTTTTTTACGCCTGCCACGCTCCAAGTGCATCGTGCCTTCCTGTTGTGTCGTTTTACTCCGGCCCCTTTGAGAAAGCAACCGGCCCCAACATCTCTCCGGGCGCTATATCAGCGCATTTGCCTGCGCGCCTGGTCGATCAACATCGATCGTACGGGGAAGGACAGCAAAATCGAGCCACCACGTTCACTTGCCGGAGCACAGATGCTATGCCAATCGCACACGCGGATTGTAAGTGGGTCGGTAATTATATAGCCACGCTATTGCCTCGCCGTTGGTGGTGGGGCAAAGAATATGAAACATGACGAGGTACGAGGCCTTATTGGCTACATAGCTTAATTACAAGAACCTTTTGCACATCATTCCTGGGCGCACCTTGAACTGAATTTTACAAGCACACGTCTAATTTGTTGAGTCCGAAATTTTGTGATCAGCTTCGCCTCTCGGGTGGCGGTTTTTCAAGAACCGCAGCGTATATCATATGGCGTTCCATTCATGTAATCCGTCGGATTGCGCTCCCTACAAGCGGAGATGCTTCCAATCCGATGAGACGACTTAGGTTATTATTGAGTTTCATTCGCACCGATCATCATATCAGAATATTTGCGCCCCTGCTCGCTTGCTTTTTCGGAGTCATGCAGATATCACGTTTCTGCCATGCTTATTCCGCCCTGTATCCTTCTCGATTTACTGGCATTTGTCCTGAACCGTGTGTGGTCCGTGCGCCGGAAGATGGCGCTTTCACGTTGAGTCACGTGAGTAAGTGTAGTCTAACGTGATCGACCTTTGATCTGCGCTCGATTTATGTCTAAAGTCACAACAGCCCAGATTGTGGTACGTACGCGGGTATGTCGATAGGAGAAAAAAAAATGACATCCGTAAAATGTTAGAGGCTCATTGTGCCAGCGGGCAAAGCTGCGCCGACTCCTCCAGTTGGCCCCGCACTGGGTGCTCGTGGTGTTAAATCCATGGACTTTTGTAAAGAGTTCAACGCTCGAACGGCGCATATGGAGCCCGGGGTACCTACGCCCACCCTGATAACTGTCCAACCCGACCGAAGCTTCACATTCGTAGTCAAAACCCCGCCCACATCTTATTTTCTAAAAAAGGCGGCTGGCATCGAGAAGGGAACAGCCAGACCGGGTCATGACTTTGTTGGGACTGTCAGTTTGAAGCACGTTTACGAAATTGCAAAAATCAAGCAAACGGACGATCATTTGAAGCATATACGGTTGGAAGGAATCGCTAAATCAATACTCGGGAGTGCACGGACCCTCGGGCTCAAAGTTGTTCCTTGATCACAATGGCCTATGTACGCGAGTGACATACCATAGGATCACAAGATCGAGTTTTTGCGAGCTTTACTGTAGATGGGTTAGGACAGCATCGGCCGTGACAACTTTGGCATATTATTAGATGCCGATTTGCTTTTAACTCACTGCAGCCGCGCCATGTTGTTATCAAAAAAAAAATCATCGTTCGAAGATATATAGCCCGCTGGGTGATTTTTCTATTATTTAAATGGCTTTTTTGACTGCCAGAACCCACACCACACACATGTCCATATGGTTTTACTTTTATATTTGACGTAATCACCTTGGTACTGTACTTGACCACGCCACAATCGCTAGGTTTACATCCGTTTCGTTGACTTAGCTTATTTCGTTTTCGTTCTTCAGAAACTGAAAAGACACCACCACTACTCCAATGGTTCGCGACACATACTGCTTTGCTGAGACTTCTTCTCAGTAGGCTAACACTGTTTCTACCCAGGCCCCCAAACAATCTGCTGCCGGCGTCAAGCACAAATTTTTCGTCGACTACTCTCGACCCGCTGGTGATGGCGTCTTTGACCCTGCTGCTTTCGAGGATTACCTCCGAAGCCGTATCAAAGTTGAGGGAAAGACTGGTCAACTCGGCGACAAGATCAAGATCACCCGTGACAGTAAGTTTTCGGCCTACGACTGACCGGAAACAATCTGATTTGTTTCATTTGAACAGCTAAAAAGCTCACAATTACCTCGACCGTACCTTTCTCTAAACGCTATATCAAGTATTTGACGAGTAAGTTCTTGAAGAAGAACTCGCTGCGTGACTGGATTCGGTGCGTTTTATCCTGTACAGGTCGTTCTAAAGTGCTGAACCTTACTGCAACAGCGTTACTGCCACATCCAAAGATGGATATGAGCTACGATTCTACAAGATCGAGTGGGTAGTTCTCCCCCAATTGCAATTTCCTTTTGCTGATGGCTTATACAGCGGTCTGGGTGACGATGATGAGGATGCGTAAAGGGAGTATGCCAAAGTGGTGTCTTGCATGAACTTAAAATGTAATTTTTTCGGAGTTGCCGCATTTATACCATCCCGTCTTCACCATACCCTCATATCGCCTTGTCCATAAGTGCATTCATACCAAACTGGCGCCGACTGAATTACGTACTCGCGAATACCTTGGCGCTTCGGAATGGTCACGTGATACACCGTATTTAGGCTTGCGGGGTCCCGCATTCTTCAGTCACGTCTACCACAATCATGATGTTGCTATCTGCTCTCTTGTGTGGCTCCATTGCCCTCTCTTCTGCTTCGCCTATCAGTCCAGCAGTAGACAGCCAAGTTACGTTTGATATTCGTACGCCCGACGCGGCAGGCTTCAATGTTCCCCATGGTTTCAACATCGATTTGGGATCGAAGCGATTGGTACAATTTAGTGATAAAGAGGAGCCCGTTTGGATCTCCGAATTGGAGAAGGTGTGTCTGGTTATCTGTGGGTATAGTAACCGGGATTGCTCAATGTTGTTCTATCTGTCGTGTGGCTAGGTCATCGCTAAGGCGGCTGGGAGGCGCTTTTTTGACATGTTGGTATTTTCTACAGCATAGTTTTTGCCGGGTGTCCAACAATTTTTCGGTTTAGCACTGACAACAAAGAAGCTCCGCGTGCTTCTGTCCAGGCGTTCAAATGTATGTGATGTCGTGGTTGCAGCTCGGTGACAGATCCTGACCTTCCACAGCTTATGGGTCACCTAACGCCAGCAAACTCGTCAAACCTGTCCTCGAGTCCCTCAGCACTGATGGGCCAAGGTCCAACTTGGAGAAGTTTACCAGCTTTAGGACGCGTTGTGGGTATTTTGTTTCTCGTGCTTATGCTGGTCTCACGCAGCCACTTCTTAGATTATCGTAGTGACGTAGGTCGCATCTAGCATGAAATGGCTTCAATACTGATAAAGGTATATTAGACTGGGCGTGATTCTCAATTATGGCTACTTAGCAAGATCTCGGAGGTAAGCGGCCAGACATGATGATGGCCAACGCTTACTATGATACCTCGAACAGACAACAGAAAAGTTTGCGCCACCTGGCTTGCGAAAGGCGATTTCTATCTCGGAATTTCCTCACTCCTGGGGTCAGAATAGCATTGTATGACCGCTATTAAGCCCACATACGCTAGAATCTAAAGCACCCCGTCACAGATTTTGAAGATTAAAGGATCCGACAGTCACGCTGGCAGTGTCATCATTAGTGCTCACCAAGATAGCACTAACATGTGGCCATTCCTGCCCGCCCCAGGTGCTGATGACGACGGTATGTTTCGGTACAGGCTGTTTGAGGGGCCAATATTCCTAACGTCACGTAGGCTCTGGCACTGTGACCATACTTGAAGCGTACAGAGCGCTGATTGCAGCCAATTTCACACCTGTTCATGACGTCGAATTCCACTGGTATTCTGCAGAGGTTAGTCAAGTTGCACCAGTTTGTTTAGTAATACTGATCCATTTCCCTCGCACAGGAAGGTGGCCTTCTTGGGTCGCAGGCTGTAGCCAAGAGCTACCAGGAAGATGGCGCAAGGTCGCAGCTCAGATACAGGTTGGTTACGTCGCAAATTATTGGACCAAGCTCTAATCATGAATATAGTTTGATATGACTGCTTGGGTCAAACGCGGCACCAAACCAGAAGTGGGAATCATTACCGATTTTGTTAACACGGAGTGAGTCTCCCGAATCCTTTTTAGAACAGACAACTTAACGACATTGTAACACCATAGGCTTACTGGATTTGTCTCGAAATTGGTCAACACTTACCTTGACATTCCGCCTGTGGAAACGAAATGCGGCTACGCCTGCTCTGATCAGTAAGCCCTATTTTGTTAACACAGGTACCCCAGTCCTAAGTTTCTTTTTACAGTGCGTCCTGGACCAAGTACGGCTATCCTTCTGCGTTCTCCATTGGTGCGTACCTCTTTTTGAAAGAACTAGACGGTATTTCTAACTCATCTATATAGAGAGCTCCTTTGAGAATTCGAATAAACTCATTCATTCAACTAACGACCGAATTGACATCAGTGACGAGTTCAGTTTCGAGCATGCTCTGGAATTCTCCAAGCTCGCTGTTGCATTTGCCATCGAACTGGGAGGTTGGCAAAAGTAGCTTACCTGATCCCGTTATATAACATAATCATTGTTGCAATGCTTTAATCATAATGCGATGGTTTCACCCTCACTACTTGCCTGTAGTGAAGTTTTGCTGGGATATTTATTGACTGGACAAAATAAATTGGAAAGTAAACCCAAAAACGGGGAGGCCAAGTAACCAAGTTGGAAAAAAAAAAATAACAAAACGGACATAGGCACGTGCTGGAATCACTGTCGCGGATGGGCTGTGTAGCCTGCATCGACGCTAAAGAGATAGAGAACATTAAGGTGTGCTATGCCACAACCGCAACGAATAAGTGGTTCATGACGCTGTCTGATTGAGAAGTAAAAACAGCAAAAAGATTCGTAAAGAAAAAAATTGAGCACGGTCACTTTGCTGACTCGTTATACTCAGTCGAAGGTTGAATATCCTGCATGGTGATTTCACGCTCGCCTCGCTTGCGGCGCCAGGGGTTGACAGACTCGTTCAAAATGGCATCGTCAATGAGGAAGCTGTCAGTGTAAGGCCCTATTTAGCTTAGCAGAACAGGGAGAAGGCAATTTCACGTACTGGTAGCGCTTCATCCAGCTGAGACTAAGCTCCCAGTTCGAATGCGCCAGTACGTCTTCACCATGAATGATTACGGCCCTCATCATATCAGCAAAGCACTCGGCGAGATCGAAGCGGCCTGTAATCGAGATCGTAAATTCAAACCGGAATTCGTAGGGGGGTTTATGAGGTACCTGAGAGCAAAATAGCACGATCCCGCATTGTGGGGAAGATGAGCCCATCAATAACACCATCTGGTAGTGAAGGCAATTAGACAGTCATACACATGCTCGTGCCAGGGCACTTACTGTGTTGGACCGTCCTCTGCGTAAGGGTGGGTCGCAGTGAAGGTGGGAGGTGATAGCTCTCGTTCCTGCGATAGTTATCAATGTGATACCTGGTATATGCGGGTCAACAATTATGCGTCTTTCTCTCAGCAAAATACCCACTTGATCAGGGCTCCAGCCTCCCTAAGCTGCGGATCCGCCTCGGAGTAGTCTTCACCAATCCCAGCGCCCATCGTCTGTTGAGGCTCAGCCCCAGGGTGCATGGCGTAGTACATCGAGGGCTGTGTGTGCGCGCCTGCTGAGGACATTGGACGACTAGCGCCATACGTCGCAAGTGTAGGCTGAACACCATAACCAGGCTGGAATAGTGAGCTTGCAGCTCCCTGACCAACGCTTACTCCGACGCCGACTCCAACCGATACGTCCAGCGCTGGTGGGGGACCGAGAGTTGAAACGGATGGGAGCGGGGGGATGATATCTGAGTGCCCGTCCAGGCCTGGTCGAACTCGTGTGCGTGTCGATGACATTTGAGGCGAGATAGTAGAGAAAGAAGAGGGCGAGTGCCGACGTTGGTCCTGCATCGAATAGGTCGCGTTCGAGCCGGGAAAGCTCGACGGGAAATTGTCTGGAAACGGACTGGCATGTGGGTTGACGCTCGAGGTAGCGGATGGTGGGCGCTCTAAGTCCTTTTTGGAACGGGCGTTCGGGTTGGACTGAGGAATACTTAACCCCGAGTTGGTCCAGTCAATATCGAGGCCATCGAGATGGGTGCGAGGAAGTGAATCGCCCGAGGTGGTTTTGCCGTCGTCGCCCGGGCCAGCTGTGGGACTAGGGCCAAACGGTCGCGTGAGTTCAGATTCTTTACGGGTGCTCCTTCGCCGCTTGCGCGTAGATGAGCTGTCCTCGTGCTCGTCGTCTTCGGCATGTTCACTGCCAGGTGGTGGTGCAGAACCAGACGTACCCGCTCGAGCACGCTTACGAGCAAGCCATCCTTCGTATGCAGTATCAGTTTCACCCCGTTCACAAAACTCTCTGAACTTGGCCGGATCCCAGCCTGTGCGAGCCTTCAGAGTGCCGCCTATGCCTTCACCTAAAATAAAATGAGCAAAACACAACCAGGCATGAAAATGCTGATAACGTACCTATGAAAGCAGACACGTCTCGCAAGAGGCCTCGAAGCGCGGTGTTTTCATTCATAAGGTCTCGTATGACGTCGCGGAGCTGCGAATATGCCTCATCCTGCCCTTCGGACAGTATCTCAACTCGGGCTTCAAGGTCCCGTATCTGGAACCCAAATTCAGCGGAGGGAGCAGGGTTTCACGGATCGACTCACCCGCTGTTGTTTACGAAGTCGAAACTCGCGTTGAGCGATACGGTTCTGGTCGCGCCGAGCCGCTTGAGAACTAGAGTCAAGGGGTTAAAAAAATGTGTTGAACGGAAATATAGAGACACTATACTTGGGATTGGCAGCCTTCTTACGGCCGCCGGACTTGGTGGAGCCCTTGCTGCTGCCGGCAACGCCCGTGTCAGCTGCGTGCTCATCGGCTGATGGAGCGGGCGACAAAGGGTCGTCCCCGTCGTCGAAATCGAGCCGGGTTGACTGAATGGCAAAGTGTGGATTGTATGAGATAGGCTCGAAGGCGTAGGTCGGAGGGAAGGAGGGGTTTGAGAGATGAGAGAATTGATTATAAGTCATTATGAAAATATAAAACGAATGTCCCAGAGAATGATCAGATCAGACAAACGAGAAAGAAAAGGGGAACATAGAATCAAGTGGAAGGCATGTCTGAACTCGAGAAATCCGGGACAAGAGAGGGGTGACGTGCCCCAAGGCGTTGGCGAGATACTTTATGAGAGCAGGCTTACCTCCGTATCACCCAATGGAGTGGCTGACATACTAGGGTTTGTGTTCATGAGGTTAGACAGAACGTGGAGGGGAAGTGCGAAATAGTGGAGCAGTTATAGTGACGGGCTGTGAGGGAGGGAAGCATAACTTGTGAGACACAGGCGGAAACGGTTAGAGACGGTGGACTTACAGCCCACCCCGGTTCAATCTGCAATCGGATTGGTTCCCAAGCTGCTGTCGAACACCGCCCAACGCTGACCAAATTGCGATGACAAGTGGGGCGGCCTTTTTCGATCTAAATTCAATTTAGAATCTGCTCGACTATCGCCGTCTACGCAACTCTAGTGATTTGCTAGGTAGTTGTATTCCACAAGATATCAAATGAGAATGCTTGCTGAAACGTGCTCGGGAATTGGCTCGAGTAGAAATTGCGCAGGTGATCAGAGTTAGGATCAGAAAGTGCGGGCGCATTTGCCGCCGGCATGTGTTCCCATATTCAATAAGGCACAGTCTTACATGACGTGGTGATCGACCTGGCGACACGCATATTTTTCATGGCGGCCCCGACGCACATGGTTCCAACGTCCCCCCCAACCGCCTCTGCGGAGGTCCTCAGTTGTCAGTTGTCAGCCTATACCTTTCTTCCCCTCGCCCAATCAGATGATCTGCCATGATGTAACCTGACCAAGCATCGTTCCACGCATAGCTCCGACAACATGACGTTCTGAGTACTTATCAAATGATCGAGTGCATTCTCCTCATTCCCTCGTCGTGTCAATGGGGTCTGGCCCAGAATAGTCATACAGCTATCCCTGTTGTGGCTTTTTCGAACGGAAAGATCTGAATCGGACCCGATGGTTCTAGCAGCTTCCGAACTACGTTACCCCCATTTCGATCGATTTCGTTCGCTAAACAACGTTGAGGTACCTCATTCGAACCTGCACTTTGGCGAAGATTTAGCCGATGTTTGACTCAAATCCTGCTCTAACCACTTGAGTCGCAGGGATGAACGCACAAAGGGTAAGGTTTGAACAGAGTCCTGGGGCATACGATATGGGAGGCTGAGAGCTGTGAGAAGCTAAAGCGAATGAAGCACCCCGATAAGTCCTGCGAAGAGTGTTTGTTGTGCACGCCACAGGTTCGGGCCAGCAACATTTGAGATGAAGTTATTTTCGGTGACCAGGCATCATGTGAACTTTGATATAAACCCACTTGCATTGATCGATGCTGATGGTAGACACAACGTGAATCGCGGGGGGTGCGGATGAACTGTACTCTCAAGTCACCGTTCGTGCACGTTGACAGAGCTTCTTGACAACGAAAAGTTGTCAAGAATCAGGCCCACCGGAAGTCCCCGGAAGGACTCGGAGAGAATGCCACATGCGCGATGCGACAGAGTCGGAGAACAAGTTCAGGGAATAGTCCATTGCATTAGACATAGGATGAGGATCGGCCCCAAGAAAAGTTACGCGTTTTCTCCTGAAAGGACCCTTAGGCAATACATATTCATTGCCATAGCAACTTAAACAAATACTTTATCTCAATATTCATCTGTGCGCAAATTCTACAGTTTGAAGCACATGTGCAAACATGTGGCATGCATACACTTGAGTGCCCCAAAAATGTGCGGTCTAGCCTAGACATGAGCACAGGTCAGCAAAGGCCTATATATGTCCTTGTGCGAGAAGCAAACATGTTGCGTCTTCCAGTCAAAGCTGTCCCCTCCCCTTTATATCCTCCGGATTTCAGCAACATAAATGGTGCCGAGAAAGGGGCCAGTGTCCGTTTTCTCGGACAAGCAGGATCACGTGGTTTCCCGTACCTCCGAATTCGTAGCCTAACGTCCCGCTTGTTCTCACCCGTACCTTTCTTCCTTTCGTTCCAGGTGCTGCCTTTTCTATATGTGCTTTGACTTTGCTCGTGTAGCGTGTTTCTATTTGTATATAATAGAGCGGATGTAACTTAAAAAAAGGAGGATCACGTGGTTTTCCGCACATCCCAATTCGTAGCCTAACGTCCCGCTTTTTCCTACCCGTAGATTTTTACCGCTCCACGCTCTGCCTTTCTATACGTGCTTTGACTTTGTTGATGTAACGTGTTTCTATTTTTATACAATAGAACGAATGTAACCCAACAAATGGGTGGTGGTCACGTGACGTGCCGACGCAAGGGTTCATTAAGCTCAAGGGGGAAAGGAGAGTGGTTCGCCAATGATTATGCGAGAAAGGAAGTGCTTGGAGGCGAAACTCACGTGGAGCTGGGCTATTTCTTGGTTGTCTTGTGCTCCTTGCTCAACAACCACATCCTTCTTTTCAACCTCTTTCGTTTTGCTCATTCACTCATTCCCGGCTTTCGCTCACACTAATATCTTATAGCACCCATCGATCGATGGCCCCTTCATTTACAAGCTTCGGCGCCGGCGCCTTCATCGTCACCTTGCTCCTCTCTAGTCTGGTCTCCGCAGAGCTTCTTCAGCCTGTCCCTGCCCGGCGTATTTCCCGTCACTCCCGCCTTCGACGGGCTCTTCCGATTGGCTGGGAGGCTCGTGGCTGCTTCACAGATGTTGAAGCTCCAAATCGCGCGCTCCAGATCTCGCACAACGACGAGAGCCTTACTACTGCCTCGTGCATCAAATCGTGCTCCGCGAGCGGATACGCAATCGCCGGGACACAGGCAAGCATTTTCCGGACAATGCCTTTTTGAGAAAACAACTCATCAAGGTTTCAGTTTGGAAAAGAATGTTGGTGTGGCAAGTCCATTAGCACAAAGGGCGGTGCCGGAGCATCTGCTACGTCCGGCTGTGATATGCCGTGTGCTGGGGATGCTACCCAGATATGTGGCGGCAACTACAGGATGAACCTGTACGTTCAGTCGACCAAGGCCTCTGGCACGACAACCTCTGGCTACGGCTCGCCTACTCCCCCTGCGACAGCTGGTAGAACATACACGCTTAAAGAGCGGTTCTCCGGCAAGAACTTCTTCAAGTAAGTCTACCATGTGGTCTCGGCCTATTCGGTTTACTGATGTCACTACGACCCACAGCAACTGGTGGTTCTACAATTTCACGTAAGGCATTCGCTTGGCATCCGTGTTGCTTCTTTGACTGACATGGCTTGTGGCATTTATTGTATAGCGACCCGACCAACGGCCAAGTCGATTATCTCACCAAGGAGGAGGCTACTGCTGCTGGGCTCGCCTACGTTCAAGATGACGGGGTTGCGGTCATGAAGGTTGACAATATGTCCAAACTGGCGCCTGGTGCGCCACGCAAGTCGTAAGTTTTTGCCAATTTTGTCGGAAATATAATGTATTGAACAGAGGAATAGCGTGCGCATACAGTCAAACAAGCAGTACAATAAGGGTCTTATTGTTGCAGATATCCTTCAAATGCCATTCGGGTGCTCGGTACGTGGCGTCCTTCGGCGTAGATGGTATCCAGGTATTAACACAGTTTGAATGTAGGTCTGGCCAGGCACGTCGATGGACAATCAGTATCGAATTTTACCTGACACATTTTTTTTTACAGCCTACTGGACCGTCGGCGACAATTGGCCGAACAACGGCGAAATCGACATCCTGGAGAACGTCAATCTGGCAAAGGCAAACCAATACACGTTGCATACAGGCCCCAACTCCACTTGTACCATTGACACCGCCCCGGCTGCCAAATTCAAGGTCAGTTCGAATGTAATGGGCAAGACTTGTGCAAGCAAAGAAGGCGCCAACGCTGGCTGTGGATTCTCCGACCCCAGTCCAACGAGCTATGGTCAAAGCTTCAACCAGGCGGGTGGGGCGGTGATTGCCATGGAATGGCAGAATGAGGGAATTCGCATCTGTAAGTTCGAACTGACGTATCTTGTTGGGCCATGTGTGGCGCTGAATTGTGATTCTCACTGCAGGGAAGTTTGACCGCGGCTCCATTCCGTCTGACCTCCAGGGCAACGGTGCAAAGCCTAATCCAGAGAATTGGAGCACTCCGGTCGCAGCGTGGCCAGCTTCTAGTTGCAATATCGCCAACGAGGTCAAGGTGAGCCCCCTTGCATCAAATCAAATCGCCTCCAGCTTAAACAATACATTAACTTACAGAACCACAACATCATATTTGACATCACCCTCTGTGGCGGCTGGGCCGGTGACGACTACAAGAACTCCGGCTGCCCTGGGACATGCTCTGACCGCATCATGGATCCAGCCAATTTCAATGGTACGTCTGTTTGGTTCTCGCCTCGGCAATAACCTTATCTTCGCCATGTAAATCAGATGCTGTGTGGAAGGTCAAATCAGTGGCCGTTTACCAGTAAACATCTTCAACATAGCGCACATCATTGTATACCTCTATCTTTACCTCTAATTCGGTCCGCTGGCTCTGGCCCACTCGTTTACATCACAGCCTCGGTCCTGGTTCAAGTGCTGGACATTGCCCATAATCACACAATATACATACTCATCATACACTTGGCTTGACTGCTTTTACGACGTATATATACTACATTCTCTAGATTTGACCAGAGCCTGCTAAGCTGCCCGGGTTAGATGCTATACGCATGGTAATCGCCACGTTTGTTGCAGGCTGAAGGGGATATGTATGCGCGTCGATGTCGATTTGAGGTTCGGCGGCCCGATCTGTATTCTTGACCTATACGATAAACAAAGAATGCCCCAAAAAGGATGCGATATATTTTGGAAAATACGACCATCTCCGTCGATGCTACGTATCGGCGTCTATCGTTTTGGGATGGCAGGTCTCATCAGAAATATCACGCGGGGAGTAAAGTATAATATTTTTATTGAGTGAAAGCTAATAAGGTATCCGATCGCTAACACACTCCAGTAGCAGCCAGTCCAAAACAGGATCCCCCAGAGACCTCGGCCGTTTACTTGAGCAACTTGGCGAAGAAACCCTTACGAGGTGGTTTGGCGGCCTTGGTCGTAGGAGGGGCGAGCCTGGTTAATAGAGAAAGCAAGATGTGAGCTCAGTATACATCGTCCGTGACCAGGTAACAAGCGCACCTACGCGGCGGCTTTGCCCCTCTCGTAGGTCTTGACGACCTCTGCAAAGTGCTTGCCCTGATACTCTGCAACTGCAATCTCGTTGGCGGTGGCCTGGCGGGAGCCGTCAGAGCCAGCCATGGTTCCGGCGCCTGTGGAGCAAAGACATCCAGGATCAGATGCGGCACCTAGGGAGTCGTGAGAATAAACGCACTGAAGGGACCACCGGCTTGGACACCGGACATGTCGCCGAGCAGAGGCGACTTGTAGCCGATGGGGACGTAGTTGATACCGTGGTGGGCAAAGAACGGCATTGTCGTGAGCGTAGTGGTCTCCTGGCCACCGTGCTGGGTGCCGGTCGAGACGAAGACGGTCGCGAACTTGCCATGCTATTCGCAGTATTAGATCATGATTCCATGGATAAGATGAGAGAACTCACCAAGGCCTGGGTGAACCAGAGCGAACCAGTGGTATCGAAGAATGCGCTAATCTGGGCAGGGGCGCGACCGTAACGGGTAGGAACTAGGCACGTGTTGGTTTAGCAACCCACTTGACATTGGATGCAACTATACTTACTGCCAAAGGCGAAGCCGTCAAAGTTCTTCATATCTTCAGCGGTGATGGTTGGGACGTCTGGATCCCGAGGAGGAGCACTGAGCTTGTGAGAACTTCCTGAGACAGAGTCTCCGGGCTGGGCAGATCGTCAGTCTAGATTCGGGCAAGACACAGTTGGGCAGACTTACACCTGGAAAAGAGTGACTTCAACACCCTCAGACTCGGCACCCTTCTTGATAGCCTTGGCGAGGTTGGCGACATGCCCGTAAAGAGAGTAGTAGATGATGGCTAAACGATACCAGAATCAGAACAGGCCTCGAGAACCAGTGTCAAAGCGACTCACCAATCTTGACAACCATGGCTGAGAATTAAAGGAGATAGACAGGTGCTGGGTGGGGTTGGAGGTGCTGCGTCTAGTGACTGCGGCGGGTGTGTGTCTGACAGCTAGCCCGCGCTGAGCGTACTTAACCGTTTGAACAGCGCGCCGCCGGCGACTAGACCGGGGCTCAACACCCGACCCGACCTCGATACGTCCTGAGCGTGAGTGAACAGGTACAGCCAAATTCGGCATGGCCAGTGTAGCTAGGTCTGGGTTATCTTGCCTGACACATGCATTTCTGCCGGAATGTATATGGGGGAGGTGAGATGTAGAGCAAGCCCAGCAAGCGCTCGAAGATGGCAGCTCAATCAAGACTCGGCAAACTGAATTTCGCGCCAAGAGGACCAATGGGAACAAGTGGCTGATGATGGACAAGTGGGCAACGTGCTATTTTCACACACCATAAAGCGCGAAAATCGCGGGGTGGGGTGCCTTTGTTGTTTCGAGTGCTCATGGGATATGGACGGACCTAGATGCAAGATTTGACAGGAAGCCGGCTTTAGATGCACGTTTGTTTTGCCGAAGTGTGAGACTACAAGGCAGGTAAATTAATGGCTCTCTGTCTTGAGTACACTTTTGGTTGTGAAGCTCGCTTCCTCCCGATGCCTAAACCGAGATGATCAGCCGCACCGGCAATACCCAGGTGGAATCGTGGCATACCTTTTCTACCACGAAGCCTTGGTAATCCAGTCAACTCTCCTCGCAACGCCTGTAATCTGACCTGATACTATAGAAATGATACATATATTGTGAAGATACTGACATATGTTGACAAATCACTTACGCGACAGAGCCCAAGTTTAGATATGACACCTCTTCCTCTCCCTGTCTCTGTGCATCTGTTCTTTACACTAGTCGGGCGAGTGTATTTACTAAAGCTATTGAGTTGAAGCTGCGCTTGGTAGCGAATATGAGGGGGTAAGGATTGATTACGAGCGACAAAGAGGTACGCCCGACGAGTAATCTCTGTCGCAGCAACGCCCTTGCGGCGGCGATATCACGTAGGACTCGCGCGTTCATGGTATCTCTCGTTCTGGTGGTCGAAAAAGCGCAAGGGTTTTAAATAGGAGTCACATGTTTAAAATGACTAATCGGCTATCTCATCACGAGATGGTGTCCACGATCAACAAAATTAAGGGTAAATGCGTTGATTGTACATTGGCCACAGGACAAGGTACATAACGAAGATCTAATTAAAATGAAGGCCAAACGGGAAGTGAAAAGTGGAATAGGCTGGAAAGGATTCCATGCTATGCAAGACACCAGCAAGCGCAGCGGGTATAGACATAATCCATTACAAAAACCGCTCGCTTACCACGATTGGTTGAGCCAGAAGTCACCAAGCGCGTTGGGCCCGCCGGTGGACGGGTTCATGAGCTGGTTATTGCCGTTGACACCTTGCATCTCACGCATAGCACCTGAAGTAATGTCAGGAATTTGCAATGTATGCTGTTATAAGCACGTACCGAAAGGCGCGATCCCTTCAATCCAGCTATTCTGCTTCGCAAATGCGGCCATGCCCTTGTGGAGACCCCAGGTTTGATCATCGGAGCACTGGTCGCCACCGTTAAAGTTCTGGCAAGCAAACTCTGTGATCCAGATGGGACGATTAAGTTCGTTGTGGAACTTGGTCTATGTGGAGTCGGCGTCAGTTCAACAAAACAATAATGGTAATACCTACCACATAAGCTTGAAATCTTCCAGGTTCACGTCGTACCAGTGCAACGCAACAATATCAATCTAGATGATCAGATTGTCAGCATTCGTTATCCTGCTGTCATCAACAAATACTCACTGTGCACCCTTGACACTGTTGGAAAAACTGCTTCATCCAAACCAAGCCGCTGGGAGCCGAAGTAGTAGCGGGGGAAACAGTCTTGCAGCCCTGTTTGCGGGCAGGCTCTATCACCGCCCACCATAGCGCGACCGCATCAGCAACCGACATGTCAGACTGGCCGGATTGATTGGGTCTAATGAAAAGCATTAGGACCAGCAAGTGGTTTGAAACATTATGCACATACTCGTTGAAGCCCATGCAGTACTCATACTGGCTACCGTCAACCTTGGATTGGAAGGTGCTCTTTTGCTTGGCTCCCCAAACCATCGGGTAGAATTGTGTACCAATGGAGGCGGCATTGGCATCATAGGGACTCCACGTGTAGATACTATAAAAACTATGAGATCGCCGCGCCAAGCGGCAAACTGGTAAACATACCCCTTGAGATTTTTTCCTTTCCATTTCGCGATGTCAGTCGGACCGTTGGGCCAGGCCAAGACAAGCTTCTTGCTTCCTCCTCCTCCGCCAGTGCTAGGAGGGGGAGGAGCGGCGCTAGTCGTCGCAGCCTTCGATGTAGTGGGAGCAGGCGCGGAGGTGGGGGCCTTGGTCGTAGTGGGAGCAGCGGAATGCTCAGCCTTGGTCGTCGTCGTAGGAACCGGGGTGTAGGATACGTCGACCGGGGTGGTGCTGGTGGCATCCGGGAGAGAGCTGGTCTTGGGACGGCATCGCTTAGCACGCTTGAGGGCGTTGCGTTTGCGTTTGGCGATGCTGTCATGTCCACGCGCGTGCATGTGCGGTTCGACGTTGGACAGCGCGTTGGTTGGCGAGGCGAGCAGTGCTAGAAGAAAAATAGTAAAAGTGGACAGTGCCATCATGGGCAAGAGGCGCTGTTGTGTGCGAGTGAGCACGGTTCGTGGGCAGGCTGAAGACGAGACTTACCGACATGGCGGCCATCACGACAGTGAATCCAAGTGTACAGTAGCAACGAGTGTGGGAGCGCGAGGCGCAGAGGGGCAACGAGATCAGGGGAATGACCAGCCAGATGTTGGAACCAGCTGAAATATGAATCCGGATGCAAAGGCGCCCCTTGGACCGTGCGTTCGGTTGCCAAGCTTCCGAGACAGATAAAAAAAAAAAGGCGAAATGCAATAATCTCCACGCCCCGCGCAGTACGTACGCGATCTATTTAGTGCAAGCCCATGGAACGCTGCCGTGCCCTCTTTTATATTTCGCCGTACAAAAATATCTTGTCGGTGTATGCAGCCTCATCCAACCCTTGGTACTATTTTTAGATACTCATGTCTACCTATGTCGGACTCATCCCTCAACAATACTGCGCAATATCAGGTTGGTAGCTAGGGTCGCATATGCCGAATCTTCGATCAAGCCTTGTCCATACTGCCGAGTGATATCGGTATCAAGGGTGTTGGGCGCGGTCCACGTGCCCAATGCAGTGCGAATAACGCGCAATATGAAGACCGCGCCCGAATGACACGAACCTGCTCCCATGTCAAAAACACGCCTAGCAAAAAAGGCACAAGTACGTCTAGTTCGCTAACGCATAATGGCAACTGCGTAAATGCGCTGCGCATTTGACGTATGAATGGCTTTGCCAAGCATTGCAGGTGCCTTGACGACCTGCCCAGGATTTACCCCTGGATTTGTGCTCAAACGCTCGCGACATGTACAAAGGGGTGACGTATCATTTGCTAAGCAATGGTCCACAATAAAGTCAAGACAACCAGCATTTGACAGGAGTGGAGAGCAAATAAAACCCAAAGAAGACAATAAACACGGATCGTAGAAATACAGCAGCGATCGAAAAAAAAAATAGTCCAAAGTGTGAACAGAGAAGGAAAAAAAAAACGATTGTGGAGACATCGGCTCAAGACGTCTTGCTCGACGTCTTAAGCACCCGCCGACTAACAGACGAGTTGGAACTACCAGCAGAGATGGAGCGAGCATGGGACTTGCGAAATACGAACGAGGACGATGGGGATGAAGATTGTGCCTGCAATTCATCCAGATTGTTCAAGCAAGGCGTTTCGCCTCGTCGTGTAGACCGGAATTCGGTGCTTGGCATGGTGCGAAGCCCGGCCGGCGAACCAAACGTGTAGTTGGTTGGCATCGGGGGAAGCGTCGGTAGCGCAGGTACGCTCGGAGGAGTAAGTGGAGAAGGAGATGCGGTGCCTGAAGCTACGGAGCTTCGCCGCGAAACCCGGAACCCGGGCGTCGTCGGCGAGGGCTGGGGCGAGCGTCGGCGCAGCAGGGACGAGATGGGCGTCGAACTCTGCGCAGCATCCGGGTCCAACGTCAGGTTCACCTTGGACGGTCGGCGGCGCGCGATCAAGCGAGAACCGGACGGGGGCGGTGACACGCGCTTCCGAGACGGGCTTTCGTCGCCACGGAAAGACTAGCATGGATTTTTTTCAGACACGTGTGGATGCGTGCTCGGCGCGACAAACTCACGTGTATCGGGGGCATATCCATTGCCGTAATGCTCGGGCGTCGAACGTAGCTACCGCTCTAAGATTTACATACACACACGTAAATTCACAATTCTATTTGGGCGGCCAATGCTACTTACAACCTCGGACCCATATGGGGTATACCGAGCCCCCCGCGTTCGCGAAGAGACCCCCAACGAGCGAACTTTCAAGCCTTCTGGCGCGTCAATTACAATCGCCGGCGAGATGGCGTGATCTTTGGGTGGGGGTGACATGCGTGTATCGACTGGAGATGTGCTAGATGAGGCACTAGGCACAGAGCCTGGTGGCGCATGTCGGATGGAGTTTGGGCTGTTTTCGTCGAGACCCAGGGATGCCAAAAGCTCAATAAATGTAGGGAGTGTGGTCATGTTCGAAGGCAAACCGGCTGGTCAAACAGGTTGGTCGAGCAGGCTGGGGGCTGGCAGGGGGCTGGGCAGGCCATGCTCCACTTTAAGGCGAAAACGCTAGGGTGTTGTCACGGAAAAGCCGTATCCAGTGGGGAACGACAGAGTGGTCTCCTTTCTGGCCGGATGTAACTAGATGCGGTCTGCCCCCACCACCATCCCTCTGCTGGCATGGTGACCATCGGGCCCACTCCGCAGCGTTGCCAGTTACCATTACCAAATCACACTCGCCCGTGGCTAGCTCGCCACGCCCCGTCAGGTCCCGACGACACCATCCCCAGCAATCGGCCCCAGGGCTCAGGCTACAGCACCCGGTCGTCATCCAGATCCGGGCGGAACACGATTCCTGCAAGCCTGGCAACATTGATTAAAGTAGAATACATGTAGAAGCATCGTTAATTAGGCAGGATATAGACGTCTCATACCCCCAGCTACCCGAGCAGCGGCCGGCCTTCACCCCTCGGCAGATCATCGTTCGATAGCAGCTCGTCGCCCGATCGGCTCTTGGTATACAGCACATAGTGCTGAACGATGAACAGTAGCCCAAACCCCAGGGAGAGCATGGAAAGCCCGCTGCGATTCGGGTTAGCACTGCCCAAGACAACACACACGCGCGACACACAATTTCACTGGGTTGCCGGTGATGGAGGACCAGTCGTTTAGCGCAAACGAATCGATCAAAAGTTGCAAAAGGGACAGCATTCCTCCAGTAAAGTCCTACCGCACATGCATTATTCACTGTGCAACGGGACACCATATCACCATACCAGTAGCACGTTGCCTATGCTCCAACCTTCGGTGGATTTGCGGTTGAAATTAGAACGAGCCTACGACCAGGTTATGACAGAACATCAAGCTCATTTCGGTAACTACGCACTTGTGGAATATACTTGGCGATGCTGACATACAGCTTGAAAGCACCCAAGTGATATAGCACATCAATAAGATGTGCCTGAGCCCTGGCGATCCTCGTCATGTCGATGAGAAAGAACACCAACATAAATGAGATGACAGCCCGATTAAAGGGTGACAATCGCTGTCCTGATGCCCGACGATAGTAGAATGTTTGGAGGAGGACAACCACAGTTAGCACTAGCGCCTGCCAAAGGAAACTTCCATATCAGTCGAGTTCTGGACTGGCAAGCGACCATCACTTGCATGGATAGCGAATGCAACATCGTTGAGTTGAACGGAATTATCGTGACCGTTGTGCCTTCTTCGGTATTCCTCTCGAACGTCCTCGTTGAACATAAAATTGGTTGCGTAGAATGTGTAGCTATGGCGTTTATTAGACGGAAACCGAATAAACACAGAAGGCGCAACCCCTCTTACCTCGCAAAGCCAACGACATTCAGGCAAACAAAGTCAATTGACAGACCTTCTACGCTGTGTTTGGATGAGATTGGGACCTATATAGATGTATTACTAATAAAGCTGACCTTTTCCGGCGAGCGTTCAGAAGACTTGAGGGTAAAACGAAATCGTCCAGGCAAAGAAATAAGCCCAGCCTAAGCCCTGGTTGGTTGCTGGGTGGGTTTGATTGGAAACAGAACGGGGTTGACTCACATAGGAGACGATCGCCCTCGAAGAAGGTTCTAACATCGCGCCATCTATCTCTAGTAATCGATCAGGCGGAGTTTGTGCAGTTGTAAAGGTTTGTTGCTTCTACCGTAGCGCTCTATGTTGGTGGCAACTCGATGCTACCTCTTGGTGATGGTTGTCTGTAGAGGGCTCCTCATGTGGGCCGACATAGCCTAAACCGCCTGATGACAGGAGAATCACGAATTGCGCCATGGTCGCATAAGTGATTAGTCCATATTTGGACTAATCACGTGACAGCTTGGCTCTCGGTAGCGCGTCGCTTTTTTGTTTTCGTCAGCCACCACATCCACATCTTCCGGGGATAGTTGTGATGGACTCGCAGTATGGAATGAATGCGGGCCAGGCCCAGCCGAGGGGTGAGATGGAGTATCTTTGTGCAGGTTTGTCACATTTTGCTTCTTCGTCTAGGCCATGGGATATTCAGGCATCTGTGAACAGACTGCGGCGCAAAGAATGAGATTCGTTCAAGGGAACCTATCCGTTGTAGGGAATGTGGTCACCGTATCATGTACAAAAAACGCACCACTCGAAGTGAGTATCTGATTGACACGAGCCACCTGGTCCATAACTGTCATTCTAGTCGTTCAGTTCGAGGCGAGGTAGATCTACGTGGCCATTTTTCTACGTGGTCAACGAGGCGATTGATCGGGTCCTGCACATCCCAGGCTCCATCGCGAAAACTTGTAATGATGCTTCAAATAATATATGGACAATTTGTGCTCCGCCAAAGGACCCAGCCTCAGTTGCCTCACCAGGACTATCCTTGAGGCATTGTCCTGATAGCGTAGGTAATCCGCTAATCGATGGCCTGTGCATCGTCTTCTGGGGATCGTCTCCAGAATTCACCCTAACATTTGTTGCTCATTTCAGGGGAACGACGCCTCGTGGAGGCGCTTCCGTGTTCCGGCAAAATACATACGAACTGGACGCGTAGTCGACAGGCTCGTTGTACTGCAAGGTGCGATGATCTACTATTCGGTTCTTTGATATGAAGGGTACATCTTTTGGATCGTGGCCCCTTCAGGGGGTGTATTGAGCAAACGCGACCGGGACGGAGTTTTCCACTAAAACTTTATTTCGGTAAATTCATTGATGGATCCGACCTTCCAGCGCAAAGCCGGCTTTCAGTTGGCGTTAATCCCACGTACTGAAACTCTTGATGGCAAAATTGCACGCCAAAACGCCATCAAGATTAATCTCGGCCCAATAGGCTTTTGAGCCTGGGAGCCCAGCTCATCCAGTCGTGCTGCCTTTAGACCAACTTAGTCCGAGGGTTGCAAAGCTACGGGAGCAAGGGATTATTTCATGAACAAAGTATAACATCATACTATACAACATCAATGGCAATAGGCGAAGGGGGAGATTAAGTCATTTCCTACCAAGTTCCCTTCTCTCTTCTCCAGATTTGCAAGAAGAGAGTTACCACTAGTTCATCAAAGATAGCAAATCCTCCAGAGGTCATTGTCAAGGTCTGGGAGGCATGAACCCACTTGCCCACTGTTGGGATGAAACGGTTGTCAGCAGGGCCAGTGCGTGATAGTTGTACTCACCAACACGTCGCCACGAATCTACGCAGACGAAATCTAGCTCGTGTAGGCCGACGTCGCTTCCTTTCTTCCATTTGTACTCATTTCCCTTGTTGGACTTGAACCTTCGCGAGCTGTGGGCTCGTGTTAGCCGTTGTTTGAGACTCCGATATCGACGTTTGACTTACCGACTGGTGGCCTTCTTCCGCCTGCTCAACGACTCGGTGTTCACCTGGCGCTCACCAAAGTACACCGTCCCATGTCGCTCAGAACCAGGGTACCACTCAATACGACCTGCTTCCTCGAAGCGGCCCGTGTGGTGGTTGAAACGAAAGAAATACGTGACAAAGAGCATATCTCCCGGTAAGGTCTCGAACTGTGTCCAGACTGTTGGTATTGGCTATGTGGAAAGCTGATGAATGACGCACGGTGAACTCTTTGACTTCTTTCGAGTCTTTGTTGGAGTATAGTCAGAGCTTCGAAGGTCTTCGGGGTTGGGCCACACCCTGTAAGCAAGAGTTAAGGAATCATCGCTCGCGAACCAAGAGAGCTTTTACCATTTGAGTACGAGGTCTCCAGAGCTCATGTGCGGATGACGGATGACGGGAGGGATCAAGCCCGAGTTGCAATGAGAATGTATTTAAGGCGATAGGCTCCGTTCCATCCCATCCCATAATCACGATTTCGGTCCATGATCTCTTCGATGATTGGGAGAGTCATGCGGGGCTTTAACCCATCGCTCTTTCTTCGCAGGGGAAGACAAGAAGCTAAAAACCTCCCCGCATCGTGAACGGGAGGGTCGAGCCGGCTGAGTGGAACGATACGCGCAAAGATGGTAGACAGAAAAGCTCATTGACTAACAGCAAGTAGCATCAAATCGTATAGGCACCTTTGGTTGGGGATGCTCGATCGGAACATGCCGCGATATGCGCCGAGTCGACTGGCAAACCCAAAACACGCCCATTGGGCCAGGGTCAGCAAGATCAGGCCTATGGCTCGGGGACGCAAGAATGGACCAAAAGGATGAGCGACCGTCTATTTTGGCAAGAACCTAACACCATGCGCCGGCGGCGGATGTAATTTCAGCCATAGGGCACCTTGGCTCGGTTCACGAGCATCACAGCTCACGAGTCTAAAGCCGAGGGTTTTTTCATTTTTCTGTCCCATAGCCGCCAATATCAGTGGTCGAGACAAGGAAGCAAGGCTTGAATTCCGCCAGGCCAAGATTACTCGAAGCGGCCAGTTCCGAGCCCCTGTTTCCGAGGCAGGAAACAACTATACGCAGTGCCTAGGCATTCTGAGTCGAGCGTAGTGAATGTATGAGTATATCTCATTACGTCTCGCAGAACAAATCAGACAAGAAATAGGAATTTAGTCCTGGATGATGTCAACACACGGGACTTGGAAACGAGACCTGGGGACCCGGGGGACTCGGGGTGACAGAGGGCTCCTTATTTAGGAGCGCGACGGATAGAGGTTTTCTCCTAACCACGTCGTCAACTACTTGGTTCACTGTTCGCAACTGTCCACCAAACTTTCTACGCGTCAGTGTTTCGCTGATGCTGCCGCAGCACCGCACTCACCTTTTGGTTTGCAGCAATCCGCTCGCCATGTCCGCTGTCGCACCCGCTCCACCGCCAGTCAACCCGATTCCTGCTACCAACGGCGTTGAGAGCACCCAACCTGCAACCACCAACAACGCTGGATCTGCAGGTGAAGCGACCACCGCTTCCGCTGTTCAAACCCCTGAGGAAGTCGGACAAAAGGTATGCGCGTCTCTACACCATTCACGCGTCCTACTCTTTGTAGTAATATTGCGCCACATCTCCTATCCATGCGATCCAAAATTCACTGTCGCTAACGCGTCTTTCTTCCTCGGATCTTGCTATTTAGGTGTTTGCTGGCAATCTTGCCTATGCTACCACCGAAGATGGCCTGAAGCAGTTTTTCAGCGCATTTACCAACGAGATGTAAGTAATCGGCGAAAAAAACCAGCATACATGTGCCCTCCTAATCACACGACCACAATTGTTAGAATTTCTTCAGAGGTTATCCAGCGCGGGCCTCGCCCAGCCGGTTACGGTTTCGTCACCTTCAAGACGCGAGAGGCCGCGGAAAAGGCGGTCGCCGAGCTTCATGAAAAAGAGCTCGACGGACGCCCGGTTATCGTTCAGCTCGCCAAGCCGAGCGCGGAGAAGGAGAAGGAACGCAACGAGAGGCGTAACAAGCGTCGCGCCACCGGTCGCCGCAATACCAAGGCACCTCCTGGCGAGGTTACTGAGGCCGAGGCCGAGGGTCAAACCGAGCACAGCGCACTCCAAAAGGCCGAGAACGTGGTCGAAGGCGCTGTCGCGGCAGTCGGTGAGGCGATCAAGCCCAAGAAGAAGAAGACCAACGTGAGCGCATAGGATATCGTATTTTGCTATTGTCCTAACCTCTGTACAGCGAAAGAAGAAGGCCAAGAAGGCTGCAGCGGCAGCTGGTGAACCAGCCCCGGGTACCGAAAATCAGGGCGAAGCATCAGCTGCTGGCGAGCCAGGGGCCGCTACTGAGACTACTACTGAGGCTGCTCCAAGGTAGAATGTCCCGATTAAACGGCGCGGTGCTCATGCTGAGTTCAATCATGCTTGCAGAAGGCCAAAAAGCCAAAGGCCCCAAAGCCGACTCGCCCTCCCCGTGCTGTCGGCGAGGAGCCCGAGGGTTCTCCGAGCAAGAATATGTTATTCGTCGCCAACCTTGCGTTCTCGATTGACGATGCCCGCCTGAAACGTATGGTTTTTGCTCCCCGCCTCGCCAGGAGACTAATCCTAGATTACAGAAATTTTCACTGATGCCGGCGTTGATGTTGTTTCTGCTCGTGTTGTCCAGCGCCGCTGGGGGGCTCGTCGTTCCAAGGGATTCGGATTTGTTGACGTTGGCAATGAGGAGGAGCAGAAGAAGGCGTTGGCCTATTTTGCCCCTGTGGAGGGTCCAGACGGTACGACAACCGGTAAGGAAGTCGAAGGGCGTCAGATCGCTGTCAAGGTCGCGGTAGATGCACCTAAGAAGGAGGCTGGCGAGACGGACGCCGATGCTGCTGGGAGCGCGGCGCAAAAGGACGACAGCTCCCCTGATGCTATCGTCGTTGCTCACTGATTAGACATGGTCATTTGCGCTGATGGCGCTCAAACTCGATGACTTGTTCAGCTGTTTTTTTCTGATGAATGTGATGTCTTTTCGTGCGGGTATTTAATCCAAGAATAAAATAATTTCGACGGGATCAAAGTTCGGAGATTTTAGGAGGGATTACATAAGACGAGAAGTGCTCGTGCCAACCACGACGTGCAAGAGATCTATGTTCCAACCTGGTCGCTAGCTGGTGTGTGTAGCCCGATGCAAGCCGCGCCTGGTGAATTGTTACTGATGAATGCATAGAGTGACAATGCCTGCGCGTGCCATTCGCTTCCGCATATCCCCAACCCAACGACGCTCATTGGTCTCGTCTCTATTCGCTCTCACGTTTGCTGGTTCAGTTGCGACGGTCGCAGCTTCGAGCTTACCCTGTCCAGCTCGGAGCACCCGAATGCGTCTCGCCGATCCTATGGAGGAAACGACGGGCGCTCGCTCTCAGGGAGTGACAGTGGAAAAGAGGAAACGACGATGGATCGAAGAGAGGCAGCCCGGTTCTTAGCTGCTATTCCCGTACTTGCGGCAAGTATTGCCTAGCCCAATCGACGTATCGGAGTGGCTTACTTCTTGTTCATAGACAGATAGCTATTTGTAGCTGAAAACGGCTGTCTAAATTCTCGCATTTTATTGTACATAGCCTGATATCAAGCTGAGTGAATGAATCTCCACGGTTATGGGTCACTCCTGCCGCTTGCTTCGCGTCTGCGCCTCTCTTGCTGTTCTTGCTCCTCGTGTGAGCCCCTGAATAACATTGGTGTTAGAATTGGGCGCGGGTTTGACAGCAAGTATGTAAACTCACGGGAGCGGATTTTCTTCGATAGGTAATGTACACAAGAAAGTGAGGAACGACAAGACCGCTTGGCCGATGAATACAGATCTGAGGGCTTTTTGATACGATTGCACTGCTACTTCACGCAGAGGCGCTTCTAGGGTCGGGATGACCGCGGTTGAATGTCTGTCAAAGGAGATCAGCAATCAACATTACTATCCTCAACGGAGGTGTTAGTTTACCTGATGCGTAAAATGATCTACACAGGGGATGATCAATTGACGCAAGTGAAATCAGATGTAGCCGCGACGCACCTCTTCTGCACCTGGCCCTGTTATACCCTTCCTGAGCGAGCTCACAAGAACGGCTTGGACCAACGCCCCACTCAAGCTTACTCCCAGAACTTGACCGGTGGTTCTGAATAGGTATGATACTGCAAAATGACAATAAGGGTATGCATTATAAGCTGGACTCCGTGGCTTACTGCCTGTTGCAACAGCATAGTCCTTCTTGTCGACACTTGCAATCAACGCCTATGAGGGGAACTGGGTTAGTTGCACCTAAAAACGAGACAAATGCACGCACGATGAGCGTTGAAGTGATTAATGAGCTCCCACCAAAACCACTAAAAACAATATCACCCCAAAGGTGATACTCGGCCGTTTCGTCATTCCAAGTAGCAATCAATAGGCTCGACAACAACATCCCAAGGGCAGACGAAAGGTCAAATAATAGAGCTTCCCGGTTTTACGCATATCCTGCAGACGGTCAGTTTATCGTCAGAGACGGCTATCATAATGAGTCATTGGTGACTTGCCAGCCTGCAAATACACTTCCGCACGAAACGGCTATCTAAATCATCTCGGGCGTTGGTTCTAGGGTGCCTTGTAGAATCAAATGTACTGACTGCATTAGGTAGTAGGTGAAGACCTGCAAAAGGTGTAATTGTTATAATTATGTTGGCCAGCTGGAAGAACCTCCCCATACCTGAGTCTGCTGCAGATTTTAGGCTCACTGCCGAGAAATACAACGGCACATTGTAAAGCTGAAGGCTGGATTTAAATTCTATAATAATCATGCAGGTACGTAGCACGCACCATAGAAAATGCATTACAACTCGCACCACTGAATAGTCAATATTTAGCAATAAGCTATGGCGAATACGACGGCAATACATACAAATTGGATAGGGCCACAGCCAATGGCGTCCTTCGGGCAAGCAAGCGAAGTGGCATCACTGGTTCGGGCGCCCACCGTGCCTCAGCATACACGAAGGCAATGGCAAACACACCACTTGTGCAAAGCAGGCCGATGACAAGACCGCTTCCCCATGCAAGGTCTTCGCCAGTTTTGAGAGATAGTGCCAGCAGAAGGCACCCAACACAAACCACCAGCGTGAACGACCCCGCATAATCGATACGTGCTAGTTTTTGGCGGACAGTTTGTTGCGAGTCGGGTAATTTGATGTTAACTTTGATGGTGATGACAATACCCGAAAGAATGAGGACTGGTATCTGAAGGAGGGAAGTTTCGTAATTAGCCGAAAGCCCCATTGATACGTGTTCACCCAACCTGGATAAGGAATGCGGCTCTCCTGGAACCCAGTCGCTTAGTCGCCCCAGAACGTATTAAACCAAAGAATATACTTGCCATCCGAGAGTATCATTGATCCATCCTCCAAGCGGACCACCAATGCCAGCACCCAATCCAAACAAGCTTTTCCATGTTCATATTTAGTTACGAACGAGCGGGAATGTTTTGTGACTTACATGTTGGCAAGGCCTTGGTATAGTCCGCGTTGTTTTCTTGGAACAGGACGTAAGGTACAAAGGCGCCATGGAGAAATCAAACAAAGTAAACATACAGAGGGATAAGATCCGTGACAGAGATACTGGATACTGCAGCAATCCAGTCAGCGACCATCTTTTTACGCGTGGATAGTAAGAATAACCTGTCATAACACTAGATGCCAATGATAAAATGACTTGATGCTCCGCGTATAACTGCTTATTGCACTCACCCACCACCTCCCATTCCCGCGATTGCCCGCGCAAAGATCAAAAACTCCATAGAGTTCGCAAGCCCACAGAGAAGAGTACCGGTCCCTGCGTCAATGATGTTAGAAATAGGTGCGCGCCCGCTTTGAAGCAAACACGCGTACCGAATAAGGACAGAGCCAGTAGCATTGCTCCTTTACGGCCCATAATATCGCTGAGGCGACCGTATAGCGGCGTAAAACAACAAACGCTTAGCAGATAGGAAGTACCGAGATACGATGCTTGGTGCGACTTTTCAAAGTAAGAGCCAATCGGCGACAAGAGCGTCGCGACAATCGTCGTGTCCAAAGCGCCAAGGAACACGGCCGACCATAAACCTCCAAGTATCCATAATAAATCCTTCTGGGAAGGTTTGTTGGCATTGCTTGGTTTTACCAGAGAGGGGGTCGATGTTCCAGACGAACTAGCACTGTATTCCCGAATGACTTCCTCGCTCTCCCTGGCACTGGGAAGTAGCGCCTGCCTCTCGTCCGCATTTGGCCTTACCATGTTGTCGGACCTAGTTTCGCAACGCGGTGAGGAGTCGCACCGGTTCAAGACTATTATCTGCCTTCGTTGTTGTGGGAAGCCGAAAGCCAAGGATCTCGAGCTGACTCAGTTTATATTAAGAGTTAATTTCCAATGACCGATCAATCGTCACTGAACTAAATCTTATGCTATCTGGGTCGTTTGTCGCGTGAACTGAAAGCCATTTTCATTCAACACTTCACACTTGCAACGTATTTTATATTAGAATGGCCATCCCATCTTTTCCCCGAAATTCCAGTGAACCGCCTTAACAATCGTATATTCCTTGAGAGCATAACTACCGAGTTCCCTGCCGATCCCACTTTGTTTGTAACCGCCTGGAGCCAATACACAAATCACGCAATCGAAAAATACGTATGAGTAATTTTTTGCTTACCGAACGGCACATTGTTATGGAGAATATTATACTGGTTTACCCAAACCGTACCAGCATTAAGTGCATTGACTACGCGGTGGATCTGATTGGCATCATCTGCAGGTCGGTGAGTTCTGGTTACAACATTTAGGACCTTAAAGTCATAAATCTAGCTTACTCGAATGCAGCCCTGCACCAAGCCCGTATGTGGTGTCATTGGCAAGGGCAATTACCTCTTCCTCGGTCTCAACTTCGAAACACTCAACACTGGGCCAAATATCTCTTCCTGGACAATCTTCATCTTAGCGGTTGTATCCGCAAAAACTGGCAGATATATTTAGTTGCTTAATCCCGGGCCATCAAGAACAATACTTGCTCGTTGGTCGGACAAAGTAGCCCTTCTGGGTCCATTTTTCGGCACCGTAAACTACACGAGCGCCTTCAGATTTGCCGCTCTCTATGTAAGACCACACTTTGTCGCGTTGGGTTTTTGATACCTATTTAATTAACCCACAGGTTATTTATTCGCTCGAATCCCACTCAACCTTCAACTTACTATCGGCCCACCCGAGACACCTTCTTTGAAGCCATCGCCCGTGACTTTTTCGAACTCGGCAGCTTTTTCGGCAGTAGCCCAAGGAATTTCTCATATATCGAAGAATGCACAAATACTCTGTCCAGAAAGTGCAAGTGAGTTATTCATGTCTTCCCAAGATTGGTTTCGCGTACCGAGACCCTGCCGTACAATCTTGGCCTTGGTTATAGAAATGCCCAAGCATGCCCAGTTTGCCGCTATAAAGCCATTATAGAATACATCCATACTAGGACGCATACACCTACCTTGCTCCAAGTCCGCACTTGGGAACACAATGTTGGGCGACTTGCCGCCCAGTTCAAGAGTCACCTTTTTGAGGTTGGATGTTGCGGCAGCTTGCATGATTTTTCGCCCTGTGACCGTGGATCCGGTAAGGCAATCTGGCAAGCGATCAGCTTTATAGGTATGTACAAGGGCATACAAATGTACCTTATCGACATCGTGATGTTCAGCTAAAGCCGCGCCCCCCACTGGTCCCAAAGAAGGTACACAGTTGAGCACACCCGGGGGGAATCTAAGACGAAATTTCATTACATAGGGAGGAAATGCTCGATAGGAATCAAAAACATACCCCGCTTCGACCACAAGCTCACACAATTTCTTTCGAAGATAGTTCAATGAGAGGACCGGGACCAAAATTTTTCATTCCACTTCCACTCACCGCAGTAAGAGGGGTCAGTTCACTAGGCTTCATTACAATGGTACATCCGCACGCAAGCGCGGGAGCGGTTTTCCAAGCCCACATCATAATGGGATAATTCCAGGGAATACTGATAGTTTTCGGGTGAGCCCCAATAATATGCACATAGGTACAAAATAACTCACATCTGACCACATACACCGACTGGTTCATGGCGCGTATAAGCCATCTTCGTGTCATCGTTCACCTCGATTGTCTACAAGTATTTTAAGAAATAGACTTTAATAATGGCTCAGGACCGACGAACTTGGCCATGGATCTTATCTGCCCATCCAGCGTAGTAACGAAGGCATCCAATACTTTCCACTATGTCCCCTTCAAGGGCCACACCAACAGGCTTTCCATTATCGAGTGATTCTAACTCCGCTAGTGACTGAGGACAAGGTCAATCTAGACTATACCTGAGTGAGGCAGAGCTTATACTAACCCGAGCGTCACGTTCAATTAGGTCGGCAAGCTTGTGAATCAGAGCGGCCCTCTTTGTTCCAGGAACATGTTTCCCCCAGGTAGTATTAAAAGCCTCGCGGGCCGCTTTCACGGCGAGATCGACATCCTTCGCGGATGCTACACAACTCACGGTTACCCTGCTTTCCGCTAGATTGCGCTATCGAATAGTCTCTCACCTGCTTGTACGCTACAGATCACCTCCTCCGTGCTTGGATTTATGGTTCTATTAACCAAAAACGTGAGTTTGTGGATACGACGCCGAACAATGCACTAACTCGATGCTTTCGCCAGCAACACTTGGGACGAACTTGTTGTTGATGAACAGGCCGGTAGGTACATCCATTTTTTCCCGGAGGGAAGGGTCAGCGTTGTACTAGTGAGGATCCCGACATAGTGGAGGTAATTCCAATTGCGCAAGTGGAGTTTTATGGAGAGTGGGTGTCGAGTGAGAGAACTAAGGAGTGTTCCTCGAATGCACAGAGTCTTATATAGACCGAAAGGTTTGCGCATGACTCCTTTCAGCAGAGATCAAGTCCCGGAGTGAGGTCATTCGATTGATCAAACAAGATAACAAGATATAGCCGAGAGATACTGAGCTCGAATGGGTGAGCGCACGAGAGAGTGACCACTACGGAAGGTCTCTAATCCAGCCCCATCAGAAGTCGAGAAGCTCCGCGTAGATATACCATCGGATTTGCGCGACTAAAATATAATATTTGGGTAATTAACCGCAACATATGTATGCGGCCGAAAGTCAACTCATTGGAGGGTGGAGGATTTACATAATGAACACCCATGGTCGCATGTGATTGTCCTCCCGCCTGGTGCTTGTGATGGCTTTCTTGAGAACCACAACTGTTTGGATCTTGCGACCGCGTTGGCCGCGAATTCCTGTGAATGCTAGAGCCCGTAGCTTTTTTTCTGTAGGAAACATGGCTGAGAAATCCAATACCGAGTGAAAAGCAGCAACGAGACGAGCAACGCGCGGGCGTTTTGAGGGTGCGTGAACTGCTCGCTCAGGCTCAGGACGATTCGGGATGGGATGCCGCTTGGTCAGTCCTAAACCACCACCAGCCTTGACATCTAAATAACACCCACTCCAGGAAAGAGGGCGCACGCCTTGGGATGCTGGGGCACCTCAGCCACCACTACAACAAGTTTTTGAGACGAGTATTGCCAATGATTTGGGTATTCCTAAATCTGGGAGGGCCCTCGTTCCAGGTTGTGGTCGAGTGGGTTCATGGGTTGTTCTAACACACTCGTGGTAACCCTAAATAACCGTATTCCTAGGGATATGATGCCATCTATCTCGCCTCCCAGGGGTACGATGTCCTTGGGGCAGACCTCTCACCCACCGCAATAAGCGAAGCCAAAGTGAGTTAGTCTCTCCGCGGAGCACGAGCCTACCTTATGTTTCTGGAGATTTCTTGCATCAAAATATCAAGCCGGGAACCTAAAACTCGATTTCCAAGTAGCCAACTTTTTCCAAGACTCTATACTAGGAGAGGGCGAATTTGACTTCGTATATGACTATACGTGAGTACGATATAAGCCAAACCAGTGATTTATTCACACCGCGCACTGCAGCTTTTTTTGTGCCATACCTCCAAGCATGCGCGAATTATGGGGTCGTCAAATGTCCAAGATAGTCAAACCTGGCGGATGGCTTATTATTTTGATGTACCCTATTGACCCCGAACGAGCTCGGAATGATGGACCACCGTTCCCCGTCGATGTTGAAGCATATGGAAAAGCACTCGGGCAATTGTGGGAAAAACATCTAGACGTCGTCCCTAGCAAAAGCCAAACAAGTCATCAGGGACGAGAGCGATTGGGAATCTGGCGTAGGAAGGCGTCGAATGACGCAATTCTAAGATTTAATACTAGACAATGTATCTACTTGGCAAGGTCATTCATTGAACTGTCTCTTACGCATACATACTCTAGAATCGTCTCAGACCATGACGCTAAGTGTTGGCACAAATTACCCAAGCGCCACTGTCGGTCAAAGTTCCAGCATAAATAGCCGACAGGTAAATTAAGCTGCGTATATGCGTTTCGAATACTTTTCAATTCAACGGCACCAAGTAATTGTAGTGCTACAAACTTGCTACAATGTCACAAAGTCTAGTACACCACGCCCATAAAAGGCACCATCACTCCGAATACCCTACAGATATTTGGATCTTTCGGGAGTTTTAGAGCTTGGTCTTTAGTTTTGCCTGGTGTGGATATTAGAGCGACCGATTTGACTGTGATCAGATCCGACTCACGTTGACGGCATCCATATACTCGGCAGTAGTTACCCAGTGCTCCCGGGTCATACTGCAGCAAGGCGGCTCAGTACAAATACGAAATTGATTGGCTCAGATGCTTACTTTTTTCCATGAATAGCAAGGGCGAGATCCTTAGTCATTACACCATCCTTGTCAATAACTTCGACACATGCCTCCTCGAGCTTTTGTGTAAAGGCCTTGAGTTCCTGGTTTCCGTCAAGTTTGGCACGGAAAGCAAGCCCACGAGTCCAGGCAAAGATAGAAGCGACTGGGTTCGTAGAGGTCTCTTTGCCCTTTTGGTGCTCGCGCCAGTGACGCGTGACGGTACCTGTGATTGGAGAGTGCTCAGAACTGCCCCGAAATAGGATAAGCAGCAAGACTGACCATGTGCGGCTTCCGCTTCAATGGTTCCACCGTCGGGTGTGATAAGTTCCGAAGTCATCTATGCAGAATATATTAGCCCAGCTTTTGATAGATCACTAGAAGCAGGTATACAGACCATGCCTAGGGAGCCAAAACCTTGCGCAAGAATATCGGACTGTACACAAATAAGAATTAAATACCACATGAATACTGTAACGATGTTTTTACCTGGACATCCCCATCGTAGTTCTTACACGCCCACACGAACCCACCCGAAGACTTGATCGCCTGGGCGACCATGTCATCGATCTACATCCGACTGCATCAGCAGATGAACCTTCTTTCGCGGATTTGCAGAAACGGACTAGGCGATGCTCATACCAAAGACCCGCAGCTTCGAACTCCTTCTGGTATGTTGTTTCGTATATCTCTGAAGATATCCTTAAATCGACCATCGTACTTCTTGAGAATTGTGTTCTTAGTGGACATGTACTGGAAGCGGTGGTCAGAATGGAGCTAGAGCTGATTATTGGTCGCTTCACTAGAGGCATTTTCTTCTCCAAAGCCATTTTGAAGGATGCATGCGCGAATCCTTCAATAGACTGTACAATAGACCAATCAGCAGACGACGGCCAGACAGAAATAATGGCGTCACCTCGTCGGTGTTGTACATCGCCAAAGCAATTCCGGGTGCCTCAAAGTCATAAACATTTAGGGTGGTTGGCTTACCCCCATCTTTTGGCGTGAAAGTGAGCTCCAGCTTTCCTGGACCAGGCACGATTAAGTCTGTTGACCTGTACTATGTACTATCGCGTAAGTTATTACTCAGAGTTGGGAAGTAGGATGTCCTACCTGATCTCCAAACGCATGTCGTCCAATGACGATAGGCCTCACCCAGCCTGGAACGGGCTTGGGAATCCGCTCAAGGATAATGGGTTCTCGAAACACGGTGCCGTTTAGCAGATTGCGGATCTAACGGAGTGGCCAAACTTGAGCAACCGATCACGCAGAGCCCAGCGTTCTACAACTGACCGTGCCATTTGGAGACCTCCACATATGCTTTAGCTTGAACTCTGCAGAATTAGGATTGTTGATCAATGATTAGCGGATCGAACATCATGTTGTCCTCACATTCACTCGTGCCTCATCGGGCGTGATCGTGGCGCACTGCAGAGCACCATTAGTCAAATCACACGACATACAGGATCCACTCGCACCTTGATCCCAACATTGTACTTGGCAATTGCCATAGCGGAGTCTATCGTGACTTGATCATCTGTCTAGTAAACGGTTAGCCCGATGAGAGCCAGCGACTAAACATAGGTTAGAAACATACTGCATCCCGATTCTCCATGCCCAGGTCATAGTATTTGATGTCTAGGTCCAAGTAAGGTAAAATTAGCTAGGGGGGAGATAAATAAATTAGTGGTTTGGATGGCCCAAGTGCGATCGCCACACAAACCTCCTCTCGGATCTTCTTCCAAATGACACGGGTCATTTCATCGCCGTCAAGCTCGACCACGGGGTTCTTGACCGCAATCTTGGTGGACGCATCTGTGGGAGACATTGTATTAGCTACGATGGACGTCAATTCAAGCCGCGGGGTCGAAGTCTCTCACATCGCAGCATCAGGCTTCCCGTGCGTGCATATCGGGCCGACAGGTTAGGATAATTCCGGGAAAGCCGAGCAGCACGATAGATCCCGAGCATGGCGTCTGACAAGTTTCAGATGAAAGCGCGGCGGTAAGAGAGAGAGAGAGCTAGAATGTGGCTTGGATGATGCCAGCACAGTTGCGTTCGAAACGATTCACTGTTACTTCTTTGCCTTCGTCGGAGCTCATCGGACCGACAGCGCTTGGTTACTAAAGTGCAGGGTCCATCTACAACAACCACTCACTCCTGGTGTGCCACCTTGCTGCAGCAAATAGAAATTGCATTATCGTACGAACCAAAGTGATTAAATAAACAGACCACAAATCAAGACACAGCGCACTACACGATAAGATAGTACAAAAGTCATCCTTTCGAGAAAGTCGGTTTTAATTCATTTCAACCATGAGCAGGTACCTGACCCGGATTTGGTTGGGGGAATAAACGATATACTACGAGTAACGGTAAGTATGGCGCAGTTCACAGCTGAGGCCAGTATCTCACCTCGTTATACTGGAGGTAGACCCCAGGGATGTTAACCTGCGCCAGAGGGCCTTTGGGCATGACAACACCCTTCAGCTCATCATGATCTAACGCTTCTGAACAATCCTGCCATTCTCCAGGTTGGTTTCGACCAGCACCTTTGGTTGCGCTACAAAAAAGTTAGAATGGTTAACCTATTCGGTAGCGTTATACGTACATGGCACCGTTATTCTTCGAAGTTTGGTCCGCATGATAGTCGGCATTGAGAAGTTCGTGATACGGTTTGACGGCTACTTCACAGAGCAGCAGAATGCCAATGTTGTTGCTTTGCCTAAAACAGAGCATGAGCAAATGGAATCCAAAAAGGGTGGAAAATATTTCACCTCGAGTGACAATAGTTGGCGGACTTGCTGAAAGAATCAGCAAAATAAACTCCCTAAGGACAGCCTTACGTTAGCCGCTCCTTGCTTAATACTCAAGCCTAATGCAGACCTTGCCGAACATATAGCCAGTGACAGGCGCTATATAGTCGGATTAAAGGATGATTCTAAAGTCTCCAAAATATACGAAGCGTACCTTCGGGCGGCGCAATCCTAAGGCCTTGCTTAAGGATACCTGGTCGACGATGTCGTTTGGAATGGCGCGGTTTAAACCCGTGTATCAAGGCTCACCAGCAAAGTTGGTACTGCGAGACCCATGCCAAAGTAACATTCGTTCCCCGTCGCCGAGCTTGTCCCATCCAGCCTTGTTCCATGCATCGGTTTCGCCGTGCCTATCCAAACAATATGTCAAACATCAGGAACAATTCCTAGCGATGAATTATTTACCGCTCGACCCGGAACAAATTCTTCAACTTAGACGTAAAGTGGTGAGTGGAGCCATGAGAACCAGTCATGTAATTATCAATGGCCGTCCACTCTTTGCTATCTGAAAAATTCCAAACTTTGTCAATGGCGGTTTTGGAAATGTTCAGTGATTCTCTGACCTCGTTGAACTGGGTCAATGGTCTTCAGGTCCAAAGACCTGAAGTTGGCGTCGAGAGGGTTATAGGATTACCATCAGCATCCTTGGGGCGATTGTCGCTCATAATTTTGTTGGCAATTTCCTGTGTAAAGAAGATTAAGATACACCTAGAGAAGAAACGGAGACGAAACTGACCATGTCTCCAAGTGCATCGACGAGTTCCAGTTCCTAACCAATATCGTGCGATTTAGCAAGAGGCTCTCACACCACAAAGACTCCGCCTACCCTCTTCAAGATGTCAGGCTTATCGATGATAGTTGGGTGACGACGACCAAATGAATGAGGAATAACGCTAAATACAGATTAGAACACTAGACCAAGCCCAATTACCGCCATACTTACGAGTAGTAGGCGTTAGTGAGATCAATACACGCCTGACGCTGTCCTCCATGCTCCGCAGCCTTTGCGCCATTTGGTTCGGCCAAAACCTCGGCAATGCTCTTGAGCGCAGAGAAACCATTAAGTATAGTTGACTTGGCGAGTTTACCGAGAGGCAGCTAAAGTAACCCGAAGATTAATATAGATCAAATACGCCGAATCAGCTACTTGCTTTGTTCGCATCATAGTTCATCTCAGACAGCGCCGCCTGCATCAGGCTCACTGAGAAAATCATGCCCACGAGATCCTGTTCGAAATAGCATGTAAAAAAGTGATGTGGCTGGACGAAATGTAGTCTGAATTACCAGAAGCTCAGGTCCAAGTGTAGGCTCGGGTGTCTTTTCACGTGGTTCGTTGTCCTTGCCTTTGCCCTTGTCAGAAGATTCATCCTCCTCATCCCCATAAGCACGTTCGAGCCACATATATTTCCCTGAATAAAACGAAGCGATGAGACTGGACCCGTCCCGGGAATCACAAAATACACGCCTTTCTTCGGCTTCATCGTCTTGCGATCTTTCCAATCAGCCCCGGCCTTGCTCTTGAATTGTTTCATAAACTCGTTCACGGCCTGGGCTGGGCCCCAAGGCCCCTAAATAATAAACCTATTATTCGTTGCACAGATAGTACTCAAGAAACAGCAAACCTTGTCTTGCGAGGCTCCATTTTCTCCAACGCGACCCCAGCGAACATGAAGTGTCACAGAGTTAGGGTTGTTAGCAGGGTGAAGCAGTTGAAGAACATAGAATCTAGCGAATGTTAGAAGCTGAATGCAGGAGCATGCGATGCAAACATACTTGTTATTGTTGTTAACTGCATCGGTCTATTTGGAGAAAAGTTAGTGGCGGTAGTTCAACCTCCAGCCGATCTACCTGGTTAAGCATCGCTATAATGAAGGCTTAAGTAGAAGATTTACTAGGACTAGAAGCGACCTTACCGTCCCATATTTCCCCACTCGAATCGACATAAACCTGGTGGGTAGCTTCGAATAATGTGTCCAGGGCCAATAATGAGACAAAAAGCAGCTTGGCTTACCAACAAGATTGGGCGAAAGCGGATCAACAGGTGCAGCGCCTCGTTTGACGACCTTGACCATCTTGGCCGGGGGTTCTGGAGTCTTGGCTTTGGCGGGTACATCGTTGGACGAGCCCGCCCATGGTTTGAGTATCAGCAACATCTTTGTTGTCAGAAGTGCTATCATTTTTGTTGTCGGCTGCGTCGTCTTTCTTGTCTCCATCCGTCATTGGTGCGTCAGCGTTGGCACTGTCTTTGGTTGCCTTTCTGGCCTTTTTGGCCTTACTAGCTGGCTTGGCTGAAGTCCCAGCATCATTCTCGTCGTCGTTGTCGTCGTCAGCATGAGTGCGTTTCTTTGACGCTAGCGCTTTCTTCGTAGTCGCCTTGCCCTTGGATGCAGAACAGAGGCTGTCGCGGGATCAGCGGCCGGTGGGTCACTGGCAGCTGGCGCGGCAGCAGCTTTGGCAGAGGCACGAGTAGTTCGAGCCATATTCCAAGAAGTATCAAGAAACTAGGTAAAGGTGGCGAGCGAGTGGCAATTAGCGATTAGAAAGGGCGGCGTGAGCGCGGTGAGTTTGGCCAGGACGGTTGAGTTTATGTAGCAACGCGAACGGGGACCGAGTCAACACGCGTCCGGCCAGAATGACCGCCCATTCAATGTTTTTGATCGTGCCGGCTCCGAAACGCCAGTGCCCTGGATGCACAAGGAACCTTGTTAGCCTGATGACTCGTGATCACGCACTTGCCTCTTGCACCACTCGACTTGAATTTCTGGCGCATTTGACTGTGCTAGAGATACAACGCCACAATGAACCATAAACTGTATAATCAAATTGCACAAGTAACAGACAAGGTTGTATCATGCTTTACCGAGCGAGTACGCCAATCAATCGTAACCGCTCCTGTGAGCACCCGAAGGCACAACAACAAGAAGTTAATCTCTCCCCCCTTTCCCTGATCCAAAGCCCACGCTTACGCCAAGGCAGTGTCACGAATAAAGGGGATAAAACTCATAGCCACCCAGGCCTTACGCTTAACTCGCACGAAAATCAACCACAATCAATACACGTACAACTCAGACCATACAGCACACTCATGCGCGGAGCTGGTTGCGCAGATTGGTCTCCAAATTGCCCCTCGGGCGAATGTACTGGACGTACGCACCATCCCTAAATAAACGTTAGAACAAGATACGCCACAAATAGCAGCACCACTCACTGGAGCACACGCTTCTCCTCCTTCAACCTGAGGTACTCCTCCTTATTGACATTCGTGAAGCCCCACTTGCGGCTGACAATGATCTTTTGGCGGCCGGGGAACTTGTAACGGGCACGGCGGAGAGCCTCCATAACAACCGCGGCGTTGGACTCCTTGGTACGGATGGAGAGGATGATCTGGCCAATGTTGACACGAGCGACCGTGCCATAAGGCTTACCCCAGGCACCACGCATACCGGTTTGGAGACTGAGAATCGTCAGACTAATGCAATCATGCCATACACCAGTTTTTACTCACCGATCCGCACCGGCACAGGACAACATCTTGTTGATACGAATAACGTGGAAGGGGTGGACACGGACTCGAAGATGGAAGGAGTCCTTTCCAGAGGTCTTCGTTACATACTTGTTCGCACAAATACGGGCGGCCTCAAGCGCCTCGGACGACAACTGCTCGTACTCGTCGGAAACCAAGTGGCAGCAGAAGGGGAAGTCGTCGACGGAAGCGCGCTTGCGTCCAAGATCGAAGATACGGATCTAACGATCGGTTAGCACAATACATTTTTATCCCTTGACAGCATCACACACCTTCGAGTCGGGCACACCACGATTGTACCTCGACTTGGGGTACGGCTTGTTCTTGCAGTAGCGGTAGCAGCGAGCGGGACGGCGACCCATTGTTAGTTCTGTTTGGATGAAAATAAAAGTTAGAATTCTGCCACATGTCCATCCATCCACAAATCCCAAGTCCCATCCAGCCCATTCGGCCTAATCCATCCATTTTTTCCGCTCCTAGAACTTCTCTTCCGGATCAAGGGTGAACCGTACGCACAGTTTACAGGGGAATGAGGGGATATGACGCCACGGACAGCCGACTCACGGTTTTATAAGTCGTGGAGTAGGTTGCTGACTGAGACACTGACCGTACCCGCTGACTGATCCCGGTACGGCCTACCCTGAGCAACCGGACCTCCACCCTGACAAACCCATATTTGGCACCCGTTTACCAGACGCATATAGGGACTGTGCAGCTCTAAACATATCACTCTACTTCGACAGACCTGTTCTTGACTTTCCACCGAAAGTCCAACACTGTATGCTGATCGTTTCCTAGGAAGCACTCACCGGCACTCATTTTGATTACTCAAAATGACGATGTAAGCAGATATTCATAGTGACTCACAACGTTTCTCAGCTGGATTCGGCCCCGAAACTCATTTGGCGTGCCAACTATTAACATCCTTCCACTTGAATACATTCCGGAACTTTAAAATATATTGCACGAGGATGGTTTGATGACATTACCTCGTTTTAGGAAAGTTAGTCACTGCTGCACAATGGAAGTACATTCAATCGAATTGCACCTTCACCCGCGTATAGACTATTTCGATCAAAAATTCTCTCCATATCCTAAGAATATAATGCGCGTAGCTGTGTGTATAGACAATAGATTTAGTAGTGAATCCCAGGGCAACTTCGCCTAACCGTTTGGCCGCCAGCTCAGTCGGATCTCACGCCCTGTGATCGCGCGACAAACAACGTAATACAACGGTTGACAAACTTCTCTGTGAGAAGAACCCACGGGCGCAAGTCACCCAACCCCTTAAGTTCCATCGATATCAATTACGGAGCATCGAATCCGAACCCGTAAGGTAGTCAAAGTGCATACTCTTCGACAGATCGTGGAGGGACCCAAGTTGGGTGAGCAACCACATTAACCTAATTATCTCCAATACAAATAAGAAATACCTAAACAATGCGTGGCTGTATCCTGGTATTGTAGCCATCTTGGCCGTCTTTCTCTTGTTATTCGCGGGCCTCACAATCAAATGAGTTGGTGCTTTACACATAGGACGGGCCGCCATATAAGCGCTGGATCCACGTGCCGCTCCGCCCGGGCCGGCTGCTCCGGGTCACATCCGACGTGTTCCTCCCAAAGTAGACGTTACGGGGCGCACATAAAGATGGTCGGGATTAAACACAGCAGCGTATCCTATCTCTTTCTACACCCCCCTTCTACCCTACCCATAGTTCCACAATGTCTGCCGAGAAGAAACTCAACGTCCTCATGTGTGAGTCACTTGATCATGAGCCATTGATTTAGCGACTGATTTTATGCACTGGTGATTGTAGGCGGTACTGTGCGTGTAAATTTTTTGATTCGTTCGTTCGATTAACCTCATCTCCGAACTACAGGGAGAGTACACCACAGGATGGACCGGCGCCGGTGCTTCCAAGTCTGACAAGAAGGTTGGCGTCGTTGGACTGACGCTTTTTGATCTTCGCCGCCTCGGCAAGGCAAGTCTACGGAACTAGCCAATACCTAGTATCCGATTAACATTTGCACAGGTCGACCAACTCGGCATGGTTGGCGTCTCTGGCGGAAAGTTCCCTGCCATCCGACAGCATCTTGACGAGAAAATTGGTCAAGTCTACAAAGATCTCGATTTGACGTGAGCTTGTTCCGCCCAACCCCAGAACCCCTATTTACCCGGGAGCTTCCAGCTTTACCTCTTACCCCGAACAGAGCAAGACCGATCCAGAGGCTTGTAAGTTTTTTTTTACTTTTTTCATTTTTGCTGCGCGAAGCCGACTAGAGGATGTGACAGACAAGGCTGCCATTGATGCGCTGCAGCCCGGCTCGGCGGTGATCATCTTCACACCAGACAGTAAGTCCAGTTTTGCACACAGCCATACTTGAATTCTCACCGTTCACATAGGCACTCACTACCCGATCGCCAAATATGCGTTGGAGCGCAAGATGCATGTTCTGGTCACAAAGCCGGCTACGCAGCTCCTCTCGCATCACAACGAGCTCATCGAGCTTGCCGACAAGAACGGTGTCGTCTGCTGGGTCGAGCACCACAAGCGCTACGACCCAGCGTACTCAGACGCCCGAGGTACGCGCTCCGGAACTTGAAATGTCAAAAGTCACCGAGTTCTAACCGATTTGTGACAGGCCGGGCAGCAGATCTTGGTGAATTCAACTTTTTCAGCGCCTGGATGTCCCAGCCCAAGTCGCAATTGGAGACGTTCCGTGCTTGGGCGGGCAAGGACTCCGATATTAGGTTTGCCCTTTCCGCCACCCAAACGCATAGAGTCTAAGCCAATGACCCGAATTGAAATACTTAGCTACTACCTCTCTTCTCATCACATCGATATCTGCGCATGGATGCTTCAGGATAAGGCTGTCCCCACGCGCGTCGTCGCGTCAGCCGCAACCGGTATCGCAACATCCGAGCCCTACAACTGCGTACCTCAGACCGAGGACACCATCACACTCCTAGTCGACTGGCAGTCCATCAAGTCGCCCAAGGTGAGCAGTGACAGGCTTCCTCGATGTACACCGAACATCGATATTGATGGCCACACAGCACAAGGGAACGGGTGTATATACCGCCTCCTGGACCGCGCCTTTGGGAGAGGGTGTTCACTCGGCGCAACACTTCCACTATATGGGCGAAAAGGGTGCGATCCACATTGACCAGGCACACCGAGGCTACGATGTAACGGTCGACGGCAGCGGCAAAACTTGGTACAATCCGTTTTATATGAAGGTCAGCCACAGCCACCGGGATGATAGGTTTTCGGGGATAACTGATGTCCCCCTTTCTCTCGACAGTACACGCCATCCGAGACAGGTCACTTTGATGGCCAGCGGGGATATGGTTATATCTCCATCGAAAAGTTTGTCGACGCCTCTCGCTTGGTCAACGAGGGCAAGTCCAAGGCGTCCGACTTTGACAAGCAGGGTTTCCCAACGATCCGCAATACGGTGCTCACCACGGCGATCCTCCACGCCGGTCGTATCAGTCTCGACGAGAAGCGTGCGGTGTATATCGAGAAGAAAGGTGACCAGTGGACTCTGGTCTGAGGCCTTGGCAGTCCCCTCGGAAAAAAACACACACACCATGTGCTCCGCGCGCGTTCGTTCTTTGTGTTATGTGTAAACTATACCGGCGCCTTCCGGGTCGTCATTGAATACAATGGAATTGCGGGAACACGGTCGGAGCATAGAAAATGAAGTCGAGGGTGATAACCAAATTACAGACCGTTCCTCCCATCATCCTACACGCGCATCACTCGGCCCAAGCGTCTGCGGCCGTAACGGTATCGCCTGTCGCGATCAAGGTCGGACCGAAATTATTGCGATGCATGCTGCAAGGTGTGTGACGGGCGTCTTTGTCGGTGTCAAACTGCCTAGTAAGCACGGGTGACGAGAATGCACTGCATGTTCAGCAGTAGAATATAGAAAGATTGAATGGGTGGGTGTGTAAACTGAAACCTCTTCGCTTGCCTTCCGGTCCTGGAATCCATGCCTAACAAGAGGGCCTGGGCGACGTGATAAAGTGTCTGATGCCGTCAACCGAATAAGGCTGAAAGTACCTTTCCTATGGGTAAGTCAATATGGGCGAGATAACTGAGAAATGTCGTATGGTTCCAGAGGGTGGAACAACCCTTGCACGCCAAAACGTTTATATCCAGACCGTATTCTTGAATTACTCTTTGCATGCATGGCGCCATCCCCACACGAGCTGCCTTAACGTGGGCATATATACATCTCCGGCCTCGTGGCCTTTGGGCTGAGTGTGAACTTCGGAGACCAACCTTCTGGTCGAGAACGATCAGCCTAGCCCGAAGCCGGAAGTCACCTGGATTTGTTTTTGTCACACTCGCGTGCTTTTTGGCAGCTCAACTATTAGCTCGTTCGCGATATAGCGCTCAGGGTAAGATGGATGGATGTATGGTTTAACAGCTGGCAGATGTAACAGGGTAGCGATAACTCTCACAAGCGACGGGCTACACGGTACGACCGACGCAGAAGGAAATGTTAAATAAAGAATAACAATGCGCCAGGTCGGCACCGTCGCAAGGAGTGGAAAATAGCTAACGTGAAAGGGGCGGCTGCAATTGGGTAAAAAGGAAAACGGATGATTGTGAGCACAGTGATATTGGTAAAACGACAAGTGGATCGGGAAGGTGATTGCGCAAGTAAAGAAAGATGAAAGACTGTCCAATATCAACGACCGAGAAACTAAAGCGGGTGTACACGCCGGTCCACGAGCCGTATAGTCCACGCAATCAGAGGGACAGGCAGTCTTGTTGGTTCAGGAAATTGACGAGACGATGAAGATTGGGATGCATGCTGATGAAAAAAAAGTTGCAGATGGAAAGACCGGTGCGTGTATGGTAGTACATTGCGGCGTTGGCTGAGCACGGAGAGCGATGAGAGAAACGAGATAGTAACACAGTACCGGAACGAACAAAGATAAGATGCAAGTTTGGACAAAACAATATACACGGACTATCGAAGGTGAATCAACTATCCTCGCGAGGCATTCAGATCAGAGAGCGCTGATCGTTGTTGTCCATAGAGAATGCTGAAGTGGTTAGATCCACCAAAGTGCATTGAAGTGTCCTCATCACCCGTCGCCTTGAGCGCATTGGCACGCTGGCCACCAGAAGGAACGTTTTCCTTGTCCCGAGTGACCATAAACGGCGCGTTGGACGCGTGCAGGGGGAACATAGGTGTGTGGGGGGTGATGGGCATCTCATCATCGGTTTCGGAACAAGTGCTGGGGGTGCTAACTTCCGACATGTTGCTGCAGACCGACATTGACCGGGAAGAGAGGGAACGGCGAGGGCCGAGAGGGGTGACGGGGGCAAGAACAGGGATAGGAGTGAAATCGAATCGACCGCCGTTGAGGTAGAATCGCACGGTCTTGGCCGAAGCATTGGAAAAGTACGAGGGATTGTACTTTTCGACAACGACAGGCGAGAGCTCTTGTATCCGCGTGGCATAGATTTCGTCTAGCAGGCGGACCACCTCGAGAATTTCGGGTGTCATCTCATGAGCCTAGAACCCTGGTTAGTGCATCAAAAACGATGGCGACCAGCCCAACTCACTCTTCGAGCCTTGCCGAGAACGTGACGACCGAGCAGCAGCGACGCGTTGGCGAGAACAGAGGGCGGGTAGTCGATGAACTCGCGGTAAAACAGTGTCGTCTCCATGATAAAACGAGCGATGTGCTGCGTCTCGGTATCCTCGAAACAAACGTTGGTGCATGCAATCCGCAACCAGGACTCGGCGGTCGGGTGACCGACAGTCCATTGAATGGTCGCCAAAACGTGGCCCTCCATCTGGATAAAGGCAGACTCGTCATAGGTGGATCGGCACATGGTGTGCAGGTCCTGGACGGTCGGCACACGGTCCTTTGCGTCCTCAAACTTGGCAGCAATCCAGAGCGCGGAGCATCCGACGAGCTGGTAGTGCTTCTTGTAGACGACTCGTCGCGAGACGTATCGGTCTACAATGTTGAGCGCAAGGTACAGCGTCTCGGGCCGGAGGCGAAACTGCAGGTGGACCTCGATGAGAAAGTCGACCAGACAGGGGCGCATGTCCCACTGGAGTTCTGGTTGCATGTCCATGGCGGCGGATGAAGACATTGTTCGTTTCTATCGGGCGGAGTTTTAAGCTGGACGCCCCCCTGACAGGATTAAATCGGACCAACCTCCATATCATGCATGTATTGGATAACGTCGTCCCTGTACTCCTCCTCCAGAAGCTTCTTGACATCCCTGGATAGCGCGTTGAGCTGCATGGTGCGTTGGCGCTTGAGGACGTCCATCGACGAGGGGTTGGAGGGGGTGCGGCGGTGGGTGTGGGCCGAGGACGAGGAGCGGGTCTTGGCGACGCCGTTGGGAGACGACACGGAGGTCATCGTGGATGTGCGCCTGGCCTTGGAATAGGGGCCGCGGGACGCGCGGGTGGTGGGGTTGGTGGCCTTCATGGTGCGAGGCTGAGGAAAGGGCTGTGTTGCGGAGGCGACGATCCGGTGCGAATCATGGTCAATTTCGGGTCGAGGACGGGCGAGCGCCGGGGCGGACAAAGCGGTAGCAAGAGGGGGCAAGGCGAGAGAAGCAGTTAGCATCGCGATCGTTAAAATTATGTATGTGTAAAGACAGGTGGAGTGCAGTGTTGGCTGGTCGATGTAAACGAGCGGGGTGGGTCGTGGACAGGAGCGAGCGGCCCAGGCAGGTCTGGGGCTTTTGTAGATGGGAATAGGGGGGCTCGGTCGCTGCACGCACGTGAGTGCGGCGGGAGCAGATGGGGCACGGACCCGAAACGGACGGGGCGACTCACGGATGGATATCAGTGGATGTGGTGGTGGTGGTCCTAGAGCAGCAGTGAAGCGGTCCAGGAGGGGGAATAGGATGGCTGAAGGTATCGAGAGATGAAACGAACGGGAGTCAGTGCCAGCGCCGAACAGGGGAGTGAGGAGAGCAACGAGGGTGAAGCCGGCGCGACGGAGGGCGGTCGGGCGCGGCTGGTGTGGGCAGCGGCGAGCAAGGCGACGATGCCTGTGCCGAGCTGTGCGACAGGGAGCAGAAATATGCTTGCCCGCGCGAGCCCCAGCCCTTTTGACCCCGCCAGACCCGGCGCTCCGGGCGAGCATACAGCCTCCAAGGGTCTATGTGAAGGGCGTGACCACCAGTCACGATGACGTTCCCGTCACGTGCCCCATCCGGCCGTCATGCCTCCGGCGAGCAGCGCGTCCGGTACCACAGATTCATAAAATAAACACAACTCACCAGCGATATCACGGAGCAATCTTGCGGGGTCCGAGAGAAGAAAAAAGGTCCAATCTGCGACGCATAGTGAGCACACATGTCTTGCATCGCACGTGGACCATGCCAGCGCCACCAGCCGGGTGAGACAGCGCAAACAAACCACTCACGATTAGGAGCAGGCAGGAGCAACGCACACAAACGAATGAGTACGTAGGCGATTGTATGGCAACTTTTAACTGCGAAATATTAGCCGGCGGCAACGCAGAAAAAAAAAAGCGTAGCGACTCACAGACGACGCGAGAGACGACCAAATATTACGCGGACCAGAGACAGACGAGACAGTAGTAATGAATGACTAGTAGTTGGAGACCGAAAAGCAAACTATCGAGGTTGAGAGGGAGAAAAAAAAATAGGACAAAGCCCGGAAGTTATAAAGGATACGAATGAATGAGGGTTTCGGCACGTGTGGTGCGGCGAGGTGATGACCAGTCGGAAAGCCGGAGCAAACGAGCTCGAATCGAAGGCCTGCTGACGGATCTGGGATCGTCTGTGCGGGCGGGGCGACTGGCGGGGCGGGCGACGGAGACGGTCAAGTAAACGTCGCGCGGGTCGGTGGAGGGAGGGTGAGGGAGGCAATGGGTTGTCTGCCACAGCAGGCGGGGCAATTCAGCAAATTCGGATGGCGCACTAAGGGAGGGATCCTGAAGTCCCCGGCTTCGGTTCCAAGAGCGGTGTGTCAGGTACACAACTGAGACTCCTCGAGGCAGCGACGCTTTTACACACACACTACTCATTTGCTTCCGCCCAAGCGCATAGATATACCGTCTACCAACTGTTTGCCCCTCGAATGCTCACATCGCATGCTCGATGGGCTCGATGGCCGTGTCCTAGTCATCTCACCAGCCACCATCTGTGCTCCCGAAATCTGCGCGCACGAGACCCAGCCCCCAGCACATCGTGGGGTCAGAAACATGCGTCCCCCCTAGCGGACCCTACACCCAGGGCCGATAGCACTCCGAACGCGCTCATTTGATGCCCAAGTATATCATTCATGGCATCTGTCGGCTTATCTGCCGTTGTTGTCGGCGCTAGATCCATCGGACGTGGCTAGGCATCCATTTCCCATCAAGCTTTGTCTCAAGGAAGATTGATCCTAGGACCCGCCGCCTGCCTAATTGGATCGGGTTCCCCACCTGAAGTGTGTGAAGGATTTGTGAAGGGACGATCCTTGCGAACGCATCTTTACATCGATTCGCTCGGGCATTGGACTTTTTATGCTCTGCTCGCATGATGATTAACTGGTAATCTATCTGACTCATGTGCCCCGAAGGAGATAGTCGCAAGCTCCTAGCGGCTGGTACATCGCTAGCGATCGTCGTTGCCGGTTAGCGCGGACCTGTCCCAACGGCAACCAAGGCGATCCGGGCTGACTCCGGATGTCGTTTCGTGAAAAAGCCAAGATTTCCCAGTCGACTTCTCTCGGCGAAACAATGCTTCGAGTCGAGTTTTGTCCTCTGAAACATTTTTTGGTGACGATTTCGACATATATGCACACCCGCCACCCACATCTCACTCCTTTTTTCACCGAGCTGGACGGGCAAGACTAGCGCCACTCGTTCTACCCCCACTTCGCAGTTAGGCGCTGATCGTGGCGTGCGTCGGATCCACGTGTAGCGCATGACAACCTGCCAAATATGGATCCCGGGAATGGATTCCCGAAGCGGCAATCAAATCACCGGCAGGCGCGCTTTTCTTCGCATAGAACAAATTCCATTCCAAGCGCACATGGGCCTACAGAAAAGGTCCGTGCTTAGCAAACGCCGAGCTCCCTTTAGTGGGCGGCTTTGTGAGAACAAAAATTCATCTGTTGAATATTCTGACCCTGCTCGGGTAGTACGAATCATGCTTGTACCTTTTTGCGATATTAACGGGATTACGCGGTCGAGTTGCAACCGCGTCTTCCAGTGCGTGAAATCCTAGCTGTGAGCATCAGATTGAATTCCTATTTAGCTTTGGCATTTTAAAATACAATTACTCTTCGATTGCCCCAAGGCTAGAACAGAACGCCCCAGCCTTGCCCTACTCACAACCATGGAGACCGTGGCACTTCCGATTTGTCTACATATCACCGGCTGATCTTTCTCCGCTGCCCATTTGCACCCCGCGTACGTTGTATGCGATTTGGACGCATGGCCATACGGTCATGGCAGGCGGTCGTAGGTCATTGCGCGTCATTCTTCCCCTCTGGCTTGCGCGGAATTGTGAGGAATATATATCACCCTCATCACCGAATCATCCCCACGTCGACCACCGATCGAATATGCTGTGCTGATATGCCAGCGATCTCGTACCTACGCTCATCTTGACACTTTGTGAGAAATTCTTGCTCTCCTGGGCTGAAGCGGGTGACGGGCACCAATTAGGCATCTTAATCGTTTGCCCCTATCATTGACTGAAACTCCAATTCGATATATGCATGTAGTGGACAAGAATGGGGTGCCGTAGCCAAAATCGACAGCGACTCGCAGAGTTCAACTTGGATCCAACTGGGCACAGGCAAAATAGTACAGGGGATTTCATGAACGCGTCGGGAAAGAAACCTGAACTTAGACATATAGTTGAGTGAAAATACCGTGACGCGTGCCTAATCTTCTTGACCATCTATCAAGCGCCCATGTTGTTGCCTTGGTTAGCGAGGAACATGGCCATGATATCGTTGGCGTTGGCGTTCTGGTTGGGCTGCACCACAAAATCGTTGTGCATATGCCCTGGGTACTGCTGCACGCCTAGCCCGTGTAGGCCAGAACCATTCCGAGGACCCATCGAAGCTTGATTCTGTTGAATACCATAGCCACCCGCGCCCCGAGGCATTTGTCGCTGTGGCGGCTGCTGCTGAATAAGACCGAAATCGAGCGGGAGCCCGCCCATACCCGATAGGGATTGTCCCGGTTGGTGATGCATGGACGCATTCTGGCCCTGTTGCATGCGCTGTCGGTCGTCAAACCGAGGTTGGTTAACAGGCCCACTTGCGCCAAGCATCCCACCGAGGTTTCCTATTCCCCCAAGTCGGTTGGCGTACTGCTGTTGCGGTCCGTTGACGCTCCCTGATCCACCGCCTATGCCACCAAGTGACCCTGTGCCGCCACCCATGTACTGTTGCAGATCTGGCGCGCGCTGCATAGGGTTTGGGTTGTGCCCACCAATCGGAGACGGCCCATTGCGATAGCCCCCGGATGGGGTACGGTTGCCTACGTTGAACAATGGTTGTTGCTGCTGGGGTCGCCCGTGGAGTGCCTCAAAGGATTGCTGAGGCCGATGCTGCTGCATAGCTATTCGACTCATCCCACCTGCGGGGTTTACTTGGAAATCCTCGTCGAATCCGATCGAGCCATTGCGCGGGCGCAGGCCGGGGACAAGGTTGTCGCTCACGAATCGACCATCAATATCCAGATTGAGACTTGGGTTGAGGATCCCTGAGCTTAGGCCGCTGGGATTGTGAGGCACAGCGCCTTGGTTTATGTTCTGTAGGCCACCGGAGTTGCCGGGTAGCACGCTATTGGCATTAAGGCTAGACAGGAGCTGTTGTTGTTGCTGGTGAAGAGAGAGCTGTTGCCGTTGGTGTTGAATCAAAGGGGGTGCAGGATGCATGCTCATGGTGTTTTGCGTGGGTGCATTTCCGTATTGCGCTTGCTGCATGCCCTGCATCCTTTGACCGAATGCACGATCTTGGGTTTGGTTTATGGGTTGCGTTTGAGGGCGCATCTTCGCAAAAGTCATCAGTAATGGAATGCGCTGCGTGCACTGTATTTTCGTACCTGAGACTCAGCGAGCCTGGCAAGTAGTGTCTCTAGCAATTGGGGCTCGTTTGACGTTGCCAGATAGGATGAGTGAGGCGCACTCGGAGCCGGGTTATCGTTAAACCGAGGTGCGGGGCCAGTTGGCTCGCGCTGCTTGTCACCAAAGAAGTTTGCGAACCGACTGGTGCTTCGAGTGCCGACCTGAGAGCCATCTTGGCCGCCCACTTGAGGAGCGTTGCCATCTTGCGTGAAGCGTCGAGATTGGAGCGGAGAGAGGCGAGGATTCGACGTTGAAGAGTCAGGAAGAGAACCACCTGATTGTGTCCACCCAGGCGAAGATAAGCTAGCGCTTGCTGCGGATGGAGTCACAGCAGACGACACAGGCCAGCCCGGAGATAGCGACACCCCACCAATGCGGCTATTGGCCGAGGCACTTGGTTCTGGGACAGGAGGTGGCGTAGGGACCGAAGGTGATTCTGTGGTGGGTTTAGAGAGGCCAGGGGGAACTGGAAGGGTGTTTGGTGCAGCATTGCTGGTCGTTTGCTCAACTTCTGGCTGAGCATCAAGTTTCCCCGCGAGCTCTCTAGCGTTGCGCTCTGCTTCCTCTCGACGCTTCTTGTCGGATTCTTGCATCATCTTCTTGAATCTTTGAATCTCGTCCAGACCGTCATCGCCACCCAAGATAATCTTGTCTTGCTTTGCCTTCTCTTCCACCAACTTCATCCGAGCGATCTCGTCTTCCAGGCCATCATCTTCAAGCGCATCCATCTCGCCTCCTTGAGTTCCACGCTCTTTCTCTTTGAGCTCGCGCTTCCAGGCTTGTATACTGTCCTCGCCTCCAGAGCCAAGGATCCCCTTGGTTCCCGCTTCGGGGATATATTCGCCCATCCAAGCTGGCTCTTGTTCTTCCTTCGCGGACTTATCACGCTCGTTCTTGGCAGTAGCTCGCTCTTCTTTTGGTTTGCTTTCTTCTGCACCTCGTCGGCGTCCGTTGGCGCCACCTCCCCGGCGGTCCTCTGCAGATACCCAGTTGTCCCGCTCTCGTTTTTGGCCGTTGGCAGGTTCACGATCCCCTGCTGGTAGCATATGTGAGCTGTACGATGCATAGACTCATAAGCCTCGTACCCTTTCCAGTCCTTGCACGACTACGGCTACGTGGTCGGCCATCGTCTTCCCGTGCTCGTCGCCAGTCGTTGCTATCGTCTCCCCTACCCCTACGGGACTCGCGAGCGGGCTCTTTCGTAGTGTCGCGTGATTCACGAGCCAGCTCGCGCCCTTTAGCGTCTCGCCCATTCGATCCGGATGTACCAGATACAGCACGGGGAAGATGTGGAGCAGCTTCGCGATCACGGCGTTCCCGGTCAAATTGCACACTCAACTGTGTCGTTTATTTAATATCTCACCGCGGCAGAAATAAATGGAGAAAAGCAGCTTACGTTCCGCAAATTTTCAGTGTCGCGTCGTCCCTCACGCTCGCGCTCGCGTTCACGCTCCTCCCGCCTAGCATCCGCATCGAGCCGCGAAGGTGTATGGCGAAAGCTTCCCATGGTCGAACCAGAGCTTTGAGAGAAAGAAAGGGGGTTCTTGAAGGTAGGGCGTCCGGATGAGAGCGACTCTAAACCAATAGTTTAGATCTACAGCAACGTGATTAGCACTAAAAGGCGTACCGCGTGCTCCATCTCCATCCTCGGCATCTCGTCGGAATCTATATAGTGGGAGGAGGTAAATGGAGATATATTGAGATATCGTATTGTTGCGGTAACCTCAGCGGGGTAGGCTTACCTACGGTCTCGAGCAAGTGGCCCCAGAGAGTCCGAGGCTGGCTCCTTTCTCGCTGCAGCTCCAAGTTCGCTTAGTTCTCTGTTGGTGTAAGACACAATCAGGATTCCACGTATCCATAGGCTTTGATTCGAACTTACCCAAACCACTCCTTGAAAGGAGGCATGCCATCTGGAATTTTCACTAGGGGGGATTTACTAAGGTAAAGTAGCTCCGCGCGGGTGTATTGGACAAATGTTCGGGTATTGGGTTCGGGAGTTTTTCCTGTGGGTATCTCTGGACTATTATTATCGGATGTTTGGGCTGGATAGGATGAAGATTTCAGCGGATTCTATGAGACAAAAGTCCAAAGTCAGATACCTTGATCCAGGTTCGGCGCTGCATCATCTATAGGCGCAATTGACTTCAACGTATAGAAACCGGTAGATATAGCCACGTACCCATCGATTTTGTTTAATCAGATTTCTGGGGAAACGTGAGATTTGGGGGGCTGGGTTTGCGACTGGGATGCGGTGGGTGCGAATGAGGATGGATGGTTCTGGCTAAGCGCTTTGGGTCACGTGTGTTTAACGGAGGTTGCCGCCCCTGACCACTTTGGTTGTCAGCGCTACGGCCACTCGCGTTTCGTGAGGTCGTTTGAACCTGTATTTAAACAAACGGCCGGTCAACAACGGCTTGATACCGAACGAAACCGGAAGGCGTATAACCTAACTACGCATACAAATGAATCGTCGTGCTCTGCCATCCGTCGGTTTATCACTCCGACACTTTGTTTTACAAGCAGAAGCTCGATCAGTATATCGACAGGTTATACGAACGTGCCGCGGCAAGTTGCTACCTTTGAAGCTACCGTGAAGCATTCAACTCATGTCTTCTAGCTATCCCCGATTTATCTTCTCGCCGTGAAACCGTCGCCTGGTTCCGCTGTGATTTTGAACGTAATCGAACGTTATTGGATCCTGTGAGTCCCTGTATGATCCAGTGCTGTCTGGATGCCAATGATATATTTACAGGAAGAGACCAAGAATTTCTTATCGGGCATAAAGCGGTCCCTCAAAACACTTTCATCGACGTTTTCCTTACCAAGTGCATCTGTATGATTATAGGAGATCCGGAGATCCACAACGGTCATAACCGCCCTCAAAACGCGTTTAGGTGGTATATGTATGCGGTGTTTGACATAAAATATATGAGTATTGTGATGGAAATAGTTTTATTTCTGATCTGTCACTACGTAATTTAAACACGTCAACATAAAACCTCGAGGCAAAGAAATGGCGTATTTGTAAAGTCGGCGATTATCTTTGCCACCTAACCGGCCCAGTACTGACGGTATACCTGTAGCCGATTCATTGCTGCAGTCATGTAATTACTAAACCACGAAACAATACACACCTTCCTTGACGGACGTTTTCCATCATTTGCCTCGGCGCCTCGACCAAGTCTGCTTGGAACCCAACATGATACCGGATTTTGTCCGAGTCCCAGGTGATTGGGACAATAGTAACCAGATTCAAAAACGGGTTGCCGTTCTACAGCATACATTAGGTTGCCCGTTGCAGAGAATTAAGTCAAGCACATGCCTTTTTGTAGTTAATCAACGTTACTTGGCCTAATCCGGTTGAGTTCCAACCAACTGCTAGATCCAAATATAAGGACACTCACATTCACGGTGATTGGTAGTTGCTTCCTTGAAATGGACACTGCCTATCATGATGTTCAAATTCATTCCAGAGCCAAGATGGTTCAAATGTAAGACCCCTGATACCTCGTGGTCCGTATGAGTGCGATGACTGCCTGCCTCCACTTGGCCTGGGAATAATCATATAAGTGAGGTTGGGGTAGGTCTTCACATGTTACGTACCAGTTGGCGACTGAAGGAATCGACAATTTTTCGCAGGATGTCCTCTGGGCCATATTGGGTCAGTTGGCAAAATGTAGGGCTATAGGAACGAGTTCAAAGGTCTGGACGCGCCGCCCGAGACGTAAAGCCTCACCTGCAGTATATTATTTCATGATCTGGGGTGTAAGGATCAACTACCACAAATGAACAAGAATGGTCTACGATATTGCGTTTAGTCAATGGAAGCCCTGATAGTCGCCGGGAATCGAGTCTCGATCTCACCAACCGGTCCCAGATTGACAACTGGATTTGGTCGCGTAACTGCATATATTGAGCATCAACAATATCAAGACGCCTAACAAGATACTTACCAACGCGAGTAATAACATTCAACATGTCAAACCCACTCGTAGAATACAACAACGAACTTCCCGAGTACAGGCCTCTCGTGGGAGATCGATCATCGCCTTGAGCTCGGCCAAATTTGGTGGGTGGTAAGCAACCGAGTCGTCAGACTCGCGTGACATCGAGGAGCCTGAAGAATTATTCGACTGCGAACGATACGAAGGCATGTCGAATAGATCTGGGCGTGGGGCTGTTCCATCACGTTGAGGTGGCAGCGATGTATTTTCCTCTTGAACACGCTCTGCGTCCGGTCCTTTAACATTAGACATTGGGGAGTGAGATAAATGTTCAGGAACGTGAGGGACAAGGGTGAAATTGCCACGAACACAGCGCTTGAGTTGATACAGACTTTTAATTAACCCAAGTGATGTCGACCTATCAAGACAACAACCACAAACATGGGACACAGATATGGTAAATAAACTAAGCTTAGCACCTAAAATGTACTATTTAGACCATCCAAGGCATGGGATAGGTGATTCAACAGGCCTGTCTGGTTAGAACCGAGATGCCCGACTCCGAGACTTCTCATTTATAGTATTTGACATAGACAACCTAATCTGACACATTGTACGTTGTTGTTCCCCGTCTCGACCTGTTTAGAGATAGATAAAGGTCTTGAAACAACCTGTGCTGGATCTAATCGATTACAGTACTTGTTTACCACATATCTGTCGCAGCTCGAAATTTCTCGCGTATATTCGTCAGGCAAGTATATTGTTACGCCCTCCCTGCAGTTGGCTGCAAATACGTCTCGAGCCATGCAGCCCAACACAGTGTTTGAGATACGAAAGGTCAAGTAAATCATAGAACTCCGCAGTGTGTCAGTCATCTTGACTATTTGTCCTCGGACGCTCCAAAGTCAACCTTTACAGTAAAGCTTACAGAACCCCGAGGCGGGCGCCGAGAAGCTTGCGAACGGCTAGCTAAAGCTCAGAGTGTAGGAATTTACACCCAGTGTGAAGACCACGCGAATCTGCCATTTGAAAAGCACGCCCAAGGCCGACCCTAGCCGACGGGTTTCTCTCTCGCATGCTCGAACACGCTGGATCCAGACCGCTGATTTTCAGCCGGCCTCTGAAATTATAAAGGTTTCCAGCGTATAGCATCATGATTAGACACGAGCTCAACGATTAGACTTTTTTCCTCCAGTAAATTCAAGATGAAAAGATAAATGCGCTGAATACCAATGCCCTTGTGCGCGGGTCGGACGGCCTAGGCGTGTCGCGGGGCTCCAGATCGCATTGTCAAAATCTTCAGCTGACCGTTCGAGGTCATATCCGCAATTGAGCCCAAACACGGAATATGGCGGTAGCTTACGCCTACCGGTATTCAGCCGCGCATACTTGCCTATCTGATCGTCAGTAATCGCATCCTCAAACCTTTGTTGGCCTCCAAATTACATCATATTATAGGGGCTGGCATAAAGGGGAAGTATCTTGCCCTTGTTTCCACCTGACAGAGCACTGGATACTTTTGGAGGGCTTTTAGTGGCAATAGCCTCGTCCTGATACACGTTGTTCACCCGCTAGATGAATTCCGCCCCAAACTCCCAGGCCGCGATATGTAACCCAAGATGTTATACAAGATTCTTCAACAAGGATCTCACATTGATTATCTTCAGTAAGGGTGTGCTCTAGAACAATATATGATAGATTCTGAACGCCACGGTAGCCGACAGTGGCAAGGTAGAGTGTGCATCGGAGCAATTTGCGCACGCATAGGGTGCAAAATGATCATCATTACACAGGGCATAAGCTTTCAGTTCATAGTAGGAGCAGCAAGGGTGACAAAGCTAGTTTTGGCGAAACTTGTTCCCAACCATGCTGTTTGTAGTGTTCGTAGCGACTCAATGCCCACAGGGGGATCGCTCAGTTTGATTCCGACTATCTCATTGCGTTCGATACTCGCGTGCTGCGTCATCCGTCCCCCCTCCCCCGCAAGTTGCGCAGGGACACAAAATTTACTCTGCCTTCGTGAGCGAATGGAATGATAAGACCATGCAATCGCGAGTGAACACGAGGCCGAGATACAAGTAGCCACAGCTACGCATATACCGTTCTGGATATCCCGATACTCGATTCCATATTTCCCCGCATCCGAACCGCCTCTATCCATCCGAACGAGGGGACTGAGCTGAGGGTCGAGGGGGGTCTAGAGCACGATGATATCATACATGCATGGTCTATGCGACTAAAGAGTCTCTCTCCCCCGCAGAATCACACAGCAATAGGGGTTGGTTCATCCATGCGTGCGTTCTCGGGTACGATAGGCGTCTCATGTGGGCCTCTGGCTTGATGTTAAGTCACCATTGGGGATGAACGAAGGTGCAGTGAGATCTCCGAGAACGTGGGGTACAAGATTGCGAGCTGAAATAACCAAAGTATCCGATGCATGCATTAGGCTCTGGGAGGGGCATAAACTATTGGAAAGCTAATAATCAAACTGCGAGGCCCCGGCGTAAACACAGCCGCGCAAAATGGGTGGTATTTGAAGACACAAAACTTAGGAAGTCATAGCTGGAATCTTGTCATAAAAATGAATCCTCTCGACATGACATCTATCCGTTTTTAAATGTACATCCACAAAACGGGGTCGGAATTTCGCACCAAGATAGGATTCGTGATGTGCACACCGCATATACGTTTGTCATCATGCTCGATTGCCGACTCGCATACAAGCACGGTCATTGCCAGCTCAGGCCAGCTCGGGAACAGGCTGACAAACAAAACGATACGCGACCTGGCGGGCAACGTGCCTCGAAAATCCAGAAATGTCCAGACCGACAACGTCGGCAGTTTGGGGGCACCTCTTTTTCGTGAAATGGATTGTAGAGCGTGACGTAGTGTTCAATTACTGGATCTAGACTGATAGGCGGACGACACATCCGCCGGGAGATCAGTCAAAGAAGGAGCCCGCAGCGACCGCGCGGGAGTTTGGTTCTTGCCATCGAGTGAGCAGTCAGTCGCGATGAGACTGTGTACTATTTTCGAGTGAATATTTCCATGCGTGATGCAATCAGTGTATTAAAATAAATATTTTTAGCCGTGAAGATAACCCCCTGGGCGGGGCGGCGGCGGGCCAGGAGCGCGATCGTCAGGGTCTGCGTCGGGACCATCACGTCCGAATGGCCAGAAAGGCACGGGATAGCAAAAGGCGAGAAGCCGAAACGCGACTTCTAGGTGTATTCCAGGCTTCGTGGACATGTGTCCCGACAGAACTGAGCACACAATGAGGCCAGAGGGGCGGGTCATGATGTAAAACGAACGTGATCAGCCAGGGCCCGTCGACTGAAATCCTGAGAATTACACTCGAAAACACGTTGTGGGGCCCAGGATGGCAAGAATGGTCAAGTGTTTGCCAGGAGCGACACATCGCGCATTGCAACTGCACAATCGGGGCCTGTCCAAAAACCGAGACTGGAGCTCCCGTTTCTGACGTCCCAGACCGCTGAGCGCGCCTCGAGGCACGGGTCCAAGGTGTAAAAAAGCCGCGCTCGGGCGGGTTGGTGGGCGTCCCCCCGCCTGAACCAGAGCTGCGGCCAGGCCATCACGACTCGCACGACCCCATACGACAATCATTTGCTCGCTCCTATTTGGACCCACCTGTCCTCGCGCTCTCCAGCACCGACCGCAATGTCCTCGCACTCGCACGCGCGCCCCAAGCTCAACCGCAACAGCTCCCACACCGGCTCCGTCGCCGGCTCTGCTGTCGCCCCCACCGCCCACTACGAGCCCGCCGTGCCCACACCGCTGTCGTACACCAAGTCCCTCTCGTCCCGCGGCTCCCGCTCCAAGATCAGACCGCGCACCAGCTCCCACTCGTCGCGCCCGCTGCTTGTGCACCATGACGCCGTCCCCGTCCCCCCCGTCGCACCCGAGGCTGTCCCCCGCCGTCGCCAAAAGAGCGCGAGCCTCGTACCCAACGGAACCCGGCCGCCGATGAAGCAGATACCGTCCGACTACAGCTACTCCCAGGCTGGGTGCTTTGGCAAGACCACCGGCCAGCTCCAGCGCCGGCCGTCCTACGGTGTGCTCCCGCCCCGCGAGACATTTTTCCCGAACGTGGCGCGTCAGCCACTGGCAGGCCTCTTCCCGAACAAGCTGCCCCAACCTCCGGCTATCACGCCCAAAGCGCCTTCGAGCCACAACGGATCAGACTACTCGACCAAATCCGCGATGAAAAGCAAAAAGCGGCCTGCGCTCCGCCGTGCTCCATCAACCGTTCACTTTCAGCCGGGTACGCACGCTGAACACGCCACTCGAAATCTGACTAACTTCGCGCTAGACCACATTTTCATGTCCTTGCCGTCGAGTCGGTCACTCAAACTCACGAACGTACCGGACACGAGTATCCGAACTGCACTCCAAAACGCCATCAGCCCGCTCTGGTCCCGAGGAATCACCATCTCGCGCGAAGACAGGAATGCCTTTGAGCTGGAGTTTGGTGCAGGGGGCAACGCCGGTGCCGGTCCATGGGCGGCTCGTGGCCACGAAGGAATCATGTATGTGCATTGTCCCTATAGAGTCGCGCTCTCGACTGATCCGTCCATCCAGGGCTCATCGGATCATATGTCGAGTTTTCGAAACTATGGCCAGAAAGGTGAGTCCAATACTATTGGTATCTCCCCCCCATCTAAGACCACCATTTTAGGGTTTCTCCTTCCTGTGCACGACGTCTCCACCTTCGACAGGCCGACTGATCTTTACCTCAGCGCCCGCAGATACGGCTTCCCATTTCTTCGCGATCGCCGTCTCCCGGGATAGCTCGACCCTGCGCATCATCGATGCCCCAGATGATGTTACCGACGCTATCGCTCGGGTCGCACGGAATACTTGTCGCCGTGAAGAACTGGGCCCTGTTGGCGAAAAGGATTCATCCCGCACACGTCGAGAGGATCTCTATGATGGATGGGCTGGGCCCGGTCTGTATGAAATCCAGATGCGTCCACAGCCGGCTCGCAAAAAGGGACTGGGTGCTCGTAAGTTTTCATCTCAACCAGACTACTGGCTTGTAAACTCATTATATGCACCACTATTTGGCAGTGTTTGGATCTACGCCCGTCTTTACCGACGCCGATGCCGACGACCTCGCGAGCGCACTTGCCCACATCCTGAAAACAGTCTCTGCACATGGCTTCCGACTCGAGGCCTCTGTGCCCCTCATGTCCGGCCGAACCGGTTTCCTCGCTTCGCTTCTGGGTAACGGCAACACGTCGAGCCCAGGCTCGACTGGCGAGGGCGCCGATCTCGCGCGCGAGCTGCTCGTGTTCCGAAGCGTTACTTGGTTCAAGGGAGCTTCCAAGTTACAATAAGCACCCTACCGCCGTTGTTCCGCCGCGCGACTGGCTCGGGCTTAGTTTATTTCCTCAGTTTTACCTCATCGCCAGGCCGGCGCGGTCTGGAACTTGCATGTCTCCTGTCTTTTTTTTTCAGTCTTTCCCGTATGGCCGGTTTTGTGCGCCTACCGAGATCTCGTACTGTGTTATTCTTTGTTTTGTTTGTTCGTGGCGAGGGGTGTTCCGTTACTTTATGATGATCTCGGACTTATGTGTCTCTTGCTGTTGCATTTTTGTGTGCTTTGTGGGTTTTATTAGCTTGTTTGTGCATCCATCTGTCATCGCTGGCTTGTAGGTCTTTCGTCGCACGGGTCTGGTCTCCCTGTCTCGCATTCTATCCCATTGCATATCCATCCTCACTCTCTTGTGTCTTGTCTGGTTTCTTTTTTGTCACGAGTATCTCTTACGCTTCTCACGTCCCTGCTCCACGTCCCCCTCCCTGTCCGCTTGTTCTAGACCTTGTTTCTCAGTTGCACATGTACCGATTTGTTTGCATCATGTTCTATTGGTCTCGGACATATGTATTCATACATGCACGTCGCATCTTGCTAATCTAGAAACGGTCTTTGCGTCACCCCCCCCCTGAACTTTTATACAGCCCATCACTGGGATTTCACCCTCTCCTACCCCCAAGGGTCGTTTCTCAGCCCCCCCAAGGCAAACTCTACGCCTAAACTTAGTGGGCCGACACTCAATAGAGCACCGGGCGGGTCCTATTACCAAGGTCATGTGGTGCACCCCTTGGTCGCACTTGAGACCAACTCGCGATTCAAGCCTCAACTGTCGAGACGCCCCCAACCTGACAGCAGAACAAGGCCCGATCTGTTATGCTGGGTGATTGACTCTACAAGCGTGCACGAGACATTCTTCTGCTTGGGCTTCTCTCTCTATCTGTCGACCACGTTTCGGGGCAACGTGCAGCCGCAGACGTAATTGGGTGTTGATACGTAAGTCGATACAACGGGCGCATTGTCCTGAGACAGACGTTGGGGCCTAATTGAAGCCTGGACGGATCAGTGGCTGTGAGTGTGTGGCACTAATCATAGTCACTCGAAGAAGTTCGACGATCGAAGCTCACACCAAGAACTCGTACCTTGTGGGGTAGGTCGTCACCTTTATCACATCTAGCACTCTGGATCCTGCACAAAAAGACGAGTAAACACAATTAGACATTTAATTTGTACACGTAGACAGATAGAAAGAGAAAGAGACCAGTGAAAACCCAAGTTAAGCGCAAGGCGTTCTTCTAGTTTGCAAGAGGCCCGAACGCGATAACAAGACAAATAACACATACGAAAATAGAGAGCATAGGATAGGGACGAGAAGGAATTGAGGGGGGTATGGTATGGCACAGGCACAGGTATGAGACAGTTGGTTGGGAAAGTTATACAGCGTTTGGAGGCCAGGCGAAACAGTCTATACGATAATCGTCCAGGAAACGAAAACCCTAGAACCCAAAGTGACGTGGACCAGCACGATTTATGAGGGGCACTTGAGCCAATCGAGGCGAAGCGCCTCCTGCGCAGACGTGCGCTGCTTCGGCTCCAAGCGTAGAAATGGAAGAAGAAATTCGGTTAGCTTGGCCGCGTGGGCTTGCTCGTATCTGTACTTCTGCATGAGCACGTCGACCAATGGCCAATTGCTCATCTTCGAACTAGGCACGTTGCGCAACGTGACGCCTGTAAATTCCAGATTAGTACCAGTGCAGCCGTGCTTTTCAAACAAACGCACCATCAGAGCGGAAGATTTCTTTACTGTAATCGCCCGAGAGCGCAAACTCGGGAGACATCGGCCCTAAGAGCTCAATCATCTGGCAAATGTGGTCGTCATCCCGTGACCACGCGCCGGGTCGTTCCGCAGGCTCAAACAAAACGTCCGACGTCAGCAACTCGAAGAACTATTATCGCACGCCAAGATCAGATTACCCAAATGGAGCACAACAAAGTCAAAAACTCACGATGCACCCCACGCTCCACATATCGGCCGTCGCGTCCCACTCCGCACCCAAGATGACCTCTGGACAACGGTACTGCCGCGTTTGGATATTCTCCGTAAAGTGTTTCCAGCAATATGACGCGTTTCCAAGATCTCCAATCTTGACTTCGATGGTGTCTGCGTCATGCTTCGGGCGAGCTCCTTGCTTTGCAGTAAGCGGCGTTTCGGACTTGGGCGCCGTCTGGGACAGCAGTGACGGGCCCTTGTATGATGGGGTCAAGTTGGCCGTCGAGTCGCATGTCTTGGTGAATCCCACGCTTTCGTCCGGAATGCCGGATTGCGCCCCCTTTGCAGCTGCCTGGTCTGGCAAAGCCCCCAACGCCGGATTATCCTCAGATGAGGTAGTGACAGTGGCTCCATGGCCATCGGGCTGGCAAACGATAGTAACCGGTGAGACCTTGTTGACGGCTGGGGCAGCCTTCTGTGCCTTGGTCGAGCCAAAGGCGATGCCCTTGCCGGTGCTCATGATTGAAGTCGGAGCAGTGCTGAGCGCTTCGGCAAGCGTGGAACTGGAAGAAGCGGAAGAAGAGGTGGAGCCAACGTTGGTCGTGGTGGCGGAAACTGCCAGCGCGGACATCTTACGGACAAGTCCATTCGCCTGACCGGACCGGACTCTGGGTAACGAGACAGTGGTTGGAAGCGGCTGGGATCCAAATATCCAGACCTGCTTGGTTCCTGCAAGGTCCGCGCCGTACCGCGGCGTCGCGACCCCGCCTCGCACACAGCCGGGGGGGATGCCGACCATGCGGGAGAGGGAGCGAGGCGAGCTAACGAGCTCGGCCTGGACAATAGCTTCAATGTCGTGTTTGCCTCCGAGTGATATCATGATGTTCTCGGGTTTGAGATCCTATCGATGCAAAATGCAAATGAGCGAGCGGCGGTTATGGCAAAGAGGTCAGACCCACCGTATGGATAATCCCGCAACGGTCGTGCAAAAACGCCAGACCGGCTAGCACCTGGCTCGCGATTTGACGCACAAGGTGCTCAGGTACGCCTTTGCGATGGGCCTTGATGAGGGTGAGAAGGGATGCACCTAGCGGCTCAAAGACCATACAGATGTGGACGGGGGGCGGACCAGTCTCGATGTCTACCTTGTGGTCAAAGCTGTCGAGAAACTGGACAATGTTCTCGTGGCCCGGATCCTTGTAGACCGAGTTGATAAAGCGGAGGATGCCAACCTCGTCGCGTGCGGCGGTGACATATCTAAACGGCAATTGAGGATGCAAGACGCGAACAGCGGCAGGCAGACACGTACGTCTTAGCGGACTTGACAACCTTGATAGCAACATGGCGATTGTGACTGCCGAGGCGTTTAGCTAAAAATGGCCCAAAAAGGTGTTTTACTCACACTGTGTCCTTTGCAAGCCATACAGTGCTAAAGTGCCCCCAGCTGTGCGAGTACCGGATTAGAGCGCGTTGCAGACACGACCCGGAAAACTTACCCTAGCTTTCTGACAATGTGGTACCTCCCGTCTTTGAAGGTGTCGCCGATATGAACTGGGAGGTAGCCTAGAGCCGAGTCGTGAGTGGACCGCCACCAACATCCAAACCCGAGTATACACACCCCCGTCAGCGTAGTCGAGCAGATCTTCCTCCTTGTCGAGGTCGCGCATGTCCATCTCCTTGGCGGGGGCACTGTGGGGACCGGTGGTGGACGAGGCATAGCTCGAGCCGGGGACTGGGATGGGGAGTGGGCGAGTAAAGTGGCCGCTCGAGTAGACGAGCGTGCCGTCTCTGCGGCGGATGAATGGGAGCGTGCTGTGTCTGCCGTGAACACTTGCTGGAATAGCGAGTGACATTGCGGCGGTCGTCGTCGTCGTCGTCGGTGGTGAGACTCGGGAACAAACGACGGATGCAGAGTCGAGGATTAGCCGCCCCACCCCGGACCGGAGACTCGGGACACCGCGCCCACTGAAACCAAGTGCTATCGGCCCACGCGTGTGTATGCGCTGGTGCTAGCACTGTGGGTGCTAGCGGTGGGTACTAATGGTGCGGGTGTGGGTGCGGGTGCTAGTGCATGCGGGTGCTGGCGCGGCCTGTATGGATCTGGGATATCCCCTTGCGGTCGCCTGTGTCTGGGCGCTGGCCACCAAGAGCACTCTGCACCCACAACGTGCTCGAGCCAGCGAGCCTCGTGGCCAAGCGCGGATGTGTTGCCACTGCCGCCTTGTCCTTATCTCGGCCGCTCGCTGCCGCACTCGCCATCGGCACCTCGTACGCCTCAAACCATCCCCCTCGCAACCCGTCCCAGCCCCCGCCCAGCACCGGGTCGGAACACTCTCGGGCGCACCCTACATGTCCAACCAACGATCGCCGAAATAGGGGCTGGCTATCTAGACGCTTTGCGTTATCACATGTTACCCCGCATTAGTCTCGTTTTGGAAAGTGAACATCGTGATCAACCAGCGAATAGTGCGTAAGGATTAACACAAAATATGTAATATGTATACAGCCAACCATGCTACCAAAACAAACGATTCTTCTAGAATACAGAAAGAAAAGAAAAAAAGGCACGGTGAGAACGCGAGTTTGCACATCGCTACGAGTTCCACGTGTGAGGTGCCTGCACCGGCGTCGCCGCATACGGCCCTGCCTTGCGCGCCCGGAACTCTCGCGTCCCTTGCGCTTGTCGCACTACACCCGAACAAACTCATTAGCCCGCATTCATGCGAGAGCACGTGTGCACATACCAACAGGCCGACATGTCCTACTCAGCACCGTCGTTGCCATCTCCAGCGTATCCAACTGCTCTTCCACCCACGCTGGATTCAGCGGCACACAGACCTGGCGTGGATCTTGCTCGTGTATATTGCGTAGGTTGATCAAAAAGTTGGATGCCGTCATCCAAGAATACTACCCCACATCGATAAGTGACGTCTTGCACAGGCAATCAGAATTCAAAGGCCAGACTCACCCCCACCATGACGTCCATCATCTTCAGCTCGTCCTCGGACGGTTTGGTTCGTTTGATCAGGTCCACGATTTGTTCAGCCGCGTAAAACGCCTCTTGTTGCAATTCATACCTCCATGCTAGCGGCGTGATATTGTACATCACCACTTGTGCACACAGAGCCAGTGACCACGCGACGAACGAGTACATAAACTCCCGTCGCTCTTCGGTGATATCCATCCCGAGCGGGCGAGTCGTTTGGGACAAAGCCATTCGAGGAATAGTGTTGACAAAAGCCCCGAGGCATGTCCGAAGATTGAGCCACTGGTCTTGGAATTCCGCATCCGTCTGGTTGGACTTGTTAATTGTCCCAAGGCGCGCTACACGGTGCAGCAGCAGAGCAGCTTTAATACGTGAGATGAGCGGCGTGTCATCAGGCGCTGCTATGGTCTCGGGCCGAAATATATCACTGTACGAAGTCTGGGGCACATGTGCTCGGGCGGCGACCTAAATTCATCGTTAGCCCCCAAGGTGCGAGAACAGAACGCAGCAACGTACCGACATGTACTCGTGCAACGGCAGTGGGTACATCGTCTCAATCTTTGTTCCCGGATCCGAATCCGACGCTGTAAACTGACAGGGATACCCAGTCGAGACTGATCCACCCGTATCGACCAAAAGCAAGTTCCAGAAGCAGTGTATCCGTTCACCATGCTCGAGCGCGCTTCGAGACGGGTGGTGGTTAAGGATGGACGGCATCGGCCGTAGCTTGGGTCGATACGGACTTGCTTCTTCCAGCAAGTTGTCGCCCCGTACAGTCCAGTCGAGCGAAGTGATCTTGTGGAGATTGCATAGCCGGGCTAGGGAGGGAATCAGTCTCGGTCGAGTGTCTGAAATTAACCAACTTGCCCAGAGAAACTGCATTGGCCAACGCAGCGTGTCCTTCCAAAAGGCTTCCAGTCCAATACAAGTAACAGGCTATCAAGCCGTCAATTCCATGAACCAAAGAGGTAGTGTCCCGCACTCACACAGCAAGTGTCCTGCTTGAATCTGTTGGACAACCTTTTTGGACTTGAAGCCGGTCAAACTCATCTGCAAATGCTGCCGTGTGCGATCCACAAATGACTGTGCTCGGTTGGCCGAACGAAGATCTTGATCATAGTAACATGCCATGAGAGCAATTGCGTTTAGCAGTGCCTCATGCGGGCGATTGTTCGGGTCTGGGTCCTCGAGCGAGGCTTCAAAGCTTGCAACATCGATTTCGAACGCGCATTGGAGGCGGAATCTATCTTTTGATGAGGAAGAGATGTGTTTAACCATTTCTGAACAAACTTACGGAAGAATGATACGCAGGCTGAAGTAGGGATGGGTCAAGACTTTTGGTAAGCAGCAAGGGCGAAAAAATGCGCACTAGTATAGGGTCTCGGCCACGGTCATAGGCTGGTCGTGCGGGGCCATGACTAGGCCACTGGCTGATGGGGCGACTTCTCTCCATCCCGACGACAAATTGGGCTATCCAAACATGAGTTCCAGCCCAGAGAACTGCAAAGCACCCACATAAACAAGCGATGCATGGAACCCTTCTCCCTGGCCGACTATGGGCGGCATCGCGTGGGGATACGCTGGGCCACTGGTAGGGATCGGGTGTTGGTGGTGAGCATAGTGGATGTCTTGGTTGCCACCGGGCGAGCTGTCACGGAATAGGCCGAGTGACGAGTTGTCAGACACGGTCGGCGAGGCAGCGTACGGGGGAACGTGGTAGTTCGGGGGGGTGCTTCCTGCTCTGTTCGCAGCGCCAGACTCGAGCTCGTATACGCGATTTCTGAGTGCGGTGATTTCGTCGCGCAAGAGAGTAATCTTGCTCTTTTTGATCTCCTGGCGGGCGGGGGTATATCTGAGAACAACGAAACGAGATAAATGAAGATAAATTACCTCGTCGTATCCACACTCGACTCGGCTTTTGGCGCACCGCCCGCACGTGGGGCGGACGCCGTCGCATTTCTGCCGAACCATTCAGCTTGGGGGATGGCGAGATGTGTGGCTGGGAACAACGTACCACTTTACGCTGTCGACAGGTATGGCACCCGGTACCACGATGCAATACCCTAGTGTCCTTTTGGTGCATGGCCCGATCTGCCATCTGGCTGGTGCTCGGGCTTGGGCTGTTGGCCGACGATGTGACGTCGAGTGCTGATGGTGGGCGCTCTGGGGTGAGCCAACGACACGGTGGGGGGGCAGGCGAGTGCGGCGCTGTAAATGGGGGGAGGCGGGACAAGCGCTCGTTGGCCGGGGGAGTGTGCGGGCTGCGTTGGGCCGGTCGGTTCTCGCCCACCGGGGTCCTCCCAGGCCTGTGCTCACTCAGGGTCCTTCTCCCGACCACCACAATAGCCTCCCCCCCACGCAACATGGTGCGTACCCGACGCCTGACCACACGCCGCCGCGCCCAATGACGACACCCACAGGCTGCAGAAGTCCTCGGCGCAGCGGCGGGCCCGAGTCTGTCGTACTCGACGGATCCGGCTTGGGCGGACCTCACGCCGATTCCTCAGCACGAACCCGACTTTACGCCGCTGTGCCCGATCCTGTATAGCAATGAGTGTGCGTATGCCGTGACACGAGCGGCAAGTATATTGAATATCGTCTCGTAGATCGCGACGCTATGGACTATTTTCGCGCGATCATCAAGGCTGGCGAACGATCTCTGCGAGGACTGGAGCTTACTGAGCATTTGATCCAGCTTAATCCTGCTCATTATACCGTCTGGTAAGTGCCTGATACCGTCTCGCTTATTCGAACCAACGACAATCGGCGCCCAGGCAATACCGCTATGAAACGCTCCTCGCCCTCAACCTGCCGCTTGAAGCCGAGCTCGAGTGGTCTGATAAAGTCGTCAAACAGTTTATCAAAAACTACCAAGGATGGCACCACCGCCGTCTGCTCATCACCAAACTACGCAATCCCAAGCCAGAGTTGAAGTTTATCACCGAAGCTCTCAAGGTCGACGCAAAGAACTATCATACATGGTCGTACCGACAGTGGCTCTTGGCCGAGTTTAATCTTCCCGAGCTCTGGTCAGGCGAGCTCGACTATGTGGAAACTCTCTTGGACGAAGACATTAGGAACAACTCGGCCTGGCACCACCGGTATTTTGTAGTCTTCGGAAGCGGGGTTAGGGAAGGGGAAAACGATCGCGAAAGTATAGTTCGACGAGAGTTGGGGTATGCTCATCACATCACTTGATTTTGATGCGCATAGATTCACCTCTGTTGGGCTAGCTTTACCAAACACAAGATCTCGGTTGCGCCCAATAATCCTTCGGCCTGGAACTATCTCCGCGGCATTCTCGAACACGCGCGACTCCCATTGTCGACCATCAAACCCTTTGTGGAGCCGTACGCCGAGGTTCGCGAGCCCGTCGACCCGCTCGCTGGACCACGTTACGGACAGACCGAGGAAGAAATCATCGACTTGGATAACCCACGCCCCGGCAGACTGGCAGAGCTACCCGTCCCGTTTGCAATCGAATTTTTGGGCGATGTCGCAGAGGAAGAGGAAGATAATGCCAAGGCAGCCGAGGTAGGCCGGTGGCTTGTCAATAGTTTAACCCCCGCTCATTTGAAAACAGATATTCAAGTCGCTGGCGACACAATTCGATCCAGCACGAAAGCGGTGAGTTACTTTTTGCGTTTTAGACCGGTGGCTGACTTTGCATAGTTATTGGGAATTCCGCGTTCGCGAGATTTCGGCATAGGTTTATTGGGTATTGGGGTTATTTATCTGTGCAAAATTACATGTGAAATCAATATCTTGAATTGTTTGAAACAAACAAATCCCGCCTAGCAACCACGGTACGGGCGCTTAGCCAATTTCACAACTCAACCGAGTCCACGACCGCCGTTGGGGCGCAGCCCTTTCTCACCCGTCTGTCCACGATCAAGACTGTCCCCCCTTTTTGCTGCGTTGATCTGCAACCATGTCTCACCGACCGCCGTCGGATTCGTCCTCGCCGCCTAGTAGTCCCACCTCGGCTTCGTCCCAAGAAAGACTTATTCTTGTCCCCGACGACCATTTTGAAAACGATGCGTTGCTTGGGCTGTGGCCAGATGAAGACGAGGCTCCCCCCGAGCGCGAAAGATCCAACTCGATACCCATCCAGAATGCTCCCGCTCTGCAACCTCGAGCGATTATTCCTCTGCTCATCGGACCGTGTACAAAGCTTGGCACGACATACATTCCCCGAGCTGTCGAGATTGCTGGGCCGGTCCCGGCACTCGTCGGACTCGTTGGGATGGCGCTGCTAAGCGCGTTCACCGGCCAAGTCTGGGTCCTGCTGGGCCGATACGTCTCACGCTGGACGATCGAGGAAATTGTTGCCGAAGCGATTATTAGGAATCCGGGGCGGAGAGGAACCCCCAAGGACAAATGGAAACGGCGCATTCGCAAGTCATCGAGGGTACTAGTGTGCATCACCGCGGTGCTACTGTGTGCAATGTATCTGCATGGTAAAGTCTAGTCCTTAGTCTACGCTTCTTAGGCTGATAGAGGAAAACGCTATAGAATCTGCCCATCTGCTCCAGCCCGCTCTACCAATCAAGACGACATATGCATCACAGGCTGGAACAACGGTCATACTCGCGGCTATGCTTATGCCCCTCGTGTCCGCCTCGTCGCTTGCCACGCGTCAAGTCATCTGGAGTAATATTCTCTCGATCGTACTGCAGCTGGTCATCGCGATCGTTGGCACGGTTCATTACTTTCACGCGCAGGACGAAGCCAGTCACCAAGGCCCGACGAAGCGCGGCCTGCCGAAATTGCCTCACTCACATACAGAAGCAGGCACATGGGAGGCTATCTGTAAGTTCTCTCATCGATCAATCGTGAATTCGGAATTGACCATGCGACAGCCATTTTGTCGTTTGCATTTGCGAACCAGTTGTTGACGCTCCCGTTGTATTCCGCTTTGGTCACCAATTTTGCAGCAAAGCCAACGTTTGCTCCGCGCCCGCGCACGCGGCGCATGATCACCTCATTCCCCGTGCTCTCGCTCGTAGCTACGGCGGTCTCGATCGCACTCACCCTCCCGTTGATTCTCGCGCCACTTACCCAGCATGCTGCCCCGCCTGACCCCGGGTTTCTGCCCAGCACCGTGCTTGGCCCCATCCAGGAAACACTGTCCAAGAAACTGGAGGCTGCAATCCCTACGATACAGGCGTTTGCATTGATCTTGACAGTCCCGCTCTTGTTTGCGGGGGTGATTGTGCCTCGCGTTCGACAGCGCTCGCACCGATGGCTCCTTTTCCTTTCCGCTACATTTGTCGCGGCAGTGATTCCAGGACGTAAAGCGGCTTTGACAGGCCTAGCGATGACTTTGTCACTTCTTACGTGTTATGTACTTCCCGCGATCCTGCACGCTGTCTTTCATGGTCTCCGAAGACCTCGGTCGATCTTATTTACAGGATCGGCGGCCGTTGTGTCTGCGTCCGACCCAGAACCGTCAAGCAGCGCCGACGATCCGGAGGCTTTGCTCAGACGTAAGGAGCAGTCACTTCAGCGCCGACGTCTCGCCAGGCGCGTGCTGTGGGACGTGGGTGTATGGGTGTTCCTCGGACCGGTTGGGAGTGCCGCGACCGTTTGGACGGCGGGACGGTCCGTGGGCGCTTGGTAGAGCGATCTTCGGTTTTGTCGGGCATTTAGCTTTTTCCTCTTTGTGGGTAGTTTTAACTCGTTAGGGACAGACAGATCTGTATCGGTATGACTAGGCTTTCGTGTAATTGTGCGTACTTATTACCTGTATGCGTATCTCCGGTATTTTGGTGAATCGCATCGGCGATGCTTTGATTAGGCTTTAACTACGTAAGAGGAAGCCCAAAGTCTATTACTCCCTATGGTGGGTCAGTCCTAGATCGTGCAGTCCGTGACCTACACTTCAACGCGATTTGTAGGTGTGATTGAAGATGGGCAGGCTGATAGGACTTCTTCTACACCCGTTTGTCCAAGCTCGTTGTGAAAACTTTCGTCAGGTCCGGGATGGACGCCGCTTGGGTCCTTGCGCCCTGCAATGTTCCTCGAGATCTTCCAGACAATTTGTCGAGCGGAGACCCGCGTACGAGGTTTATGAACCCCCCTACTTCCTCCCGCTCGGTCGGTCAGGTGTCTCCCTCACTCTTATCCACGCGCAGGCGGCAAGCCTCGCAAGTCTATTGTCGCCCAACCCCGCTTTTGTTCACTCCCCGATACGATTGACGATGAGCTCGACGCATACCGGCTTCCGACCCGAGGAACAGCCTCTCACTCTCGGTATCGAGTTTTTGCACGAGGTCCACGAGGAGGCCCCTGCCTCGAACCCGAGCACGGCTGTTGGCTCACGCGCAGGGAGCATCAAGCTTCCAGCTCCGGCTCCCAAGCCGACACCTCTGCCGATGGCCAAGTTTTCGATCTTGCTCATGTTGAATGCTGTTACGCCTCTTGCGTTTGAGCTTATTTATCCGTTCATAAATGCGTGAGTTATTTCTAGTCATTTCTTTCATCCGTGTGTCTGAAATTTGGCGCCTAGGATGATTGTTGAAATCGGGGTAACAAACGACCCTGAGCGGGTGGGATTTTATTCTGGCTTGGTGGTATGTAGACGTTCCGATATGCTCGCCCCAATTGTATTACTCAAAGCTTCTTCTAGGAATCAGTCTTCTCCTTGACGGGGTTCATCATGAGTACGCCCAAATGTTGTTGAGATCTGGTAAACAGATGCAAACTTGGCTGTAGTTCTTCCATGTGGTTATCTTTCAGATACGTTTGGGCGCAAGCCGGTCATTCTGCTTGGTGCGTATTTCTTATCTCTGGATTTATATCAGCAAATTCTTACGAGATTGGGTGTGAAGGAATGGCCGGTTTGGCGGTTTCAATGGTTTCATTCGGGCTGAGCAAATCTTTGATGGGTATGATCGCGAGCAGGTGTATTGGGGGCGCTTTAGGAGCCAGGTATGCAAACTTGCTTCGCAATAGGGCTAGGATTCATTTGAACTGGTGCCATATCTCAGTTGGGCTGCGATCAAAGTCATGACTGGCGAGATGACTGACCGGAGCAACCAAGATGTCGCGTTCTCCTCTCTTCAAATCACGTACCGTATTGGTCAGATTGTTGGTACGCTGTTTCTTTTTGCTGCGTTGTCTCCAGGATTTACGCTCATGCGTGCGTCATAGGACTGCCACTTGGTGGCCTACTTGCACACCCAGAGCATAGGTTCAGGTGGTTCACATCACCATTTTGGGCCGAGTATCCATACCTGCTTCCTTGCCTCGTTGGCGCCGCCTTTGCAATCCTGTCGGTTATCCCTGGTATCATATTTATTGAAGAGGTAAGCTTATGTCAATACGAGAGCACACTGAAAATGAAACCAACACGTTTCGATAGACACTCTCTTCCAAATGCAAGCAGCGCCGGAAAACAGCCAAACGTGCCAGCACGTATGGCTCAACTGACTCGGCCATTAGCTCTACCTCGACGTTAATCGACATTGAGAGCACAGAGAAGAAGAAGAAGTCGACAGCATGGAGTGCTGTGCTCACGCCTTCTATCCTAGGGTTACTCCTCAGCAATGCGTTGATGTGTTTGACTTCTGAAATGCTGTTTTCCATGTGCGTGGCTCTTTCTCGGTTCTTTATTCCATACTTATGGCTGGCGTTGCAGCTATCCCCTGTTTGCATACACGCCTATTGCGTCTGGTGAGTATCCAAACAGTGGCGGACTTGAGCTAGACTAATGTCCCGCACAGGCGGCCTTGGCATGTCTGAGGGAAAGATCGGCACCCAGATGTCAATTCGTTCGCTCCTTCACGTTGCCATGATGCTCGTATACAACCAAGCTGTGGGTCGTACCAAGACCGTAAACGTCTACAAGGCAAGTAATTCAAATGCTCGTTTTTTTTTTTCAGCGTGGTAATTGGATATTCGATTAGTTCGCCATGGCCATGTGGCCGATTGTTGTTTTGTGCTTCCCAATTCTGAACTGGATCGTGCGTACCCAACCAGAAGGAAACGAGAGCGCCCTGTTCTTCGTGTTTCAGCTGGTATTTTATGCAATCTGGAGCATAGCGTGAGTCTGGCGAGATCTGTATAACGACTTTCTGCTTACATGGCGTCATTTCAGCGGCTTTTGCTGGGTCTGCGTTGGCTCTCTGGTCAACGATGCCTCGCCTTCTGCCGAAGCGTTGAGTCTAATTACTGGTGCGCCTATCTAGCACCTAGTTCCTGCTATTTGCGACTAATATATGACATTTAGGCATATCCCAAATGAGCACTATCCTTCCTCAGGCAATTTCTCCAGAGCTAGGAAACACATTGTTCGCGGCATCGGTCCACGAACATGTTTTAGGTGGTAACCTGGTTTGGTTGGTGTTGCTTGTGCTCAGTAAGTGCATATAGCATCCATCCAGAAGCCTCGAGCTGACTCGCGGAAACATAGCTGGCGCTAGTGGGCTACACTCTCTGACGTTGCAGGCGCCAACTCATGACTGGCGCGAGAGCGTGAATGAAAACGACGATGACGAATAAAGTCCGAGTCTATATACCTCGGTACGGTCAAAACTACGAAAGTACCAATACCACATTTTCTATGGGATCGGGGTGTTCGGGATCATAATGTATACTATATTTAGCAAATGCAATCCGTGGGGCAACATCCGTCAAGTGCCCGTCAACGCTCTGGACGCGATAGGCTCGACAATGATACGAAAACACAGCTCTCACACCCCACAAGTCTCAGGAGCAAAACTATCCACAACCCTGGTACCGAGGAAGGCCGCGGCGCTCGGTTTGGCCTTATTAAAAATGCTGTTATGCATTTATGGCTCTTCATCTAGGGATAGGGGCCTTCCGTTGGCCTATATGTGTGGCTCTGTGGCTATTTGTGACTTGGAGAATGAAAGGACAGAGTGAAATATGGTGCATATATTGCATCCTCTGCCCTCGTCTTTCTTCTCAATATTTACCTTAGCTTAAAGGTTAAGGCTTCGTCCGGCGCCAGCGCTTCAATCCTCGACTCCCAGTTTCAGACTCAGGGGGTAGAGGCTAGGTAAGTCTCAATTGAGAGGGGTTCGAGGGATGGCTTTTACCAGACTTGACACAGGCCGCCCAGAACGACGAAGGAAAGACGTTTAGTATAAATCGGTGATGCACTGTCTCTTCTATTCAAGAGGTTGTAGACATCTCATGCACACACTCTCTCCTAGTATTGACATCATCTATCGAGCTCTACACAGTCTCCAGATCTACGGGTTTTACTATTGAAGCATCCGCTGTTTTCACCTTTCGTTGACGTCTCGCTGGTGTCAACGTTCTTCAACTTTATTGTACATCGGTTCCATGCACAGGAACCAGTGTGAAGCGCGCTAAATGGCATCGATTGAGCCAAGCTGAATAGGAGAAGAAGCCCCAGGAGATATTCAGCCGCACTCCGGACAAAATCCGCGCGACGACAGTGTTCGGGTCGTGTGTGTATCATTTGGTGAGTGTACTATACTCCCTTGAGTGTTTGCGACAACTCGAGCCTTAATTTGGGTCTCTGGGGCCTTGCGCCAACCTGCATAACTTTCGTGCGCCCTCCCAGGCCGATCATTGTAAATTAGCTGATCACAGTCCTGTGGAATTAGTAATTGCCGTAAAACATTTGCGTTGCTTACACTTGTTGTGAAAACCTTGATTGTGCTGACCATGGATTTCCCGCACATACGCTCCCTCTCCCGAAGCACATGGCCCTTCTGATTATCAAGTTTAGGAGCGGCCGAACTATCGTCGGGCCGCAATCTGTACTAATCGGCAAAAAGACTGTGGGAGCTATTATGATATCGAGGCGTCAAGCGAAGAGTGACTCGCCGCAGGGTAGAAATACTTCTCGTGCTCGCAAATCCTCTCTTCTCCATTGGCGACCATGCCCGGAGGTCCAGTAGCTGTCCAGTTTGAAGAACAGCCCCTCCTACCCGAGCGCGACACACGGGAAGATGGGCTTCAGCCAGGTGCAAGCACTCCAAATGGCACGCCGGTTGGTGACAAGAAAACACCTTTTCCATGGAGGAATATAATGGTACTCATGGCCCTCAACTCGATTTGTCCGCTGGCATTCGAGTTGATTTATCCTTTCGTTAATGCGTGAGTAAAAAAATTCGCCGTGTTACACAACTGACCCCGTGTGGCCCTTCATAGAATGATTGTCGAAATCGGTGTAACAGACGACCCCGAGCGAGTTGGTTTTTACTCAGGATTGATTGTGAGCCGTTTTGAGCCATGCGCTGACGTACCTGACACGCAATCGCAGGAATCTGTGTTCTCCCTTATGAGCCTGATTACGAGTGAGCCATTTTATCTTATCGCCGCAGCGGCGCGTATCTAACGCCTGCTCCAAGTTTTGCCTTTGGATACATCTCTGATCATGTTGGGCGGAAGCCAGTGGTTCTCATAGGTGAGCCTATTTAGGCATCGAAAGTGCTAGAGACTGAGTACAGATGCCCAAAAATAGGCATGGGAGGCCTCGCGGTCTCTATTGTGTGCTTTGGCATGAGCAAATCACTTGTGGGGATGATCATGAGTAGATGCATCGGTGGAGCGCTTGGAGCCAGGTAGGCCTCTGGACACCCTCCTATCCCGCATTTGGAGAGTTAAACGCTACCCCACACAGCTGGGCTGCTATCAAGGTGATGACAGGCGAGTTGACCGACCGGAGTAACCAAGCCACCGCCTTTTCCATCATGAATGTCTCCTATCGGCTTGGGCAGATCGTTGGGCTGCCGCTCGGAGGCTTACTCGCCCACCCAGAACGTCGCTGGAAAACATTTGATACACCGTTTTGGCACGAGTACCCGTTCTTGCTCCCATGTCTGGTCGGCGCATCCTTTGCGATTATATCGGTCGGGTTCGGAGTTGTGTTTATCGAAGAGGTACGTATGGGAGGGGGGGTTCCTGCCGTTTGATCTCGTGACGAAATAGAAAAGAGGGGGACTAACGCATATAACCCAAGACGCTTCCGTCCAAAGTCAGGGCAAGACGCAAGGCCAAGAAGGCGTCCTATGATAGCATCCCGCCAACTCCCACAGCTCAAGCGGATCCAACGACCGCTCCGCTGCTGATCACCAGCGACGCCGAGTTCGGCTCGCACACCGAGCCAACACGTAAAGCCCCATGGCGCTCAATCATGACACCTCCCGTCCTCGCGCTGTTGTGCAATAACGCGTGCATGTGCATTGCGTCAGAGATGTTGTTTTCAGTGTGGGTCTCACGCCTCTACTCCCTATCTGTCCAGCCACCCTTCTCCTGTCTTCTTCTAATCACATGATCGCAGGTACCCACTTTTTGCATTTACGCCGATCGCCTCTGGTGAGTTCAACTGAGATGAAAGCACGAGCCCAGAGCCAAACGCTAACTGATTGATGGTGTGGGGTGGGGGGTGGGGTGAGCACAGGCGGTCTCGGTATGTCCGAGGCCCAGATCGGCACGCAAATGTCCGTCCGGGCGGTGGTCCACGTTGCGATGATGGTCATCTATGCGCCGGTTAACCAAAGGCTGGGCACTGTGCGGCTCTATCAGGCAAGTAATAGAACTCCAATCCTGTGCTCGCGGGCTCAATTTTTCTTTCTTTCTTTTGCATCACCTGACATGAATCCCGGCCGGGGGGGAACAGGTGACGATGGCGTTTTGGGCGATCGTCGTGCTCGGTTTCCCGTTCTTGCACTGGGTGGCGAGCGTCGCAGAGGGCGGCACGGGTAGCATCGTGTTCAATCTCGTCCAGTTTGTGTTTTTCTTCATCTGGAGCATCTGGTAAGGACGAGTTCTAGCCTTTGGGTTCCAGGCACGGATTTATCTGATCCTGTTGTTCTAAGCGGCTTTGCCTGGGTTGTATGGGCTCGATGGTCAACGATGCCTCTCCTTCTGCCGAGGCCCTCAGCCTGATCAACGGTGCGTGGCTTCGTTTTCGCCGAGACGTTCAGGGGTGGAGACACTCCGCGTATCTCGGGCGGATGTGCATCATTGCGCTATACTCAACGAAAACACCCCCTGTTATGCATTTAGGCATCTCCCAAATGAGCATCGTGCTTCCACAGGCTATTTCGCCGGCTCTGGCCAACTCGTTGTTCGCTGCGTCGGTCGAGAAGCACATATTGGGTGGAAATCTCGTTTGGGTGTGTCTGTTCGTCTTCAGTATGTTGCGTGTTTTACTCGCGCAGAAAGGATTCAAATTGACCCCGGCTTGCTACGTATAGCGTGCCTTGGCGCAATCCATTCCCTTTTGCTCAAGGAGCCTGAAAACGACTGGCGTACAAAGCAGGATGAAGACGAACATGACGAGTGATCCGGTCGTAGCCGGGGACCGTTCCCACCGCACCCTTTGTATTCTTGATTCAGGGACACACACCACCCAAAAATATAAAGTCATTAACACAAATGTTTTCATTGCGTTACACACTACAGTAGAGTCTTCTTCTTCCATTCAGCAAGCCACGCAAACAAACCCAACAAGTAAAGCTCGTCTAGAAACGTGCGGTCCAGACCCACGCCCAAATGTAATCCGACCAAATAATGATAAACTAGTACACCGCGGATGCAATGCATGGGAGGGCCGGGCTCGAAGAAGGGCATAAGGACCGACGTGGTCGAGGGGGAAAACGATGCGAAGACATTGAGGGAATGCGGCGATCTGAAGGTATACGAGATGCGGTTCGATGTGACGGTTCCAGGGGGGTTGGCGGTATGGCGGTCCGGGGGGAGGGTATCCGGGGGATGTGAGATAAGGGAGGCGGGTCAGAGAGCAAAGAGAGGGTCGGAAACGACACAACGTGTCACAGGAGAGGGGAGATGGGGAGCCAATAAAGAACGTGCGGAAGGTATGAAAGTAAACATTGTACATATTGAACAAGACGCCTGAAAAGAAGCGAGGTGCTGATAACGTCGACGATGTCATCGGCACCCTGCGTCGGAGAAGGGGGGAAAAAAGGGCATATCACAGAAAGTGTTCGCTTCAACCCGAACCCAAACAAAAACATGAAGTGCATGCTGAATGAGAGCGGAGCAGATGTTGTGAGAATACAATGATGCAAAACGAGCACGAGATAACAGGCAATAAGTAAATATGAGACGAGAACAAGTCGATGGCCGGTGAATCGACGTTAATCGAGTATAGGCGACCGATAGGGCTAGTCGGTGGCAGTCGCCGTTTTCTATAATTTCACAACCGACTAGGAATGCCGAGAATTGAAGACGAGAGGATAAGAAAAAAAAAGGGTTAACATAGATTGCGGGAGGGAGAAGTCGAGTTGCACAAGGCTTTGCCAGGCAACTTGTGAGCAAGGGCACGGCTCGGTCGTTGTAGTCTGAATGAGCGGCACCAGACAGGGGAAGGGGGTTGGCCAAGGGTTGTAGGTATGAACAGTAAGGGAGGAACCAGCCGGTTGAACTAAAGTACTTGAACACTGATACATAGAGAATAAATTAAAACGGCCAGGACGAGAAAAGGTATACCGTACCTAGTTTTTAATAAACTTAAAACCCAGACAAGAACGAAGGAGCGGGAAGCATTGTAGTGTCGGGGCCGTTTTGGAACTTGCCGCCAGCGTAAACCTTGTCACCGCCGCGAGTCGAGCGCCCAAACAGAATGGGCATGTCCTGAGGCTCGTCGTCTGTCTCGTCAAGAGAGAGATTAAAGAGCGCCTCGGACGGGGAGCGAGCGTGCGCGGAGCGAGAAGGGAAGCCAGCACCGCCGTTGAGCGGGGCAGTGAGCGGGCCCTGGGACTTCCAGGACGCCTCCCGGACACGGCGGGGAGGCGAGGGCGACGGAGGGACGTCCTTTGGCGTCGTGTCGCGGGCGGCCGGAGCAGGCTCGCTGCCGGTCAAGGTACGGCGCATGCGCGCAGGCATCGTCTGAGACATGGCCGGGGTCGCGAGCGGGGCGGAGCGCGATAAGCCCGAGGGCTGGGAGGATGCCCTCGCCATCTGCGGCACAGGGACGGGGGCCGAGGGGATGGCCGCTGCCGCTGCGCAGAGAGCCGGGGTCGACCGTGTGAGGCCGCGGCGGTGCTTGGCGAGGCGGCCCGAGGGCTTCTCGAGCGCAGGGGTCGCGGGCGCAGGCGAGTCGGACTCGGTCGCGGGCGAGGGGGTCTGGCGGGGGCGGGAGGTGTTTCGGCGAGCCTTGGCCGCGCTCACGACCGGGGACGGTGCGGGCGTGGGGAGCGACTTTTCAGCATTGTTCGAGCGGCGGCCACGGGGCTTGGACGGGGTGTCGTGCTCGTCCTCGTCTGATGTTGGGCGCGAGCGCGGCTTTTTCGACGAGCGCGGCTCCGACTTGGGGGCGCCTGGTTGGAAAACGTCGGCGGCACGGGCGGCGGGGGGAGTGACCTTGCGGGGGCGCGTCGACGAGCGCGGCGGGGTCGCAAGGGGCGTCGAGAGGGAGATGATGCCGGGCGTGCGTGCTGGCTTGGGCGTCGCGGTGATGGACGCGGGGGGCGCAGCGGCGTGTCGCCTCTGCTGGAAGGCGGGGCGGATGCCCAGGGGTTGTTGTTGTTGTACAGCGACGGCGGACATGGGGGGAACAGCGAGATCTCAGAGGGGGCCACTGGGGCAAGCACGGTGTCGACGGGGGTGGGGGGTGGACGGAGGGAACAGCGCGGAAGAACATGTAAAGTGGCTGCGGCAGCCTCTGTGTGGTCGTGTTTGGCGGTGCCACGCGTGGAGCAGGGCTGTCTGGGGTCCATGCACTGTTGGAACGATGGCACAATTGCATTACAAATTCGCATACATTTACAGCAAGCTGGGCTCAGCCCCGTGGCCCCCCCACCCGTGCTCATGGCGCCAGAAGCATCTTGCGCGGATCCTCGATGTATTCCTTTACCCGCACTGCGCCCCGGTCAGCATCTCGAGCGTCCGACACTGCCCCGCACTCACCCAAGAACGTCACCGCCTCTCGCCCGTCGAGCAGCCGGTGGTCATATGTCAGCGCAACGACCATCACTGGCCGGATTTCGACCTTGCCGTCGACCGCAACCGGCCGGTCCTTGATCGCATGCATCCCTGATCCAGACCGCTCCGTCAGTCTTGTGCCAATCACCACCGTCTGCGCACTTACCCAGAACAGCCGACTGGGGCAGGTTAATTATCGGGGTTCCAAACAGGCTTCCGAACACACCGCCGTTCGAGCTGAGTCGAGGTCCTGCTCAGTACTCGCCACGACGCCGGCCAACTCCCACTCACATCGTAAACGTCCCGCCGGCCATGTCCTCCAGCGTCAGCTTGTTATCTCGCGCCTGTCGCCCAGACCCATCAGCCACCCCGTGCCGACCGTCCGGACCAAAAACGCACAAACCTTCTTTCCCAGATTGCTGATCTCACGCTCAATCTCGACAAAACTCATCGACTCCGCGTTTCGCACCACAGGCGTCACCAGTCCCTTGGGGGTCGCGACCGCGACCGACAGATCCACATAGTCCCGATACACGATCGTGTCCTCCTCGATGCTCGCGTTCGCTGCCGGAATCTCCCGCAAGGCGTGGCAGCATGCCTTGGCAAACGCACTCATGAACCCGAGTTTCACACCTTGCTCCTTCAGCACGTCGTCCTTGTACTTTTTGCGCATGTCCATCAGCGACGACATGTCGATCTCGTTGAACGTCGTAAGCGAGGCCGCCGCGTTCTGCGACTGTTTCAACCTCTCGGCGATTCGTAGTCGCATCCGGTTCATCTTGACCTGCCCGTGTGCGTGCGTCAATAAATGCGGACATAAAGGGTGGTCAGTTGACCCACCCTCGTCTCACCGCGCGAGCCAGCGGCAGGCTTGGTGCCGGTGCCTCTTTGCTCTCCTTTTTCTCCACTTTCTTCTCCTCCTTCGGAGCCGGCGCCGGCTTCGACTCTTGTTTGGGTGGTTCGGGTTTGGACACCACAGGCCGCGATCCCTCGTCATCCTTTTCTTTCGTTTCCTCCTTGGGTGCCTCTTTGGGCTCCTCCTTGGGCTTTTCTTTGGATGCCTCGGACGAGGAGGCTGGTCATACATCTGAGCATACTCGTGTGAAATGCACCTCGCGTGAACGCACCAGCACCGCCCTCGCCGGGCTCGATCCTAAACATATCCGCGCCCACAGTCACCGTATCCTCTTCTTTAAACAGCAACTCGACAATCGTGCCCGACATGGGCGCATTCACCGTCACATCGATCTAACATCCATAAGCTTCCGCTCCATGCAAATGAGGTTTTGAAAAAAAAAATTCGCACGCACCTTGTCAGTCTCGATGGTCGCGACCTCGTCGTCCTGGTTGACTTGATCTCCGACCTGCTTGCTCCATTGCTTCAGGGTACCCTCGGTGATCGACTCGGCCATCTGAGGAACCTTGATAGTTTCCGGAGCTGCAGCGATCACACATACGTAAATCTCCACCTCGCCCAATCCAAGCAAGACAGGTCAAAAGGCGTACCGAGCAACCGCATGCCGTTGTGAAACTGCGCACGGCGCAGCACCATCATGCTCCTAAACGTCACGCACACATGGGCTACTGGCTTCAAAACGAAACTCAGCCCGAGACAACACTCACGACCGAGCAGACGCAACATTGAGCCGTCTTGCAGCGAGCAGTCCCAGTTGCCGAGTGATCATGGCCTTTGTTGGTGGTGCCCAAGAACGGAAGAGCGTGGGATTGTCTCGTCGGGAAAGTTAAGATCGAGTAAAGGGCTTCGGTTTGGGTGACGCGGATGAGATGATCAAGCACGTGCAAAGTTGCCACACGGTCGCGAAGCGAAATCACCCGGAGCTCGGGGGGTGGCTGACGGACATATGGTTCCTGTATGCGCCGATGACGGGAGTGGGTTTCGTTTGAGATGTTCGGACGGGGTCCTACGGCGTGGATGAAAACGAACACGACCCGAGTCTGCTGACTAGAGTAGGCTCTGTCGCCGAGCGGATACCTTTCAGCGTGCGGACGCGACAACCGAGGCTCGCGATCGGTTTGTAGCTTGGGCACAATTTGTATATATGGATAAGAGGATTCACATTCGTATAAAACCAAGTCCTCGTTGCCACTCTCTCCTTTCCCAGCCCACAAACGCTTGCTCAATACCCTGTGCAGCTGTAGATCGCTGATGAGGTCTTGGCCACACACCCCGTTGTATCCAAGATCAAGGTTATCGTGCGTCGTCACGGATACGTGGCCGCCGTACTTCTCCGGGCGGGGTACACGGCCGAAGTCGTTCTGGTTGCTCTGATGTGTGGCACCTATTTAGGCGGGATTGGGTTGGGGGCCCGAAGCTATACTGCAGCGTGGTGTCGAGGCATTGGACAGGCTATGTGATATCATGTGTCTCTTGATTATTGGATATACTTGCTGTGGATGTTATGGTTGTTCCAGTGGCGGACATGCCACCGCAATATGGGCGATCAGGCTGCGAACGAATCACATCGATAATGCCAGCGAAAGATTTGCAACACGGATCTTTCACGAAGCATGCCTTCTTGCATAAAACTGGGTAGTCCACTACCTCCCTCGTAGTCAGCTTTTGGCCGCCCAATTTCGGAGGCTCCTCAATGGGATATCCGGTTGTTGATCGCTTTTGGAGGTTCTGCTAGGCGCTCGCGGGGGTTGTCGCTCTGTCCCCGTTCAGATTATCTGGGCACCGTCTCCTGGCGACTGAATGTAGATCCGTTCGGGTAGAGGCAAACTCGTAGCTGGTCAAATCGATGGCACTTGTGGTTAGAGAGAGGTCGACCGGGCCCTTTGGACGTGCTGTAGAACTGTTCTTTCCGCGAGTAGAGGTCAAGGGGTTACTAGTGGCAATGCTTGCAATAATCCTTGGGTTTTATTTTTCGGCTCTCATTTTTTACTCAATGATGGTTTTGTTGGTCTAGGCTTGTTCCAGGTTATTGGGGTTCGTACGCCAATATATGCGCCGCATAGGAGCATACATCGACTAAACGTGCTATGTCATCCGAAACACTCACTACAATTAACTAATTGTAATCATTTTCGTAATCATGCGGATAGTGCTCGATAAATATGTCCAGTTTTATTCAGCAGATTAACTTCCGGTGTGAAGTATCAGCGGCAAGCCCAGGATCAACCGATTTGGTATAAAACCTCGTGGTTCGGCTACAAAATCCTCTCGTAGCCACGACACCTCGTGAGGATGCCCAATCGTTGACCGCGTACGAGGCCCGGTTCGCCCCTGCGAATAACTGGGTTATCGCGCGTCGCCTCGTCGTCATGGCCGTTGGGCCTCGACTACTGCTTGTCGCTCACCTCGCACCTTCCGTACAGAAGGTGTGAGGTGAGCGGCACCCGGTTCAGGATCCTCGTGGGGACCGTCTGGCTGCCATTTTTGCATAGTGTTGAGGCATGGGGCGGCCGATGATACTACTGTGCATAATTTTTGGAATATTTTCGCCATTTTGGCCATCTTTTTGTAGTATGCGCACAGAATAACTGGTTTGCTTGGGGTGAATGCTAATCGATCTGTTCGCCGCACAATTGTGGCTTGAATGGCGGGAAGCACTATGTGCCACGCGGTTAGACCGATACAGCCCGTGCCACGGTATCAGGGCGTCAATCTGGATTCCATATCCAGCTTTGCATACATGACTTGGATTGGCACAAGCATGTGTGCCAACCTTACGTTGCTCATTCGACACAGAGTCAGGTGCCTGTTTATTTGAGAGACCGCGGAGTAGTCCGAAAATGTTGGGTTGCATACGTAGGTATCTGGTAGTATAGCATTGCGTATGAGGGCAGGGTTCTCCACCTGCCTATCGCACACTTGCTAACCCAATGCTAACCGTCAAGATCCCAAGAGAAGGCCTAGGACCCCGCTACGTGTGAGGGATTAAACTGACACAGTTGAGCTCAGCCCTGAGGACAGCCTACCCGCATCTCATGGTGCACCCGGGTCGTTAGCCGGGGCTTAACATAGGCTTAACGGTTGAGTTAGATAGGTGGACCCAAATAATCACGATGATAGGCCGAACGTGCCGCGATGACATGGAACGGGGCTCTGAGAGCCTCGTACAGTGTCTTTGGTACCGAATCTCTGGGGAAAACCTTGTATTAATTACTTTTGTTAATATACTAGGATATTCCGGTCATCCTGAGCGAGCTGGGAAGCTTTTGTCTGACGAAAGCTGTTTGCGTATAGGGAAGACTCGGCCAGCTAGGATCTGTCAAATAGGATTAATGGAGGAATACCCCCGAGCATACGATATTGCGTGGTTGCAACGCGGAAACATAGCCTACGGTTGGCAATTGACGTCATAGACGATTCGGTTAAAGTTGCATTCTGCACTCGAGACTCCTCTGCCTCGCTCGGACTTCTTCGGAAAACTCGCTTGGATTAGAACTGATCGCAACTGGCCGAGCAACAGTACTGCACAGGTATAGCCCTCAGATCTACTATGACCGGGAGACACGAGGATAACAGACATGCCCCCGCCACCTGGCGGATGAACACAGGACTAGGGACCTTTCCGGACGGCAAGACCCCTATTTTTGCATTGGTAATCAGGAGACGGAATAATATAGGCATAAAGCAATATATGCTATAGGACTGGCACACGTCAATAAGCACGGAGCTTGTACGCGCTGGAGTACTTGCTCAGACGATTACGAACAAGGATGTCTTCTGAGCTACGTAACTAGCGAGGGGCGAGCTCAAACGACGCACACTACCCTCGCTAAAACCATGACTAACCGAGTCGCCCTCGCGAGTACTGCGTATAGCATCGTCATGGATGCCAATCGAAATGTAAAATCAGATCGGTCAACTTAATACCCACGATACCACCATTGCGTAGGCATAGTCTCGGAGGCTCCAGTTCCAAAGTCAGACGACTTTTCTGGAGGGTGGCAAGTGTTCATCTTGTTCCTGGCCGCGACCGACTTAGCCCCTATGTGAGCATTTTACCCGCACTACCTGAGAGTATTACGCTCAAGGGCGCAGTGACAGGAGGTCAATCCCATGGATTTGCTCTGATCCCGTATTCCACAAATACGCTAAACTTATCACCCCTCTTGACTTCACAGTCAGGGTTGCGTGCTCGAGACCCCAAGTATTATGCGAGAGTGTATCGCACAGTGCATTGTTATATATAACCATCCATACGTATTCGGAAGTGATGCGTGTTGTCCTGTTTATTTACTTAACCGCATGCTGGATCTCATATTGATACGTGTTACGCACATGACGGGTTGCCAAAATAGCGCGCCCCACGTGACTTAGCGCATTCCGATGGATGCCACCACCCAGGCTACATCAACCTTAGAAAGCGGCCACTCGGCGGACGAAATAAAGTCTTACGTCCTCAGAACCGACTCTATAGTGCCATGCTCTATAGCCGATGTGCATTCTATTCCTCAAGCTTTGAAAGGTGCAAACACGTCGCCACGTTGGCTCATGCTAACATCTGGAAACAGATATAGAGGCTTACTGGCTCGGCACTGTACCATGTAGGACCGTACGCCTTGTAGGAATTATTGTTTCTGCAATTGAATACGAATCGAGGGGCGTCTACTCAGGTGCGGAGCAATGGGCTAGCGTCATGTCACCGCATACTCAGCTTAGAACAGTTGATGATGGTACTGGCACAGTCAGCTGTATCAAAAAACGACCTGTCAGGTTGGAGGTGTCAGAATTGACCGAAGAGTCTATACACATCCAATCCAGAGGGTATGATATTGGAGATACCGTATCTGTTGTTGGTAAAATACAAGAGTACAAGGGAAGCAGACAAATCTTTGTTTCCTCAATCCGTGAGTTAGGTCATATTTCACATTAAGTTTGGTAATGAACTTGGCTATTAGATCGTTGTCTGATACCAGACGCCGAGTCGCGACATATCCTTGAAGTATTGGAACAGCATCAAACCCGGTATACACAGCCATTTACTATTCCTCCCCTTCCTGCTCCTATAACTCCTCGCAAGAATCTACGCCCAGATCCTCAATCAAGTTGTCCTCCATCCATGGCTAGTTCGCCGACTACTACGGGACTTTCTTCTCCCGTTGTGTCGCCAGTGCGTGTGCATCGGTTCACCACGATATTATACTCACTGTTTTCGATTTATAGAGGAAAGTCCATGCGCGCTTGCGGCATCCATCTCGTCTCCGTTCCAAGGATCTAAATGAGAACGTGTTTCGAATATACCTATCTCACATCCTGATATCGACACTATTTCTACCGGAATCGCCGAAGGACGAAGTAGCCTCAGTTCTTGATAATTCGACCCCTAGGCCCTCTCGTATTCGGAGTACCACAGACTATTTTGACGAAACCCCAAAACGTCCCCACCGCTCGAATAGCGGGGCGCTAGATTCGCCGCCGTTCAAAAGGCCGGCACAATACCAGCACTCCTCTGGGTCACCAGAAGACCACCCTCTGCTAGGCGTCACACTTTCCTACCTTAGGCGCGTCCAGGTCCTTGCTGAACTTGCTAGGCGAGTCGTGGACCAAGCTGCTCATGAACGCGACAAAATTCTTCGGCACGCGGAAAGAAACGCAAGAGCTAAATACGAAACATCCCACCCACCCTCCAGCAAGTGCGTGTCTCGGCGAAAACCGGCTGACCTTGCTGCAAATTGCTCTGGGTCATCTCCCCAACCCAAACCGACTTCGTCCAGCGCTAGGCAGATTAGAGGTTCTCGCGATGTTTTGAATTCGCGCCATGACTCAGTGCGACAAATGTCCTCAGCTGCTAGTTCTTCTCGTACCTTGAGCTCCATCACGAAATCTCCGTCTCACGCCAAGGTCCAGCGAGCTGAAACACTTACTCCGCTTGAAGCGGCTCGAAGAGCTGCGTATCACGCGAAGCAATCTAAGCTGCATGCTGAAGATACAGTAAAACGCCCCGCGCGTATCAAGAGACTTTTCGAATCTGCACTGAGAACACTAGTCAAGGAAGGAGGTGCTGTATTGTATGATGGACCGAGAAGGCGTGTTCCATCTGGTAGATCAGACGATCAGCGGGTATTCGCAACTAGCAGTGGGCTTTGGCCCGAGGTAACGAACACTACAGCCGCAGGCTCTAGTCAGAGCTTGATGACAGCCTCCAATGATCCAGGAGGTCGAAGGTGCTCGGGATTGAGCACTATATCAGAGGACAACGATTATGGAGAAATTTCCGACCCCTCCGACAGCGAAGATGCATACCTACCCGTTACATCTCGAACACTTCGGCCAGCACTGTTGGCTGCACTCCGGCAATCGCTTATGCGCCATCGAGGAGGCGTGGATTTCACAAGCTGGATGCGCACTTTGAGGTCGGATGAGCAATGGTCCCGAGTCCCCGACTTGGTTCTGAAAGAGGCTGTCGACATGCTTCGGGAGGACGAGTGGATTGATAAAGTAGGCGGTGGTCGATGGGATTTTACAAGAGGAAGCTGGGCCAAGAGTTTGTCGTTGAGTTGACCATCAATTAGACGGGTCGTTTCTTGCGATACTCAGTCGTACGATATAGCCATACTCTAGAGATTTTGGGGCTATGTTTGACTTAGTCTCGACAAGCTGGATTAAGCGAGTGAGGTTGCGGTAGCGGGTCATTTAATGATCAAAGGTTTCCTCAGACAAGCCTCTGTCGCTATCGAGATTTTCGCTCGGAAGATCAGATATCCACCTTGCGTTACGCTGTCTTTGAACAGTGATAAGTAAAAGCATGTGTGCATTCGTTCACTGCTGACTTGGTACTTGGTCCGACTAATAATGTTTGTTCCCTCAGCTCAATTTCAACGGAGAGATCGCGTTTATTATGGCTAGGACTGCTAGCAATGTAAGGTAGTCTGTTTCTTGAGAAATAGCGTCGATACCGCAATATGGTCAATATATGAGGGGCGGAGATTTGTCTCCGAGTCGGTCAGTGCGAAACGTGCTACTGGTGCGTTAGAGGTTATGTGACCCGCTAGCTTCCAGCTTCGGTCAGTGCGGCCTGGCTTATTTTTATTATGTGCCTTGGACATCGCATAATATTGTCCTTGGCACTCACGAAGTGAACCGGAGATGAACCACGTTAGTATTGTTTTGGATTATGGTGGGCCTCTCCATGAGTCGCATGGGTTCGCCCTTGGTGCGATGGATTGAAACGACGAACACCCTTATGGTCAAAAATATATGCGTATCGACCCAAGATCTTCTGGCGTATCTGGATGTATGCGTGTGCCATGGGGGGAGGCATTACGTCCGCAACCGGTGTCGCTTATCAATATTCAAAGGTGACCTGCACGCAACTACCCATTCCCTGTAATTGCTAGAAATCGATTGATTAATGGTATAAAATGGACGTCTAGACCGTGCTGCATAACGGCATCACCTACAGCTTTTACTGAAATCGCACTTGATCTCATGTTTCAACTATGAGGTTTTCGGCCCTCGCCCTCGCTGCTTTCCTGCCCTTCCTCGAGGTCTCTCGGGCCGCTCCTGCGACCACCAACCGCAACTACGCCACTATCCCTCCCCCACCAACACCGCTGACCGTGACCAGGTTTACCCAATTACCCAATCTCGCGCCGTGACTGCTAAGGTTCATCAGTCACAGTGCCTTTGAGGTGAGTTGACGCGTATATCTACGTCACCCACACGGCTCAACGAGTATCTCTCGGACTGTCCTGATTGAATCCCATGTTAACAATTTGTTAGTTGATGTGAATTTATCGGGATTAGGTCGATTTTAATCCAATTTGTTTGTAGAAACTGAGGTGGCTAAGATTCTATTGGCGCCTTCCAGCAACGCCCGACCCAGGGATCGGGATCTTATGACCAGATTATGAATATTGACTGCGACACCAACAAGTATCTCGACCAGGCTATTGTCAACGATCAAAACAACCCTGGTCACTACTGGTCAACTTGTACAGTCTGTACAACCGTCCGAGTTCCCTGACCGCGTGAGATTCGTTGCTGTCCCCGAGTGTAATTCAACTTCATGACCATGTCTCCTTATAGTACGATCAGGTTCATTCAAATCTCCCAGGATCTCATCAGTAAAGCCCGTGCCTTCTTGGGATGAACAAACCCAGGAACTGGTAAGTGCTCTGGTGTCGCCGCCTATGGATCCGCTACGGTCTACACTGTTGACAAAAGTGCACTTATGGAGGGTCTGTGCGATGTTCAGGATCTCCGAAATCCTAGCTCGCTAGCCGGTGGTATTTAAATCGGCGCTTGTGGACCACCAAGTGGCGGATTCAGTATGAGGCTCCTAGCGCTGGCAGGAGTGGCGTGTGGCAAGAAGGTGGTGCTTGCTACATAAAAAGGCTGTGGATAGGTGCTTGTCTCTGCCGTGGTTTAAACTTAGGTCCAGGTTTTATGTTTTCGGTAGACTAATTCTATAAGGGAACAGGATCCCATGATTGGTCCTCAACTAGATACGACACAAGAATCTTCGCGATGTTTGAGCAAGAGCAATTCTCCAAAGATTGACAGGATCATATAACGCAATAAGTCACGCCGAAAAGCTAGTAAATCAACAGGAGAGCTAGAGTTACAACAAGGCTAATAAAATTAGGATCCAAGAATAATGAACAGGATACCACTTTCAATTGTCCGGTTACACCCCTTCAAATCGAGCTTTCTTTCTACCGCTGCTCTGGTCATCTTCCGCCCGCCTCGGACGTGCTTGGATGGTTTCATCACCACTAGAATGTGCTACATCGCAATGTCTGTCGACGTCGGTATCAGGCATGTCGTGAGGTCTCTTACGAGTGTGGCCCGGTTCTCCTTTCACAGGTAGTGACAGGCTCATGGTACCTGTGGCAGGTGGAGTGAGTGGCGGAGGCTCTTCGAGCCGGATCTTGGTCTCAAGACTTATTCCAGTATTCCGAGAACTATGGGATGGCAGAGTTGAGTAAAGGCGCTTCGAACATATGCGACTCGACTCACTGTCGGTTCTTCTGAGCCTCTTCTTGCCACTGCTTGGCTCGTAAAGCCATGGATTCACCCCAGCGTTTCCACATGCCTCTATTTTCTTCCCAATCATCAATTTGGGCAAGGGCCGCGTCTCGAGCTTTGACGAGCTCTGCAATTTCGGCTCCTAGCGACTTGATTCGGGTCACGAACCTTCAGTCCCGCGAGTCAGAGAATATTATCTACCCATTAGATCATGGGGCTTACTCTGCTTGTCTGGCATGCCTGTTTGAAGCTTGCGTCAGCTCAAAAATAACAAATTTATGGCGCATATACGTACTCGGCCGCTCGTGAAGCAATCTCTGCGTCTTGTTTTTCTTGTTCTCGTATGCTGACGAGTTCTTTCGTACGCTTCAGCTCGCTTTGGACGGCTTGGAGTTTGCTTTCTGCCTCTGCAGACCGCTCGCTTGCAGCGATATGCAGCCTGCATCAAAATGGTAAGCGGTTCCGGAGACATCCAGGTCTAATATGACTGACTTGCTCAGCTCCGCAGCTACATCTGCGCTTGTATGGAGTTTCCTAACGGGCGGTTAGAGAAAGTTATCTCGTCTGAGAAGCGCGCTACCCACTTTCCCAAGGTTGAGTTTTCCTCTTCGAGGACTTTTAGCTTGTGTTTCAACTCGGCAAGCTCTCTGAGCGGACTGGGTTAGAACGGACATAGCCAAACAATCTGGTAAACGCACTTCTCCAGGGCTTCCTTCTGGTGCTTCAGCTTCCACACTTCTCTCTGTAGCACGGAAATCGTGGTTGCACTCTTGCTCCAGTCTGCCGCTGTGGGTGACTGAATCTCTCGACGCTTCCCAAGTGCTTTATCAGAAACTGGACTGTCTACGGAAGTTCGTGAGGTGCTAAAGAGCAATCAGTCAATAAGCGTCGGAGTTAGGTTGGTTGTGACTCACTCTGGGCCGAAGTTCGAGGCCTCGGCTTTGGCTTTGAGCGCTCTGTCCGATATAGCGATAGTGAGATAGAAGTAAAATGCCTGTGTGCAAAGACGCACGCTTCAGATTGTGCGAGCTTGTTCTTCAATTTCTGGTAATCTTCATGGAGGGAAGCAAGACTATGTTTCGCTTCTTGCATGACGGAATGATCGGTATCCAGCTTCCTACATGGCTAGGTTAGCACAGAGGGTGGAATAATTTGGAGATACTTACTCTCTTTGCTGTTCGTTTTCAGTTTCCAACTCTGCATTGCGTCTTCACATCATTGAGTCCTCGTTTCAACTGGCAGAAGGTTGACAAACATCAACTCACGATTTGACCTCTGTGAGCTCAGCTCGAGCAGCCTCCAAATCACTCTCGCACTTATCTAGGCGCCTATCATTTTGAACAGGATTGAATAAGCCCGTGAGATTTCGGACCTTTAGGTACGAAGTGCACGCCACTTACACATTTAAATCTCGAGCTCGGCCTCTAGCAGCTCGGCTTTATCGATGGCGGTCACAGTGGCTTGGTCAAGTTTAGACTTCGCCTCGAGTTGTGTTTTTAGTTCTACAACGCGCCTGAAAAGAACATTGAGTCGCCTCAAATAAAAGTTTGGAGTGCGACATACAGCTTCAGCGTTTCGCGTTCAGCTTGGGCTGCACGTAATTGGGTCTTCGTTGCATTCAAGTCCCTGCGGTTAATGTTAGTGGCATTTCGTTCGCTCCTACGACGAGGCATACTGTTTAGTTTTCGAAAAGAGGGCACCGATTCGTCTACCTTGTTCCGAACTGGACGCCAAGTTAGTGATTCATAGGCCAAGTAATGTTAGTCTAACTTACTTCCAATCGAACTGCTGATTTGAAGTGCTGGGAGCCGGCGGAGAAGATACAGTGCGGGCCCCGGAAGCGGAATGTGCGGGTATCTGAGGTTGGCTCGTGTTGGCTGTAGAGTGCGACAAGTTTGCTGTGAATTGGGAAGTATTGACCGTAGACTGAGAGGCATCAGCTACAGATCGAGACGTATTACCAGTTGGATGACCTCTCCCTATGCCGCTGGCTATCAGATTCTTGAACCTATTTGTTCGTTAGCAAGGTACGCTGTCTCTCCAGACAAGCGCTGACTTGGTAATTTGTTCAAAATGCTCCGTCTGCTTCTGGTTGTACGTTGCCAACAATTGGGTATAGGCCGATTGGGCTCTATCGTGAGCTGTGTTCAGGTTGTTGAGCTTTGTAACAAGCTCGTTGTGCAAGTTTGATATCAGCACAATCTCGTTGTGTTGTAAGGCCATAATGCAAGTTACACATATTGGGGCGGGCAGAGGCTGGAGATAGTGCCAGCAGTCGGGACATATGTAGTGTCCTATTTTAACTGAGCATTGGAGCCAGACGTTGACTCGAGCTGGAATGACATACCACAAGCCAAGTGCTGTCGCCTGACCTTGTCATCGTTCAAGCTTGTAGTTCTGCCACATCTGCACAAGGTAGAGCTGTTCGAGCTCGCAGGAGCAGCAGTCGACATAAAACTTCGGGGAGCGCGTTGTGGTATGGTATGTGCACAGGTATCCAGGTGTTGGGAAAGTGCATGTTGGCGATCATAACACCGTAGCAATCAAATTACTTCACGTGATCACACGATTCTAGCTGAGCCACGTCCTCTGCCAATCTTCGATGTTTAACCTTGGGAAGAGGTTATCTACGCCTTTTGGACTGCTGGGAGAAGACCCAAAGCTCTCGTTCAGGACAAAGAAATCCGGCATTTCTCGATTGTCCGAAAGTCAGGTTAGTGCCGGTGTTTCCTGCCCTGCATGATGTCCCTCATAAGCAACCAGGATATTCTCGAGTCGGAAGAATCATACTGGTCTCAAGTGAGTCCATCGAATTCATAAAATATTTTTCTTACGACCGTTCTAGTATTACCTGCTGTTTGATAGCCCCTCTGATGTTTCTAACTTGATCGCACCACACGATAGTCAGTGCATTATTTCAAGCCCAGCGATTCTATAGGGCTAATCTTGATGATCAGTCCGAAGAGCTCTTTCCACAGCTCCTAGAAACGTTTCGACTCTGCTCGCAGTTCTAATCAAACGCCTGCTCTTTCTCCTAAGCGACCATACATTCCCATCAGAGACCTCCGCCCTACCAGCTCTCTCGTCCTTATATCCCGGCACGACGCAACGTAATCCCACCAAGGAAGCGCTCAACTGTCTACGTGTTTTATCGCGCGTACTTCCGGTTGTATTTGAGGGCGATGTGGACCATGGTCGTGTAGAGGAACAGTTATGGTTGCGGACTCCCAAGGCTCCTATTTCCGACCCGGCTACCCAGACCAACCAGTTTGTGATCGACGATGAAGAAGACGAGGATGGATCCAAGTCGCCCAAATCTCCCACCAGTCAACCTATCAATACTCAAGCGGAAACAGAACCGTCGCTAGGCGAGAAGCTCATCAATGCCGTGATGGATTTATTGTTCTGCTGTGGATTTACTATTCCCCGGAAAGTACAAGTGGACCACCACAAGATCAATTATATCATTTGGGTTAAAGGAATCGGCTCGACTGCAGACATTGGCACCTCGAGAGATCTGGAGAGCAATAAGACGGAGGTACTTCGTGAGTACCGTCGCTTTGACGCGTTCATCTATGCATCTGATGCATCGTTTCCCGCTAGGTCTACTCCTCGTCCTGCTGTCAAAACAGATGTTCATCCCTCCGACGGTGGCGCTTACTATGAACACGCCGGCGCTGTCTGTGTTAGCTCAACGCACGCCCCGTCGGCGAGTCTTGACGCTACTATGTTCCCTCCTAAACATATCATTACACCCCCCAAACCTCTCACCGCTGCCATTGTCGTCCATGCCATACAACCATCTGGTCACACGTGCCATGGATGCAGACGCGGTTCCTGAGTCGGCTATATCAGCGCTCTGTGCTTTACTGGACTATCAGAGCAACGATGCACGAGATCGGCCGGCGAATACCCCTGCTGGAGCGGAATCAGGAGATGACTTGGAGTCTGCGCCAACTTCCAAATCAAATTCGTTTAGGTACTCACTTGCGAAATTGGTGAGCATTCTATCGTTAGCCATTCCAATACGGTATCTCACACGTTTTGAAGCACCGAGCAAGCGATTTCGAGTTTATACTGATGGCATATTGGCTATCCTAGAACAAAACCTCAGTGCTCTCAATGGCTTGTTGCCTGGTTCTCGGAAAGGGGTTCCTTACGTGCTTGAGATCTGTGCGTTGTTTGCCGTTCTGATTCCCTAACCTTTCTGACCTTTTTCTAGATATATTCTTGTGGAAAATTTTGGATTTGAACAAGGTTCGTTCGGTATCTAGATGCTGCTTGAGTTACTAATGCCTGCGTGACTAGAAATTCCGGGCCTTTGTTATGGACTCCGATAAATGTGTCGATCTGGTCGCTTATCTACTATGCACCTGCTTGGAAATCAAGGACAAACCTCGTATGTGACGCATACGTGGGCTTTCGCATGGTTTACTAATTAAATCTGCAGAGAACCAAGGATTTTGCAGAGCACTCTCGTACATCATCCAGTCTATATCATCTGAATTTGCTTTGGGGGCGAAGCTTCACCTCCCCGTAAGAATTGCCGTTCCTGCCAAATGGGCCACTGCAGGAACAACGGGAGACTTCATGATCACGGTATCTACCTCTGCCGTCGTCATGCCTTCAGGTTGCTGACAGCTCTACTTAGTCCATATACTCCATTGTGGCAACTACTTCTGGGACGCTCACATCGTTGTATCCGGCTCTTATAATCACGCTCTCCAACATATCGCCACATCTTACACATCTCACTATAACATCTTCAGCTCGGCTTACCTCCCTTCTCACTGCGTTTTCTTCGCCACTCTTCCTCCTAGCCGACGAGTCCCACCCTCGACTCATCTATTTCGTTCTCGAAGTGTTTAACAACATCATACTGCGGCATCTACAAGAGAATCCGAATCTGATATATGCGCTGCTTCGAGCCCGACCAGTAATCGAGAGCCTCGGTGTGTTCACCCTACGAGGAGCAGTGCGAGAAGTTAAGAGAAGGGAAGAGGCTGCAAAGGGTGTCAACAAAGGCAAAGGAAAGATCGCAGGAAATGGCGAACGAGATAGCCCTGATCTCTCGAAAGAGAAGCGGGAGCTAATTCAACGCGAGCGAGGGACGGATATACCAACGCCTGAAGAACTCGAAAGCGGGCTAGGTGCAGACGATACCCCTGCGCCAACCCCTCGTATGTCTGAGAAGGCGCGAGGAAAGATGAGAGAAGATGCAGCGCAAGAAGATGGTCGAGATTTAAGCGCAGAAGAAGAGATTGCTGCTGCTATAGCGCTCGGGAAGAATGGTTTTGTGCCGACGCAGGAGTGGGTCTCATCGTGGCAACAGGGGTATGTGTACTCGAACATTCATGAGCCACATACTTATATTGCCATCATAGCCTACCTCTTGATATTGTACAGATCACAATGCTGAGCTGTCGCCCAAGATCCAAGAATTGCAAGCGAATGGAAGCCGTGCATCCAGTACAGCCGCAATCCTGGATCTCCTGCGGTCAGCGAACTTGAGCCATGTATTACCTCCCGTTGGACCTCTGGCACCTCGTAAATTTCAGGTTCGTGCAGCTTTCTTAGTGATCTTGGCGTGAGTATTGATATAATATTAATCTCAGTGGTCCGACGCATCGCTCGTCTGGCTCAATTCGCTTCTGTGGGGTGAAATTTATGTTCGAGGTACAACGCCACTTGGCATATGGAATGCGACAAATGTGCGACTATTCAACATCAAGCATACACCTCAACCTAGGCGTGTGACGGATACGGTGCAAACAGTAATGGGAGGGTTTTGGGGCAGTGGGGTCGCTCAACAAGGAACGAACCCTCCCCCAAGTGGCACGCCCACCTCCTGCTCCGGCAGGTCCATGATTCTCGTATGTAGGTTGTGTATTAGATTTAAATGGATATATTATGTGGTAATACACCGCGGAGTTAGCGGAGTAGAGGTTCTGGCGCTTACCTACCCTCTAGCCACAACATGACTCAACAATTTGACTCTGGGAAAATAGCTCTTGTTGCTGGCTCAGCACTCCAAGCTCGAGCGCCCCATTTCTATTCTATTGTGACCTACGTTTCATTCTTCCTCTGCTCTAAGCTTGCCCGAACTGCCGTCGATCATATACAAGCAAACTTAACTGTGATCTGCTCACTAGTTCAGCATGACTAGGCTGGATAATAATTTCTTCCCGTCCACAGATAGCAATGTCTCTCGACGCGGCGCTTCCCAACCGGTGGGAGGCGTCTGATCATTCACCGCTCGTTGTACAAAAAATATCGAGCACTGCAATAGATGGCGGAAGTACTACCACAGTCGTGAAGAAAGTCAGAGGTTTAAAAGACCGGTAAGCCATTACTAGAGCTACCCAAATTTTCTCTAATCAATCTACGAATAACAGTATAATCCACTTCTCTCCCTCGTGGTTTAGGTGAGCATTCCTGTTACTCACAGCATGGGAGAGTGACCAACACAAACTGTTGTTCTTGTATAGTGTTACAATGGGCACCGGAGTAATTCCATCTTCGTCGCTAAATCGTCGAAATCGTAACTGACCACATGGCAGGTAAATGCCACGCTGCTCTTGACCCTACCGTGGCCAATTCTACACGTTGTGAGGCCTGTCGCGGCCTTCTTCCTGTTACTCGACGTCATATTATTCGCAATATTCTCAAGCACTCTCGTTACTCGTTATATAATGCACCCAGAAATTGTACCCCTCACTTTAGGGCATGCAACCCATGTATGTCGCTATCCGATGAAGCGACCCGCCCCGAACTTAGCCTCACCATCCCTCTCGATCTACAGAGTCTGTTCCTAGGAACAATACCAATGGGTTTGATCACTATCCTTGGTGCCATAGGCCTTGTGTGCACACATGCGTATGATTTAGGCCTTGGATGGGCCTTGGCAGCAAGTTATGGGTGGTGGTTTGCACTAGTGATGTCAGGCTTTGTAGGTTTGCTGGTCCCCTGGATGTAAGTTGTTTCATTTTCATTTCTCCTTCCGAGGCAAACAGCAACTGATGAAACGACAGGCAGTTTACCGCCCACAGTAATCGCCCTGAAACGGTGACAGCAGCTCTTCTCCTCCCGGTCGTCCCAACTATCACAAGTGAGTCTTCTGCACTGGCGGAATATTAACAAGTCAAATGAAACTGTCACGTGATAGTCGCGGCTACGGGTGCGACGCTCGGGAATATGCTCGTTGAAAAGTATCCTGGATATGTCTTCAACATGTGGATTGCATGTGCGTATATGTTGACACCTTATCGCCAGCGCTAACAAAATAAGCGTCGTAGCCTACGTTGCTTGTGGAATTGGTACATCTCTTGCATTAATGATTTTAGCGTTGTATTTGCAGCGCCTCGCATTTCACCATCTTCCCGCAACGGATATGATTGTACGCACCGTCTTCCACAGAATAAAGGAAATCCTTCGGCCTCTCAATGGTATATATGATTTTGATTTAGGTTACTGTGTTCCTTCCACTTGGGCCAACTGGTCAGTCGGGAGTGGCACTATGTAACCTTGGACGGCTCGCTGTTTCTCTCCAGCCTTACTTTCAAACCAAACCGCATCTGGAAGCACTTGGAAATGCTGTATTTGGTATATATGCATTGGGGATTATTGGCGCATTGTGCATGATGGGACTGGGATTTTGGTACTGGGCAGTAGCTGTGCTTGCGTTCGGGAGCCGAATGCGTGGGGGCGAGGTCAAACCGGAATTTAATATGGGGTATAGCATGTACTGATTCTACCGCTCGGTTATCGACTCACGATTCTGTCCCTTAGGTGGTGGGGGTTCACATTCCCGTTGGCCTCGCTCACGTTGTGCGTCCTCGCGCTGGGGTCAGAGTTGAATTTGATGTTTTTGAAAGTCCTCGGCACAATCATGGTGGGAATCGTGATTGCGTTATGGGTAAGTGTTCCTTCTTGTTTCCTTTTTCAATGTGAATTCACTAGCGTCCGGGATCATTGGTAGGCCTTCGTTTCAACAAGACAGTCCAGGGTTGCTTCTGGGAACGCTTTTCAGGCTCCATGTTTGGCGGGATGGTCTCCCAAGCGAGGGGATGATGACGGGGAGAAGACTGCATCTTAGAATACGCGGTGCGGCCGTGTCCTTGTAGGATCGATAGGCTTATGCTAATACTCAGAAATGAACCGAGATACGACTTGAAAGGAACATGATGCGCTTGCAATCGAAGTTAGAGTTTGGTGTGGGGAATCAATGATCCCCGAGTACGATTGATTCATACAAATCATCAAGCTTAGACAGTAGTGGCCATTTAGCAATGTCCATAGCATGCATCGGCACCGAAGCTGTAGCCCGCAATGCATCCCGAGTTGAAAGCCACCTGTATATAGGGACCTAATTCAATAAAGGGACTCTGTACATGAACTTATAGCGGACTAACCCTGGTTGAACCAGAAACACATACGCACTCGGTGCCTCCTGTTGCTGTCCGGAGCAAACTGAGTGATGACCCGCTGGGGCAGACGCCTGCTGGGTCCGGTTGAGGAATAGCCTGTATATTTCGGATGAGTTTGTGCAGCTTGAATGAATGGATAGAGGTCCCACAGGGTTGCACTCGATATTGCATGATTCCACACCGCTTGCACTCAACGTGTATCGAGCCGAGCACCCAAAATTGAGTGGGAACTACGGAAACTTTTAGGGTATGGCGGGAACAAGGTTTAACGGAACTGCGCACCTCGATATTATTGTTGGAGGTCAGTTCAAGGCACGCGCAGCGGCGTTGATAATTGTTCGCAATTTGATCGCTGCGATTGATGTAGAGTGATGTGCCCGGAGGGCAGACCGACCCGGAGGGCTGAACGGGTGGGACAGTCAAACCCTGGGTACCGTCGACCCCAGGCTAAGTGGGGTTTTGTCAGCGATGTGTTTGAAAATACCGGTGTGGTAGGCGGACTCACATAGCATCCCGCGATACAATATGTATTTCCTGACTCGTCCCGACTTTCATCGACAAAGCAACCCGGAAGTGGCGTTATCTATTTTAGGAGAGACTTAGGAAAACGTTGTACGCCTATATGTATATTCGTATATCCGTACCACCTGGTTCCGCTTGACACAATTGCAGATGCCGCAGGTTCCTTTCTTGAGAGTAGATCCAGGTGGGCATGCTTGACCAAACACAGAGCTAGCAAAAGCAAGGCTCAACAAGATATTTCGCGCGGAGAGCTTCATGGTCGTTTGTCTGAATTATTGATTGTGAAGGTCAGAGGTTGGGTGAGACGTCAGCCTATCCTATCTCTTTTATAGTCGTTTTAGACCAAGCGGTTTTCGAGTGCAGTACACTTGCGTACCAGGCACGCACCCAAGACTGAAGCTATGCAGGATTATCAGGAGATAGTGTTCAGAGCGAGCAGGGAGATGCCATATCCAGGACTGCCAAGGAGATCATCAAGACGCAAAATCGTGGACAGAGCCTTGAGGTAATCAGCTGATTGTTCACAAGATTGCCGGCATACTGTTTAAGTCGCTCGCTCGGCATGGAACAGAGGGCTAAGACAGACTTACCACGGCAGAGAGACCATGGGGTGGCTCGAGAAGTGCGATAAACGCCGGGCTCTTGTCAGTGGCATGTGATGGGACACGACAAACCCCAATTGGGTTCGTGTAACCAACATTGACGATATTCGAGCCACCATTCATCATCGCCTCCACCGCTCAGTCCAGAATATCGACATACAATAGCATGAAAATAGAAGATGCTGGTCCTCAAGTCAGCGTCGCTCTTGGAATTACAGTAGGCTTGCTGGCATCGTTTGTTCAATCCTTGGGTACGTCCCATGAGGCGTCCTAACTCGGAAATGGGTTAACGCTTTGCCTGGCGCAGGTTTGACCGTGCAAAGAAAAAGTCATATAATAAATCAAGCATGCTCGGAAGAGGACAGAAAGCCTGATTATCGTCGTCCGTGAGTCGAGGTTCTGTGTTGCTTCCCTGATCGCGTCTAAACCATATTATGCTCAGTCTATGGCTGATTGGGTTCGGTGAGTTTTCCTGCTTCTGCGTCCCTGTATGGCTAAAACAGCATTAATTGATAGGCATATTCATATCCTCCAACATCCTTGGCTCCATCTTTCAGATTGCCTCGCTGCCTGTGGTGATCCTCGCCCCTCTTGGAGCCGTCTCGCTGCTCTGGAACGCATTTTTCGCTAGATTGATTCTGGGCGATGTCTTCTCGAAATATATGGTCCTTGGCACAATCTTCATCGCAACTGGTGCTGTTCTTATAGCTGTCTTTGGTATTGTGCCAGAGCCCACACGTTCTTTGGATGATTTACTTCGGCTATTTCATCGACCAGTCTTTGTTATATACTTCACACTCTTAGGGACTGCGCTTCTCGTTGCACTTATAATAGTAAGCCGACCTTCCCATTGAGTCATACCTCTCACTGATGGTTTTAGACACATATTGCTGAATGGAGGTTAACACGGCAAGGCGCCATCCGTCTTGACGAATCAGTTCCTTCACCCACACTCGCTCCTATTCCGGATACCACCCCTAACGAGAGTGACTTTGAACGCACACCTTTGTTTGATGGCAAGCCAGCTCCTCCCCCACACTTGATCATCCCATGCCCCTCACCGCACAAACGCACTGCCACCTGGATTGCCATTTCCTACGCCTCAGCGTCGGGTCTCCTTTCAGGGATGTGCTTGCTGTTCGCCAAGTCGGGTGTCGAGCTTCTAGTTCTCACATTTGCAGGACACAACCAATTTTGGCGATGGGAAAGCTGGATATTGGTGTTGGGCTTGGGTATATTTGCACTCCTTCAGGTAAGTGTGATCGAGCTCAACTGCTATGGCCGCGATCGAGGCAATGACGTATGCCGTTTTTGCGTTACCGATTTAGCTCTGGTACTTGCACAAGTCGCTGACATTGGCCGACCCAACACTGGTTTGTCCTTGTAAGGTCCCGCCAGCCGGCCGTTTTGTCCGTGCTCTGACCCCGCGCCTTGAATGCAGTGGCCTTTTGCTTCTATAATCTTTCGAGCATTGTCAACGGATTGGTCTACTTTAATCAAATATCCGAGTTGAGTGCCCTGCAGCTCAGCCTTGTCATCGTCGGCATCTTTGTCCTGCTTGGAGGTGTATGGGCCGTTTCAATTCAACAAGGAGGCGGGGTAAAGGAGGGTGCTTGGGTGGACGAAGATGCCGACGAAGATGAGGTTGAACGGGCAGTCGCGTTCAGGGATACGTTCAGTGGGAGTGAGCACAGCTTGGAGCCGATGCTAGACCCCTCTCGGCCTCTTGCTATCTCACCCAACGCGGCCAGTGACATTTCTAGCCGAGACCCTTTCAGCGACCCGTCCTCGCAACCTGGCCGAGCATCCTCTAGCCCAGCCGGTGAGGCTATCCCTTCGGCTTCTCGACGTCGCAACATCCACATTCGTACGGGCTCGCTCGACGCACCATCGCCGCCCATTTCTCCCCAACGGCGATCTGCGACTCGGCCAAGGTATGGTACCTTGTTGGGGACCGAAGCATCCTCCGGCGCGCTGGTCGCGCCCGGCTTCTCGATCGGGCTTAGCCCAGTGTCTCCAGGGTTTGCGCTCATCCCGCGCGCCAGACGACCCTTTGGTTTACGGAGTATTAGCGAGGGGTCTGTTGATCCTAACGGAGAACCTCATGTGAGAACGGGTGGAACTGAAAACGGGGGAACCTCCCGAAGAAAGTGGACTTGGGTTAAGAATTTGGCATTGCATGGCAGACAGGAGCACTCTACCGAGCATGGTACTTCTGGGCGGTGATGTGTATCGATTAGAGAAAACAAGTTTATTTACTTGGCTATTTTGCTTGCATGTTCATTCAGATGCATTGTTCTACTCCCTCGTTTTCTTCTCCCCCCCCCCCCCCTCTTGTATCTTGTAGCTTAACGAACCAGGAATACACACACTGGTTTGGCTTCACAATACTATCTACGTTTCCCTTGCTAATATACATTATACAAGCCGCAAACCTTGGCCTTTGATCTGTACTGAAAGCGATTTTTTGGATTTACTTGACGTTGTGGACATTTCTGTGGAGACGAAGCTGAAACAAGGTGATTAGCTAGTGTCCATGTAGACGGTAGTATGACACACATCTTCATCCTTGGCGACTACAAAGTGAATTCCGGTGAGTCGATGCAAAGAGTTGAGAAGCGTACAATGGGCTTACAATGACGAGAAATCGCGATTCCGGCTCCCACAATTCCTGCGCAGACGACTGCGCCCATCGGCCAAAGTTCGATAGGAACGTCCTTGGGGCTAAAGCGGAACACCTGTACAAAGCAAATGGCATGTTAGCCTTGGTGCGGTATCCCGTCACTTTCGAGAACGCACAAGCTTCGCCTTGGGCTTGCCGGCTGTTGTAGAGCCCATACGATATCCGACAACAGGTATAGCCCGGCGAGGGGCGAGCTGTCGGAGTGCGAGGAGGGTGCGTTGGGTCATTCTGCTTATCGTGGTCGAGGTTGAGGTTTGGGCTGCGAGGCTGGCCCTCTGTGAGGGGATCGGTATGACCTTGGGCACCCAGTGATGTCACGGTGCTCCGTTGGGATCATCATCATGCGCATACATTTGATGACCAATCGACGCCCGCTCGACAGCTGAAGATGTCCTTCGATCAAGTGGCTGGTGGCGAAATCCGGCTGTTGGTGTGCTACCAGCTACCGGGGTCCACAATTAGTCGATAGAAGATCTATTGTCTGTCTCAGAAAAACGTATTTCATGTCCAGATGTCATCTAGGCTACGAGAATCCGACAATTACGACAACAATAATCGGGGAGCTTCATCGGGGGTTGATGTACGCACTGCCTGGCAGGTGAATACAGTGGTTGGCGATCCGCATCAGGGGCAAGGATCATGCGTGCTCATCCCATGATGGCTGATTGTTGATATACGCGTGTCTAGGGCTGTCTTTGAGGACAATGAAAAGAAGGCCGGAAACTTTACGCAAGGATCGATCCAGCCTAAGCCACTATGTTTTGACAGACAAGCTCATAGAGATATCATACGATTGCGGCTCATGCTATTGTACATCATACACCAGAACACTAACTATCTACTGCATAGAAAAATAACTGAAGTGGTTCATAAAAAGAAGCAAAGATGATAAAAAAAAAAAGAGATAAAAGGAAACGAAGCGAAAGAAGAGTAATCATACATCGACAACAATAGGGGCGGAGGGCTCAATGGGAGCCATAATGTCAACCACCCCCGTGTCCCGAACCTTCTCAACGTCTGCGCCAAAGTAGCCTGAGGGACGGTCAGTAAGCGAAGGACCCCCTGAGAGACTGATACTCACGAGTTGTCATGAACGTCCAATCGATAGAGCCCTGCACCCAGTACTCAATGCCCTGGATGTACCGCTGAACCTGAGCATCGATCTCTGGACCGAATGAGCGCAGCTTCTTCTTCGCCTCAACATAGTCCTGAGTACGTTTGCGGGTGAGTTGATCGACGTAGTCCATCGCACCCTCGAGATCGAGCTGCTTGTCCCACATGGTGATGAAGACGAGATTTTGAGTATCGCCTCGTGCTTGTTCGATCTAAGCGAATAGGATGTGTTAGTCTGAGACGATCCGAATTTCGCCTCGGTCCACTAACCGGGAAGGAATATACATCGTTGGCCCAGGTAAGGATGTCATTGCCGCAGAGCGAGAGCTCGGCAATGATGGGGTCGTTGTGAACTTCCTCGGGAAGACAGATCCCAAGCGAGTACTCAAGGACGGCTGAAATACGCGTGTCAGAGTCTGCTGAAGATACGACCGATGGGCAACGTACAGAAACCATCTTGACTGCAGAGGTATCGCGGCGCAGCTCAATGAATTCCTCGACGGTTGGCACATCATCAACAGATCGGTTTACGGTTTGCTGGAGAATTGCTTGGGTGTAGAGGTCGCTGGCATCCACGAAGCGCTTGATCGTAGCGGGGCTCGAGTTGGCGCGCATGCGTTGGAAAAAACTGAGAAGAGAGGCCGCAATCTTGAACTTGGGTTGAGCGGTATCGGGGTTATGCAGAACGTCCATGGTAATGTCGACGGCAAGCTTGGTCCCATCAACGTTATCGCGCAGTCCACCCTCATCGATCATATCGTCGAACTATCAAACAATAAGCAATTGTGACGAAGTCAAAATCAAATGTCGCCTACAGCAAAGAGCCAAAGGATAAAGTCCATTGCAGGACGGAGATGCTCCAAGTCAGCGTCGGGATAGGACAATGAAGCCATCTGGCCGAAGCCGGTTTCAAAGAATTCCTGACGCTTGCGACCATGGTGAACACCTGTAGCATACACACATCAGGACGACGACGGTAAGATGAAATAGTACGAGATATCGCACCATAGCTGTCGAACCAGGCATACGAACCAGCCTCGGCTTCCTTCCAGTGAGGGTTAAGCTTGACATCAAAGAACTGGCCGGTATACCCAGCGACGTCTGGCAGAACGATCTTGGAGGGGAAGGCAGAGCGGTCGATGAGCTTGAGCTTGGGGTAGCCAGGCATAGTATCGAAGTGCTGGGCGGTGGATGTGTGTGGAGGAGAAGTGTGCAGAAGTGTGCAGGGGAAGACGAATCGAGCTGAGGATACTGAGTGAACCAGGAGGGCAACCCCTTCTTTTAAGACAGACCCGAGTTAACTCTGCGCCGCACATGCCGCCATTATTCCCAGAGCACCGGCGGACCCCCGATCGCAGATGAAGTTTCGAAGGGTCGACCATAGGCATTGTGGGTTCAACGGTGAAACAGCACTAGCCGCTCTATCCCCGCTTTTCGCGTCGAGTTGCCGTTCCCCGCGACAATCGCTATCATCACTTCGAGTTTTTCCGTTTCTGAGGAAGCCTCGGGCTATCGTTAGCTCGCTGCCTTGACCGGCTTGCGATTGTATTGTGCCAGATTAGCTCGCCTCCTGAGTATGAATTAATGCGCCCAAGCGATCCGTTGGCAACCCGGTGGTGGAATTAGACTTTGGGAAGAAGTTTGGCTTGATTAGGTAAACAATAGCACTCACGCCGAGATGATAGAGCAACCCCGCCTGACTAATTTGGTCAGAGCTGTTATTGTTACACGTTAAACCTGCCGCCGGATGAGTCGCCGGGCTCGGGCCAAGGGACTACGAGGCTGGGACGTGGGTTGGCATAGCCACCGATGCCGACAAATTCCAGCGAGGAGTGCCAGCGGACAGTGAACTGATACCAATTCTAGCAACAGCCACGGACTTGATTGAGTTAGATTGGCGTTCAAAGGCCTTTTGTTGGTCAAGCGATATACGAGGTGACGCAAAACGGGTACTTCAAGCCGATTTGTGTCATTGGGGGCGCACACGTAGCAAGAAATAACAAAAATGTCCCTTCACTTGATACGATTGGGTTAATATTGACACTTTGAGTCACGGAACACGCAGCTCCCAGACAAGGCCTGAAACCACCCTTACCACATGAACCGCCCGACACCTTCGCGTTCCAGGTATAGAAATACAAACATAGTCACCCAGTTGATGAAACCGTACCAAACTGCTTCAGCTAGCACAGCCCCTTTCGGCATCAGGGCTTGCAAACGAAGCAAGAGGTAGGGCACGAGGAAGTAGCGAGGCTCGAGGAGCGGCGTCGGGAGAAGGGTGGGCAGTATACACACGGGAAGTAGGAGCGTTTGGAGCAAGGTTTGGTAGCGGCCTGTAGTATCGAGTTAATCAAAATCAGCGGGTTCGGACCGAACACAATAGAGCATTCATTCGTACCGACTCGAAGGAACCACGCCCACGCACACACCAAGTAAAGTGGGGAGAGCAGGTAAGGCACCGTCCAGTGGGCAAGATAGACTCGACGCCAGACATAGAATGTGTAGTGTCGGTTATCTGACAGCAAAAAGGGGTGGTGGATCCTGGGTGGAACAGCCCCGCTGAGTTCGGCATATGTCATTCCTCGGTAGTTGGTCAAATACATACGTGAACAAGCGGACTGAAAGCATAATAACCCCAATCAAAGTGATGGTAATCAGCGATCGCCTGATCAATGCGAGGTAATTTTAGTAGTTTCCAGAAATTTCAAAAAAGCTAAAACCAGATACCATTTTCCTCCAAACATACGCCAAAAAACATCTCCGGTGAGGCGCACCACCCCACCCTCCGTCGATACAAGCACCGGTAGCCCAAAGAAGGAAGCAACCGCGGTAAAATAATATATTTGAGGCACATGGAAGGCTGGCACATGATTTGATTTGTCTCCTGTTATCCGCTTTAGTATCAAAGGCACACTAGGGAGTGTAAGCATATGGACCGACCGAGAACAATCCCTTCATTCCAGAACACGAAAGAAGCGAATCCGATGACAGGTATAGCGTAAGGCCAGGCTATGGCAAACATTGTAGGCAACGCCTGGAGGCCGCTCGATACGATCGTCGGGATGTCAGCTGCGGTATATTAGCCAGGGGTTTACATTCAAATGAGCGGGCTCACACAACGAGGCATCAAGCGCCATCGGGTCGTACAGCAATGGTCGGCGCGAGTGATCGTCCGACACCTTTGAGCGAACTCGTTTTCGCCTCATGTCCTGTAGAATACTAAACGCAGCGGCGTACACCACCCACACTATGTTAGTCTGGCGAAAGGTGCAACTAATGGCGCCCATCTGATCGGAAGCCAGGATCAATATCACTGAACGAAGCCCGTCGTGTTTACGATGCTCACCAAGGCCGCCAAGAGATGGGCACCACGCCCAGCAGCGAGGACAGTGCCCAACACAAATACGACGCTTCCGAGCTCGGTATAATACAAGAATGAGAAGAACCAGGCAAGAGGGAAAGCGGAGATAACAATAGACTCCAAGGTGGGTTGTAGGAGTGTTCTAGGGGGTCGATCAGAACGATAGAGGGCCAAGCAATGCGAGACAAGCGGAGGCAATAGCAGGTTCAAAAGCAAATTATTCATCCGCAAGATAGGCAGGGTGCATTTGAACAAGAAGACCTTTTTGAGTAGTACAGAGAGCACATAGCTAACAAAGTTAGGTAAGGCAATAGGGTGGAGAGAATCCGCACTTACAGGCCAGGTGGGGTTGTAAGTTTTGGGTCCCAGGTATCCCACTCCCCCCTACAGTAAGCTTGCGCTTGCGGAATATGGAATGGCTCGTCCTAAAAGAGTATGAGGACCCATTGAGAGCTCATGTACTCAAATACCAACCATGTACGGGTACACAACCAAGTCGTTTACTTCTTTAGCCACCATCACGTTAAATACCGCATACGCGGCATAAACTATAGTATTTTGTGAATCCATTCGCTGTCTCTTGTCCAGCAAGAGCCACTCTATTACTTTAATGACGAATTAGATGGAAAACCGGTTCAGGTGTGGACGTGGGAGGTTGGCGCCAGTTCGCGTCGTTTGAAATTGTGTTTGCTGTCCTGGCGCTAAACGGCCATCTGATGGTATTGGCAATTAAATTTGGTCTCACATCAACGGCCACCGACTACGCACTTAATGGCAACACGACTGCCACCGCCTAAACGAGTAAAGCTCAACAACGGAGTACCGATACAAGTCCCTGAGCTGCCTCCAAAAGCCCCTGCTCCTAACATTGTTGTGCAATTTGTTTCTGAAGATGACGGAACCCCACTTGCACCTGCAGTCAACATTCCCGCGGACTTCGGTAGAGATGGTCTCGAAGCGATGCTCAATAAATTAGCGTCCAAAGTCAGTCGCATGCTATCTGGTTTACACTGACACCTCATGTCTTGACCATTTCAATTAGGATGACGAGCCAACGCCGTACGCATTTCACGTCAACGCACCAACCCCCGGGGATCCGTTAACTACAACTCGAATAACCATATCTAACTCTCTCCTGTCTGATGTGCTTGATAAACCATCAAGTGCATACACTGCTGAAGACGTGATCACTGTGCACTGTTCGCCTCAGGCCGTTTTCCGAGTAAGGCCCGCAACACGATGTTCCTCCACGCTCTCGGGTGCGGCTATAACCTGTGTCGTTATCACGCATCTTACGAGACGTCTGAACTCTAGGGCACTCATCTGCAATTCTATGCGCTGCTTTTTCTCCAACTGGCAATCTTTTAGCGACCGGTTCAGGGGATAATAATGCTCGATTGTGGAACCTAGACACCGAGACCCCATCGCACACACTTAGCGGCCACAAAGGGTGGGTTCTGTGCGTTGAGTGGGAGCCTACAGAGAGGAAGCTGGCTACTGGTGGGCACGATGGCCAGGTAAGTTCGGCAATGGGTATCCGACTTAATATGCATACAGATGTAACGTGTATAGGTGCGATTATGGGACCCTAAGTTAGGAAAGGCGATAGGAGATGCTCTCAAGGGACACTCAAAATGGGTTACGTCCCTTGCTTGGGAACCAGCACACATGCAAGTCTATCTATCCACTGCCCTTCTTCGACGCATCCTCATCTATGAGTAGCAATCCCAACGATCCTCGGCTCGCTTCCTCGTCTAAGGACGGTACGGTCCGTGTTTGGAATACGGCAAACCGGCGCCTCGAATATACTCTCGGAAGTCATACGGCAAGCGTAAACGTTGTACGCTGGGGAGGTGGGTCCGGAAAGGGTGCACTATACACCGCATCTAGCGACAGGACGGTTAAAGTCTGGGATCCGAACGGTGTAAGCATGGGTTTAGCTAATTTTATTTCTCAATACAATGAATTTCCCGCCAGGGAAGGTTATTGCATACGCTCAAGGATCACGCGCATTGGGTGACGACCCTTGCCTTGAATACGGACTTTGTGCTCCGTACAGGCCCGTACGATCATACAGGCAAACGATCGACTTCCGACGATGAAGGTATGGTCCCCAGCCAGCCTTCATACCAGGAAATATTCACGTAAAATTTGCACCCAGTAAAGTCTCGCGCCCAGAAACGATATGACCAAATTACGGCCAACACACCTGAACTCATCATCTCTGGCTCAGACGATCACACCCTCTTCCTCTGGTCCGTCTTCGGATCTCACCCGAACGCAATGTCCCCTGAGTCCTCTGCCAAGATCAAGCCACTTGCCCGACTGACAGGTCACCAGCGACAAATCGCACATGTTGCGTTTAGCCCCGATGGTCGGTGGGCAGCTAGCGCATCTTGGGACTCGTCTGTGCGACTCTGGGAGGGCCGAACGGGCAAATTCGTGGCTACTCTCAGAGGCCATGTAGGGCCTGTGTACAGACTCACCTGGTCTGCAGACTCAAGATTGCTAGTAAGTGCGAGTAAGGATAGCACTATCAAGGTGCGTGTTACAGGTCATGGGTTTTAGATTAGAACGTAATGCATTAGTTTCAGATCTGGAACCTGAAAACCAACAAGATTGGGACCGATTTGCCTGGCCATACGGATGAGGTGTATTGCGTAGATTTTGTGGCGGACAAAATTGTTAGTGGGGGGAAGGATTGTGTGGTGAAGATGTAAGTACGCTCAAATTCATAGCGCATTTGGGCTAAATTTGTTGTTTATCAGCTGGAAAAATTAGCTATATTGACCTAGCTGTACACCAGATATTTGATTGTTCGAATATATTCAATCATGGTAACGACAATGAAACACGAGCGCGGGTTCAAGAAAATGTTCAGACATCGAAGACCTTGCTCTTCCATCCCTTCTTCTTCTGCTCAGCCTGACGTCGTGCCTCTAATCTACTGGCCGCGTGCGATGCCTTGCCTTTCACATCCGCAACGGCCTCTTGACCATTTTCGCGTGCGTGCTGAGCCTCTTGTGCAACCCCATTCGCGACGTGCTGGACGTCTCCAAGAGCATCCCTCGCGCGTTCGACGGCTTCCGGAGGCCCTTTCCCGTCGTCTGGGCCACCCAAATTAGGCAGTATCTGCTCTCCTAGGCCGACAGCTAACACAGTTTCCGACTCGGGCTGCGTCTCTGTTGCCGGCTGGTATGTCGTTCGGATTACGCCTTTGGTCGTGACTTGAGTACTGGTCTGTGCCTCCAGTTCATCGGGCCCTTCGTCCTCACTCTCTTCGTCCGATTCCATCGGCCTCCCATTCCCCTGAACTCTTTGGCTCTTCATAAACGCGTTCAACCAGTCCCACACACTTGGTTCCGAATCGACACGCCTCGCACTCGACTCCTGCTTTGCCTGCGCATAGACTTCTCCCGCCTTGCGATCCAACGATTCGAGTCCAGCTTTAACTGATTGGGACACCACGTAGCGTACACCTGCTCGAACGATAGGACCTAGCAAGGGTTGTGCAATGCTGTTGAGTATCCAATGGTGTGTGCGGGAGAGCGTAAAGTCTAGCCCGCGGATGGCCACAGTCGCAGATTTAACGCGGAAGAACGACGGGGGAGGTGTGTCGGTGTCGGGAGCGACGGCAGTGTGGGACGATGGGTCAAGGTCGGTCTCAAGGGCCAGATCCATTTTCATGCCTTCGCCTATGGAGGACTTGTGACCAACATCAATACTCAGTAACCCGTTGTCGCGGTATCCCAATAGCGCAGTCTTCAGATGGATGAAATATGCGATTTCGTGTGCGGTAATTCGAAGTCCGTCGATATGCATACGCAGTGTGCTGTCTCCTTCAACAACCCAATCCCTTTGTTGACTCTCGACGGCATCGCTCCCAAATACCCGCACCTCGCTCCAGTTTTCGACTCGGATATGATCAGGTATGAACGATGGCGCCCGGAAGGTTACGTCGTCAATTACAGCATCCACCGTATCACTTTTCATTTCAACGCGGGGTAGAGGTACGGCTTTGAGTATAGCCAGGACACGAGGGAACACCCAACCGACAACGTCGCGCCATAACTCGGCACGAAGCTGCTTCCACCCTGCGGAGCGAGCTGATTCGATTCCCAACGCACGTGTGTGAGCTCCGAAAGCTTCTATTGCGCCCAGTAACTGTTGGGTTGCGGCGTCGCCTTTGAGCCTTTCGGAGAATGTGCTGGCTTCAGACGATGCCTTTTGGAGATCAGAGCGCCAAGGAGGATTGGAATCGAGGATAGCCTTGGCACGGTCATAGAGCGTGTTGAGCTCCTCGCGCGCATCCGGCGTGGTAAGCCAACCAGGTGTTTCGAGTGCCTTGTTGAACCATGCTTTGGTGTCTCGTAACAGATCGGAGGTCCCGCTTGAGTTGTCGTTGGCAAGATCATCAAGGAATTTCTTCAGAAAGTCGCCGAGTGGAGAGAGACTATATCCGCCAGCAAAGCGTTCTAGCAAAGTTTGGACATTGCCAAGTAGCTTTTTGAGATGAGGGTCGGTTTCGACCACTGGGTTTGCTGAAACTGAAGGCTCAACGGTAGAATCGCTGACGGCGGATTGCGCGGCAGTCACGACTGATTCGGTAGCCTGGGCTGCCATGTGAGCATATTTTTCGCACAAGTTGAGGATCGTCTTCAACGAAGACGTGTATCTCGGGTCTTCTTGAACTTGTTGAACGATCTGACCAAGATCGTGTTAGGGGCACTGCTACCGCTCCCGAACTAAAATCACTCACGGCTTCAATACGTTCCATAATGGTTTGCTTGACTCGGTCTGGGGATTCTTCCGTCAATCGCTGCTGGATGGTATGCTTCTTTAGCCCCGCCTCTGTCTTGGCCTTTTCCATATCTTCCTTCACCGACTCCTGGATCTTTTCAACCTGCCTCATAGCGTCCTCAGCTGTGACGCCAGTTTGACCCTCGTGTGGATCAGGGCGAATGGTCTGCTCGACGTTTTCTGCCCGGGTCTCGACATAAGCAGCAGCCCCAGCGACGTCAGAGGCGGCATCCGCCAATATCTGGCGCGCGGTGACCAGAATGTCAGAGATGATCAATCGAAATCCGGAGGATGTAAGAAGAAGCGAGAAAAGTGTGCGAAGAGATTCGGCAAGGGCGCGAGAGTCATCTGCCAATTCAGCTTGATCCACGGTTGGGATGTCGTTTAGGTGTCCAGCTACGCAACGTTCGTCACCAATTGTTCTAAAAAGGCAACGATACAACGCACCTGCCCCATCAACGTTGATGTCAACCTTGGTTTGGTTATGTATATTGGGGTCAACCTGAATAGGCGTGGCGCTCATTAAATGGTATTGCCACATGGCATCTTGTACAAGGTCATCCGCTTCACAGACGGTGTTAGAAACATTACCAACTTGATATTCCCAAATAACGCTCACCGTTCTTTTCCATTCCAATCCTGGCTAGCGACTGGACGATCTCACGTACGTCCAGCACCATCTGCTTCCCGTGTGCGCTCAGAGCACCAGACGTGGTCGTCTCGACCTTGAGCAGATTCGAGCCAAGCAGCTTGCCCAAAACCGCATCGAGCTGACGCTGCGTCGGCATTTTCCCCGCGGACATCGCACCAAGCACGTCCGCTACCTTGTCCCATGCTTCCTTTGGAGGTACGTAGTCGGTGGTCTTTGGTAACAACGGTTCACGCTCGCCCGTCGCTGGCCCACGACGCCTACAGCACGAGGAACAGATACCCATGGTGGCTGAGAATGAGCGTCGATGACGAGGAGGTGTGATTTATATACCAGTGACCAGATCCTTACGGCGCAACCAGAGACAAGCGACAGGTGAGCGCAAGGCGCAGGCAAGTGCTCACTCTGACGTCATAATACTGGCACTTGGTCATTGTTTACTTTGATCGGTATGAACATTTTGATGGGATCGGCCAAATGTTCATACCCGATGCTCTTATGTGCGTCCGCTACGCACCCTCGCAGCCATCGAATTGTGTCGGAAACCGATACGGTGATCACTGTTTCAAATAAGACGAGCTACGGAGGGATCAGCCTCTTATAGGTTTGTCCAGGGCTGTACAACCAAGTCGCGTGACCTACTTTCTTTCTCAATCCTGGACTCGTGTCTTCCTCAATATCACACAGCCCTTCGCACCAAATTACTGATTGAATGCATTGGCGCACAAGTTGACATTGCCCACGTTTGTAATTTATAATCCACGACCACCCGAGAGCACGAGATCGCTAAGCCGGGTCACGCAACCTAAGAGCATCAAAGTGAAATAGGGGCTCGGGTAGGTCCTTTCCACTATTACATGCCTGCAAAATATGCTCCGCTCCAGGCACAACGCTACCACGCTAACCACCCAATGCCGCCTATGTTTGCTTCTCGCAACTTCTGTGCTACGCCCCTCGCACTTTTTTTGAATTGGATTCAGCCTGTTGCATATATCTCCGATGTAAGATTTTCTCGCGTGTCTTGGTCATAAGAGCGACAAGCTCCGAGGCTATGTACGCGCGCGCAGTTTGGTGGAAAGCCACCGCAGGTGGTTTCCAAAAATAGTCCAATCAGCTCTTGCTGAAATACCTATTCATGATGACTGACAGTCGACGTGTTGGAGTTTTCAAATGACAAGACAGACGTGGTAATCTAGACTTGCACCACAAAATGACAGTTCACACCAACCTGCGTCATCGCCAGCCCAGAATCAACGGTAGTGAGGCATAATACACCAAGCACAAAAACAAACCACACGACACCCTCCAAGCCAGCTGACCACGACGCAATCTCGGCCCGTTCGTGCTGTGCAGCTAGACAAAAAAATAAATTACGAATCCAGCTGACCCGGATCTGAGCCGCCCAAGCCCACACTCGACGCATGGCGTGAGCCAAGCTCCAGACACACCTCTCCTGAGCATTCGCCTAGACTTCATGTGATCTTTTTTCAGTCGACCGTTGGCTGCCGGCGGCATGTAGCCTCCGTCAAGCTTTGTTTGTTTGCCCGGCCTCGGCATAGCAAAAGGCGATCACCTGGACGCCCAGCGTGATATGCATATAGTCACCAGACCTTTTTTGCTTTCTTCTCATGATGCACGTATTTTCGCTCCCCCTGTTACGTACAAAACTCATGGATCTCGAACGTCGAGGGCCGTCATCACAAGCAGGCAAAAGGCAAGGACACGGTATTGGGGTGCACTAAACCCGATTACGTTTGGGCGCTCCGCCAAGGACCCGCCTGTGCCTAGCTCTCCGGGTAGCGAACAAACTAAATCTTGACAGCTTCGAGCGCGCGATTTCTGTGTCTTCGGTCTTCGGTCAATCCTACTCGAGCCTGGAAGCCGCAAGGACGGAGCATCGTCACCGTTTCAAGACTCGTCGTCGTCTTCCGAGATTGTGTCTAGACTAAAAAGAGCCAGGTTAGACAAGGAGAAAGCCTTATGACCATGTGCTCGACTCGTTGTGTAAGCGCGAAGGACATGTATCAAAGCAAATCAGTGAGGAGCCGCGCTCAAGCGTGCGGCGAGGTCTCATATGCGGCGTACGATCGAGTAGCGGGATGATCATTTACTGTAGCTGGAGAATGTTATTCTTCGGTTAAACATGCGCCACGTTTGAATCGGTGGCAAACTCAAACATTCTTCAAGCAAGTACCGGCCGAATCGCGCCTGAAACTCACAGTACGAGTTGTCTCAACCGCAAAAAACAAGAGTATGTTCCCGATTAGGAAATTGCACATCGAAATTCTAGATATCGATGCGGGTGGTACCCGGTCCGTAAGTCGCGGTAAAAGTTTTGGAGAGTGCGGGGTCAAAGTTCTCGTTGGGGGGACGACGGCCGACGATTCTACGCAAGTGAACGAGAACGGGATGGGTGTCTGGGCCATGCTCCGTATGAAGCCGAACTCGGACGGAGTCGGCGAAGATTCATTAAAATTTGATTAATTTGGGTAGTGACATCGTGCGTTATTTGTGCATGTGTTATTCGCGTAAAATATGTGTCGCGTACGGGGAACCAGTGTATAGCGGTGGGGGTGGTGGCGGGGAGGAGAATGGACGTGTGGAGCCCGCGGGGAGGAAGTGCTCGGCAGGTTCAGCGGGGGTAGCGGGTATGCTACGATAGGCTACTCGTGAGATTCATCTTACCGCTCTTACGATAACACATCGGTGCTTGATCATCTGCCTCCCAGAACGACTTGGACGGGTCGTCCGCTTGCGCCCGGTGGGGTAGGCAACGATGGTCGACGACCTTCAAGGGGAATCGGGCTCCGGGTCACGTCGAGGGTCACACCCAAACGCCCCTAAACTGGCGAAATACTCGTGCATGCGAAGGAATGACGCCTGGCTGATAGGGAGACGTCGATAGAGGTTAGATAGATGTCGTGTGCCATGCTCTGCCGATGCTGCCGACCGAACACTGCCCAAGCAGGCGGGTTGGCGTCCTCCGCCGACCCGATCGAGTTGTGCTCGATTGCCCGTCCTGTGCATACACCGAGTGTTGTGTGGTGTACTGTGCGTGCTATTGGCCAAGAACGACACCGCTTCTTGGACGTTTGTTGAATGATGCTCCATAAATAGACCGCGGATGCTGCCAAGGGGCTGTGGGCAGCTTGAACAAGAGCCGCCCACGATGTTGTGAGCGATAGATTACCGTTGAGAGTGCAGGCAGAACGCATGAAACTCGTCATTTGACGCATGCGGCATATCCCCGAATAGAATGCTCCCGAGTCCGGGGTAGATGTTCTGGTCGACGGTGACGGCGGAGATACCGCGGACGAGCAGCTGAAATGGCGCACGGGGGCAGCGGACCGCGAGGTTTCGTGGCGACGAGCACACCGGGGACAGCGAGCTCGGTGCGGCGAGTCGATGGAGGTGGAGCGACCGACGCGCGCGAGAGTTGTGCCGGTGCGTGGCAAAACGGGCGCAGTGCGATCGGAGCACGTCACTTCCGGATCGGGGCATTTGCATCCGGGGCCTGGAGTGTCACAGTAACGGTTTCCACCGACATATAATGGACGCGACACTCGGGCGAGTTTCACACTTTCCTCGCCCCCTGTGTTGCCGGTTTGAACTCGCTATTCCACACACCCGCTGCTTGTCTGCACGCATCTCCCACCACGTAGCTGTCCACCATGCTCTCCGTGTCAACCGCGCCCGCTCCCCTCGTCCTCCCCGCATCCCGCGATCAGGTGCTGGCGACCCAGGGCGAACAGGTCCAGGAGGTGTGTCTTCTGTCTTCTAGCCGCCCCACCCCATATCTCCGCAACGCCTTGTCGACTGTACGACCCCACTCGGGGACGGCGCAAGGCCACCTTCCTCTTTCGTCATTTCACTCGACCCTCTCGACAGCCAGCTGACCTAGTTTCTTCCCCGCATTCCAGTTCCAGAGCCTCGAGGATGCCGTAGGACGTCTTTGCAAGTAAGTGTCATCACTGTTTGCCATCCGACGCGCCTCTTGGATCATCCCCCCCAAATGATCACACGACCTGGCTACAGAACTCGGTTGCTCATCACTTGCTCCTTCCCAGGATCGCTGGTGCAGTCGGTGGACCCAGTCACTCTGTCAAGCTCCACTGCACGCTCCCGACTTGCTACACGGACCCGGTCATGGGTGCGTCTGTATTTCGGTCGCACAGCCGTGGCTTGACCTCATGACTGGTATTCAGGCAGGGACCTTCATGACATTCACGACCTTCGCCGGCGCTCGCTTGACGTAGTCCACGAGCTCACTGGCTCGTTGCGCTCTTCGGGGGTGAGATCTTGACCGAAATGCACCTAAATCAAATTGCTCACGCTTTTCACTGTCATAGATCAACGCGAGCTACCAGCTCTCGCCTTGCCACAGTCCCCTGGCGCTCGTGTTTGTCCTACCCCAAAATCGGGCGACGGACAATGCCCGTTCTTGCAAGGCTACTGAATCGATGCAGGAGTTGATGAAAAACGCTCAGAGGTATGTCCCTGGTTTCGACCCGAGAATCGGCGATCCTAATAGAGACATTTTGTCTAGTGACAAACTCTACCTCACCACGTTGTCTGGTGTGCCCTCCCTCGTCATTACTTAACTTACTATAGCACGTTTGTTACACTCCACTCTGAGATGCTCGTTTTGCGCTATCCATTCCTCTTTAAATCATGCTTTCCCCGGGACACACTTGTCTTCCCGTTCATCTTTACTACTGTATACTACGGGGCTCTTTCTTGTAAAATACATAGCCAATCATGTCCATGGCGTTTTTCTACACCTTCCAATCCGGCCCGAGTGATTTGATTCTCGACTTGGGGACCACGTTGTGCGCCGGGACCGGCTCGAAATTGTTCAAGTTGCCGTGAATGTCATCAGACGGGGGAAAAAGACACGAAACGAACCATGTGAAAGCCAACACGAGCGGGCACGCGGAGTCGGCGCTTCCCACCGCGCTTATATAGGAACACGTCTCCAGTCGATTTTTCCCGTCTCGCCAGAGCTGTTTCTCCCACCCTTCCACTCTCTACCACCACCTCCCCCACCATGGCCCCCCTCGCCGACGCTTTGCTCTCCGTGATCCCCAAGGAATGGCACCTGCCCGACTACCTCACCGCGTACCATCCCGGTGTGACTCCGCTGTCGACCGTCCCGGTTGTGGTGGCCTGCCTCGTCGGCTACCTCACCACCATTTTCAGTCTGCGCGAGGTTATGCGCGGCCGCGAGCCCATGAAGCTCACGACGCTCTTCCAGTTCCACAACATCTACCTCACCGCCGGCAGCGGCCTGTTGCTTGTGCTCATGGTTGAGGAGATTTTCCCCATCTGGTGGAAAAATGGGCTGTTCTCCGCAATGTGCGCCGATGAATCTTGGACTCCTGTGCGTATACCGTTTGCCCTTTTTTTGCCGCTGTTTTTCTGTGTTATTTTTGTGGGATGTTGGATGCTGGTTCGGTTTGTGCGGCGGCGCGAGTTTTCATGTCGACGCGCATCTATCGTGGGTCCCGAGTCTTGGGGATACTTTTTCACATGTTCCGAGCATGATCACGCGTGAATCCGGTCACTGACACGGGTATTTCTATTTTTTAGAGGCTCGAGTTTTACTACATGATCAACTACTACATCAAGTATGTTGAACTCGCCGACACCGTTTTCCTGGTCCTCAAGAAGAAGCCCCTTGGTCGGTCGACGCTTTACTAGCTTTTTTAGATGACATGCTAACGTCTGTACTGGTTCGGATAGCGTTCTTGCATGTCTTCCATCATGCCGCTACTGCCCTCCTTTGCTTCACTCAGCTCAACGGCCATACCAGCGTTGTACGTACATTAACCGTTGTATCTGGACGCATTATCTCATGCATTGCTTCCCACACAGTCATGGGTTCCGATCGTCCTCAACTTGACGGTACATGTGTTCATGTGTAAGCGCATATGTTCTCACGAGAGTCGCTCGTTATTAACTCTGGTAATTCCGGTAATCAGACTACTACTACTGGGCTACTGCAGGTGGCCGCAAGATCTGGGTACGTTGTCACGTATCACAACTGTATCATGTAAACTGACCGGTGTTTTTCGAATGTGTAGTGGAAGAAGTACCTTACTACCATGCAGATCACCCAGTTTGTCATCGACCTCGTCGCCGTCTACTTTGCCAGCTACTCGTACTTTAGCGCTACCTACTGGCCCCACCTTCCTAGCCTGGGTACCTGCTCCGGTACCGAGGGCGCTGCGCTCTTTGGTTGTGCGCTCCTTACCAGCTATCTCTTCCTGTTCATCGACTTTTACATTCGCACCTACAAGGCGGCGCCTGCTTCTCGGGGAAAGAAGCCCGTTGCCAACGGCCAACCGTAAGTCGGCTATCCTATCCTGTATCCTTGACCTGCTAACATTCATTCGACAGGAAAACGCTGTAAACTAGCTCACGACGAACTGACGAATGGATACGAAACATAGATGTATCATCAGGCAGCTCGTGTACATTGTGTTTTTATCCGACAGGGGGATCGTTGTATGCTTGTTTAGACACACCGGGTGGGGGGGGGGGTGGATCATTGCTTTTTACCATCGTTTGACTTCTTGTTCGAGGCTGAGGTTTGTCGTTCGGGGTCGGGCCTGGACTGTTCTGGAAAGTAGTTTATATACCGGCGGAGACGCGTATTTAATTCTAGGCTTTGACTCTTCTTGTGTGTATCGTGGTAGGAATTGATATACGCTCGATTTTTTGAAGTCAAAAAACTTGAGTGGGATAGTCATCATATTGAAACATCAGTATGTCGAAAAAGTATACAGCAGAAGGCGATATAGAAACATATGTATGCAAATGTCCGATGGTGCTATAGAAAAGTCTACCGCTCGATGCGTTTGGATGCACTATAGTTTTTCACGACCCTGTGCGAAATGACTAAGTACAATTGCCCCAGTGACGGCTAGCCATACACTTACTTTTCAATCTCGTGGAAAAACCACTTCTTCGGAGAATTCTTGGGGATAGGAATGAACCGATCGTGCTCATGTCCAGATCTTCCGATAAACCGAATACCCGTATCTTCAATGGTGACGCCTTGGAGGTACGAAAACGGCATTTCCCATTCGAGACGGAGCTTGTTTACGGAGAAGCACATGATGCGAGAGGTTGTAAGCATGGCTACTGTGTCGCCCCCAGGTAGATCTAAAGAACACACGGTGAGTGAATGGTAAGTGCTTGAAGGCAGGATTCAATTCGATGGAGCACCCAAACTTACCAATGTGCGCAACATAGAATTCATTTCGGAATCGTCCCCCGTCCAGGTCCTTCATCCACATTTGTCCCAGGGCGTGAGCACTCGAGTATGCGGTGAGGATACCATCTGCCGGGATGTGTCGCGGCTTGAGTCCGGAAGGGTCAGGCTTTGCGGGGTTGGTAGAGGTGTGAATAACAGTTCGTACCTTTCGGACTCGCTCGGACTGGTTATTGTCAAACACGGTTGTCGTATTGCGGATGCCTTTGAGCGTACGTGTTAGTCCACCAAGCCAAGGCCTAGACCAGAAATAGCAAACCTTCCGTGACATTGGCAGCTAGATCGAAGACACCGATGACGGGTTTGGTGACAGCACTGCTAGGTCACGGATGAGTGGGGTGCAAACGGGTAGCAGTAGATCCGAGACGAACCCTACGAGTCCCTTGCCAACTCCTTTGAAGAAACCGCTTGCTCCACCCGTCTCAGCTCCCTCGATAGGTTTCATCTGATTGAATAAATGATATTTTTCAGGCCCTTGGTTTTTGTGTTTGGTATTGTACCTACCAGGACGCCTTCCATGCCACTTGCAAGACTAGTCGCCAGGGCTTCCGCGCCGGCCGTAACGCCATAGCTATGCAACGTGTTACATCTCACAAGGAGGTGTGGCTGGTATATGCTTACATGGCGTGCTTGGGCCTGTTTGTTCGCTGTGCCAGACGCCGCTGTCGCTGATATTCCTCATCGAATGTCGCTGCGGAGAGGCCTGTGCATTTCCCCTCAGTTGAACGCCTAGCCTGTGTAGCCAAATTAGACACGCACCCTTCCCGATACTACTGGTAACCTTGGTCATGCTGTCGGTAACTCCAAACACGGTCTTTTTGACGAAACTCGCAGCGCCCTGAAGGGTTATACGATCAGTATATTGCTGCGCCGGCACTGAGTGCTCACAAACCTTTGCTATCCCAATTCCGAGCTCCTTGTTTCCATGCATAACTACGCCCTTGTACGGTTCATAGAACACATCTGCCACACCGCCGCTGATATTCGTGAACAGCCCGACTGGGTTGCCCAAGAAATCCGCAGAGCCCAAAACTCGATACAGTTGCCGCAAAACTTCTTGACGATAGTGGTAGGTGATCCTGTCTTGAAGAATGGGGACACTCAACCTCATATCTCGGATTCCTAGTGCATTGAAACGCAATGGTGCATTATTAAGGTTTCCGAGCGCCATAGTCATAGCATTGATCACAACTGCAACAGGGTTTCGCGAGTTAACCCTAGCAAAAATCAGTTTCTGCCTTGAAAAAAGCACGGTCATGCTCACTTGTCACTCTCCTCGACATTGGTATGAGCGGATCGCACAAAAGACAGCGAAATTTCTGTTGGCTGGAGTTCGAGGAACCTCAAAGTACAAGTCTTGTGCACCCTGGTTGAGATTTGTAGGCTCTGGAATGTCAACTGGATGCTCGGTAAAGACACTGTTTTAAACCGTGTTAACACTATCCGCGTCAGCGAAGGAGGCAGCTCACTCTAGTGGTTCGGCTCCCCATGCGACGCCTTCCAGCTTCGCAAAGTCAAGCAGGGTGAACAGGAAATCTTCGTCAAGCTGAATCGACAAGGCCTGAAGCAAAACCGACGCATATTTGATGAAAGTGACGCCGTGTGCTGTATACTAGATTAATTTCGCCCACAAATGCTAGTATTGAAACTTACAATTATCTTTAAGTACCATGAGCGAGGCCTGAACTGAGGGAAGGGCGTTGGCATCCTGCGATATCAAGGTTGGCTGTAGAACAATCGGGAACTGGCAATCATGTAGCTGATTGTCGATTTGTAGGCGCTTGAGGGATACATCACAAATCTGAGCTGCATCCGTATCGGTGTACTGCAAGACAATCCCATCCACGGTAAGGTAGAGAAGTTCAACCATTCGCTTGCTGATCAAAGATAGTCCAATGCCTTCGAGATCAACCTTCACAACCAACCCAACGGTTGCTTTGGCCGTGACCGCTTCAAAGGCTTCTTGGCTGCTGAAGGTGTCCTGACGCTGGAGAGTTCCACTGGCCGCTCGGGCGCGTCGCTTGTAGACACTCCGCTCCTCGAGATAATTGGAGATAGTGAGGTTTGGCTTGGCCCCTCTGCTTTGACATCGAGAGATACAGCGCGGTTCCCTCGGTGTGGTATCTGAAAACTTGTCAGGGACAGAAACATTGAGAAAACATCACTAACTGACCGGGAACTGGAAAGGTGGGAGGTTCCCTATCTCGTTGATGTCAACATGTTTTGCGTGTCCGTTGATCACAAGGCGGATCTTCTTCTCTATCGCAGCTGGTGCATCCCAAGCATACCATTCGTGTGTATGGGGCTTGACATCGTACTGCACAGTTCCTTGAGGTTGGTCGCCGCGCTCGAGGCGAGTGGTGTCCTGACAAAAAGGTGAGAAGCGACTTTAGATAACCATGGTGTATGCGTACCATCTGGGAAATAGTGACTGGATAATCACTTTGATTGTCAATCTTGAATGGCCATGGCCCAGTCTCTCGGCTCAGAATGACGAATACGGTGCCGCCTTCCAGTGCAATATCGGCTCGAAGAAGCTGGAGATGACGATCGTCTTCAGGCGATGGCATTCGGAGATGTACCCGACCAATGTCTTGGATGTTGATGGGAGACGACCTGTTTGATATCAGTGAATACAGGAAAGAATTTACCGAGGGCCTCTACATACCATATGGCGTTGAGCCCAGCATAGGCAAACGTCAACAGTCCGGTCATGCCAGAACGCAGAGCGATTAGCGGAGCTTGGCCATTTGGATCGAGGGTCGAACCACGTTGAGGAGGAACGCCGTGTTCGCGGAATGAAAGCTGTCGGTGGGTCATGTTCTTGACGATAAACCGTGGTGCTAGAGTAACGACTTTGCTGAGCTTGTACTTGCCCAGGCCTTCTGCCCACGAAAGACCGAAATGAAGATCTTCGCTCTTGTTGGCTCGCATCACGATTTCAGTCTCGGTTCGTAGAGACTCGAAATTCACGGGCTAGAGCACCGCTGTGAGATAAGATACAAAAGCATTTAAGATCAACTAACCGTTGACCATGCTGAACCGGCAACACTGATTGCGAACTCGTTACCACCCTTATTGATGTGCGAGAACACTAAAAAATGTTAGAATAGATCGGTATACCTAAGGAAATTACGAACTGAAAGGCGTTGGCTTGGTTAACGTTGCTAGCGGTTCAGAGTTAGCTAGTTTGGCTGATGCAGCAACTCGTGTGACGCACTACTATCCCCGACCGCGGCATCGCGCGCGGTTCCCCTGCTGGGTCGACTCGCACGCAAGTTAAACGGCAGACCCGTCTTGTTGATCATGATGAACGGACTGAAGATTTGGACCTTGACGGCACCTCCGGAATCCGGATGACGGCTGGACAAGTGCAATCAGCACATATTTTATTGACACATTTTCATGTACGCACACGTAATTCAGCCTAAGGTCAAGCTTGCGGCCTTCCTTGTCGGATAGACTTAGGGTTTTTTCGATGTCAAAGTCGGCATCGGCATCAGCATTGATAATAGCAAACGAGCTAGGCTTGAATCCTAAAAACCCCTTAAGTAGTTGAGTATGACCATGATAAATTGCATTACCTGAGTCTTGAACATCGACATTTAATAAGACAAGGTGAGTCAGTTCCACCGAGTGAACTGGCATGATACCGCCTCGTCGTAAAAATCTATGTTGCAATAAATAGAATATTAGGCGCCAATCCATCAAAGATACCAAGCACTTACGATGTCCAGTTCTGGCCGGTATTCTTATCGTAAATGCGATATTTCAGGTCGTAGGGGAGAAGGTTTTCCAGCTCCATAGGTGCTCGGAGTCGAAGGCTCATCTTCGGGTATCGTCTGGGGGGGGGGGATGCTCAACAATTTGAAAGAACGGATGGGGAGGTTTGAAGTTGGACATACCTTGTAATGGGATCGTTGGCATCATACTTGGCAAAAACTTGGAATCGGAATGGAGCCTCGTTGCCCTCATTGTATTTGCATGGGACCGTAACATTAGGTCGTCTCACAAGATCTTCCCAAGCAAGGCTCAGTTGAGAGAACGCGAACCCGAAGCCGGCTATGAGGCTGGTAAGCAAAGTTGTAACCACAATCGAAATCCTTTACCATCGGGTCTCAACTTAATGCGATTCTTCGTGACCGCTTCGATCGGCAGTGCATACTGGCCTCCGGGAGCTAGCGAACGAAGATAAGCTGCGGGCACTGCAATAACTACGTGCGTGGCTCACGTATTTTTTGGACCGCATAGGCCGGTTTGTTAGATGTGTCAACCAATATAAGCTCGATCGGGTAGGAGGTTAAATTCTCTACGTTGTACGTCGACCTGAGCGTAATAACCTTGATGTTGTCTTGGACGGTGATTTCGCACAGCAAGCGGTCCATAATTTTGTCGAGGTTTGGCCTGAGCGCATAGACGAACTCGCCCTCGCGGTCAACAGGGATTCCCTTGACCGGCTCCCAGGGTTTGCCTTGGAACTGGACACCAATAAGGTGTGGCCGGGTGGCCGAAACGTGCTAAAACGAAAGCTGACCCTCTGTTCAAAACCCAGTGAGATGCGGGTCTCACCTCACGCAATGTCTTCCAGTCGTCGAACCTCCACTCAATCGACTCGTCGTCGCCAATCTTGACTGACTGCGGTGTCTTAGACGACTTGTTCGACGCGTCTTGGTCTGACCAGACGTGGATGACATCGCCGGTGTGGTTGCGTATACGGTACGGCGCGTCCCCGCCACGGGCTCGTTGCAAGACTTGGTCGCCTTTCTGCTGCCAGACTTTCAAGGTGTTGATTGCAAGCTCAACAAATGCTGATGTTACGTTGAGATCGAGGCGTTCTCTTGAAGAGAGAGTCGTAGTAAGCGTGCCATCCGTTTCTTCTTTGACAGCCTGTGAAAGCATATGAATTGGTTAGGCAGCGACTAACGCGCTATGATACTCACGGAGATCGAGAAAATCCAGGGGTCAATGAGGGGCTCCCAATGTGAGTTCGTTAGGTTCCAGTAGTTAACGGATGTCTCAAATGTGGTTGTAGCCTTGAGCTATTCAAAGTTCCGTGTCATTGTATGTGCGCATATATTGATGTATAAGTACCTCTCCCGACCAGTCGCTAACGCTGACTTCAAATGGCTTCGTCTTGAGATGGAGCATTGGCAGCTCATGAAGATCGCCGATCAACACGAGCCGGAAACCGTCAAAGCTAGCCTTGAGCTAGAACCCAAACGGTTTTCAGTATCTGAGTAAGAAGAGGGGGAAATCAGCGCTCGCCTTTTCCTTCGATATGACAAGCTTTGGGACATTGGAGGCTGAGCGATGGCTTGGCCGCCTGGTCGGTTTGCGAGAGCGAGGCGGCTGCAACTTTTGCTGTGAAGGCGGTAGTGCAGACGAGGGTACCGAGGACAAAGCAAGCTGACCACCGCCATTTTGGTTCTCAATTTGGCCTTGCGGTTTTGAAGACAGTTCGATAGCACGATTGACGATAGCCATAATGAGATTAATGTCGCGGTAGGAGGCACGGAATACGATAGGCTGAGTATTCAACTCGATGCTTGTCATCTGATGTGCGGCAGACTTCCTAGTATCAAGAGAGATCGTAAAGTCGAGGTCGTCCAAGAATCGGACACTTTCAGAGGCCCTACCCATTCGGCCAAGTGACATACCAAGCTGGTTGACCGTCAAGGCCAAAATGCTCTACGAAAAGGTTAGCAGGCTGTGTTAAGGAATAGGAGAAAACGTGCCTGCTGAGATGTCGAAACTTCCTTGACGTTGAGCAGGATTGCTTGGCTGTGTGGATCCGCATCGTTTTCCAATACACTGACAGACAGGTCATGAATGTCGACCCGGTATGCCAACTCAGAATCCTGGGTGCTAGATCCAACCTCCTCAATCTTGGGAGCGTTGGGTTCAATGTCATCGGACGACCCCGTGGTTTGGAATGGGCTAGTGAAGAAATCGGCGAGAGCGAATACAGGATCCATTGAGAAAATGATTTTTGGCGAGTCAACAGTGACAATGGCGCGAGAGGTTGGCTTTGGTCCACCAGAGGTAGCATACAGGATCATGAACTGATTTCGGTCGTGTTGAGCAGCAGGCATGATTTCTCGGAACTTAGAAGGCCCGGGACGAGTGTTACTCATTGTCAAGGATTTGAGGACAACTTCGGCCTCAGACGCGCCATCGGAGAGAGACTTGTATCGGACAATGTTATCAACAAGCGCAAACCGAGCAATACCGCACTCCTTGAGGTTACTTTCGCGGATAGCGTTCTGGTCATAGAGATGCAGTTTGACAGCGTGACACGAGAACACAAGGTCGAGGGATGTCGTGACCTTGATCTCCTTCCCGTCTTGGTCAGTAGCGCTCATTGAGACTTCGGGCGATAAGTCTATGAGAGGACCATTTCCGTTGGGCGTGGGGGGAGTATGTGTGGGATTTTCGATGGGAAGAGTTGATATCCTCTTGGACGATTCGGCTGCTTCCTCTTCCGCCTCACCTGCTGTAGCGAAGACTTGCGGTACAGAGCGCGAAAGATCCATCAAAATGTTGAACTGAGTTTGAGTCAAGGCCACTCGAATATCAGACATCTTGATATCAACCTGAGCGTATGCGTTGTTAGCTAAGGCCACCATATGTAGGACCACCTAACGTACGAATGTGTCGGGCTTGTTAGGAAAAGTGTTTCTGTCGATGTTGGAATATTGCTCGACGGTCGCCGTGATGTCAACATCTTCCATAACTCTGAGTTTTGCGGTTTGATCTCCGTCAGATAGCTCCGAAGAGAGTCGGATGCCACGCAGCCCAGCCGTAATACGTCCATCATCGCCGTCATACTCGTTGCTGGCGACAATCTCTCCGAGTTTGGTGATAAGGACATCGTTAGAAGTATATGCATCACGAGGGAAAATGAGAATAGGCGATTGAACCACAATATCAAACTTCATCCTCTGTATCTCCGAAGCGCGTTGCACTGCAGCCTGCGTAGCTGAGTCGTAAAGGCTCTTGAGACGAGCAAACTTGATCATGAAATCGTAGATATAACGGAGCGGCTCCTCTAAGAAGGTAAACTTAAGGGAGCCAGCGCGCAGATGAATGGAAGAGTTGATGCCAGCGAAGTTGGGGTCTGTTGGGTCAAATGTCTCATATTTGAACTTGGCAAAGTCGTCTCCTTCAATGGTGAGCAGCTGTTTAAAGTCTTTGGAGAAGGTCTGGATTGAAGAATCATCGGTAAGGGACAACTGTCCAAGCTTGGCTTCAACAAGCATGGATCCAGGGCGTAGCAGGACCTCGACATCGGCAGAGGGGAGAACGAGGGTTCCAATACTTTCGACGCCCATCAACAACACTATATTTCAACCAATCAGGTCACTTCATTGATATGAAGACGCGCATATACTTACAGCGGATACTCGTGAGTTTGAGTTTAACCGTAATTTTGCCAGAATCAACTGGAAGCGGAGGATCCTCAATCGCAGGGGTGGTAGGGTTTGATCCAGCTGGTGTTGGCGCGGCAGTATTCGCATCATTCCCGCCTACAAACGTTGACATGATGAAGTCGTAGAGGGTGATGACCGGTTCCGGTACCACATTGAAATTGAAAGTCGACAATGCAACCTCGACACTCTGGTCGATTCCTCCATATATGGACAAAAATTCGGGGGATTCTTTTTGCACGCGAACGTACTTGACGATGACAAGATCCGCTGGAGCTTCGTTTCCATCCGTCCGCTGAGTCGACGTCAAAAGCTGCATGCGATTTTGCTCATCAGTAACCATTCCCACGCCGATTGACCTTCAAAAAGTTGTGCATATAGTCACCCTTTTCTTCCACAATCAGATAAATGCGTACCTCAGAACAATGTCCACATTCATGTTAAACTTCGCCATCGCGAACTGCAGGGCAAACCCTTCAAGAACAGTATCTGCCAGAAGCTTCTCAGTCCCATCTGGTGCGGTCTTGTACAATGATGCTTGGAGTTTCTCAACGGCAAATGAGAACTCGACAGCGCGCTGATGCAACTGGAGATCCGTCATCTCGCCGTCATTGGCTTCAAAAAAGTCTTCATCCCGGCTCGTAGAGCTACTGGTTTCAGCGTCAACGTCATCTATCTCATATCCGGGGGCACGAGAGAACACATTGCTAGGATGGGAGAGGGGACCGGGAGGTACAGGATCTTTGCGGGATTTGGGCTTGATTTGGGAGGCAGACATGTTATCATCGCCGAAATTGGGGATGGCGATCTCGACGATACGCATAAGGCCTTTATATTTTGAATTCGATAAATTGACCTTCAGCTCGGGGAGCTTTCCTGAGACCTTGAACTTGGCGAGATTAGCGGCATCTGGTACGATAGTGCTTTGAGCGAGAAAATCGAGGTTGATTCGTTCCAACAAATGAAGCTCTTGTGCGTCGTCATGGCCGCGATTGAGACCAGCAAGCACAATTTCAAGATCGCCTCCGAGCAGTAGCTAAGAGCAAGCCCACGTCAGACCCCTCGGGATTTGGGAAATGTTCATGATTTACCTGTGCAGAATGAAGTTTAACCAAAAACCGATCGTACATCAAGGATTCCAGCTGGCTATAATCGTCCTCAGTATATTGTTGCTTCTTCTTGGCGTCGATTTCGCGTATCGTGGTCTTGGGCACCAGCTCGCTCACGATCGAAATATGACCCGCATCTAGAACAACATGTTGACACTGCTGGACAGTCACATCTTCCGGGATAATGATAACAGGAGCTTGTAAGTCCATCTTGACATCTATCGTTTTGTGCTGCTGCAGTGCATACTCCAAGCCGGCGCGCGTTTCCTTCCTCAGACCTTCAAGGGTCTCGCCAGCAGCGTTCAACAAGGCTCCAACCGACTCGAGTTGACTCTCTGGGGGCTTGAGGAACTGATAGATTGCCTCGACATATCCACGATGATACACAATCTCCATATAGCGCATGCGGACCGTCAATCCAGTATCGGCTCGTTCGTCCAACGGGTTGTTCTCGAATTTGATATACAAGAACGGATCCTCTACCTCCGCGATTTCTTCTTCCTTAGGCCTATGCTCCTCATTCTCGCCCTCGTGCTCTGACTCGGGTTCGTCATGGAACGATTCGTCTCCTCCAACACTGTCTCGATCGTCCATTGTTGACTCCCAATTATCCTTCGAACCTTTGTCGTGCTCTGACACAGCTTTCTTCTCATCGATCGTCGGTTTGCGGTGGCTCTCTTTGACACGCACGATCTGTGGATGAATCGACCCGACCTGAGTCCCGTCGTGAACTCCAAACCCCCCGAGCTGGAGAACGGCATCCATGCTGTCAGGGCGCTGGATCACGTCGGCTCTAAAGGCATCAAATACGACAGAAATCATGTCGCCCTCGGTCTTGAGTTGGGAAGAACGCAATGCAAACGAGCCGCGCTTGAGTTGAGCTGCAATGCGCATCTTCATCGCGTCGCGCGGGGCTTCGAAAGAGTCAGCGATCGCAGCCTTTTCATCATAGTCGATGGCTTGGTAAAGTTCTTTGCGCTGCTCGTCAGTCATCGACTCGAGACCAAGAGTATCCTCCTCCTCGGCTGTTTGGGTAGTGGCCTTGGCGCCCCAAAGATCCAAGACGTCCAACCGCCCCCGGTGGAAGTATTCTGGGCCGCGGCGGGCGGATGGGCTGCTTCTTCAGCCTTGCGCGAGGCGCGTTCTTTTCGCAGCTCGGATCGGGCGATGGAGCGGTAGAAACGGATATCCTCGTATGCCAATTCACGCTCGAGAGCCTCAAAGACGGCAAGATCCTAGTCCAAGCTCGATTGGCCGTTGGGGGAATTCTATTGATTATGCTTACCTCTCCGGACAATGTCTTATTTTTATCCATTTCCCTCTTCTTGAATAACTCCACGTAGCGCTTTCGATCGTCGCGCCGCTTTGCAAAATGAGCCCAACTCCACTTGAAGTTCTTTTCGTGGACCTCACGCAAAATCATATTTCCGGCGAACCGAAGCAATGCGCGAGCTTTGTTTTCTTTGAGCTCTTCTTCAGTGGGTTTGAACGCGCGATACTGTGAAGATGATACACGTCGAAACATACGCTTGTCACACAAATTCATTACGCACCTGCTGTTGCCGTAGATAAAAGTGATACATGTCGACCATAGAAATAGCATCGCGATACTGGTGGTCGTCGATGGTAAAGCCAATTTCATCGAAAAGCAACTGCACATCAGTCTTGGGCGTTTCACTATCCATCCTAGGGTTCATGATGACCTAACACCACAAATACGTAAGTAACCGTCTCGGTCGTAGCTCGCCGGGGGACGTACCCTGCCTTGTCCGGTGACAGGCTTTAGGATAAACTGGTGATCAGGTGGAGGTTGGTCGTGCTGGGAAATCTGCTCAAAGCATAAACAAGATGAAGGATATTAAGCTGGAAATACGCACTCCAGCCTTGAACTTGGGCATAGCCTCTGCGAAAGGCATGCCGGCCATACTCGTCATATCAGTGTTAAAGTAAACGGATAGAGACTCCAAGCTTGCGAGCTAGTAATAAATGAAATTAGCTGAGGTTTAATTGTGACCAGAAACTCAGAAACCTTGTGAATTCCACTCTTTGTATCTTGGATGAAGGTGGGTACCCATTGCTCGTTGACTGACTTGGCAGTAAAGCCTGCAAGAGTGACCCCAGCCGAAAATGGATGCTATAATAAAATATTTGAGTTGTGGTTGCCGCTCAAATCGCTATCAATAAGCAGCGTACCCCAGGTGCGCTGATCGAGTCCTCGTATCGGATATGGATATTCTTGACCGTCACTTGAACATTGTTCACAATTCGGGTGGTCATACTTTCGATCAGGCTTTGTTGCTGCTGGGCGCTATCTATCAAAGAAACATAAGCAACAAGATGTGGCCAAATAGACTGTACCAACTCTTCTCGGACAGGTCGGCGGCCTGCCCCTTCATCCTCATAATTTCTACTGCCGAAAGTCGCTCCTGTTTCATAGCCTGTATTCTTGCTTCATTTTCAGTTGGGTCAAACTATTCAAGAAGTTTTTAGAGTGATTTCACTAAAAAAGATGAGTGCGGCTAACTCACGGTGCTTTCTGCGGCGGGTACGGCAAGCAGATAAACGTCCTCGATGAATACCTCGACCGGCTTCCCAGTGATATTTTGCCACGGAACAGTAAGAGTAAACGTTCCAACGTATCCTGTATGTATAACGATACAGATGCGACACAAAGTTGGGTCACGAGTCGCACACACCTTCTAAGACATCTACCGGTAATCTAAATTTGTCAAGTGCCTCTTTCTTCAATTTGAGGCCGCGTAACGATAATTGGCCTGCAACGAGCAGGTGATATTGTGACCTCATGAGAAGAACACGCTTTCATACCTTGCCAAACACCATACTGCAATTGGTTAAGATCCATGTTCTCGACATAAGGAGCCAAGAACCGGTTGAGCAGCTGCTCGAAATCAGTGGAGAGTTCTCAAAGATTGAATGTATATTTTCTTACTGCGTGAAGGGCCTCCTTTCCCGTGGTGAGAAACGACCACACCATGGCAGCGACCTTGTAATGGCGATTGTCGTTGAAGAGTTAGGGTATAATGTCTTGGGCGCTTAGCGTCGAGGTCATTGATGACGTCAACCAACGATCGTAGGCAGGATAATTGGCAATTGGACTTGCTGACTCATCAGGATAGAATCCCGAAGAACGTCCCAGACGGAACGGGAACTGTCCGGAAAATGCGATTGCTTTCTAGCCGCAATGCGATCATGAGAAACAATGGCCGCACGAGTGTATATATAGCGGTCTGGTGGCCACCATAGGCCGTCAACTTCTTTCCCTACTCCCACCCACGATTTAACTCTACTTCATGTCGAACTTTGAGTTTACAGACAAGACTCAACTTACTATTGCCGTAAGTCCAGCCTCGATTCCAGTTGTAGACATCTATTAACTTATTTCGTTTAGGCCGCCGTTCAATCGGCAAAGGACTACGCCAACGCACAAGTCCACCCAGCCCACCTTGCCAATGCCCTCTTGAACGAGTCTGGTGAAGGCGCATCACCGACGTCACTGTTTGCATCTGTCATCTCCAAAGCGGGTGGCGATCCAGTAAGTCTAAATATAGCGACTACATGTACTACATAGAGACTGACTCACTGCAGGCAGCAGTCAACCGCGCGATACAAAAGCAACTAGTACGATTACCGGCGCAAGATCCGCCTCCAGATGATACCACATTCAGCTCCGCACTACTCAAAATCCTGCGAGAAGCTCAGACGCTGCAAAAGGATATGGTATGTAATATCTCTCGATCTTCGACAAGCATTGCTCTAACTCGATCCTATAGCACGACTCGTATATCGCCCAAGACCACCTTATCCTTGCCCTCATCAAAGACACCAACTTTGCCGCGATCCTAAAAGAACTGTCGCTCACCCCGGCTTCCATCAAAACCGCCGTCCAAAACATTCGTGGAAATCGCCGCGTCGACAGCAAGAATGCTGAAGAAGGGTTCGATGCTCTCAGAAAGTACGCTGTCGACTTGACCGCCCTCGCCGAGGAAGGCAAGATCGACCCCGTCGTCGGTCGTGACAACGAAATTCGACGGGCCGTTCGTATTTTGTGTCGTCGCACGAAGAACAACCCGGTGTTGATCGGTGAACCTGGCGTGGGTAAGACGGCGATCGTCGAGGGGCTGGCCCAGCGAATTGTCAAGCGCGATGTTCCGGCGTCGCTGCTCGGGCGATTGTTCAGCTTGGACATGGGCGCGTTGATGGCGGGCGCCAAGTACAAGGGCGAGTACGAGGAACGCATCAAGTCCGTCTTGAGTGAAGTCGAGAAGAAGGGCGAAGAAGGCGTTGGTATAATCCTTTTCATCGACGAGCTTCACTTGATCATGGCTGGTAATGGTAACACCAATGGTGGAATGGGTACGCATATACTTTCTCTTTTATTCTTAACTTGTTCCTAACTTGATTTTCTTAGATGCCGCGAACCTCCTCAAACCCCTTCTTGCGCGTGGAAAGCTTCGTTGCATCGGTGCAACGACCTATGCAGAGTACCGACAATATATCGAAAAGGATGCCGCACTCGAACGGCGTTTTGCCCAGGTCATCGTCAATGAGCCAAGCGTTCCTGACACGATTAACATTCTTCGTGGTATCCGCGAGCGATACGAAGTCCATCATGGTGTTCGCATCCTCGATCCGGCGCTCATCCAAGCTGCCACGCTCGCCCACCGATATCTTACCAGCCGTCGCCTGCCGGACTCGGCCATCGATTTGGTTGACGAGGCATGTGCGAGCGTGAGGGTCACACGCGAGACGAGCCCGGAGGAGATCGATAAACTTGAGAGGAAGAAGCTCGAGTTGGAGATCGAGATTCATGCACTGGAGGTAAGTTTCACTAGCATGTTACTTAAAACTTGTATTGACTTGTTCGAATAGCGCGAGAAAGACAGCCTCAGTAAAGAGCGTCTTGCTGTGGCCAAGAAATCCATTGCCGATCTAGACGACCGCCTACAACCGCTCAAGGCCGCCTACGAAAATGACAAACGCCGCGGCAACGAGCTCAACGATGTTCGCAAAAAGCTCGACGAACTCAGGGCCAAAGCTGACGAGGCCGAGCGACGATACGATATTACCACCGCGTCGGACTTGCGCTACTACGCCATCCCTGATCTGCAGAAACGACTTGAAACACTCGAACGTCAAAAAGACCTAGAGGAGCCCTCGGCGAACGACTCGGTTACGCCCGAAGCAATTGCCGAGATTGTTTCCCGCTGGACCTCGATCCCGGTTACCAAGCTCATGTCAACGGAGAGGGAGAAGTTGTTGAGGATGGAGAAAATATTGTCGGAGAGTGTGGTTGGGCAGCCCGAGGCCGTCAAGGCCGTCGCGAACGCTATTCGCCTGTCACGCAGTGGTCTGTCCAACGCGAACCGTCCGATCGCGTCGTTCCTCATGGCAGGTCCGTCCGGTACGGGCAAGACCCTCCTGAGCAAGACTGTAAGTTATCGTCATCCACCAGTATACGCGCATATACTGACTATCACTTCTAGCTCGCGAACCTCCTGTTCGACTCACCCGACGCAATGATCCGTATCGACGGCTCCGAGTACTCTGAGAAGCACTCAATCTCTCGGCTTATCGGTGCCCCTCCAGGCTACGTTGGCCACGAGAGCGGAGGACAACTCACCGAGTACATTCGTCGCAAGCCTTACAGTATCGTCCTCATCGACGAGATTGAAAAGGCCTCGCGCGAGTTTGTCACTCTCTTCCTGCAAGTTCTCGATGACGGTCGTTTGACGGACGGCCAAGGTCGCGTCGTGGACTTTAGGAATACAGTGGTGATCATGACCTCCAATCTGGGTGCGGCATACTTGAACGATATGGGGGACGGACCCGTGAAGCCCGAGGCGAAGAGTCTAGTAATGGGTGCTATCCAATCGCACTTCCCGCCCGAGTTCATAAACCGTATCGACGAGATTATCATCTTCGTAAGTCACCTGTCATCCTTTGGCTTTACGCTGGATGCTAACTTTCTTTCTTTAGCGTTCTCTGTCTCGCGGAAACGTTATGAAGATCGTCGATATACGTCTCAAGGAGCTCGAACAACGTATCGCCGACCGTAAGCTCCTCATCAACCTCGAGCCCGAGGCCAAGCACTACCTTGGCTCGATCGGCTACTCGCCCATCTATGGCGCCCGCCCACTCAACCGGGTCATCCAACAAGAGCTACTTAATCCCCTCTCCGTCCTCATTCTCGAAGATCGTATACGCGACGGCGACATGGTTAACGTCAAGTTTGATGGGCCCCATAACCGGCTGTTTATCGTACCCAACCACGAGGGAAGTGGTATGACATATGACGAGGAAATGGACTATGGAGATGACGACGTGGAGATCGAAGAGATGGACTAATGTGTTAACTTTGTGTATCCATGTAGAATATTGGTAACCTTCGAATTTACTGTATTTTTTTTTCGTTCATCTCACAGACTCGCAAAGCACGCTTTTTGTGTGCTTTCCGTATCCTGCGCACCTTGCGGGTATGCGCGCACGACGCTAGCGGATCATTCGACGATGTCCAAGCTAGATTAATTCGAGTCGCTAGGGGACAAGCTCCTACATGTTAAATAGCTGTGTTGGACCAATCCAAGTCTAGAGTGACGAGGTATTAGGAGAGGCAAAAGGTTTGCACCAGGCACGGGCCAGTAGCGCGTCTGGAAACACCACCTTGTCTCGATGGACTGCCTCGGCCGCTCGGTGGTGCTGCGGAGTTGACTCCCTGACAAATCACCAAGCGATTACTGAAAATCCGGACCACGTGCTGCCACGCGGTGGAGATTCAAACCAAGACGTCTGCGAGGGGAGGGTTTCGAACCAGCGCACAGCTGACTAATCCGCTGAAAAGGACCACAGTGCATTCCCGATTGCGCCATTACAGCGTGCTTGGGTTGTTAATGCTCAGACTTCACTCATACAAATTTCTTTCGGAACAGCACATCGGCACCTTTGATTTCGACGAAACCATAAGTATAGACAGACAAAAACTACGTCAGCCAAGATACATCCTATGTACATGGACCACAGCAATAAAAGCCAACAGTAAAAAAAGCAACAAAATGCGACAAGAAAGAAAAGTAAAACGAGCGCGGCTTGTTCACAAGCAAAAGGACAACTAAAGATACCAAGAGTAACGAGTGACTTGAGCTAGATGAATGGTATATATCTGTTTCAGCGTAAAGGTAAGAGAAAGAAGAAATACGACCGCACGGCGAGACGAACGAAAGTAGACATCAGTCAAGCAGAAATAATTAGAACAAATCCGAGGCTCAATCGACTGTTTGGCCCCTTAGACAGCATGTGCAGTGCCCACAGCGGTTGCCTCGCTCACAGTTGGCGACGGCATCCTTGCCCCACTTTTTCTGTGCACCCGTCTTCCCAAAACCCGCTTTGTATCCTCGTCACTTCCGCTATCATGTCCCGAACGGATTCCACCGCGAGCGGTTTCAGACACGGCACTGAGGTACGAGTCATCCGAATCATCCACGATGTCACGGCCAGGGGTCAATGGAGTCGGAGGCATTGTGGGTGAGGAGGGGGAGACCGGGAAAGCCTGCACACTGAGCATAGGCCTAGCAATGGTGTTGGTGTCCGTCGAGTCAATCGACGACCGTTCAGGAGTGGCGGTCATCCCAGCACGGGTCATCACCACCTTGGGCACAGTTTCAGACCCATGGCCAATTACAGACCCGTTGGGTGTCCCAGAAACAGGAGTCTTGGGAACAGGTGGCACGGCGTCTTTGGCAGCCAACAACGCCTCACGAGCGGCCCTTAACGATGCAGAAGACCGAGAACGGTGGCGCTTGGGAGCCAATTTGCTTGCCCCACGAGGCGCACGCGTACGGCGCGCGCTAGTATCACCTTCGCTCAGAACACGTTGGATAGAATCCGCCTCGCTGGCGCTCCCACTGGTCACCGAGTGGCTACGGCGTTGACGATGGTCGGCAAGAGCGTTCTCGAGCTGGAGATATGTTCGGTGAGCAACTGGACATTGCATAAATGCTAGCATGAACGCACCTTTTGCTGAATTTGCTGAACCTTCATCGCAACCACGTCGCCCCGCTCCGCAATTCCATGATCAACAGACCCAAAAGCATCCGTGCTCGTTTGTTTAGCAATCGAAAACCCACGTGTCCCGAGTGGGGTAACCAACGTCGGGTCCTCTTCCCCGTCTTTGGCGACGATAACGGACAAGTCCATGCCAACGCGAGTAGCCTCGTCTGATGCGTCATCGGCAAGAGTTGTAGTGGTTGTCATCGACCGAAGCCGGCGGGAGCTCGCACCGTCGCTCATCGAACCTGACGCAATCGACTGGCCACTCGCTTGCCTCAAGCCCGGTCCACTCTCAACGTGCCGAAGACCTTGGATACTCGCATGGCCCATGCCGATTCCGGAATGACCGTGCAATCCAGTATCCTCATGGCTAGTTCCACTCATCGCCGAAGCGGGGCGGGAATAGTCTGAAAAGTTCTCGCCATCACTAAAGGCCATTGATGCGAGTGCACGCTCGATCTGAGCCTCCACTTCAGCAACCATCTGGGCTCGTTCGCGTTCCATCTCGTCCATGTTACGCCGCATCGTTTCAAGCTCGACAAGAGCGGCTTGGTGGGCTTCCTCCTTGGCATGTAGCTCTGCAAGACTCGTGAGTACCAGTGTGAATCGCATGACGTGAGCAACTTACCTGCGGAGAGCTTCTCCTTCTCCTGAGCGCTCACGCTAACCAACCCACTCAGCCTGCGACTCTCTCTTTGCTCCTTTCCGATCTTCGCCCTGAGCTCGGCAGCCTCGGCGCTCAACTTCTCGGCATAACCTTCAAACGCGACAAACTTCTCCCTCCAGAGCTCGCTCTCGCTCATCAAGAAGTTCAACCGACGACTCAGCCGGCCAATCTTGGTCTCCAAATCGTCTCGAGCGTCCACAAACGCGGTCGCGCGCTTCCGGATCGAGCGTTGAATAAGCTGTTCGGCCGCGCTGAGCTGAGCTTGGCGTCGCCCCATGCCCATGAGCGTAAGACGTTTCAACAGCGATGGCTTGCGCGACCTGTCCTTGAGCACGGCATCGAATGCCTGGAGAACCTTGGTTTGATGCCACCATTCGGGTGCCTTGATGCTCTCCGCAACAACCGCAGTCGAACTTCCCCGCTTGGTCTGGATCTTGCATAACGGGCGGAACCGGCCTGCAGGGAAGGCTTCCTTGAATTCGGGGGGAACAGCATTGTCCGGATGATAGAATTGGTCGAAAGCGCCCAGGAGAATTTTTCGGAGTTTGTCACGCTGTTGTTTAGTTGAAACCACGCCGCTTGGAGGCGAAGCACAGTTGACATAGTTGATGTCCCTGAATAGTAATAAAAATAATTTAGCGAATGTCCGTGGAGATGTACGGTGGCACTAAGTGGGCTGATGTTTGATATTGGATCAAAGTCGAATCGATGAGTTGAAACCCAACAGCCCCCAATCCGAAAGATGACTGAACAAAGAAAGCGACTCACAGATCAACCACACACACTTCACCTGATGTCCTCGCGATGTACCGCGCCTCGGTGCTTAGTCCCATAAGCCATGGACCAGGATCCTCAAGGTAAATCCTCGCGTCACGAGCATGCACTATGGGGAGGGCAATCCCGCTCCACCCGCGCATTTCAACAAGGTAACGAATGGTAGAAACAGCGATTCCTAGCATGGCCGGGTGGCGCGACAGGAATAGAATTCTCCCGGTAGGAGCAAGAGCGAGCTGAAATAGGATGAATCAGGCTCTGATACAGCAACGGCCGAAGCACGTACCTCGCAAATGGTTAAGATGTTATCAAGGTTCAGGCAACGGAACAGAGGCCACATTGTAAACTACAAAAAGGAAATTAGTAAGACATGATTACGACATTTCAGACCACTCACGTTTACATCCACCAATCCGCGTCCAAAGTCGAGTCCACCCGGGAATCGACACACAACTTCCAAGGTTTCCGCCTCGTTCGCGGGCGATGCGTCAAGCCGGATGACATCACCAGCACGCGGAGCAGGGAACTCGAGAATCTTGGAGATTTGCCTGTTTGATGACGATCAAGAAGATCAAACACTGAAACCGGCGAAGACTCGACTGGGTTGCTACTCACAACGTATGCGACTGGACATCTTTGCTGAATCGAGCCCAACTGAGGGTGAGGTAGTCACGCATGAGATCGTAAATGGGATGTCTAGAAACAAGGGCTAGACAACGTGTTAGTGCCACAGTTCAAACTTTAACGGCGGATGTGCTCACTAAGGGCGTATGGAAGCCAGAAGACGGTGTTTTGCGGTAAGAACAGATTTGAGGCACCCATGCCAACCCCGTTGGGGTTCATCACATCTGCGTCGCTCTCGCTCATGCTAAACGCGTCTGTTTCGCTCTCTTCGGCGTCCGTCCAAGGGCCAGCAGGTCCATTGTTGCTGCCCTTGGTGCGACGGACGGGAGTAGTGGGCGTTGTGGTGCCCACAGAAGCGCCAGAGCCACGGCGAGAACGTGCAGCAGATTCGAGGGCGCGGCGAATGGCCAGGGAGCGTTCTTCGTCCGCATGTGACCAGACGGTGAGGCAGACTCCGTGATAAGTGATCAGCCCACGGTCGCCAGAAGGATCTGAAGTAGAAGTAGGAGACGTGCTTGGGGGCAGATGGGTGCTTGAGGGTGGGCCAAGATAGGTGCTCGACGGGCGGGGGAGGGTCGGGTCAACATACGGGTGGTTGTACGTCCCGGTGGTGCTCGAGGACATGACGCTGTTGCGTAACCCGGGCAAGTGAGCGGCCTGGGCCGAGTGAGACTGGCCGACACCAGCGGACTGGTTGGCAGGGACCTGGAAAGTAAAGGTGTGGGTCGTGCTCGCAGGCTGAAGTGTTGCCGCAATAATTTCAACTTCACGCGGGAAGGAAAGCTTCAGTGCCTTGCTAAGCATGCGACCGAGGTCGGTCTTGCTGAGCGTGCCAGAACCGCGGGGAGCAGCCTTGGCGCCGTCAGGAATGACGCCTTCCCCACCGCTCTCCTTTCGGTCCTTTTTCGATTTTTTGCGCGAGCGACCAACGCCCGGGCTCACGCTCGAGCCCAAGACTTCAGCTCGCCACCAGCGACCGACAGCACCTTCAGCGTGATGAAGACCGGCGACCGAGTCCGTGTCGGCAAGCGTCCAGGTGTGGGGCGACTTGGGGAGCCCGCTAACGAGATAGAGGGTGGTGAGCGGTGTGGTCGGCACATGGGGAGCCCCGCCCGTCGACGGCGACAGCGGCGAGAGAGACGAGGCCGTCGACGGCTTATGTCCGCGAACGACGGGCTCAACCGTCGAGGGGGTATTGGGAACCGCGAGCCCGCCGCTGGGGGTGTTCTGGCGGGGCGTGTGCTCGACAGGCTCGGGCTTGGCCGCCGCGCTGTTGAACGATGGGCGACGGAACATGGTGGATGGGAGAGAGAGGAACAGCGAGCGAAAAACCACAAGCCAGCTGCAGCTGTGTTGCTCAAACCGCCTTCTAGCCCCGTCCCTGCCCCTGTCTGACTAAGCGCACCCTGGACCGGGAAAGCAATCGAAGGTGGCGTCTGGCGAAGCTAATAAACGGACATTCCGTAAGCGACCTGGCGTTTGAGCTCGCGTCTGGCCTATCGCGTTCAAGTCCCAGTCGGTGCCCACACCCACCGCATATGTCGCGGCAATATACCCACCGTGCCTATCCTCATCAAGAAAAATAAAAAAGGCCTAGACTTTTTGGCTAGGCTCACAACATTCTTCCAGTTCCTCACGGTATCGTCCGAAACATTCCTGCAGTTGCCATCTACAGGGTTCAGAATGAATGCTACCCATTCATCGGCGATCCACTCACCATGTTGATGGCGGTCGATTTCACGCTTCGTCAGCACGGGACGCCTGGTTAAATGACTGGTTTGCTTCCTGGTGCCTCGCCACCTTCCATCGATGTAAACAATGTGCAACACGTTTCAACTCCCTATCATCATTAGCGGCTTCCCCACATGGCAAATTGGCCCATTTAACCACATTGGTGCACATCCATCTAGTGTGACTTTTCAGTGACTCTCGAGGGTAGCGCATATACCCCGCTAATTTACATTTCAGAAGCGGATACATCTATTTAAAGGCTTTTCCGCTCGCGACTTGGACATTCAGGTGACTGGAAAGTTTGCTTTCGGGCAGGTTGGCTCGCCAAGTTAATTAACCACTCGGCCGTCGCTCAATGGAAGAGCACGTGTTCCACGGACTCCGTCGGTCAAAGGACCCATGAGGCTGATACGATGTGCAAAGTATTCGGCAAATACAAACTCGCTTCTCGCGTCTTGCAAGTTTATCTTTGTCGATATAACGAATTGATCAGATCTCCATGCGTAAGCGGGTGGCTGACGCGGTGGCCATCTGGGGAATAAACCAGACGGTGGGTAGCGATCCGGTTAAATTTTACGAGTGAACTTTGTCAGGTTTTACTACGCGCGACCTACTCAATTACTACACGGGTGTATTGAAGTCACAAACTCGCGTTGGATCCAGTTTGAGGCCTCATCTAGTTTGAATCTAAAATCTTTGCCAACACGTTCGGGGGGTATTGGGTTATGCTCGCATAACCTGTGCTCTTGTTTCATAACTCTTCAAGATTCTATATTTGATCTTTTCCGTTACACCGCTCCCATTTAGCATTTCTATATCCTGCTGATCGTCGGGAGCCTGAGCATGTGGATTATCATATCCTCTTTGTACGAGGAGCCGCACATGAAGAACCACTGGTTACGCCTGTTGGATGGAATTCGGTAGAGGATCCTAAACCAGCTTCAAGCTCTAACCTGAAGGGATCAGCATGCCAAGAGGCCGCCCTCCCGCCCCGCAGCTAGATTCAGGCGAAATGTGAGGATCGGACAATCGGTGTCGCCATTCTGGGTCTGGGGACGACCCGGGGTTTTGCGGTGGTTGAGCTGGCGACTCTACGGCGAACGGGGGCCCTACCATTTGTACTGGTGAGTGGTACACCTGAATACTCTTAGAATTTCGCCGATTGCGATTACAAGAGAATGTCAAAGTTAATATCGTTGCATTCTTGAATGCATGCTAGGATACGGCGGCTCCTCAAGAATGCCAAAGTCAAGATGTAATCGCCCGCTAGAATCTATGCTCAATCAACCATGTTGTGAAGATTTAAGCAGTTCTAAGAGCCCAAGTGCAAGGGTGAATATAGCCAGAATCTCCATTTGTTATTCAACAAAGAGCCAAGATTGACTACGAAGTAGCATTGAGCCAACTGCTAGGCCATGCTTAGGGGATATGATATGGTATAGGAGACAATAATGCCTTTCGATATAATGGTATCGCCGACGATTATTCATAGAAGAGTAGTGCGCCGAAACAAGCCCAGGATTTTGGGTTTGAGTAGCCCTACCGTGGATGTTAGCGAATAGTCGGAATGATGAACGTGGCGGGAGGCAGAAATGATATGAGGAGTTAACAGTGGGCAGTATAATACAACAGACAAGGGGATTACATTGCGCTGAGCGCAGAAAGGCGTGCAGAGTGCAGCGGATTCGAACCGCGCAACATCCGACATGGCATACACATTACTACCTCGACACGGTCCCTGTGGGCGAACAGTCGATGTCCCTAACTTGCGCGGGCGCCGTAGTGCCAGGGCCTAGCGCTCAACCTGGTGGACACGCGTGCTTCTCAAAGGTTTATCGAAGCTGATCGCTCACGAGAGAGGAAGTCTAGATGGGGAGAAGGGAGGGTCAAACACGGAAGATAGGGACAAGTGGAAGGCCAGCTTGCCTCACGCGACAGTCGCTGGATGTTAGGGGATCCATGGGGGTTGGGTGTTTGATAGAGCGCCGAGTTACGTGAGGCCGGCTGGCGTTCGTCTAGAACGTGGCTAGTTGTCGGAGGCGGCGAGCTTCGAACCCAAGCATAGGAGCGACGTATGTGTGTCTGGCGGCTTGTAGTCAACGATGTGATAGCAGGTGGAAATAGAGAATCGGGCCGCGGCCACTCAAAATGAGGCAGGCAAGCGGGCGGGTAGTGACTGAGGGTGAGTCAGCCAGTGGAGGGACGGGCGGTATATCCCTCCCAGGGCTATTTCCGGGCAGGTGGACGTGGAAAACTCATGTCAGCGCTGCCAAGTGAGTGGTTGAGCTAATAAAATACATGGTCAAAATCAACACTTGCATTTGCGTAGCCTTTGCACTTCAAGCTTGAACTAACGAGGCAATATTAGTGACTCAAGCTGCGATTTCAAACACTACTTGATACGCTCTTGAGCTGCAAGCACAAGGAAGTTTCAGGGTAATGGGCGACTTCAAGTAGCCAACCTGATTTTACCCTTGTGGTTGAGACATGGATCTATGTTCTTAATCAAGCGGCAGATGCCCAAAGGTAAGGGTATTCTTTTGTAGACCCCGCTTGCATCGAGAATACCACGCAGATATAAGTTTGTAACCGCATATTTACCACAAATTATCAGTTCGCCTTCAGATGTCTCGAGGTCGACGAGATGTATATAAACGAATGATGCAAAACCAACTTTACTGCATTTGACAAGACATTATTCCAGCACTAATGACAATGATGCTCAACTGTTGGCTATCGTAGGCCACTCGAGCTCCATTTCGAACTGATCGATATGACGGTAGGATCGGTACTGTATCGGCAGAATGCTCTTCGCTACACTTGGATCATATCCGCACGCACGATCCAGATACACTTTACAGAGTGCGGAAAGGCCAAAGAGCTCACTGCAGCCCTCCAGTGTCGTGTCGATTGTCCCCAATAAATGTAAACTATCCAGCGGCGGGAAATGTGCAACTGCTGACAGTTGTCCGAGTAACGAGTTTTGAAATAGGTGTGTCGATAACGCAAGCTCTTGGGTATTTGGACGATCTAGTTTGAAAAGCCATGATATTTGACGAGAATTAAATCGATGATGGCGAAGTGTCCCAGGAAGAGGCGTGTGACATTCGAGCGTTCTATAAACGCTCCTAGTATACCAGCCTCTTGATTGATGAATTGAGAGTATCACACTCAAGGACAGTGAACTTGATTCGGGCACTATACAACTCAGCACGTCCAAGAGCGCATCCTCTACTTGCAAATCTAAGATCTCGAGTTTTGGTAGAACTACTGGCACATTCGAGTTACTAAAAGCTTCTACAATGCAACAATTTACCAGAGCAATATGGTGCATGCCTGTGCATATAGCCAAGGTACTTGAGAGTGTTGAAGGGGATATGGTTGGAGAAGGGACCGTATTGGTGTAAATATTTAGGGTTGTGAGTCCACTAAACTCGATGGTATCCAGAGGTGGTGTATGGCCACACGTGCACAACGCTTTCAAGTGGCACCTTGGTTTACTCGACGACCACCAAGGACCCTTTTGTACACCATCGAGTCATATGAGTGACTAAATAGACCAACTTTACCTACGGTAAGCTCTGAGAGCTCATACCAGTTAGGAAGATCGAGGAGCAGAGACAGGATTGCAGTTGGAGTACCCCGAGCAAACAGAATACACGCAGAAGGCACACGGTTTATATGAGGAAGCAGGAATTCGACTACGCTTTCGATGTCTATTCTGTGTTTATTTGGTGTCAGCAAGGTGAAGGTGCACCGGACGCTGTTCATAGTAGTGTAAGCGTGAGCCAGCATAGTTGGAAAAGTTCAAATCTCTTAGGACGTCCACTTTCAGATAGATATGTCCACAGTGATGTTTTGATTGTTGCGATTTTCCTCAGCCACCTGCAAGTGGTGGAAACGCTAGTGAGGGGAGTGTTGTTATAGGTCTTGGTCTCAGCAGCGGTCTATACATCTCAAGTATGCATGTCGTGTCCTTTAGCGATAAAACGTAGACCATAAAATCTCTTGGGGGTTTCGAGAGGGATGAAAGCAGCCGTGATCAGTTGCGTGTCATGCCAAGCATTGTCGAGCTTTCGATCCCGAGCCATCGAGTGAAGCAAACACCGAGTTGATATATACGAGCCACCTTTCCAGACCAAGCCACTCGCGCGCGGCAGGATCCCGCGGATTTGATCAAGTCAGAGACATTCGTCGAGAAAGTCTGAGGATTCGGGCTGGTGTTTATCATAAGCGTGTTGCCAACGGTCAAATGCATGGTGATGTGCGTATTTTCGTGCCTCTGGAGAAAGGATCAACCTTGAATTTTAGTCATTTGGGTTTGAGAGATCTCTGATATTGCCTCACGCTTTTCATCGTGCGGAAATTTAAATGTGATGGCTATTGATAGCGAGTGCAAGGGACCGGTAGTCGTGATCTAGTCGATCGATTGCATATTATTTATTGTTATTGACCTGACATCCTTTCATCTGCCACAACAGGAGATTATAAGCGCATGTACATTTATTTGATATATTCAAATCGTACGTCAAGTCTTTCCCAACTAAACTCGTATTTCAACGGGCTCCCTCGCCACTCACAAAATAAACCAAGGACGCGGGTCTCTTGTCTGAAATGGGAAGAGTGTCGGCGAGCTTGGGGTTCTTTTTCAGACAAATCAGACTCCAATTTCTTATATGTATTTATATACACATGAAGACACCCAGCCCGATAATGGTAAAAAAAAAAATCAATTCGTCAAACTAAGCATCAAAGGCCATGGAAAGTCTTTTTCATAGTCGGCCATATGTGCATAAGCACGGTCCTGTACCATCGGATTGCTCTGTGGCTCGTCTAGAGGATCGTCGTAAAAGCGGTTGGCATACACCTTGCAAACTGCAGAAAAACTTAGCAGCTCGCGGCAGGCTTCTGGAGATATATTTGATCCTTCCAAGAAATGCAAGGTGTGCAACGACGGCAAATATTCAACACTCAGTGCTTGTCTCAAAGAAGGATTCGAGTAAAGGTAGGAGCCCAACGCCAGTTCTTGCACGCTCGGAAATCCCAGTTTCAGCATGGTCAGGGCCTGTTCATAGTTGAATCGACCACGACGATCTCTGTCCAGGAGTAGCCGTGTGACGTTGAAACGTTTGACAAGCCGTCCGACGGTAAGAGATCCCTCGGTTGACTCATCAAGTGATAGACTGAGAGTGAGGGCATTCGAGCTAGGTACCAGGCATCCCAGGACTTCCAAAACCCCAAACACGGCTCTCACGTCCAACATCTCGAGTCTCGGCAGGACAACCGGAACAACCGACTCGCCAGAAGATTTCGTAAAGTAACAATTTATCAGAGCGAGCTCGCGCAGGTCAGGGCAGCAGCCAACGCGAGCGCAAGTTGAGAAGCGGTCGTTTGTCTCGTGGGCGGCTTGGCGTACATCTTTAGAGTCGTGAGACCATTGAGAGCCAGCTTGTGGAGATGCAGCGAGTGGCCGTATATCCCCAAGACCTTTAGGTGCCGCCAAACCCTGCTGGAAGCTTTGCCAAATAGTTTTGTGTGAACTTTCAAGCCACTGAAAGAGCCACTAAGGTATGCATGGCCTATAACCAACTCTGCGAGCTCGCACGGATCCGGAAGGTCGCTAAACAGCCGAAGGACCAGGCTCCCACTCGCTGGGGAAGCCACAACAACAAAGGCCGAACGGACACGACGCATATGCGGTCTTAGAAAATTGAGAGCACCATTGACCTCGATGTCGTCCATCTCCTTGTTCTCCACGAGATGAAGATACAACGATTTTCGCCCGGATCGCTGCAAGCACAATCGAGCGTAGCCAGTGTAGCTCGAGTCTTGGAACACGCTCATGGTTAAGTCGATGTGTGTCCAGAGCGAGGGTTCGTTGATGGCGATACTCCTGAGCCATTTGCAACTGTCCGAGACGCTCGCGAGCGGGGTATTGCTATACGATCTCCCGAAATTCTTGAGTCGTGGAAGCTCGAGCACGCAAGCTGAGTCAGCGAGATTTAATATCCGGATCATGAGCTCTGGGGGTAATATGGAAAGAGGGACGAGTGTCCGTGAGCGATTGCGAATGGTGCCTAGAATGGCGCGGACTGGAGGTGGGATATCAAGTGAGACGAGAACCGTATCAATGTATGTGAGCGAACTTTTGAGTCGAGGCCAATCGCATACGCTAGTTTGTTGAAGCAATAGATCCAGTTGTACGGACTCGTCGAGAAAGGCGGAGGAAGTCGGCCCGAAAGTCTCGTAGGTCTGTTTCCAGTGATCGAATGCCTGGTCTTGGTTGCTTGGGACATGGTCAACCTACAAGTGCAGTTAGCAAGGTTCATTCTGCTTCACCAGAACTAATATCATGACCCACATTCGACATTGTGTATAGTGTTGAACGCAGAAAGCCGACAGTCGTGGCCACAGTGAATTTCTCACCTTTAAACCCATTGACTCGACGACATTGACTCACTATCATGGGGTGAACCCTGGACACTTCTCCCCGCTCACACCGGCTCGGCAACTCGGACATGTACGGGATCATCTGACGCACCCGTATTTCCCTGATACACGCGGGTTCCTTGTTCAACCACCTCAACTCGCCACCGTTCCGACTGTTTGTCCAGGCTGCCCTTCTTCATGCTGTGTGATTTTATCCGCGCGGTCGAGTGGATTTCTCCACGGGACAGTGGGCAATTCCAAAAAAGGTTCAGGACAACTTCGATGCGCAGCGTTTCATTTCAATTTCATATATTCAGTTGTTTGATTGATCCTAGGTATTTCAGAGCCCCTACCCTCGTATTCAGCATACGAGGAAGGGGCAAACATACATAATGAGCGTGCAAGTTATAAGGATACAATAGATAAGGGAGGAGGAGTGGTATTAGATAGAGGAAGAAAGCGTGATAGATAGGTTTGGTTTAGACGTGTATGCGTGTGTATGCGTTGGAAAAATCCCATGTTAAAAATGTTTCCCAGTAAAGCGAAGGTCTGAAAGCCCAGATGACGAAAAATCGATGGCATGACTATTCCCAACGCCAAGGACGACGAGGTTAAGCGTACACCTTGACGCTCTTGACTTCCCAATCTACAAAGTAGAGGAGGCAAGATGAGCGTGATTAAATCAAAGAAGGAAGCACGGATGTAAACGCACAGGCATCACTAAATGCGGCACCTTCGTTCCGAATATAGTCTAAACAGGTGCTGTACCCGGTCGAGGCAGCACAGCTGGCCCCTTGTCCGCCGGCACCTGCGGTATTCCAACCGTTTCCTGCCCAATCACCGCTACAGATCCGCCCCTATCAGCCAAGAAGTCTTGGTGCATACATAATCAAAAGGACCCACCAGAGCGTTGTATCAAAGATCATGATATGGTCCTTCATGAACACGAACGGGTCGCAGTTTTGGGCGGGCCAGTTTCCGGCTGGTGTTCCCCACGTTGAAGGCATCGGTTGATTCGAGGTGATATCGGATGGGATCGCATTGCGAGGGAAGAAAAACACGGAGATGCCAGATGTATCCCATTTCACTTTTTTTTTTGTGCCATGCATTAGCAACGCGCCCGCCAAGATGCCAAGTAGAGAAAACAAAGGAGAACTCACTGGCATACACTCCACCACCGTTGTCGTTGAATGCCTTGCCATAGTTGTTGGGCTGGGAGCTCAACTGACCGCATCCTTGGTTACCGGTCTCATCCGCAGCACAATTGAGGGCATTGTCGCCCGTGGCGGCAAGAGTGCCAATCGCTCCATAGTTGGCGGGGATCGTGCAGCCACTGCGCGTGTGCAGAGATGCTTGGTTCTGGGTATAGCCGTTGACACCCTCGACAATGTCGATCTCGCCGTTGTTTGGCCAGTTTGGGCCGTTGCTCCAAAACGCGGGCCAGGTGCCGCATCCATAGGGCATGTGGACGGCATCGAGAATGATGAGACCACCGTTGAAGGTTAACTTGGAGTGGATCCGGACTGATTTGCGGTTTCCTGACACCTGGGGCGTGGTTTCAACGCGCATGACCGCGTTCCCGGCACTGTTTACGCTGATCAGGCCGGCGGATTCAGAGCCATCCTGGGTTTGGTAGTCGACGGCGCCTGGAGGGATGGGCGGGATGGTAGGTTAGCGGGGAATGGACCGGAGAGTGGAGACGGACCATGTGTGGGGTCCGGCAAAGACCAAAAGTCCCAAGAGTCGAAAAAGGTGAGCCGGCTATGGTGGACTGGAGTGTCCAGGTAGAGGATGGGGTTGGAGCGGAAGAGGTGGAGCTGGTTGTGGAAGTGGAGGTCGCTGTCGAGGTGGATGTGGGTGCAGAGGTAGAGGTAGATGTGAGCGTGGATGTGGACGTGGGCGTGGACGTGGACGTGGACGCCGAGCGCGAGGTCGCCCCGCGGGTGGTCGAGCGGGTGGCCGTTGACAACGAAAGGAGAGACGACGTCCGGGTAGACGTGGGCGATCCTGCAGATGTATGATTGCCCGGCGGGTGATGGGCGGGTCGGATGCAACGCCTGGCAAGCTGGCCGGGCACGCGACGGTGGAAGGAGCGGCGGGGATGGGGACTCGAGAGCGCGAGGACAGACGTTTGGAGATCGCGCAGAAAATTGTCTACAAGATTGAGCGAGTCTGCAAACGAGCGGAGCTGGGCGGCGCATGGGCCAGCGATGGCAGCGAGTGCGATGAGATTTGTCGGTTTCATTCTAGTCAGAGTCTATCTATCAGGGGGATTGGGCCAGCCAACGTCTAGGGCTCGTCGATCGCCTGGTTATGTAGGCCCATCGAACAAGGGGCAGCTTTTAAACAACGACGGTTATTCTGTTTATATTTGATTGTGCCCATGCGAGAAACACGCGGCACCCAAGCCGCCGAGCTCGCCAGCACTATATCAAATGATCCGCACATATACGTCCCTGATGACTCAGCGCTCCACTGGGTGATATAAGCGCCCGGCGTGTGCCACGTTTCCCAAGCTGAATTTAGACCACAAGAGCAACGGCCGTTGCGTGTGTCCGGTCCGCATACCAGAAGCAGGTTAGCAAATAATTTGGCTGTCGACAGCTGGGGCCGCCTCATGTCTGCCAAATCGTCTGCTGCGCGAAAACGCACCAAACCCCGTCCATCACCGCCCCCGGGCCCACCCATCGACATGGACCTCATCTCGACACACCCCCACAGTCCCCAGACCGCCCGCACACCTCGCGCAGCTCGCCACAATGGACGGCGCACACCCGAGGTCGGAGACGAAGAGGTCAGCATGAGTCTGCTCGGCGAGAGCGAGCGCGAGAGCGAGCGCCAGGAGGCAGCGGTCGGGCTCGACTCGGACCACCATGACGAGGAAAAGAGACTCAGGGCTCCCATGTCCGCAAAGGACAAGGCAGCCATGGCACTGCTCATCACTCTTTGTGCGTCTCGATGTGCCCCGCATGATCGCTTGCTGAACTCCGCTCGTAGATCTCATCCAAGGCATTCCCATCGGCCTGGCATTTGGCTCGGTACCGTTCTTGCTCAAGTCCAAGCTCAGCTACTCTCAGCTCGGCCTCTTCTCCCTAGCAACATACCCATATAGTCTCAAGCTCCTCTGGAGTCCCATCGTCGACTCTATTTTCAGCCCGACCATCGGCCGACGCAAGAGCTGGATCTTGCCCATGCAGTTTATCATTGGCTCACTCATGCTCTGGATGAGCTTCAACGTACAAGCCTTGATGGACGTGGTCAGTTGCCGTAGACTCTCACGCTTGCTCGCTGGCTCACTAGTTATAGGCAGAGCCCGATGTCCACAAACTCACATTCATTTTTACTTCTCTCGTACTCCTCGCCGCGACCCAAGGCATGTCTCCCATATCACCCCTAATACACATTCTAACGCATAGATCGCCACAGACATTGCTGTAGATGGCTGGGCTCTTACACTCCTTTCGCAAGAAAATCTCTCCTACGCTTCCACAGCACAGACAATCGGCCTCAACACAGGCTATTTTCTTTCCTTTACCGTATTTTTGGCATTCAACAGCGCAGACTTTGCGTAAGCTCGCCGCTGTCGTTATTAATCGCGTAAACTAACGTTTATTGCAGGAACAAATACTTCCGTACTGTACCGTCCGACATTCCTTTGCTCTCCCTAGGCGCATATCTTCGCTTCTGGGGGCTTGCCTGTTATGCCGTCACATTCGCCTTGTTGATATTTAAAAAAGAAGATCCAGTGGCTGCGGACGACCCAGACCTGAATCTGAAAAAGGTGTACCAGATCATGTGGAGTATATGCAAATTAAAGCGTGCGTGTTTCCTTTTCTTTTTCATCCTCAGTCGTTCAAATCGTGATAAACAGACGTCCAATCCATTTGCATCATCCATCTCGTCTCCAAAATCGGCTTCCAAGCCAACGACGCAGTCACATCCCTCAAACTCGTCGAAAAGGGTCTCTCTAAAGAAGACCTCGCGCTCGCCGTCCTAATCGACTTTCCAATCCAAATCATCGGCGGATGGTACGCCGCGAAATGGTCTCGAGGCGCCCGCCCGCTCCGACCCTGGTTGTACGCATTTTGGGTCCGACTCGGCTTTGCGGCGATTGCCATGGCCGTCGTGTACGGGTTTCCCAGCACCAAGCCAGTCCCAGCAAGTTACTTTTGGGGAATCGTGGCATTTACGGTCCTCGGGTCATTTTCGTCGACTGTGCAGTTTGTGGGCATGTCGGCTTTTCATACACAGATTTCGGATCCGTTGATTGGCGGAACTTATATGACAGTGAGCTGGTTTTTTTACCAGTTCGAGTTCCAGTGGCTAATGGTTTGGGGATGCAGTTGTTGAACACGATTAGTAACCTCGGCGGAACGTGGCCGAGGATATTCGTTTTGAAGGGTGTGGATTACTTTAGCATTGCGACTTGCAAGGTCCACGAGGAAGGCGGAGACATCATCATGAAAGGTGCGCCATGATTCACCTAATACGTACCGCATATACTCATCCTGTGTACGCAGCCTCTGAATGCGTATCCGACCACGGAAAAGCCGCATGCGCCGACCTAGGTGGAGTATGCCACACCGAGCGAGACGGCTACTACATCGTCTCGTGGATATGCATCACCCTCGGCGCGTCGATCCTCTTGTTTTACGTTTGGCCGACGGCGAAGCGATTGCAGGGACTCAAGCAGTCTGATTGGCGGTGAATGTCGGGATCTAGACGTGGGGATGTAGAGAATGCAAGAGCGAGTGCTAGATAAGTTTGGCTTTGATATTTACACGTATATCTTGTTGCGCATACGAGTCGTACTCTAATATACAGTCGATTCTTGTGAATTTTGGATTCGGGTGTGGCAAGAGTCTATCGGGACGTGCATGGTTTTGCGCATATTACATTTGTGTACACATGATCGCTACGGCCAAACCGGGCACGCGCATGGTGATCTCTGTAACAAATTATGTGCAACTTGGCACAAGCCCGAGGAGAAGCAAAGCCAAGCATACCAAGAGTTGTACGTACACCTTATGAGGATGCACCTACCTTCCTGAACTTCTGTTACTTCCCTCCGCCAATACAGCTCCAGACGTATTCCCTTTGAATCCATACCATACATACAGAAATGAGTGTACATATTTTAATTTAGTATTGTGACAGTATTCTAATCAAGGGTTATAGCAAAAGGCCGATTGTTTCACTAGCGACACGCTCAAGCTTTCAAACGTCGGAAGAGTGCTTATGAGCTTGATCCCACTATAGACAGCTTTCATGCAGAATCCGTAAATCTGGAAACAACTCTAGGTCACCCGGGCGTTCATGCATGGTCTGGTCTCAAAAGGCCACTGTTATATATCGATGGTACACTTGGTTCATTTCGGTCCCACGGCGCACACACGGACAAGACACGATCGGTTCTTTGTATACTGCGCAACCACTCAACCTCGCTCGTCCCGCTCAACAAGCTCCCCGTTGAGGGTTTCAACCAATTCTATCACTTATCGAACCGAGCTGCCAGTTTGGGGGTGAGCCGAATCTCAGTTGGCCCTCTCGTTCCTTTCGACTTGCTCATCGCTAGCAAAGGTCTGAATCGTATCATCACAAGTATCCCCAAGGTTTGGTCACATATCGACCTCCTCCTTGAAGATCCACGCGCAGAGGAAGCATGTCAAGTGTATCTAGAGTATTCACAACAATTGCCGCTTTCCATCCACGCAACACAATCGAAGAATGCTAAGCGGTCAGACAGCGATATTGACCGCCTCTGTGGGATTCTGGCACCCGCACACACACATTGAATCGAATCGTTGCACTTTCAACTTGACGTCGCGATGGTGTGCCAGATGATGTTTGGTTTTTTTGGTTGCAATACTCCTTGTGCGGTGAAAATTTTCCACCTCGTAGACCGATATTACAATCCTGAAGATTCCCAACAGCTGTGCCATTGGCTTTATCATGGTTACTTCGGAGAACGCACAGAACCGCTAACAATACTCACGATTCGTGGCCCTCGCATTCATATCAACAGCGTTGTGCTCCGAGGACTTACCGTCCTCAAGATCTCTTCACCCGAATGGATAAACCAATGCCGCCGCTTGAACAGCTGTTCGGCTTTCTGTCCCAGTGACCAGATTTACGATCCCTCTGCGTCGCCAACGGCCATTTACTAACATATCGACCGTGTATGCTAGAAAGGTGACCCTGCCAAAGCTAGAGATTTTGGATCTACGGCTAGTTTCCAAGTGCCATTCTTTCAGTATCTTGGATTCTATAATTACGGGCTCGGGCTCGCTGGCGTTTACTATACAGGCCGATCTGATTTCAATCGACGAACACGAAGCGATCAATCTGCAAACATTCATGAAAAGGTCGAATGTAACGCGACTTGGTGTCGAGCATTGCATCGATGACAACGCTGGTCGTACGCAGCTACACTGGACTGGCTATTGGACTGTCCCGGTGCCAAACCGCCGCCCATCGAAGAGCTGGCAGTCATGCACTTTGATTAATTTAGTCAAGAATCCAAACAACCTTTCGATGCCGGTCGTTTCCTGCACTTCGGTATTGCATCTCATGGAATGCAATATTGAAGGCGAAGATTGTATCCGTACTCTGGAATCATTTACCATCCGAATTATTTACACAGACATGTATGAAATGCTGTGCCAATTACCTGGTATGCCGTTAATACAGCTCCGCAATTATGCTACCCATGGCTACAATGACGGTGGATATGAATGGCCGGTTTTCTATTACAGCCAGTTCATGAGAAGTTCATCGCATATACTTGCCACGAGTAACCCATGCTCACGTTAATTCAATAACACAGAACCCATGTGTGTTCAAATCTCATTCGGCATGGGTCGGATTCGAGTGAATTTAGGTATCGGGTTATGGATCTATCTGCTGGACTGAGTATAGTGATAACGTCTCGTTCTAGCCTTCGTGTGGACGTTCGCTGTTTTGTGTAGAATAATGTCGCGCGTTAACATTCTGGTAGAAGGGGAGTGGCCAGGCTGCGCTCAATACGAGAGTTAGCTACATCTTGACCAGCTGCATCTGTTATTGGATATTAATATCTCAATTTGAGAATGTATCTCGGAGATTGATGGGAGCCAAGTAAGTATAAGCATCCCAATGATGAGGCTACTATCTGGTGGGGAACACTCGAGTTCTTGCTACCATGCGTAAGTGGCTCGAGCGAAATACCTTATCACTGTGAGCCCGTTTAATGTCGAAATTCCACACTCCGCTAAGAAAAGAGAACATTACCGACCATGGTCTTGGATTTTGGACACTAAAACGAATTTGCGAGTGAGTATCTATGTGCACTATGTGCATATACGACCATTTTGCACATTTGTGCCTTTCGTCCGGTTTGGAAATTCCTGGCTATGTGAGTGGCCCCGTATCAGGATTAACTGCTCAGAAATTACTGGTAGGCTTTGTTCAATTTAGTCATTATCAGTACGGTTCAGTCCTCATGATTTTCCAGAAAAAACAGGTCCCAAGCGTTTACCCATACTATGCGCTCCTACCAAAGATAGCTGTTTTGAGTCATATAGTGTGCCCAGGCGTTGGGTTCTCAAGGTAACGCATATTTCCACCATGAGTTGAATCCGTTAAAGCGTCTAGTGGCATACCAAATTTATGGCTTATGTATGCGGGTATTATATGGCGAAGCAGCGAACCACTCATACGAGGGGCACGTGCTTCAAATTAAGCAAATTTGACATCCGGTTGCAAATGGGCTATGTGGTTGGACGCGTGTTATTTGTTGGTGGGGTAAAATATCATGAGTATCGTTCCGACGGTGTAGAGAGAGCCCATTAAGATAGGCCGCTTGTAAATTTGAAGCGGTGGATATAGTTTTTGTCCTGCGGAGTCCTGCTGTCGAATGTGCAATGTGGCGCAACATATCTGTCCAAGTGCCCGCCAAGCCAACCCTCGCCGTTCGGGAGTTATGCCATCAGCGGCACTACACCATCGTTTATGTTTCTCTATGATCTTCACATGCACACGAGTAAACCAAGCAAAAAAGCACCATGCAATTGCTCGATACTAATACCGACAAGAAAGACAAAAGAGACGACAGTAAGAAATGAGTGAACAGCAACGTTCAGACTAGTTTATAAGCAGAAAACGCAGGGATCCAAGTGTAGGTATAGCGGCGAACGAGGAGAGAAATGAGAGACGGGGTTCGAACATAAGCACGGTGGTATCTGGGGTTTAGAATTCGCCCTGAGAGCCCTGCTGTGCGAGCCTGCTCTCGAGGTTGCGGAGCGACTCTTCCTTGGCCAGCAACTCTTGACGCTTCTCGTTGATCTCGCGCTGGACCTTGAGTTCGATCTCGCGGAGCTGTGGAGAAAAAGTCAGGGTCGGATGCATTGAGAATGAAGCAAGATATGCCCACCTTTTCCTCTTCGCGGCGGAGCTGTTCCTCCTTGAGGCGTACGCTCTGGGTAGCAAGGTCCTCGGGAAGGATAGACGAATCAGTCTCAGAGTGAACTGTGCGAGAAAGCTTCTCGGTACGGTAAGTCTCATAGAGTACGTCATGAGTGAGAGACTTGAGATCCGTCAGGTGAGAGCTAGCCAATACGCCATCAGCACATGTTTGTTTGAACATCGAACGAGAAACTTACTTGAGCAAAGCAGAGCGCAACCTCGAAAAGTCAGAGTGCTTAGGGTTGTCGACCTCGACAATGCCCCAAGGGTAGATGCGTGCCCTAACGGGCTGTCCATCAATCTCAACCTCGTCCCCGCTTCCGACGATGGCAAAAGGAAGGAGGGCACGGAGCTCCGAGTTGTCCTGGATGGTCTCCTCGTCATCTTCCTCAACGTCATAGGGGAAGTTGTAAACTGGGATTCCGTAGTACTCGATATCCTCCATGACGCGTTTTTTAAAGCCCTTGAGCTCGGACGGGGTCAATGAGTCGGCTTTACCAATGACAGGAATGACATTGACGCGCGGCGAAAGGCGGCGCATAAGCTCGATGTCCATCTCGCGCAGCCTGTTATTCAAGAAGAGTCAACTTTACAAACGCAACATTTGAGAAGAATGTGAACTGACGCGTGTCCGGTGGGAGGGATAAAGTAGAGCAAGGCATGGATGCGGTTGTCGCGGAAGCGTGGGTTACGCTTGATACGCGACTCTTCCGCAAGAATGTCGTCGTACTGACGCTCAAGGTAGCCAACAATCTCTTGGAAAGAAGATTCGTTGTCAATGTTGTCGCCAAAGCCAGGTGTGTCAACGATGGTCAGCGCGATGCGCACGCCATCTTCTTCCAATTCTAGAAAAAAACAGGTTCAGTTCGGAGAAAAGACGCGTGAGCTTGGAGAGGGACGAACCAACGGTGACCGGCTTGATCTTGATTCCCTCTTCAATGTGGGCCGTCTCTGGGTTGTCGGAGATCTTGGGCGGGAGGACCTCGGACTCGCAGAGCGTGTTGACGAACGTGGTTCGGCCGGTGCCGCTCGCGCCTAGCGTTGTCCGTCAGCTTGGGCGAAAAGTGCATAAAAAACGAATAAAACTGACCGACTACCATGAGCGTGAACTGGACGCCCTTTTTGACGTTTTTGCGGCCGCGGTGTCGGTAAGCCATGTCGGTACGGTTGGTGTTGGGAGTGAGAGAGAGGTTGCGGACGGGATGTTGGCAACAGGGAGGCGCCACGCGGGACCAAACAACCCAAACGGGTCACGTGGCAGCGAACACAGCAGTGAGGGCAACTTGCGCTCTGCTGCTTCCATGTCGACTCCAACGCCTCAGATGGCGGGCAACACCCAGTTTCCGCCGGTCCACCTCATGACCCGCGAGGGACTCCAGAATTTGGTCAATGTAGGTGCTCTCCACACCTTTTTTCCCACTGTGGCTCAGGCGGTTTCCAGCGCTCGAATGCACTCAAGCAAGCGGGTCATACGCTCCAGTCGAGTCAGGAGCTCCAGAACATCACCCAGTACCTCAATATGTTCAAGCGCATGCAGATGGCTCGCTCTGGTATGTCGCCTGCTATCCTCTCTTTCACACATCTCACTCGCCCAGCTCAAGCGCAACAAGCCCAGGCGCAGGCGCAGGCTCAGCTCGCGGCCGGACAAGTCGCGGCGCCCACCCCCAGCAAACCTGCACTCGACATCTCAACCTCGACTGCAAATACCAACGGCCATACTGCTGCACCGAGCCCTCCCCATTCGCCACCCACGCCCATCACCTTCAACCAAAACCAGCTCAGCACCCTCCGGTCTCAGATCTCGGCATGGAAGTATCTCCAACGCGGAATGCCAGTGCCCCTTGATATCCAACAGTCTATCTTCCCCTCTTCTAATGCCGACGCCAAGCCCGGCGCCGACGCGGAGGATACCAGCAACCAGTTGACCGCTCCGCCTGGTAACCTTCTCGAGAATGACACCAGTTCACTCATTTATCCATACAATGCCTACACCCACCCTACCGCTCGTCTTGCGACCGCTAAAAACTCTCGTGCGATCGTTCCTAGCATCACCCCTCTTGGTATGGACCCTTTCGCCCTCCAACAGACGCGCGAGCGGTTCATCGACGCCCGGATCGCCCAGCGTATACGCGAACTCTCCGCTCTCCCCAGCACCATGGGCGAGCCAGAAGGAGAAACTGAGAACGACCCAGTAGCAGGGGATGGCGCTGTCGTCATTCACCCCTCAGCAAGCGCGCATGGTAAACTACGAGCGTTGATCGAACTCAAGAGTCTCCAGCTCCGTGCACGTCAACAGGCGCTGCGCCGGACTGTTGCCAACGGGCTGTACGAAGCGACTGCTCTCCCTGCCGATAGGAGTTCTATTCGTCGATTCCGTCGTCCTGTGCTTCGAGATGTTCGCCACACTGAGCTTTTGGAGCGTCAACAACGCAAAGAACGTGAACGCCGTGCCAAACAAAAACACTTGGACTATCTTGGGACGATCGTCGCGCACGGACGAGAGATCCTTGCTACAAACCAAAACGCGAGGGCGAGAATGGGCAAGATGGGGCGAGCAGTGCTACAATTCCATACAGTCGCTGAAAAAGAGGAGCAAAAGCGTATCGAGCGTATCTCGAAGGAGCGTCTCAAGGCGCTCAAGGCGGACGACGAAGGTTCGCTTTCACTTCCCTTTCTGCTCTCTCTTCTAACACATTTGCTACCTCAGAGGCCTATCTCAAGCTTATCGACACTGCCAAGGATACCCGTATCACTCACCTCATCAAGCAAACGGATTCCTATCTTGACTCGTTGGCCCAGGCGGTCCTCGCCCAGCAAAACGATGACATTCACCGTGACGCTCCACCTATTCCATTCGAAACGGAGGATGGCCCAACAAGCGAAGCGACGTTTGGTGCCGCACGTCTGGACGACCCCAGTGAGGACAAGGGCAAGGTTGATTACTATGCTGTCGCCCATCGTATCTCAGAGAAGATCACGACGCAACCGAGCATTCTAGTTGGTGGCAAGTTGAAGGAATACCAGATGAAGGGTCTCCAATGGATGGTCAGTTTGTATAACAATCGTTTGAATGGTATTCTTGCAGACGAGATGGTAAGTCCTGTAGATATTAGCATATTTTTTAGATACTAAATTTAACATCTCTACTCGTAGGGTTTGGGTAAAACCATTCAAACCATTTCCCTAGTCTCGTTTCTGGTCGAGCGCAAGAAACTCCACGGCCCTTACTTGGTCATTGTTCCGCTCTCAACTCTGACCAACTGGACGCTCGAGTTTTCGAAATGGGCCCCGTCAATTGTCACGGTCGTTTACAAGGGCTCGCCAACTGTTCGAAGGCAGATTCAGCTCAATCTGCGCGCCCAGAACTTCCAGGTGCTGTTGACAACGTTTGAGTATATCATCAAGGACAGGCCGTTCTTGAGTAAGATCAAGTGGGTGCATATGATTATCGGTAGGTTCGCTCCGCTTGACTGGAAGAGAATGCGGACACTAACTGAGTGTAGACGAGGGACATCGTATGAAGAACACGCAGAGTCGGCTCTCGCTAACTCTCAACCAGTATTACTCGTCGAGGTATCGCCTGATTTTGACTGGTACTCCGCTTCAGGTACGTCTCGTAACGGCCTACTTATGCACCTCACTAACCGCTACGTTTCCAGAATAACCTGCCTGAACTTTGGGCCTTGCTCAACTTTGCGCTTCCCAAGATCTTCAATAGTGTCAAGTCGTTTGACGAATGGTTCAATACGCCGTTTGCCAACTCGGGCACGGGAGACAAGATCGAGTTGAACGAAGAAGAGGCGCTTCTTATTATCAGGCGCTTGCACAAGGTATGTTCGATTTATATTTGCCAAGGTGATGTAGGTAGTAACTTAGTGATGGCTAGGTGTTGCGACCCTTCTTGCTTCGTCGGTTGAAAAAGGATGTGGAGAGCGAACTTCCAGACAAAATTGAAAAGGTTATCAAATGCAAGATGAGCGCATTGCAAAGCCAACTGTACATGCAGTTCAAAAAACACGGGATGTTGTTCACTGAAACTAAGGATCCCAAGAAGTGAGTACGTTTGTTGTCTTGTATTTCCGTTTTTTCTCAGCCAGCTACTCGACTACAGCAAACAAGGTGGGATCAAAGGCTTGAACAACACGGTCATGCAGCTCCGAAAGATTTGCCAGCATCCGTTTGTATTCCCAGAGGTCGAGGACACGATCAACCCAAGCAGGTCGCTAAACTCGCTGGTCTATCGTGCGTCCGGTAAAGTCGCGCTTCTGGACCGCATTTTGCCCAAATTGTTTGCATTCAAGCATCGAGTGAGACTCGTGTTTACCGTCCGTTGATGCGCCTTGTTAACTGGCACGCAGGTTTTGATGTTCTTCCAAATGACGCAAGTGATGAATATCCTCGAGGACTACATGTCGCTTCGTGGATACAAATTCCTTCGATTGGATGGTGGAACCAAGCCAGATGATCGTGCCGACCTGCTTAAAGCCTTCAATGCACCGAACTCGCCATATGACGTGTTTTTGCTGTCCACACGTGCTGGTGGCTTGGGTTTGAACTTGCAGACCGCGGATACAGTCATTATGTGTGTCATTTTGTTAAACATGCTCAATTATTCTGCAATACTAAATGTTTGTTTGACATTACAGCTATGATTCCGATTGGAATCCCCACGCCGACTTGCAGGCTCAAGATCGTGCGCATCGTATCGGTCAAAAGAATGCGGTCGTGATTCTTCGGTTCATCACTGAGCGTAGTGTTGAAGAACACATGTTGGCTCGTGCCAAGCAAAAGCTAGACATGGATGGAAAGGTCATCCAAGCTGGTCGATTCGATAATCAATCGAGCGCGGCCGAGTCCGAGGCGGTGCTGCGTATGATGTTAGAAGCTGACAATGAGGAGGTCAACGAGGACGCGGTTATGGACGATGATGAGATCAACCAGATCATCGCTCGTACGGACGCAGAGCTCGAGCGGTTCAAGAGTATGGATTATGAGCGCGACCTCGCCGAAGACCGCGAGTGGCGCGAAGCTGGAAACCGTGGTCCTAAGCCCGAACGGATGATCACCTTCCAGGAGCTGCCTGAGGTGTACCAGCGTGACGAGCCGTACGAGCCTCCCGAGACTGAATTGAAGGCTGTGGGTCGTGGGGCGCGTGAGCGCAAGGCCGTGTCGTACAACGATGGCCTGACGGATGACCAGTGGGCGATGGTAAGACTTTGCCATTCTTGTCTACATTCAGTTCTGAAGATATGGTGTAGGCGCTTGAGGAAGGCGAGGACTTGGATGACTTTGATGACTTGCCTGCCAGGAGAAGTCGGGCTGTGAGCCGACTTGGACGCGATGAAGCAAGCGGGTCGAACACTCCTGCTCCGGATGACAAGAGCAAGAGGAATAGAAAAGGCAAAGGCAAGAGCAGGGCCGATGACAATGCTAGCAAACGCAAGCGAGGCAAAGCCCAATCGCCTGAGCCTTCCTCGGATGAGGACGATGATTCGGTGCGCGACCAGGTATGGATATTTATTCGATCGTCTCGTCCCAAGTTGACCTGATGATTGTGTTTAGAAGCGACGCAGGACTCAGAATCCAAATGCGGGCGTGCCTCCTGTGCCCCCCGCAATGCGAGAACGGATGAAAGCCGCGTTCACAGTTTGTTACCAGGCCGTCCAACAACTGTTGACCGATGACGGACGTCAGCGTTGCGGGCTGTTTAAAGACTTGCCCAACCGTGCCGATTATCCTGACTACTATGAGGTAATTATGTCCTGCCTACCTTCTCATATTCTCTTCGTTCTGACGTGCACCTCGTGGTACAGCTCATCGAGAAACCTATCGCGATGGCTCAAATTCGAAAACGAATGAGCAGCGGGTACTACAAAACTGTGACCGCCTTCCGTGATGATTGGCGACTTATGTTTAACAACGCTCGCCACTACAATCAGGTTTGTAGCCTCAGATTAGCATTCACGCTGTTCGCTGACGGAAAGATTTTCGATCTATAGGAAGGTTCCCTGGTATACGAAGACGCGGATGAAATGCAGAAACTCCTAGAGGCTACTTTCCTTCGTGAGACTGCTGGTACGGATATGCCGGGCGCAGACCCGGTCAATCCTGGAAACACTTCTCCCCTTTCCGCAGCTGACGATGATGAGCCCGCACCGCGTGCACCTGGTCATTCCAAGCAGTCTCGCAAAACCTCTGTAAGCGATGAGGAGTACCTGTCGAGCAACGACGATGACTAGGTTTAGAGTTGCTGTGCTATCATTGTCCAGTGTCTGTTGTACTCTTATTCGCTGATTCTTGGGCCATCTTCTGTTTTTGATAAATTTTTTCTAGCCTTCGTACTAAATGTCTATACTCCGCTGTTTTTGAGCCAATGTCCCTTCCCTGATCTGGCTAATTGATTTGCGTTGATCCTTTATATCCGACGGTCCGATTCGACCCGACTCTTTCAAGTTTCCCAAGATGTCTGCTTCTGCCATCACGTCCACCAAAGATCTCCTGCCTGGTCTCACCCTGGTCTCTCAAGGCAAAGTACGGGATATTTATTCAACCTCAGACCCTACTGCCCTGCTTTTTGTGGCGACCGACCGAATCAGTGCCTATGATGTAATTTTGAAAAATGTTGGTGGCCCAATCCTCCGTCGTAAATCGTGCTCTTTTATGCTTTGTATAGGATATACCTGGAAAAGGCATCATCCTCAGCCAACTTGCCCTTTTCTGGTTCCATCGCCTTGAAAAGATCATTCCGAATCACCTTATCACGGCCGATGTGGAGAAGATGCCTCCCGAAGTACGCCAGTACAAGGACGTACTACAAGGGCGGACAATGCTCGTCAAGAAGGCCAAGGTTATTCCCCTCGAAGCGATTGTCAGGGGGTACATTACTGGTGCGTCCCGCTAGGCTTTGCTTGTGCGACAATCGAAACCCAAGATTTATACATAGGATCCGCATGGTCCGAGTACAAGCGTTCTGGAACAATACATGGGATCCAGGTCCCCCAAGGCTTGGTTGAATCGGAAAAACTTCCCGAACCATTATTCACACCTTCGACGAAAGCCGAACAAGGACAGCACGATGAGAACATTCACCCCGATCGAGGCAAGTTATTGCCGGGGATTTCTTCTGAATGGTATTCGATTAACCCGCAGATAGCCGCAGATCTTGTCGGGAAAGAATTGTATGACAAGATCTCCTCTGTAGCTGTTCAGATATATAAAGAGGCCGCCGAGTATGCTGCAGGTCGCGGTGTGATTCTTGCCGACACGAAATTCGAGTTTGGTTTGATCGAGGCGGAAGGACAACAGCCGCAGTTAATCCTGATTGACGAGGTTTTGACTCCGGATTCGTCTCGTTACTGGCCTGCAGATGGGTACGAACCTGGTACGTGCACATATTTCGAGTGCTTTAACTCAAATTTACAAGTGGGATCCTGTCCTTAGGGAAATCCCAACCGAGTTTCGACAAACAATATCTGCGAGATTGGCTCACTGCAGAGGGTTTCAAGAAGGGACTCGAGAACGGCAAGGATGGCCGGGGTTGGACGATGACCGAAGATGTCGTGCGGGGAACACGCAAACGATACCAGGAGGCATGGGATCTATTGACATCAAACTCCAAATAATCTTCCAAATAATAGTGCAGTCCCGAAGATAGACACGAAATACAGTTACAATACACACATGACATAAATGAGCTCAGTAAGGACAGTAGTGGTTTTGCAGTAACTATTTACTCTTCTGCGCAGGCAACTGCGTCTGCACACGCATCTAGCATGAGACCATAACTTTCCTCGATAACGGCCTCGGATATACGCTCTCTCACAACTTCCAGGATGAGGTTGCGACTGGGTTATTGTGGTTAGAAACAGTCAGAAAACTACGCTGGACCAACTCACTCAAGATTTCCATACACAATATCCACATCAGCTCCCATAGTGTGCAACTGTCTCCCCCATTCACGGACATGCTGCTCGCCAGCAGAGAATGCTATCTTTGCAAGGCCTTTAGAACGAGGGAATCGTACGCAAGTGACGGCTTTGAAGCCGAAGCCGCTACTTGTTCGGACAACCGTCACTGGATATTTCATAGCCAGTAACCGCAAGTTACACCGCAGATGTGAAATAGATGTCCACAAGCGGCCAAGCATCCTTACAACCTAAGAGTATATTCGATTAGGGCTTCTCGATAGAAACTAGCACAACAAGTACATACCTTCTTCAAGTTCAGGCTCGCTGCTTGTCGTAGCATCGTCTGCGCCAAATCAAGTACCAGCTCTGTGAGAGCAGGGAATTGGTCGTTCTGTTGACCTTTGAGAGGAATCGTTTGAATGCGACATCGAGATGGAATGGGTCGATAGGCGACACATTCCATTTGAACACGGTACCGACTATCATATACCAGCTCGATATATTTGTCGTCGAGTTTAGCGGCCCGCCAGAGATGCAGGCGTTGCAACTTCTCAAATTCATCTGCAGCCGAATGTGAGGACTGGATCATACCACCTCCATGATTACCACTAACCTCGGAGGTTCACAATCTCAACAGTCGGATGTAGCGCATCCAGTTGTTCTTGGTGGACCCGCATCTGTTCAAGCAGAGCGCGCTTCTCGCCCTCAACTTCTTCCAACTTGGCCTTGAGTTTCTCCAATTTGGCTGTGCTGCTCTGAACATCAGCCTTATAGCCCTCGATTTGTGTACTAAAATGTCGAGGTGAGCATAATGTAACTAACTCGGTGGGTTGTACGCACTTTTGCTCGGAGATTCCAGCCATGAGCTCCTCCATTGCCTCTGGGTCACAGTCTTTGACGGCCTCAACAGCAGCACGCTCGGCCGCAAGTTGTGCCTTGAGCTTTGCATGCTGTTCCCGCAATGAGGGAATGGGTTCGGTGATCTGAGCCCCTACCGAACGCAAAGACTCAAGATCCTATGATAAATCCTGTGAGTAATAACGCTACAAAACCAAACAAGGACGCGTCATACCTGCTGAAGCAGCCCTGTTTCCTGATCTGCGGCCGCTTGCATCTCTTGAACAAAGCCGTGCCTCCACTTGTACCACGACATCTTTGATCGCATGCGCATCGCTTCCTTATGCCCGCCCAAAGTTTCCTGGTAATGGTTGTTTTTTAGTTAAACCGGACTCGCTTGGGCTTTTAGTGCATACCTCGATAGCCCTTCGGTCTTCCTCTCCACTCGCGAGATACTCTTTGAACAAGTATGGATTATTCGCGTCCAAGTCATCTTCAAGGATTCGGATTGCTTTTTTCCCGTTGGAGATGTACTCCTTTAGCTCTTTCGCCGCCTAGCATCACGCATATATTCAGCTAAATCACAGTCGGCTGCACGCATTGCAGAATGGCTTACATAGTTGAAAGTCTCGAGCTGGGGTACACCAACTGTCATGGCGGTAATATAATCCGCGAGTCCGGCTGATGGCTGGTTCTCCCCACGACTGAGCACACCCAGGCCGATTGTTGAGCGTCGCTTCACCGTGAGCCCATCCATGAACGAGATTCGAGTCATCTTCAGGAAGTCGCTTGCAGAGATGGAAGGGACCTGCAAGTTTTTTCAGTCTGGGAGACAGAATTTTGGCAAGAGACATGAAACATACATCGTCTAGCTCAGCTTCGTTCGGCACGCCGTTCCTCCACTGCGCAGGTGACTTGGCACCCGTTCCCATACTTGCACCAATGCCGCTCGTGCGGGACCGCAGAGGACTTGAAACTCGAATTTCGTCAAGAGAGGCGGCACCCGGTCGAGGTGATCCGCGGGTGAGCGAAGGAGACGCTGATGCCTGGCGACGCAATTCGCGCTCACATTCTCTCGAAGGGGTGGTTAGTCGCGGCGAAGGGACAGGAGACTGGACACGAGACGCTGGGGCTGGGCTTGCAAGACCTGGACTTGAAGCCGGGATTGTCGGTAGAAGCGGGTCCTGTGCAACTCGACCGACGCGGCCCGCAGTAGACGCGCGAGGCGCGAAGCTGCGTCGACGAGGAGGCTTCGCGGGTCTGGTACTAGTGGTGGGCTCTATTCCTTTGTCCGCAGTGGCATCTGAACTAGCTAGTGCTACCTTTTTCCTGGCTGGCTCATCGATAGTAGCATTGTCCTCCCCGTCCCGCGGACGTTTGGGCGTTGGGGGGGCGGATAGAGCTCTTGCCGGGGTTTCGATTGCCTTGGGAGTTCCTTGGGGAACAGGTGTAATAGAGCGCAGCGGAGTTGTATTGGCAGCGAGGCCTGCCGACCTGCGCCGAGGGGTCCCACTCTCAGGCAAAGCAAACTGGAACGGAGCAGGTGAGCTGTGAGGAGCCCATGTCACAGGTTGAGGTCGTACAGGCGACTGCGAGACCTCGAAGGTAACTGGAGGTGGAAGAGTATGCGAGGCTGGAGGGTGCTGAGTTACGTTAGGTGTTGGAACGCTCGGAGGAGTCGTTTTCAAAGGAAGAGGTGAGGTTGGGTTCCCAGTGGTTTCGGGGGAAGGCACGTTAAACGCGAAGGGAGCAGCCGGCGCTTGGGTATTGGCAGGTGGTGGTTGGGGTTCATCTGCGGGAGGATCGATCGAAAATGTTGGGAGCCTAGGGGTTGTTGGTATGGTTGCAGGTTCGGAGGTGTTTGGTGCTTCAGGTCCGAGGGTGAATTCAAACGCTGGAGCAGATACATGAGGGGCCACTGGTGCAGGCTCTGAAGCACTTTCCATCCGAACATCGCGGGCCGCTAAGTGATCATCGTCCTCATCGTCATCGTCTGTGCGGAACCGCAGCCCTCCGGTGATAGCCGTGACATCCATTGTACGCTCGTCATCATAGCCCCCGCCTTCATAGTCCCCGCTGGAGTTTGACAAGGCATCGTCATCATCAATGGACATGTCAGCCGCACCACCGCCGACACTCTGCCTCACGGCGCGAAGTCGAGACAAGGCATCCTCCAACGGAATATCCCCATCGCGCTCCGTTCCTGTCGCGCTCTCCTGAGAGCTATAGGTACCATGAGAGCTGTAAGTGCCCTGGGAGCTAAAAATGGTCTGCTGTGACCCTCGAATCAAACCGACATTCGAGTCTGAATTGGCAGTGCTGCCGGTATGGTCGTCGTCCGATTCGGGCCCGGCGTGTGTCATGCTTTGCAGCTCGGCCCAAGCTTCACTCTTGCGCTTTGGTGCGATCGACTTGCCAACCTTGACCATGAATTCCCCGTTATCCTTATCCTTATCCCTACTCCTATCTCCGTCCTGCTCTCCGTCACTTTCGCGCGTCATGCTGCGGTCGAGAGGGGGAAGCGGCGGGATGGGTGCAGATGACCTGCGGCGGGAGGGCGTGCCCACTTGGTACGTGTCGGTCAAGTCCATGCTGTCTTCCCCGCCTCCTTCCCCACCATCATATGGGTCTCCGCCAGCGGAGCCAAAGCTATTGTCCGCATCTATGCTACGGTCGGGCGTCTCGTTATCTAAGTCCATAGAGGCTTCGCCAACCTCTTCACTGTTTGCTCGGCGTGTAGCAACAGGACTACGTGCGGGAGGGGCCTGTGCGGAAGGAGTGTTGGGAGCTGGGGATGAGGAATGGTGGGGAGAGGAGGCCGTGGCATTGGAGTTCGTAGTGGGTTCAAACATTCTAAGAATGTACATCGATCAGCGCGATGTCCTGGAATAGCTAGCTAGCTACCCACCGAACTTGTGCCATGGCTGCGAAGCTGACGCGGCGAGACAACATGCTCTTCCTGCCTCCAGTTATGTCTGAACCAATACCTCCCACCACGGCGGTCATATCCATCGTCTGCTCGTCGTCGTCATTGTGAGACTTGAGGATCGACTTGCGAGGCACCTAGTTAGATGTAACAGTTTATAGCCATGTCGCGGGTCAAGGTTAAGTGACTGACCATACTTCTCCGTTTGCGTCGCCTGGGACTCAACCCATCAGCACCAATATTGCTCTTGTAAGCATCGATAGGACCGCCAATGCTCTGGGCACGCTTGATCTTGGCGGCCTTTCCTGTATTTTCCTTGTTGCTGCTTGACGGGACAGCCAGCGACTGCCGCCTGTTCATGATCGAGGACGAGGGAGGAAACAAGAATCAGTTGAGCGCTTAAGCCTCAAAATCAACAATTCACTTCACGCGCGTCGCGTTTATGACGTAATCAAGCCACGGTCACATGGCAACGTGATGTATTTCTGTTGCACATAATGCAATGAAAGTATATTCACGTCGTTGTGTCTGGCAAAGGCACTGCACACATATCTCTGGATATTTGGAGCACATTTGTCTCCAACTGAGGAAAGCCCCACGATTCGCCCATATTCAACCGACCAGTCAGCTTTCAGGCTTTTCTGTAGTCAACCAGCTGGCGCAGCCCAGATAGCCCAGCAAGCAGGCTGCGCTACCTGGTCGTAGACACTTCGCAATTATATATAAATAACCTACTCTATACATGTGATGGCGTCGCCGCATAAACGATACGCATACAAGTCATATAACAAGTGACATAAACCAACCACGCCGACTCCCCGAACTACAACCATCACCAACCATTCCTCCAGCGCTCTTCTTCCTCTTCCCTAAAGTCACGCAGAATACTTAGCAAATCCTTCCTCGCCTTAATCCTGTCTTCCTTCGCCTCAAAGTCTTGATCTTGATCATCGTCCCACTTGTCCAACTCGCTGAACAAACGCTCCAGGGCCGCCGTCGCACTGGCAATATCCCCACGGCTCCACATCTTAATCCCTCCCGCTCGGTACCCAGGTTCCCCTCTCTCTGAAATAAAATACAAAATCTGAGACGGAATCGATTGTGAAATCCTGACAAGTGTCTGACGAGGAGTTTCAGGAAACGGGATTGCTCTGGAAGGGTAAGAGTTCAACACGTTTCAAGACGTAAATGCATACACATACCCCGCTGCTCGCGTTAGCACATCATTATACTGCAAGTTCTTGACAAGGTTTTCCAGGGGATCTTCTGCCAGTCGTCGATAGACAGGCGCATCGTGGGCTGAGTGATTTTGTCGAAAGCTCGCAGGAGATATGCTCATAATGTCATCCATGTCAATATCGCTGTCATGTACCGTATTGGGGACCGCGAGGTGCTGTGACGACGGTGTAACGATCGTCACACGCGGCGCATGGCTAGACTTTGGAGGCGCCCAGCGAGAAGTAAAGCTCGACCTATCAGTAGGTTGAGCTCGCACTTCTAAATAGCAACATGAGATAGCCTGACTACGAGGCGGTTCGCTGCACTGGGCTTACCGGGGGGTGTTAGCTCTAATTCAAGCCCGGGCATTATCTCTTTGACGAATCCCTCTAGCGTAGTATCGTTGGCAACTTGGATTACCGGGATATCTCCACAGCCCGTGAGTTATTCATATGGCCGCGTTTGCGAGGTTCGGGGAATAATCACCTGATATCGTTGCCTTGAGTGCGAGGTTTCGGTCTTGTGAGAGCAAACGAGCTTGGCCTTTGCTGAGGTGGGCAAAGTATAGGCAGCAGTCGAGAATAATGTTATCATTTTCCTGGGAAGCCAATAAGATCAAACTGCGCTGTAAATGGCAACAAAGCCCTCACCCCTCGGCCACGTAAACTGCGCCACGACTTGCTGCCCCGAATTGTCTCTTCCTCCTTCTGAGCTCGCAAGACACCCCGTCCCGTCCGAACGCGAAGCTCTATCTGCTCCTGCAGCCAGGCAGTAGCAGCTGTCGCACGTTCTCGTACTCCATTCTTTGACTGAAAATCTAGCTCATCCACGACAACGCCAGGCAGTACCAGGAACATGGGCGGAATGAGATGGGCAATCTCAAGGACTTTTTCCGACAATGCGCGAAGAACTTTGAGATGTCTGAGGAGGAAGTTTGTATCCAAAACGAGGAACAAAGCTTGTGATATCTGTCCGCGTCGTCGCAGTCAGTCTCTTGTGCGAATCACCACGAAACGAGGTAATTACGTCATAGTCAATATCCATCACATGTTGGTCCCAAGCACTCGTAGTTTCGTAGACGATATTCTCCACTGGCCTGGGAATTTCTAACTCCATTTCGTCCATCGAGGTGTTGCTCCAGTATCCCATAGTGCGTTGTGTGTAATCCGGGTGCAGATAGCGTTCGCTAATCTATCAACAATTACTCGTATTTTTCGCGTATAGGTGCGTTTCACAATATGACCTGGTGCTATAAGCGACTTAGCAATTCCAATTTTGAGCCCAATTTGCGCAAGAAAGGGGTTGGCGTTAAGGGGAATATCGCTCACGTGAGGCGCGTTGGCTGCTGATGTGAGCAAAACTCCTGCTTCGGCCGACGACGAAATATCTGGCCGTTGGTTCGCCGACTTAAACTTTTGGGTCTGAAACCGACCAAGTGTGCCCCGTCTCGACTTACGACCATCGTCCTAGACCCCCCTTTTTTCACTTTCAGCCTGCGACATGTATACCTTAACCAGAGCAAGCCGGCGAGCGTTCGCAACTCACGCCAGTGCAGTTGCCAAGGATTGCTCCACAATTACCCCACCGTACCCTAAGCTACTTCAGAAGCTCGAGGCGGTTCGAGATATATTGGGGCGAGACCGCAAACTCACTCTGGCAGAAAAGATATTGTATGCGCACCTCCACGATCCCCAAGCTGATTTGGAGAGGGGCAAGAAAATTCGAGGCGAGGCATACTTGAGATTGAGGCCACAACGAGTTGCAATGCAGGATGCCTCTGCCCAGTAAGCTGTTCAATCACACCAATGAAAACTATCCAGCAACTGAATTTGTGTTCTCAGGATGGCGCTGTAAGTCACTGAACAAACTAGTCCAAATAATCAGGGTTAATCCATGGCCCAGCCTTCAATTTATGACTTGTGGTCTTCCGAAGACTGCAGTCCCAACATCTATCCATTGCGATCATCTCATCCAGGCGCTTGATGGAGCGGAGGCAGATCTCCGGGTATGCACGGTTGACTTGAATTTCTTTCATGCAAAGACTCATTGCGCGCTCAACTCAGCGTTCAATCGTTACTAACCAAGAAGTATTTGACTTCCTAGAGAGTGCTGCTAAAAAATATGGAATTGAGTTTTGGAGACCTGGCTCTGGTATCATCCACCAGATCGTGCTCGAGAACTATGCGGCACCTGGTATGCTGATGTTAGGAACAGGCAAGCTGTCGCTATCGGAATTTTAACTCAATCACTTATGACCTGCCAATAGACTCCCACACGCCGAACGCGGGTGGGCTAGGCACTGTCGCTATAGGTGTCGGTGGAGCAGATGCAGTAGACGCCATGACAGATACCCCCTGGGAACTTCGCGCCCCGCTCGTAACTGGAATCCATCTCACCGGGAGAATGGGAGGCTGGACGACTCCCAAAGATCTTATATTGCACCTTGCTGGAAAACTTACTGTTCGGGTAAACATTTGAACGGTATTCTCCTACTCAAGTGATTCTAACAGCCTTGATTAGGGAGGGACAGGCCGCATTTTGGAATATTTCGGGCCGGGCGTACATACCCAATCATGTACCGGCCTTGCTACGACTGCAAACATGGGGGCTGAGGTTGGGGCTACAACTTCCGTGTTCCCTTATACGGAAAATATGCGTGCATATCTGCACGCGACTGGCCGCAGTCCTGTTGCAAATGCCGCGGATGCCGCGGCGCAGACTGGGTATTTAACAGCTGATGAGGGCGCTGAATACGACGAAGTAATTGAAATTGTGAGTTGTGCTCCCCCTCCCGGTGTATGTCCTAGGCTAATAGGTCGTCTACCGCAGGACCTGTCGAACCTTGAGCCTACCATCAATGGACCATTTACTCCTGACCTCGCGACTCCATTATCTCAGTTCGGGGACTTTGTCAAGAAAAACGGATGGAAAGACGAGCTCAGCGCTGGACTAATTGGATCTTGCACTAACAGTTCATACGAAGACATGGTAGTTCATACACTCGTAGAAGATGAGACGGATTTTGATCAATACATTGCATTTAGTCCCGCGTAGCTTCTATTGCTAGACAAGCTAAACAAGCTGGGTTGAAAGCAGCGGTGCGTACCCAGGACCCGGTGCATATAACCTATTCTAACTAATTCTGGTTTCAGGTTCCTTTCTTGTGTACCCCAGGATCCGAACAAATTAGAGCAACGATCGAACGAGATGGGTTGACGAAATCACTGCAAGATATTGGTGCCACCGTCTTGGCGAACGCCTGCGGCCCATGCATTGGGCAGTGGAAACGCGAGGACAAGAAAGGTGAAGAAAATGGTAGGACGTTCTCACTCACTAGTGGTTGTTCTGGCTCAGGTTTTTATGTTACCACTTAGCCATCCTCACTTCATTCAACCGCAACTTTAAGGCCCGCAACGATGCCAACAGTTTGACCATGAACTTCCTCGCCTCACCCGAAGTTGTCACAGCTATCAGTATCTCAGGGAAACTTTCATTCAACCCAATGACAGATTCTATCACCGCTCCCAACGGGGAAACGTTCAGATTTTCTCCCCCATCCGGCGACACTCTGCCTTCAGAAGGCTTCACGCCGGGAAACCTCGCATATACTCCAAAGCCAAACCCGAAACCCCAACCTGAGACAGAGGTCGTTATCAGCGAAGACTCCAGTCGTCTCCAAGTGCTGAAGCCATTCAGAAGCCCCTTTCCCGAGAATGGCGAAAAGGAGCTGAAAGGGATGGAGTGCCTAATGCGGGTGCGAGGAAAATGCACAACAGATCACATCTCTGCTGCGGTGCGTTTTAACGAAGTGATTTTATCTTTGACAAACTAAAGATAAGGTTATTGGTACAGGGTCCTTGGTTGAAGTATAAGGGACACTTGGAAAACATATCTGAAAACCTACGTAAGTCAGGACCCTATACTTGCTCTTGTTGACAGTGCTGATGTGAGTTATGTAGTGATAACCGTATGTCATGATCCTGCCTGTCCGCTTAGTTAGTCTCGATAACTGGCTCCTCAGGCCGTCAACGATGAGGGCGGTGAGGTTAATGTAGCCTTCGATTGGAGTCACAAAACTGGCGACCCCTCGCACCAGGACACGATCCCAGCTGTGGCTAAGAGGTTTAAGAGCAGGAACAAGCCTTGGTGTTTGGTCGTCGATGAAAACTATGGTGAGGGAAGTGCACGTGAACATGCCGCGCTCCAGCCCAGGTTCTACGGTGAGACTCGCTGTCGAAGCAACATGGAATTACCTCGCAGAACCACTCTGATGCAATGACCTAGGTTGCTCAATGATTGTTGCTCGGTCATTCGCTCGCATTCATGAAACTAATCTAAAAGTAAGCCGTTTGTGTTTCATGCGTCCGTTACTAACGGCAAGGTCATTCAGAAACAAGGTGTTCTGCCTCTTTGGTTTGTTGACAAGGCGGATTATGGGAAAATTAAGTCAGGCGACCAAGTTGAAACCGTTGGATTAGCCGATGTCATTGCGAACGAGCCTGGTGCTGATATCAAACTTCGCGTAACTCCCCGCGATGGAGGCTCTACTTTCGAAGTCGCTACCCGGCACACCATGTCTACTGATCAGTTGAAGTGGCTACAAGCTGGCTCTGCACTAAACTACATCCGCGATTCGCGGGCCGGCGCATAAATATTTGTGAGCCTCATGATTGCTACTTTTGATTCCATGCATCCACCCCTTGTATTCTTGTTTACAATGTTCATGACAGTTTTCCTTGAACCGTTGGTGTGTGTGCCTGTTGCGTACTCATTGATCCCAGGCACGGTTCGCTGGCAGCCGCCCGGGCCGGGCCATTATTGACCTCTTGCCCATAAAGTCCTTCGCGCACCCTTGCACGTCTGCTTTCTTCTTCATCTCTGATCGCCTCCGTCTGCTCTATCCACCGTCGCCATACCCTCCCTACTTTCGCTTGCTACAGTCCGGAACAAAGATCTCCCGGCCAGGTTTAGAAGCGCAAGGATATCCGACTCAGCCATTTTTCATTTGGAGCATCGTTGGTGGGTTCGTAATGCTATTGCATCCCATCCAACACCGTTTCAATATGCAATTTTGTGCCTGTCTCCCCTTAGCTGTCTACGGTTCGCTTCCCTTTCCTGTCTCGAGGGGCTTCGCGAGGGTTGGATAGCCCGGATCCCGAGAGTTGATTCAGCCCCTTCGCCGGCATTTCTACCCGTTCTGGAGCCCCAGGAATTCCACCTTTACGCAGCTCGGCACGCCTTCCCGGTAAGCCAATCCCATTCAAGTTCTTTTCTCGGTCTCACTGTCTAACGGCTTTTTCGTCGGGCACTAATAGCTTGCATTTATGGTTTCATGCGCTTGAGAGTCTAGCCGGGCTGCTTCCATGCGTGATCTGGTGAATCGAGGCACCCCCGCTATATGCTGCCGTTCGACAACTCCAGATAGAAGAAGATTTGATATGCTGAACCGCATGGACGACTGTGGACGATGGCCCTAGTGATAGGGTTGACCATTAACCGGCAGCCTGAGCGGCATTAACGGGAGTGAGCTGTGGATTATCCAGCAGCAAGGTTCGTGGATATTGTATTTCAAGTTTTATCCGAGGAGAATATTCTGATTTAGATCTCACAGACGGCCACGAGGTCCTCACAGCAGGTGTTGGGAGCGTCAGGCAGACGAGTAGCGAGATTTGTTTGGGGACTGTCAAGCCTGACAATCCATTCAGTTTCAATCGACTCGCGCGCCAGTTCATTTTCTTCATAATCACGTGTCGGCCGTTTATTTCTCACAGATCGCTTATGACGCCGGCTCCAAGATTCTCTTCCCTCAATGGCCGCATTCGAAATGTCGACGTAGCCCGCCTCTCAGCTGGAACCTGACGAGCCCTTACCAAGATGTGGAAATGAGCACATGATGGGGCCTCGGCCACTGTTGTAACCGGAATTCTTCACCACCCCACTAAGATCACGTATCATTCATGGAGACCTTCCATAAAACCCCCGCTGACTAGGATAGAATTCGCCTGTCTTCCCTCCCAGCCCCAGATCCTCTCCCGCCCCCCCCCCATTTTCTCACCCGCCAAGATGACGACCCCGGCCCCTCCTTCTCCTCAAACTTCAGCTCATAACGACTCCGCTGAACCTCACATCCGCTCGAGTTATTTGTTTAGCGATACTATACGGAGTACCTCGGAATCTCATGAAAAGTATGGGGCCAAGGAGCATACGCAGCATATCGAGCAAGCGCCTCAAAATGCATCGAGCACTGCACTCGACAATCTTGACCATGTTACCGAGTTCCCCAATAAATGGGCCAGAGTAAGGTTGGTTGAAACTCAAACATGACCATGATGGCGCGATTTACTCACTCCCGGCAAAGAGCTAAGCTTCGGGAGCCTGCCGCAGAGTTTCTAGGCGTGAGTTACTCTCTCTAGGGTTGTATGCGTCTACTAAGTGGCATTTTAGACAATGATCCTCATCATATTTGGTACTGGCGTTGACTGTCAAGTAGTCTTGTCTGGGAGCACCGCCGTAGCCTCGAGTCCAAAGGGTGTAAGCTGAATTCTTATAGTCGTGTAATCACAGCTCATGCCACCTCCCAGGAATATCTCTCAATCTCTTTTGGATGGGCCATTGGTACGGCTCTAGGCGTATGGGTATCTGGTGGTATTTCTGTAGGTCATCAACCGCCGTGCCTGTAAGGTGAACCTACTGACTAAGACTAGGGCGGACACATCAACCCGGCGGTTACGTTGGCTCAAGCCATCTTCCGAGGGTTCTCATGGAAGAAAGTTCCGGCATACATACTATCTCAAACCCTGGGCGCGATGACTGGTGCTGGGTTAGTCTATGCCAATTACCACCGAGCTATCAGTCTGTTCGAAGGGGGCCCGGAAGTCCGTACAATCAAAACGGCCTCGCTGTTCACAACCTTTGCTGTGCGTCTACCGCCGCCCTTGTGATTGATTTTGACTAAACAATAGCTCTTAGGTCGATTACCTATCCAATAGTGAGAGCCTCTTCGAATGTACCACCTGTTGGATTCCCTAATCTTGTCTCATTAGTCCAATGCTTCTTCTCGGAAGTCTTGGCTACAGCTATTCTACTCCTCGTGGTCCTCGCTGTAACCGACAGACGCAACGGCCCTCCTCCGGATGGGCTAGTTCCCCTCGTTCTTTTCATCACGATTCTCGGCGAAGGTGCCTGTCTTGGGATGCAGACTGCGTGAGTGATCATAAGACCATCAGCATCCTCACGGAAGCTCATGCCGAGATCTCTCATTTCCTAGATATGCGCTTAATCCCGCTCGCGATTTGGGGCCGAGGCTGATGTGTTGGATGGCCGGCTATGGGCGCCAAGGCAAGTTCCGAGCGTCTGCCTTGCCCCTGATACATGCTCATACGTTTTATCACAGTATGGAACTACCGCAGCCAGTACTGGCTTTACACACCGATCGTGCGTCTTTGCTTCTTGTTGAACCTGGGGGTCCTGTCTAACCACTTCGAACAATACTAGATTGGACCTATCGTCGGTGCTATCGCCGGTACCGCCATCTACGACGCATTTATCTTCACGGGCTCCGAGAGTATATTCAACAAGCCGTGAGTGTGCCCTGAATCGAGCGACCTTTAACTCCGCTTACGATTGGCCCTTGTAGCGATGCTGCCACACGCCGGCGACACCTGCATGCCCCCCACGAAGCAAAAGGGAAAATCATTCCCTCTGGTATGGATGCTGTTTGAACAGACCCTTTTATGCATTCTCTGCTTTATGCCGCACATTTCGGGTCTCATCATCATATCTTTGTTTCGGGTTAAAGTCGCCTCGCGTTTTTGACGCACGGCTTTCTGTACTTCATCACCTTTGGCCTCAAAGCAGGGCATACGAAAATGCATATTATTGACAAATAATCTCCGACTAAGAATTTTCCTGATCTTCAGAAGAGGTAGGTGCTGCCACTAGCTGAGGTATTCTGATGAAATGAGATCGCCCAAGAATGTCCGAGATGACTGGGGTGCCCTGGCATAAGCGACATTCTCTTGAATTGTAAATGAATTGGCGGACCAAGTATTGCCGACTCCCTATAGGACTTCTCGCTAGACTCTTGCTATGGTTTCTGGTCTTGAGAAGGATCGTTCGGCTGGATGGTCAAGCGACGACGTCGACGGCTATTTGGTTCGGGGCTACATGTGCCTAGGAAGACTCACTTGCATGACGGCCACTACTGGGTCGCTTGTCCCGATGATCAGTTCTCTGTTTGACTTGATTGATTAAATGCCCTAAATATCTATGCAACCGTCTTGGATCAGATGTGACGTCGGCGGAGTGATCATGACGGGGATATAACGACCGCGAATTCGAAGATTACCCTCTGATCGCGTTGAACTCAGGGCTCTAGTGATACTCTTCCAGACTTTTTGGCTATCAGGCATTGAGACTTTGGAGTTTCTCTACACTCGGCAATATTCCAAGAGAGATTACCAGCCAGTGATAGCGTTCCGGCCCCTCATCTGAGACGAGCCCGCGGCAGTCGGCTCTGGTCAGCCATTCGAGCATCCCACTTCCTATACTTGTCAACGGAGTCGTCTTTTTGGTCTTTTAATACATTTGAATTCTATGTTCCATCCTTTGGTACCAATCATTCCATCCCTTTCGGTCCGCCGGGCTACGTACGTATTACCCAATAGGCCAATTAAACTTATAATTGGCGTGGTTGGTAATTTGGCATATTTTGGGCCCCCACAAGTTACCGCTGCTTAAAAACATCCTCTAAACTGTGGTTTATAGGCAACGCATAATCTTGGAACTTTCTCCTATCGATAACACATTCAAATCCCGTAGCAGTTCCGAGAGAAATCCGTGGTGTGTGCTAATCGTTCCCGTTAAGGAGGGCGAATGACTACAAAGACGTGATCAACTTTCTTGTGGGATGCCTGTAGGGTGCAACCTGGCAGACCAGGCTTTCATAGATCTTCTCCGCCGCTGTCAGAAACATGCCTACTGGATGCTGAGCATCTCGTTCCAGAACCTGCATCCTCTAATATAACACCGGGGTGCTCACCACTACCCCCACCCAGGCGTCCTTGACACTCATTTCGCGCTTTCTTTGTTACTTCCATATATATATTTCCAACATTTGCTGTTATGGACAACCCACTGGCCAAGCGGTATGTTGATTTTGCTAGAGTATCGCAAAGCTATATGACCAAGCTCGGCGACCGAACTAATCTAGGGCTTACAGCCGTGTGCAGTCTGGCCCGTGGACCAGAGTCGACACACAAAAGGTTAGTTGCATCTGACCACCACCTACCTGCCTGATACTCATTGGCCTATGCAATAGCGTCGAAAGGGTCAGTTGCTGTCAGACAAGCATGCCGTACACCACATGCAGGCGAGGCCGTTTACGCATCAGTCGCACACTGCCTGGGCTGAAACCACTGTCCCTGGGTTTGGACATTCAGCGTCGACTGCAGCTAGTGAAAGACCTGCCACCTACTTGATGTCTGAATCTCCGCTCGAGCTGCCTCGTTCGGTGCCAAGTCCTACTGTCTCTATGCCAGTGCCTGTTGACGAGCCTGTAGTCCCAGCCAATCCCTGCACTCGTCTCCTCGTCGTACTTACCCTACAGAGACGTGTGACCTGGAGAGCCGCACCCACCCTCTACCATCGTCGTCTACATCTAAAGCCGTTTCGCCTGTTGACTCTCTTGGTACTTTGTCCACCGGATCTACGTCTACCATGATTCTTCTCCGCCAACTCCAGCCATACTCCATCCAAACACCCCGCTCATAGATAACAAGAATCCATTTGCAGAATTTGCAAAACGGACAGTACAAAACGGCCTATATGGTATATGGAACGACGAGAAGAAAGGTGTTCTCTCTGCTTACTTTCTCAGCCACTCGTTTCCGAACATGCCAGAGCGCGAGGCGCTCGGCCGACAAGTTGGCCTCGAGGTGAGTTCTAGCACTTCAATGCGAAAGAAAAATCCGACTATATGCGGGGGGATTTTTTTTTCGCAGACTCCCAAGTGTCCAAGTTCTTTTCTAGGACGCGATCGGAAGTCAAATACTCTCATACGACTTTGAACGACCTTGCCATGCAAGCATCGTGTGGGCTCAGGAGCGCGAATGGCGATCAGACTGAGAGCCCTTCCCCGATCAAACTCGATATCCCCGATATAACCACTGCCGAAGACAAGTCTCTCGCTGTTCCCGGACACGGTCGAGCCAAGGGGCGTGGCAGGGGGCGTGGTCGCGGGCGTGGGCATGGCAGTCGTGGGGGGCGTGGGCGTGGAGCTGGACGACCTTCTGGGCGTGGCGCTCAGGCTAGAGATAGCACAACCGCAACTGAAAGTACAACCGAAGTGCCCGAGATGGATTCCAACGCTCGAGAGCCCATTCCTATCGCCGCTTCTGTTCAGGAAGCTGCCCTCAGTCTGATGTCCATTTCATGCACACGTCTATCCACGTTTGCTCCTATCCCCATGTGACCCCACCTCGTATTGATCGGCAGAGCCTCAGTACCAAGAACCCAGCACGGAGGTTCGATTTATTTTCCCATAGGCTAGGTCTGCATAGCGATAATGTGCAGCGTGGCCCACATACGGGTTCCGTCTCGGGCATGCGACCGTACCCTCTGCCTATTCGTCGCACGGTATCGCTCTTCGGGCCGGACGCGCGGACGCTACCACCGCCAGCCCCAACTGGGATCCATTCGGGCTCCCCGGGCTTGCCACGAATCGATCTGCATCCTCCCACAGGTGCCAACAGCTCCATCGGTGTGAGAGAGTCGGTGCGGACACCAAGACACGTAGCGAGTGCATGAGCTGATCTGGTTCTCTCCAGTGCGACTCGCTGTTGATGGCGGCCGACTTGTTCTTGTCTGTGATAGATAATCGGGGCCTGCCTTGATGATCCACTATCGCATTGTATCTACTCGCCTTCGGACTGGAGCCGTGCAGGTCCATCAATTTCTGTTCGTGTGCATACTTCTTCTTCCTCCTTGTTGTCCGCATTCTGTCGGGCGGGGCCACCCTCTGACGATTTCTTTTTGGCTTGGGCAGTGCAGTCGCGGTGTAGATAGTTTTGATTGAATATTTATATCGAAATGGGCCGATATATGCGCAGCAAGTGTCCTAACGCCGTGTCCGTGGATGCGGTCCCCGCCGAGCCGTGGCCGAGCGCCGACTGCGCGTCGGACGGCACGAAATGACTCGCGGGTCATGTGACACCTCCACCAGGCTGAGTAAGGCCTTTCGGGGGCGGGCTTTGCAAGCAGGGAGAACTTGCGAGAATACAGGAGTGCAACAGCAGCAACGTACGAGGAGAGCACTGAGACTTGCAGCCTAAATAGCATTTGGACGAGGGCTGTGCTGGTGGCGGGAAATTCGCGGAAAATCCAGCGATCTGGGGGTGTGACTGGCTTGTAATCCCCCATCAGCGCATGAGGAATTCTCCAGCGGACCACCACCACCACCACTTCGCCGCCCACGCCGACCCCCGTTCTTCACTCTCTGTTCTGCCCCATCTTGTCTGTCTGCTTCTGCTCCCATGGCCTTTGACGCTCAGACCCTCTGGGATCTCTCGGCCCCGACCGCTCTGCCCTCGATGAGCAACGACGACTTTTTGCGTCTGCTCGAAAAGCAGATGCAGGCGGCCCATCCGAGCACCGGCACCGGCCTTGCCAACGACAGCCAAGCCATCTACAACCCCACTGCGCTCATGGTCTCCCCCGCCGCCTTGATGGGACCTCCCCCACAGCTTGACGGCCCCACCCCACCGCTCACCGACGAGTCAAGCCCAAGCCCCCCTGCGAGCATTCAAGAGAATAACTCGGTCGGTGACGGCACAAAACGCAAGGCCGGTCGCGACAGCAGCCGAGACGGACAACCGCGCACCAAGGTTCAACACAAGGATAGCGACGACGGTGTCAACTCCCAACCACAAGGTTGGTAGCCCGTTTCATTCGAGAATGTCTCTTGTCGTCGTCGCAGCAACCGAGCGCTTACCAACGGTTATCTAATCTATCTAGACGAGTCCGCCAAAAAGGCCCCCGCTCGGCGTAAGAGTGGGGGTACCAACGCCGCCGTCTCGGATGAGACGCGCCTGGCCAAGCGCAAAGAACAGAACCGAGCCGCTCAGCGTGCTTTCCGTGACCGTAAGGAGAAGCATGTTAAGGATGTTAGTAATCACCATTTTGACGCCCGCGCCCAACTAAAACCCTGCGCAGCTCGAAGACAAAATTCGTGAACTCGAGCAAAAGTTTTCCACTTCAGAAACCGAGAATACTAATCTCAAGGATTTGCTCAAGAGGTGTGCTATATTGCCCTTTTATACAAGTTCATGTCCGGCTGATAAGGGACACCATAGGCTTCAGAACGAGAACATGATGCTGAAGCAGTCCGCGTTCACGTTTGAATTCGCTCCCAAAGGCAACCAGAACACGTCGCCCAACAACACCTCGATCTCAAGCCTGGATACTAACTCCTTCACGTCACCTGCCCAGTCATCGAAATCGAGTGCTTCACCTGAATCCACAACATCGCCATACGTCACCACCAGTCCTCAAAACTCGCTCTTTAAACAAACGCCACCACCCCAGACGCCGGTTCATTCGGAGCCTCATGATAAAATCATAATCAACTCAGCCGGCTTTACCTCGTTTGCCCCATCCGCACGGCCCACCCCCGCGACTCCCGCTCTCTCCATGTCGTCGCCTGGAGCCGGTCCGTCTACGATCAACCATACCGCATTTAATCAAAACTCTCTATTTACGTCATACCGGGACCCATCGGCTTATAGCTTTGGCGTTCCTCTCGGCGACTTCAACACGCTTAACCCATCTAACATTGGTGCAGAGTTTGGCTTAGACTTTGGCATGGACATGTCTCTTGGCAGCACCGACCTGGGTGCATTTGGCCTCGGCAGCGATTTCGACGATCTATTCGGCGGCCAGCTCGGCGCGCTCGAGGGTACTAACTCGTACGGTAACGTCGGCAGCCCGGCCAGCGGTGTGCCCGCTCCTCAATCCACTGCCCCCCCGACACCAACCCCCAAGCCTATGATCATCGACGGGTTACCGAGTGTTGGAGAGTCGGCTCGTGTAGAATGCTCGATTAAGGCACCCTCTGCTCACGACTGGATGCGCTGTCCGAAATCACGAAATGAAATTATTGACATGGTCAAGCAAAGTGCTACCCAACAGTCTACGTTCGGCCCGCCACCAGAAATACCAGACAAGGAGCAAGTCGATAAAGAATGGGAGCAATTTAAGGCATCCAACTCGCTCAAGGTTCGTCTGTCGAGCACACTGATCACTCGATGAAAACTAATCAGAAATGAAGGAGTACGAGATGGACCATCTATGTACAGAACTCTTCGACAAAGCACAATGCAGCGAACTCAAGACGCGAATGAAGGCGTCGATGATGCGCATAGCGAAAGATATGGCAAACGGGCCTCCCGCCTAACTAGACTCCCTGCTGTACTTTCTGATTGCACTTCATTTTTCTGTAGCTCATTCCGCATGTGTTTCGTTCTTTTTCGTTTTCTGTGTGTAGCTTGACCTGGTAGACCGTGGTCATTACTGGTTAGGTTAGTGCGTTAAATGTGTATCATACTAGGATTGTTGCAATGGACTGCCTTTGCTTAAACACCTCAGCGATGCGATGTTGAGAGCGCGATTTGCGGAGAGCCGATCGTTGATGCTAGCCCGATGATAGCTCGGCCTCCTGTCGCACATGCATCGCGAGTCATGAGGTGTCACGGCGCACTGGGGAGCCCCAAAATGACATACCGAACCGAAGCCGATCCGGGGAGGACAGCCAAAGCTACGCGGTGGTCCGAGGATTTTCCCAAGCCAGCATTTGCGTACCCGGTTCATATCCCCTTCCTCAATTGTTCGTGCGGGCACAAGGCCGTGGATAGCGTCGGAGACTCGCCCCCGCGCAACCTGGCGGCCACAAGATGCGGTACCAACGGGGTGGTGAGCACCTGGTCTCGCCCAGCCTGTCGATCAGTTTGCACCCATTTGGACATTCGCGGGAGTTCTGTTCCCGCGCTGGGCAGGTTGATTGTTTCCGTCTTGAATCCTTGCGCAAAGGCCGGAGGATATCATACCTTTGAGCGATCTGACCCTGCACGCCACCGAGGTGCAATCGTTTGGGGTCGATTGCTGGATCCTTCGATTCTCGTTCTGTGTGCAGGGCGCAAAGGAGCCTTCACAGGGTCCGCGAACGATCCGTTAGGGTATACGCGTCCTGTGAGTCCAAAGGTTATTCGCAACAAAAGCAAGTGGGTGTATGCGACGAATTGGAGCAGACTCGACGCCTTTAACCGCAAGAGCGCTGGATTTGAGCATAATACCTTGTTCGCCCCCAGGAGAGAAACGAAAACATTTGCTTCATAAATGCGGGTCATACCCCCTATCGAGGGCGCAGCCCCAGCTAGCTCGTGGGTTTTTTTGTTTCTATGCTTGGCAGCTCTGGTCTCTTCAGAGGCAGTTGGGTCTTATGGATAATTGCACATAGGATGCTCCGCCTCACACTCTAGGAATACCTACATAGAGAATAGCCTTTCAAGAAGCCCAAGGTTGCATTTGTCAATGAATTTTGGCGTGTGTTTGAAATCAACAATCCAATTCCGACGACTGACAAACACGCGATAATCTCAGCTTCCAACCCATCTTCTATTATGCACAAGAACACAGAAAATCCCCTAAATACTACATAACCGAGGTCTACTGAATAGGTACATAGGGCTCTACCAGCATCTTGGAGAACGCTTTGAGCTTCTCTGGCCCTCGAACTTCCTCGGTGAGGAGCGGCAGCGTGACAATGTGGAAAAATTCGTCGTAAAGCTCGTGTGCCTCGGCGAGATACTTTTGCTGCATCTTGTATCGCACATTGCAATGCTCGCAGTCGGAAGCTGCAAGTAAAGCGAGGGATTAGGAAGACCGCCACACTATCCCTGTAAAAACACGTACATTTCTTCGGGAACAGAAGCTGGTTCACGACAATGTTGTGTGTATCAATCTCGTATGTTGTCAACTCTTGCACGAGACGTTCTGTCTCATACAAGGACAAGAATTCCGAAATGCAAACGCAAACAAAAGTCGTTTTTGTCTGCATTTTCGAGTATACCTACGTCATTTATCGACCAAAGCCACAACAGATTTATCAACTTACAGGATCTTTAAACTGTTGATTAACCTCGGTGATAATCGCTTTCATCCCGTCCAACTTGGCAAACATATCCTCTTGCTGCCCTCCGCCCGGACCACCCATCATAGCCGAGACCTGCTGAAGCATAGGTCCAAATCTGCCTGAGAGGGATGAAATCTTGCCCAAAGCCTTCTCAAGGACAGATGGGAACGAGAGGAAGCGGAGGGTGTGGCCGGTCGGGGCTGTGTCAAAGACGATGACAGAGTATTCCATAGATTTAACGTGTCTATAAGGAACAACCGATAAACGAGAGGAGATGACAGACACACGCGGACTTACTTCATAATCTCAGCGAAACCCATTGCCTCATCTACACCTGGGATTGCAAACGCCAAATCTTGCATCATGGATCCCATGGCACCCTGGTTATCCGCTACACGTAAAATCCCCAAATAAGTCTCGTAAACAGAAAAAGTCGATAAAGAAACCACGTACATTGCTCGATCATTTCTTGGATAGAACTTGTTGGGTCAAGCTCCATGGCGAAAAGGTTGTTAAAGCCATTGACTTTGGTGGCTTCCTTTGAGAACTTTTGCCCAAACGCGTCCGACAAGTTATGCGCCGGATCAGTGGACTAGCATACAACCAACAGGTGGGCTCAGTACGCTATATTGCAATGTATGGTGCGCGGCTTACAATGAGGAGCACCGAGTCCCTGACTGCGGCTAGCTGAATTGCCAGCGAACAACTCGTCGTTGTCTTTCCTACGTCAATGATACGTGGGTATTGTACTTATCTCTTTCCTATTATACATACCGACGCCACCCTTTCCACCTATATCGTATCTATGTCTCAATAAAGTGCCATAAAAACTACCGGTTAGGTGAGGACTGACCACAAAAGATCCATTTGAGGGTTGTTTGGTCGAGAACGTTTTGCAGAGTCGGAGGGAGCGTCTCAAAATCGTCAGACATTGATTGATTTATCTAAGATTTGTAGTGTAGTAATAGAAGGAAGGGGCAAATCGACGACGCAGAATTTAAGCAGCGTGGTGGGGAGGGAGACGCGGCCAGGGCTCAGAGCCACGATTACATAACGTGTCGCGTATTAAATCTCGAAATTCTAGCATATGTTAGTGATTTCTAGCCCATTCTATGATACGTTTGCTCGATAGCGTGCTAGATAGACCAATACAAGCAGAAGAAAACACAATGTTTAAATGAATTGTACTGCTATTTCGGCAGCCATTTATTCATCGACGAACGCTCCTGCTCCGTTCCCCGCGCGCTGGCACTTCTGAACTCGCTCGAATCATCCTCGATCCTACATCCTCTTGTCCTTCGCCTCGGATCCTACCCCACTCGGGTGGCATCACCGCATACGGTGGAGGGTAGCTGTATGGAACTGGCCCCATATGTTGCGGCTGAGGCTCAACCGGCACCTGAGGCCGTATGAATGAGGCCGACGCGTTGAGCGCCATGACAAGAAGGAGAAGCGTAGATACGCTAAAACCCTGCAACACGAAATATTGGTGCTTTGAAGGTAAATTGTTTGAGGGCTGGAGCACGTACCAGTGTTTTCCAGGTGATGGGCTCCACGAACCCATTTACGACTTCTGCCAATGTTTCCGCCGCTACTCGAGCTCGCCCGACCACACTCGCATCCCGCCGCATGCACTGCCTCCACTCTTCACAGAATTCTCTCATACGAGGAACTGTGCGCTCATCCCCACAATTGTTTTCCGCATATTGGCTGGCACAGTGCTGAATCTCAGCAGCATTTGCTGTTGGATATGAGAATCCGTGAGATCCCAAAAAATTCAACAAGGAAGAACTGGGACTGACCACCCGTGTAAGTTTCCACTTTCTCCTGTATGTCTCGCCGGACGGTGACAACTACCATGATGATAATATACAAGAAACCGAGAACTAGGACAGAGTTGAAGAAGACCCTCACATATCCAAGAAGCAAATGAGGGGCAAACGGAGAAACAGGCGGAGGCGCAGAGTTGGGTGCGTTGACGTGCATGGTGTAATGATTCGCGAGTGACATTGGGCCACGATACGTGTCTGCTTCCGTATCGTCATCGGTCGACTCTTCTCCAACGGGAACACTTGCGGCCTACGCGAACGTCGTTTTACAGTGTTGGATGGTTTTCGGGAGTTGCGCTGATAAACAGGTACCAAAGGTCCGACCTCCGACTCCGAGCTTGAATGGTGCACCCGAGCTTCGGGTGGGCTAGCGGGGCGTGCTGTCGGTTTAGCAGGGGAGAGCTCGTGGTCAATGCTGTCCATACTTATGTCCGGGATTTCTGGAGCTGGCATCGAGTCTGTCTTTGGTAGACATTTGATCAACTCGATGCGCAAAACATCTTGCGACAGCCAGACGTACCCTCGGGTTCCAATTGCTCTGCACCGGAGCCCCAAGAAACCCTCCGGATAGGACGACGGGCCAGCCTGATGCTGCGGGGTGGGGAAGCTTGGCGACGTAGATGCAGGCCGCGGGCCTATAGTTCATTCATCTCAGCAGCTGTGGGTAAAGCGAAACATCGACACATGAACGAACCTGAGCCCCAACCCGACGCCGCCCGAAATGGACTATTTTGAGCATATACATCTCTGTCATTTTTCTCCCAAGCAAAGTCCATGGGAGCCTCGGTTCCTCTCTGATGGCGCATCATAACACGGCGAGCGCAACGAAAATAGGGGTCGGGTCAAGAGCGAGGCGCGCTACTGGTCACATGACATTCCGGCTTTCAGGTCTCAAGCCTAAATATTTGGCACAGCACGCGCATCAGTCAACGCGCCCGCACTCTTGTAACTTGACCACAACATGCCTACGGATCGTGCGGGTGTGGGTATGAAGCCTAAACATATAAGCGTTCTCTAATTCGTTTGATTAGTATACCGCCACTATGTTTGTGGTGGACGTCTCGCCATCCATGGGCACCATGCGGACCGTATTTCTGGAGCTGGAAAGGATGGGGAGGAGAGGACCAAAGATGTCACCCACCTGGAGTGGGCATTGCAATATGTCATGCTCAAGGTTCAGGAAATGGTACGTTCTATCTGGGTTCATCTACATTCAATCATGGACACCACGGCCAGATCCACAACGGCCGCAAGACCGACCAATGTGGCGTCATTCTCTTTGGGACGGAAAGTTAGTCCAAATCTAAACAAGTTCAAAGGATTGTCAAACTAGCCCATCAAATAGATACGAAGAATATTGTAGAGGATGAGCACCCTGGGGAAGGATACAGCAATATTGTCGAGTACATTCCGATCGCCCACCCGACGCCTGCCACCTTGGGCAAGATACGTGCCATCACCCCGTCCACTCATTTCGGGGATCGTATGTATCCCTGAATGCCCAACGTGACCGCATATTCATCATTCATTCCCTTTCAGCCATCAACGGGATTATTGTGGCGATTCAGACACAATCTGAGTACCTGGCTAGGAAGCCTAGCTGGGCACGCCGCATGGTTCTCGTCACTGATGCCGAGACCCCTCTTCAAATCGAAGATTGGGAAGCAACTGTGGACAAAATTAATGAGCTCGCGATCAACATGACCATTGTGTAAGTCTCAAGGGAATTCACTTAGACGGCATCTAAATCCGGACCAGTGGTGTCGATTTTGACGACGAAGATTTTCCTTTCGTTGAACCTAACAAGTCCCAAGTCAAGGTAAGCATGCACACTAACTCTCAATCATGTGGTACTTGAGCTTCATCCCTTTCAGCGTGTGAATGAGAACTTCTGGACCGAGTTCATTAACCGGGTCGACAACGGTCAAATGGGAACGTGTGCCTACGCCCTGCACGAAACATCAAGACCTGAGCCTCGGCCGACCAAGTCAGCGATGAGCAACAATATATTCCGGATTGGTGACCCAGAGACCATGCCCAACCAGGCCATCGAAATAGCTGTCAAGACGAGCAAGGCGACTGCAGTTGTCCGGCCAGCTGCGATGAAGAAGTTTGCCAAACGTGAGGTGGAACATGAGATAGACCCCGGACCAACACAGGCTCGTATGCCAATACAACAGGCCTCTCACAAAAGCGAGGTCTATGTAGAGTTGAAGCGGAGGACCGAGTACGTTGTTCGGCTGGCTGAACCCGCGAAGAAACGCGGCGACGACGACGAGCTGGACGAAGCAGGCGAGGGAGAGGAAGAAGAAGAAAATAAAGAAATCCAGGGTGAAGTGGTTGAAAAAGAAATACTCGTCAAGGCATTCAAGTACGGGTCAACATGGGTTCCCTGTGAGGAAGGCCATTTTGATGGGTTGCATACTCGCAAAGGTATCGAAGTGCACGGCTTCATTCCGGAATCCACGGTAAGTCACTGGAATGTGCTTTACACAAACACGCAATGACCTGAAAACCAATAGTTCCGCCGTTATTTTAGCATGAGCGAAGTGCAATACATATATGCAGATGTTGGTTCATCTCGTGCGCAAGTCGCTTTCTCGAGCATCGTTCATGCGATGTTCAAAAAGGGTCTCATGGCACTGGTGCGCTGGGTCTCTCGGGACGATGCAGAACCTAAGATGGGCATATGCAAGGCCGAGCCTGGAGAGGTAGACTACATGATGTGGGTTCAAGTGGGCACATCATTCATGAAAGGCCAGAATTTTGATTGACTCAGCATATATATGTAGGTCCCTTTCGCCGAGGACCTTAGGCGGTTTAGCTTTCCCTCGTTGGAACGATATGTTTCCAAAAAGGGCGAGGTTTTGACAGAACATTCCTACATTCCTACTAGCAAGATGAGCATCGCCATGGACAATTGGGTAGATAACATGGACCTTATGGATGCAGGTCTCAAGGACGAAGACGGGTTAGTGCACCCTTTTCCGAACAGTTCATACCTGGGAACTGAATTGTGTTTAGAAACCGAACAGAGTGGTTTGATCTCACGCAATCTTTCAATCCTGCGATTCATCGTATCAAACAAGCACTCTTTCATGGTGCGGTAGTTTCCGACCTCGAACAGGACCCCGTGCCGCCGCCCCATCCAGAGGTAACCAAGTACATGGAATCGCCAAAGCGAGTACTCAAGCGTGCGAAACCTGCATTGGCGGAGTGCATCCGAGTGTTCGATGTCAAGCCCGGTAACTACACCCTTCTTCTACAGTCGAAGTAGTTGCATTTATTCACCATTGCCAACATAGTTCCGCCTAAAATTCCCAAGAAAAGGGTAGAGAAACCGATTATTGAGGCAACAGATAATATCGACATGGATGTGGACGATATTCTTGGTCCCCCAGTCAACAAACCGGGACCATCCCATTCACAACGCCCTGTGTCGCCCAAAAAGCCCGCCAACCCTCTTCCTTCTCCGAACCCTCGTTTTCCGGGCCGCCTAATCCTAAAACCAAGGCTACAAGCAAACCGAACCCAGACGCACCCCGCCCAGGAAGAATTATTAGCAACTCGCGACCGCTGGCGGATTTCAAAAAGAATATTGCCAGTGAAGGCGATCTAGTGACCAAGGCTGTTGAAGATATGTGTGCGATTATACCCGAAATCGTGGATGCGTCGTTTAGCACACAAAGATACGCGGAAGCGCTAGACTGTATGAAGGAATTAAGGGAAGTGGCGCTGAAGGTAAGCTTCCAGCAACTGCAACACGACTTTACAGCACCATTGATGAGCGTTTAGGAGGATGAGATCGAAGCATGGAACAAGTTGGTTTACGGTACATGCGTATGATGGAACATCACTAACACGCGCCACTTAGTTTTCTGCGGAAATTCAAGGCAACATGCAAGTCTCCTGACTTCCGGAACAAGGATTTTTGGAAACACGTTCAAAAGGTCGGACGAAAGTTGAGCCTTATCAGCGATACAGAGGCAGAAGCCAATGATGGGATTAGCGATGTCACGGATCGTGCCGCTATACAAGTGAGTTCCACTAGATTCCGCCCACCACACATACTCAATGGGCTCGTCATAGTTTATGAAATGACGTCGATGCTATGATTTACGCAGCAGATCTGGTTTGTTTTGAGTACAATAATATTCATCCTTATTTTCTTTCATCAATACACCGGCGCGAACTGAATAGAAATGACACTAGATGCGAATGCAAGAGAAATCAAGCAAGGTATGTCGATGCAGAGACATTTCCACCACGGCCGGTCCAGTTGATGTCTTTAAAACGAAATAAATCAAACAATGCTGAGCAATACAATGGATTAAACTCACGGATATCCTTGCCGGCCTGGAGGTGGTCGTTTTCCTTGCCCGGCAAGACACGGAAGGTGTGGGCACCAAAGTAGTCACGCTGCCGATCATGTGAATACATAAAACGCCACAATGAAATGCAAATCAACACACCTGCGCCTGGAGGATGTTGGCCGAGACGATCTCAGAGCGATAGCCATCGTAGAACGCGAGCGCAGTGCTGAACGCCGGGGTCGGGATACCCCAGAGGACAGCCTGAGCGATGACTCGTCGCCAGCCGGGTTGCGCGTTGTGGATAGCCTTGGTGAAGAAGTCATCGAACAACAGGGACTCGAGATCGTGGTTCTTCTCGTATGCCTTGGTGATGTCGTTCAAGAAGACAGACTACCAAATCGAATACAGATTATAAGCCTTCAAATCGGGTGAGAGCCGGTGTCAGTCAAGCTTACCTTGATGATGCATCCACCGCGCCAGATGCGAGCAATGCCAGCATAGTTGAGGTCCCACTTGAGCTATATCACGTAAAGATTTTCAGGAATTGTTTTCTGATCGCTATAATTGTCACTCACCTCCTTGGCAGTCTCACGCATGAGCATGAAGCCCTGGGTGTACGAGATGATCTTGCTCGCATAGAGCGCTTGCTCGAGGTCATCGATGAATTGTTGCTTGTCGCCACGGAACTCTTCGCGTTGAGGGCCGACGAGAACCTTCGAGGCACGGGTGCGCTCCTCCTTGATGGCAGACAGGCATCGGGCAAAGACAGCCTCACCAATAAGAGTGACTAGAATACCAAATGAGAAGGTAGGTTTAATGCACTCGCATTTAGCTTACCAGGAGTGCCAGCGTCGAGGGCAGCAATAGCAGTCCACTTTCCGGTACCCTTTTGACCAGCCTTGTCCATGATCTTGGTGACCATTGGCTCACCATCGCTATCCTGAAACATGGGTTAGCAATTGTTATTGCTCATATGGTGAGGATCGTACCTTGTACTTGAGCACGTTTGTGGTGATCTCAATGAGGAACGAGTCGAGGACACCCTTGTTCCACTTTTCGAAAATACCGGCGATCTCGTCCTCGTGAAGACCAAGACCACGCTTGAGGATATCATAGGCCTCGGCAATCAGTTGCATGTCACCATACTCGATACCTGATAAACTATGATTAAATATCGCCAAATGAAACATCGTTAATACCCACCGTTGTGGACCATCTTGACGTAGTGGCCAGAGCCGCTGGGGCCCATCCAGTCGCAGCACGGGTCGTTGCCAACCTGGGCAGCGGTTTTTTGGAAGATCTCCTTGATCGCAGGCCAGGCAGCTTCGTTGCCACCGGGCATCAAACTCGGGCCGTTGCTGAACAAACGAGTAACTAAGTTTTGCTAGAATGCCGAAGAGTGTATGCGCTTACCGAGCGCCTTCCTCTCCACCAGAGACACCAGAGCCAACAAAGAGCAGCCCCTTTTCCTCGAGCTCCTTGGTGCGGCGGATGGAATCGGGGTAGTAAGAGTTACCACCGTCGATGATAATATCACCCGGCTCAAGGTGAGGGGTGAGCTGCCCGATAAAGGCATCGACGGCAGCACCGGCCTTGACGAGGAGGACAATCTTGCGTGGGCGCTTGAGCTTGGCGACTAGCTCCTCGATCGAGAAAGCGCCGACAATGTTAGTGCCTGGATGCGCGTTTACTGATGAGCCATCCATCGACCGCACATGCAGGAGACACAATTACCCTTGGCCTCGTTTTCCAAGAAATGAGTGACCTTTTCGGTCGTGCGGTTGTAGGCGACAACGGTAAAGCCCTTGTCGTTCATGTTCAGGATCAAGTTTTGACCCTGAGTAGGCGGCGTAGATCAGCAATCGAGTCGGACGCGCAGTGATCGCCCGAGGCTGGCGATGACATACCATGACGGCCAAACCGATGAGACCAATATCACCACTGTCGATGGACGCGTGAGTAAATGGATCGAAAGCACCGACAACAGACGCGATGACTCACACTGGGGCGGCCATGGTGGATGTGTGTTGTAGAATGGATCGAAGTCGTGAGTGGGCCGAGGTAGATGTCAGGTCTGACAGGATAGACAGACGGGGAGCTGGCGTTGGACGGGGCAGAGCAATCGGGTTTTGAGCAACTGTGAGAGCCAGGCGTGGGAAATCGGCCCGGATTCTATCGGTGGTTTCCCACGCCGTTCCCACTATGCGCATACACCGACCAGACGCGCCTAGCACACGACTCTGAGTATCCTGCCTCACATCCCGGGATATCTCGACTTGACTCGCCGCGAAGCCTTGCTGCATCCCCGCTAAGCGGTGCCGCGGCTGGTCCGCCCGCGCACAAGAAGTGTCGCGCCAGGCCTCACCTAACTTCACCCTTTTCGTATAATCCCACAGCTTTCTGGAACCACTCGACGCACTCCCACGCCGCAGATACACATTCTTGGAGACAAAAGAATTGAAACCCGTCCCATCGATGTTCCGACGCCGCCTACTGCGGCATGCATCGAGGCCTCGAAACTCATTCTCGATCAGGTGTATATGAGCTCACCTCAGTCGATGCGCCAGCCCATCTGGTCGTCATAGCTATACAAACATTCCAATCTCGCTTGGCAACGATGTAGCACATTGTTATATATTGCTTGCTATCTGCTATCCCCATCCACATGTCGATCGTATACAATAAGCTAGGCTAGAACGAATAAACCCACAGCGAAGACTCGATTCCAAGCCGGCTCTGTTAACAAAGATAGTTAGCCGAATACTCTCCCTTGGGCGAAATACAATTACCAATACAAGAACAACTAGAAAGTCCGGGTCTCAGCAATAAACCAAGTGCCGATATGAACAACACTTACTATGTTCATCATCGATCATCACATAAAAGTGCGTGTTAAGTTTTCGTCCAACCCGAGCCGTCTGTAAAGCAAACGGAGTATTCGCCTTGCGCCGATCACTCTCCCCAAGAAATGTTTGCCACAGGATATCGTATTGAAATGGGGTCGACAAATCACCGTGCTGCGGATCAAAGAGATCCCTGCGCTTCGAAAGCCTCACTGGGTCGAAATCGAGCATAATAATTTTACGCCTTTGTGGAGAATCATCGTCATCGCTGTCGTATCCATCATCATTGTCTATCGCAGTTGTGACAACTCGTTGTCCAAAGACGTAGCATTCATTCCCCGCGTGGAGTTTGCTCGTGTCATGCCAAGATGTCTTTCGCGCCCAATCGTTCCACGGAATCACACTCGGTTCCGGTTGGTCGTATAAATGCGCAACGGCATCAAGAATATCCTTGAATGGGATGAAAAGGGAACCCTCTGAGATCGTGAATCGAGCCATGACAGTATCGATCACTGTCAGCTCCGTCCGCAAACACAACACTCGATTGGTCGCCTCGAGCTCGAACAGCCTGGGGCGACGACGGTCCCAAACCACAGCCTGTGTGCTAGGGGAGGGCGCAGGGTCGCACCGGCAGGATAACGATGATATAGCCACCGTATTGTCCGGCAAGGGTGGGAGCTCAAGAGCTGCAATTTGCCTCGCGTGCGGAGCAGGCGAAGAATCAGTTGGGGGATCAAAGGTAAACACCTGGAGAGTCCCGAGTACTCCCTTGTTGATGTATTGCAAGTAACGAAAATTCGCCACTTGGTGAGACAGGATAATGAGTCGGTCAGAGATAAAAGTAAACGATCGCGTTTGTCCACTGACGCTAACGTACTTTATACATAATATTAGTCTGGGGGTGTATGCCTAGCCATGCTGACTCACCGTGACTTCATTACCCGTAGTCCAATCCCAGACTCTCAATTCGCATGGTCGGTTCTCGTCTTGCTGGTCTATGCCTATCAAAAACATTACGGCCAAGTACCTTCCAACGATCTGGAAGCAAAACGACCAAGTTGTCATCCCAAACGAGGACAAGGTGTGTCTGATCACTGGGCGTGCCGCGTCTGGGTGATGTTCACAAGTCTCAAGCGAACGTAGGTGAACGTTGAAAGTTTGCTCCATGTTCGGGGCGCCCTGTGCCGCACCTATGATCGGCTTTGGTTCAGCCATTTCGACGAGAACCAAGAGGTCAAAATCTGGCTCCATCACAAAGTCGCGTGCGTCGACGCCTATGTCTTCGTGCACCCACTGCTTGTACTTGGTCCCCCTGTTAACCGACGGCAGCTGATGCAGCTCCAGCCTTCTGGTCCAGTAGCTAAGAGAATTCAAGGACGAGCCACGGGCATAGACGCCGCCATAGAAATCATAAGTCGATGTCGAACCCAGAAGATTAGACTGCAGTTGATACCGTTGAGGTTTACTGGTAGATATTGAATTCCACCTGGATTCGTGTGCGCGAAGAAGCTCGAGTTTCTCGGCACAAGTTAGCTCTGAGCGGGGGTGGGCAGGCAAAACATAACCGAGGCGGTACAGATCGATAAGATACTGTAGCTCCGCCGAGGCGTCGATCAACGTCCATAGGAAGCGGCAGACCTAAGCGACGTAAAATTTTGTGCAATTTGGGTTAGAGTGAGATGAGTGACGCACCTGGCGGCACTTTGCAATCGCAGCCGGTTTGGCTCGGCAAAGAATATGCATCAATACCTCCTCGGGAAGATGAAGTAAATTGTGCATTTGAGAATAAGCCGAATTACGAAGGAGAAAGCGTCACGACGACTATGTCAAAGAATAGACCTCTTTTACAGCTGGTCCAGGAACAAGTCTGGTGGTGGCAGGATTGAAGAGGACTACTCCACTCGTCACGAGACCAAGGATATAAAGCAGATCAATTCCCCAACATCAGACTGGCGCGTACAAAATGGAAGAAATAGCACATTCAAGCGTCTAAGGTGCATACGTAAATCGCCTCCCCCGTCACATCCCAGCAACTCGATTAAAAATCAGGAGCTGGGAAGCCGGGGTTACTTTGCCCCCCCTCCAGCAGCCCCTGTGGCCTTCTCTGCGGCTTTTTTCTATCGCAATACACGAATCAGACGCCTAATCGCCACCTATCAATGTCCAGCTCACCGCTTGTTTCTGCCTCAGCGCCTCTGCGTCACTATTTAACCCAAAAGTTAGACGATTCTTTGGTTTAAAAAAATCTATTAACCAACCTTTCGCGCCTCTTTTGAAGCGAGGCAGCACTTTCTTTCGGCTTTTTCTGATTTGCGAGTTTCTTTTGCGCTCGCTCACGGTCGTGTTCACGCTGGTTGCCACCTGGAAAAAGGGCCGGGTCAAGATCTCATATATGGTATATACAACATGGGGATGCGTACGAGTCATGACAAGACACTATGTAGTATAGAGGACAAGGGTTAAAGACGGGAAGTGGAACAGCTCGAGCGCCCAAGACCCATTTATATCACGCCGATGTTGCGTAGTCACGTGCCATGGTCTCGGCCAAAATCCGTGCACAGCATTGGAATTCTCGCCGGCCGGACCCAAGACACTCCCCGGGGCCACGCGAAGTTGGCTCAAAACACGAGCTGTCATTTTAACGTTTAATCACTCGAGTCGCGGTAAATGCCGATCCCCAAGAACAGTGTAATCCAATTGTGTTTGGTCGTGGCAACCCAGCTCGAACCTGTGACCCTCACGCCACGAGGGAGATCATTCCCCGACACCCCTATCTGTGATCGATTAAATTGCTGTGGGTGCGCTATTGGATCCAGCGGTGGGGGTGCGGAAACACATGTGCGTGCATGACAACGTGACGGGATCTCCGAAAATTCCATGATGACGACAGTTCGCTGGGCAAAGCGGTTGTTAATCACAGATTCGTATTTCAGGGCTTCTTGATGATAGACGTCAACGGTAGTCTAGGATGGAGCCGGGCGGGATTCTTTCTTCGGATGGAAAGAAGCCCATTGTGTGTTTCCCCCCTGGGGTTGTCGCATTTTTTGCAGCCCAGACAGAAGTCGGGTGCTTCGATTATGTACGGACATGACCAGGATAGCACGACAGTGATGGAAGAGGGTAATCTGCCACGGGCGGAAGAACCCCCTTTTTCCTCCACCTTGTCCCTGTTCGGCACGACAGACGTCTTCCTGGGTGGAACGCCCACATGCTCAGCCACGGTGTTGGATCCGTCTTCCTTTATGGATACGATCCGGCGATCCGGGTCTGAGAAACGTTATGAATCCGAAGCAAAGCCTATGTCGGTACGAAACAGTGGTTCGGACTGGGCGGCAAGCGTGAGTGGTTGATCGCCATATTGACGAGGGCGAACAGCCCTGAGAGGCTATCCTAGGGGGTCATCACAATCAACACCCTAGTTGGATCACCCCACCTGCCAGTGAAATGGGAAGCTCGGAGACTGAATGGGATGTACTGAAACGCACGTGAAGGCTAAGCGGTGTCCTATTGTGCCGGCTGCATCAGGTCGAGTTGAGACGCACCCGCAGCCCAGTCTGACGTCGATGGGACAGGCCCAGACTCCCCTGATCTGCTTTAGCCAAGTCAATGAGGGACACGCGCGTCAGGCGTTGCTGCGACTGCTATCTATCGGAGACATGAGCCCGCCGCGGGTGCGGTGGCAGAGCAGGTCCGCGAGTGGCTCAGTTGGAACAAGCGTTGATGTGGAGGTGAGCCGGCTGCAGCCGCCACCCGTGGGTCTTCCGACGCAAGGAAGGGTGTGATTTCGATTTCGCAACCCACCTTCGGTCATTTTCACATGCATCAGTGGCGGTGCGGGCTGGTGGCGGTGCGGGGCCGCTCGTTTAGGAAAAACGCGGAGGGGCGGATGTGTGCCATGTGCCCCGGGTCGGAAGCACAAGGCGGATGGAAACTGAGCCGAGCGATCAGTGGGATTGGCGCAGTGCAGATCCCCACCAGGAGGGGGGCCCGACGGTGGCGGGAAGCGCTGGGGATAGCGCACATAAGGGGTCTTGTGCGGCCCAAGGAGCGAGAAAGGGAGCACCTGGAGAAGCGTGGCCTCGGCTGGTGGGCCGGTGTGGGACGCGGGGACCGTGTACGTGACAGGCCCTGCGGCAACCAGGGTTCTGCGCTGGATCAATGAAGAAGTCGCGTCGCATTCGCGCGCTAAATCCTGCGAAGCTTGTGGCACCCCGGCGGAGTGCTTGCAGCCCCCCCGGTTCTGTTCCAGGAACGGCAGCCGACCGAGCTTATCTTATCTAGGCCCCGATCTGCCGGGCGCCGATCGCCACCATGACGCAGCCGGGAAACGTCAGTACGTACGCATTACGCCGGCCTTCGATGTCGCACGTCACACGCTGCCCGGGGCTGTCGTGCGCGCTCATCTGAAACGGGTGGCGACCCCATCGCCTCGACGATGCGGCGGCGGCGGCAACAACAACAACAACGACGAGGAATACGCCGAGGAGTGGCCGGCGCGGAGCCGATCCAAGGGGACGGTCTAGACTAGCGAGCCATGGAAGCACCCAGGGGTGGACCAGGCTTCTGGCAGGACAGGGGCTTCGAAGCACAGGTGACGTGGCAGCGCCGTCGTCCCCGCGGCTCGCGATTTCCAAGATCACGTCTGCGGTGGTGGGCGAGAACAGAAGCGCCGGCCAATTTCAACTCGGCCCGCTATAAGACCGCCGGACAAGCCTCGCGCGCACAACTTTCTCTCTCCCCGCCATGGCCAGCGGCCACCCACATCCGCACTTCCACCACCCGCCCCACCACCTCCCCCCGACCCCTGCCGCTCACCCTCCTTTGCGCCCCCGCCGCCCGGGACGCCCTCTGCCGCCGCCGCCGCGACCCCCAGCCCCGCCATGGCCACCGCCCTCGTCCGCTCCGGCCCCGCCGCCCCACCCGCCCCCGTCATCCCCCACCCTGCGAGCCAGCTGCCCGCCCTCCAGAAGCTTGCCCAGGCCAACGAGCAGACATGGCTCCTCATCGGTGCGTCCCCCCGCCCCGAGTTTCCCCCGCGTCTCCCGCTCATCCTCCCGCAGGCGCCGTCGCGGAACAGATGAACGACCTCGACCGTGCACTCGCCGCATACGAACACGCCATTCGCCACAACCCCCATTCGATCGCTGGCCTCACCCAGATCGCCGGCATCGCACGTGTTCGCGAAAACTATCCTACGGCAAGTCTGCCCTGTGTGTGTGTCATGTGCGCTCATCTGACAGGGCCCCAGGCCATCGACTACTTCCAGCGTGTCCTCAGCCTCCAGCGCGAGAACGGCGATGTCTGGAGCGCCCTCGGCCACTGCTTCCTCATGCAGGACGATCTGCAGAATGCCTATTCTGCCTATCAGCAGGCTTTGTACTATCTTCCCAATCCAAAGGTAGGCCTATATTTCAAATACAGCCATCCCATGGCTCACACTCATTCAATAGCTCCAGGACCCGAAACTTTGGTACGGAATCGGAATCCTTTATGACCGCTATGGCTCGCTCGAGCACGCAGAAGAAGCCTTCTCCAGCGTCCTTCGCATGGACAAGGACTTTGACAAGGCCGACGAAATATTTTTCCGTCTTGGCATCATCTACAAGCAACAGCAAAAATACGAAGAAAGTCTCAAGGTCGGCCCGGTTTCCTGATGGATCTGACGTGCGATTGACATCCTGTCTAGTGCTTTGACAGAATCCACAGGAACCCGCCAACTCCTTTGACCAACATTGACATCTGGTTCCAGATTGGTCATGTGTATGAACAGATGAAAGACGTGAGTGGCATAGAAACGCACATGCCCCATTGCCTAACTTGTCCTAGTACAATGCTGCCAAAGATGCATACGAGCGTGTCCTCAAGGACAGCCCCAACCACGCCAAGGTCCTGCAGCAGCTCGGTTGGCTCTATCACCAGGCTGGTGCATCATTTGCCAACCAGGAGACGGCCATCATGTTGATCACCAAGAGCCTGGAGTCGGGTATGACACCTCTTGTGCCTGGCACAGCATTTTACTTATTCTACCATAGACCCTAGCGACGCCCAAAGTTGGTACCTTCTCGGCCGGGCTTACATGGCTGGCCAAAAATATCAAAAGGCGTACGAGTCATACCAACAGGCTGTGTATCGCGATGGGCGTAATCCCACGTTCTGGTGCAGTATTGGTGTTCTCTATTACAACATCAACCAATTCCGCGACGCTCTCGATGCCTATTCGCGGGCGATCCGTATCAATCCGTACATTTCAGAAGTCTGGTTTGATCTCGGGTCGCTCTACGAGAGCTGCAACAATCAGATATCGGATGCGATCGACGCTTACGCCCGTGCCGCGGAGCTCGACCCAGGAAACCCGCACATCACCCAGCGCTTAAACTTGCTTCGCAATGTCCAGGCCAACGGGGGCACTCTTCCGGCTGCGCCCGGCCCTCAGGATATTCACCCAACTGCCTATGCCGGAAATGGTCCCTTTAACCCAATGCACGGAGGCAGCGCCAATGTCGGCCCCCCGCCTCCGCTCACTGGAGGTGTGGCCGGTGCCATCACTGGCGCTCCAGGTCAACCTCGCCCGGCCCGTCCTGACTCGCGTGGCCCGGATGGGGGACCGGTTCGCGAACTTCCAGCTCTTGCGCTCAACGCACCCAATGGCCGCCCTGTGTCGCCGCCGTTCCGTGCCCCGCCGCCGGTGCAACTTGACGAGCGCTCTGGTCGTGGCTCGAGTAATCAGCTCGCACCCATGGACATGGATCGTGCCCCTCCTGCTCCCTCTTCTTTGCTACTCGTTCACCCTCAATCCCAGGGCCCAAACGCGAACCCGACCCAGCTCCCGCCTCCACCTAGCCTCTCTGGTGCTGCTGGGTCTGCATTCGCCGACGGAGAGCGTCGCACTCGGAGCCCGTCCCCGCGTGGTCCTCCACCTGCCAATACCTTCTCGACGCGCCCGAGCCAGAGCAACTTTGCTCCTCCGCAAGGCTACAACGGCTACCTTGGTGGGGAGCCCCCCCGAGACCGAGAATGGGCTGGGCGTGAGCGTGAACGTGATCGTGATCGTGATGGTCGGGACCGGGACTCTGATCGCGAGAGCCGCAGCAGCCGCCAACGAGGCCCGAGCACCGCCGAGCGTGTCAAGGTCGAAATCCTCAACCAACAAGCGTCTGATCGGTTTTATCCTCGCGGAGGGCAATCTTCACCAGTGACGCCTCTGCAAGGTCGCTACGACCCTCGTCGTGGCTCTCCACCGCCAGCCGAGCGCCCGTCGACAGAGGGCCGTTCGCCATATCCACCCGCTCTCGCTCCTGGAGCTCCAGCACCCTATGGTGCTTACTGGGATCGCGATCGCGAGCGTGGTGGTCCGCTCAAGCCTCCATCGCGTCAGCATTCTCCTGCCCCTCGAGATGTCGGCCCTGCAAGCTCACGTCGATATGATCCCCGAATGGATGCTGATCAGGATGCTCCCAGGCGTGAGTATTGGCCAGAGGATCAGGGTCATGCACCAACGCCCCATCCAGCAGAAGCAGACCGATACAGCGCGACTCCGGACGGTCCACGGCGCGGGCAACGAGGTCCGGAACCCTCGCACGGCTCTGAGAGCCCTCATCCTGCCCCTGCGGGTGCGGCCCGTGCTCCGGGAGCCGAGTCTGGTTCCAAGGCCTCTCGTCGGCGTACCACCCAAGCGAACCGCGAGCCACTTCCCGCACCTGGTACCAAGGACAAGAAAGACAGGAAGCTTCCCGCGAAGCGCGGTGCACGTGAAAATAGTGTTGCACCACCTGAGCGCGAAATGTCGGCTCCCCGGCTTGCGCCAGGTCCCGGAAACAATGGCTCCCAGCAACACTCGACATTCAAGGTCACGCTCAACGACTCGAGCTCGCTTCCACCACCGCCTGTGCCTAGTGGTGCGGGGAACCACACGCGTTCGGCATCTGGGTCGAATGGATCTGCGAGGTCTCGCGGTACGCCTAGCCCCACGATGGCACCTCCTCACAGGGTCGTTGACGAGGATTATGATGCTGGTGGTGCGGCAGATGCGCTGATCGGCCTGGCCTCTTCTCAGGGCCCTTCGGCGGCCAAGCCTGGATCGTTGGCACGTCCCCGAACTGCGTCTGTTCACTCGATCGCATCTCCCAGTATGCATATGCGCGACTCTCGCCACGACGCGTTCCCGCCGCCGTCGAGCACGACTCGTTCTCCACCCGTGTCAACTGCTGGCCAGCGCCCATCTCCGCCCTATCGTCCTGGCTCGTCTATCGCTCATCCGTCTTCGCCCCAGTCGGCCCGAAACGGGACGAGCAACCGCTCGCCCCCGAGCCCCTTCCCGCGCCGTGGGTCCTCCCAGCCGAGGGACAAGACGCCGTCGTTGAAGCGTGGAATGGACGAGGATCCGCCGGTCGAGTCGAAGCGAAGCCGAGTCGATGTCATGAATCCGGTACCGAGTGTCTTTCCCCCACCGCCGTCGACCGATGCTCGCTCGTCACCGAACATTGGCATGGGCCGCGGCCGGTTCGACCCTCTGGCTGACATTCGGGTAAGCGAGTCGCCCAAGGAGCCCGCACTGCCGCCCATTGCGACGTTGCCCCCACCCCCGGATTCGCCGCGCGCTCCAAGTGGCAAGGGCGGTTCTGGTGAGGGCGCTGCAGATGACGGTCGGTCCGAGCGCAGTGGAGCTTCTCGCACTGGCTCGCCCATGCACGCCGACGCTTGAATAAGATATATTCTCTCTTTTTTTTAAGCCTTGACGAGAATCACTTGATATTTTCTTTCCCCTCTCCGACTTGGTTCATATGTTGTTGGTTTATATATGCCTGTGTCTACATTCGAGAATACCATGTCTATATTCCATCCATGTTTGCTCTCCGATATGTTGTGTTATTTTCCCGTGTCGGGATCGAATGATATGATCTCCTCTCGGGAGCTTCGGTCTTGGAGAGCGTAGCGTGGGTTATGCAATCAGATGTGTTGAGAAAAATCACGCCAGCGTCGCAGCTGTCCGTAGGCTGAGCCAGATTTGCAAATGCCGGCAACTATCAAACAAGTGCCGCACCATGACAAGCGCGGGTTATTATTCTCCAGGACAACCTCGACCGCGGCCCGCGACCCCGTCATGGGATGACGTCTAACACGGAAACCGTCACGCTCAGCTCTGTGCCCGTTTGGTCCCCGGACGATCACCATCACACTCTATCTTCTCCCGAGTTTGCGGCTCGCCTCCACGCCATGGACACCGCTGCGGGTATGTTTCGGTTTTTAGGTGTTTTGCGTTACCAAGTGTGAAAATCTAATTGGTCTTTCTTTTCTTTCTTTCGTTTTCTCTCGTTTTGCAGATCCTCCACACGACGTTGCATCGGGAATGCCCGACGACGACCACGAAGGAGGTGGCAAGGGCAGCAGGCGGTCGAGTTTTGAGCCTGACAACGCACGCGGGTCCGAGCCTAGCCCAGACGTCAACCTGGACTTTGCGTCCACCGAGGACGTGAGCGGGGCTGTGGTTGTTGGACTGGGAGAAGGAGAGTATCTCCACCCGCTGGCCGTCGCCGAGACCGCGCCCGGCCGGGTCCACCTGCCGCCGCCTCAGTCTCAGGACCCGATGGGGAGCGTGAGGAGTCGTGGGCGTGTGCCAGCTCCGTTGGAGGTGTTGCCGTTTGGCGAGGGGCATACTCAGCATGGGTGCGTGTTTTCTTTTTTTTCGTTTTCTTTTTTTTTTTTTCCACTGTGGGATGTTGGTTGATTGGCGGGTTTAGGTCAAATAGGGAACGTCGGCCGCCGCATTCGTCGTACTACAATGGTCCTCCGCCGTTGGATTCTGCGTACGGATCTGATCCTGTTGGTCAGATTGGCATTCATTACCCCAGAGAGATCTTGAGAATAGAGAGAGATTATTCGGGAGGGGAGCTCGTGCAGTGAGTCTATTGTTGGGTTTTTTCACATGTGAGTTGGTGTTGAGTTGGTCCAGGTTCCATCCCACGTTCCCACTTGAGCTCGAAGGCCGGGTAGGTGACCTGGTTTTTTTTCGCCAGTTCGACTAGACTCACACGAGCTACAGGTTACGCCAGTGCAACACCAGGAATCAATGAACCAGATCAACGAGATCCTGATTAGTGCACACCGCTTGTTCCCCAGTTTCGTGCACAATGCTGTCGGTATTCTTACACTGTACATCTCCACTCTATTTATCCCTTCGCACTATGACCGAGTAAGTCTAGCGTGTCCCATCAAACAATCAACTAATGAGCCAACCTCGAACAGGAAATGCAACGATTGCGGCTTCTCATTGATCAATTGAATCGCGAGATCTACAACCCGCAAGGTCTGAACATTCTCTGGCCGCAAAGGTCTGCTTTTCTTTTCGTGAGTGGCTTCTTTCTTCTCCCGATCCCTTTTAAATAACTGAGATCTCGTGTAGCTGGAAATCGAGTATTATGTGCGCGCCTTCTATATTCGTTTCGGATCAACCGCTAACCTGTTTCAACACAGTAACCACCGAGTATTTATGCTAGTGCTAGCCTCAGCTATAATCTCGCTTTCGTTCCTGTTTGTTATAATCTCCGAGAGCATCCGTTCATTTATCTTTTCATGTTGTCTTATCTGCAAGTACCTTGTGTTGTCGTATCATTATATTCCGTGTCGAGTTTCAAACCCAAATCACCTAGGCGCGCGCTTCTATTCAACAGCCAAGAGCAACACCCCTGAAATGCGCAAGTGAGCTCATCGACCGTACCTCAACCGGTGACTCCCAAACTGCTCGCGGTCCAACTCGCAAACTGAGCTCTCCGCACACGTTCAATCCTAGGAGATCCTGATTTTTAAACCAAGGGGTTTATAAACTGCACCCTGCTGTAGCCGGCGGCCGGGCTCCTATCATCATCTCGCATCACAGATACCATGGCCACAACCCCGAAACAACCACCGTACGACTCGCGTCAGGGAGTAGATGCCTTGGCACATTCGGTGCATGTCAACGCGAGTATGCCCGACGCGGCAGTCTCGGGAGATGTCTTGTGTCGGGGATGGCTATTGAAGAAACGGAGAAAGAAGATGCAGGGTAAGCTCCAAGGCGGTAGCATGACAATGAACGCGTTTTTTTTATATTGTGGGGAACAGGTTATGCTCGCCGATATTTCGTTCTCACTGTTTCAGGCGTTTTATCGTATTCGGTACGTCATAGATGGTCGGGCGATACTCCACTTCTGACATTTCATCTAGTTTGATCCCAAGTCTCCTACGCGAGACTCGATTCTGCTCGGACACGCGTCGTTGTCGAGTAGTGTGCGTCGGAGAGACATTCACATTGATTCCGGAACGTCGACGTTTCACGTGCGAGCACTCACACAGGACGATTTCGACGTTTGGATTGGAGCATGTCGGTGAGAGAGCAACACGAATATTCGATTTTGTAAAAAAAAAAATTAAATAATTTTTACTTGGATAACATAGAAAGTTTGTCAACATCACGGACGAAATTGAGGAGCCGCCTGCGCCAGTTCAGCCTGCGGGTCCTGTCAGGCATGGGCATACTCGATCATATAGTCGTGCGGCGACTATTGGATTCGTGACGGATCACAAAGCTCTAGCGTTACTTGGTGAAATGAACAAGGTCTGGACTATACTTCTTTGATTGACAGCCTTAATAGATTTTAGTTGACGGATGTTTCAGACATTAAAAGAGCTCGAAGAAGCGATCACGATGGTCAAAGAGGATGACCCAAAGAAGAAGCATCCGTCGTCTAAGTCTAAGAAAGACAAAGAACCTAAGGAAAAGGAGAAGGAGAAAGATAAGGATGGACTGTTTGGACTTTTTCATCATAAGAAAGGTTTGTGCTACAAAGCGGTGTACGCCTTCCAATCCTAACTCGATCGCCCCTTTAGTTCTAGCATCCCCTCCTACGGAATTCCCCAGTACTCCTATCGAATCAGTTTCAGCTCTAGATTCAGACGCCCCTCGCGTATCTTTTGCAAACTCGATAACCTCTTCCTCGGTCCATTCGTATCTTACGAGCACAGTTGCCACTCTCCGAACTCAGCACGGCGCGCTCGTCTCTCTAATGGAAATCCGGAGCACAACCCCGCGAGCGGTGTCTCCTCGTCTCGGAGCTGTTGATCTTTCGCGAACAAGATCGACGACTTCGGTCATGAGCACGAGAAGACTCAGCATGGCCACGCTAGCGAGCGAAATGAGCGTGTGGTATGATGCTCCTGAAGGGGGTGATGAGTTCTTTTTGGACGAGAAAGATCCGAGCGAGCTCGGTGGCAATAGTCGACATTCGGACCTAGAGGAAGAGGACGAGGACGAAGATGAGATTGCCGACGATGGAGAAAGTTCGGCTGACGAGCTGGAGAAATCTGTACCTATACCCACTGCTACCGAAACAGGTGCCGCCAAACCCGATTCTGCGGTCGTTCGTCGGAGCAGATTGCCTGCGCCGACGAGTGGAGAAGAAGGAAGTTTATTCTCGGTGCTCAAGAAGAACGTCGGCAAGGTATGCGATTTCCGTTTTGGATAGTCTTTGTAAACTGAAACCTTACCATTGTTCAAAGGATCTCTCAACTGTGTCATTCCCAGTCAGCTTCAACGAGCCCATAAGTGTACTTCAAAGGTATGCCATGACTTCACCCACCCCCGCGAACCTTATTTGTTTATGATAATCTAGGCTGGCCGAAGACGTTGAATATGTTAACCTCCTGGACGACGCTGCAAATACTCCGGATTCAGTCGACCGAATCGCACTTGTTGCCGCTTTTGCTATTTCGGGCTATGCATGTACATTGCACCGAGCAAGCCGCAAGCCTTTGTAAGTGATCCGCGTGCTAATGCCACTATCGGACTAGGACTGACTACAAACCTAAGTAATCCTATGCTCGGAGAGACTTTTGAGGATACTCGACTCGGTTTTGTAGCCGAAAAAGTTAGTCACCATCCACCGATCATGGCCTGCCACGCTCAAGGAGAAGGCTGGGAGTTTTGGTGCACCAGTGGTGCAAAGAACAAGTTTTGGGGTATGTGAGACCTATCTCGCTTTGAGTTACCGGCAACTAAGCTCTGCTGTGTACAGGGAAATCCCTCGAGATTATACCCATGGGTGCTGCACATGTCAAGATTGGCGAAGAGACCTATTCTTGGCAGAAGCCTTCTTCATTTATGCGAAACCTTATCGCTGGAAACAGGTACCTTGAGCATGTCGGGCCAATGACCATAACATCAACTTCAGGTTTCCGCTGCGACTTGGACTTTAAGGAAGGTGGATTCTGGGGCTCGACTCTGAACCACGTTGCCGGAGTTATTCACTCGCCCGACTCGAAGACGGTTTCTAAACTCGAGGGAACATGGCATGAGGGAATATCACAGCAGCTGGACTCCTCTGGCTCCCATCTGAAGGTTTTGTGGAGGCCTCACCCTTTCCCTTCGTACGCCGACCAGTATTACGGTTTTACGTCCTTTGCTATCACACTCAACGAAATCACACCGGATCTCAAAGGAGTATTGCCTCCGACCGATTCCAGACTGCGACCAGACCAGCGCGCGATGGAAGAGGGTCGAATAGACGAGGCGGATGCATTAAAGATACAAGTTGAGGAAGCACAGCGTGAAAGGAAACGAAACCGAGATGCCGCTGGGGAGGTGTGGACTCCGCAGTGGTTTGAACAGGACGCGGATGGAGAATGGAGATACAAAGGGGGTTATTGGGAGACGAGAAAGGCCGGAGCTTGGAAGCCTGTTACATTATGGTAGTCATCGAAGTCGTACACATAACATAATATCACTCTAATGCTTGATACCAGACTTAGAGTTTGCTATTTTGATGATAGTGAGTCCGGGAGTGTCATGGGGAGTCCTTGGCTAGCTTGGTAATACATATGCATCGCGCAATGTAGCTCATGCTGCAGTTTAGTTACGCCCTCAAAGGCAACCGGGGAGCTGTTGGTGTTGAGGGCTAAGTCGCGGGGTGGTTCCTCATCCTGCAGAATCTGCTGATCCACTATGACGTTCTGTTGCTCCGTTCCGATATTGACTGAAAACGGCCCGGTAAGATTAGTAGCTCCATACTGGAACAACAACGGATGTTCACCTGTTGAAAAGACCCCCTCCCTTTCTTTTCCCTCAGTGTTGGAGGAAATCGGTTGAGTGGATGCTTCTACTGGGGTCGTTTGAGAAGTTGCGACCTGGGCCGAAGCCGGTTGGGGCTGCGTAGATGAAGATAGGGTCTCATGAAAGGCTTCCGGTCCGACCACAGTTGTCTGAGGGCGGCCTTTGTGAGGGGGTGGCTGTTTTGTGGAATTTGACTCAGGTGCGGTGGGAGAGCCTGACTTTGGTGCTGGAACATGTCGCTTGGGATTCAGCACCGAAGGTGCAGGCAGTTCGGATACCTTGGGTGTGTTACTTCCAGGTGTGCCTTTGTTCGACTGGCGGGCTGAGTCAGAGGTCTGTGACATGGACACCAAGAGCTACTCACAATTGTGGATTGAGAACGCTCTCGGGAGCGATTCTTTTGCGATACCAGCTCTGGTGCAGCTTTTTGTGAGGAGCCCCGCTCCTTTTCGAACCTGGCGTTTAGTTTAATCCGAATCATTGTCGTGCAACATCTGGATGCAGCACATACCACTTTGTAACCGATTCCACAGATCTCCCTATTTCATCCGCAATCCGGTTCAGTTGTGCAGCAGACGGGTTAGGGTTTTTAGTGTATGCATCTCGTAAGAGCCTCTTTGCATCTTTGACATTAAGTCTCTGCTTATGGCTAGACGAGGAGCTCATGGCTGAGGTCGGCGCTAAGCATGAATGTGGTTGAGTATGGTTGAATTCCGCGAATCACAGTTTGTACGAGTTTGAAGTTCAATGGATATGTTCTTATTACATTCACCCCCACAACAGATGCAATTGACTCGTGTTTCAATTGTATGGAATACACCGTAGCCTCACAAATGCCTAGATAGTCACAGATCCATTGAGTTGCTTGTTGCGACTGCTAGACCCGATCCAAATGCCGGTTGTACCAGTAATCAAAGACCACTGTTGAGCACCAACGCTCCAATATGAAAGGTCATACCTTAGGGAGGCTGATTAGACCAATTCATCATAATATATACACTGGTACACATACCTGCTCAGAGTCATCGATACCGTGGTTGACGCACCCGCAGCAAGCGCGACACTAGCAAAGTTCTTCAGCGCGTTCGGAGGTTCGCCAGACGAGCTTGGAGGAGAGATGTAAAGTTGCGGAATCTAATATAGGTAGATATTTAGCACAAATGGCTAATTTTTCGCACTAAATCATCCCACCTCTGTGCCTGCGACGGAACCGGTGTTCTTGAGAGTAAATGACACCTTAACCCAAGGATCCTGGAACCTACCGTAAAGCGTTAGAACCGATAACCACTTGCATAGCAACGGACTTGCCAGCTACTCAACGAGCTGCCTGGCCCAGTAGGTGGATTTCCCCCGGATGCGCCTGGGGTGATTACCAAATTCGAGTAAACAAATGTGGTGTATCTAACAGATCTGTCTCAATATCGCGATTACATCAAATCACGACTCTAGACTTACGATAGGCCAAATCCGAATTCGAACCGAGGAGTAATGTTGTTGGCATCGAATGCGCGATAGTCGACCTTCAATCTTCATCACGAAACCGCTTAGTCAGTATATCGTCTTGCGCATACACCTAACATTAACTAACCCTTCAGCGTATGGGATTTGCACAATACCACCACCATTGGTAATGACGGAGGCTGAGTAGTCGGAAGCGGACTTGGCGATGGTATAGGGAAGGCGGCCACTAGGGTTGACGGCACCCCAGAGAATATCGACAGCAGCATTGCCGGCCTCCTGCCCCTGCAATCCAGCCCAAAGCACAGCGGTAACTAGAAACGGGATGAGCTGATGGACCAAGAACGTGGGTAGCATATAATTACCATTGACGTGATCAATCCAAGATTCCATTATGATAGGGCCGACTGAATGCACTACAACTATGGTGTTCTTATTAACAGCCGCAACTGCTGCTACTAGAGCATCGCCGCCATGCCAAGCCTTGAGATCATTGCTGCATTGACCGGCAATCAGAAGTAGGATAAAGATTCTGACGAAGGCACATACCGATCACCCGCGTTTCCTTCAACGGTGATATAGCCTTCTCCTGAATCTGCAGAGATGAAGACAAGGGCAACGTCCTTGCCTCGAGCGGCGTTTGCTGCAGCGCCCAAATCAGTGTCGCTTGTGGAGCTCGTTACAGTCGCTCCGATCGACGAGGCCTTGGTCTTAATTGCGTCTAGGGGCTGAAAAAATCGTTGAATGCTTGAACTAGGCCCATAAAAAAGGACTTTACGTTGACCAGGTATGGGTACTCGGCAGTACCACTACCCCAACCCATGCCAAGAATACCATCGTTGCAGGACCTATCGGAGCATCCGTTGATGCCCTTAGAGTTGGGGCCAGCATCATTGCCGATTACCCCAATTGTGGTCGGTTTGTTCAGAGGCAAAGCCGCGTTCTTGTTTTTAAGAAGGACAGTAGATGCAGCGCCGATTTGTCGGATGAGTCTACATCACAGACGTGAGGGTTTTGATCTCTGGGTTGAATTGTAAACTTACGTCTTGTGATTTCCTTGCACATCAACATGCGAGCCAAACCCGTTGACATTCCAAGAATCGAAGTTAACGGCAGGGAAGCCTGAGTCTTGGCCCAATAGATACCTATTGAAGTGCATTAGTATGCATGTTGCAGCCCAGTAGAAGCAGACAAACCAAGCAGCCAGGATACGGGTGGCCATGTCGTCGATGCGGCTCTGAGTAACTTGCGATCCGACAGAGTTGACCAAGTTCTGACCAAAGTATCTGTAGTAATAGTTCAATTTCAACCGAGGGGCCACCTGATATATATGGTTATCACGAACGTTTGACCCGAGTTGATTGTAGTATCACCTAGTATAAACGTTCAGAATCAACATAGGTTGGCTGGGCTGGACACATACCTGGCATCGTCATGTCCAAGCCTGCGTTTACAGCAGTCGCTCCAGAGTGAGTTGCCCACCAATCTATGTGTGGTCTTAGAAAAACCTATCAAAGTCCACCAGCCCGTTGACGTACCAGACATCACGTCTATATGGACAAATTGATCAGTTAGATTTCTATAATTAGAGTGTAAAACTCACATCCTTGGAACCCAAGCTCTGTCTTAAGCAGCTTGTTCAGTACGCCGCTATTTTCACAAGCGTATGTTCCGTTAACTGGGTTCATGGCATGTCAGCGGTCGCGTGGGCTTGCGAGCAAACGTAGCGGCATACTTTGGTCTAGAGTATCGCTATCATTAATACTACACATTATGAAACTATAGGTCGAAAGACTCACTATAAGAGCACATGAAACTTGCTACGCCCGCTTGTACGGATTTCAGGAACTACAACACTCGTAAGCACCTCCATGGAACATTTATAGATGAGACCTACGGGAGGCAAATAAATTTCGTGTTGCTTTTGAAGCTCATTAAACCCCAGAATTCATCCAGTAACGAAAAAAGGGCTTACAGTTCTAAAGGGAAACGTTAGAGTTCAGCAACAAATCACTAGTTTGTAAGAACGGGAGACTAACCGGTCATCCACATTGGAAGAACTAGTTTCGCGGAAGTGCTCTTGCTCACTGGGAACAAGGTTGGTTATTTATCAGCTATTTTGAACGAGATCTTACTTGTTGAGATAATGTTTCGCGCTGAACCAAACTCATTTAGCCTCAAATCAGTTTCGACTCGGGAAGATTCTTACCAGGCCTGGACTCCCTGAGACTGAATCCCAATGATACTTGCGTAGGCAGCTTCGCCAGAAAGATACGGGTCGGCCCCAAAGCCTTCCCAGTTTCGTCCTGCTGCAGGGACCCTCGCGATGTTCCTTCAATGATAGGTTAATGAGCTGAAGGTAACTCAAATGCTAGAATCCTACATAGCAGGCGCTAGAATTCATAAGGATAAGTTAGGAGATTGGCCCAAGAGATGAATACGTTAGTGCTTACTCAGTGCTACATGCACACCCTTCCCTCTAAACTCGGCTCCCATAGCCACCCCGCGTTGTTGGATGAGATCACGGTTGAAACTAATTCAGGCCGGCTAAGCAAACCAAACACTAATATCAAACGGTTAACTCACGTTGCCGCAGCATTAATGCCCCTATAGATCGATATGAGCTTAAGTTTAATAGCCACGCTCGGGATTATGTGTACTCACGCAGGGAAAACGGAGACCTTGTCAGCATAGCGCACGCCTACGGGAGAATCTTGGAGGCACAGGCCAGGGAAGTTGATGGAGGAGATTGCTGGGGTGTTGCCAACACAGTGTCCCTTTTGCCATTGAACACCTACGGATCGTTCAACGAAATTGTGTAAACTTAGTTTGCCTACTTAACCTCACCTGTAGCGAGCGATACCTTCTCACTCAAGGACAGCTTCGCAACGGCAGCCTTAGCCTATCGGGGGAACATAAAGTCAGTTTCTTGCGTAATACACACACAAGCTCAAGAGCAGGCATACTTTGCTGATCGCCGATGCCCAGGCCCCAGTTGGTGTGCTCCCTTTATTGATCGCATGAGCATACACGAATTTATGCATAGAATAGAACAAACCGATTGCCGAAGTTGCACTAGTAGATGCTGGAGTAGTCGTTGGGACAACACCTAAGCCACGCACGATTTCAGTCTCATCCAAGAGCCTGGAATAGTATGGACATACTGGTCGCCGGGGACATAGTCGTCGTCACAGTTACAGGGATTGAAGTTGAAGCGGACGTAGTCGTAGTTGCAGCCGAGCCAGCCAAGCATTGGTAGTAGTCTGTGCCAGAATCATCGACACCAGAGCATTTAACCAAAGTACAGGATTGAACATACAGTCGTTGAGTTTCGTACAAACGGCTCCTGAAACGCAAGTCTGTACACGGTTTGGTGAACAACATGATGATCAAACCCCAGCATACAACTCACAGTGCCTCCACTCCAACCAATACCCCCACACTGGGCGTACAGAGGTTGCTGAGCAAGGACAAATTGTGTCCAAATCAGGCAAACCGAGAATACGGATAATGTAGACATGGCCGCCATGTCTTCCGCCTGAGGGGTCCGAATTGTAGATTATCGCCCGACAGTCGCTCGTAGGCTTTATAGCCCTGCCAGCGAGCAAGCGAAATGGAAAATAACGCCATTTAGGAGGATATAATGTCGGACGAAGCGTTGCCGAGTTTTTCAGAATGGCTTGGTGGGGGCTTCTGGCGGGTGATGAGCGGCGAAATCGCGGCGGGAGGTAGAATCCAGGTTGTCGATAAGGCACTGGGGGTTGCCCTTCGATTGGTCATTCGAAAGGTAGTAATTAGCCGCAACTCAGCACCACCACCAGCAACGTATAGCAGCCCTTGAGTTTGTCCAAAACTCGTACCCAGGTCCAAGTAAAACTCTCATGAGAAGAGAAAAGGGAGGGAGAGAGCTCATTAATGATCAGCCCGTCAAGGAAGCGTCACGTTGTCAGCCGCGTAGCGTTGCGCCCGCACATCCGCACGAAGCCTAAGCCATGCGAATCGCCCGTGGAAGGTCAGTGCAGCGTCAGCCGACAACAGTTGAGTGATTCGACGGGGATTGCTCGAACAATTGCCGGTAACTGGAGGGTTCACCATCAGACTGTTTCCCAGGACGGTTATTCACACTCATCGTCAGTGTGATTACTTGAGCCGTGCATGACAAGACCATGGTACAACGTACCTTTTCGGCTTGTAGAGCGCCTGAATCCGAGCGTGCTCACATGTAAAAAGGCATAATATTGGTCCATGTACACTCGTCCAGAAAACAGAGGTGCATTGCCCAAATATGAAAATACAGTCGTTTGCCAGCAGAAATTAATGTGGAAGAAGGGAGATGAACACGTTATGTATACTTGGAGCCTATTATCCTCAAGACCCGATTCCTGATTCCAAGTATACGAAATCACAAGATGAAATGTAGGCATGGCCGGAATATTTAACAATTGCATCCATAGTTCTGAGTGTTGTCCGAGTCGATCCTGATAGGGTCGGGGTAATCCGCGTACCTGCAGGTACCAGACGTTAGGGAAATCAAAATCGGTAGAAATACGCAACCAAAACGTACAGCTCAACTTCTTCCTCCTGAGCAAGCGCATTCTTAGCAATCGTCTGGAACGCCTGCTCGACATTGATCGCTTCTTTGGCCGAGGTCTCAAAGTACGGGATATTCCCCTTGGACTGACACCAGGTCATCGCACGCTTCTGGGACACTTGACGCTTGTTCTCCTCCACATCAATCTTGTTGCCCAACACCACAAAGGGGAAGGTTTCGGGATCGCGCGGCGAGGCTTGGATAAGGAATTCATCCCGCCAGCTGTCTAGCGTTTCGAATGACTAAGTTTGAGATTTCGGTCAGGCGGGCGTTATTATGGGTGGAAGGGTTGAGTTCACCTTGGAGCTGTTGACGTCGTAGACGAGAACGCAGCAGTCGGCACCACGATAGAAAGCAACACCCAACGACTGGAAACGTTCTTGACCGGCGGTGTCCCACAGTTGCATAGTGACTAGTCGGTCGTCGACCATGACTTCCTTGGTCAAGCTATCGATACGGTTGTTATTTTTTGTAAGCAAAGTAGATAATCAGGTGATAGAAGAGGGTTCTCACAAGTCTGCGCCAATAGTTGCCTTGTACTGGTTGCTGAACCTCTTGTTGACGTACTGGTTCATGAGAGACGTCTTTCCCACACCGCTATCTCCAAGAATGATAACCTATTGGCATTAGACATCGCTTAATGGTTTGATGATGTATACCGAATATAATCCAACGGTTACCTTCAAGAGAACTCGACCCATGGCAGATAACGGAGACTGATAGCGAAATAGGCAATCTGCAAAAGCGAAGAGGGTTAGCCACGACTGGAAGAAGATTTCATGCTCTAGCACGGGAATGGATTGGATGTGACTCACCTGGTGGTGGGGAGAGACAAGTGGCGAATCGCTGGGGTAGTCAGTGACTGTGGTCAGCAGGAGGCAATGACGAACGGCCAGTTCCTGCTATTCAGCACAAACAGAGTACAACAAAGCCTCTCGTGGCTCCTTCCTTCCCACTACGTCTTGACCATTCAGTTCGTATATTCCTGCCAGGCAAGCTCATACGCTCCTGTGACGATAAACGTCATTTAATCGCACTTTTATACAGGATGTCTTGGCAGGAGGAGCTGAGACAGCGGCTGGTGGAGCGAAATGCAGAGGAATCTGCCTACGCGGGGATCATTGAACAATGTTCGTCGTCTCGTCCCACTCTCCTTCATATCCAACTAACCAAGACTCGCAACCCACAGATCGTAGATTGGCACAGCAGGCGCGACTATTGAGTGAAAGAAACTCAACCCTTCTACGCGCCGTAGGATCAGTACAATCCCAACCCGGAGGCCTAGCAGCATCTGGCTCAGCCCCGGCCGTAGAGTATGTTTTTCTGGCTCAAAATCTTATTCAAAATAAGCTAATAGCGACGCATTAGCAACCCCGTCCGAGTAGCCTATGTCGCTTCGCTGGAATCCCAGATCACGTCGCTCCGTGACGAACTCGCCGCGGTATACAAGACCCAAGGGCAAAACGCCCAGCGGTTGCTCTCCATGAACGAGACGCTTCGAGAGAAAGAGGAGCAAACGCGTCTGAACTTGGAAGAGCTCCGCCAGGTCAAGGACGAGGTTGAGCGGCTGCGTCGTTCAGCCAAGGACCACAACGAGCAAATCGCCGAGAAGAACCGAGCACTCCAAACGCTCATTGATGATGCTCAGACGTACCAGCTCGAGATTTCTCAGGTCGAGGCGCGCAACGAGGAGCTGAAGAAGGATAATGCAGGGTTGTTGCAGCGATGGTTGGATCACATGAACGAGGCGGCGAACAAGATGAACCACGCGAATAACTTTGTAAGTTGAGCCCGATGGCTATTAGTTACCCACTCATAGTAATATATCCAAACCTTAGTACTCGGAGCTGCGTACCCACGGCTGGCAGTCTCAGCCTGGTTCAACTGCCACGTCCGAGCTAGATGATGATATTGTAGACGTAAACGGAGACCAACTGTCGGCGTCGGGAAAAGAAGAACGCAACGGCGCGCCCTCCAGCCAGTTCAACATGCTACAGCTCAACCCGAACGGTTGAGCGACCTGGTCTGTGGGTGCGCTGTGCCCATAGATCTGGGGGTTGGCATTGGGATTGGAGAGAATGGTCGCGCGGCCTTGGCATGGTACGAAGCTAGGCGCGCCGTTGCGGAGAGGGATGCCTTGTTGGCGGAGTCGCGGACGAAGGATGGGGATGGGGAAGGCGGGCCGGCTAGTCTGGGTGGGACTGGATGGTCCGTGGTTGACTTGCGTGATGTGGAACCTCCAGATGTTGCTTCTAATCACGAAGGGGCGGACGATTGGGACCACTGCTCCCCTGTTCCAGATTAATATTTCACCTAATGTGCATCGTCATTCGTCGGGGTTGTGTTATATAAGCATCTTGGCTCATTGTGATTGATCGACTTCAAAGACCTTAGATTCGAGCGCGTACACAGCAACAGAAATGTCCGACTAGGCATTGATGAGAAACGATTGAGAGGCAAGGTGTGGCTTCGAGCGAATCGTAGATATCTGAACAGAAAATACTTAAACTGGAAGAGGGAAACGGAACAGAAATTTCGTAACACTAACACACAGATTGACACATTGAAATCATGAAAATATGGAAACACTTGCGGAATCGACTATGCGGGATGAGACGTGCTAGGAAGAGTAAAAGTCGAGCATGAAGAGAGGCTAAAGACCCAAAACTTAGAGAAGAAAGAACCACACCAGAGGATTGAAAGAAGTGGTGAAAGGTTACAACGCCTGCGTTACTCGACACTCTCCACACTAGCCGCCCGCCACGTAGGCGATTAGTTTTGGCCGTTGGATCCCGGTTGAGCTTGCTGTCCATAGTAACCTAGTAAGTCAACAAGAGTCAGTTTCTGGTTATATGACAACTGAGCCAGCATCTTACCTCCCCAGTATTGGTAAAATGCATTTGGGTCGCTTGCACCCCACTGGCCAGCCGCTTGGTTGCCTTGGCCCGCCATTGAGCTGTCTGCACCACCCTGTCCACCAAGCGCCATACCGGCACCGGTCTGGGCGGGGTTGGGTTGAGGCATACCCGCTCCTGGCGCAACGTTACCCTGGCCATTGGGGAATCCGCCATAGCCCGTCCCACCAAAGCCATACTGTCCATATGCACTGGGTTGTGGCATCCCATACATAGGCTGTAATAAACATCGATTAGCTCCACCAACACTATTGTCTCGTGGCAAGATTGACGTACCATTCCGGCGTACGCGCTCGCGCCAGGCGCAGGGCTCATCATGGTCCCCCCAGCGGCAGCCGTTTCAGCAGCGCTTCGATCCTTGCCCCAACTGCACTTGATTGGCCGACCGTGGACGAGCTGGCCCTGGAGTTGAACGATAGCCATCGCAGCATTTTCGTGTGTGTCAAGTTTAACGAAAGCAAATCCTCGGTCGGCCTGCATACGGATCTCGGACAGATAGCCAATAGATTGAAATAGCGGGATCAAATCGGCCTGGGTCGCGTACGGGACCAAATTTCCGACGTAGACTGTGGTGTTGTACGCGGGAGTCTGGCCAACGACGGACTCATATGACAGAGGGCCGCCTTGGAAGTTCATGGGCGCAGGGGGACCACCCAGGTGCCCCATACCCATGCCACCCAGCTGGTCAGAGCCCATGGGCTGCATACCAGGTGGCATCCCGCCTCCACCTCCAGACTGCGTCTTTTGGTTCGCCCAGTTGACGCGAATCGCTCGAGAGCCCAGCCACTCGCCGTTCATAGTGGCGATGGCTTGTTCGGCATCGGTCTTGTCCCTGAAGGCGAGGAAACCATAGCCACGCGACTTGCCCGAGTTCATGTCCCACATGACACGTGCATCGCTCATGCTCCCAAACGCAGAGAACGCCTTGGCTAGCACTTCGTCGTTGACTTCAGGCGAGAGGTCACCAACAAATACGTGGAAGTGACCGGTAGTATCCTCCTTGTTTTGGTTGCCTTGGTATGCCCAGTTGACACGGATCTCGGTGTCAAAGATCTTGCGACCATTGAGCGTTTGAAGCGCAGTTTCTGCCGCACGCATGTCCATGTATTCGACGAAGCCATAGTTCTGACCACCGTGCTGGTAGTTCCGATCCGGGATGATTTTCACGTGTTGAACTGGACCGGCCACGGCAAAGATCTCGGTGAGCATGTACTCGGTAACCCGAGGGGAGAGGTTGCCGACATAGAGATGAGCCCGACGCTGGAATGAGAGCGAGTCAATCATACGTAAAACGCCACCACGAACACACTTACGGGCGCCTCTGCATTTGAAGACATCATGGTTGTTTTTTTGGATGTAGAGACTGCTGTACAAAGTAAAACAGAAGCTAGATCTGGTGCATCGTTAGCATCTTAAACCCATAAACCTAGTTTGGAACTTACTGGAAAACTTTACGGACACAAGTTAAAGATGATAGAGGAGAGAGACAATGGGGAAAAAGAAGAGAGATGAGACAGATAGACGAGAGAAAGAGACGGGGAACACGACAGAGCGATCAGAGACAGCGGTGGTCAACGCGAAGCCCAGGGGCGGCTATGCAGGACCTTGGCTGGCAATTTTTGGACCTGCCCTAACTAGCGCTGAATGCCTATTGTGTCTCTCCATTTCGTTTTCAGGATCGGGCACCTGAATTAATGCCGCTTTCAATGCAAGGAGGTGGGATTGCGTGCGAAACGAGTATAGTACAGGAGAGCGCTCAATCGGCGCCTTTTACTGGGACGCAGGGACGTTCAGAAGCACATTTCCCCCAGAGCTCGGTACGTAAGATACATTGCGGTTTGCGGCCAACGCAGCAGCAATTGCCTACTAAAGTCATTAGTTTGCGCCCCCCTCAATTGGAGACGATGAAACACCGACCTTGCTCGCTTCTATCTTTCTGAATGTTACAAACGCCTCTCCAGCCCGGTCAAGCGCACGGGATATCGTCGCCGCAGCCTCCGCCTCTCCCTCGGCCCGAATGACAGCTGCCTGTCGCTCTTGCTCGGCCTGCAAGTCGAGACCCGTCAATAAATTTGACGCCAACACAGCCCCACGCTTAACTCGCCTTTTCTACAACGAATTTAGCTCTCTCTGCGTCTTGCTGAGCAATCTGCTTTGCTTCAACGGCCTTAAGAAAATATAAGTTTAAAAATCGCATGTACCGGCGTTAGCGCCGCTCACCGTTGTAAATTCTTGGCCAAAAGTAAGATGAGTGATCGACACATCCTCGAGCTTGATATTAAATTCTCCAGCTCGAGCCAAGAGATCCTCTCGGATGCGGGACGAGACCTATTCGTCCAGTTAAACATGCCTCCCCTTCCGTAGCAGCACAAAATTACGACGTACGACTTCACGCTGCGTGATCAGTTCGGCAGCATCAAATTGTGCGACAATGCTCTTAAGGACCTCATTGCCGATCGAAGGGAGCACCTGTCAACGTGCCTATGAGACAAAACCCCAGGCCAACAGCGAATGTGCCTTACACGTTCGTCATAGTCCAATCCAAGAGTCTGATAAATCTTGGATAGATGATTCACATCTGGTCGTGACATTACACGAAGTGTAATGGAAACCATCTGCAGATCCTTTGACCCGGTAGTCGTAGAAATATTCTATATAAAAAAGGAACAGTCAAGAAATGCGCAAGACACCCCAGAGGTTCCAAACTGACTCGGGGCTTGACGCGGCAATCGTACAAAATTGCTCGTTGAAGCCATGGTATGAGAAAGTGAGTCCCTTCGGGCGACGCCTAAAATGTACAATTGAGCCTTCATTCGCTCGAAATATGTGATTCGCATTTACCTCACTCTTCACACCAGAGAACCGATCAAACATGACCGCCCTGTAACCTCCTGGAACGTCATAGATGCTGGCCTGCACTAACGCTAGCCCAAACGCCGCAGGGACTTTTTGGGTCGCTTTAGTTGCAATATTTCATAAATTCGTCGGATGTTGCCTACCGATAGCACGAGAGAGAAATGACGCTACTGCGTTGGACATGGTAGCTTAATGCCGTGGTCGATCTGGCGACAATCCGACAGTCACGTGATAGATCGAAAGGATGCGTAACCTCCTCGGCTTCGGTAACTTTCAGCGTATCCCATAGTTAATTTGGGATATTCAATTGCTCCAAAATGATTTAAATGATATAAAGTTCTCGGTTATTTTATTATTTATTCCCTCCATGTGTTAAGACGGCGCATATAATAAGTTCCTCTGACCAAGAGTTGATGCATTGCCATCAAAATAGTCTAACCCAATGTGAGAATGATACCTGGAACAGGAACTCATCCTCTGAGCTGGCGCACTTCAAATATATCTACTATCATAGGTGCCGCAGACCGCCGGTCTCCTTGTTGATCCAAGCTTCCCACTTCAAGTCACCTGTTGGTTCAACTCACCTCGACCTAAACCGCCGGGTTCCTCTTAGTCCACGTGTGAAGCCGCACTCTGCCCCTTGTTTCTCCAGAGCATATAAATACCACTTTTGCCAGGTGTAACCTGTCCGCTGTTCAAATGTCTGTCCCTTCAGTACGCCGCCCGACTGTTGCGCTGCCCACCGAGCCAGTATCACATGACCGGCCAATTGTGCGATTGTCAAGGTCGTTTGCTGTATCAGCCGCACATCGGCTCCACTCTATTCATCTCACAGACGAAGAAAACGCGAAAATTTACGGGCCATGTAACCGAACCCACGGCCACGGACACAACTACAAGATTACCGTGTCATTGGCTGGTCAAGTGGGTTTGTCTGAACCCGAATAAGGAACAACGTTTAACAGATGAAATCCAGGTCGACCCCAAGACTGGCATGGTTGTCAATCTCCGCATCCTCAAGTCGATTGCACAACAATATGTTGCTGAACTGATTGACCACCGCAATCTTGTATGTTACGTGTGACTGACGATCTGGAGCTCATTTCTGATTCAACCAGGATAAAGAAGTAGACTACTTTGCGACGCGGCCATCAACCACAGAAAACTTAGCCGTTATGGTATGGCGCCAAATGTCCATCGGTCTGAAGGAAAACGGTCTCCCGGAATCCTTGCTAGACGTAATCACGATCGAGGAGACGGACGCGAATTCTGTCTCTTACTCCGGGAAATATGTTTGATTGGGGTGAAGGTTTGATAAAATTGACGTTTTCTAGTCCGAAGTGGGCACATGGGGCTTCTGGCCATAATTTGATACCGGCCGATGATCACGTTGAACAGTAACAAGTGATATCATTTTTAATGTTTCTAGTTGGTTCTACTGCGAATAGAGTAAAGACTTGGTGCCCTGAGCATTTCAAATATGGAAGCTACTGTTTCAGGCCCCGCAATGCTGTTTCCTTATATACTGCTGACAGTGAACCCCCCTGCTCTGTACAATACCCACCACCATGTCTGGCGATAACATCAAGTCTGAGTTGTGAGTACAACCATTTCACTAAATTTTGTCATAAAATTTACCGATCCTCGTTTGCTCGTCTAGTCCACCAGACGCAAAGCCGTACATCCCCGCTGAGCTCAAGCAGGAGGTGGAGAAGGTGGTAAGGGACCTAGTATCCGAAATGACTCAGTCCAACTCGAAGTCGAAGTCGAACATTGCGCTGTCTTTCGAGGCCGAGCGCAGCACTCTAAAGGACACAATCGCCACTCTTGAAACTGAATTGGCTTGCACCAAGAAACAAGTGCATGATGCGTGGATTGTTATCAACGGGTTCAGGTCTAAGCTCGAGCAACAGGCCGCGTCCCACGCTGCCGATGTACGGGGATTCGAGCAACAGTTTGCAGCTCTCAGCGAACGAGAGGCTGCACTCCGGCTCGATACCGCTCTGCTTCGGGCCGATCGGGATGCGGCTGTCGAAGCTGAAAAGCGGATCGCGTTTGCCAAAGACCAGATCGCGGCCCACAACGTACATCTATCCACCAAGCTCTCGGAGATGCAGGACCAGTACGCGTTCAAGGTAGCCCAGCTCAACGACACTGTCCATGCGCACAATCAACTCCAAGAACGGCTTTTCCAGGTAACTGAAGAGAACAAGTACTGGCGCAATTACTACGCTGCATCAACCTCCACATCCGACAATCGCCCCCCACCCGCGATCTACTTCAATGTTCCCCAGATGCCCAGTCGTAGAGCTACGGTTCCTGACGTATCCTCTGCAGTCCCGCGCTATGCCCCATTCTACCAGGCTGCCGCTGAGGGTCCTCGTGGGCAAAAGCGTCCTCGGGTGGACAGTGTTTCCGACGCTGCTGCTCCGGCTCCGATCGCTGTCGCGCCCCAACAAGCCTCGCCTACGAGTCCGGCGGCATTCAAACTGCGACCTGTTCGCCCGGCGAATCCTGTCCACGCCCACAGCGCAATCTCCCCTTCCGCCATCGGCCCACAGCCCGGCCCTTCTGCCGTCCACTTCGCTCCCGGCGTATCCGGCGTCCCTTGCGCCCCGGTTGCTGCACCTCGTCCCACTGCATCAGCACCGCCGACGCCTACATCGCCGGTTGCTGCCGAATCGGAACTGGCTCCACAGCAACAACCCACTCCACAGGCTTCTCCGTCGTCTGCACCCCAAACACCATCCATTGGTGATTCGGCGAAGGAGGCGATCGCGGCGTCCCAGCCTCTTCCTGGTCAGATCCAACAGATCCTGAAGCAACTATTCCCTGTTTCAGCTGCGGGACAGCGTGAGTGTAAACTTTGCAAGTAAGTTTTTTGATCCTGTCCGATCTGTCGTGTGTACTAACCCATTCTTCCTCAGAACCCGGCCTGATGGAGTACCACGTATAGCTTCTTCGGATACGGTCGAATGCCTTGCACATGCTGAAAAATATCATAAAAAAGTGCTCACCTTACTGAAATCCCGCCTTGCCGGTCAGGCGTAGATATTTCGTACCCCGCCTTCACACTTCTTTATTTTATCGTTTTATCTGCTTATAGTCGATGGAATTCCTTCTTTTACTCTCATACCTTCGTTGTACTATTTTTGGTACCTGTATCGATATCCTCGCCGTGGTCTGTCTTTTACTCATTTTGACTCTTTGTGCATTCAAATTTCTATCTACGCGTAAAAACCCTTTGAATCTAATAAACTTCTAGGACGTAACGCTCTTCCTCCTTGAGATCCTCCAAATACTGAGCTGCCTCCTCCTTGCTCTTGCCTGCGTACTGAACCAAGGAATCGATCAACGTTGCATACACGTCAGGGACAGGCCAGGTCGGTCCGCAGAGGTAGAACACGCCGTTATCCGGTCCAGCGAGCGCATTGCTGAGCATCTCGCCATCTTCGCGCATCTTGTGTTGGATGTACACCTTTTTGTTCGTATCACGCGAAAAGGCGAGGCCAGCATGGGTAATAATCCCGTCGGCGATGTACGCATCGAGTTCTTCGCCATAGAGATATTCTTGCGAGCGGTGGCGAGAGCCAAAATAGTAGATAAGCGGGCCGACCTCCTTGCCTTGAGACACGAGGAGGGCACGATGCTGGATGAATGCACGGAACGGTGCAGCTCTGAATGATCAACACTCGTCAGGTGGTGTGTATTCGGGTCTGAATAAATAGAACGTACCCAGTGCCAAGGCCGGCCATGATGATAGGTTGCATATCGTTGGGCGGGAGCTTCATCACAGATGGTTTGATGGACACTGTCACCGTTTGTCCAGGCTTGAGCCCAGCAAGATACCTGGTGCACTGTCCAAATCGGGGGGTGCCTGTCATTGAAATGTTAATCGTACGTATGTAGACACTTGGATAACGGACTTACCGCTGGGCGTAACCCAATCCACAGTAACAACCAGCAGATCAACCCGATCTCCAACCGCACTCTGCGCAGACGCGATACTATAGTGCCTCGGCTTGATATCACCAACAATCGTCGCGAGCTCGCTCAACGAAGGGTGCGCGCTTGGGAAGTGCTTGAGAACATCCGCAAACGTCACGGTGTCGTTCTCAGCGAGCTTCTTGAACGTCGCAGAACCCTCTGGAGCAGCGATGAATCGCAATGCCATGGCGTCCGCGCGCTCTGTCGCATAGTCAGCCAGCGCACCGTAAAAACTTTTAGGTGGGCGCCCGAATATATCGATTTGCTGTTGGAGGGCATGGAACGCCGTCCGAGTATGGGTCTGCCCGGGTTGATTTGGAACCGGGAGAGTGATAGATGATTTGGGGTCGACGTTGTACCATTGACAAAACTCGAGAACTTCGGCTTCGTCGTTCCAGCCGTGTACACCCAGAGCTTCGCCAATCGCGTACTTTAGCCCAGTGCCGCTCGTATCAAACTCGAGGTGGAAGACGTTGCGGTCGTAAGTTGTAGGCGTAAGACGCTTGTTGACTGTGCAGGTGACCAAGAATCGCTCTTCAGTGAGATCGGGTCGTAGTGAGGGGTCTGAACTAGATTCGGTAACAGGGGTATTGGGGGTATATGCCTCACGGAAGAGGAGACGCTTGATCGCTTCGGCTGTCGAACCAAGTGTGGGGACGTTAGGGGCAGGGTGTCCGTCGTACGCAGGATCGTCAAGGGATAGGGCATTAAACGCAAAGGCCGCTAACTCCTTGGGAGGAGCGGCGTCTTCGGCGAGGGGCTCTAGAGCAGGGACCTCAACACCAACCAAGCTAGACCAGGCTGCGCCGCAAACCGCCAAGCTTTTAATACCAGCAATATAATCCCCATATAGCCTCGTTGCAAGTGTCGAAATGGCGCTAGAACTGGCGGCACCACCCAGGTATATACGAAGCAAGACAAGATGGGCCAGAACAGTCTTCAGGAGGGATTGATCTGTCGTATTTGCGCCGAACCTGGTGGCTACCTCATCAGGATCAAACGTGTAGAGTCGAATTCCTCGGGCGTGGATATCTTCTACGGCTGCACGGGGCAGTCGAGAAGCAACCTCGGGAGCACCCCCGTTTCCAAGTATGAGCACGGGTGACCCGTTCTTCACGAAACCAAAGGCATTGTGAGAGGATATCAAGGTTGGATCGACAACAACCAAACAGTCGATTTGTTGCTCCAGGCTCGCGATACTCAATATTGGGGCGTTCGAGAGGTGGGCATCGCTAGAAGGACTAAGCACCAGCCGAGAAATGTTGGCGCCCTGCGAAGAAGCGAATGCGTCGTACGTGAAAAGTAACCGAGCCGTAATCGGCCCAGCTTGTGTGAGGAACGTGTGGGCAGTGATCTGGGGCAAGTGTACAAGCGTCGACGTAGCCGGGGTCGACAAGAATGCCAAATTCTTGTACTTGGCGCCGCTGGATAATCCGGAAGATAGTGACGTGACTTGTGTAACAAACTCGGCAAACGCATTTACCGAGTTGTGGAAGGTATGCGATTGCTTGGGATATACGCGGTGTCCCCGAACGTGGACTCCAGGCAAGCCAGATGTCAATACGTCGCCGAAAAGAGGGCCAGTGCCTGAATGACTGGGGAGCTCTTCGACAACGTGGACAGTCTTGACTGATTCCGGGAGCACAGATCGAAGGGATTCCGCATTCCAGGGTCTCAGAACACGAACCGAAATGACACCCAGGCCAGGCGTATGAGCGGCCAACAGGCGTCCGACAGCCGCCAAAGGTCCGTTGAGTAGGACAAGGGCAACCTCGGCATTGGTGTCACCATGATAGGAGAAAGGTTGAACACTGGTGGCCTTGAGTGCTTCGTCCAGAGGCAGAGCAGTACCAGACACCTCTGGGAAAGTTGTCTTGGCAGTTTCGCGCGTGGCGCCGGCATGATCGAATACATGAACGACGTGGCTAGACAGAGAATACGAGAGTGCAGCAAAATCAATGGCCTCTTGAGCAGTGGATGAGATTAAAACCGCGAAATCCGAGCCAAGCGATGCGAGAGCCCGGGCGGCTGGCGCAAGAGTGGGAGTTAATTCAAGTGTGGATAGCGGGCTGACGGCAGCCACCTGGATAACCAACCGGGACGAGCTCGAGGGTGCTGGTAAGACAGAAAGCGCGGGAACCATCTGAGCAAGGCCTTCGGGGGTGGTAAATGCGGTAATTACTCCGCCAGCAGAGCGTGCACCATCAGTGCTAGTTCCCTCGCTGAGACGTCCAACAAGGCTAAGGCCAGCCCCCGCGCGAGTTTGCGCATGGACAAGTTTGGCTTCAGATTTTTCATTTGCCCACTGAGCTGTACGTTCGCCAAAGCCAGCCTGTTCTGCCAAATCGAAAACTACAACGGTCCCGCTGTGACGTGCAGCAAGGGCCTCGATCGTGTACGCAGCAGGACTAGTAGTAGAAGCTCCGGCCGAGGTCAAAGGAGAAACCGCATCATGACCATTCTTGGAGTCGGCCTGAATTTTTGGCGAAAGCGGGGCAGTGAGAGTAGAGGAGCTGCTGAGGGGGGTAGACGCGCCCGACATGGCTACAACAGAATCAGTGCATGTTGCACGGAGGGCTACTTGATCTCACCTAGTTGTCAGAAGGAGGATAGGAGCTAGGGGGCAGCAAGAGCTCGCTCGGCTTTAAAGATTTGGTTAGCCAAGCATGGCGTGCTTTGATTTCCGAATGCATATCCGAATTGGTCTCCGAATTGCACAGCCACGTGCCTTGCTCGATCAGGCACGTGACCCGAGCGCAACACAATTTCCGCAGCTCGGCCTCGGGCCAGGGACACGCCATCCGCCGCTGCCACAGCACAAGCCCGCGTGTACATCGGCGTCATCGTTAGCATACAAAAGGGCGCCGGTCTTGTGTCAACTGTTAACACACCGATTCCCCTCCAGACTACCAATTACGTTCCATGTCCTCTGTCTTTCAGCGCGACCCCAAGCAGGCCGTCTATGAGCCTGTTCCACTGTCCGACCACGAGGTCCTTGTCGTCGGGCTAGAAGAGCGGGTCCACAGGAAGAAACGCTGTCGCCGCATCGCTATCTGGTTCATTTCTTTTATGGCATTCCTATTTGTCGGGCACATGGTTTACAAGGGCGCCTCGACACTCATGGTGCGTATATGCGCCAATGTGGACTATAATCGAAAGCTAATTTGAGCATACAGCTCGTCCACAAAAATGTCGAGTGTGTGCCTTACGAGGGCGGCATGAGCGTCGTCAAGATCCCGATTGTCGACCCCCGCGCCAAAGTTCTTGTTGATTCGAGCGTGTCATCCCATGATGTCTTTATCACCCATGTTGAGGGCGAGTCCAACGAAATCACCTTTACCCTCGAGGCAGCTGATGGCACCCCTGAAACAACTGCCGAGATCCGCCTTTGTACCTTGAGGGGCCGTAAACTGACTGGTCTGGGTATCTTCGTAAGTCCTGTCGACTAATCACGTCAAAGCCAGGCTAACCTTTTTGCTACAGGCCCACAAGAAAGTCAAACACGAGGACGAAGCTCTCCCCGTCATCAAGTCTCTGAAGATTGAAATCCCCAGTGCAATCACTACTCCCAGCATTGACTTGCTCCCCCCCAAGCGCGGGTGCCACAAGGTCTCCAAGCTCCTCAAGTGGGCAGGGGTCTGGAACTCAGAACATCCTCAGGATGCCAAGCTCGACTAGACTGCGACCCCCAAGCAATCTACTTCTTCAGCTGCGGGCTTGCTTTCAGCTTCCATGTAGTGCCATAAATACACCTTAGCCAACTTCCATCCTAATGCAAATGACTTGATTGATGTACCATGACTGTTCCTTACGTTGAGCCCAGCGGAAGAATGGGACGGTAGCATGTAGGTGAGACACTCGTTACGACACGTTGAAATATGACGAAGGCAAGAGTTCAAAGCGTATTTGTTTGTGTTTAGACTATCATCAACACCACAGGCGCAAGCCAGATTCCGCAAGCCGCACGGCTGGATTGCATACGCAAGCGCTCACGTCCCTGGATCACAGCTGCCCCCATGATCGCTCTTTTAGCGTCTGATATAAATAGGAGCCCGTGCGCAGCTGACGCATCCACACATCCCTCCCCACGTCTGAGAACATGCCGTGCCACACATATCGCAAGGACGGCTACGAGGCCATCCCTACATCCGAGAACCAGCCGCTAGTTGTGGGGTTGGACGAACAGGCGCGGCTCAGGCGCTGTCGTATCCGCCGCCGCTGCTGCCACTTTTTCTTTGCACTTGTCGCTATGATCTTTGTTGGCCATGCTGCGTTCGCATATGTGGTGCGCATACAACCCAACGAATGCCGCGTTGGACTAACATCGTTTTCAGTATGGAAGGTCTCACATTGAATGCGTCCCGTACGAAGGCCCCGTCACTAACGTCGTGCTTCCCATCTACTACCCCCGCTCTGCCGTTCTGATTGACTCGAGTGTCTCCTCTGGTGACGTTATCATTACTCATGTCGAGAGTGACGCCAACGAGATCAAGTTTACCATCGAGGAGGCAGTTGAGACACCAGAAGATCCAGAGGACCCAGAAGACCCAGAAGACCCAGAGGATCCGGAAGAGTTTGGAGAACCCGATATTCGTTTGTGCACACTCAAAGGCGGGAAGCTCACCGGGCTTGGGATTTATGTGAGCTTGTCAGAGTATACAGGACATGCTAATAGCTGACGATTTTTCACATTTTAGCCTGGCAAGAAGGCGCACCATGAAGCCTTGCCTATTATTAAGTCCCTCAAGGTCGAGGTACCCACGTCAATTCCTCCCCCAAGCATCGACTTGCTTCCGCCTAAGCGCGGGTGCCATGGAGGGGCCGTGATGTTTATGAAGTGGATTGGCGTTTGGAATTAACGCAGATTATTCAAGTTGAAGTAGCCGTAGTATCCCTTCTCGTTTATCTTCACGTCGCGTGTTCAGGCTTGCCCTCTCGCGCACATGTATGTTCACTAAACTATTAACACAAGAGAGAATTGTATCCAGACCTTTACTCAACGGTAATCCATGCAAGCCACCGCAGCCGCACCGCAGCCCCAGCATCAAACACCTTTCCGAGGATATAAACAACACTCGTTATGATATCACCAAGTGTGGCTGCTAGAACATTTAAACAATAACCCTGGTAATTCAAGTGGGGTATTATGGCCACTCCACGAAGTGGCAAAAATACATACGAGTGAAATGTCTGAGGAACTTGTGCTCAAAAGCTCGCCATTTCACGAATACTTTCATGTAAATACACACAAGGCCCCCATCGTACCATTTAACAAAAGGCTCGACTATGGCGTAATGATTAAGCTAAGCACCAAGACATAACGTAAGAAATATGATAGAAATTTATAAGGGATTTAGTAAACATGGTGTTGTGGTGATATTTTATAGAACAAGTGTGCGCTGGGCCGAGGGCGGGCCTTTGGAGGGTGCTAGTGTGAACGTTAGCGAACGGGAATGGCGAGTTGGGCGGGAGGGGCGGGAAAGAAAGAAGGGCTCACGGCGGGCAGGGCCGATGCGGCGCACAGGGGGGGGGGGTACATCGCGCTTGGCGCGGAAAGGCGGCGCGGAGTGCAGTGGCTTCCAGCCACGCGACATCCAACGCCGCATACAGGGGGCTACCTCGACGCAGTCCCGTGGGCGAGCAGCCGATGTCCCTAACTCGCGCGGGCGCCGCAGCGCCAGGACCAAGCGCTCAAACCCGGTGGACACTCGCGCTTCTCGAGGGTTTAACGAAGCTGACTACTCGCAAGGGGGAAGTCTAGTGGGAGGGAAACAAAGGTTAGGCGCAAAAGATAGGGCGGGCGGAAGATCAGCTTACCTCCCCGGAAGTCGCTGGATGCTAAGAGACTCGTGGGCATTAGGCACCGTCTCGCGCTAGAGTAGAGTGAATATCCCATCTAGGGAGCGGCCAGCTATCAAAGGCGTTCAGCTTCGAACTTGTAGCACTGGAGGGGACGCACGCGTGTGTGACGGCTCGCATTAGTCGATTCGACTTGTGCAAGGGTAGAGAGTAGGGGATTGACTACTGGAGTGAGAGGTGGGCAGGTGGGTGGTGGTGGTCGAAGATGAGCTCTCATTGGGCGCGGACCATTTTATACCCCTAAGGTCTATGCGGATCCAAGCAGGGGTACATAATAGACTCACGTGAATGTGGTCAACTATCGCGAGTGGTCAAGCTTACTAGCCAAAGCGGAACCCTGGTGGTGGGCCTAGGCTAGTTGATTAAAACGCATATATGATAGTTATGCGTCTCGCGTTAGTCGTCGGCACTAGTCCCGATACAGGCAGACAGTTTGGCTCGGCCTTCTCAGATTTCTGTCACATCGGAGAACTAACCCACAGCCTCAAGTACTGAATTACAATGCATTTGTCGCACAAATCTTCGGAGACGAAACCATTTACTGGCATTTTCGAACAGATCGTGGACTCTAAATCAAACTTGCTCTCGGCGGGCTGTTTTTTTCCAGCACCGAAGAAGGTTGCTCGCTTTCTACAGGAGGGTGGCGCTCCATGAGCTCCAACGAAACATCTTGGCCGTTTGCTTGAGGGGGCGTTTTCGTCATTGGAAGGGTATCCTTGTCTCCAGGAAGGCGAACAGGCTACAAACCAATGAAGCACCACTAGTCTCCTGAAATTATCTTTCACCTGCTCACCTTTAGAAAAGCGGTCATAATGGCACTGAGCCCTGCAACTGGGATGAAGATGACAAACACAGTATGAAGTGCTACCATATATGCTGCCCGAGCTGCATCTTCATAGCCAGTTCCTACAGTTGCTTCGGGGCCAGACTTGATGATCTCCGAAATGGCGTTCGATGCTAGTCCTGGGATCTTGGACAGCTGTTCTTTGAGCACGGCGTTTTTGGCAGTTGTGCATACTGAGGATAAACATGCATTAGAGAAATAATAGTCAGAGATTAAAATGAATCACTAACCTACAAGGCCGATAGCACCACCAAGCGTACGGAAGACTGGACTTCGACTGAGCGACTCGTCGCTATCCAAACAATTTTGACTCACAGTTTCGAGCACCCGTCACGACGGCTCGATCGTCCTTGCCAACACTTGCCTGTGCAGCTACAAGAGCTTGCCAAAAAGTTAGCTTGCGCTATATTAAATCAAGCATAGACGATACTTACTAGTCTGGAGCGTCCCACCTACACCAATACCCTGTAGGAGTAAATAACCACAAATCTCCGCCTTACTCGTGTTCAACCCGAACATCGACTGCAAACCTGCGCCAATACACCAGATCGAGAATCCGCCAACAATGATCGGTTTGGGTGAACGTGTTCGGGCAAGTATTTGCCCACACAACGAGCTCGCAAGAGTCTGAACTAATATAAGGGGCAAGAGGTAGATACCTGCCTGGATAGGGGTAAATCCCCGTGCATCTGTGTAGTAGGATGGAAGAAAGTAGAGGTTGCAGTAGTAGATGACACCAGTCATGAGTGTCGAAGTATAAATGATGAGAATGTTTCGGACACGGAAGAGCTGGAGGGGAAGGATGGGGAGTGTTGCGAGGCGCCATTCCACCAGGAGAAATATAATCGCAAGGACAGAGCCGACGGTGAGCATGGCGATCACAAGAGCCGAACGCCAAGAGTAGTATGTGCCTCCACCTGATATCGGGACCTGTTCAAAGCGCCCAATTTAGAAATGATCCAAGATAAAGTGTATCCACCATACCAATATGCAAACGACTGCAACAAGACTAAGGAAACTGCCCATGAAATCAACTTTACGAACTTTATCCAAAAAGTTGCCGCTAAGCTTGTTCTGAGGGAGCAACCACCAGAGCTGGGCTACACATGCGACACTGATCGGGACTGTGAACCAAAAGACCCAGCGCCAACCCGCAGTTGAGAGTGCTCCGCCAATCAGGGGGCCCTAACAGGGAACTTAGAAGAATTTGAACACGGATGGTGGAATGCGACGTACGATTCCGGAGCCAAGTGCGACTGCGGCACCAAGGAATCCTTGGTATTTGCCCCGTTCTTTTAAACTGACAATGTCGGACACTAGGGGAGGGTCAATAACTAGGCGAATATGACGGGGATCAACTACAAACTAATAATCATGCATAAACTGTTGATTCCGCCACCGCCAATACCGCTTATAGCACGGGCCGTAAACTCCATCGCCAATCGTTCAATGACATCATACATCTGATCGAATTAAACTCACCAGCCATACCGCCGACCGGGCAAACCCACAAAGCAGATTTCCAAACGTGAACAAGATGATTGCCGATATCAACATAAATCTACCCTATTTTAGCCACTTTTGAAAACAAAAGGTAGGAAAATTAGGACCCACTTGCGTCCGAAGATATCACTCAACCGCGCAATGACAATCTGACTGCTTGTCGTCGCGACAAGAAATGAGATTCCAACCCAGTTGATTCGATCTGCTGCACCGAGGTCGTGTGCAATTGCCGGCAAGACCGTCGATACGCTGTTTATCTTATTTCAGCTCGCGTGACTAGGCAGGAGTGGTGAAATTGTTACCTCGTTTGGTCCAGAAAGCTGACAAATAGACACATAAACAGACTCAAGAACACGACAAGTAGTTTTTTGAATGGTAAGCGAGAAGACTGGTCGTCTATGGTGACTGTCGGCCGTGAACTTTGTGCGGCTGGCGTTTGCGCCCCACTATGGGTCGGTGTTGGTGTCGGCGTCATCGAGGAGTAGTCTGCTCGAAGGTAATGGTCGAAAGGTAGATTGAGTTTATATCAATAAGACGAACGACGTGAGTCAAAGAGAACCTATTATTGGATGTCGTGCCGGGTAATTATTAATCGTAGGCAAGTCACATGACATTAATTCCGCAATACCGCACCACGCTGAGAGGCCGACCGAGCCGGTGAAACCGGCCGCTAGACAGCGTGATAGGTTCTGCACAAAATAAATTGATTGAAAATGCATTAAAACAATTTTGCGTTGCCGCGATTCGTTTGGTGGCCCGAGCTTGTAATTGCGAGCCTTTTTTTAAAGTTGCATTTTGGGCAACTTTTTCAGGGGTGTCATCAACTGAGCTCTGGAATTTTGATTCGCTTCATTTTGGCGGGTGTCTCTTGTGGTGTAAGTTGACGGGGCTATCCCAGATTTAATGGTATAATTTTAGCTCTCAATGCCATGTGTGCAAGGGCACTAAAATTTACGGATGAGGATATCCCTTCCCGATTTGAGTAAATCCTGGGCGGAAGTTTTAGGGCACATTCCTTGTGAACTGCGAGTTATAAAATGTACAATAAATATGCTATATCTATGAGTGTGAAAATAGCGCTATGCCAAAAAGCTTTCTAGTTCAATCATACCATCGCCCAACATACTAAAAATGATGAAATCCGGCCGGTTTCCCTGTATGTGATAGCATTAACCACCATTTCACGAAACAAAATAGAATTTAGTGATGTAAATGACGAGTTGCATAGCGTGATGTATACATCCAAGCGTTGGGCTCAGAAGTTGAACCTCGGAATGTGAGCGGAAAACATCAAGCCGCTCTGGCGCATGGTCACGTGAGCTGCGGTGCTCGAACCATCTACCCACATTGTGCACCGCGATGATCTCCAGGGCTGGGCTCCGGCTTTATTTGCCCGCACGGCCATTTAGTTTTGCATGTAGGAAACCCATCGGAAGTGGGTTCGGGGGTACTAGGACATATAGGTGGATGTCAGACTGGAAACCTGACGAGGGTGTGACGGCGAGCGGACTGGTGCCGATAGTGATTGAACAGACTGTGGGTATGGATCGTGTGTCAGAGCACTGGACGTTAGCCTTGACGTAAGGGCTTGATTTGACAGGGGCGAGGAGAGAGGTCGTATGATATTTTTAGTCGGTTGTTGAGGGAACGGGTCGTCATGCTCTATGGGCCAGTGAGTCTAGATGCACGCATATTCATTGGAAAAATGTTTTGACAAGAGCAGATCAGAGATGCGGATGCAACGCTTATCGTCTCCCAGTTGTTATTCCTCGAGGCTGAAGCAACCAGCAAACCAATCCATTTGTATATCAATTCGCCAGGCGGGAGCGTTACTGCAGGATTATCAATTTATGATACGTATGTGATTCTCCATCCCAAAACGGTATATTAGCTGATAGGGGGATAGGATGCAATATATTTCGTCCCCGGTGCATACGTACTGCATGGGTCAGGCGTGTTCGATGGGGTCGCTATTATTGGCAGCAGGTGGGGGCCGATTTGTCATATGCCTCGAACATTCTGATCATATTTCCGTCCTAGGTGAACGAGGACACCGACAGTGTCTTCCCAACGCATCAGTCATGATCCATCGTGCGTGGTTTATTTGTTTCAAGACATGCGACTGAATTCCATCCCCAGAGCCCTCGGGTGGCGCATCCGGTCAAGCGAGCGATATCGCCATCCATGCCAAGGAGATCCTTCGCGTGCGGACCCGGCTGACTGAAATCTACGCGCGGCATTGCAAGGGTAAGGAAGAAAGCATGCAGGAGGGCCAAAAACGATTCGGTGCGTTTCTTTCTGGCTCAGGTGCGAGTGATGTGGGGCTGAGCGGGGTCTGTTGGTGTAGAGACGGCATTGGAGCGTGACTACTTCATGACTGGTACGTTGAATTCGGTTGGCAGCGGAACTGCGCGCCTGATGATTTCGATTTAGCCGAGGAGGCGCAGGCGTTTGGAATTGTTGACCGAGTGCTGGAGAACCGGCAGGAGAGTGTGCTGCCGAGCGGTGGAAAACCCGAGAGTCTGAAATGAGACATAATTGTATATTGAGCTAGACTTCGAATTGACGTCATCAGGGTCCAGGTCTGTGACGCATGCGCGCTCGCCGGAAAAAACGGGGATTCGTGCGGGCGCGATTGAACATGCGATAAAACTTGGGGGTGGGGGTACGTGGTGCAGGCCAACTGCGCTGGTGGCCGTAGTTAAAGTGAGCTGGGGTGGATAGTAGCTGCACGTGGCGGTCTAGACTCCACACTACGTCGACAGGCGGCTGGATTAGGAAAGCGAGCGTGCTCCACAAGATCCACGATTATTGGAGCAGCGCGCGGGCCCCACCACCCAGCGAGCCCCCCTTGAAGAGTCTCCTTTCCGCTCGCCACTATGGCAGACACAATGGACTTTTTCGCGCCCGACGCCTCCCGCACCGCCGTATCTGCCGTCCCGACCGACACCGTCGACCCGTTTGCAGAGGCCATCGGGCGGCGGTTCGGGTCGTCGGCACCGCTGCTGACGGCCCGGCTGCTGCCCGACGAGTCGCCGCTCGACAGCGCGCTGGCCACGGCCCAGACGGCAGGTCCCGCAGGCGACATCGCCCTCGCGGCCCCTCCCATCGCGCGCTCGTCCAGTTCCCAAGCGGCGACCAGCTTCTCCGGCCTCAACCTCGGCTCCCCCGCCCACATCCAGTCCCGGTCGATGAACTCGATCCCATCCCCGTCGTCATCCACACCAGACACCGCACAGTTCACGGCAGTCACGCCCAACACGCTTGCCGCCTTTCTCGCACTCGCCCCGCCGCCACTCATCATCGACGTCCGCTCCAGCGGCCCGCACGCCATCTCCCATGTTCGCGGCGCCATCTCCCTCTCCGTCCCCAGCACCCTCCTCAAACGCCCCAAGTTCCCGCTCACCAATCTCGCGACCATGATCGCGTCCGGGTCCGCTCGGCGTACATTCGAGTCCTGGCCATCGGCCGCCCGCATCTTGATCTATGACGCTGATCTTGCCAAGCTCGCCGACGGGAGTGGAGTCCTCGGTCTGCTCCGCAAATTCGAGGCCGCTGGGTTCCAGGGTGAGCTCGCGTGGCTGCTCGGCGGTCACAACGCAGTCGCACGAACCGCACCCGATTGCCTCGAGTCTGGTTCATTACCCTCACCAGAGCCCGAAGGAGCCAGCGATCCCAGCCGAGGCGAGTTTCTCAACACCCAGAATCTGCCCCAGTCGGCGTTCCAGCAGAGTAGGTCGCGTTTCATTTTGGTAACAACACCCGACGGCTCATCGGCGTTTTAGGCTCGACGACTGGATTCGGACACAGACCTAACAAATTGCAGGCATCTAATCCATTCTTCGATAACATTCGACAGAACCAGGAATTGTCACATGTGCGTCGGTTTTTTTTACTTCAACTGGTCTCTGTGCTTATTTGTCCTCTAGGGCATCACGGAGCGGATTCCGCTTTCATTACCCGAAGAGGTCTTGTCACGCAAGGATGAGATCCCAGTAAACTGGCTGCGGGGCATTGTCGAGGATAGTGACAAGGAAAGAGGCATTGAGGCATTAGCGATGCAGTTCTATCGGTGCGTCGATTCTCTTGTTCATAGGGCGTTGACTGACCGTTTTTTTTTTCTCGCAGTATCGAGCTCGGCGAACAAAGACGGCTCCAAGGCGTCATGTCGCATCACTCTATGGAATGTCAAGCGCCTGGAAACGACGAGCCGAAACGATCGAGCGACGGCGATAAGCACGTGGGTGATTTCCCGTACAGCATCACGGCAGGTGTCGAGAAAGGTTCCAAGAACAGGCAAGTAATTTTTGACCACATCGTGCTCGGCATAGCTAATGTCCTTGCTACAGGTACAAGAATATCTGGCCTTATGAACACGCTCGCGTACGTCTGCAGACGGCCACTGACGATGGCTCCGACTATGTCAACGCCTCTCACGTTCAACCCCGTGGTACCAGACGAAGTTATATTGCTACTCAAGGACCTATGCCTTCGACATATGTTGATTTCTGGACGTGAGTGTTTCTTTTGATTTCTGTATGCGCATACATGCCCATGTCCCTTCAGAATGGTCTGGGAGCAGAACGTCCATGTCATTGTCATGCTCACGCGTCAGGTCGAGAACAATCAACTAAAGTGCGGCGACTATTGGTCTGGCAAAGAGTACGGCCCGCTCCGCCTGCAACTGATTTCGACCGAGGGTGGGGAAGAAGAGGTGGAGCGCATCAACGGCTTCGACTTTGGCCAGAACTCCAAGAAGCCTCAACAGAACGAACCCTCGACCATCCGTCGAACGTTTGCACTCTCGCACCTCGAGCACCCTGAAGTACCACCCCGGAAGGTTGTGCAGTTCCAGTTCTTGTCCTGGATGGACTTGAACGTGCCGGACACGACGACCGAGCTACTCGAGCTGGTTAAGGACGTGAGGGAGGCATCGGAAGAGGCCGAAGAGGCGAACCCGAGTCGATCAAGAGCCCGGTACTGGTGCACTGTAGTGCGGGCGTAGGGCGGACGGGGAGCTTTGTTGCGATTGATGCCATTCTGGACACGATTCGACATGACCTCGATGTTCAACGGCAGCCCAGCTACACGACCACAGCTACCAATACCTCAAGCGACAACGCCAGTGATAGTAGTCCAGAGGACAATCCTAGTTCGGACAGCTTCAGCAACACGTCCCCACGTCTTCGCCGTGCGAGTCATCCCGAGTCAGACCTGCGTCGACAGCCCCCATCTGGGTTATTACACATAACACCCGCACGACAACGACAACGCTCGTTGCGCAAGACGATTGGCGCGCGACGTGCCGGCGCTGGCGTGCATGCGAAACCCGGTTCGCCGCCCTCGGACTTGGAAAACAATCTACCCATGGGGACGATGACGGTCAACGGCGCCGGGGGTGCGCCAGCAGCTCCCTTTACGTTTGAATATGCTGATGCTTCCCGGTCTTCGAATAATTCGTCAGCCTCGTCATTTAACTTCTCGACCAGCATGCCGTCAAGTTCGACGAGTAGTGGGGTGCATGAGGCGTCTGCAAGTGGCAGCTGGAGTACCAAGCAGCTGTCGACGGGTAGCGGAGACACAAAGCTGTCACCAACCGGCAACGGAGCCGCACAGGACGTGGAGATGAGCGAGACTGAGCCCAAGGGTTACACCCAACGACCGCATTTGTCCCAGCTGGCGTGTGCATGGTCTTCCAACGTGGCCAGGACTGTGGAGCCACCAGAGCTACAGGTGCCTACCCCACTGCCGGCCCTGCCCCGAACATCGATCGCTCCAAGTCCTCGGCCGGACTCCACTGACAACCGTGAGCGTGACACGTTTGATTACGTGCTTCCGCGCTCGCTCGATCGCGCCAAGAACGCTAAACCAGCGTCACCTCTTCAATCGATGGAGGAGCCGATCCGAGAGGTGTTGGAAGATATGCGCGAGCAACGCATGTCGCTCGTCCAGTCGTTGCGCCAGTACGTGTTTGTCCACCGTGCCGTGGTCGAGGGTGTGCTCGCTATGATCGACGATCAACGGGCAAAGGGCAACACAGCTGTTTCGGCCGGCGCGAAGCGACATGCCAGCCCAACCGAGCTCGTCAAGGTCGATATGGCTGGGAGCAAAGCTCGAGTGAAGAAGCGGCCGTCGGAGTTGCAAGGGTCGGGAAACGCAATGGTTGTAGATTCATAGTCTTTTTCTCGGTCAGTGTACATTCTTTATCGCATTTGGTCTGTGTTGCTCCATTTTTTGTATATGCACCGCTGGTTCGTTGGTTTCTTGAGATTGCTCATACATATATATTGCTTCGGAGAGGGGTTTTTTTGAAGTACTTTTTTTCTTTCTTTCTCTCATCTGCGGTTATGTATTCGCCGTTGCTCTTTTCCTGTTTGTTCGCTGGTGCATATTCTAATGTTGGTTCGACTTCGTATACACGTTCTCGTGGAATAAATATCCTGCCCTCACTCCAGGAGCTCGATACTGAGAAATCATCACATGTCGTTGAAGTTGTGGTTTAGAAGTTGCGCTATAACCGGTAGGTATTACTGAATGGAGCGGGCGAAAAAATGCAATAGTTTGATCGTATCAAATGAACCTAAAGGCGCATACACGGGAATCTGCAGTACGCCCATTATCCACATCCTCCCATCCCGTACCCTCCCTATCATGGAGAACGCATATGATAGATACGATAGGCCACATTAATAGAACCGTTACTTACTCCGTTGCTGCACGCTCCCGAACAAGTTCCCATTGCGCCTATAGATAGCCCTCCGAGTGGGAGTGTACCATAGAGTCCTACGCCTGCTGCACACACGCCCGCCGAATACTTGCCGCCTGTTGGCTGCTCGTTCAATCTACGACCGTCTAGCACCCCTCCATCATGCGTTGCACAGGTTTCGGCTCCATATGGTATAACCGGCTCCCTAGGATTATAGTGATCATAGTAGGAATCAAAGCAGGGGACAAAAGTAGGACCGGCTTACAAGTTTAGATTGGGAAAGGGCCGCATAAAAGCTTGATTGTGTCCCTGGGTTCGTCGTAGGCTGATAGCTTCCCATCCATCCTTGGGGGCCTTGCCCTTCTCCACAGCTGCTCGCGTCTGTTGGTACCATTTTTCGTGCGTTTTTGCTCGTAAATCTCGACGCTCCTCCGTGAGCTTGTGTCCGACGACGACAACTGCGTTGTGCTCTGAAGCGTGGGTGATCGCCGCGTCGCAGTCGTGGGTTGATACTAGGTGTGGACGAGAATTGACAAAATCTTGTGCCTTGCTTTTACCTTTGAGTATTTTAGACAAAGAGGCCATAGGCGAGGCGATGAATGAGCTGGAGGGTGGATGTATGCACCCGCAGACGTGGTAAGGCACGCCATACAGTTGCTATATGCGTGGTTTAAATATGTTCTGCGCGTCGTTGGATAAATTCTAACTCACCTGCCAGAATTTTGCCGTTTGGTCATACGCGTCTGATAATTTGTTTTCTTCGATTTTATCGTCATGATCTACAAACTTGTGCAGGAGAGCGAGTGTTTGTGTCCTAGTATTACATGATTGAGTCAGTTGATCATCAATCCCTTGTTCTCTTATGCACACCTATACGCAGCTTGCTTGAGTTGATGTGTATGCCAGGCAAGATCCTACCAGAGCATCGAGTCAATATAACATTTGTTATAAACGTATCCTCATTGCATACAATGTCCTGTCAAAAAGCATGATTGGACATTTATTCGAACGCAGTGCATAGGTACTCACGAGGGTGGGTACTAGCATTTGCTTTGGAAACTTCTCCATAACATTGAGCCATGCATTGTACCGAGCAATGCATCGTGTCGGTATCTCGGGATCATCGTCAAAGGCACGCGGCTCTGTCCACCCCAGGTTAACCATTTTATCAATGAATGAACCTTGACGAAGTATCTATAGGCAAATGGAATTTGATTCATTGGAAGGGGGAAAAGGGAAGCTTACTAACCGCTCCGCATAGCTCGATTGAAAATGGATAGCTGGGAGACCGATAGTAGCTGAGAATACGAGTAACTCTGTACGAAGATGCAATGTCAGGAGAACAAAACCAATCGATGGATTTGTTACTGTTGTTGCCCTCCAGCCATCTCCATTCCTTCACCCAGAGAGTTTTCTATACTCTTCATAGAGTATTTGAGCACCTCTGCTAGTTGAACACCCTTCGTGGCCTTCCCAAACGGTCGCTCAAAAAATTTCTAGGAGGGTGCATAATAAGTATGTAGGAACCCGGATCTGTCTCTGGAGCGTACTAGCAGTAGTGTGTTATTATTTCGCGTTGCTACTTTCGCGTCAGGCTGACCAGTCTTGCAGTTTAGTAGAGTTCCCCTGTGTAGAATGACATTTAATACATCCAACTTTTTACCGCGTTTCTAGGTACGCATACGACATGAATATCTTCCCACTATCCGATTTATCGTTTAAGCCATTCCGTACAGTAACAACGTCGTCACATATTGCACGAGCCATCATGACCTATAATCCTTAGTTTCAGTTACAAAAAGCCTGGATGAATTTCGCACTTACAGCCCTGTCAAAAAAAGACATGCATACATGGCACCGCGCCCGAAATGCACGCTCTGCAAAGCCAGTTTCCTCATTTGTGACCCAGAAAACTTCGACTGGATTCCTGTCCTCGCAACGTGGACATGGGACAATTGTAGTATCAGACATGGCTGTATTCAGTGGGGCGAACCATGCTTGTCTTGTCAGAGACTCAAATCGACGCCGGCGCTCTACAGATGGGTCAAGGGGCAAATGTGTATCAATATCAATGATTTTGTCGGCGAGATGTAAAGGGAAGGCGCTGGGATAGTCGGCTATCGTGATGAGCTACGTTCTTTACGGAAGTTAAGCTCGAGTACACACCGTATATGCAACAGCTTTGATTTGCCCCGTATGCCATCTTCAAAATATACCCTCGGGTTAAGCAGGTAGGCATGCCATGCCATTAGCACATCTAGTGGAGGAACGTCTTCCTCCGCCATGTGTTGTGGCACAGCGAATTTAGTCCATTTTGCGAACCGATCTACAGAGCGCGCGAGGTATGTCGCCCATAGCTTGTCCACTGAAACACGGATGTCTGGACCTTTCTGAGATTTTACAGTCGCTTTGAGTCGCGCAAATGCTCCAAGGAAAACTAGATGGGCGCGGATCTCCGAGACGCTCACAAGTTCGAACAGGTTGATGGATTTAGACCCAATCTCGAAATTTGGGGACGCAGTTATGCTGGTACCAGAGCTAGCAGCACGGATCCGCCGAGGTGGTGCTAGAAGCGGATCATCATGACCATCTGTGTAAAATGGGGGCTTTGTATCAATAGGTACCACTGCTGCAGATGGTCCAAGTTCAAACGCAGGGGGTGTTTCATCTTGTTCGCTGGATGGTCGAAATGCACAATACGCTGGAGGTGCTGCAGGGAAATCCTCCATGGCAATTGCCAACTCGTTACACTTGATGGGCCTGGATTATATATAGGCGCGGAGCCAAGCTGATAGCTTGAGACGCACGTTTGTGGACAACCTGCGTTGCACAGCCCCGCACGACCCCCTTGCCTCGCCCCCTGCTTGTAGCTCAAGACGCCATACAGATGTGACTTGGGTTCTCCCCAATCCAATATAATTGCAACATAACTAAGGCCAATTTAGAGCACGAGAATCACATGCATGTACTCGGGTTTCGCGCGCGTATTTCGTTATCTGGGTATTGGTTGAGCATAACATATGTAGTAGTTGCCTGGGCATGTGTATTGTTGATTACCCGCCGTTAAAAGGAGTACGGGGAACATGTTAAACCAAGATCGTCTTCCCGCGTCAGAACCAGCACTCACTCGGCCAAAAGCAAATTTGCTAGTTAGGGCTAGCTACAGCCCTGGTTCTAGCTAAGCCGAATTGACGCCCGGGTAGCTCAGGTTAGCACGCACTACTGGCGTTTATTCTGCTTAGGTAGAACCAGCGCTCTGACTGGCCCTCAGTAGCGAATTGGATTTTGGCCGAGCACAACTGTTGCGAGACGCATAATCCGCACATATGCGCTCGAACCAACTGGCTGGGGTTCGTTGATAGTACTTGATCGCTCCTGAGTCCGTCATGGACACCTGTCTAGATCCGTAGAGCGTTTTAGGCTACGAGGGATAGCTTACTCATCACGAATGGTTGTAGGAAAGCTCCTGTCTTCGGGCTACTGATATTGGTAAGTCGGATGGCCTTCAGTCTTCGGTGCAGCAGACCAGACTCGCATTTGAATATGGTAGCCTAACGCTCACTCACTGGTGCCCGCTCGACTAAGTAAAGTAGTCCCAGCATTTACAAGTCGAAGTCACCACCTAGGCCGCGCGCTGACCATCTCGAGTAAGTTTTAGTTGATGGCTAATGCGGACTTGCGCCGTACATGTGAGTCGACCCTGGTCTTCGTTCCTCTATCAAGCTGAAAGCATTCATAGCGTCATAGAGTTGATACCGCACTAGAACAACGATTCTGCCACTGGCTCGACAAGCCCTTTCGAGTTTTGGTTTATATTGTTCAATGGTGAAAATTGTAGCGTTTTATTGAAAACCGCTGGAGATAGGCTTCGACCAGTGTCTCGAGCGCTTCTTAAGGGTTGTCACACGCTCCCCACGAAGGTCCATTATGACGCGATTCCTCGAGGAGAGCTCGCTCTCCGGACGGGCCAAAAATCTCGTCTTCTGGAATTCCACGCGACATACGCATCATAGACCTGGCTCGGCTCTGGAAACCTCTCGTCCTTGAGATAGTCAGACCGATCAGAGGCAGCTAGGAGCGTACCCGAGATGGTTACCCCATCAACAGTCTATATCTGGCCATCACTTTCTCCTTAACCGCATGACTGGCAAGTGGGTGTCAAATTATATGATATACAGTAAATTTTAATACGTGGGTTCTGAATTGGCTGGCCGTAATGCCGATGAGCCCTGCAGGAATGTCCTCCTATAAAAAAAATGAGACCTGAGGTTTAGAGCACAGCACGAGCATACTCACCTATTGATCAATAACCCCTTCAGGGCCCTTAAATCCTTCTTGATTTCATTATGAGTATCATTGCTCGCGTTGGAAGCTGCTCCTGGCATCGCAAACTGAAAATTGTACGATCTCATAGCGGAGCTAAGCCCAGATGTAATATGATATTGCGAGCTAAGATAGCCAGTGAGGTCCGTGAGGGATTGAAGGGTATGTCGACGAGCCGTTCTAGGAGTTTTATTCGACATCTGGGTGTGCAGTTCTTGGAGTTTCGTACTTAAAACAGGTTCCTAGAGTGGACCAGTTAGAGTGTCGAAGAAGTTGTTTCGAATTGCTCACTTTGGATTCCGTAGTCGGTGCTATCGAAGCGGCATTAATAGATTTATCTCTATGGTCCTTTAATTCTTCTGATAGTCGCCGCAGAAGCTCAAGTTGGTGCTCCCGCAGGCGGCGCTTGGCTGCGAGCATTTTTGACCACCGGGGTAGGATAAACCTCTGCAAAACAGTGGTATAAGACAAATGCTACTTTTATACATCCTAAACGCACCGAGTAGGCAAAAGCCATGATTGTGGAGGCTCCCGTAGCGTAAGTAAAGAAGTAGTAAAGCGTTACAAGATTTTCGAGTAGTCGTGATTTGGGTGGTGAGACTAATGCTTCGGGGTACGTTCTAGATGGGATCACGGGAATAGAGGCTAGCTTGTGTCTGGGTTAAACGGATTCGCGCCGAAGTAAAAGATAATGAAACCTACTGATTTTTGAAGTTCATCGGCGGTTTCGGCTGGTATACCTTTTGTTACCAAGAATTGGGTTTTACTCTCCGAGTCCCTCTCCTTTAGCTCTGGAGACTCCAGGAATGCTTGGGCTTTGGAAACAAGGTCTGAGTTAGTTTGTTGTTCGGAGAAGATTTTATTATCAGGGCTGGTGGTGTTATCATTTAGAATTTCTTTGGAGTTCGAAGAGAGCACAGGTTCAGAAGTGTTTGCTGGCAACGCTTCATCCTTGGTTTGTTGGTTGAGCGGGGGCTGAGCAGAACCAGTTGAAGACATAGTGGCAAGGTTGGCCAGAGTAATGAGGCCAAGAACAGGCTCTTAAACAAGTGCGAGTTGCGAGAGTCTGTAGGGCTCAAATCACAGTCCAAGTGTCAAGCCGGCACCGGGCGAGCCACCTCAGCCGGATCGATCGGTTATCTAAGCGCCAGAGTGAGTAGATCCGCCTTATCTTTTCTACTTCACAACGACCGCAGCCGGCTGCCTCGTCTTTGTTTTTTCGCTTTCCGAGAGTTCTATTCAAAAGAGCAACATTTCTACACTGTAATATGTCTCGTCACTTCGACTCTACGCTTGTCTTTGACCAGTTGGACCTGGACCTAGTCATCAAGGTCATTAACCACACACTTCTCAGTCAGTCCATCCTTGAGCCTACGATAATTATATTTCTCACCTGCGAGCGAAAATAGGTCCATTTTTTGCTTTCTTTGTCCCGATCACCTACAAAGCTCAAGGGCTCCCATGGGATTCACCAGTTATCCAATGGTCCTTAGTCTACGTGGCCGCAATAACTGCGTTTTGTAAGCTGGGTGCCCTCTTCAAGAGGCCTTTTTAACCTGCGTGGGTACCTAGGGTTCTTGAAGTTTGCATCAAGGTTATGGAGGAATGGTGGCAGCTGGCTTTATAGCCCAGAAAGGATTGATTGGGGTGAACAAACTGTCTTGATTACTGGAGGTGGGATTTTTTATTGTCATGAGTCACACCACGTAAAATAAAGATTGACAACCGAGAACACAGGCTCCTCTGGTATAGGTGCACTTTTGGCCAATACTTTGGCTGTTCGTAACGTCAATGTCGTGGTCTTGGACGTCAACCCGATCGTCACCGAGAACTGTAAGCGATCATACAAGCTGTTTGAGTTAAGACTTCTGGCCTAATTCTGCCAACAGACAACATCACATATTACAAATGTGACGTGTCAAAATGGGAAGAAGTTGAAGCAGTGGCGAAGCAGGTCATTGACGAGATCGGGCATCCGACGATCCTCGTCAACAACGCGGGTGTCGTTCAAGGCAAAAGTCTGGTCGATTTATCCGTCGCTGATGTACAACAGTAAGTTTGCTTAAATATCCTCCAACCTAATGAACTAAGTATTAATCCAGGACCCTCAATACAAACGTTGCTTCACAGTTCTGGACTCTTAAATCATTTTTGCCTAACATGATCAAAGAAAAACAAGGGCATGTAGTGAGTAATTCTCTCAACTTGTTTGATGCGGCGTGTAACGTTCGATCTAGGTCACTGTCTCTTCAATTATGGGCTTTGTGGGTGCAGCTCAAATGGGTAAGTTAATGCTTTTCTTTTCATATATTCGCTCACTGGACATCGTACAGGTGACTATTCCGCATCCAAGGCCGCTTTGTTGGGGCTACACGAATCTCTTCGTTATGAGCTTGACCATTTATACAACACACCCAACATCCGCACAACCCTGTTATGCCCCGGCCATATCATGACACCCCTTTTCAGCGCCGCCAAGTTTCCCAGGGCGTGGTGGTACAGGTTCCTCGCGCCGAGTCTAGCCCCTCATGATGTCGTCAAAGCTATCATCGCCGCCATTGACGAGCAGGAGAGCCGAACTATATTCATGCCGTTCTTCACAAACTTCGTTAGGCTCACGCCAATCATGCCAAGCTGGGCTCGGGACTTCTGTCAATGGGTAAGCCGAAACAAAACAGTCTTTTCAGCCCTGCACTAAGACTTTCGTGCGGCAGATTTCAGGAGCCGATTATATCATGCGCGGGTTTGTCAAGGTTTCTGGCCGGAGAGCCGACGAGCATACTCATTCGAAAGAATGATACACTCGAAAAATTGACACTTGTTCCCTAGAGGAAATGTTCGAATACACTCCATTCTTTCTCATTCCGTTCCAATGGCCCCTTATTGGTCAGTCGGACAACGTATGCGTGAGACTTAGACCTTGACCGACAATGTACGGCTCCGACGAGTTGAAGATAAGGTTCGGCTTCCGCTGAGCGAGATCGAGCAACATCTCCGCAAAATAGCTATTAGCCCACGCGAACCATGGTCGAGTGTAATCGGTTGAGTTATGGACGTTTTGCGATTCATGAATAAGACCGAGGCCTGCCGTATTCTAGATTGGAGTTCCAGGCCATTAAGTTTAAACAGAGTATGCCAATCGATCATGAACCTACGTTTACGATTGTGTAGAGCAAGTTTTCGATTTCATCACTGTCGTCAGACCCATATATAGCGGAGATGAGGGACATCGGCCAAGGATGAATAGTGTCAACATGAGGCCCGCTAATAAATACAAATTTAGCTTGGAACGGCGCAGCTGGTAACAGATGTGAAGCGTACCCAGTACCAAAGAACGTTTTCCCCTTGGCGTAGTATGGATTCTGACGAGAGAGTATCATACTTTTTGTCTTCTTGTACGTTGGGTCGCTCCTGTCTACGTGGATCTCGTTAGAGATTAGCATATTCCTGTACCTACATAGACTCACTCAAGAATCCGAGGTATGGAAGTGACAAAAGTGACTGGCACACCAGATATTATCGGTTTTGTTTCTTCAAGCTCACTGAGCGTGGTACTTACCGGGACATTTGCGTCGTCCATCAGGTATCGGCTACCAAGGCCATTTGTTTCATACGCAAAAACCCCATCCGACACCTAAGTAAATTTGAGTGAGAAAAATCATTATTCTACGGTGAAAGCGGATAAATACCGTGTGGTTCCAAATTGCGCTGTTTATTTGAGAACTCCATTTGCGCGCGCTGCTGGAAACATTCTCGGAGTGTCCCATGCTGTCCAAGATATCGGCCAGGTAAGCCAGCTCGACAGACAACATGGCATTTGCGGGAGTCAAAAATGCTAAGAGAAAAACCACTTAGATATTACCACGGTCCGGCTTAGGCAACTCACCATATACACTCAAATCATCGCTTGGCCTATGATGTGTTCCTACCATCCCCGTCCAAGCCTTTGGCTCTCCATTCCCATGATTAGGGACTTGGGGGCTAAGTGCACCGTTACCGCCCGTCCAGTTATAGTATGAAATGGCGTTGAAGTCCTCGTCAAAGGTCCCTTGAGATTGCTCCTCCATGACACGGAAGATCTGAGATATCGCAGAGTTCCAGTTGTCGTTTACGAATGAGGAGTCATTGGTGGCTTGATAGTACGAGCGGGAGAGTTTTCTATAAACGATAGACAGCGACGTTAGCGTTAGATCGCACTATACGCCAACATGCGAGGTGACTTGCAGGAAACCGCAGAGAGAATCGAGCTCGTACTTGATTAAACATGTCAGGAAAGTAGATAGACTGGTCAAATCAAGCAAGTGTTACCTTGCATTCGAATACTGTCTGATTGTTGACCGGCCTAGAAATGCGTTCCGTTAGCCCGCAATACCCAATATCAACTAGGCGCCTCGTACGGGTTTACCGTTACTCCAGTCGCCCAATCATTAACGGTTGGTTTGAGTCCACTTTCAGGAGGAGGCTGAAAGGCTCCACAATATGGGTACTGAGAGATATACCGGGCCTAGAATCAATCGTCAGTGGCCGGCTCAGACATCTCCCGCCTCCGGGAACTCGCCTCGTTGTTGATGACGGCCTTGACAAGTGCGGCGAGTTCTCGGTCATGACCTAGCAGAGAATGGTAGTGTGCCAGTTGATTGGCAGTGTCCCGAAGCCATTGGGCTCTACTCAGCAGGTAAAACCCTCCGCCACTTTTCAACATAATTTACGCACGTTATATCCTATGATGAGGCGTCAGAATATGCGCACAGCCAGCCAGATGCCACTTACTCCGGTGATAATGAAAGCTAAATTGTTGCTGGTGCTAAAGTATTTGACAGTGGTGTCCAACGTGTTTGGGAAGGTGTTTTCAAACAGTCGGGCGACGTCGGGGTCCTTTAGGCGCCCCTTCATCTGGTCAATTACAGTCTAACAGGTGTCAGAGTCTTGTGCAGCGTCAAGCATGGGTTCAAAAACACACCTCGACAGCCGAGCTATTGAAAGTCCGGCACTCCGGAGGAGGCCGCATCAACGGCAATCCTAGCGGCCCAGAGCTCGGCGTTCCTTGTGGCTTCCTAGAGTACTGGCTGTAATCTTCACATTGGGCTACTATGGGCAGCGCGAGACTTGCAGCAGAAGCTAATACTAGAGCGAGTTGCATGCTGGGTTGAGGATTGCTCTCAAGGATACCGCGCGCAGTGGAATTTATATATTCGGGCTTCGAGTCCGCACAGGCTGAGATCCCAAGGCTTGCCAACGCCGAGACCGCGAGAACATGGGTCGAATGGTGTGTTGAGAAGACTCTCATATGACGTTGTAGCCTGATTTAGGTTTATTTCCGGGCTGAATTACAATCACCGGCAATGTCAACGCAAACAAACAAACTCATGAAACTTAGAACAGCTCTGAAAACATCGTCAGATCCATCTCGCTCTGCCGAGTGTAACATTATTAATATAAAGCATGCCTACTCACTGTTGCTCCCGTTTTCAATGGCTCATAGCTAAGACTTTACCTTGCCTAGTGTCATTCATCGCGCGTCACGAACGTCTTGTGGTTCTCGTCGGGAAGCTTCGTCTCGCTTATGGACTGGTTACTATCGCCTGTGGAGCGGCTCTTATTCACAGGACCCGTACTTGCACTAACCGTCACGAGTGCCTAACGAAATATCTTGGACCAGCCCCCCTCGCGCACCTTTGAGCCTTAATAGATTTTTTGGTGGGAATATACCAAGCATTGAGTTACAAAAAGTAGCACACAGACAAAACTGCATCCCCGATGTCTGTACCTCTGAAAACAACCTAATCGATTCTACTCCCGATCTCTTTCTCTAGTGCTACGAATCGATCGAGCTGGTCTTTGAGTGAGTCCTCGAACGATCGGTATTGGAGGCCAAGTATGCGCTTTGACGGAGTATTATCGACAGCATAGTGCCCGCCTTCAGGATATTGTACTTTGGACGTATCTGAAATAGCTGGGCTATACGTGGAACGTGAAGGGTAATCTTTAATGCTTACCCTTGGGTATGCCCTTGGCTAATGCTCGTTCTGGAAAATGTTTCCAAGTATAATCGACCACGAGCCCAATATTGAAGTCGCCAGCAGCAACAATAAAACGTTGTCCACCCGCATTAGACTTCTCCTATATGCTTAAAATCAGAAGTCGATGCGCATATAACCACTTGTTGATGCTGACCATCGCAGCAACATTAGCTTCAGCGACGTCCCTGACATCCACCCATTGCCAGAAAATGGCGTTATTAGGCTCCTTCTGTTCGCCACTGAAGATCGGATAAAAGATGTTGCTCGAGGTGTTGATATTAGACATTGATGTCACTTCCTGAGCAATCGGTCCAAAAACCTGGAGTGGTTGCTATTTAACCGCAAGTAATACCAAAGACAGCATATTGGTGCTTACCTGGGTAGGGCAAAGGACTACCAGATCAAATCCAGGCTTTTCAATATCAATAAACTCCCATGCCGCCCTTTCTGAGTAGATTTTGGAACCGACATAGCCAAGAAATGGGTTTGTTTCAGATTCCTCAAGGGCTAGCTGGGCGGGACACCAGTAAGTAGGACCATAGAAAGACAATGAATAATCTAGGTGTGCTTGCCTGAGGCCAGTCCTTCTCAGTGTACACATATCCCGGTCGATTTCCATTGCGATAATCCATTACAGCCGCGATGGAGGAATTAATGACAACACGTTTGACAGTAGGTGCATGCGCCTTGGTTGATTTGAGGAGCTCAGTCGTACCTTGAATGGCTGGAAGAAGGATATCTTTCTTAATGTTGTCACTGAGATTTATGTGAGCCGACTTTTGGCTGAAAAAACCAAATAAACACGATAACATACCTTGCCAATATTACTGGACTGCTCATATGTATTACAGCATCGAATGAATCAGCCGTCAAGGCCGTGTCGAATGCCCCAGGTGGAGTCATATCCTCGACAATTACAAACTTTAGCTGTCCAGTGCCAGCGGCTGCTGAGAACTTTTGTCGCAAGTACGTGGTTTTGTTTTCGGACCGAACAGTTGTCGTCACATTGTAGCCACGGTCAAGTAATAAGATAATCGTATGAACAGCAATAAAACCATTGCCACCAGTTAGAAGAATTCTTTTGGCAGTCATGAGGAGTGCTTGGTCGTTGGGGGCAACGCGATGGGCTGACCAACCTGTTCTCCTTCATATACATAGCGTAGTGATTCAATAGATTTACGAGCACTACGACCAGGGGCGCGACAATCCTAGGTCAAGTAAGGACTGCGAGCGGCGAGCCCTGAAGGCACAGGTGCAAATGTATGATACCTCCCAACCCGCTACGTCGAAATCGAGCTGGAGGAAATATGGAATGTGTGCGAGAAGATACTCCTGCATGAATGAGGATAGGCTCTACGCCGTGTGGTAAATTTACGCACTAGAGCAAAAAGGAATAGGCTGTGAGTTTGCCCTTCTCATTGTATTGAACAGGGAGGCATGGTTCACGAATTGATGGATGGCCAGACACACACCACGGTTTTTATCAGAAAAAATCCTCCTCGCTCGGCTGCAGTTAGTAAACTTGCCATGTACAACTGAAAGAGCCAGATCTGAAAGCCCGCTGTTTTCTCACAATATAGGCCTAACGATTGAAGAATTCGTGACTCGACTCTAGAATCCTCAACATCTTGCCTGGCGAATCACCTCGTTTTCCTCTAGTGCGAAAAAGGCTAATCTCTCACTTCGCGCCTTATAAAGTGCTTGCTGAGCTAGCTATCGGCTCCTGAGGTCATGGTTATGTTAAGCTCGTTCGGGAGAACTTTTGATTATAGAATGGTTGTGTGTGGAATATCCTGGAATAAGGCGACAAATACCAATGCTGGGTGCACTTTTGGTTTCTTGTCGATGCAGGACTGAGAATCTTAGACAAGTCGTATACGATAAGGAGTCGAGTTCTATTGGTGGGAACAATACAAATACTCACAAACGAGCTCCTGGAAGCTACAGCGTCTGCTTGGGTTGGTTGAGAACATCTCTAGGCCCACTCTGCTCAGCCTTGCGTTCTGCTTGGTGCAGCACCCTATAAGTAAATTCTACCCATTCATCAGTGGTCCCATGTTCGACGCTTCTCGCCCAAGAATCCGCTTCGCCCCGCTTTACGATATCTTCCCATTCAGTGCCTATCACGGCCTTCTTGTCATAGAATTCGTAGGCCCAGGAAGGGACCGTTTTGTCACGCTCGCCGGCCAACTTCCAAAGATGTCCCTGGTAACTGAACTGAGCCTCCGGACTGCCGAATCTATGCCACGATTTGGCTGTCTCTTCAGCAGAATATCCAGAGTCCTGTAATAGCTTGCTATTTCGGAGCGCAGCGAGTCGATACTCTTGTCCAAAATCTACACGGACGCGTCCCGACATGACTCGGGCGGCAAGTAGCGCTTGGGCTTCAAATATTGGGAATGGAGCCACCTTGCTCGGTAGGCCAAGGAACGCAAGTGAACTCGGTGGAAAAGAGGACATTAAAGGGAACATGTGCTGCGCCAGGGGGTATATGTGAAACCCCGAGTTATACAACGTTGTCGAGTTGGGCTCTGGGGGACGTTGTGGAAGCTGGGGCAAAAAGGGATAGTCGTACTTGTAGCCAGTCGCCAAAATGACCCGGTCGACATGCGCTTGTTTGCCGCTCTGGAAAACGACCAGACCGTCCTCGGTGAAGCGTTCGATCGCACCGCGCTGAGTTATTCGACCTGCTTGTCCGTCTTGAAACGACCGCACGCTCTGTATCGTCTCCTTTGCGACTTCAGAGATATCTCTGCTAACGTCATTCCCCGACGGCCCTCCGCCAACGACTAGTACTCTGAGATCGCGATAGGGCGAAGGATCTCTATACCACATCGAGTGCATTACTGAGCGCGACTCGTGAGCAGCCCAAAGATCAAGCCCTTCAAACTCAGCACGGTAGGGCCTCGCATAGTGGCCGTTGCAGACGAGAAGGTGGTCAAAGTATTTCAGTGATCTGCTGGATGGGTCGCTATATTTTTGCAGACTCAGTTGCCATTGCCTCGTATCCCCATCCCAGATAGCTTGAGAAACGAGAGTATCAAATACGATAAATCTCCCGAGATCGAAGCGTTGCGCATAGTCGTGCAGATACTTGTTCACCACTTGGTGCGGAGGACAGAGCCATGTAGCCGGCGGGGCATTCTGAGATGGGAAAGTCATGATGGGCAGAGGGAGATTTGTCGTGAGGGAATCATAGAGCGGCGTCTCCGGTATCTTTGCCAGCAAAGGACTCGGTCCATCAGGTAGCCTATAGCACCGAGGGTAAATTGCGGGCAAGTGAGCAGCGAAAGGGTCGCTCACCAGATCCCCCCTGAATCATTTCTCTTCTCAAAGCAAACGATTTCGCACTCCCCCGAGGCCAGATCTTGTTTGAGCTCGTCAGCAAAAACACGGAGTACTGCCAACCCCGAAGCCCCAGCCCCGATTACTGCAAATCGACGCGCCTTCGTGGTGTCGCGTTCATTCATTATCTATAAATTGAGTCTGGGCTGCCGGTTCCAAGTATAGCAGCGAGAAATGTATTTTTGAGCGGCGGAAAGGCTTCAAACGACCCTGTTCTCACGTGGCGGGTCAACATCAGCAAACTTTGTGTGAATATATGCTGAGTTCAAACGCTGAGCTACGGCGTGAGAGATAAGTATATTGTGTGGGTCATGTACATTTGCTCGAGATTAGCCATAGCATGGTATACATATGAAAAAGACAGACAGAGCATAGATGGCTACATGGATACAAAATGCGATAACTTACACGAAAGAACCACAAAATAAGAGAACCCAAAAGAACGATGACTATGCGGGGTGAGAAATGGAGAAACATTTCGAAAGACAGCGCGGGAAGGTAAACTGGAACCGACTCTTGTCGTGAGTGGTCACTTTGTTCATGGCTATCCAAGTCGCAACAATTTCGGTATCGGTGATGGAACAGTGATGCACAGGTTTGGTTTCAATTTGGAGCCATCGCTTGCCTGCGCGTTGGCACTCGTCAGCAATGAGCCGTTTCTCTCGGGTGTGACCGGCAAAAAGCTAGAGGAAGGGATCAGCGAATGTGTACTAAGTGTCTTGGCGAAACACTAACCGCAAGCTTTCCTGATTCCCGGATACGCCTCCAGTGCGCCCTCGAACGACCTTTCGTAACCATGCTTAATGATCTAACCATACACTATTTAGCGGTAAATTCGAACATCTCAGGCTGACGAGGACTTACTGTTTGATTAGATGAGTGGTGAGCTGAAGCTTTGTCATTTCCTGGGGTTGTTCTTCAGAATGAAGCACTAGGACCGGGTCCCGAAAGGCATTCGGTGGCCACTTGATAGTAGCAACCAAGTGCATTTGGGACGCCGAGGGGTCCGCAATGTCGTGTTGGTAAATCTCCGTGGAGACACCACCGTCGGTATCGTGTCTCGTACAGACGGAGGAGAACTGGGTCCGCCCGGAGGCGTCCACAAAGGCATACTGGGTATCGTCCGATCCCAGGTTGTCGATGAATAGCTTGGGCATGCCCAGCGAGCGGTGGAGTGTGGGTGTGGAAGTAGGGGAGCGAGAGTAGCACCGACAGGAACTGAACATGAGCCTTTAAGGCCGCTCAGACGAAGAAGGGCAGATCCCATTTTTGGAATAGCAGCCAGTTGTAGTGCCACGCCGATGCACAGTCAAAGGCGTTGATCAACGGTAACGCTTGGACACAGCGACCGGCGAAAATACCTCGGTCCAAATAGCGCATGTTCTGCGCATGGCGCTTTACCACTCGGGGTCGGTGATCTGGCTCCGAATCGGCAATCGGCGCTGGCAGTTAGACAGTGGCGCAACGCCTGGCAGAAATACACAGATAACACTAGGCAGAAATCAGTTTCACGTACAAAGTCAAAGTCGCTCATCAGCCTCAGCCTTCTCGCTGGGCTCAAGGTCCGCGGCTTTGGAAAGATAGCCGAGACAAGCCAGGCGAAGTCATTATGCGCGGTCACAGCGGCCGGGTAGCGAACGCTTGACAAAAATGACGCATGCGTCCATTGTCTAGCTTTCCACAACATGTGGGAGAATTACCCGGAACAGCGCGGACACAAACTCAAGGTTGTGAAATCACTCGCATTAGCTTGGATATCTCAGTCGGTCGCTTGGTGTGGCGCACCCGGACAGAGGATCATCGCCGTGAGCGACTGGCAGCTGAGGCTTGTGCGCACTGTCGGCGGCCCGGTGGCCTCTGCTTGTGATGTCAAACCAGTTGGCTGAAACCCCCCGCCGCAGCGTCCGCCGTGTTGAGTGTGACAGCCCCTGTGCTGACATAATGGGGCCAGTCTAGCGAAAAAGCGCCTGCAGGGATTTTCACCGTTCCACCTTGCTCACTGGCAAAATGACCTCCTCGCAGTCCAACATCATCTTTGATGACTTGTTCACAGTCACAGCTGTTGACATGGACGGCAAAAAGTTCGACCGAGGTGGGAATATCTACGCCCCGAAGCGTGCAAATTAAATATATATTCTGCTTTTAGTATCGCGGCTGGTCGCCACCTCGTCCAACTTGGGAATGCATCTAACGCTCGACTACAATATTGAGCTGTATTCCCTAAAAGTCGACGACAAGTTTACTCTCGTCCTCGCCTCTTCTCTCTCCCGGGGAGGTGCTGCGGACGAAGGCAAAGACGTGTGGCGGCCGGATGGAAAGGGACAGCAAGGACTGGAGGAGGACTACGAGTATGTCATGTTCGGAAAGGTAAGCAAACGCCCGCCTTGCTGGTTCCGCCTCTAACTTGGTTTAGATATATAAATTCGACGAGGGCCAGGCGGACAACGTGTAAGTGCCGCAATTCAGCCCGAGTTGGCTTCCCACTAAACTGGATTCCAGGACAGCGTACATATCTTATGGGGGTCTTTTAATGTCGCTCACTGGGTCTCATCGTCATATGCAAGGCATTATTGTTGGCGACTCGGTATATCTACTTATCAGAAAGTGAAAAACCTTGTCCAAATGCATTTAGTGAGCATATTGAGCGCAACTTTTTGCTATAACGGTCGTGTTTGGACGTCAGGGACGCGTTTTGCGTCTGTCCACTGTTTGACAGTCGGAGAACCGAGAGAATATGTGAGTCACGCTTTCGGCGCTAATCCGCTTCAGCTAGAACAAAGCAGAGCAAACGAGGGCGGCTAGCTCGCTCTCGACCTCGTCATTAGTTTTTGCGGTCTACGATGAACACCGGGGATCTGGAGGCTGTCAGGAAGCAGTGGATAGCGTGCGTGAATTTCTGCACTGAATTACCCCCCACCCCCCCAATCTTAAATTCGATCGCTCAGCGAACAGCTGGAATTGCGGGAGCGTGCTATTTTTGAAGACAGTGGCCTCTCCTTCCAAGTCAGCCCTGCGCATGACTCTATTTCCCTTGCAGAACGGGACGTCTCCGATTACGACGAGCCAATCGTTCGCAGCGAAGCACCAGACTCGTTTACCCTATCCGGTCTGAAATACGTGGGCGGCTTGGATATCAGCTTTATTACCCCCCAAGAAGCAGAAGAAGAGAGCGCGACTTTTGCTGGCCATAATCCCTCGCCTGCAGGCTCCAATCCAAAGGCCCCGAAGTCGTCCGAGTCAAAGCCAGACGCATACGGCGTTGTGACAGTTCTCGATTATCCTGCCCTCACGGTCAGTGGCCAACTCCGCGCGTCACCATGTGTCACTGAGACCCATTGGCTTAGCTCGTTCACTCCATCACGCTCCCCATTCGCCTAACCGGCCCTTACATCCCATCATTCCTCTCGTACCGGGAGGCCCCAACCTATCTCGAGCTTCTGTCCAGCTTGAGGAAGCACCTTGAGCAGCTGGGCAAGGAGGACGAGTTCCCACAAGTGCTTCTGGTCGATGGGAACGGCCGATTGCATGTACGGGAAGCCGGGGTAGCGACTGCAGTTGGTGTGCAGACAGATATCCCAACCGTGGGCACATGTCTTCTATCCTGGAACTTGTATGGCCGTACTGACTTGAGTTATCACAGATCGGTGTCGCAAAAACATACCACCCTCCAAACGCACATGCATTACCAGCTGAAGACGACCAGGTCCCATCGCATTGGCGCCTCTCGCAAAAAGGGATGAGAACTAAGGCGCGTGAAATTCTGAAACATCCCGGGGATTACTTGGGCATCTTCAGCGCAGAAGCAGACCACTACGTCGGCGCCGTGGGTCCTCTTTATTTTACGTGTAATTTATATGTACGCTCAACAACTTCGCGCATCTGCATGCACAGGCTTTGCGCTCTCCCACTTCTAGCAATTTTTTGTTCGTATCCGCGGGGCATCGGGTGTCCCTCACCACGGCGATACGCTTGACGATGGCGCTGAGTCGGTACCGTATACCTGAACCCATTCGACTCGCTGACAAAATGGGTCGTGAGGCTGCGGCGAAACATTCGATGGAGCACGATTTGAAAGCGATTGAAATTGCATAATTGCATGAGGTGAAAGCAGGCATATGTATGATACATGATAACGTGAGGCGATGAGCTAGAGTATGCAACACAATATCCGCGAAAGAAACCAAGGCTAAAAAGTCCATGCTACAACCAAAACGATTAGTTCTTGTACCCCATTCGGCGCGCATATTCAATCTCCTCTTCGAGCGTGATCCCATCTGTGCCAGCCCAGTTGGCGGAGCTCGTACGTTTGCGGAATCGCGAGTGTCCAGTCTTGAACAAGTCACCCATCTTGAGCGGTTGGATTGGTCCGAATATAGCATCGGGATTGAACGTCTCTTGGTCTTTGAGTGCTCGCATGAGTTCGGGTGATTGTACCCAGTCAGGAAAGTCTTTGCCACGGTCTTCGTCATCCGAGTCGGAATACTCGCTGTTGATGTCGGGCAGCTCGATATTTTCGCTCTGGATCTCTGGCTCCTTTTGCGCAGCCTTTAGTTGAGCTTGAACTCGCGCTTGCATTTGGGCTTGCAGTGCCTGCCAGGCGCGTCTGAAATGCTAGCTTTAGCCTTCTTCCCGATCGTACCAGCAGACTTGAGACTCGATGAAGATCCGACGTGCTTGATAGTCTTAGTGGCAGACGGGGGCGGTGCGAAAGGATTGGTCGAAGACTTCATCGCAGACTTGAGCTGAGGCGGTTGAGCGGTAGAGGTCGAAGGTCCGGGAGTGGGTTTGGCAATACGTGACTTGGTGGCAGCAGTCTCCTTGAACACGGATGTAGCCATCGGTTTCTTCGCTGTTTCGACCGGCTTCTTCTCCGCCTCGACCTTGCGCTTCTTGTTGGGGTCCTCTTGCGCCTGTAAATCCGAACCGTTAACATCTAGAAAAAGGCGCTGCAGTGCCTGACGTACCTTTTTGACCACAGGCTTGACGCTCTTAGACGCAGCAAGCTCTTCACGTTCCTTGCGTTTCTTCTCGAGCTCGCTCGATTTCGCCTTCTCGTCCTCCGCCTTGCGCAGCGCCGCAGCCTGTCGACGCTCTTCCATTTCACGCATCCTCGTCAACTTGCGGTCCTGCTCCTCCGCAGCCTAGGCACAGCCTTAGTCCGGATTGAAATTCAAAACAAGACAATATTCACGCACCTTTTTCGCAGCAGCTGCGGCGAGCTGGATACTCTTTACCGGGCCCTTCTTGGCCGCCGACCGAGTTTGAGTCGTGGAGGATGCAAGCGACGAAGCAGGGTCGCTAGCCTGAAAAGGAAACAATTAATTCTTTACTCTCAAGCGGTTCTAATTAGGCTGACCTTGGTATCATCTTCGGCTTCTTCGTCCGCCTCACCGTCCCCGTCAATGTCCACCTCGAGGTCCAATTCATCGTCAAGGTCGGCCGAGTCCCCTCCTTCAGCGCCGAACATACTCGTACCGGTACTCTGCGTCCATTGGCTCTGCGTCTGGCTCTGTACATCAAACACACTCTCCACTTCTGTAGTAGCTGTAGATTGAGTTTCGGTCTTGGACTGAGCTGGAGCAAGTTTGGTTCCTGCAAAGAACCTGGCTGCGTCAGCTTTGGCCGCCGCACGTACCGCGTCCGAAGATGCTTTGTTTGTTGCAAGAGTGGGAAGTTCGGTAGGGATAGCAAAGACGGGTGGAGCTGGTAAGACTCTCCGAAGCGGTGGAGGCGAGTTCTCAGGCGTGGTCGTGCGGTGGGACAAGATTGAATCATTCGCGGTCAACGCGTCAGTCGAAACTCCAAGTGGGTTGATGACCCCACTCTGTTCCTCCGTTTCTTTGTTGTCTAGCGAAGGCTTCTTGGGAGGCCCCAAATCTGAGAGGCTCATGCGACGCTCATCACCAGGTAGCTCGACTGGATCTAGCACAGGCGTGGCGCCACTTCCGCCTCCCCAAATCCTGGAAACGGCAGGTGTCTTCCCACTCGTACTCTTCTCCAATCGAGCTAGGCGGCTTCTCAGGTCATCCAGCGTTGATCCACCAGAATTCCAGCCACTGCCGCCAGTACTATCTTCGTCTTTAATTGGTACTTGCATCTCTGCTTGTTCGCTATCCGAAGAGAACGAGTGCGAGGAAGACGAAGAGTGTTTTCGCTGATGCTTAGATGTTCCAGGCTTGTTGAGAAGGGACGATTTCCGCTTCAGTCGGTTAGTCTCCTCGGCTGGTGCGGCTGGGACGGAAGCAGTGGTAGCCGCCGGAGCAACGCTATCCAGCTTCTTCCTCCAGCTAGACTGTCGGAGTTCACGATGCGTTGCACCAGATACACTTGGCTCCCTCCTAAGCTCTTTAAGTGATGGTCCGCTGAATCCTCCACCCAAAGGACGAGGTGGGTTTGTCGGTCGTGCTTGAGCTGGTTGCGTCTGAGCAGATTGGGTTTGGGGAATGTTGCGGAGGGCAGGAGGTGGGACCTGAACTGTCAGGGTTGGTTCTGGAGGGGGAGTCGGTTGGCTCGTTGTTGAGACTGGGGCTTGGGTGGTTACAGCAAGCTCTGGTTCCGGCAAAGAGGTTGACTCGGCCGCAGGCACCAACGCGGCGTTTTCGATCGCGGCAAGTTCATCAGGCTTTTGCGCTGGCGTTGGTTCAACGGCCTTGACGGGAGAGCCAGGTTTGGGGGTAGGCGCAGGAGTGTCCTCGGAGGCGGGAGGGCTAGGAAGTCGTTGTACAGGCGTTGGTGGCCGAGCGCCTGGAGACGAGGCCGTCTTTGTTGGTACAGCTGTGGAAGCTGCGGTCGGAATCGACGGAGACGAAGGGGATTTTGTGCCGAGTAAACCGGTAGTAGTGCTATCTGGTCGAGCAGCGGAGGGAACGACAGGCGCTGATGCCTCCTCAGCCATTGCAGCCAGGTCTGTAATGTCGCCTTCTTCGTTTGCCATAGAAGCCGGTCGAGTAAAGTCTTCCCTCGCATCTTCATATGCGGCAATTGAGTTTCCTTCGTCATCTTCCTGGATGATTGATAGATCCACCTCTGCCTGCTGAGACTCAGGCGCACCAAGTGCATCGGTAACTGAGCCCACTGCCAGACTCGGCTCTTCGGCTGCCGGAACCACAGGTGAGGAAGGCTGAATAACGAGTTTGGCAGTGAAGATTTGCTGAGGAGTGATCGTCTTTTCTTGCTGTTGCGAGGGCGTTTGCCCCTTTTCCGGTGATTCGGCGTCCCTGAACGGAGATGTCGGATCGTCCAACGGTGCTCGGGCGGGTGTAGGTGCAGCGGGACTGAAGACAGGTACTCCAGGACGCGAGAACGTAGCACGCGAGATGGAGTCCCGAGTGTGAGGGGCGTCGTCTGTGGGTGCTTCACGGGCTGTGAAAAGAGCATGTTGGAAACGAGAAGTGCCCTTGGCGTGCGACTCTTTCGGAGCAGGCTCAGAGATATTTTCTTTATCCACTGGCTCATTCTACATATGGTTGAGTCGAGTGCAACAGTCAAAATCTGGGTGGGCTTACGGGAAACGAGATCGGCACGATGGGCTTGACTTTCTGTGCTGAGGCGTTTGTTGCGCGAGTCCGTTTCGACGCTGTCTTATTTCTGCCTGGTGTCTTGGCAAACTCGATTACATTGCTATAGTTGACTATTGAGCATCGATAAAGATCAACGCAATGTGGTACTCACTCGGGCCGAGGAGCATTGAGGATGTCGTCAAGGTACTCGTGGAGAAAAAGGTGGCCATTGCATTGGACTTGGTCTTTGAAGTCAACTCTGCCGGGGTCGTTAGCCATGCGGTTGCGAACGCCGGTCGCCCATTGCGCAAATCCCAAGGAAGCCATCTTGCTGGAGGTCGGGAACAGGTTAGCGCTGACCAGCAACAAGAACACGATCACGTGGAGAATCGCGTCCTGGGCTGAGTCAGCCTGAAGTCTAAATCCCAGTCGCGATCTTTTGTCGAATTCGTGTCTTTCCCGGTGTTTGCATTGGACAGTTTGACGATTTAATTTGTTGTAGTGCCGGTTATTTGCCATGGTCACAAAACTTTACCTGTATGCGTCTACGATGGTTGATTGGGATTGAACGAATGCATCGAAACTACAAGTTGCATATGCCAAATTAAATAAATTCGTTGCGGTCAAGAATGATTAGGTTATGGACCCGCTCAGCCTAATTGCTCGGGATGAGAGTGGCACGAGCGTGAGATAATTTTTTCCTTTGACCCGGAAGTGTATACGGCACCACTGTACATGACATTGGACAGCTTTCTAACTATATAAGTAGTCGATAACGTATTTAACTCGAGGGCTGTACTATCGGTAGAGGACAAATACAAACAACTGGCATTGCCGAGAGACGCAGATGTTTAGGTTTACCCTATTGTTAAGCTGAAATTCTGATCCCCTAGACATGCCCTCTACTCTTAACCTTTCCGCACAGATACATGCCTGGAAACTCCGTGTACCTCTGTTTCGGGGTATTTCTCTCCGTTGCGTAATTACGGAGGGTAGGGGCCGATCTCCACGGCTTGTGATAGCTTGAAGGGGATTGCGAGAGAAGACCCGCGACTAGGTAATTGAGATTCACATGAAGCACTTCATACCAGCTCCCATTCGAAGCTATCGATAAGTTAAGAACATTCCCAGTGGTAAACTAAACCCCTTGCCCGATTTCTTGTTTGACGCTGCACTGCCCGGGGCAAGTTTATGTTGCTAGTAAGCAAGTGGAAGATGCGACGAGATTGTACATCAACCCTTTCAACCTAATAGAGAAACATTCATATATTTATATGTTTGTAAAAACTCTTGATAATGAACATATTTAACGTGCACTTACTTGCACAAAGTTATTTTGGTATCGTCATCTATCTCGGAGGTCGCATATAACGATTGGTGTGTCACGTGACACGCAGGAGGCATTTGTGCGTCAACGACCCGACCCAACCCACTTTCTACATCGCTCCTTTGCTCTCTAAAATCTCATAAAATCTCATATAAAGGCAAACAATATGGGGTGCCACAAATGCAAACCTGATATAGAACGCCCGCCGAAATAGCCGTCAACACGAACGTGGCTGGACCTGCTGCACATCTCTTCGGCCCTCCAGGGCAGATATCGCTCGCTTACCAGTGAAGTAAATCTGTTCCGCAGGTCATGTGCCCTCGTTTTGTCCGAATTTAATGGAATGGTCAGCCTTGGCGCCATATGGATACTTCCAACTCTGGGGGGTGGACTGATGCTGGACGTTTGGTGGGAGCGACCTTGCTCTTAAATGAAAGGGCGCTAGTCCAAGTGAGTGGCCAGCTCGAGCCTGCTTGCGGGTTGCGCCCAATGAGGTGCGCACACCGGGCGGGCGGGGGTGGCTGGGGCCGCGGGGACATTGGGCGGTGTGCGGGGGACGTGCTTCCGGCCATTAGTCGTCGTCCTTCTTCCCGCACCCCCACAGTCTCGGACCGCAGCCGCTCCCACTCTTAAGTATATCATCTTGCCAGCGGGATTGCCCCTTGGCTGCTGCTGCCCAACACCTCCAGGCATGGTGAGTCTGGCCCATCTCCCGCGGTGGCTTCCATTGACCCAGGCCCAGATTGTAATTGACAACCAGAAGTTCGCATGGTATGTCTGTTCCTGCGAGTTAAACGTGTTCCGCCTGATGGACATACCTTCAGTTCTGCCTGTATCAACGGCCACCGCTCATCTTCGTGCCACCACACTGAGCGACCGCTCTTTGAGATCAAGAAGAAAGGCAGGCCGGTCTCGCAATGCGAGCGGTGTCGCGAACTCCGAAAGACTCGGTCCTACCACTCAAAATGTCTGTGCGACAAGCCAGCCGCTGCTGAAGAGCCGGCTCCAAGCATCGGCGAGGCACCGGGGAACAAACGCAAGAAAGGTGCGGCTAGGTCGTGTATATACCGATATAGAAACTAATTGAAGCCTCAATGGGTGCTACAGGATCACGCACCGCTCCGAAGATACCCACCTTACCCAACGGCATCAAAGACCTTCTCGACAACGAGTTGCCCGATTCGGCACAACAGGAACAATCTCGCAAGAAAGGCAAGTAGACAATCCTGTTCGGTCCGCTAGCGCCGTGCTCATTTTTCTCGTGTTCGCCCACAATAGCCAAAACAGCGATCAACGCCTGCAAATGTGGCTGCGATACCAGCAAACGTTGCAGATGCGGCGGCGGCGACCTCTTGGCTCCTGTCCAGCCGCAAACCGATGGCAACGCTTGCTGCATCGGGAGTTCCAACCACGATCCTCATGCCAAACGCGCCACCCCCTCCCGTAGAGTCCTGCCTCACCCCAAGAAATCGACACAAACATCGCAGCTACCACCCCCGAAAGACGGCTCTGCGCCAATTCCTTCTACGAACGGTTGCTGTGGACCAAAGATCCCTCAAGTGCCTGCCCAATACCGCGATACCCCAATCGTTATCAAGCCATTGAGCCTCCCTCCAGATTCCTCGAGCCCGGGACTCCTGCCCAGCATTGCAACTTGGACGACACCACTCCCTGTTTTGCATACCCATTCTACGACCTCGATGGACAGTTGCGGGTGCGGTGATGGTTGTGCTTGTGCTGGATGTGCTGAGCACCGTGGGGCTGTTGCTGCTGCTGCTGCCGTAGCCGCCGGGCACCATAGCTGTCCTGACCGTTGTGGGACATGCCAAGATCGCGCTCTAACCGATATGCATGTAACGACTCTCGGAGGTATAGGGTCCGATGACAACTCGGTCGAGAGCCTACTTGCACGTGCGATCGCAAAGCTACCTCCAGCACCACCTGGCAAATTGAGCGTGTTCCAATCGGCGACAGGCGGGGATCGCGTTGCGCTGGTTGTGCTACCTCGGTTGGATGCGACTAGCAGGTCTGGGAACAACGTTTCGTGCTGTGCTAGGTCGAACACGGACGTCCCAGAACGTTCGTCAAGCAGCATTTCTCCACAACCTCCATCGCTCTTTCCGCCGCTCCCACAGTTCAATCTCGGCAAAAGCACCTCTAGATCTAGGCGACGAATTCGCTCTCCTTCCCCGTCTGACGATGATGAGCTGACAGACGCTGATGCGGAAGGAGAAATCGATCCCGAAAACGAATCGACTAACCAAGCTCCTGCTGCCAGTAACGACTGGGCGCTTGCCCAGTTTGACGTCGACGTGGATTTGGAGTTGGAATTGGCTGCCGAAGCTATTGAGCGCACACATTGATCTGAAATGAAATGAACTACAACTCTTTCGGTTCCTTCTTTTCTTTTTGGGTTTGGGGGCCTGTGTACAGCACACTTTTGGTGCGTCATGCGGCTAATTTATGGACTGGCTTCGGTTTGTTATTTGGTAGGTATCGGATATCTAGGTTCTTGTATGGGACAAAGAAATATCACAAGATATCTTTAAATGCACCGCTCCTGCGAGGGGATGTATTGTACAATGCTACGGAATCGAATCGTAAGCGGAGCTGATGGTAATTACAGTCGCAATTAAAGTCGAGGAAATTCTCAGCAGTGGCGACCTCTGTAGTTTAAACGCTAACATGAACACATTAGCACTCTTCATGGATTTTATGCATATCATAGCTCTTACGTATCGTCTGCAACAAAGAATTTGGGTCTTGGTTATTTCTCTACAACATGATAGAGTAGAATCTCACCATCGTAATGGAACCGGGTCTGTTTCGGAGACAGTGGGGCTGATCTAACGTATCGGTCATTGTCTACCGGCCTATTAGGTGTATGGGTGAGGCTATGCAATCAATTTAGCCGTATAATTCGCATACCGCTCTTTTTTCTATTTCCACCAAGTGGGCATGTAAAAAAACAAGCCGCTGTAGAGCAATGCGTGAGCTCACCTTGCAAGAAGCTAGCATGCTTTGCAATGTGATGCACACGGCGGCTGTATTTAAGACCGGACTCCATTCGTTGCCCAAAATAGACGCACATATCTACGATAAGCCCCAGTCAATGTAGCTAGCATTGAAGAAGAAAAATGCACACACGTGGCCGTTGGAATATACATGCGGATGAAGAGGGGCTTGGAACTCTTCGCTCACAACAAACACAACTTCGGGGGATTCCATAGGATAGCGGTCGGTAAAGGTGAATCGGAGGGCGAATATTTCGCCCTACCTTGGTTCAGAGATGGCTCATGAGGTTCAATGCGGTCATAAATACCTCGTATACACTCTCTCCAAGTACCTCGATGCTAAGAATCTGATATTAAACCAAGCACAAAAACTCATTGAGTTGTACCAACGCAGCCACACACCCTCGCTTACCCAAGTCTTTAAATCGTCAGTGTTGATTAGTCGGATGCCAGTTGGCGGGCCCTTTTCCGGGTCCATCAACTCCTTGAGCTCCTTGGAAAGTCGTTTTGCAGCAATACTGGACATGGCGTGATTCAAACGGAAAGGGGAAGGAACAATATAGCCGGTGGGGGCGTTTCGTGGTTGGATCTGTTTGGCTTCTTTGTGATCGATCGGCGCCTTTAAGAGGCTATTCCCAGCCGCAATATATGTTTTATTGCAGAGCTGATACCATGGCTTGGGAATCAATTCTTGCATATACACAACTTCCATGGATCTCCCCCGGCCGCTACCGGTGCTAGATATTCCCCTTATCGGTTACCAGTGATTACTGCGGGCACCGCTGCGGGACTGGTAGCCTACACCAATCACAGCTGTTTGCTATGACTTGCAACACTAGAACGCTCTACGCCTACTCCACAGTTCTTGCTGCTGGACCAATCACCGTATCGGTGCAGCGCGAGTCAGCCTGAAACTGGAACAGCCGCAGCTGCCATTCCACCATTCCGCAGGCGACTCGCCCTGGGCCATGAATATAAAACAGGAGCACCTGAAAGTAGTCGTTCGTCCCACCCCTTGACTACGCCTGAATACATTATGCAATTGACTCCCGATAACACTGAGATTGAGAGCCAGGCCGACGAGACCCATGTTATCGAACGCCGGATTGAAGAGCTTCATATCCATGACGGCGACGCGTCCAGTGAGACCGAAGTCGACGAACAAGCTGGGCCTGTCGCTGCCGAAGACTCCAGCGAAAATATGGTAGGCGAGGGTCACCGGCACCACCACCCTCACCCCCACTTTCACCATCATCATGGTCATCATTTTCACCGTCGCCCGGGTTTCCCCGGCTTTAATGGCGAGGGCCAATATATTGAGGGATGCCGCCACCCCCACCGATTCGAGGGTTTCGAGCACCATCACCATGCTCACCCCCATCATCATCACCACCCATTGCCCCCTCTCCCACCTTTCCCGCCTTTCCCTTCATTTCCTCCGCCACTGTTTGGCCCCGGTATGTTTGAAGATTGGCACGAGCATGGTCCCCCGCCACCACCTCACCCTGAGAACATGGGAGGTGCCATTCTGCCGCCTGAAGGGCCATTCCCAATGCCTGAGTGGCCGTGGATGATGAGGGGTGGGCGGGGACGTGGTGGAATGAGGGGCATGCGCCATCATGGGCGCAGCAGGCGTGATGGTGGGCTGGACATGGGCCGAGAGGACCCAGGCATGGGAACTTCAGGATTCAGGCCTCCCTATTGGGGGCATTGTATGCGTGCCGGAGCCTCCGGGCCATACCATGGCGGCCCTGGTACGCCTCATCGAGGCAGGGGTATGGGTATGCATCGTGGCGGACCCCCTATGAGCGAGCCGGTTGGAGGCCGTGATGTCTAAATCCTACAAGCATTTGGACAGGGATAGTCACCGATAGTATAGTAGGTTTGAGATTCGTTTCTTGATAATGTAGTTTGTTTTGGATAAAATGCGAGATACGAGGGAATTGTATACGATATATTCTGTCCAGAATGATTCTTGACATCTTTGCGAAGTTCTAGTGTGAACGCAAGCAACGCCTCCAGTGTTCATTACACGAGATAAGTTGACGCATATGATCATTCACCTTACAGATTACATTACATTTTGTACATTAAGGCTTGGAACAATAACAACATCGCACTCAAGCTCCGGGTTGGGTGGTGGTGCGGAGATAAGGCTAGAATTGATCAACAGTTAGTCCTGTACACAACATACGTATAACGACGGTCTACCTTGTGCGTGACAAAGTTGGGGAACAACTTGTTTGCCTCCTCGTTCGACACACCAGGGTGGATAATCACATCATCACCCTTCTTCCAGTTCACAGGGGTCGTAACCCTGTGCTTATCTCCGAGCTATGGGGATTCAAAAGTTTTAGCCCAAGTTGCTTATCTCCGCACGCAAACCACCAACCTGGAGAGAGTCGATGACCCGAAGAATCTCATCGAACGAACGTCCGGTCTGTGCAGGGTAGCTAATAGTGAGGCGAATGATTTTCTTGGGGTCAATGACAAACACCGTGCGGATCTATACAGAAATGAAAATTTCAGACCGGTCCATGCTCTTGGTGACATGGGCTACTCACTGTGAATGGAATCCCCTTGGCGTCGACATTGGTAGCATCGACGGCATCCAACATGTCATACAGGGTAGAGATCTTTCGGTCGGCATCGGCAATCTACCACAATCTGGAGTTTAGACAATACTTCACGACACATTCACGCCAAACCATACTCACGATAGGGAACTGCACATCAGTTGGTCCGATCTTAGATCCAACCTCGTTGATGTCCTTAATCCATTCGGCGTGCGAGTCGAGTTCGTTGGCGGAAATGCCAATGACCTTCACACCACGAGCCTCGAAATCTTTTTGCCGACGAGCGACTTCGCCAAGCTCGGTGGTGCAGACCTAAGGATGGGATCGACAGGCACAGGTTTAGGTGGTTTGGTTGCCGATGACAGTGATGCCTTCAGTTGAGAACATACCGGTGTGAAGTCGGCGGGGTGAGAGAACAGGACACCCCACGAGTTCCCGAGCCATTCGTGGAACTTGATGGGCCCCTGGGTGGTCTCTGCAGAGAAATCTGGGGCGACGCTACCGATGTTCTACTATTAGGCGCGTTTGCCTTGGGAGTACTCAACGCCTTGTCTCACCTTCCGAGACGGAGAGAAGGCATGGTGTTTTGACTGGCAAATGGTAGAGGGCAAATTTGTGTTGTATGCGCTGCTCCATCCCGTTTTTATCCACCATCTGCGCACGTTGGATTCTGATATTCGGCGATCGAGGTCCGACAAATTGATCACAAATCCTTTCGTGCTGATCGCGCAATGCTAGCCAAGTGATCCCACCATGAGTTCACACGCATCCAGGCACGTGATACCGTCTGGTAGGCGTCATACTTAAGACAGAACGAAAGGAGAAGACCTTCAGGAAATAAATAAGCGGCGGGTTACGGAAGGGTGTAGAAGATTATTTGAGCTGTCGATCAAGAATCGATGCGTTAAACGGGTATTTGTCATATGCTGAATGTTACATTATCCAGAGAAAGCACAGCAAAGCAAAGTATCTGTACGGCCATTAGAAGTAAGCGGACTGAATCATTGCATGACGCACAGATTCGATAAATAAATCCGATCCCCTGATTAATCGTTCTATTAAGGAAAGTCCAACCCCAACCCCACTTATGACACTCGAACGGCAAATGCGATACAAATACAGATGAGCGAGTCCTATCGGATTGTGAAACATGAGTAGATGAATGAAAGCAGAGTCTGACTTAAACTCACGTTCACAAACATCTCCTGAGCGACGGCATCCGAGTCCTCCCAGTGACATGCCATGCTGGCGCTAGATAGAAGTATGAGTGCTAATCGTGTGATGTCCGAGTGTGGGCGCGCACCGTCCCCCTTGCCCTAGGTTCTCGTTAATCTGAGTGGTTACTATGAATTTGCTTTAATATGATCAGGGATAGTTTCTCCACTGTCCACATTATGTCGACTCACAAGCCATTGGGTTCAATCTCTGATGATAGTGGGATAATGAGAACAACCCTCCAAGTTATTCAACTTTACACACCTATCATTCTATCTTTCACGCGCTCTCCAATCTCCTTGCACCAAGCCTTGACCTTGTCGCGATCCTTGCTGTCCCAAGTAGCCCCTTGCAGTGTTGAAGCAATCAACTTTTTCATATACGCACGCAGTTGATCAGACTCAAACCTAGATTATTCATGTATCAAAATAAACCAAGCTCTGACAACTGGACTCACTTTTTAGGAGCTGCTGTCGATACAGGCGCCGCTCGAAGAGACGAAGGAGACTGAAGGTTTGGCGAACGCACGCGAGGCGAAAGCATTTTCACGCCACTTAATTAAAGTATCAGTCAAATGCGACTTGTTTCGTTAATTTAAAAAAACGCCCGTATGAGTTGACTTGAACAGAGAGTCGTGACAGAAGGTCGAGGAGAGGTTGTTGGCATATCACGTGACCGTTTCACCGAATTTGATCTTCTCGCCCAATTCGCCTTTTAGGATTAAACAGTGACGTTTTGTGGGATGGGCTTGTTCTGGTTTACTATATCGCCACCGTCTGACCTGCCGTGCTCGATCTAAGAACGTGATTTCTACAGAACTCTCTTCTGAAATACCCATGCCAGCTGTACGCGCACTGTTGACCGACCTGAGCGGAACCCTACACATTGGGAAGGATGCATTACCTGGGGCGGTTGAAGCTCTCGAACGAGTGAGGCAGGCGGGTATACCCGTCCGGTTTTGGTGAGTTGGGGCGTTTTATTTCTATTCAGTATAAAGTTTGATTAGGCATTATTCAATTGAATTTAGTTCAAACACGTCGAAAGAGTCTACGTCCTCGTTGGTCAAGTCTCTCCATAAGATGGGCTTTGATGTACACGAAGGAGAAGTTTTCACGAGCCTGGGGGCTGCCCGGGAGATTGTGCGTAGGCAAAAATTAAAGTGGGTGATTCGATTGAACCATATGATTATTCGGACTTGAACCAAGTGGTACCCTAGCCCGTTCTTTCTGATATCACCTTCGGCGCGAGAAGAGTTTGCTGGTTATCCCGAGGGCCGTAACGTATATGACCACGACTCCGTGGTGATTGGACTTGCGCCCAGTGAGCTTTCATATGAAAAATTGAATATTGCGTTTCGGATTTTGACCGGGGAGCGACCGAATGATACCACTGCATGTGGCAAGGACCGTCAGCACAAGTCGGCGGAGTTGATTGCAATGCATAGGGCGTCCTATGTGCGAGATTCGGACGGAGCGTTATCCCTGGGGCCGGGTAAGTGCAATGGATCATCGCAGGTGCGAACTATTTGCCTAGGATCGACGTGTGTGTATGCAGGGCCATTCGTGACCGCCTTGGAAACTGCCGCAGGTGTTAATGCGCATATCCTAGGCAAACCAACGCGCAGGTTCTTCGAAACGACAATCGAAAGCCTGGCAAGCGAGGGTATCGAACGAGAGATGTGGGTCAACACTCATCCTGGGCACAGTGACTCTGCGTCGAGGTCGATTGTGATTATTGGCGACGACATTAGCAACGACCTAGGCGAGGGCGCCGTGGAGCTGAATTTGCGGCGTGTACTCGGTGAGTGGATGACCGCGAGGCACACCGTGAATTGCCATTCACGAGTGCGTGGCCATAGTGCGCACGGGAAAATATCGCAAAGGAGATGAAGATAGGGGCCGACCAGATGATCCGCGTCCAGAAACATTCGACTCGTTTGCTCAGTTTGTCGACACATTGCTGGGCGGTAGTTCGTCGTGACACATAACAAGCTATAGTTGGCTGTCGTTACGTTGGGAAATTCAATAGAATCATGCTATTATTATAGACTGTCCAAAGTAGGCAACAGAAGCATGGCTAATCGTGGCGCATATGCGCGTTTTTGGCAGTTTCGGTCACGGGGTCGCTTTGGCACATGGGGCATCAGGGTCTGAACAGGGCCACACCGCCTTCCTTTGGACTTGGACAGTCGTTTCGTACGACGCAACCACGACCGCCGCCAGCAGACCACCGACGGCGACGGGCTCAACGCACAGACGTCTGTCAGAGCCGTACCCTGCGCCATTCTCCAGCTGTGACACGCATCGTGAGTGAGTTGGCGGCTCCCCCGATCTGGCGCTAATCGAATTCCGCAGCACCCAGAGCCATATCTCGTCCCACTCCTCGACCCTCAGTGATCAGCTCATTACCGCAAGGTCCTACGCTGAGCGTATACCTGACGTAGTCGACCGCAGCAGTCCCCCCGGGCTACGTATCCAGCGCTTCTGCACCATGTCCCGCACCCCAATGTCCGGTCCAGCGCCGTCCAACTCTCCTTTTTCCGCGCCTTGCTCCCACTCCAGCTCACGCCAACCCCGCCCGACATTCACCTATACCAACACCGCTACGCACACCCCCAGTCTCCACCCCACCTCCCAACCCGGCTCGAGAAGCGAGTGGCCAAACGAAAAGGCCCAGCCGCTCGATGACGGTGTTCGGCGTGCGCGCTCTGTCGAGCGCATGCGGGCGCCCGTCCAGCAGCACAGTGCCCACCACTCCGTCGACGAAAGGAGCCGGCCTCCTTCCGGCAGTGCGTTTACCGCGGCGCCAACCCATGGGCTCGCACTCCACTCCCATCCACCCCCGACCCGCACACCGATCCCGCGCTACCCGTATGTGCCCGTCCGCTCGCCACACCCGCTCCGGCCAGAACATTCGCAAGAACTCAGACTTGGCGGCGGAGCTTGCACCTGTGATGTGCCTGACTCGTTAAAACCGTGGATCCCGATGCTGATTTGGGCACTGTCAAGTCTGGCGTTTTTGGTTGCGATCACGTACTACAAGACCGAGGTCTTTACTGGTATGTTCAAATTATCCGACCATTTGTATTTCGTTCTGAACATCACACCAGGATTGGACGAACTCTCCCAATGGCTTCAGAGCCAGGGATACCAAGGGCAATTCATATTATTCTTCCTCATATTCATCACGACCTTTCGTAAGTCCTCTTGTGAAATATGTGTTCACATACTTACGTTTGTTTCCTCTTCAGCCCCTCTTCCCCTCTATTCCACACTCATTGGGTTATCGGGCTATTGTTTCGGTGCTATGAGCGGTGCTGTCATTTCCTATTTTGCCGCTCTAAGCGGCGCACTTGTAGTATTCCTTCTTTCTCGAACTTTCCTTCGTTGGCATATTGCCCGCCTCATCTCCACTCGCCATCATTCAAGCGTATCCTGCGCGCCATCGAAAAACGACCGTCCCTGCTGTTCCTCATCCGACTCGCCCCGTACCCCTACAACGTCATGAACGTGCTTCTTGCTTCGTCTCCTCGGCTAACGCTAAGCACATATACCGCTTGTACTGCGCTTAGTCTCTTCAAAGTGATCATCCACACTAGCATCGGCGCGAGTATCCACTCATTTGCAGACTACCACATGAGAGAGGGTGCCAAAACCGATGACGATTCTGGATTAGGCCGCGCCTGGACGATTATCGGAATCACCTTGTGTGTGATGTTATTCATGTATCTCTCTTGGGTCGCCCGCCGGGCCGTGGATGAACTGGATGACGAAGACGACTGCACGGTGGCTGGGGGTCGTTCAGGACGCGGTCCCGTGACGCGCAGCTTAGCGCCAGTCCGGGGCAGGCGAGAGCTTGACGAGGAAGCAGTTGCGTTTCTCTCACCCGCAGCTATGGATGAGTCGGACGAATTCGTCAACGGCAACGGACGACCCAGGGAGACCGAAATGGCTGAGGTGAGTTGGCTCAATTTATCCGATTGTGGTCAGCGGTTCTGATGGGACGGCCTGCTATTTTTTTCCCCTCGTGCTATCCTGCTTGACAGTCGCCTTTCCGAGAACGAAGTTACCCCCCGCCCGAGATTAATCCGCCGTCAAACTCTCGGGCGCACGGCGGCGGTAGCTAGTCGGGATCATGGGAGCTTGTTTTTCTCTTGCCTATCTTTCGAGGATTTGATCACGGACTTTGTGCCCACCTTGGTAGGCAGCTCAAAATTGTATTTACACCCATCCTACAGTATCTCCAACAATGGTTAGTCAACTGCATGCCAGTATTCTCGGAACCCCGGAATGGTCCCTTCCCATCGCCGCGAGCATCTGCAAGAACCGCCGACGGATTGAGGCTCTTTCTCATCAGTGTCTGATCGACCCTTTGTACGCCAGCGCCGAGGTGTGCTTATCTCGCCAGAACTTTTCAGAGCTACCGCCGGGGCGGGCGCTGTGTGCAATATTTTAGTGCATAGACTAGCACGCCTGAAAGATAAGCCGTGGGCAAGCACCTTGGGGTGCATCTCCTTTCCAAGTGCGTTTCTTCCTAGGCATCCTTGATTAGAACATGCGTACCGCGCTCCTTCTTTCTTCCTTGGCTGGTCTTCTCTCACCGAGCTCCCTCATGCCCCGCTGGCAACACGTGAATTCGTTGTGCTCGCTCAGTCCAAGTCCCAGCCCTAGAGGGACGATGCCGTATCGACTCTTCCCCATCTCGATAATCGCCATGTGTGTGGATTGAGCTCGAGAGTGTTCATCTCAAGGCCCGAGCCGCCTGATTTGTCCGTTTGGTATTCGAACCCTCTCGGCAATTCGGACTCGTGAGCTCGACCACACGCAACACACGGGTTGAGATAAGCCTGTGCAATGTGGGTCCGTTTGGTATAACACACTGGCAGCCGTGCGTGGGCCTGTGGCAAATCTGGCCTCGAGATCGTACGACGCGGATAGGTTGGTTGGCTGGATCGATATATGCGTCGTTTATTTCCTGTTGGTCGCCCTGCCGTTGTTGTCCTCGAGAGTTGCTGGTCACTCGATATGCATTCGGTTTGAAATCGGCAGCAAACAACAGTGACGACGTCTGCTTCGGTATTGCCGGGAGGACTAGCACCCGGTCGAAGCTTGACCTTCTGTAGCGACTATTTCCTGTTGCGTAGCTGACAAGGTTTTGGCTGTTTCCACCCGAGCACGCGACGCAACTCGCAACACAACCGCGACGCAATGTGACACAACGCAACGCAAAAGCATGCGGCAAATTCCACTCAGACCCAATGGCTCCATGCTCCGGAGAGGAAGGAGGAGGGGAGAGAGGGGGGGGAGGACGGCGCCGCGAGCGAGAGCTTGAGCGACCGCGCGGACGACCTAGTCCCATCAATTTTCGAAGTAGCAACTAGCTCAAGGTCGCTCGCTTCGAGCCGAGACTCCCCGCGTTCGCCGCGCGTCATCATCATCATCATCATCACCACCATCGACTGCAGATGGCCCAGTCGTTTCGTCTCGCTCGCTGTCCTTCGCTTTATCCCTATACATAGACGCCGATTAAGATTTTTTTTTTTTTTGCGGAACATGATCTGTCTAGTCTAGTTTGAGCATGCCAGTCCTTTATTTTTCGTGAACCAACAACACGGACGAGCGGACGGATCATAGATTCATACTCTACGGTCCAGCTCCGCTCCAAACGGGATTCATATACCCTGGCTGAAACAGCCCCATGTGCAGAGCAGAATAGATGCTATAAACAACAAGTGTTGGTGCATACAATCGAATCGGTCAATGGGTAAACACAACACCCGTCTAACCTTCACCCCGCCAACTCCACCCCGTTAGTTTGCTCCCCGCTCCCACAAGGTTTCATTTTAGCTCCACGATAAAATCGTACCAGGTCGCCAACAAGTGCTAAAAAGGAAAAGGGTTTCCACACGATCAAAAGTGATCTGGCTATTCAGTCCTGCCGAGCCGGAGTCAACGGGGTCATGACGAAAGGCTACACCTGTTGTAACGCATCACATCTATTCTGATCTCACTCAACAGAGGTAGTAAACTAAAGAAAAGAAAAGATAGGAAAGCAGCGGATGACAAATTTACACGTATTGGCACATGGATAAGAAAGCGAAAAACGCAGCAAACACAAAGGAAGGTCGAAGACGACAAAACCCGGACGAGTGAACAAAAAAGGACCATACTCGAGCAGTGTAGCTGTAGGTACGGTGGAAACGAACGGACAAAAGAGAGAGCGCATGGGGTATGATGGGAAGCATAGTCACAGAGAAGGTGGTTAAAAGCAGTAAAATCGATCGAGTCCCATCCAGAGTCTGCAGCCAAAAAGAAGTATACACACACCAAACCGGGAGGGACGCATGTAAGCGAACAGAATTTTAGGTGTAGGGTAACACAAGTCGCATCCATGGACCAGACGAGGGCGGACATAAGGGGGTATAAGCCGTCGCGTGCACCAGGGGACGAGGCGAGTCGTTTAGGCGTGAATGGGCGGCTTGCCCCCATCGGTCATCCCAAAGAAGCCGAGGTCGGATGAGACTGATTGTTCAAAACTGCAGGTCAGCTGGGTGAGCTAGGACATGAGCAAAAGATTTCCCCAGAACGAAAAAGCAAAGGACGAGTGGGTAGGGAAAGCCGGCAAGTCCGCGAGCGGACAGCACGGGAATGGTAAAGTGAAACGGAAAGGTTTCGAACGAACGAATGAAAGCGACCAGACAAAACAAACATGCTACTCACAGCGTGAGATGTCCTCAGACGCTCCGAACGGTGCGGACGGGCCGTGACCGCTGGCCGGAGGTGTGGTCGCGATTCCGCCGTCCTCGATTCCGGGCGGAGTGTGCAGAGCCGAGTTGGACGATGGCGAGTGTCCCGACATGGTCGAGGTTGAGGTGCCCGGGCGGACACGTTGGCTCATCCATTCGCCATTGTCCGCACCTGCGCCCGAAGCAGAGTAGGCAAACTCGGCAGGGGCAGGGCCTTGGAATGAACCGTACGGTTCTGCCATGCTACGGCTTCGTTGAGGCCCGCCCAGATGATCATCAGGAGCGGTTCCGGGACGCGAGCCAGCTTCCGAATCATAGGGACTGTATGGGCTTGGATAAGGGCTAACTTGACTGTGCCTCCGCGGACGTTCGTTGCGAATGCTCAACGAGCTTGCGCCGCCCTTGCTCGACCCTGGACGAACACCGCTCGCTGATGTCGGTGTTAACGGTCTACCCGAGTCGTCACGGGGGCCCGCGGTGGGCCGCAAAGCAAAGGGATTATGGTCGCCCTCGTAACCGCCGCCAATTGAAGACACGGACGACGCAACACTGTAACCCGTGTTTGGTCGGCTGTCGGGCGATCCATGGCCAAATCCGCCAGAGCTTGTCGGGCGGCCGTAGGATCCCGAGTTGGCAGACGGATTGAGGAGCGAAGACAGGCTGCCACCATGGCCAGAAGCGAGGGAAGAGGCTGGGGGCAGGAAGGACCAGCTCGAGGTGTCGGCACCGCTGCCCGGAGCGCCGGTGCCATAGCCGGGGTACTGGAAGGCGGTCGAGTCGCGCAGGACCGGCAGTTGCTGGCTCGACGAGTGGGGCGGGTACTGGTTAGAGTGGCCGTACGGGGTATGCGGGTCGTCGAGGTGGCGGTATGCGGAGCTATAGTGCTCGCCTGGCACGGTGAGCGGCGGCAGGCTGTTGGCATAGGCCGAACCACCCCATTTTTGCGGGGGCGCCACATTGTGGTAATAGACTGCGGCTGGCCTGCGGGCTGGATGTGTGCTGTACCGGCAAAGCCAAATGGCAGCGACGGCGTGGAAAAACCGCGAGGACGAGGCTTGCCTTGCATGCCGAGTCCCATGTGATGGGACGACGGGACAGTGAGACCTGGTGCGAGCGACCCGGGGCCGACGCGGGACATGTCGAGCTGGTCACGCTTCCTGGGCTTGGGGAGACGGGGCGGGACACGCCGCTTGAAGTTGGCAACTACCTCTGGAGGCGAGTTTCGGTTGAGGGTCGGATGGGCTGAAAAATGATGTCAGAACGAGATGGATGCGCTGCTCGGCGAGTACGTACACCAGGTGCTCGCATCCGGGTCGTCGATCGCGGGGTCGACGTTGCGCAGATTGACTTTGCGCATGAAGCCGTAGATCTGCGCGCGCGCGCGAGTCAGTCTGGGGGGGAATCCAACAGGCGGGTGCAAGACTACGTACGTTGAGCTGCCGCGAAAAGCTTGCAAAGCGCGACTGGCGGTAGATGCTGGGCAGCACATGGAGGGCGAGCTGCTCGGGACGCTCGACGATGATCTGCTCGCCGGCGGCGTCCCACCTGATCATCGAGTGGTACTCGGGGCGCTCGAGCAGACTGCAGGAGGATGAGCGCAGGCCAGACGCAGGACACGGGCACGTACGCGTAGAGCTTGGTGAGGAACGTCGCCTGGGGCTTGGTCTCGAGCTTTTGGGCATCGGTCTTGGGCGGGGTCGCGTCGCCGTCGTCGTGGGCGTCGGGGGAGGCGGAACTGGCGGGCTGGACCTGGGGCACAGACGGGGGGTAGATCTGCTGCTGGGTGGGCGAGTAGCTCGAGGTCATGGTGCGGTGCTGGGGGAGGACGTCTGCCATGCGATGCACGTGACGTGCTTGGGGCTGTTGACGCGGCGAGCGAAGAGGAGGACGCAGGGGGAGAAGAACGATCGCCAGAAGGAGGCGGGACCCCTCCATATATTCCAGGCGCCGACGCGAGCCCCAGGACCCCGGGTCGCCCGCGGCGGTGATCCGGGGCCGTCGGCGGAGCTCCTGGCACTGGCTCTGCGACCCACTGCCCCGGGCCCCCAGGGTCCGTCCGCGGATGCGCCGCTTCGGCCATCGACACCCTGTTTCTTGCGTTACGGCAGGCGCCTCTGCATTCCAAGGCGCCCCTGCTCACGTGATGCTGCCTGTATGCGCGCGGGAGAGCCAGCGCTGGCTGATGTGCGGGCTCACTCGCCCCGGTCGCCCGCTCCGGGTGGTCGTGGCGGCGGTGGGACTCCAGCCCGCCCGGCGGTGCCGTGTTTGGCCGCGCGCATTTCGCTGGGCAGCCCCCGGGGTCCGGGCACCCGCTGTTGCTATGCGCTCGCCCCACACAGTGTATATGCAGGCCGGTGCGAGCCAGCGGCCGCGATCCCACCGTCGCCAGCCGCGTGTCGCTCGAATCGGTCGCTGCACATCCCCCCAGCGTCCTGGCGTGCTCCTCCCGCGCCGGTCCGTGCTCGCCCCGCGCATCGTGATCGCCAGTCCGCGATAACGCCCAGCGGTGCGGCTCCCCCTGCGCCCGTCCGCTCCTGCCCGGGCCATGCACCACTCGACGCGTTGCTTGCTTGCCTGGCCTGCACAGCGCCCCCTCCCCCCACCCCCGGCCCAGAACAAGAACAACGACCCTCGCCCTTCGCGAACCCCCATCGCCACGAAAAGTCAATCACCCACGACTCGTCTCTTCCAAAGGCACCCGAACAAAATCCACTTGGCGTGCGTCGCCGCCCAGCGTGATCTGGAGAACGCACCGACGCTGCCCGTTCCCATCTTCTCCAACATCCTGTCAAGTGCGATCACGCCCGCCTTGATCGTTTGATTTTCCGTTCAAATCGACCAATGCTTATTTTCTGCGCAGATCAAATGCCGTAGCACATCCGCCTACACAAACCCGAATCACGATCACACATCAACAACACGAGGCCCGCAATTACGCCCTCTTGCTGCGCTAGAACGGGAATCGCAAAAACATTTACACCGCCGTCGCGCGCGACCCCCCACCATCGCCATTCCTTCACGACGATCGACCGGCCCAGCCTCCGAGTCATGCTCACTCAGCGCACTCGTACGCGGGCTACCTTGTCTGATGAATCCGCCGTTTTCCTCTCGCTTGTATCACGCACGAGTCTCGACCCATCCGGGCACACACACACCCCCAATTCCACATCTGGTATTGCCCATACCAAGAGCCTATACTATCACGCCCCCCGAGCACCGCCTATATTCATCCCCAACCGCCCGGCGCTTGTCCCTAGCCATGGGCGCGGGGGGGAACTGGTTCTGGGGCCTGGGTTCGACTTCCCGAGCCATGCGAGTTCGAAGAGATGCGCCGTCCGAGTGTCTATTTCGTTGCTGTTTGACGTTAATAACCAGCTTCGTCCCGCTTGTTTTGGTTTGCTCGACTCCCCAGGCCAATGTGTTACGCCTGGGTAAATGCACAGTACTCGCTGGCCCCGCTCAATCCACAACTTTCGCACGTAAGCCTCGTGACGGTAGCGATGGCGTGGCAGGCGAAAAAAGGTTTGCCGTACCCTTGCTTTGAACCGGGCAGTAGTCTAAAGGATGAACCTTGCTTGGTTTGAGCTTATCGCTTACGGCCCCCGGCTTGGGCTCGAAAACCACGCTGCTGATTAAAACCATGCACAGCTTGTGATACGTTCAAATTATCCTATGCGTCTGACAAGAGGTTTTCAATATCTCCATCTTTGGCCCGCTGATTGACTGCCGCCACTACAAAGATCTCGGCGGTGCAAGTCGTGAGCCCCACGCGGATCATAACGTACACGGAGCACCGTCGGCAATTGTTGTTTCTTCTTATTCCCGTTCGACACACTACTGGACCGCCAAAACCCCGCGGGCCGATGACGAAATTGCCTCGCTTTCCTGTACCGATACAAGCGACAAAGACCCCATCGCCAGCACCACCCCCGGGGATATACGCACGCTCCGAGGCCCGAGTGCCGGCCTTGTCCTTGTGTGTCTGCCCCATAAGTCCATACTTGCCTATTCCGCAGATCGACACTTGAATCTTCGATTTCCGCGTGTCGAGCGAGTACATCTGCCCGGTTGGGCTGCGCTTCTGGTCGTTCGCCATAGAAAGCACCCTTGGCGCTAGCCACTCTAGGCACGTGGTCTCAGAAGCAGCCCGCTGACGTCAGCTCCAGTGAGTCCACGCTTGGTCATTGTTTGTGCGGGCCTACACATTTGCCGACTCGCTTTGTGCGGGCATATATGAATAGCTCAGATCCTTCGTCTGGGGGCCGCAGCCGCTTGGAGCTCACTCAGCGAGGTGGATATTGCATTTGCGCACACGAGCACGCTGGAGCACATGTCGAAACAGTCAACTTATCCGACGGCTTGTCCTGCTGCTTGGTGCTTAGCTCCGTCAACTTGCAATGTCGCTGACCGCCGAGCTCGCCTGAGACTCTTGCACTGGAATGCTCACAAATCAGAAAATCGACCGATAGAAGGCGGAGCCTCCGTCGGATGGATGCGCATACGGCCACCGCCGAATCGCTGGGGTATCAATCATGTTTAGAGTCCCATCGCCGCTCTGTATGTCGCCTTTGAGAACCCGAGCCTACGACCTGATTCCTGAGAGTCCCCATCGTTTTTTGTCACAGGGGGGATGAGGGCTCGATATAGAGTGACAGACTCCATTGGTCTGGTGGAAGCCGTTTGTTGGATTGTTGTCCAGCCCCAAGATGGAATCCGGGACGAAGAATCCTGGGAACCCTCGAGTATTGCGCTGCTCGGCAACCTTGTTGTGCATCACACACAAAGAGGAAATGCGCCCATCTCCGCAGGAGCGTGTGCTTGCTGACTGGCCCTCCCCTCGGGATCTGCCCCCCCCCGCTCTCAATCGCGCGCAAATCTGGCTCTGAATCGTGGGTTGGAGGCGTGTGTTTCTTCCTCTCACCTCGGTCTTTGCGTGCGTCTATCGCTATAGCATGTGCTTTTCGGCAAGGAAGCGTTTATACTTGTTGTCTTGCACCACTCGCTGCGCGCGCGCACACACACATACACACGCACGGGCTTCTCTCTCGATCCAGCAAAAAACGCACACACAGCCCTTCCTTCTCAAACCACCGACGGGGAAGAAGAAAAGAAAAGAAACCCGCTCACCCAAGCATTACGCATGATAGGCTCGCTGAAAGTTCAGTCGACTTGCGATTTACGGCAACCTGCCTCGGTCCTAAACTCGGTCGTTCCTATCGACGATGCGGCGTGCTACCAATCTCGCACCTTCCCTTCCTTCCATTTCCCCTTGCTTTCTCTGTCTCTGTCTCTCTTTCCCTCTCGACCCCCGCACACATCACTTGAGGTGCGTGTTCAGCTCTGCTACGTGGTTTATGCTCTGTGGTACGCAGTTCTCGGAACGGTAGCCTCCCGTACGCACCCCAGTCTTGCCGCTGAACGCACATCTTGCTCCGCCTTTACCTCCTATCTGTCGTCAAGTCCCCATCAAGCTATTGACTTGCCAGTTGGTTGCCCGGACTGTGGGAAGTAGCCTTTGGCGGATCGCCAGACCCGACGATCACTCAAATGCCCAACAAAGAAGCATACACCCCCGTTGCTTCCGTCGCCCGGGAGCGGCCTTGTCAATCGATCTCTCCAATATGTCAAAAAGCAGCCCTCTCTGATCTGCAAGAAGTCTCCTTTCAATCTTGCAAGTGGCGTCAGCACTGACGTCCGAAAAACGGTCGGGGTAAACACGTATAGGATAGCGAACAGGCCCTTGACCTGTGATATGTACTTCACATGAATGCAATATTGAGCGAGGTTGTAAGAAAAAAAAAGAAACGTAAGGGATACGACAGAGTGAGACATGTGAATAGTATGTGACATAGAAACATAGACAGGACCAGCACAGCGTCTTAGAGTAAAAAAAAGGTTATGAGAAAGTCAAAAGCAAGACAGGACCCATACATAAAACCCAACAAACTGTCCCTTTCAGTTTTCACCGTCATAGTGAAGCGTCACGCTCGAGAAACCGATGAACAGGTCGTCCATCGGGTTGCCCGGAGGCTCCATTCCATCTTCAGTGGTGTATAGGCCGGGAGTTGTAGGCACCGGCGTGCCCGGGGCCGTCACCGCCCGTTTAGAACCATCCAAATCAAGCGAAGAAGACTCTTTCATGTTTCGGAAGTTTACAGCATCAATTCCACGTGCGACGGCAGGCTGAATCTGCACACAGTCAAGCCAAGTCAGCAGGGTGGTCCGCTTTCGAAATAATATACAAACACACTAACCGGAGGACGTTGGTTCCGCAGCAGGCCCCAGTTGAGCTTGGCAAACCACTTGTGTTGTTTCACCTCGCTTGCTCCAGTCTGGCTTCCCAGGCGGGTGTGCTCACTCTTGTCCAATAGACGAACGATGATATCCCGCCCTTGGCTGAAAGTAAAATAACATGAGCGAGCGGCGCACAATTTAAGTTTAATAACACTCACGGTGAGATTTTGACGTTTTCCGGGTAAGCGACGGCCAGCTTCATCACGTTTTGGAAGGTCGCATTCCGATTTGAACCCTTGAAGGGCGTAGTCGCGCACTAGAGCCCAATGTTAATGGCGGTTCAATACATTCAACTTTGGAGAAGCACTGACGATCATCTCGTAAATAAGGATCCCAAGGGTCCACCAATCGACGGCTGAGGTGTGTCCGCTGTTCTCGATAACCTCGGGAGCAATGTATTCTGTAGACACAAAAAATCAGCTGTGGGGGAGAGGTGCGTGGGAGGATACACACCCTCTGTACCAACAAACGAGTTGGTTCGCAAATTGGCGGTGCACGACTTGGTGTCACCAACGGAACCTACGCGCGAGAACCATCAGCATATTGCAAGACGCGTGTTGAAGAAAGGCAGCGTACACCGTTGGGTTCGAGCTGCATGATTGTCGCAGCTCGACCACCTGGCGAACCGACTGTTTGGCCAAATCGAAGTCGGACAACATGATGTGTCCCGACTGATGCAAAAGAATATCTGGTGGTGTTGGAATGAGCAAAAGTGACTCAGTAGTGCATGTGAATTACATACTTTCAGGCTTGAGATCACGGTAAATGAACCCCATTAGGTGGAGATACTCGAGCGCCGCGGTAACCTCTGCAGCATAGAAACGTGCGTCGTCCTCTGGCAGGCACTTGCCCGGACGGGTTTGCAATGCACGGAAAAATTCTCCACCGGCGCAATACTAAGAGATGTGATCAGCAAAAAAGGATGGGAATTGAATGTGATGAGCACATCAAAACGCACCTCCATACAAAAATACAGGTAATCATCCGATTGGAACGAGTGATAGAGCGTGACGATAAAAGGATGGTTGGCTGTTGCCAGGATTTCCTGTTCCGCAAGCGCGCGCTTGATTTTCTTCCGTGCAATCATCTCCTTCTTGGACAAGACTAGCCGCAAACAGAGATTGATACACGCGCACAGGACTGATGGATGTGACGGACCTTTCATCGCAAACAGCTTATCTGTCTTTTTCTCCCGGACGAGGTAGACTTTACCGACATCCCCCCTACCCAGCAACTTGATTTTCTGGAAGCTGCTGGGGCCAACTTCGACCTGATGTAGAATAGCGCATCAGCAAGGCCCCAACTGATAATTGAATGGGACATACCGATCGGATTTTGATAGAGTTGCTGGAGTATGTGCGCCTGAACTGAGCACGGCCCATGCCATCGTTCGACCTGTCGTTGGGGACAAATTTTTCTGCTTGCCGTTGACTGAGGCGGACATGGCGCGCGAGGCGCGATTGGCAAACGAGCGGGAAGATGGGGGACGGGAAGTGTCAGGAGAGCCGGATCCTTTCTCGGTGGGGGTCATGGATCCCGATTGGAAGGACGGAACGGGCGGGATCGAAGGGTCGAGCGCAGGGGAGAGCAGGCCGTTGCGGGTGGTCGACTTGTTGCTGGTGTTGATGGAAAAGAGGCCCTTGGCGTTGGGTGCCGAGGCCACACGCCGGATGAAGCGCGACGCCGAGGCGCCCATGCTCCGGGGGGAGAGTGGGGCGTGGCGTGCCGATGGCGAGTTGGGCAGCGGGATGGACTGCTGAGACGAGTTGGCCGTTGCGGGTTTGGACGCATTCTGCTTGTCGGGCTTGGTCTGCGACTGGGCCGCGCTTTTCAGCGCATTCGATGACGTCGAGCGGGACATGGATGGTGAGGTCGAGGGGGTCTGAGACGCCCGGGGCGCACGGGAGCCGCGGCGCTGGGTGCGGTGGATGCGAGTCCCGCCGGCAGAGTCGCTCGAGCGGGTCTCGGACGAGTTGTAGGAGAAGCGGTCGTCGTTGGGTGTGATGGGGACGACAGGTGAGGGCGACGCACACCCCGCGTGGGTGTCTGAAGTCGGGGTTGGCGAATTGACGACAGGCGTCGCTGCGGGGAGAATGGTGGTGTTTATCCCGAGCGTCGGGGTGTCAATGGCCAGGATCGGCGATGCCAGCGCGTCCTTTTCTTTTTTCGTCTTTTCGTTGATGCGGAACATGCCCTTGAGGTTGAGAAAAGACGACGAATGGGATATAGTCTTGGGAGAGCGCAGCACGGGCTCGTTACTGGCCATGGCTGTAGCAATAAGCGAGAGAGGAAAAAAAAATAAAAGAAAGCGCAGACAAATCGAGACAGACGGGCGCGAGTAGCGTATGGGGTCAGAGGAGGACAAAGGGGCGTATGTCGCGCGGAAAAGTGCGCGCTCGGTTGGGAGAGTGCAGAGAACAGATGGGCGGAGCCACGTTTTGTCGTTGTTGACACTCAGGGTCCTCTTTTGGGAATTCCCCTCAGCCTGCATATACCCAACGTCGCCGGTGCGTACGGCAGCCCGTCGACGCGGGCGATGGCTTGGTCGCTGCGAGCCACGGCCTCGAGTCCTCCGATGCCAGCGCCCGATGTTTCTATCACGATAATTAAATTGATATCCAACATGTGTTTTCTCCTGCAAACGCGGTGCGCGCACACACAGCGTGTCCCACGTGACCACCGGCATCGCACGAGGGATTAGCCGCCCCGCGTTGCCTGTCCGCCACCACACACGCGCCCAAGCACACCCTGGTGTCCTAGCCCGGTAAGCCCATCCCGCATTCTCACCGCGGCGCACCCGATGCTCATCGCCCGACAGCGCCCACGATGTCCGAGACCGTGTTTCCGCCGACCGACACACCCGGGTTCCACGTCAACCCAGCGTCCGTGCTCCCCAGACGGTCTCGCGTGCAGACGTTCCCGTCCGCGAACCAAGCCCCGTACAACCCCTCCTCGGACCATGGTCTTGCCCAGTCGCGCGCTTCCATTTCATCCGAGTGGGGCACGTGGGACAGCGACATGTCTGCGTCTATGAGCTCGAGCGTCGGCCCTGCCGGTCCGTCCGCATCGTATACGGCTCTGGCTCGACCGCTGGACACCGGACGCCCGTTCCGTCCAGCATGAAGCAATCTAAACTTCCAATGAGCCAGTTCGAGAATCATTCCAAGTCCGCCGCCAAAAGTCCGCCCAGAGGATGTATGGAAGGAGATGCTGGCCACATCCAACGGACGGGATAAAGCCTTCGTACGCCCCCTTGCACGCCGCGGTTTTTTTACGTGCGGGCTAATGCCAATTTCCATATGTAGAAACTCATTCAATACTCACTCAAAGTATACCTCTGGTTCCATGTCCGCACCTTGGCACGCGTGCAAAAGGGCCCCCTCAAAAGCATACAGATCGAATCGAGGTTTCGGCCGACAGTCGCAGGGCTCTCGCTCGTCAGGAAATGCCTCATCCTATTCAACTGGCTCGGCCCTCTGCTCCAGATAACCAACCCAAGTTCAGTCCCATTCAGCGAATCCGACCCGCTGGCGTCCAAATCTTCTCAAAAAGCACGGCCGCTCTTGCATCGGTTCTTACATGCGTCACCGCCCGTGTTGCTGGAGCTATTCAATTCGTTTGCTGATGATGTCTATACCCTCAGCCGGTTGGGGTTGGTCGGGAAAAAGGTCGGGCACGGGCTGAAAAGTTGGCGAATTGGCTGTGGTTGTTGAGCACCCTCGCCGGGTTGGTCGAGGTCGGAGCAGACAGGAGTCTAGTAAAGAACATGATCGCCGAACGCAAGTCCACCCCATTTTCTTCTTTGATGCATTATTGACCCTCGATGCAGACGAATCGAGACTGTACAACGAACAAATGGAACTCAACCCGAAGCACGTGCACGAGAACGCGTTGGCCGCGTTGGAGCAAGACGAGGATGATCTCGAAACGCTCAAGAGCCGGTACAAGTGGCTGCAGGTCTCGAGGATGAAGTTGCTGTGTGATTTGGTGTTTGTTTGTGAGTGTCATCCGTGCGGCATTTCTGTAGAGAATGACTGATGGAATGGCTCTGATAGCGTATGATGTGTTCCACTTCCAGAAAGTGCGAGAGCCGGCAATGGCTTTGAGCGGATTGGCATCGGCGGTGCTCAGGTACGTAAGCGCACCAACCCTTGGATCAACGACTAATTCGAGTTGCATCAGCTCTACCAAGCTGTACGACAAGCATTTCGGTATGCTCTCTAAAAGCGATCAGAACTAGAATTGGGTTTGGTGGGCGTAGTTTATGATAGGATATTGTTGTACGATTCTTGGACACATTGCGTCTAATATTGATCTACCTCCAAAACGCATACCATGCTTTCGTCGAGCCAACCCCACTCCCACTTCCGCTTTTCTGCTCATCGTTCACCGCCTTGAGTCTGGAGGTTCTCAGTCCCTCCAGCTCCTGCTCGAGCTCTACGATTCGAGCTTTTGCCTCCACCACATATTTTTCATGCGCGAGCTGAGACTGGGAAAGTTTTAATCCCTGTTAAACGCGATCAGAGTCAATCAGAAGTTTCTAGCGCCAATAGTAGATATTGGGTGTGGGACTCGCCATGTATACTGCCGAGGCGAGAAGGAATACGGGACCCATTGCCGGGAGTGTGTCCCTATAGAACAGCGCATGCCTTGAGGGTTGCTTTGTGGCGGAAGGGGATGATAGGCGTCTGATTTGATGGTATAGCATGGTAGGTTTCTGATTGTGTTTGGGTGAATCATGTGGGGACAAAGTTAAACTGTACTCACCTTGAGTTTCATCGCAGAGCAGCGCCCAGTGAGCCAAGATAGCTGGTGAGATAGGTTCCAGTATTGAGCGAGAAGCACACCGATGACTCAAATGCGATGAACAAGCGTGGCTGATTTATGCGCACTGTGGGAGATAAAATGAATCCTCGCCCTCGGTCAACGGAACCAGAAGCAAACGTTATTCAGTTAATTTAATTTAATCTGGATTCTACCGATCTCTTCTATCTAATTCGAATACCGAGACTCAACGATCGGTCGAATTCCCTTGAGAAGTTCAAGATGTCAACCTGGGGTTACGGATGTGGCTAGGAAGGCGTGTGATTCAGTCACGTGCACAGGGCGCAAAAAACTCTCTTCGGCGCTTAAGCGCCATAAAGCCTCAATTTCGCGACGACACCAAAAATAGCGCGTTCATACTATCTGGCTTCTGTGACTGCATGCGAAGCCCATAATGATCGAAAATTCAACCAATTAGTCGATTCTCGTCTTCTTTCTGGTCTTTGATGTCCTCCTGTTTCTTCTTGTTCTGCAATAATCCGTTCACGATGGCATCGAAGGCCTAGCACCAGCTGGAACGCTCTCGAACCACTCTTCATGCTCGCTTCCCACCTTACCAAGCCTTCAAAATGGGTAAAAAATCCTTGGCATGCACGAGCCCACACTCTTTCGGTGTCTACAATAGGAAATGATCTTCTCGTCATCCGCCGCGAGGGGTGCTGATAATATCGCAGCCAACTCGCCGAACCAATCGGCTCACTTGTGCAGCGCTTTGTGAGGAATAGCGAGTATCTTTCTTTCCCCTGCCAAGCAGAACCGTATCCTACGGCCGATGGAACTCTGGAGTCTCGGACTTGGTTTAAAAAAGACGGTCGTATCTCGACCTGGACTACCCCACCCCCCCACTCCCGACTTCCTCACGCCCTCCGTTAGATCCGAGCATCACGGACATCAACTATGATCAAGGCTGCTCTCGCATTTGCATTATTGGGCGCGGTGTCCCGGGTTTCTGCACACGGTAGGGATAGACCTCTTCGTCTCGCGCTAAATGGAACTCGTCCTAATCCCTTTTGTGATTTGTACTAAAGCGGCCTCGCCACTCGCCGTTGCGGTCGCCGTCGAGCAGTTCAAGAACGCTAAGATCACCCCGGTAATGCGTTTTGTTCTTAGCAATGTATAGACAAGTCTTTTGATGCGTCTTTTCCAGGATGTGTTTTCAGGTTTCAGCCCTACTGGCCTGTTGACCCTCAATTACACTGAGACAGTTGGAAGGCCGTAAGCTGATATCACTAAATGTTATTGACATGTTGCCTGATCGGTTAATTGCTTCACAGGCTTACCGTCGGACAAGAGGTTTCGCGGAGCAATGTTACAAATGCGCCTGTCTTGTTGATCCGCGGCACTGAAGAGGCTGAAGCTACTGCGGGAGGTCCGTTTAACGTCACGACCATTCGTTACACTGTGCTATGCATTGATGGTGCGTGCTTCTTCCCATCGTACTCTCTAATGCACGGCAAACCGAGGATGTGGTGTAGGTAACACCGCGGGAAGCTCGAACCCTAACGGGTATAATTTGCACTACTTGGAGAACAATTTAGGTATATACTCTCGGTTTCAGCCTTCGTTCGAGCATACTGAATCGTTTCTCCGTAGCTTATGGCGAGAACCACGACCATACCGTTACTCTCAATTCCACCAGCACCCCTGTTGTGGCCTACGCGGGACCGAACCCGCCGTCCGGTTCGGTCCGCACCGCTAGTGAGTGATACATACTAACAAGCGAACAGATATTAACAAATGGGTGGACTTAGCATATGGCTTGCGTATGCTCAGCCTAGCAATTTTACGGCTCCGTCCGCCCCGGCTCCGGGTAGCGGGGTTGCGCTCTTCAAGTAAGTCCAAGTGGATGTTGATTTCCTCACGTACTTACACTCGGCCGATCACTCGACGTGCAGTTAACTCGATATACCTCTGCTGCGAATCTTGGCGGGCCCATTGCTGGAACCTACTTTACCGTCCAAGAGGGTCCGGCCAACGCATCTGTAGCTGCTACCACCGCCGTAGACTCGACTACGCTTCCACAGTACACTCCTACTTCTTCCGGCGGAGCATCCGCTACGTCCAGCCCCAACGCCGCGATCAAGGCTGATTGGGCCCCTGGTGTTATGGCCTTGGCTGGCGTTGCCAGTTTGTTCTTTGTACTTTAACGAGTTTGTCAAGTCTTAGTGAACCTATTGGGTCAATTCAAAAATACTGTTGTGTTCATCGCTGATCTCCTGATGTTATTTGGTTTATAATCGAATTTGCAATGATACTTTGTGCTCTCGCACCACATGCCGTGCTCAGCCATGTTCCACGAGGTGGCTCGAGTCGGACACATTGCTCGCGTATATACATCATCCACGATTGTCACTGGGTCAAGGAAGGCGCTCAAATTTCCGATTCGGGCTTCGCCAGTGATATCAAATGCCGCACAGCGAAAGTACCACTCATTCAGTACTGGGGGCTTGAGGCGATTTGCAACTCTGGTCAATGATCCGCTGCCGAACATCGTCAAAGAGGATTTGACTGCAGAGTCTCCAGTAAAATCTTCAAACGATCTTCCACCATTAGAGCAGTACATCTACGGCCACGTTCAAACAAATCAAGCTTCCGCATCGTTAAATAGCTTATATGAAGACTACAAATCCAATGCAGGCCGTATCCTGGATACCCAGCTTCCTTATGAACCTAGACCAAATGCTTCCCGGCGGGCGGGTCCTGCAGAAGACGATGGGGTCGTATTGGTCGCCCATATTGCTGTTACCGACGGTGGAAGGTGTAAAGTAAGCTTGAGTTCGGGATTTGCATTGGCGCAAGAAGGAGAAGGGGAAAGGGAACAGTGTGTTGTAACGTGCTGCCATACGCTCGGAAGTGAGTACATAACCTTCTTTGTATGCACTCGCCTTACTGATCTCTCTGACGTGTAGATTACTCGTACCATTCCACCCGAGTCGCTCTCAACTCCGAGCGGAATCTATATTCTCGTCGTCTGGGAACGCTAGGCCAATACAGTCACTGGTGTCTTGTCCTCTCTCCCTCGACATGATATCCTACTACTATCCGTTCCTCCAACGCCTCTGCTTCGTACATTACCTTTGTCACCCTATCCGGCCCCGGAAGATAGTCCCCTAACCATAAGGGTATTTTCATCTGCGGGAAGACCTGAACTCCAGGGGGTTAGCGAATGGGCAAAATGGCTAGATGGATACGCATTATATAAATGGGTGGTTGGAGGCAAGGTCCTCGGATACCGAGATTTGGCAGGTCGGGAATCAAAGGTGAATTTTGTTCTCTCTTCTCATCGGAACGAGCCAACGACAAAATGTAAATTGTGCAGGCAGGAACATACGACGCCCTATCGCACATGCTTTTTAACGTATTACCAACGCCTGGTTCTTCAGGTGCGCCACTCGTAGACGAATATGGCGCAGTCGTAGGCATGGCCTTGGGAACCAGGATGGACAATCGCGTTGAAGGAAACAGGGGCTGGGGAGTTCCCGCGGAGCTCATATTCGAGGTAAGTTTGGAGCCATTCTACCCTACACTAGAACTTATTTATTCACAGATGTTTAGCCTTCCTGGCATCAAGTTCAATAAAAAATAGTCAAATAGATCGTATCATTTTTCTGATATGCTAGAGAAGGGGTACAAGAAATGTTTACGATTACGAAATGAGGTAGTTTCTCCTAAAGTATATCAAGACTTGCCGCCCGAATCACTAGTCATACTTGCGGTGTTCCTAGAACCATTCATGAGCATGTGTGTATGCTTCTCGGTTGAAGAATACAAGGCACTTACGGGGCGATGAGTTGTCTCGTGATCGACGTGTACAAACGCACGCTCAACGCCTGGCAGGGTTTCTAATTTGTCTTGTAGTTGCTGAGAAATATCGTGCGCTTTCCACAATGGGGTATCGGCGTTCATGACAATGTCAACCTCAACGAAATACTCGGGTCCACTCTACAAATCCAAATGTTCAGCCATCATCCCGAATACCAATAAAGTGGGAAAGGTCGCACATGATAAGCCCTTACGGTGTCCAAACACTTGATTTCGTCACTAAATGTCGCCGCCTTGTAGATTACGAGCTGAAGAAACTCGTGCGGCGCAGACTTTCCGGCCAACAACTCAAACTCGCCGTGGATAGTACGAATCCACGAGGCCATAACGCCACAAGCGATCTACAAGTACGGAAGAGAGCAGATTCAGACATCACGCGGCTGCTTGAGTGAATGGTGATCGGTGCACGTACAATAATGGCGCCAGTCGGATCCAACCCTGCGAGTGTGGGAGATTGCTTGTCAAAATAAGCTTTCCGAGAGAGGAAATGTACGTACACCACGCAAGCTTCGCGCCGCCGGCGGAGGTCAGGATACCTATCATTGGATTACAATTAATTCCGGACGGCGGAGAGATAAGGTGATTAACCCACCAAACCCATTGATGAACAAATCGTTTCGGTGATCCTCCCAGAGCATACGAACCTGGGACGAGGAGTTGCGAAGAGCGTAGCAGTACAAGAAGAGTGCAAACTTTACGCCTGTTTGCTATGAGAACCAGTGTAGGCTAGGATTCGGTATGTCTTACCAAACGCAACCGCAACGGCAATGATAGAAGGAATGTGCAGCTTATTTGTGTCTCCATCCCCATGGCTAGCGAGCGATCGAACGGATTCAACCACAATGACCAAGTTGACAGCAGCCATCCTGTAATCATGTTTAGACAAGCTCTTGTTTTTTACGTAAGCGCAAACTACTTACAATGCACCTATAGACATAATGTCAGTTTCGTCAGTGTTGAAGGACGAGCACAACTGACCATAGGAAATGTTTCCAATTGTCTCAAGGCGGCTTCCACCTACAGGCCATTTGTTTGTGTCGAGTTTATTGGACTTTTTGTGTAGCCAATAGAGTATGAGGTTTGAACCAGGGTCAAACACCGAGTCCACGCATGTCGCCAAAAGGGAGAGTGACCCGGATGTAATAGCGGCATAAACTGTCACGGGGCGATCAAACTTTCTACCAGCTGCTAGAATGATAAACACGCACGCTGAAGGCCCGATAGGAAGATGTTCGCTATCAGCGATGCCCAGACCGCAATGCGAACCTTTGCCGATGAATTTAGTCTTGGCATCTCTTCGCGAAGTCGCAAACTTACTGGAAGCCTATCTTCGGCTTCAGCCTCCTTGGCTTCGGCGGTGTGCGCCTCCATGGGCTTCAAGAGAGAGTCAATCAACTGCAGAGCGCGATTTCACATTCAATTGTCGTTTTAGCTATAAACGCTTGATCCACCGCGTACCTCATTTTGCCCTCGGTGGTACTTCTCGACCTTCTTCCCCGTCTTGTTCCTACTCCTCAGTGCACTGAGTTCGTCGTCCGTCTTGAAGGCTGAGCGAAACGAGAATGGATCGCTCACGACCGAACCAGTTGACTGAACTTCAACATCCCGGGCAAAGTTTTAAGGCTCGTTCCGGTGCGCGGTGGGTTGGGTGAGTACGACGTGCTCGGAGAATAAAGGGTCTCGAGTTGAACTTCAGTCGTCGACATCTCAGGAGTGGGGTGGACGAAGGGGTGAGGTGACCCATGAGGAATGCCAAATATATCGGTGGCACCAGCCTGATTACCAAATGATGGATTGCCAAGAATGTAATTCCACAGATCAACGTGTGTCCTGCGCTTCTCCGGCACCTGGAACAAGTACAGCGGCCGAGCACTGGTTTACGGCCTCATTCCATGGGCGTCACTGTCGCCGTGTTTTGTCGGCGAGGTTATATTGGGTAGATATAGAGATACAAAGAAATGTGGCTATGACACACCACCAACGAACCACTCAATCTCTCTGACAAACGGGTCAATGACCGGACTCGGCGATAAACCTGCCGAACAAAACTTCCCCAATGGCCGATCCAGCAATGATACTAATGATAACCAGCGTTGAACGTCCTGGAATCTCGTCAATAAGGCAAAGCTCTGAGAATGCGACTAAGAATAACCTACATCACCCCCAACATCACGTGTACAGGAAAAATGACTGAACGATGAAGAGAGCACCGCGGACAGCTCCTGAGACCATATCAACGGCCATTACTCGCTGGCGTTGAGAAGGAAGAGGCAGAAGAGTAAAGTCTGGGGATGATCGGTCGGCGGATCCAACTGTAGAAATCACTTCGCTCTCATCTTTTGTCAAAATAGGTCTGGCCGACGCTGACGAGCCTTGCTTCTTCACGAGCCTGAGCTCCGCGCATTGGGGTTAGGCTGATTTCTTGGACAGAGTTGGAAAACTACCGGCGCTCGTTCAGCTTGAGGGCAAAGATACCCCTCGCACCCGCAACCGCTCGTTCAATGATCGCAAGAGCAACGAAAAATATACAAGCCCCAGCAATGGCACCTTTCGATTTAGGTGCTACACCAGCAAAGTAAAGGTAATCCCCGCCAGTGAAATGTAGATATGGTATCATCATGGCCCCTGTGTTTGAGCGAGAGCCGGATGAATCTGGCATAGGCATAGGCATGTCCATCGCACCCACCATTCCCGCAAAACACAATAATACTAGTGAGATCGCGGGATGCATTTGTAGTGGTGAAGGGGGTGGAGGGGGGTGATGGTTGATCAGCCTTATCAAGTTATATTTGGCAGGATACGTGGGATAGGGATTTCCGGGTAACCCGAGAGACAGCCGAGTTACTATGTAGCTCAGATCTCTCGAATTCTCCGTCTCCGTGATGCTCGTCGCCATTCTGAATGATTGTCAGAGACGAGTGGCTTAGCGAGACCGAGTTGGTTGAATAGCCCTACGGGTGCGATAGCCCCTTATCTCCTCGTAAATACATGTAATAATAACCTCTACAACAACTACCATCGCAGAAGTAAGCAGAAGCATCTCAAGTGTTCGATGGTTTGTGTTGCAGGTCAACAAGGAGCAGTTCGTCCTTGAGTTATTTGCGCGTCAGCTTGTGACCCGTATAAGCGCTTGGCGCCTGTGGCAGTGCTGGGCTTTTAGCTTTTCAGTTGACTCGGAGCTTCCTAACTTACCACGTTAGTCATGACTTCACTCATTCGTGCCGGTCTTCGTCTTAGAACTGCTCCCAGCCACTTTCAGCAACAATGCAGAACAATCGTTTCCTCGGCCTACGATTGGACAGGCCCAAGACGGCAAATTTGACTGGAGAACCTATGGAGTTGCCTGATATCGAGGCAAGTCCTTCGACTCTATGCGGCTCAAGTGATATCTGCTGTGCTGACTCGTTGGATGTCCTTACAGCCCTCACAACTAGTTATCGAGAAGAATCCAAACCCAAGACCGCCCCCGTCGTCGTCAAGTCTTGTGTTTGGGCACACATTCGTGAGTCATGAGGACGCGCTGAGAGGTAAGCTCCGGAGCATTTACGTCTCAACAGACGGACCACATGATCTCGATCCCTTGGAATATTATGAGAGGTTGGGGTACGCCCATGATCATACCATGTAAGTGCTAGTCTATTGTTCCTGGCGAATTTGACTAACTAGACGGATAATATAGATGGACCACTACAGCTGGATCCTTCTGTAACTGTGCTTCACTATGCTCAGACGCTTTTCGAGGGAATGAAAGCATATCGGGATGAGAATGGTAAAGTTACTTTGTTCAGGCCGGACATGAACATGAAGGTTCGTTTCGCTCTGGAGCCCTTTTGCACCATTCTAAGCAATTTAGCAAACTAGCGAATGAACCGAAGCGCTGAGCGAATTGCCCTACCCGTAAGTAATCCTAATCGACGCTTACTTTGCCTCAACGTTCCTTCTTAGACCTTCAACGGTGATGCCCTCCTTGATATCATCAAAACTCTTGTCAAACTCGATTCGCACTGGATTCCCAAGGAGCCTGGTCACAGCCTTTACATCCGACCTACACTCAGTAAGTCGTTCTACTCCCTCCATCAATATTCGATGTGGTAATGTACTTGAACAGTTGGCACTCAAAGAGCGCTTGGAGTCGCCCCGCCTAATGAAGCGCTTTTGTTCGTCATTTGCAGCCCAGTGGGACCGTACTATAAGAACGGTTTCAAGCCCGTTCGACTCCTTGCTACGACCGAGTATATTCGTGCGGCACCTCGTGGGACAGGAGGCTACAAACTTGGTGCAAATTACGCGCCTGGTGTTGTTCCCCAGGTAGAGGCCGCACAGAAGGGATACGACCAGATTTTATGGTTGTTGGGCGAAGAGGATTATTTGACCGAGGTTGGTTATAGTTATCTTTCTGCTTATTTATGCGCGTCTAATCGGATGGGTACATAAAGGTCGGGACAATGAACCTATTCATTGCGCTCAAGAACAAGGATGGAAAGCCGGAGCTGGTTACTCCACCTCTCGAGGATCTCATCCTTCCGGGTGTAACACGCGATTCGATCCTCTGTCTCGCCCGGGACCATGTTGCGGGCAAGATCACCATCCCGGGTTCGCCCAACGATCTAGTTGTATCTGAACGGCACATTACTATGAACGAACTCAAGTCTGCGTCTGAATCTGGTAATCTTTTGGAGGTCTTTGGTGCAGGTTAGTGCTTATTCAAGGTATTTAGTATCACACTGGAGACAGCTGGTGTTCGGTGAACAGGTACGGCGGCGATTGTATGTCCCGTGAAAGAGATTGGATACAAAGGCAAGGACATCAAGATCCCTGTCGGAGAACAAGGGATGGGTCCAATGTGCAAAGGCATTCTTGATCAGATTGTTGCTCGCCAAATGGGTAAGATCGAGAGTGACTGGAGTGTGGTCGTTACGGAAGGAACCAAAGGTAGCGCGCGTGGACCTGATCCTGTGGCTTGATCGCGCCGTAATTTAGCCAGGAGAAATGAATGTTGTATAGAGATATACGAATACAATACACAATACATAAAGCAGTTAGAATAAAACCACAAAATGCGGACGATAGTCAAGATGAGTAGCCACTGGAGAACTCGCGCTGCGGGACCACTACGAAACAATTACACAGAACTCGTGTCCCCATTGGAGTTGCTGAGATCTTACAGAGCTCTGCAAGAAACAACCCACGAGCCCAGGACTCGGCTGGATACGTTTGCGGTTGTTAAAGATATAGCCAGCAGGAACGACAGGCGAAGGCTACAATATACGGCCACGTTCAGTGGTATTGCTAGTTCCATTTGTGTTTGTTAACTCAATATACTATTAGCATGAGAAAAGATCGAACCCAATGAGGAAACACATACCTTTCCAGATTTATGAATATTGAGCCATAAGCTGTCCCTTCGGCGCGGACAGCGGAATAGAAAGGGCACCGGCTATCGCGATTCGATATATTTGCCGCTGGATATATGCGATCAAAAGGTCGGTCATATTTTAGTGACAGACCTACATTCCTTCAGCGGATAAATAGGCATATGCCCATCCAGCAGTCGGCCATATTTGGAGTGTGCCAAGAGGGGAGCTGAGAGAAAGTAATTATTGGGGATGTACGAGCCCATTAACAAGTTCATCATCCCCAGAGACATTGTTCAACAGAACATAACGAGGGTTGATATAACGACACCATCACGACTAAGAACACAGTCTTCCCGACGGTTCGAGTATGTATCTCACCAATATGGATGTCTCAACCAGTCGATATATATTTAAAGCTATATAATGAATTGGGGGAGAGTGTAGTTAACCAGTCAGCGTGGTAGTGGCTGGTAAATTCTAAGGAGTGTTCAACGGAACACTTTCATCTCGGATCCAAATCCTCAGCCAAACTCCTGCATATTGACCTATGGCATATTGGTGATAACGTCCGAAAACCCAGGTTGTTTCCATAGAGTATTCTCACGTCAAAGTCAATTGGGGCGATTTATACAATAAACTAGCTTGGTCTCATTTTGAGTCGCAAGTCGTTTAGGCGGAATCTCTGATTAGTAGCGGTGCCGGCTCAACAAGGAAATATTTAATCATACTCGAGCCAAGAAAACCAGGGACGATGGCGTACCACCTGTGGACACGAAGAGAATGTGGTTACATTATGTGTGGGGTGCTACAGACTACAAAACAGGGTGATTACAAAAATCCCAAAGAAAAAAGCCATTCTTGTCACCTGTTCAATGACTGTGGCATGGCTTGGGTGAGTATCGAGTAATTTGGGAGCACGGAATAATTTTACTTACCTCGTCAACGCAATCAGGCGGAACTCCTGCCCCCCGCTCGGGTCGTTCGTGGTTTCCAAAAGTTTACACGATACGCTTTGGGGGCCAGGCCGTGTTCCTTCCGCAATCGTCACAGACCTAAGAAGCCATGTCAAAAAATCCAACAGAATACGATAGGAACATGACCCACCGCGCAATATTCCTTCACAAAGCACAGCTTATTAGCTTCGGAGCGGGAAGTATCTGGCGCATAGATACACTCACAATTCCAGATCCCAATAGCCGTCGATTGTTACGCCACCTGCCTCGTCTTCTCCGATCCAACAGCGCAACATACCGAGCCCAAATGTTTTGGAGCGCAAATAATCTAATTTGATGACGCCCGCAAGTCCAACCTGAATATCAAAGGTCAAAGTTGCACCAGGTTCACGCGCAATCAAATATGACTTCTCCTTCCATGACCATTCAGACCATCCGGTGCTGCGAGTGGGCTTCAGTGGATGCTTTTTAGTCCGCGTCGACATGCACATGGTACGTGGTGGCTCGGTACGAATGTCAGGGGCATATGGCTCAAACATGCGAAGCTAAATGCGCTATAAGTAATCGCAATGCGAGGGCACCGCCAACTCACGCGGGGTATTTGCTCCATATCATTCAGAGTCGGCAGCAAGTTGTCCTTTGATACAAATGGTGCAGTAGGATGCTCGGCATCTGCTGCAATTCGACATATTTGTCGCTGGGTATATGCAATCAAAAGGTCGGCCAACATTTTATGTCCGACGCGGTTCATCTGTGATATTATGCTCATGGCTGAGTTTAAACTGCGAATTGATGCGTATGAGGAAGAGGGGGCATACGTGACGGGTATCCACTTCCATGTTGGGCGGGAACGGTTCTTGGGGGCGGAAGAACTCAGGGACAAGGTTCTCGTGTTCGAGGACGTTATTGAGCACGACATGGCGAAGATTAATGTAAGGGATATCATAGTATTGAGCGACAGCTGTTCTCCAATAAGGAAGCTCAGTTTTAAGTTTAACAGATGGTTTGTTGGAGGCGCACCGAGGTGGTTATCTCCACCGGTAGATAGGTACTCAAAGTGGATTGAAAACACATGTGCGCCAATGATTGCCGGCTGGTTAGGCAGGCTCATCAACAGCCGAATAAGCCATTCATACGTCTTCGCGGATTCTTCCCCACTGTGTTTGGAACTTGTGAGATAATAGCCGTAACGTTAAAAATAGAGGTTTACCGAAAGTCGTTGATTGCCAGCTCGACAATCACCAAATCAACTTCTTCGTCTGTTAACAGGTATAAGCAGGATATCCTTGGAGTCCGATCAAACAAAAATATTTTACCAATATGCTCGAGAGCGCATACTGAAAAGTACTCCGTCCCTGTGGCTGGTACTGCCCCATTCACAAACACATTGCGCTCATGTCTGAAATTCAAATCGTTGTCTCTTCTCAACCTAAAACATTAGCTAGAAGACCACTTACGGATAGGTCGCATTCCACCACCCAAGAAGAGGTCGTCCATCTTTGGCCCTCGGCAGCACCATGCCAAATGTCACTGTGTTTTCGTGAGTTATTGTCGTTACGCCCAACGAATTTCCGGTGGCGTACCAGATCCTCCCAGCACGCCGATGTTGATAGGTTGACCAGAGGCAGCCTTTCGAAGGATACGCTTGAGGCGTGTGTTTGTTCCTTCGTACCCGCGGGAGCGCTCCAAATTGTGTCGGCTTTGGCGAGGTTGATGAGCCAAACAAAACAACAGAGTCATAGCCCGAAAAAAACGCTCACCCGTATTCTTCGCAAAAGATGTCGTCTTCTCCACACTCCTTGCAGTATGACGGTCCAGGAATGGTTGGAGCAACAGTCTGAACAGAGAGGACGGTTGAAGTAGCTGTCTTGGTTGCTGTAACCGTCTGCACTCTCGTAACCGTCACCTCCGCCGGATTGTTGTTCGCTAGTATATGCTGCTCGTGCAAGACGTCGCCGGCAGTGAGGGGCGGTAGGACGAGGCCGAGCCAAGCATCGTGAACCGAGCCAATGGAGACGAGTAATGTCAAGATCGTAGCATATGCCACAGTTAGTGTTGTTATAACGAATGAAAGGCGCGGGGGACGAAACATTCAAGAAAAAGCAAAGGACAGAATGGGTGGGGTTAAAATGAGGATGGGCGTGGCTGCCCACTTATAAGGAAGGAGTTCATCGGGCGATTCCCCGTGTTTGCTCAGTTGAAAAAGAAAAAACTCCGACTAGCCATATTCTTGACAGCCGCCTCCAGCTAATCCTGATATTGTCTATTCTACATATGGGGAGCTACAGCCACAGGTTCTAGAACAACACAGTCTCATCATCTATGTTACCAGATACACGGTATTTTGAGCTCCAAAAAAAACACTGATGCCAGATTTCCCGACACATTCAGTGCCATGAGGATAATCACAAACCCATTGCTAAGTGCTGTTGAGGCGATTCTCAGTACGAAAGAGCCACCAAAATGTTAAATAAGGACTCGCCTAGTAAGTGAGATAAGCGGAACTCATGGCCCCCACCTGGATCTTTTGTATCAGAGAGTAGTTCGCAGGTTACTTCGTGAGGGCCAGGGGCACTCCCTCAGCCACTATAGCGTCTCTGTAAAAGGTAGACGCCATGTCAGAAATAATAATACCCAGGCGCTCGTGCGGCGTCAAACTCGCCTGGAGATGTTCCTGTGGGTCTCAGTTCAGTCAACGATAGCATTTCATCGAAGCATTTCCACCTACAGTCCGTCCAAATCCCACCACCCATCAATTCGCCTTGCCGCCGCCTCGTTATTGTCTACCCAACACTTGACACTCCCCAAACCAAATGTTTTGCTCATCAAATATGTGATCTTAATGATTCCCATGGAGCCAGAGGTGATGGCGAATGTCGCCCGGGCGCCTGGTTCTTTGGCAATGACATATGACTTGTCCTTCCACGCCCAATCTCCAACCCGTTTGACGGGTGGGTTTAAGTGGATGTTTTTTGCTTCGCGTGGATAGACAGGTTGTTTTAACTGGTTTGACTCGTTCCTCGCGGACGTAGCGTTGGAACAGACGAAGCTTGGATAGATCAAGAGTCAAAATTAAGATAACATTCATAATGGTAAGCGCATACCCTTGGGATTTCGCCAAGTTCTTGAGGACCAGGGATATAATTTTCCTTGGGCTGGAACTGGAGCAGAGACGGGTTGTTCTTCAGCCTGGCCTGTGCGCATATTTGGCGTTGCATATAGGCGATCATCAAGTCAGCCAATACTTTGTGTCCAATTCGATTTATCTATGGGCGTATTCAGGGCTCGAGGTTGGCAAATATAATTAGCAAGACACTTACGTGGCGCAAGTCAGTCTCGCTTTCTGGTAGGAATGGTGGTAGGCGGTGGAACATGTCCCGGTCAAGTTGGGGGTGCTCGAGGACGTGGTATAACGCAACATTTCGCATACTGACTGTAGGGATGTCATAGTACTCCGCCACACCTTTAAAAAGTCAGCGCCGAGGTACCACGACCGAAGACTGGACAGCCTACCCATATGGAGGTCGCCTCCCATCGTGATAGTGTCAAAACTGAGTGCGATAATTTGGGCATTGATTACTGCAGGCTTGTTGGGCAATGCAAGAAGCATACGGAGCAGCCACTCGTATGTTTGTGCGAACACCTCGTTTCTAAAACAAGGTTAGGGTTATAAAATTAGACGCGCTAAAAACCGACCTTGGGTCGTTGATCGCCATTTCAATGATGACCAAGTCGACATCCTCGTCTAGTATGAGATATCAATACGAGGTGCTATCGTGTTTCATAAATGCTAGTCACCTATGTGTTCCAGGGCACATACCGAGAAGTACTCGGTTGTTGTTGCTGGAACTGCACCATTGATGAAAACGTTGTTCTCATTGCTGCTCCAAGTTTAGACTCGAGAACACTCAGAGCTATAGCTTGCACTCACGGAAAAGTAGTATTCCACCAGTTGAAGAATATGTCGGTCCAGTAGTCGGGATGCAAAACACCATGCCCAGCGGTAACTATCAAGGCACAATTTCAGCACAAGACACGTCAACAGCAAAAACCCGCATACCTGATCCTCCTAAGACACCAATGTTAATAGGATGTCCGTCTGCCGCTTTTTGCAAGACGCGTCGAAGCCTCGAGTTTGGGCCTTCGTATGCGCGCGAGCGCTCCAGATTATATTGGCTTCCAACACCTGATCAGCCGATACACGAACGGCCGCCTGAAGCCAATGCTCACCCATAAGTTGCACACATCTGGTCCTCTGGCCCGCACTCGTCACAAAATCCAGGCAGTCCATCGAGTTGGGTTTTTGATACGGCTACTGTTTGCACGCTCGTTATGGTCGAGGTAACTGTTGCAGTGGTGGTAGCGGTGGTGGTAGCAAAGACTGTCTGAGTGTCGTGCACGACTCTTGTCCGAGTGACATATTTAGGTGCAGGCGGTTTCTGTAGGTCTATGTCCGAGTCAAAATTAGGATAGTGACTGTTGGCCCATTTGTCTGAGAGTACGTCAGCCGCAACGAGCTGATCGACGACAGCGTTACGAGCGACCTCGTTGGATATGAGGAGCGCGATGGTTATGACGTTCAAGAGAAAGAGTACGGCGACGGTGGGGGAGCACAGCAGGCGCCGCGACATGGTGAATGATGGGCCGACTCGCCCAGTAGCCTCGGTTCATGTAGCCCCGAGTCGCGGACCCTGACATCGGGCATGGAAGTGGATAATTCAATCAGGACGTTCCATGGCAGACCGGGCGCCTTTCAGCCAACCACCACTCATCCTGGTCGTTACAATCATGGGCAATTAGTCCACGTGTATTCACAAATAGGGCACTGTGAACCCCTGCTCATAGCCCCAGCAACTGCGCCGACGTGAAGCATATCGCTATCGTGGTGGCCGGCACGGAACGGATCCTCTGATGATCACCGGCATATTTTGGAATTTTCACGACGGCGCGGTGTTTAAAATGTGCGATTGCGTGAACCCCATGTTTCAGTTTACACCCTCTGGTCTTCTCTGGCCCATTCATCATGGCAAGAGTGCAGTCCGGGTTGATGATTCTCTCCGTTAGTGGAGCAACACTCCTCAACGTGAGTTTTTCCAGATCATCCACTGGGTCTTCAACTCAGTGCTGTGCCACAGACATTCCAATCCGGGTGCATGACAGTCGCACTTCCGTCTATTCAAACAGAGCTATCCATATCTCAGGTGAGTCGATCTAGTTTCGGTTTACGCGGGATATGATTGACAACGGCGAGTAGAGTGACCTTCAGTGGCCAGTGTCAGTCTACTCCCTCACGTATGGGTGTTTTCTTTTGCTGTCTGGTCGACTGGCGGATATTCTCGGCCGGCGGCTTCTATTCCTGATCGGCACCGCCTGGTTCGCAGCGCTGAGCCTGGCCATTGCGTTTTCCCCGACGCAGTTGATACTCATTCTTCTCATGGCATTCCTCGGGATCGGGCCAGCGGCGAACACGCCAGCAGCGGTTGGCCTTTTCGGGGCACATTTCACTGGTCGTACGAGAGAAAAGGCATTTGCTAGCAAGTCCCTCCTCCCGATCTATCCTATATGGCTCTGATCATGATGGTCTCGCAGTTCTGGGTGGCGCGCAGCCCCTGGGTTACATTGGTGGCCTAGTCATAGGAGGTATTTTGTGCCAGTCACCAGTGGGTTGGCGGTCGCTATTTTGGGTTCAGGCGGCTCTTGGCGCCATCTTTACAGCAATGGCTTGGTATTGCCTCCCTCCTAATCAACCCCACCCCGAAGGCGAACAGGGCGAAAACACCCGAGTGATGGTCAAGCGCCTAAAGCGTATTGACTGGGTCGGCGCGGCACTGAGTACCACAGGACTCGGCTTATTCACCTTTTCACTCGCGTAAGAGTTCTTGTATCTAATTTCATAGCAAGGACTGACAGTAGTTTTCAGTGGTGCCGAGTCTGCACCTCAGGGGTGGAAGACACCCTATATCCCCACTTTACTAACCGTCTCGATTATTTCTCTTGTCGGGTTTGTCGAGTGGGAGCGCCGACGCGAGCGAGCGGGTAAATCGGTTCTGGTACCGTTATCGATTTTTCGAACGCCAAAGTTTGGTCCACTTCTTGCAGTGGCAAGTCCCCATTTCCTCGTGTGTATTAGACACAGCCACAGATACTCTATATATGCAGGTGTTTACGGCTTGGTGGAGCTTTAATGCATTGAACTACTATGCCACCCTGTTGTAAGTAACTTGCAAGTACTAGAAAGCCCACCTGAACGACCTTTTTAGCTTCCAATCTGTGCAACTCCTTTCTCCGCTTCAGACCTCCTTGAGCTTTTTGCCACTTGCGATGTCTGGCATGACTGTAAGTAAACAGGATGTATGTCTAGTGACTTTCCAGTCTAATATAGTGCATTCAAGCTCAATATCCTTTCGGGGCTCCTGATGAATCGCGTTAAACCACAGATTCTTATTCTCGTTGGCCTGCTTCTCAGCGTAGTGAGTGCATTGATATATATTTCTCTTACATGTTATTGATGCCGGATTGTACATTAGGCTGCAGCGGTCCTCTTTGCGCTCATTAAAGTTGACGTTAGCTATTGGGCAATGAGTCTCCCATTTTTGCTCCTGCTGCCGGGACCAGATCTCTGCTATTCGGTCCTGAACCTTCATATCTGCAACGGAGTAGACATTCATAATCAAGCGTTGGCTGGCGCACTTTTCAACGTCGTTACTAGAGTGAGTCGTACTTGCCACTTCATGGTCCTTTTTTGCTTGTTTCTCCCGAGGACCAGATCCTGACACTTACATGGTTGCAGGTTGGAACATCTGTTGGCCTGGCTGTAACTTCGGCCGTCTCTAGCACGGTCCAACGCCTAACTGCCAAACACGAAAGCGCGAGTGACCTTGCGGCTCCACATGTTCTGATGCCTGGTTATCGAGCAGCGGCTTGGGGTGCGCTTATTTGTGCTTCTCCGCTTGCTGGAGTCTGACGATCTTTTTTTTTCTTTTCTTTTCGACAGTATGTTTCGGTATGGCTGTTCTTTCGGTCGTAATCTCGTTGTTCAGACTCTCGGATATGGAAATAATCAAGTACACGGAGGCGAATGAGGCTTTGGAACCTAGAACGAGTCTGGCCGTGGAGATGGATGCGATGGCAAGGGAAGAGGCCGGGCAGAAGGTACCTATTAGTGGTAGCGTTTAACTAATGTATATGTATGCGTAACAGTGTTGAATAGAATTTCTCAGACGGATTGGGGTGCTCGATGTACCACAGAGTAAAGCACGCGTAGCTCCTATCAGCGAGCCGCCGGCTAACAATGGATGCCTTCCCGTAAGAGCTAACGCTAAGCGAAGTTAATCAACCCCAAAGTCTGGATGACGTCATGCTTTATCAATGACACACTACCTCATTTTGTAATCGCTCCACAGTGTGAATTGTTTAGCTTAGCTTAGCGCTATATTTAGAGATCTTATGGGAGGGCATCCAATAACATCGGGTGTTCGTGCACTACTGGGGCGGGTTATGGAGTCATATTTACGGTTTCAAGACCACAAGAGTCATACACTTCGGTGCCTTTTTCCCTAAAAATGGCTCGGGGTGCCAGCCGAAATGACCGAGCGCTTCTTGGAGCACATGCAGGAAGCGATTCGTGATGAACCCTGGGCACTTTTCTGTATTTTTGGAGTGCTAAGGTTCTCACCCACTGGGTATTCCCTTATAACGTTGTGGCGTGCGTAAGCCGGTTGACACGGAAGAATCAGCCGCGCGGGCCATGGAACTTGGCGGCGGTGAGTCGACTGAAAAACGTTTGTGATATATATATTCGAGCGTTCGCTGGCACCAGCCAGTGCATCTTTCCGGCTATCGAGCTGAAATGCTGGAGCCAGATATTAAAACATGCACCGAATCGGTTCCTTGCATACTCGGAAGATTTCTCGTTGAAGGAGTAGCTGGGCTCGTTGTTCTGGTTGGATTAGCCCAGCTAATTGGGGGAAACGCGTTTCCTCACTCGACGGCATTGGCAGAGTTTATTTGTACGTATTTTGTTATAACCCGTGCGGGTAGCGCTTGACTGCCCACAAGCCCAAGATGAAGTTGATGCAGCAGCAGCCGAGGATGCTGCGCGCGCCGGCGAGATCTCTTCAATTTTATCGGGAGACGATCTTGCCAATGAGCATACACCACTTCTCTTTAACAGCAGTGTACTGTCCACTCGATCTGATGCCTGGCGACAAGGCCTGCTGGTGTTCCTCCCTTTCTTACAGGTCCTGCGTAACACAGCGATGTTGATCATGCTCTCGAAAGCCCTCAACTATGAATGGTCCGACTTCTGGTCCTCGCGAGAGTCTGGGAGTACCGCTAATTATTTGGACATACGCTATGCTCCGACCTATTGTTCGACCTTCACGTACAGCATACTATGACTTGTTCACATTGTACAGTGCTTTACTTTGTGAAGAGCTTCTGCAAATATCCCGCGTATTCGTTACACCTGACTTTCCGCATCGGGAATTCTGGCCGAGATGGGTGGCGGAGAGTCTACTTTGTTTAGCCGGGGCAGCGATTATCGCAAATATGCCCCTCAACGTGACTCAGACCCCTCGTCAGGAAGAAACGGTGCGTCTCGGATGTAATTTAATCGGCGAGCAATCCATGACGTGTTGTGGTAGAACGGCAAACCTTCACTCGAAGACCGCTGCACGCTTTGGCAATGGATAACCTTTAGTTGGATGACCCCGCTCATTTCTCTTGGTGCGACTCGGCCCCTTGAAGAAGGGGACGTATGGAAGCTCAGCTATACGATGCGTACTGGCATACTCATGAACAAGTTCCTCCCGCTTAGGTGAGTGTCTCGAGTTAATTAATGTAGATTTACTCACCTAACTGACTGGAATGTAGTCCGGGATCTTCGCTTTTGTACAGGCTCTATATTGCTAATTCCCGAGACATATTGATTGATATCACTTTCATGGTGAGATTTGAATAGTTAGCCAACTCGCTAGCTGTCTATTCTTGTGATAAAGCTGATTGTCTATTTAAACAGTGCTGTGCGACTCTGCTGAACTTCTCTGGACCGTTCTTCCTGAATCTCATACTACGGGCTATGAATACCAAAACTGCGCCAGAGGCCAACTATCTCTTCACTGCAACAGTCCGAGAGAACCTTGCGTTCTATCGTTCGACCGTGTTGGGCTCCATTTTTCCTTCGGGGCTGTCAACGCAAAACTCTTCATTGGTAGTACCAAACACGTCTGGAACGGCCAGCCTGCCACGCAGTTTGGAACGCAGTGACGCATACATCTTTGCGTTTGCTCTGCTTGTCTGTCAACTAATCAAGGCCCAGATTGAACTTCAACACTTGTATTTTTCTCGGCGGGCAACAATACGGATCGACGGAGAATTGGTTGCGAGCGTTTACGAAAAGATTCTGAGGCACAAGGATATATCCGGCATCGCTCCCGCGAAGGCAGATGGCAAGGGAGCCGACGGGGAAGTGGACGTGACTAAGCACAACGCGTTCGGTGGAGATATTGGGAGGATCATGTCGCTTATTTCTGCAGATGTGTGGAGGCTAGCTATCACGTTTTCTCAGGGGCCGGTTCGTGTCTAATCTACAACAACGAATTTTGAACTAATTTGAGTTATTGGCTGGCAGTTCGTTTATGACGCCTTCGTTACTGTCGTCGTTGGGTGTTTAATGCTTTATAGCTACATGGGATGGACCGCCTTTACGGGATATATAGTGATGCTATTAGTCCTCCCCTTCAACATATTGATCGGCTACCGATCTGCTGCTCTACATCGTGCGGAGGCCACGATGCGCGACCAAAGGATCAGAGCTGTCAATGAAGCCATCCAAGCAGCCAAGTTCATCAAGTTTTCCGCGTGGGAGTCTCGCTGGGTCCAACGGGTACTGGGAGTCCGAACCAAGGAGCTCCAATGGCTAGGGAAGCTCAAATTAATGTATCTTTTCAACTCCATATTCTGGGTTGTCGTGCCCATTTTCGTGGCTGCGGTCAGCCTCAGCTGTTTCACGCTAGTGGCTAAGAGGGAACTGACGGTGGATATCGCGTTCCCTTGTATTGCTCTCTTCGCCATGCTGAGCTACAGTTTGACATCAGTGAGTGCCACTTGTCATACGATCCAGATGGACTATTCACGAAAGTTAATTCATTGTGCAGCTTCCAATGATCACAAACTGGTACGTTCGAGGTGTTATTTTGGTTGTTAGTTCGCTCAGACTTGGCTATTTAGGGCTATACAATGTCTTATAGCCTTAAGACGCATTGACGACTATCTCTCTGAGCCAGACGTTCCTGAACATGTCTCTTCCCTCCTCCGGTCCCGGAGCTCTGTCCATCAGCCATCCGGCTCTCGAATAGGTTGTTCTGAAGCCACATTCCGCTGGCCAACCATGCCCAACGAGAACCAAGCGGTAACTACGGCGAAGGCCAAACCGAGCACCTTGAACAGACTTAGCCGCGTATGGTTGTCGCTGCTATCTGCTCCAGCAATAATTTTGGGCCTCAACAGAACGCACAGCGACGAAACTTCAGGGGAGGAGCAATCGGTACCCGAACCAGCAGAACCAGAATCAGTCTTCGAGCTCAGAGACGTCACTGTTGACTTCCCGGAAGGGTCGATCTCACTTGTATGCGGCCCGACAGGCTCAGGAAAGTCCGCCCGTAAGTGGATTGCTTTTATTGTCGGAAATGCAATCGCTGATCCCTCTTCGAAAGTTTTGGCCGCACTGCTGGGCGAGATGGATTGCGTCAGAGGTAAAATCTCCCTCATCAAACAGCCAACATGTCTGCACGAAACCAGCGGGCTCCCTTTGACAATTAGCTACTGTGCTCAGCAGCCTTGGTTAGAGCATAGTAAGCCGTATAAAACTTCGTTTCAGACTGAAGATGTGACGTGATACCTGCAGAGTCGATCAGAGACAATATGTGCGAATTGGGTATTCGTTTATGATTCAGCCCACCACTAACTTGTTTTTTATAGCCTATTTGGTTCGCCGTATGAACAAGAACGGTATGAGGCGACATTACGCTGCTGTGCTCTGCTGCCTGATTTGAACGTCTTCGCGGATGGTGACAACACGGTGTGTGTATTTCTAACTTCCAATCACTCGGGGGTGAACGTCGCGTGTGTTTAGGAAATTGGGGAGAAGGGCGTGTCACTATCCGGTGGGCAAAAAGCACGGGTCGCGCTCGCTCGCGCCGTGTATGCTCGGACTCAAACTGTGCTCTTAGACGATATACTCTCCGGTAAGTCGCTCAACACTTACCACCTAAATCGGCCGTCGTAACACAACCATCGGTTCCCCTAGCCGTTGACTCACATACTGCGGAGCATCTCGTCCATCAGTGTTTACTTGGGCCACTCTTGAAGCACCGCACCGTTGTACTTGTCACACACCACGTCGATCTTGTGCTACCTATTGTTGGCTGGGTCGTCAAACTTCAAAAGGGGACCATACAAGCCCAAGGCACTGTCGCACAACTTCGCGACTCTGGTGCGCTGAAGATGGTTCAAGAGGTACACCAAACTACCCAACCGACTGGTGAGGATATCCGAGCGCCGACGAAGAAAAGAAGGAAGACGCCCCAGGAAAGCCAGTAAATAAATTAGTCGAGAATGAGGCCAAATCTAGGTACGCTCGCCACTTTATTGTACAATCAGTAAGCAAACGGCTCTGATAACGATAAATACAATCCAGTGGTACTGTCAGAGTAGCGGTGTATCAAACGTACCTCTCTGCGTCATCATATTGGCTGTTTGGCAGTCTGGTGGCTTGTTTGGCAACTATTCAGCTATGTGAGTGTGGCCGTTTTGTGAACTTACGATATTGTTCTTACTACCAACGCAGTGCAACTGGGAGAAAAGCTATGGATCAAGTGTGAGATTGAGCAAACTCATACCAACCTACCATACTGAAGCCGAATTTAAAGATTGGGGTGAGAGTTATGACAACATATCCCTTTCCACCCATAGCATATGGCCGAAGCTCCAGCTCCCTTCAGCAAACCAAGATGTTCTCCCATATTTGCTTATTTACATGGGAATTCGTAAGTCTTTCATATTGCTTCAGCCAAATAAGTTACTGAATCGACAAACAATTCCAAAGAGAGCATGATTGCTGCCATCAACACTCTCAGTCAAGTTCCTAAGCTCATATCAACACTGCGCGCCTCTCGTATTCTCTTTGAGCAAATGCTGCGCTCTGTACTTCGTTCACCAAGTCGGTTTTTTGATAAAACTCCTTCGGGTAGAATTTTAAATCGTTTCAGGTATGTATCCTGTGTCACAGCGGTTGTCAAAGCCTTGACCTATCGTCTTGGGTGGCTGGCTCTTTAGCAAAGGTAATATATTTCTCGAATTTATCAACATTATATCATGGGTTGATCGGGCTTTGGTTCATAGACATCGATAGCATTGACGGAGGTATGAAATAGAATACTTTGGAGGAGTCACTACTGACTCTTATATAGACATTCAGAACTCTCTAGTTCAGGTTGTTAGGCAGGTCGCTATTGTGATAGTCGCAGCTGCGACCATCATATACGTGATACCCCTGTTTGTGGTACCCGCCATTTTGGTTGCTGGGTTCTACATTTGGTTTGCTCAAGGGTACATTAATGCATCTCGAGACCTTCGCCGAATTGAGTCGAACACTCGCTCTCCAATCATGTCGTCTTTCAGCGAACTGATTGTAGGCGTTACGACCGTGAGTTCCAATAGAATACAATTGGAGCCGCTACGGATGTACCGACCCCTCACATGACCACAGTTCGCGCATTTGGGTCTGAAGCGATGCTCTTGAAGACCTTATATGAACGCCTTGATTGTGCACAAGCTGCGTCGCACTTCTTCTGGATGTGTAATCGGTGGCTCGTTTTTCGGTTCGATACACTTGGCGCTCTCTCAATCTTTGTCGCTACCGTTGGATCGTTGATGAGTGGTGCAAGTGCGGGTCTGGTTGGTGTGGTTATTGTACAAGCCCAACAGTTTATACAAGGGGTGAGTTATATATGACCTAGCTTGATTTTCTTGATGTGTTACTTTCTGATACTGGGGTTAATAGTTGTACATGTCTGTACGTGTTTGGACAGACCTGGAACAGTCGTGTAGGTCCAAATTTGGCAGGATAGTTGTGTGAAGCCTAACGCACTTGTAGTCAACTCCGTGGAGCGAATCCGGGAATATCTTGATTTGCCAGCCGAGCCGCCCATGATTATTGAATCCAATAGACCACCCGCTGCCTGGGCTTGGGCCACTGGTATACTCGCATTTAAGGACCTTGTCATCAAGTACTCACCCGAACTTGAGCCCGCTTTAAATGGGATATCATTTGAAACCAAGGTGTGTAAATCAATGTAGGGATACTAGAATAGTATGTCCGGTTAACGAGGGGACATTTAGCCCTCTGAGAAGATTGGAATTGTTGGACGAACCGGATCGTAGGTGGTTTATCTATTTATAACATGAAATATCTAATAAACTTGGTAGCGGGAAGTCGACATTAGCATTAGCACTTTTCCGGTTTGTTGAACCGATTGCTGGAAGTATCACGTTGGATGGCATCGGTATGAAGATTACTATTCGTTCGTTATTCGATGTTTGACCTGTTCCATTTAGATATGACTACGATTGGTGTGGAAGACTGGGTGGGTACACGGAACACCCATTCTCGGAGCTACATACTCATTATACTCTCCAGCGGTCTCGCCTTACTTTGATACCACAGGATGTTGTTCTTTTCAACGCAACCATACGCGAAAATTTGGTTGGTTATTCTTGACTCAAACATACGATTTAACTGATTGGCTTTCTGTAGGACCCATTCAGTGAATACGACGATGCGACCTGTATGATGCGCTGCGGCGAGTTCATTTGCAGACATCTAATGATAATGGACATTCGACTCCCAGCATTAACGCCCACACCGAGGGGCCTACCCAAGGAGACACTCCAGTGGACGGACCGATACCAGACGCATCAACTAGCTTGGGAACTAGTGCTTCTGTATTTACTCTCGACACCCAGGTTAGCGACGGCGGTAGTAATTTGAGCCATGGACAAAGGCAACTACTCTCGATGGCTAGGGCGTAGGTTTATCACATCATGGATATTACATAGCTGGCTTACCTTTCGATAGCTTATTGCGCAAGTCCAGTGTCATTGTGATGGATGAGTCAACGGCTTCGGTACGGATTCAGGCTATTGCCACCTGAGTGATACTGAAATACATCGCCGCAGGTTGACTTCGAGACGGATGCCAAGTTCGTGACTGGCGAATCCTGCCCCTCCCAAATTAAACTGACCTATTTAATATAGGATACAAACCACAATCCGTGAAGAGTTCAAACAAAGCATTCTGCTAACCATCGCACATCGCCTACGTACTGTTATAGGTTTGTTAGAGCCATGAACTTGATGGACGACAGCAATTGATGCAGTTTATAGACAACGACCGGGTCCTAGTTCTAAGCGGTGGGCGAGTCGTAGAATTTGACACGCCATCAAACCTGCTCGCCAAGCAAGACAGCGTATTTCACGATATGTGTCGAAAGAGCGGAGACTATATCGAGCTTTTAAGAATGGTCCAGGCTAAATTGAAGAACTACTGAAGCAGTATTTACTCTTTACTACTCCAGCAAAATGTGGCCTTTCTTTCCTGCATCTCCTGTTTCCATCCTCGCACTTCTGCTCCCGAATTGCATTGCTCGTTTGACCCGCTTGCTGGCTAGTGTAAGCCCCAAATGTTGGGCAGCGAGTCTCAACAAAGTTTTATCTCCCATACCGCTAGCCTCGTTGGCAAGCCGAGGATCAACCTTGATATGCACCGGCAATTGCGCCAGGTATGAAACAAATGACAATGAGAGGAAGGGATATCGTGACTCTCGACCATGAGCGGAAATTACCCGATCATCACGACCAAGGTTTCGTGTGGGAAGCCGGTCAAGATCGAGTTGAAGCTACAGGGATATTTAGAATGTGCAAATAGATATAGTGACAGGCGTACCTCGTCTATCAATGCAGGCCAACCTCCCCGACTATATGCGTGTCTATGCCGTGAGTAGCCACCGAGAAGCTCGTCCGAACCAAGCCCGCTTAGGAGCACTCTAGCAGGACTAGTATAATCCTCCGCATCGCTTGAGCCGGACGCTGAATCAACTCGTCCCTTTCCGCGGGAAGCAAAGTATAATGCCAAAGCTAAACTCTAGAGAAATAGTCGTAGCAGTTCAACATGGTAAGCTGGCGAACTCACCAAATCCATTACTGTGTTTGAGGGATACATGAGTTCTACTATCTTGGGTTCTTCACTTTTGCATTCCTGCATGATAAAATTTGGCCATCATACTAGCCTTTCAAGGCTAATACGAACCTCATATGAAACGTCGACCGACACCTACTCAAACGATCAAAATACGTCCCGTAAAGTTACACTGAACTAGAACGCACAAAGTTCCACTGGCGATGAGGACATAAACGACGCAGCTCCTCAACCTCTTCCAACCCCGTCAATCGATCTGGGACGTTGTACGTCCCTCGCTTTTCCGATGGGCCACCTTCCACAGGTAGTGTGCTGACCTCGACGACTCGCAGTTCATCATCTTTCCGTTCCTTTTTGTTACGCTTCCGTTGCGCTCTCTCTTCTTGGAGGAGGTTTTTCGTCGGGGCATTGAGGGTGCGCGGATTCTCAAACGCAACATTTAACAAATCAATAGGTTCATCTGATGGGACATGCCTGTAAAAAGCAATGAAGTAGCACGTATAGGCCGTAGGAGCAAGGGTGGACGGCTGACCTATCAGCTAGGAAGGCGAGTACCGTGCAGTCAATACCCCCCGAAAAGAGAACACCCAATCGCGATTTGGGTCTAGCCAGGTTTTATATCATTCACCTATTCACAATGAATGCGATCGATAGCTTACTTGAGAGACCCCATCACGTCATCTTGATTACTAGGGATACTTGAAACTCGAGCCTTGACACTAAGATCGAGTCTAGTAATAAAGTCCTTGATTCGCTCATGCGAAATGACATCTGAGTGCTCGGATGGGATTTCTCGGTTGAGAGACATTTGTCCCGCCTGTGTATAGTCATGCATAAGTACCAATCTCCAAAGGGCCAAACGCATACACGCACAAATATCGATGTACCACGAGACATGATATTTATCTTTGAGGAATACTGACTATGTTATGAGCGAAGAACAAGTATGCAATGGCAAGTCTACGTTTACCTCCATTAGGGAACCGTTTACGAGAGATAATGAGAATATTCCAGCAGTAGAGAGCTCTTCGAACCCATTGCGTATATTCTTGTTGGAGGCGGAGCACAATGCAAAATAGGGTTCGGATGAGTTCGGCAGGTGGATTAATAAAGAACGTCGCCCCAAAGGATCTCGAGCAAAGTATAACGTTTGGTTGGGTTTCTAAAGCTCTATTTTGTCGAATTCGTCAAAGACATAAAGAAATCAACTTACATCCAAAAATACAAAGGCATAACTTCACGAATTAGACGCGCTGGAGGAGCAACAAGGTAAGACAACTCACGGACCCTCGAGCTGCGATATGGTATGCGCAAGGGCGACTCCATTCGCTTGACTGGATTGAATCCGCTCGAGCAACTTCGATCCATCGTTTTCATGGTTGGAGACCTTCGAATTTGATACTTGTCAATGTGATTTTCAATGGAGCAAGTTTGCGAGCGCCCACGGTAATCCCATCGAAAATCTTGAATCTGGATGAGCAGTGTATTAGAACAATTGACCCGGCTTACCTCTCCATTCCATACAAAAATAGAGCCATCCATGCCTACATGCGGCTGCCTGATCTTCTAGTTCAATGTGAGGATTGGAACGCATCACACAACCTGGACCACGTGCCGCGTTAAATAACCGATACCAGCCAAACCGCGTAAGTGAAGGACCGAAGCATAGAACGAGACAATACGCTTCCGCTGCCCATCATGTTCAAATCCGAGCTCTAAATAATTTGACGAGTCTGGGCCTGAATATCAAGGCGACTTTCAGCAAAGTCACTTTGGCTTATCGTGGTTAGTGTGAACCAGCCAGAAGGTTGTTTCTCACCTCGGTCGGCGCACACCAAGCACATGTTCTTCCATAATTCAGAGTAGGGATTTGAATCCGGTTCACCTTGGGACAACATGGTGTCGCGTACCAGTAGGGCAATTCCGCACATGGTGCCGGGCAAGTGTTCGACATCGGTTGAGCACGTGATCGACGATCCTTCCTATCTGAGCTGATGATCCTCACCGGTTCTGCAACTCCGATCTCTGGTCAACCGCGTCTTGCGAGTGTACAAGACGCACCCTTTTGGATCTTTTAATCCATACTGCTGTTTCACAATTACCCCCTGACTTCAGATCTGGATGAGATGCGCCCTTCACATACGCCTCAAACCACCCGGTTACTCTATCGCTAAGTCCGTGCTGTCCGTAGGAACAATCCAGATAGCTCCCAACACTTCTACCACTATGGGACCATTGCAAATAAATAGAGCTGGAATGGCGACGACGAGCGTGGTCGACTTGTGGTCGGTCAGTCGATTTTAATCTCAACGCCTGATAGCCTTGAGATTTTTCGCATACGCAGGAAATTAAGGAAGAAGAAGAATTGCTGTCAAAAAGTAAAAAGAGTAGATAATCTTTCGTGATTTACTCAAACTACCACTCAGTGTCTATCAGGTGCGAATCGTAAAACAACCGGGCTTCTTCCAAGCACGAAAAAAAGCACCTCCGTCAAGGTCACAGTATCCACCGCAAAAGGTGCTGGCAAACTTAAGCCTGCGGCCTCAGGTAAGATACACCAAGGAACCCGTATGCACTGGTTACTCAATTGATTCGATGTTTGGGGCCCATTTGCAGAGAATGCGTCTAACGCACAGGCTTCCGAGGCCCCTACAAAAAAGAAGGCGGCCAAAGGTACAAGATCTCGTGAGTACATGGTTATCACAAATGTCTACTCATTCCAGACATAACCCCAAGTCTTGCAGTGCCAAAAACTAAGCTCGCGCGCGATATCATTGAAAATCTTGCTAAATTTCCACACTGCATCCTGCTTACTCGAGTCGGCCAATTCTACGAATCATATTTCGACCAGGCTCCCGAGGTCGCGTCCTTGCTTAATATCAAACTCGCTGAGAGACGTTGGGGCTTTCGTGGGCGAGTAGTACAGATGGCTGGATTCCCACTTTCCCATCTCGATCGACACCTAAAAACACTCGTTGGAACCGAGAAGCGATTCGTCGCACTATGTGAAGAATTCCGCAAACCAAACGCACCTATAGCGATTCCCGGGGCTCGGAAACGAGGCTTCAAGGCCAGCCCTTTTGAACGTCGAGTAGTTCGTGTCGTGACTCCTGGAACGCTTATCGACGAATCCTTTGTCAACCCCTACGACAACAATTATGTTTGCGCTTTGACTTTGGATAATTCTAGCTCGAGTGATATAGGGATTGCCTGGATGGATGTTGCAACTGGCGAGTTCTTTACACAGCTATCGGATCCTTCTCAGCTGGTAGATGATTTGGCGAGGATCAATGCGCGTGAAATCGTACTAGACAAATCTCTCGAAGGACCTGAACACTCGGATCACCCAATCCGAAAAGCCCTGGCAGATGGCTTGACTAGTGTAGCGTACTGCGACACTGCAGCAGAGCCTGGAACTGCTCCTCTACCGTTGTCCTCTCCTCCTGCTAGCACCGACAATATTACCATCTCGGCATCAGATGCTGCAGCTGAAATGACTATAGAAGATGCAGCCTCAAAGCCCGTTTTTACGCACGCCGAGACACTCGCGATACAATTAATTAGTTCTTTTTTGCAAGCAAATCTCCGTGAGAGCATGCCCAAGCTCGAAGCCCCTGTGCGCGTCCAAGAAGAAGCGCGCATGCAAATCGACGCCCATACCGTGAGGGGACTTGAAATCCAGAAAGGTGCTCAAGGAGAAAGCAATACAGGCAGTCTTCTATCTGTCGTCAGACGAACTGTTACAAGCTCTGGCTCAAGGTTGCTCTCTAGGTGGCTTTGTGGGTTAGCTCACCATATCTTTGGAACTCTATGCTTACCTTACTTGCAGGTGGGCCCAGCACTTCTGTTGCAGAGATTCAGGCGCGGCAAGCGTTAGTAGCGTTGTTTCATGAACGCAATCACCTACGTCGGGATATACTGGTTCTACTCCGCCAAACGGGTGATGCAATTCGGCTCGTGCAAAAGCTTCAGCTCCGGCGCGGCGATGCCGACGACCTTTTGGCGATTGCGGAAACTATTGACGTGCATTCTGAAATCGTTGCTCGACTTCGTCTGGAAATGAAGGTCGCCAACAAAAACGCCGTGAAAAAAGACCAGCTATCGAGCTTATCTTTGCTGCTAGAAAGGGTCTCGGACTTGTCTGCACTAGCCGAGACGATTGGAACAGCTGTGCATGTCACGCCCTCGATAGTAGGCGAAGATGGACTGAAGCGTGAGCTTCCTTCTGTCGGTGACTCCGGCTCCGACGAACTTAGTATTGATTCTAAGAACTGGTCGATCAAACCAGAGTAAGTGATGTGATAACTTCTTCCGCATATTCCCCATATTTCTACAGCTTTGACCCCGAGCTACTCAAATGTCATAAACGTTTGAATAAACTCAAGGCACAAGAGGATGAAATGCAACAAATGTTACGAATAAAATACAGTGAGTCATCTTACTGGGGATTTTTTGACAGCTGTGCCTAACAGAGAGCAGACGTTCCAACACTAACATTAAAAACCGCACCGCCCCATGGAATATTCGTTCATATTTCCAACATAAGGAGATACGGCAGCGGCCTTAGGTCGTCGCCTGAATTCATTCCGTTATCTAAAAGCGGAAGCACAGAGAGTTTCTTTTACAAAGTAGGTCTTCAACGTAGACGCCAATCATGCATATTATCTAAGCCAGCCATACGCAGCCATGGAATCAACTGGGGACCGCTATTCTTGAATCCCAGGCCGACATTTATCAAGCGGAACGCGATGCACTCGAATCGCTTCGGGCAGAGGTGCATACATACCCAATTTCCCAAAATTCGGCGCTCAACTTTGATGATAGGTTGGCGGGCATGCGGTAGCGTTACGACGCAACGCACGTATCATTGACGAGATTGATGTCACCGTTGGATTCGCCGAGCTTGCTGCAGAGATGAACTTTGTCCGACCAGTGGTAAACGATAGGTTTGTTACTGCAAGCTATATTATGGTGTGGATCAACTGAAGATAGCTCGTAGTCTGGATTTCCTAACTGTAAACGCTCGACATCCAGCAGTTGAACTCGGGCTGCTCAACTCTGGCAGAGTATTTACTCCCAATACGGTCAACCTGGGGACTGATTCCCGACTCATGATTATCACGGGTCCCAATATGGTATGTTCTTGTTATCCTTTTAGCCTGATATTTTGTGATACTTAGTGGTGTACGTGACAGGCCGGCAAATCCACCATTCTTCGCCAATCCGCACTAATTGCTATCCTTGCACAAACCGGCTCTTTTGTCCCTGCGGACAGCGCCGAGATTGGTGTGGTAGACCGTGTTTTTTCACGAATAGGTGCACGAGACGACTTGTTTCGTGATCGAAGCACGTTTATGGTTGAAATGCTGGAAGCTGGCGAAATTCTGCGCCGAGCAACCAACAGATCGTTGGTGCGTTTCTCTTGGCCTGGACCTTATTACGCAACATTAAGCTAAGGACACAGGTTATCATGGACGAAGTAGGCCGCGGTACAACAGTCATAGATGGATTAGCGATCGCCTTTGCGACAGCCCATCACCTATATGCACACAACCAATGTCGAGCCATGTTTGCAACACACTTTCACGAAGTCGCGGATTTGCTTGGGTATATCGAACCTACCGGCTCTGGTTTAGCCTCGGTTCCATCCGAACTACCTACAACCCAATGCACTCGGCCCCACATATCTTTCTTCTGCACAGACATCGCCACTTCGTCTGATTCTTCTGAGTTTTCGTACGTACACCGTTTGCGTCCGGGGGTGAACCGTGAGAGTCACGGGCTACGAGTGGCTCAGCTTGGTGGTGTGCCAGAAGCAGCAATCGACGTTGCAAAGGAAGTGGTTGATAGGCTAAGAAGGCTAAGAAGTGGGGAACTAGAGGTCCAGGCGGCCCAAGGAAGCGGCGGTACCATGGGAGTTGGGCTGGGACTTGGACTGGGAGCAGGGATAGGGAGCAAGGCGGTTATGAGAAAGATTGGCGAAGGGTTCTAGTATGTTGAGGAGCCACGGTTTGTAACAGTTAAATTGTTGTTTTCCCCAGCAGAAGTACCGTTTGCTGGGTAACAAAAGAGCCATACGATATGGTAGATGCTATAAATTACCCTTGAACTTTTCCGCGGAGGTTTCATCATAACAAGCAATACCAGATATATTGGAAGAGTCGAAAACTAAGGACATGAAAGGCTTGATCTGTGCGTAGATATTTGACAAGGATCTAGTAAGATAAGCTAGTTGTTGGCACAAAAATGAGATATGTGGTAGATAGCCAAACTCGTGGGCCTCGTGATTACTTCCTCAATATGAAATAAATCTGAGGAAAAGGGACAACCAAGTCGCCTCCAAGCGCGAGAACCAGCGCCGAAAACTAGAGCAAGATGCATAATCCGTATATATGCGCCTGGGCCAACCAGGATGGGCCCGCTATAGGGACTCGCTTTACCCAGCAAGCTTGGCCACTCATCACATTTGACCGCACTCACGTGGACCGCTATCTACACCTGCTTGGATCCACATAGACCTTAGGGGTATAAAATGGGCTGTGCCCCGTGTAGCGGCTCATCTTCGACCACCACCATCCATTCACCCACCTCTCACCTCAATGGTCACTGCCCTTCTCTCTCTACCCTTGCACGAATCGCGTTGTCTAATGCGAGTCATCACACATACGTACGTCCCCTCCGGTGCTATAGGCTCGAAGCTGACCACCCTTGATAGCTAGTCACTCCCTAGACGAGAGAGTCACTCTAGCGCGAGACGTGTCTAACGCCCATGAGTCTCTTAGCATCCAGCGACTTCCAGGGAGGCAAGCTGACCTTCCGCTCGCCCCTATCTTTTGCGCCTGACCTTTGTGTGTCTTCCACTAGAATTTCTCCCTTGCGAGTAGTCAGCTTCGTTAAACCCTCGAGAAGCGCGAGTGTCCACCGGGTTTGAGCGCTTGGTCCTAGCGCTACGGCGTCCGCGCGAGTTAGGGACATCGGCTGCTCGCCCACGGGACTGCGTCGAGGTAACCCCTTGTATGCGGCGTTGGATGTCGCATGGCTGGAAGCTGCTGCACTCCGTGCCGAGCGCGATGCACTCCCCTGTGCGCCGCGCTAGTCCTATTCAATGTGAGCTCCTCACTCTTTCCTGTCTCGTTTGTCATTCCTTTTAGCTAACGTCCACGCCAGCACTCTCCAGGCCTCGATCTAGTACATTCTTTTCCTATAAAATATCGCCAACGATAGCATGTCTACCAAATCACTTACAAATCTCTATCATATTTCTTCCACTATGTTCCAGCACTTAGCTTGATCATTAACGCACGGTTGAACCTCTTTTACTCTTCACACTTGAAGCCTTATGGATGCGCATGTACAAACTTTGCGAAGTGGTGGTATAATAGCATAAGTCCCATTCAGTTAGCTGGGAATCGCATTTGGTAACATTCTATCGAATATCGGCTGCAGCGCTAGTCGAAGCAAGTTCAAGGGGAGCAGGATCCACCGCAGGCAGAGGTGATATCCCAGTCACCGCAAAACGTTAATTACATGGCGAATTTCTCAGACCCAAAATGGTCTTCAATTTTCCAGTTAGATCTAATAAGTGGTGCAAACGCCACGCTATAGTTAGCTGTGTTGTTGGGGGAAGTGGCAGGCTTGGCGGCGAGGTCAGCGGCGGAATCGCGAGGTCAGAGCTGGCGTTGGATGTTTGATAGTAGGATACTCATTTTTAATCACAGAGCGATTTTGTACTTTAAACCACGAACCCGATGTTAGCAAGAGATAAGAATGCGCTTGGAATATCGTGTCGATTTGCCAATTTGCCGAATCGGCCGTTGACCAGAAAAAAATATGAGACTGCAGAGGGTCTCGAACTTGGGTACTATCAGGTGCAATATATTGGTTCCGCTTGAACCGCTCAGGAACTATCGACTGAACCGTTGCACCATCAAGTCCCGATACTAACTTACCTGTGCTAAAATACATCACACTCCGATGGATCATGTATATGCTCGCTACAATTACCATGGCTTATTGGTTTTACCTGGGGCCTTGGCTAAGGTGACAGGGGCGGCTCCGTTCGGTGACCTTGCAGGAGCAAGGCGATAAACCTGAAGCGGTGGCTGAGTTGGAGCTATCCTTTCACGTGACTATCGGCTGGTAAACTGATATCACCGAGTATACACCTCCACGCAATCACAGCGGTCGGGTATTCTCACTGTGCAAAGCAAAATGAGCGAACCAGTCGAGATTAGAGGTATGCATTGTAAATTTTGGCCAATTGACGTGTGAAAAGACCCACATCGCCCTATCTAGTGTTACAAATCGTCAACGATGAGCGGGCAGCGTATGGCCTCCGATACAACGATCATGCACGATACCGGTATGTATTTTCATCAAATGCCAGAAGATATTTCACAAGAATAATTGGGTAGAAAGCACTGTGCCAATAAAGTTCATCGGCTTCGGCGGAGCCTCAAGATAACTCATGGCAAGGGCAAGGAATTCAAAAAGTTACCAGACATACCGATTGATAATATCAAAGCTGGACAGTAAGTATACAACATATCAACCCACGAAACAAAGGTCTTTTACACGCTACACTAGCCTTCAGCTTCGTCTATTTGAATCTGAGCGTGCATACTCCTTTGCACAAGATTTGCACGCCCAGTTTACCAGAACAGACGATACCAGACACGAACGATTGCAGTCGGACGCTTTCGCCGCGCAGTTAAATGGTCTGCGCAGCTGTTATCTGAGGCACATCATTGCGTGATTCGAAACCAGCTCGGATCTCATTCATTGGCCTCGCGGAAATCGTCTCCTATCACCTCACCATCCGCGGTCGTTTCCTCCGCCTTCAGGACGATTTCCAGCCTGGACTAGAGGCTCTGGTTGCGGCTCGTACTATTATTGACGTACTTGCTGAGGTTGCACCCTCCTCTCGCGACCATGCGCTCTTGATCCAGTTTGCAGATGAAATCGCGCCCGAGATCCGGCACTGCGCGCACGAACTTGGGCTTGCTCGGGCTTACGATATTGATGGAATAGTTTCCACATTGGGACCAAAAGTCGGACCTGCTCTTGTCACCGGCTACGACAATTTGCTGCAAGGCGTACGGACAGAAGGAGCAGCGGCGAAAGGAGGGGACAAGGCAAAGCAGCTACAGGAGCTTATGTGGGAAGGAAAGCCAGTTCCTGTTCGAAGCCCAGAACTAGTCGACGTACTATTGCGTGTGCAACAAGCCAGCGTTGGCCTACCCGACACTAGCCAAGGCAAACCTAAAGCGACCCAAACCAGAGGCTTGGTCACCAAATTTGACGCAGTCCTACTTGCTCTGAGCGAGGCAGAAGATGTAGCCAAGAAACTAGTTGATGCTCGACGAGTATGTCTCATTTATAATTCTTCGATTGTTCCTTGTTTACAGGATGGTAGGCTACCTCCACCCAACCGGTCGAACCGGGTGCCCGCGATGCACATTTCATCATGTCATATGTTACATACCAGCTGCTTTCTCGACGCATTCAGCGAGACTTGCTTCTAACCGATGCGTTGCTTTCTTCGCCTACACCAGCAACACACGGGAAACAAGGCGAATCCCCGATAGTCGACCACCGTATCGCCCCAGCGGTGGTTAAGCTCCTCGACGCGATCTTGCAAAGTCTTAACCAAATGCGCACCTTGAGCGTGGTGGACGAGAGTGCAGATTTGACCGTTGCCATCGAAGCGCGTTTGTCATTCTCTAAAGCAAAGCGGTAAGTCTATAACTATTACACAAGATGCCGGCTTGACTTAAATTCGCGCATAGGGCATTATACTTGTCTCAGACCTACGAACCCCACAACAAATACGCAGAGGCCATTTCCCTATGTCAACGTGCCCAGCTCCATATTCGTGAGGCACATACGAATATTGACGAAAACTCGGAGTCCCCAGAGACTGCGTTCTACCCCCTCACCTCGAGCGCGGTAAAGGATATCGAAGAATCCATCCAAACGGCCGAGCTTGAACTCAAGAAACGCTGGTTTGCATATAACGGGGGTAAACCTGTCACCACACCCTCCAACCAAAAGCCGCTATTCTTCGATGCGGTACCAAACTATATCGACTTGCCGATCGATAATCTTTACAAGAAGGGCGGGGTTGTGGTGCCAGCAGCAGCAAGGCAAACCCAGTTGTGGAGAAAAAGACAATGCCAGAACGCAAGGTTGATGTGAAAGCCGAGGAGCCACCAGCGTCTCCGCCTCCTAAACAAGAATCTCAGGGTATGCTAGGTTCGCTCTTGGGTGGCTGGTGGGGCCGAAAATAGGGCCGTATTAATTCAAAATGAAAAGAATATATATACATGCGCTTGGATGTAAAACCGAATAACATGAGATCTCGTGAACGTCAAAGGAGTATACGCATTTAGCATATCAATCACAGGCCCAGCCATACAGCGCTAATGCTCTATATCGTGAATTTCGAGTTTTACGCAGCTTGCTCCGTATTTAGAACACAAATCTGGTGGGGGACTCGTATCAGCTCCGATGAAGTACCAAAGAAGTATAACTTACGGCAAAGGGGTCATTAAGGTCGCCAATCCGGCCAACAGTGCGGTTGCACCGACTGTCCCGAGGCGGTGATACATCGGCCCAGAAACGAGTGGAAAGGCTGCCGCAAAGCTGAACGAAGGAACGAATTTCCTGCCATGGCTGATGCCGCGTACGGCCTATAGGCAACTACGAGGAATGTGAAGACAGAGGTGAAGACATATACGGTGCCGGTACCAAAACTACATGACGTTTCGAGCACTGTGAGCAAGGATGGCGGAATATAATAGACAGACAAGAGCACGTACGGAACTGAGCCGAGTATAGGCACGATCCAATGCACACTTCTAGGCGTCGTGAAGGCCATCCAGAACAAACCGATAGGAACCAATATAGCGCCAGCCATACCAATAAAGAGCCGGGTTTCCGGCGGTGGCGCCCCTGCATGGCGTGCACTGTACTTGGCTTGGAGGCTGCCCTGAGATCAGGCCGTGTGTGATAAGTACTCTAGATTAAGACGCACCGATTCCAGAATGGCTGAGTCGCAAGGGCGATCAACATTCCTAGGCCAATACCCATGAACGATAACCCAACGCATTGCGTATTGAAGCCATGATTTGTACCAAATATCGTTGGGAATGCTAGGATGCATGAGGTGAGACAATACTAAAGTATACACACATGCTACGCTTACCAGTGAAGCATAGATACAGGATCCCAAGCAAAAGTGAACACCTAAGATGATTCGTGATCTGTAAGCGAGCTATGCCATCAAATGGATGATGAAAAATACCAAATATCAAGAGTAATGCCATGGGCTCGTACAATAAAATCTCTAAGGGTCACAGCGCCTGTTAGCCAACTGTGCAATACCTTGAATACAAAAATTTACCAAATGGCTTATAGCAGCTCACAATAATAGTCCGCAGTATACTTTTGTCGCTTCTCTCAAGCGGCGCCCACCACCTTTCTTCGCCGGTCGTTTTTCTTAGTCTGTTTAGTCTGTTGAGGATGTTAAGAAGGAGTCGGGGGGGGGGGCGCTAAATAGACACACCGGCGTGCTTTTTTGACCTGCAGAACGGGCTCATAGGTCTCTGGTACAAGCTATATGCGGGGTCAGAGACAAAGGAGTGTTTACGAGCGTCAATAAATGCGTACTATATATAATGCAACCAATTGAATGGTTGCCCATATGAGCACGGTGTAGAATGTCCAGCGCCAATTCGTATGCTAGTCTCTTGTCAGAGTTGAAACAGCAATAGCGGTATGCCACTCACCTGGTTAATAAATCCGGAGAATGCGGGACCTAGACTGGTCCAATGAATGGACTGATCGTATAGCATGCCATGGGACTGCAATTTTTTAATTAGCGGGTATTGGGGCAAGCGATCGGCTGATAAACGAACCTTGCGACTTTGTCATTCGCGAACAAATCTGCTACGCTTCCGCCAGCAACACTCAAAAATGCCGCTGGATACAACGAGACCCGCCTATAAGCCATTGATCCTTACTCGCATGGGGGACACTCACCTCCCGAGAATCCCGTCAAAACCGAAATATCAGGTAAACAACTAGGTTTCAATGAGCGATGAATTCATCTCGCAAGGCAAATAGGGCGTACCGATGTTGGGTGCAAACGCGACCGGCAAGTTCAATAGCACGAACCACAAAAACGAGATCCAGTAGATCTTTCGTCGTCCAAAGAACTCTGAGAGCGGACCGAGAAGCAGTGGACCGACTCCAAGCCCTTCAACGTACAAGGAAATTCCAAGAATCGCAACCGGCAACGACACCCGAATCTTTTTGCACTCCTGGGCGCGCCATAGCCGCCTAGGGAACATTACGGAATGCTTCAGGTCATGGGGTCGAGCCGGGCACACATAGCGAATGACTCACCACCGACGACGCACAAGTCACGCATGTCGAGGAGGTCGCAAGGACGAATACAATGAGCCATTTGCGGGACGTGCGTCGGCGTTTCGGATCATCACTCTCGTCTAGCTTGACTATCCAAGCTTCATCTCCTTTTTCGGCGGTAGTCTGGGCCGATCCATCCGTAGGGCGCTCTTGCTTTTCGACATCGGGAAGATTGATAGCTGATTCGTGACGAGTATCTACGGAAGATGAGCTGGAGTGTGGTTGGGGCGATCCAGGGGCGGCGGTGGGTGACGACATGTTGAATTGCGGCTCAGGAACACTGTGGGTTGAGAGCAAGAATTTAAGCGGGCCGTCCAGATGTCGTCACAGTGGCCTGCGGTAGCCCAGGTCTGCGCCAGCTGGAGTTAGAGCCAGCTCATGAAGATCGAGGACGTCAGTTTATAAGGCTCGAAGCTGTTGAAATCCAAACATTTCATGCTGAGTAAATCACGGCAAGTAAAATTAGCCAGACACCTCCACCACGGGGTATACCGAATATGACGTAATGATCCCGTGGGGTATTTCCTCACGCAAACATGGTATGATCCGAATGCATATATATATATTATATCATGAGCAGTGGGACAACATGAGATACGAGTACAAGTACACAGAGTACATGAATTAAGACGACTTTTATCCACAGAACTCGTTGACTGTAAAAGTAAGTGTCTTCAGTAAGTGTGTGCCGACGTAGAATAACAATTCAACTTACTCGTGCACCCAACAGATGTGCCATATTTGACACCATCCGCACCCACACCAGCAACCGACAGCAACGCAGTAACACACCTCCCAAGCCCTCGCCGGCCAGCAACCAGCCGAGATAGGGAACATGTACATATCAAACGAACGGGCATTACGCTTCTCCCAGACGTAGTTGAACGTCGCGCCCGCGGCCATGGCAGTACCGTAGAATGTTTGCGGAACAACAAATGCAAGACCGATTGCGTTCCAGTTCGGAACGTAGACCCAGTACTTGCGCGGGATCCAAAGGTGCTTGACCACGGATGTAATAGCGGCGGCGATAGAGAGACCGATAGCAGTGTAACCACTGGTCGGTGGGACAGCTATTTTAAAAACGGGTTAGGGACCAAGCTTATAGAACAGATAAAAGACGATGACTCACGAAGCTTCGGGGCAGTAACCGCAGTCGCGACCGCAGCCCAAGCGGACACCGACGGAGCACCGTATGAGCAAATGCCATCCTCCGGAGGGTACAGGATGCATGGTGAGGCCTTGGTGAACAGCACAAACAAGCCAACACCCAGGAAGACGGACACGATCGAGCCTGTGATTTGAGCCACAAACTGGTTCTTGGGCTTGGCACGGAGTAGGTGGCCAGTCTTCAGGTCACCAGTCATATCGCATGCCTGAGCGGCAGAACCCGCGGCAATGATACCAGCGACCAAATTGATCTCCTGGGCGGGCTTGAGACTCGTGCCGGCACCCTTGGTCACACCACCAAAGATGAGCTGAGAGGCCTTGGCCACAGTAGACACAGGGTTGATATCAGTGTACCCAGAAGACTGGACGCCGATAAACGAGAAAGGAAGCCAAGCACTGGATTGGATGACGAAGCAGTTAGTACCACATGGATAGATCACGTGTGGAGTCAGATACGTACGGAGCGCAAGGATAACTGCAATTCGCAGAGGTATGTCAGCCATAATTATCTTCGGCCCAATGATAAATACACACCTTCACCGACGTTGAGCGAGAACTGAGTTGCCAACAGGGCACATGAAAGTATCAAACTGAGAACCAGACCAGACATCCAAGCCCACGCGGGCACACGGTCCTCGGGCTATGCGGCGTCAAAGCAGGCAATTCAGCCAACGCTCCATGCATAAACCCAAGAACTAGAGCCGCACTCACCCTGGAGGGATCATTATCCTCCTCGGCGTGAATCACATTAGGATCACCACGAGTCTTCCATCGACGCCAGCTGTTCATAATGCCCGAGCCAACCCCACCGAGGTTGGAAAACATCCCGCGCGAGCTCATGAAGAGTTCCACAAACGAGTAGACCAACATGATGAGCACACCCGGCCAGAGCAACCAGTAACGCGGGGACGGCTGGGTGATGAACAATTCGGGTGACTTGGCCGTCATGGACAGGAAGCTGAATACTTCTGGGAACTCCTCCGGTGCACGTTGCTTGCCAACCGCAACGCCAGTGTGGATAATTGAGGGCGCAATGATGCCCCAGGCGAGCACGAAGCCACCGAAGAAGCTCCAAGAAGCATTCATTCCGGAAAGCATGCCAGCGCCAAAGAACGCAGGGGTGACTGAAAGGAATGGCATACAAAGTTAGTATGGTTCACGGTGGAGCCAGGGTGATCACATACATTCAAGCCACCAGCCATAGTTATCAAGCTGAATCATGCTTGTCCATCCGAGACGATAGAACGTCCAGCCAATGTGCCAATCCCAGATAACACCAGGAAGGTAGCCGGCAGCGACCTTGAAGCAAAATGCGCCTGCAAACGAGGAAGCGAGGCCGATAGACTTCTTGCGAGCGGCCTCGGCACCGGTGCGACCCGCATGAAGAGCGCGAATCGTGAACGCAGTCGCAGTTGGAGTTGGGAACATGAGCTTCTCCTTGAGAATGTAGTACTTGCGCAGAGGGATGGCGAAGAAGACACCGAAGAACGCGGCGCTGACCGTGAGCGCGATCAACCTGGATGATGAGCATGAGCAAGGGCTGAAACAATTTCGCAGGGTGTAAACACTCGCCTGCCAATGTCGGCCGAGGGGAGCTCAGACATGAGACCCATACGGTACATAGCAGGGACGGCAGAAACGAAGATGATGCCCATACCACCCGCAGAGGTAGCGGCAGTCTGGACAGTGCAGTTTTCCTTGGGACCGAATTCACCACCCCAAACCCATCCGGGCAAGAAGTTCATGGTGAACGCCTTGGACAGAGGCTTGAGGATGGCAAACCAAAGATGGCGCCGAATAGCTGAGGACCAAATGTAAACCCGGTCTTGAGGCCGAGGTAGATATTCTAGTAGCCAACGGTCAAGCGGCTTAAACGTCGAGGTCAGACAACAACTTACTGAAGCACCGACTACAGCACCGAGGACCCATCCGACCACGAGCGCACGAAGCGTGAGTTGGTACTCTTCATCTTCGTGCATCGGGTCAATGGGGAACGGCTCATGGCTAGAGAGCACCGGCAATCAGTCAACCATATTTAATTTCGGGCAACCAAGTCAAACATACGGGTCGAGCTTTTCGTTCTCGAGTTCATCGTACCCATGATCAGAGTCATGAACACCCTCGCCACCAAGCTCATGGCCCCTCTTCTCATCGTAGCTTGGGATCTTTTCGTCGCGCGGGGTCACGACTGGTGAGGCATGGCGAGAGCCCTCGGCAATGATGCCTTCCGGCTGGTGCGACATGGCTGAAGCAAAGAGCAAGTCGGGTGCGGAGACGTGTGGCTCCGAGCTCCAACTTATACGGCCCCAGACATGCTGCCGAGAATCCTGGTGCAACCATGTGCAACACTGAAGCATATGGTCATCCGCCTTCTGCCCTTGCTGATGAGTTTGATTTGATCATTTGTCAATAGATGTCGTGATGAATGGATTATTTTGCCGGCTTACCAAAGGACGGGATCCGGTCATGTCCACAGGCCAAGCCCCAGCGCTAGCCTGCATGCGGTATCTGTGATATCAGACACCAACCGAAGAGTATGGCACCATGACCGGGCATCCCGTGAATGCACATGCAAGAATGGGAATCCAACGACTGTGTGGCTATTTACGGCAGCAAATCCCAACGGTAGGCGCACATGAGCGGGAAAAACAATCTTGCATTTCATGAAAACGAGGAAAGGAAAAGAAAAAGAGAGCACATCCCCAGCAGAGAGACAAATCCGGCAAAATACCCCACATACAAAGACTCCACTGTTTGCGAAATCCGGGATAATTAGAACCCGACATAGTTCCCAGGCACAATCACAGTCTATGTACCAGCCATGCCGATGATGCCCGTCGCGTCACGGATCTTGGCGATCTCACCAGCGGTAAGCTGTTCTTTGCTCGCGATGAGAAACGACTCGAACGCGCCGTCAGCATCTTCCCTGTTAGAGAACTCGCTGGAGAGGAACGTGTGGAGCTTGTCCCAAAACTCGGGTGATGCAATGGTCTGGTGATATGATGGCCGGACGGATGAGGAGACTGTACGAGTGGGAAATGTAAACAAATATCGTCATTGGGACTGCCGGCGAGTCACTCACGTGCGGGCGGGGTGGCGTCGAGAGCCAAAGCGTGTGGAGACGGTGCGCGACCTTCCGGGTCCGGGATCGGAGAGAGCACGACCGAGGGAATGGCCATGTTGTCCTGGGACGGGATGCGCAGATGGCTGGGGCCTTTGTCTAGCGTAGACGACGACATGGGTTTCTCTTCACCAGTCCACTCGACTCCGGGCTTGATGAGCAAGTGTATAGTCGCGCCGTCGCCAATATCGTACTCGCGCAGGAGCTTGTTGTCGGCAAGAGCTTTTCCCTTGAGCAGCAGGCGCTGTGCGTCGGCAGGGGGCGCGCGAGGGTATTGTGCGAGCTGGTCCTTTATCGACGCGACCGAGTCGGTGGGGAGAACAGAGAGCGGAAAACTCAATGGCGGCTTTAGAGACTTGACGGTCACGTTTATTTGTCCTGGGCAGTGTTGTGGTTGGTTGGGTCTGAAACGTTCCAAAAGAAAACTAGCCCGCACCAGTTACTTCAGGCTGCGCGGGCTTGCGCTCGGGCGGCGGAAGTATCTCGATCTAATTTGCACAAATACGTCTGCATGAAACATAAAACATACGTACAACAACTAACCGGAAACACACGTGTTCGCACAAAGTCTTCCGGTGCTGGCTGGAAGTCGTCGCGATATGTCGTCGGTAGTGTGCCAAGAGCCGCAAGGTGCGTCTTGACGAATGTAGCCTCTTCCATCGTAGTCGGCCAAGGGTTGGCAGAGGTCACGTGGCGTATGACTAACCACGGCCACTGAGAACTCGACGACGATCATGGCGGTGAGCACGATGTCTGTGCGACCGTACGCGAGCTAACGACATAAAACAGTCTGGATTCGGCTACACCGGAGGTCAGATTGTTGGTAATCGCGCCTTGCGGTGGTACTCACTCGTCTCACAGGTCGCTCACGCTGCTTTCCGTTCTGGCAAGAATTCGCCAAGGTCCGTCCAGAGACCGCGCCGTAGTGCGCAGCTGACATGGCTCCGCTAGTGCTATGCCAATGCCGATGCTCCATCTGAGTGCCGCGCGGCCTCCGAAGATTATCTAGAATGTCTGCACCACACGAAGGAGGTCAGCACGTTCTTTCGATCTTTTCTATTTTCACTCAATTCGGCCTCAGATTGCCCGAGCCAAGACTATCAAGACTCATTTCGTCCAGACCCAAGCGCACCAAGGAAAGGAAGGCCGAAAGATTGCGGACATCTTGTCAGAGGGGGTGATTGTTGGCGTTGGGTTAATAAATCAGGACAAATGAATCTAGAGTATCCAATCCCAATGAATGATTTTGTGATAAGATTTATCGCGTGAATGCGAATCGGGCTAGGACGTGCACAGTGATAAGTTATATAGTATTTATCCGAGCATCTGGGTGCATGCAAACACCAAGTAATTTTAATCGTACGTGCCTCCAGTCGGGCATGAGTTGGTGCGTTATATGCATTAGATCGGCATTCTTACCTGCTCCATCGTCCCCTCCATCATCACCATAGTCTTCGTCTTCTCCATTATCAAAGTAATTGTCCGCATAATCGTTCTCCTCCTACGCCCCCCCTCAATAGAGCTCGGACCGTGAAAGCAACTTTCCGTACCTCATTCTCCTCATCATAATCCCCCGGATCTTCGTCTCCGGACCCAGCAGCAGAACCTTTCTCGGATTTCTCTTCCTACGCGAACATCAGAAACACGTGAAACAGAGCAAAGGCCAACAGCCTACCTCCTTTCCGTCCTCCGCTTCGATGTTGTCCAAATTTACCCGAGCGCGTTCCTTGGCCTTCTTGGCTGATTGGTAGAACGTAGAAATGAGATTAAATAATGAAGATGGTCAAAGCTATGTCGGTGCTTACCCTTTCGCTTCTTTGGGTTAAAGTATGCGTCCCACAAGTCTGGGGGGAAGAACGCCGGGTTCAGGTCTTTGGCCTGAAGTTTTGGAGGCGCAGTGGGCTTGAGAAACTTGTCCGAGTACCGAGACTCTTCTAGAACAATATGAGACTCGCCGCAAGCCGCTGCGAATCAATACATACCTTCTTTCTTTTCCGGTTCGACGATGTAGTAAGGTGATGCCCGAAGCCGAGCTACCACACCATCCTGGAGCGCAATAATCTCTTTCTCCTCGTCCGTAACAGAAGATAGCAAGGGCAAAGGATCCACGGGCTAGTTCTCAACGAGACCGAGAGCACACATCAGAAAGTCGAACAAAATTAGACACAGAACTGAATGTTACTCACCGGGTACAACGCCGTCGGCTCTCTCGACAGTGACTGGATATCCGCAAACGAGAGCCCCATTGGAGGCATATTCGCTGCCCCTCCGAACCCCCCACGACCGCCACCAAATCCGCCTCGGCCGCCTCGTGACATGAGGATTATTGCGGTGACTGCAAGCGGAAGAAAAGGAAATTAGAGTGACAAGCGCCGAGTGGCCCGTGCTTTAGCGCCTGCCCTTATCAGTTGCGTAACGAGGCTCAGTTTGCGTTGTTGCTCGCCACCACCGACCCCCCTCCCAGTTTTTTTTTTCTTCTAGTTGTCTTACTTACTTCTTGACCACCGTTCTCTTAACTATTCCAATGGCCACCGCAGGACTTGATCAGTCTCTTGACCAAGTGCGTCTACCCGTCGTAAACAAAAGAGAACTCGCCCTCAACGTGCTGCCATTTCAGATCATGCAGTCCCGCCCCAAGAACCGCCGCGGTGCATCTGGACGCCGTGCGAGCGCTCCTGCCGCCACCGGCAATGCGGGCCAAAATGCTCGCCAGCGCTATGCTACCGCTGTGCCTGGTTCGAAACACGGCTCGCCCTCTGTGAAGCCCGCATCGGCTGCCCCCGCCCCCCAAGCTATTGCTCAAAAAATCATGGTCTCTGGATTGCCTCCTGACGTCAACGAGGACCAGATCAAGGTTGGTGTTGGGTTTGCGTGGAGCATGGACTTGGCGCTTACGCTCGCTTTGATTCGCTAGGAACTCTTCCAATCGACTGTTGGCGCGCTCAGCTCTGTTCAACTCAACTTTGACGCAAAGGGCCACTCAAAGGGCAGCGCGACTGTGATTTTCCAGAAAAAAGGCGACGCAAACAAGGCGTTTGAGCAATACAACAATCGGCTCATCGATGGGAGTTAGTAGCCGGTTCTCTTTCCCCTCTGATCACCCCTGGCGTTGTTTTCTCGCACCTCGAGCGCGTAATGCGAAGAAGCTCGATCGAGGCGGTTTCTTGAGTATGACGTATCCCGCAGCCGCGAGGCTGCTGGACGGTCGCTGTCACCAATGTGATCAGCATGAGGGTCACGGGAGTGACGGGTGCTGCTTTGTGCGCCTTGTCTATCGTGGCTGTGACGCCGGTACCTGGGTGGCTTCTAGGTCCGGTCGTCCTGGCGTTGAAGGTGAGGCTGCTCCCAGCATCAGCTGGTCGAGCACCTCGTGCATGGACCCTGCATCGACAAAATAGGTCGATGCAGTTCGGAACCGTCTGCGCTTTGCACCGCTTTCGATTACCCTCTGCGTACCTCCGCCACCCACTACCTCCCAGACATACGCAGACTTCGGCTAGGCCGCGTAATGTCCCCTCGAGTCGTACCAAGGACCCCCCGTCAGCGTGGAAGAACCGAATGTGGTCTAACTTGCTGTTTCCTACTGTCGCGAGTCGCATCCGACTGATCACTTGCACTCTTCACTTGTGTCTACTCAGAACGCCCGATGAAGATCGAAATCGTGATGGATCCCTCCAAGGTGCCACCTCCATCGCTTGCTTCCCGTGTCGCGCCCGCGCCGGCGGAGAAGAAGCAGCCTGCTCAGAAGGCTGCGGCTAGGTCAGTTTAAGGTTTGCGGTCCCGAGAACGAGGGAGTTTACGGGTTGTTTAATGTTAGTGGTTCTGTCGCACCTGAACGGGCCGGCAAGCCGGCAGGAGGACGTGGACGCGGTCGCCGCCGCAAGGGAGGCAACGACCGACCAGCCAAGTCGGCCGCCGATCTTGACGCCGAGATGGAGGTACGTGCAGATAGGGCGGATAGCCGGGATGATCTGAACGAGTTGTGTAGGTGTACAAGGCGAACCCGGACGAGGCTGCTGTGTAAAGATTGGGGTTTAATGTCTGCGGGTTTTTTGTTACTCTTAATATCCCTCTATTCCCTTACTGTTATACGATACTATGTGCCAGCAATGCGAGCCTTGGGTTCCCAGCGATAAACCTTGTGTGTGTGAGTAAAAAAAAAAAGTGTGGTAGAATGCGGGGCTCCGTGTGTGGGGGTTATCTGCGCGTTGGCTTGCCGGCTTTGTCAAGCTAGTGCATAATTTAAGGAGAAGATCCCAAGTTAATTTTACCGCCATTTGGCCGCATTCCATAAGCCAAGATCCGCGTGCTATGATTGGCCGTGCCAGATTTACCATGCTGATGTCGATGATCGCTGCCCTCGTTCCGACTGATACGAAACCAACGACGGACACCCTTGCATCGTGCTGACGAGCTGGCGACTGCATATTCGCATTGAAGCGGTCCCCCGAATCCCACGACTGGGCCTGGTTCGGTGATGGAAGAACGTGGTCTGGACGATTATAGGGGGTGATCAGGAGCAGGGGTGAGCCGCGGGAACGAGTATGGAAAGCGGTCTGGCTCGAGCGACCACCGACCGAGGTCGCACCTCGGCTAGTCTGCAGGCCTTGGACCTGTGCTGTCCGAGACCCCACTCAAAACTCGTGGCTGCGACGCAATCGGCCCCCACTGGTGGTGCTGCTCCCTCACCGCGCCGTCACTCGCCGCTCCACTCTCGCCGCTTGCATCACACTCTATCCCGTACCTTAAATACGTGCGTGTCTGGGCCACTCGGTCCCGCCATCCTGTTGGAACTGAAATGCTGGGTGGTGTTGCAGCCATGTCTGGGAATGTGCCCGGCCCACAGAAACACAATCGACGGCAAGCACCTGTGCATATCATACTCCCCCCTGCGACGTTCTCCCCGTCTAGCGAATCGGCGAGTCCCAACGAGCGCTTCCAACACGCATTTCCCGCGACGCCTGGATTCCACTCTGGGACGCCCGCGAGCGAGCGGCCGAACCCGTTCTTTGTCCTGAGCGAAGAGTCGCCGCTTGCACTCGTCTACCGTGTGCGCTCACCCCCCGCCCCCCCGCCCGCCCGACGACCAGCACTCCCTCCGCAAGTGAGTCTTGAGCATGCGTTTGGCCGTGTGCGGCCCACACCGACGGGGCGTAAAGATGACGACCGATATGGGATGAACGATTCCGCGTGTTCGCCCCAACAGCCCTCCTCGTCCAAGCCGGATGTGCCCCCCTCGCCATTGCCGTCCCCGGCGTGCTCGTCGATATGCGAGGTACGCTCCCAGCCCGACGCGTCCGAGATGAAGAAGAAGAAGAAACGATCGAGGCAGAGGTCGAACACGATCGCGTCTGCGCCGGCGGCAAATGTCAAGCCCTCGTCGGAGCCACGGTCGTTTCGATCGAGTGCGGCTGGGACACCTTTGGCCGGCACGTCCCGGAATATCAGTCTATCGGAGATTCCGCTGTTTGGCCCTTGCGATTTTAGCTGTCCGGAGGATGTGTTTGGTCTCGCGGCTGTCCAGCCGTCGAGGTTGGTCTCGAGGCGGCCCCTGTCTGTGCGACGACAGACGGTGCAGGTTGTCTTGACGGGGGAAAAGGGGGGTGCTCACGCTCGGAGAAAGGACGGTCGGTCGTTGGGGATGGGTGAGGTCGAGGTTGCTGCTCAAATACGAGGTGTGTCCATTTCAATTGTTCTGCCCGCTGTTGGAGTCTGAAATGGTATTTGTTTGGGCAGTAGCCAGCAGCTAATCCTTGACATTGACGAAAATGAGGGCAACTTTTTTTTTTCCTTCAAATTATACTCGTTTTTCTCGCTTTGTCTTGCTATCGGTTTCACGATTTCGGCCCTGTTGCAATGGTATTTATCAACTCATCTCTCTTTTGTACGCATATGCACGACCCGGCAATTATATTCACATTTATAGGTTTTTTAAATTATTTAGCGCCGTCCTTAGCAATCCTGCCTGGAGCTAGCTCAAGTGAGACGGAACAGAAGATGATGACTAGTCTACCCGTGGGAAAAGCTGGCCACCCGCATACACGCGAGTAGGCGCGCTGGGTCATATGCTGCCGTATAAAACAACGGGCATCGGCCTGGTTCCCACACTATGATCTTCATCCGCCGTCTGCCCTGTCGGACGCTCGTTACCCAACGAACATTTTCAACCGCACCCGCACTCAAGATGTCGACTGACAAGTCCGATGCACAAAAGAACATTACCAAATGGGCGAGCACAGATGGTCATTTCCGACGCCAGGTGTCATCGTTTCGCGATGTGATTGAAAAGGGTGGGAAGTACGAGCCTGAAAAAGGTGGGATTCATTCCACTGTCAAGGCGGAGTTTGGTGGATTAACGGCGGGGACTGGATGTGGCTAGGACGGTATCACATCTTTGTGTCTTATGCGTGCCCGTGGGCCCATCGGGTCTTGATTACGAGGGTATTGTTGAAGCTCGAGGACGTGATTGGTAGGTCGGCTTGGACGGGACCAGCTGAGCGGCACTGACGGGATGAAAAAAAAAAAAATAGGCTTGAGCGTGGTGTCGCCTCGTATGGGGTCTCTGGGATGGCCGTTTGCTGCCGCGTAAGTTCGCGGTGCAGCTTTCTTTCTTTCGATTATTCATGATGCCTGCAGCGATGAATTCCCTGGTGCCGATACGGACCCGGTCCAGAACTCGAACCACATGCGCGACTTGTACTTCAAGGCTGATCCCGAATACAGTGGCCGGTGAATTGTATTTGTCAATTGTGTTCGAATAGCCGACTCATCAACACGAGTATAGGTTCACTGTGCCAATCGTGTGGGACAAGAAGAACTCGACGATTGTGGGTTCGCTTCGGAAGATGAGGTAGAGTGCGTGGCTAATTGTTGGGATCACAGGTCAACAACGAGAGCTCGGAGATCATTCGGTTCTTGAATACCGCGTTTCGTGATTTAGCCGAGCCGGTCGATGTGGACATTTACCCCGAGCCGCTGAGAAAGGAGATTGACGATTTTCATTCGTGGGTGTATGATACGGTCAACAGTGCGTGCTTCGTCTGGTGTGCAGATCGTGTCGGAGTCTCAACTGGGATGTTCAGACGGGGTGTACAAGTGCGGATTCGCGACGACGCAGGAGGCATACGAGAGTGCCGCGGCACCTTTGTTCGCGTCGCTGGACCGGTTGGAGAAATGATTGAGGGCAAGACGTATTTCATCGGGGACCGGCTGACGGAGGCTGATATCCGTCTGTACACGACGATCGTGCGTTGCTCGAGGGTCGCTGTCAGAGGGGCTGAGATTAACTCGGTAAATAGGTTCGGTTTGACCCGGTCTATCACGGGCACTTCAAGTGCAATGTCAAGTCGATTAGGCACGACTATCCCAACATCAACCGCTGGATGAAGAACCTGTACTGGAACGTGCCTGCGTTCAAGAACACGACCAACTTTGAACACGTGAGTTTTGTATGGACAGGATGTACGTCCGGGAAGACTGATTCGCGCGCGCACCAGATCAAGACACACTACTACTGGTCCCACACGCAGATTAATCCGACGCGCATTGTGCCCGTTGGACCACAGCCAAACATCGAGGCGCTCTAGTTGGCGATGATGTGCCTTGGCGGCTATTGGATGCAATGTATTTAAGTTGAATATAGTAAATGCGACAAAGGCTGTTGGTCTGAAATTGGTGGCAGATGGTCTCGGCCCCGGCGTGCGGGGCTTCGGCCATCGCGCGGATTGCGAGACAGACCCAGCAGAGAGACCCTGGAAAGGGTCCATAGACCGCAGAGTCTGCCCCTTAAACGTGCGGCGCGGACGCTGGATGACAGCCACCATCTCTCCCCATCCAATGTCGACGACCGAGTCCAGACGCAGGCCGCGCGGTTCGAACCGCCCGAATCCGCTGGTGGGCCCCGCGTCTGTGTCGCTTGTGTTGCCGCCAGCGCTAACGTCTTTGCCTCCCGCGTCTCCAGTTCCGAGGAGCCGGCTGTGAGTCAGATGAGCCCTTGCTTGCGGGCATATTCCTAACCCAGAATCCAAACAGGCCATCATTGCCGCTCGCGTAAAGTCGTATGTCGCCCCTGACTCTCGCGCGCTGGGTTTTTTTTTCTTCGTTGTTTTTGTCTGACATGCCTCTTCTTTCCCGCTAGCGATGTGACGCGGGAAAGGTAATCCCATTTTGCCAATCCGGGCCCGCGTTTGGACTGAGACGTTTGTCTAACAGCCACACTGCAGCCGATGCGTCGAACAAGGCACGACCGAAAGGTGCATCTATGACGAAGTCCGCAAGAGCAAGCTCACCCTCCAAAAGGAGGAAAACGCTGCGCTCAAGAAAAAAATCGCGCGTCTTGAGCGTCGTATGGCCGCCATGCAAAAGGGCCAACCGATCCCCGACTCGGACGACTCGGACGACTCTGACGACGACCCGGAATATTGGGAACCGGAACCGAACGTTGTGCCCCACATCGACGCCCCGCGAGCTTGGCCGAACGACCAGCCGATCGACATCCTCGAGACCCCTATCTTGCCCACCAGCCAAACCGAGAACTCGTCCCAGCCGATCCCGTACTGGGACCCCGAGGCCATGCCGACGTCGCCCGGCAACCGCGGGAGTCCATCCCGTGGGACCGTCAATTACCCTCAAGGCGCTCTGTTTGGCCCGTGTGGAGAGTACCAAGGCGGCCGTCTGGCCCAGTACGACGCGTACACGGGTGCACCGAGTATCGACGCGTCGGTCACGGTCGCAATCGCCCGGTCCCCTCCCCGCCAGTATTTGGCGTCGACCTGGTCATGGACTTTTTCCGGCACTGGAAGACCGAGTCGGCGGCCAGGTATCATGCGCCTGTTAATCTTGCCCATTCGGGCGCGGCATACTGTGCGAGTGCTCCCGGTTCGGGTTCGGAGTTGGTGGGCAACTGGTGGGAGATCGTAAGTTGTCAAAGTGGTCTGCTGTTTCAAACTGATGTAGTTTGGTTAGGACGATCTGCCATGTCACCAGCGCGATTTTCTGTGAGTGTTTCTAGTCGGCTCTCGAAGCGTGTTTTGCTAACTCGATCGTGTCCAGGATCGAGATTTTTCTGTACGCTCGTTTATGCGGCCATCTGACACCTAATGCTTATGCTATTTCAGGCCGTACCGCAAGCAAGTTGGCTTGGAGATTTGGGTTCCCGATTTTCTTGCAAGTCTTCATCTGCCGCCCAAAGGCCGCCCCCATCCCGGTACGTCTGTCTGCACCTATCCTGTCCCGTTCTAATCATCGCTGCAGGCTTGATGTGGATGATCTATACGTTCGCGGCCTATTTCTCTGGCGACTCTGAGCTCGAAGCTCTCGTTCCGGAATTTCTAGAGAGGGCTCGCCGCTGCTTGAGACGGGGACATGCAAATGGCGATCGTCTGCTCAAGTAGGTGTTTCATGCCTTGGCCGTGCAATGCGGATTCTTAACCCCGTCCAGCTGCGTCCAAGGCATGACTTTGTTGGCTACATTGCTGTATCTCGATGGAAAGATTAACGAGGGCAACCTCGAAGCCAGCACCGCCTGCCACGTCGGTACGCGTATAGTTGGCCTCTCGCAAGCTGTCTGTTTAAAACTGGTTGCATTACCTAGCTATCACATGTGGTCTGCACAAAATCTCCTCCCCTGACTGGTGCAAGGCAGCAGCGCCCCCTCCTCGTTCGCAACTGCGCATTCGACAGATCGATTATCACCTTGGACCTCCAGCGTCTGCGCGGGAGCACGGTGAACGCATCGCTGCGTTTTGGCAGCTCGTGCTCGTCGGCAAGTTGATTGCATTTTGTTTCAGAAGGTTATCCTAATCCAAGATTGACAGACTATACTGCTGCCTCTACCACCGGGCTTCCGGCTTTTTTCCGAGACGACGGAGACCAACGCTCGAGGGTCGAGACGGTCTTTCCGCGGCCGTTGGAGGATTACGTCAATGTACGTACAGTTTTACTCACCTGTAGAATATTGCTGACCAAAATCGACCAGGGCAAAGCATCTGGAGCGCCGTACGCCACTCTGGCAGACATTTTCGCGCCACGGTTCACGCCCTTTAACCCTCCGGATGTTGTAACAACGCTGCAGGTCAAGGCAACTGCTTTGTTGGAACGTGCGGTCCGTTTGGGCACCATGTGGCGCGACGGCATTGATTTGTATGTCTCAACTTTCTGGCCACGCAAAGCTTTGGGCTAACAGTCTGCCAGATCTTTTGTCGATCCCGACAAGTATCGAGCCGAGTACAATACTGTCTACACGGCTATTCGACATTTTCGGAGCTATCTCCCCCCAATTCGCCCAACTCCTGACGAGATGCAGCTTCCATGTACAATCAACGGCCTCGTTTGGGAGCGGCTCTATCCGCATTTTATTACCCTGAACGCTGAAATCCAGTTGTTCTATGTCCTTGGTGATAACGACCCCTTGGCGTACGCGCGGTGCTTGGATTCTGCTCGCGCCGTCGAAACGTTGATTTCCCAGTTGACGGACGTAGAGATCAAGCAGATTGGGGTGATGTTTGGGGTACGTATATATTAACTGTTTCACGGAACGCTATTTATGACACCGATTGGTAGCACTGCTTTACTTCGGCACTCCATGTTCTGCAGCGCGAGTTGAGGGCGAAAAAGGCGATTGGCGACCAAGCTGGTATAGATGCTGTAAGTCGTGAGCAAGAGGTTGTGCTTAATGCATTGGCTGTAAGTATGATCTATTCGAGACTTGTTTGCACACTAAATACAATTACCCACTAGGTTCTCGGGCAGACGCACCATTTAGTTGGTAAGCTGAGCACGGTAGCCCGAATTATGACATCCATTGACCGTCGCGACTAGCTGTCCAATCAGCACGAGCTCGTCAGACTGTCGCGGTCGAGAAGCATAGCTAGGCGTATAAGAGTCACCATTTTCTGTTGCCCATCCGTTCCCTATATGATATGTGCTTCGACTAGATTTGGATTTGTGTTTGCCAGATTAGCTTAAAACCTGTATAGCTGGGAGGGACTTGCGGAGAAGTTATTATTCGAAATGTGGTCCGGATTTTCTTTCCAGCTGTAGCATTATTTTTGTACTCCCTTTCTCTGTCGCTCGCTCGCGTTGCTCTGTACGTTGTATTTGTCTTGTGGGTCGATTCTGTGCAGTATTAACGCGGCGCAAAATTGAATGTTTTGTCGAGTGTTTACTGTCGTTGTGTTTGGGGCTGCGCCCGGCTAGCAGAAGGCCCAGGAAATTGGCTACACCCGAACACGTTGTGTTCGAGACGGACGTCAGACATTGAGCGCTAGAGAGGAGCTGCATAGTTGGGAGCATTGGACATGGAGTCAAGTGATGGGTTCTGTGCTGATTTGCAGTGGTTATGTGTGGGAATGGCGAGCACGAGGGAGGGAAAGCATCGGGGGGGACGGGCGCCATTTGTGAGGTCTGGAGCGAGAAACGAATTAGGCGACAATGGCTCACCTAAATCAGGCAGTCTATTAGACTGCCTGATATAGATGCCCGTCAAGGGTCACGGATAACAACCACCATCAAAATCCACTCTGGGTCTGACAGCGTCGTTCTGGGGTTTCGGGTCATCTAGGGACAGGTTCGGATGGGCGCCTTCCTGCTATCTCTCGTAGTCTCGGAGTTGGAGCGCCAGCCTTGCCTAGGCTTGCGCGCTTGGTCGAAGCTGCCGTATCGCACACGAGTCTACGAGGCTACGAGCGCCTGAGAACAACGAGCCAATTTCTTGTCCACTGGGGGGGGCGCCCATGCGTCGATAGAGCTCAAGCTCCTGGTCGTTATAGCCGCTTGCGATTGACAAGGAACCTTCGTTTGCGCGTACATGAGGAACAGAGTTCATTCTCCATAATCACACTAGGCTCATTCGGGTTCCTCCTGTCCCCAACACGGCAAGTTCCTAAACGCCGTAGACGGAGCACGTGCGGTCGATTGAATATTCCATTCATAATTATGGGTTTTCTGTGGGTTTGGGGTGCCGAAATAGGATATAGATATCTTCACATCGAGAGCCTGAACTCGGTCAACAAGCCACGATGCAAGCCCTGGCCTCCATTTGATCTACAGAAACACGCCTAGCAGATGGCTGTATAGCTTTTTCGAGGGACTAAGCGGATGGTGGGTTTCGCTGGCTTACGGTCTCTTTAAGTACGGTCGGGGCTTGCGAATTCTGGCCGGTCGTCGACGTCCTCATCTGGTATCGAGACGCAATTTTACGCCTGGGGCTTCTTCTCCGTAGTATACCTTGACTTGACTATGTCTGTGACATCCGCTGCTCCCCGCGAGTCCGGTCGGTCATTGATACCTCATGATACCTCTTGTACGCAAAGGTTTTGCTCGGTTTGCCCTAATACATGCTAACCTATCTTTCTTTCAATCACTACCAGATCAGTCGAACTCGCCCCCTGCGCTGCGACCAGACACGATCGGAAACCAGTACACGAGCGGCGCATTCCCGCCCCGCGGCTCTTCTCCACGTTTTCCGACCACGGCGACTGCCGCTCGTGCTCGCGCCCGTACCCGTGCCGTTCATTCGGGTTACCCACGTTCTGGGTCGCCTGGTTCGCACGAGCTCTCGTCAGACGACGAGTACGACTCGCATGTTGGGCCGGTTCGATCGATCAAGAGTCATAGTCGCCGGCAACCTCCTGGTCATATCCCTCGCCCGAGGAACGCATTCATCTTGTATCGTTCTTGGTATGTCAAACAGGACTTTTTGGCTGGTGTCGAAGTGAGTGTGTTCATTTGGGCTTTGGATTTGGCGATCGGTGGCTAACGCTCTGTCGCTCTTGTTTAAGAATGATCATCGTGAGATTAGGTATGTGCTTTGTCGAGTCGGGGCTGTTCATTCGCTGATTTGGTCGTGTGTAGTCGTATTGTAGGCAAGGTCTGGCGGGGACTCTCCGAATCGGAGCGCGAGTACTGGAGGGTCGCTGCTGAGCGAGAGAAGAGGGACCACGCGTTGAGACATCCGAATTACAAGTACTCGCCCAACTCTCGTCGTGATGGCGTTCCTGCTCCAGTGAGGACTATCACTTCTCGCTCAACCACCCGTGCTCGCAAGTCCGAATCGCCTGCTCGCAGTCGAGCAGATGACATCGCCGAAGCGTATTTGGCCGGTTCTCGTCGGTGCGGTCTCTTGGACCGTATTCGTCAACCGGACGAACGACCCAAGGCTCGGGAGCTCGAGATTGTCGCCAAGCGCGCTGCGCTTCCTCTAAGCATTCAAGTTCCGCCCGTAAGGGCACCCTTCCAGCCGAGGCGATTCTTCCTCACCCCAATCGGCTGAGCTATCTTCTGGCTCTCAGGACTCGGAGTCGGTTGCTACGCCATCCCCTTTGCTCAAGCCCGAGGACAGCTCGCGGTGGGGTCTTGAGGCGTCCAGTGCACCACCTTCACTTGCGCTAGATTCAGATGCTTCATATCCTTATGCTACGTGCGAGAGTTTCGATTCGCAGATTGCCCAGCCGTGGCCATTCCGCGAGGGCTTTACAGGATGTGAAACGCTCAACGCTATTATGGTCAGTTGCTTAGTTCCGTATCTAGACATATTACTAACACGCCCCTCTCCCAGCCTTACGGCGATGTTACGACTGAACAGAAATCTAACGAACGCAACAACGACTCGACTTTGTACCACCAATACACTATTACGTGTGAGAGCGAGCATGCGGCAACCCAGCCCTTCCATTGTATCGCTCAACAGTATCCTTTCACCGTGACCTGCAACCGGACCCCTCCGACGTGCCCTATGGTCACCTGTCCACCAACCACACTGTCATTGGTTCATATTTCGAGCAACTCCAACAGGTTGGGTCGGCCGAACCTTCCATGAGCTCAGCCAGCGGCGAGGACTTGGGCTTGCTCACCGAGTGGTGTGTCCCTAACTCTCCTGTCTTCGTGGACGACACGCACACGAGTATCTCGAGCAGTTCTTCAACGATCAGGGCTCCCGCGCCGGTGTACCCCAAACGGTTTGGCTTTAGCTCCACTTGGGCAGGAGATCTAGACGACCTGGGCGCATATAATTATGCGATCGGCGAGGTCCGGGCCGAGCTAGACGCGTTTGACGCCAACGGGTTCGCCGAAACGGAGGATGGTCGAATTTGATAAAATCTGGAACGGATGAACAAACACGAACAACCACGGCTATCAACGATTTATCAAGAATATCCCCTATATGTATATACCTACTGTCCTCGTTTTCTGCGCCAGTTTTTTCTTCGTATTCTCTTGCATATGCTTTCACATGCTGTGTTCACCTGCCCATGTTTCCGCTGCCATCTGTCTTCGAAGCATGCTTGATGCAATGTCAAACAAGACAATACAATTATGTACACTATGTACATCGCACTCATTAACCCTGAGTGCCCTGTCAAAACCGCCGCCGGACCTCCACTGGGCGCCACTTGCTCCTGGTCTCCACCATGTCCTCTCCTACGAAAAACGAGTCTCCCTCGCCGCGTCTCATCAAGTCCGAGTCGGGACATGACCGCCATGACTCCCGACGACACGTCGAGCCTGGCCGTTGATCTACCGGAGCCTTCACAGAGTGGCTCGTCCCAGATATCTCGACGCCCTCGAAATCCTTTCATCTTGTTCAGGACATGGTACATTAAACAAGGGAACTGAAGCAAGTCACAGTAAGTTCCCCTCGATTGTTGCGCGCGCACTCGAGCTTACCATGGTCGTCAGTCCTCTGGCAGCGAGTTGAGGTTGGTACATTTCCCTACCACCGCTTCACCAATAGCTGATTTTTTTTCTCCACAGCAAAATCACAGGAAAGCTGTGGAAGGCTATGCACGAAGACGACAGAAAATTCTGGGCTGAACAGTCCAAGCTCGAAAAAGAGGCGTCCCAAGGAAAGACGTACGCTCCCGCCGCGGCGCCCAGACCCCGGGGCTCTCGCTCACGTAAAAAAGCCTCGATGGTATCGAGCGCACGCTACGACCCTATGGCCGTGCGGGTGCCCAACCCTATCGACCAACGTATGGACAACATTGTTCAACTCATTATTGCTGGAAAGTCAGGCGAGGAAATAGGGGGAGAGCTGCGGAAGAGGCCTAGCACAGGTGCCGTTCTGCCGACCCGGATTCCTCCCGCCGTTCCACAGGTGTGTCCCTGGTGCTATCTATAGTGGCGTTGCACATCTCAGCCCTTATTTGTAGCTACCACTGGTTGCCCCCGTACCGCGTTCGGCACGAGCTAGCGTTCAGCTGGATGCGTTGGAACTCCAGTCTCATCTGTCCAGCTCTTTGTTCGACCACGACTCTCTCAGCAGCTCTCAAAGCCCTCAAACATCACTCTACGATCTCCCGGAGACTCCTGAACGACTCATGTCCGGTTACAGCACGCCAGTTGAGCAGGCTCCAGACACGCGCACTAGAACCCTCAGCCAGTGGGGTGACCAGGCTCTGCCCCTAAATGCGACTCCGGACTTCTTGCATGGCACATCTTCTTTCCGTGATCGCTCCGGGTCTCTGGATACCGCCGAATCCTGGCCAATGGCTGGAACACCAGATGTCACGACCGCCATACCTGCCCTCCAGTACCCGATGTCGACCGACCAGAAAGCAGCGCCGCAACTTGTCTACCCCCAGGGTTGGGGTTATTTTAATGCCCCCGCTCCGCCATTTGGTTTGAATTATCTGCCGATAGGATGTGATCTGCCGAATTATACTTCACAGAGCCTAGCTCCGTCAACGGCCGCTTGGTACGGTCAGAGCTTGTTTCAGCTTATGATGTGCCTGGCCACATCCCCGTCACCCACACAGGAGATCTCTTGTGGCCTCCTGAGTGGGTTAACGATGCTTACTAACATTTTTTTCACACTGCCTTTCCATGTTTATGCTTTCGACTCATTTGCTATCGTAACGTAGGATTTAACAATGGCTGCAAACACTCTGTACATATATCATCCTTCTCCAGTTCTCTCCGCTCTGGTCATTACGCTGTATATCCACTTCCATTCGATTTCGATTACATTCCCCTCGTATGCATATGTCTAAATAGTATAATAAGCACTGCTACCATTTATTGACTATATGCGTGTGTTTTGAATACACGACAAGCTTCGGTAGATGGCCGCCGATACGCGAGGGCAGGCATATCATCGCATTTAGATGCGAGCTTGATTTTGCTGGGAATCGCGTGTTCAGCGTGTTGCATTCCTGATATCAGAACGGGCATCACCCCTTGGAGTGTTACATCTACAGCACCCCGATGGGGTCCATGTATGCGCACATTGACTTGCGCCCAGCCATCGGCCTGTGTTCAACTATGGGGACTTCTCCGTGTCGGATCAACAGGGACGAAGCGGTGTCCCCATTCCACGATGTGAAGAGAGCGCTCGATAGGGCCTTCCTTCAAATAGTCTATCTTACGGTTCCCTCGACGATTTCCTTCACAGAGTTCGGTATACATCTAGCAGGTCGAGATTAATGAATGCGGGACCAATTACTGTCTTCGGGGACGCCTGTGTATACAGTCAAGGCTGAAAAGTGAAACTAACGTATAATCATTTGATGTGTACCCCGACCCGACATGAAAAACTGACGAATTCAATACAAAGTCTAGACCGTATGAATAGAATGACACTAAATCTTATTTAATAGCCGAGGGCTGCCCTGGTCTTGTTCACAAATAGATTCCTTGACTTGAGCTTGCTAACTACCCAATCGCCGATGACGATTCCACCAAACAACGGAGCTATCCCCCTACCTCCTTTTGGTCCGAGGCTCACGAAGATGAATTCTGGTGTACCCACATAAGTTGTAAGCTTGTTGCCTCGGATGCTCGCGAGAATGTTCTTGGCCACTACAGGAGCATGGCCAGTTGAGGCTTTAAAGACCATCTGAGATACTTGAATTAGTAAATATGGCCTTGACATCTTTGGGTGTGGCCTACCCTCTGCTCTGGCCACTCGATAATGTCTCCTATCGCCCACACGTTCCGTGCTCCCGACGATAGCTTGACGTTCAATTCCGGTGTGACATATACGGTGCCTGTCTTGGACACAATCCTGCTGTCCAACGTCCGCACAACCCCCGCTGAAAAATAATTTAGTGTGCGTATTCCTAGTGAATGTCGAGCTAATGCTCACTGTCTAGCCGGCCGCCGGTGGCCGTGATGACCAGGTCAGCTCGGATCTGCTGCCCTTGCTCGGTCGTGACATATCCTCCTTCTGGCATGGCGTTGGGCGAGACCTTGTCCCCAAGCACGACTTCCACACCAAGCTTCTGCACCGCGCCCAAGATCGACCGGCGGAACTTGCCGGGGTAAGCCTTGTTCATGAGATCCTGACCGCCGTGTATTAGCGTGATCCTCTTCTCTGGGAAGTAGTGGCGAAGCTCGCCCGCGTACTCTACAGCCCATGGTCATCAAGTCAAACGTTGGAGTGACATGGCGTTTGAAGACGTTACTAACCGATGCCGACAGAACCACCACCCACGATGAGAATATGCTGGGCAGCCTTTAATTCGCGTTTAAACGAACGAAGGTGCTCCAGAGCCGCTTTTCGAGTGTCGGGCAAATCCAGCGCTCCGCTCCAGGTGGTTCCCGTTGCCAGAATAAGATACTCATACGGAATAGACTCGCCAGTCTCGGTGATGACATCGTATCGGTAGAGCTGTTTCACACTCGAGCGGATGATGCGAACTGAAGAATCAAACACCCGATCGTTAGGAACTAGACTGCTCTCGTCCAGAGCGTCTTCGTCAGTCACTGAGGCGCGCTAGTAAAGTGCGGTCAACGATAGGATCTTGAGATTTCGATGTGCGAACCTACAACAAGTGCAGGCCAATGAGCGTAGTAGTCGCGCTTCTCAATAACAACTAGCACGAGCGCCTATAAGTATCAACGTTGCGTATGATTCAATCGATGGACTTACCAATGCGATGGGTTGCTGGGTTGATCTGCTTCTGTAGCATCTGGACGAGTGGGAGCCCACCTCCACCACTGGATCACACTAGGTTAGTTGTGCTGCATACATACCCGTCAAACAGATCACTCGCGTTCCGACCACAACGATATTCTTGAGACTAGGGCATTCCGTCGATGGATTTACAGCAGAACGCACAGCAGCCCCCGGGTTATATACCATATTGCACCCGCCTGGGGTGGCGGTCGCAGTGTGTCAGCCCGGCTTGCTTGCGCAGAAGCGCTTCCTGAGCTTGCGCTAGTTGCTAACCCACCTATGGAACGATTCGCGTCTCATTTCAAATCCCATCAGAGATTGGCGTGTGCAATGACCATATTGATCACGACTCTATACCATGTTGTTTGCAAGGCTGGTACAAGCACGACCGTGTCTCTGTCCGAGGCTGTAATTTGCGTGAGTGTTGATGACGTGATAAGTTGACTCCCTTGGTATGAGTGGCGTTCACCATCTTATTACATACAACAAAAATTAGCAAAAATAAACAACGTGACCACAACAAGATTGTCCACGGCTGGCTCTGGTTGGACCTCTGCGAAAATCATACAACATACACGACACATATAAATTCAAACCCCTAAATCCCCGCCCCATCTCTTGGTAGGGCTGCCTCTGCAGGTTTTGCGATTGGCTCGACGGCCATGGAGACTCTGCCCGCTGATGGAGGCGCTGGAGGGTAGTATGGCTGACTCCAAGCATCCGCAGAGCGTGGTGGACTGTGATCGGGATTATACCTTCCGTGTTCGCCATATACCGGGGCGTAGTCCCCATAGACATGCGCATCAATTTCCGCATCTTGGTCGTTGATCTCGGCGTAGCCCGCTCCGCCCCTAGTCCCAGTTGACCACCTAACCTGTGGCGTCCGGGCCAGTCGGCAAGATACGCCTCGTGTGCAGGACCATGCAACTCTTGAGGCGGCCCCTCGCTATATCCTACTACAGGCGGTTGCTGTTGCTGATTTGCAAAGGACATGATTGTTTTTCCCTCGCGTGGTGGCGACGCCGTGGTAGGTGGAGTTTGCATGAGGGGATATACTTCGGGGTCGGATGCGCGGCGAGGTGAGGCAGGGTAAGGTGCAAAGAAAGCGCCTGGTGTGATTGAGAGTGCGCCTATCTTGGCTCCCAAACCTCTGCTTCCACCGCTAACAAATCCTCCGGGAGTAAACGCTGTGGGGCTTATAAACTCGTCGCTCGGTGCGCGGTGGGCCCTTCGGCGTGTATTGCGAATCCATAGCCATCCGAGAGCTACTAGGCCAGAGAAAACTATCACGCCTACGATGGAACCCATGATGATACCAGTCGTACGGCCTTGTTCCGACTGAGATGTACTAGGTAGGTTGAACGGAAGCCGCCGGCCAAAACCAATCGAATTTTGTTGACTAGAATTGCTCTGGGCGGTGTTGTATACGCTGGTTCAATAATGTTCCGTTAAATTCCATCAGCAAGTCCCTATGTCGATGAAACTCACACATAGGCGTTTCGCATAAACGAGCTACCTAGCATATAGCCAGGTACAGTTGCGTCGCTCCATCCCTGGATTGCACACTCGCACATCGCGTCTTGCCGCTTCCGACTTTCTGATGCCGTATCTCCCTGAACAATCATGTCCCTTGGATCTATATCAAAATCGATCCCGGCAATGGAAATCGTGAGGTTCATGCGGGTGTTGCATGGAACGTTCCAGACTTGCTGGGAAGCACTAGAGCTCGACACTAGCTGCGAACCAGGAATCTTTGCGACTGGAGATCGAGATTGAGCCTTTTTTTACACCAGTTGCTAAGATGAGCTAAGCTTACAGATGCTCTCACTTTGGCTTTTCGGCATGACAATTGCCGTGTACCATGGATCCACTGCGGCGAGGGCTTCCTGTCCGCCCATGACTTCGTCCCCATGCGAGCTCAAAAACTTCCATTCCTCGAGCTTCGTTGTCCATCCGGCAGCTTGCATCTGTTGACCGCCGCCTGTACCCGAAGTACTTCCGCCGTCGACTCATAAGATACGGTGGGGACATAGCTGAGCTGGCCATAATACGAATCGGGGTCTGGTGCAAGCATGTGCATTTCACCGCAGGCGAGGAGCTGTTGGTTAACGATCTAGAGCCAATGGCGCCAGTCGTTGCGCTGGGGGTATCTGGTCGCTTGAGTGCAAACCCAACGGAGACGTTTTGCGCTTGAGGATGCCTCGAGAGCCAGGCACCCAGCACAGTATCCACGCTGAACGAGATTCAGCAGTAGGCCCGAGACCGATGATGCCACTGATGTTGGCGTTGAAGACATCCCGGTTTCCATCGTTGAAGCTGGTGGCTACTAGGACAGTCTAGCGAGTACTTGTTAGCATATTCGCGCATATAGACGACTTGAACGCACTTGATTGTTATACTGCCACCAGCTACCATTGCTCTGTTTCAAACCGCAGTTCTCCTTGGCCAGGCTGCCGAATATTTGATTCACACCATCCACGGCAACGTCGAGCAGCGAGCCCAGAGGCTGAAACGTGGTGGAGTTGGTACCAGAATATCTAAATAATTGAGATTTGAGCGTCAATTCATGCCGAGCCGAAATGAAGCGGAGATACCCACAATGGGTTTCGATCATCACATGCGTAGCATGTCTTGCCCGCCACTATCGTGTACCCTGTTGAGCCGGATATCGAAAAGTTGAATTTTTGGTCGTCCGAACCCTGTCGACAATGAATTTCATGGCGGACGCACGAAGGAAAAGAGAAGGCGGGTCAGCGTGTGATTTCAATAGTGACGGTGAGGTTGTTCCTGGAGCACGGCTTCTCAAATGATGGGGTGTGCACGGTTGTCGTCGGCCTCGTGGAGTCCAGCTTCCTTTTGACTGGTCCGACATTCAGCATACGAGAGCCGTGTACGAGGCATCCATGGTGGCCAAGAGCCGGTGGGGGGGGGGGGTTACCACACTGAAATGAACGACTCACCATGCGAACGTTTGAATGATAAAAGCCGCTGGGATCCTGTGCTAGCGGTATCACAAACGTATTCTGTCCACCACCACCCGACGAGCGTTTCCAGTACCCCTCGTGAAAGTCTTGGGCATGAACGATGGCGAGGGGTGCAAGCGCAAGGATGGACCGCGTTATCATCGTTGCCGGTACGAGAACGTGGAGGGAGAGGGAATGTGGTGGTCGAGTTGACAAGGCCCCCACGCCACGCGTTAATCAAGGCTTTCTTGAGTATGCCCGACCGGGCTGCTAGAACAGGCTCGGCGGCAAGGGATCGCCGAGCTCGTCTGGGACTGCACCGCCTGCCAGCGCTAAGCCTGCGACGCGACGACGCCGGCCAAGGTCCGCAACGCCCACTTGCACGGTGCGCAGCAGCGTTGGATCGTGGGCCACCCCGTTTCGGAGATCGACCATCATCTTGGTGTCGTCCATCAAGTGTCCAGAGCCAATCATGACGTAATTCTTCCGCGCCACAAACGATAAGCGCCAGCTTCACCAGCTTCACCGCTCCACCACCTGCCAGAGCGATGTTCCCTGAGCCACCATCCAAGCGGCGCCGTGGAAACCATGGCTCCCAGGGGAAAAGGTGGGAAAAGCAAGGTGGCGGCTCACAGAACAAGCACCCACATTGGGACGAACCAGCTACAAACTCGTCGGCGCTGGCCAAGCAGCCCAAACCAAAGCGATATGCCATAGACCACCAGCTCACTCAGGAGGAACTTTGGGATGATTCGGCTCTTATCGAAGCTTGGGATGCGGCGGTCGAAGAGTACGCGGTGAGTTGGAGGTTGTTATGCGAAACCGGCCGATCTGACCTTGATGTTGATTCTAGTCTTTGAACGGCCCCGAAAAGGCTTGGAAGACAGAACCAGTACACAAGAGCCCCTTGTAAGCAATGAGAGTAAGCTTTGCAGGAGCACTCACCAATCCACGTTTTACCAGATGGTATGCACAACCTTCTCAGCCACAAGAAAATGGAGAGGAGGGCGAAGGGGACGAAGGGGAAGGCGAAACGGGCGATTTTGACGGCGAAGAAAACGACCTGGAGGAAGGCGAGGAGCCTGAAGTCGACTCTGTTCCAATCGACTTTAACGCATTCGTCCCTTCGCACGACCCGACGCTTGGTGCAAAGGCTGTAGAACCAACTGTGGTCCATATGTTCCTACCACGACTTCTATCGCCATTCCTGATTTCGGAACTCTCACGCGGGATGAGATATTCGAAAAAGCGGTTTCTGCGTCTTATTGGGCTGGGTACTGGACCGCGATGTACCATGTACGTGGTTCATGATTGTTCTAGCACTATGTCTTATTTACAGTCAACCTGCATCAGGCGAGTGGCACGAAAAAGCCGGACCAGATCGCAGCCGAGGAGGAGGAGGCAGAAGCGGACGAGATGCTTCCCCTTGAAGATTCTGGCAACAACTCTCAGACGATGGAGTCATAAAATCTATCTACCTATTGGTGCGATTTAGTTTGGGCTAAAGTGTGTTCTTGATCTGTGTAAATTATTTTGAACAGCCATAATTAATACCACAAACGTTCTCTCGATTTCATGATACATCGAGTCACTAAATAATCTTACAGACAAGTTTCGAAGCAAGACAAACCAGAAGCTTGAGCGAGGGTTGTCTCGCGTAGCAGATCCCCCAAAGGCAACTCATAGCTTTGCATAGCCCAAAAGCTTTTTCGAGTGCTGAACCGCCTTGACGCGATCGACGTCCGCAAGACTCACAGGTTTGTACTCGCACGCGTGGTTGTACCCGAGTCTGAATACGGTGATGAGTGAAAATTGCGTGGCGAGCGGGATGGACAATCTGCTTACCGATCACGCCCGTCTTTTCCGCCCTCCTTCCAAAAGTCCGGTCGCTTAAGCACGCTGACCACAACTGCACCTCCCAGACCGACGTTGTGGACCAAACCAAGTTTGCCCGTGACGTTGGGAGCTTGCATAGGGCCAGCCCACTATAGGAACGGTTCGTAAGTAATCGGCTAAACCGGAATGAATGGAGTGGCTTACACCGCGCAGTTGGGTGGTGATATAGAAATGCATGCCCAGCCCGGTGGCTAACGATCAAAAGCGGATATCTTAGGACACAGGGCTAACTTGATAGGGTCATGAAAATACAAACCTCCGAGTGGGTGACCCTTGGCTTCGAGTCCGCCCGAGGGGTTTATAACATATTTTCCTCCATAGGTATTGTCCCCTGCGTCGACAAGCTTATGTGCTTCTCCGGGCTTGCACAGGCCAAGTGCGTCGTACATGAGCAACTGCGCACAACGTCGTTGAGGAGCCGTGATAATTAATCGATTAAATATGAAATCATACCTCATTTGCAGCGAAGCAATCTAGACGTACTTCAGCCCGCGCATACAATTATGCAGGCTAATGGTGCTTACCGTGTAGCTCGACAACGCCAACGTTGTCTCGATTGCTTCCCTCTCCAGCCTGGTTGAATGCATCAATTGCGGCACGCCTCGTCATATCAAACCCAACGAGCTCCATTGCGGAGCGTGATTCGAACGTGACGGGTGAATCCGTGTGCATGGCCTGACCAATAATCTCGATCGCTTGGTTTTCGAGACCATGTGCATGGACAAACGATTCAGAGGCAATAATTATACAGCCAGCTGATATAACCGGTGAGATTGATAGCGAAAAAAAAAGACAAAAGACGTACCCCCATCAGACGTTGGGCAGCACATGAGCTTGGTAAGGTAATCGGTAATTGCCGGAGAGGCCAAGACTTGTTCCGGAGTCCAAGGAGTCCTGAATTGGGAGTACGGGTTCTTGGAGGCGTGGTTATGGTTTTTTGAAGCTGTGTGGCGTTGCGGTCAGTTTAAGTCCTCGTGAAATAACTGCAAACCCACCAATTTTTGCCAGATGCTCCCTCGTCGATCCGTATTTTTCAGCGTACTCTTTCGCCCCGTTTCCAAACATCCTCGCGGCGTTGGGCCCCTTTCCCTTGCCTTCGATCTCGTCGGTTACGATCGACCAAGGTAACATTGGGGAGCACGGTCCGGAAGTTGGACTTGAGCGAACCAGGTGACATTTGCTCGAATCCAAGCGCAAGAGTGCAGTCGGCCAAGCCAGCTCGGATCCAGGATGCAGCATGGAAGATGGCAGTAGAGCCCGTCGAGCAATTCTGTACCCCCCAAACCCATCGCTCAGAAATGGAAATAAGCAGCAAGGTAGTCGAAAACGTACGTTGTTTACGTTGGTGATTGGAATACCAGTCATTCCGAGGTTGTACAAGGCACGTTGGCCACAGCAGCTGTCCCCGTACGCCTGAGCATCACAGCGTCGGCGTTCATGTTGGTCGCAGAATGGTGGGGATGCCAACTTACATAGCCAACCCACGCGGCCTGGACCTTGTCGTATGTGATGCCAGCGTCGACAAGTGCTTTCGTGGCAGCTTCAAGGCCCATCTAGACATCGGATCCCAAAATGAGCGCTGAGGGCTTCAATGGTGAATATAAATCAATTGACACACGTCAGACGTTCGCGCTGGCCACGCGGCTTGATAAAGGCAGTCATCCCGACGCCGACGATGAAGACACGATTGGGCTTTTGTTTCTCGCCGGCCATGGTGTTGGGGTTTATTCTAGAGAGGTTATTATTATGGGGGTGTTGTAGTACTCGGGCGGGGGGAGACAGCTTAAGAATGTCGATACAGCGAGCGAAGCAGTTCCCCACCTCCCCGCACTCATGGATAGCGGTGAAGGATATTACCGAGTTGCCGGACGATCGATCACGTGCATACTCCCACGATCGACGTATGGTTGTACGCGACGGTCGCCTAGGTCCAGACAGCCACCACCACCCATCCGAAAGATGATTCTCGGGAATTGGACTGCGTGGATTGAAAGTCCGAATGGCCATCGGCTCGAAGAGTATATGCCCAAAGAAGTCAGCGATAATACCATTGAGTAGGCCCCCAATCGGCTTCCTATCCTATCCTAGCTCATGTTCCTAAGATGCTGGGTTCCTTCAACCGAAGGAATAAACTTTCGCATTGGATACGGATGTCTGGATCTCCCCAAGGTTAAAGACCTTCGCTGCAGCACTACTTTAGATGGAATTTCGATCGGTGCAAGTGTGTCAAGAAATATGCGCCTTCGCACGCAGAAACATGATTTCGTCCAAGATGTAGTGACTAGTGCAACAACAAGGCGACTTCTTGCATTCGGGAAACGAATTCTGACAGGTCGGCGCTAGCACTGTTACACGGGGTTGACATTGATTCATTATGCGTCGTATCTTACATAGATCAAGAGGGCATTGCCTCATCCAAAGGACAGTGCCCGGAGGATTTGAATGCGATCAAGGTGGTCTTGAGTGGGGAACCGCAGGGGAGTCATTCCCGCGAATAAACTTTCAGTCGCCAAAGGAGAATGGACCGATTCACGAAAAGGCCGCAAAGAAAGGGCATTCGGGGTCGGCAGGCCTTGGAGAAGTAGTAGAGGGCCGACATGGGGTAAGATCAACGACATTTGTATCACTCGACGAGGATCCCGTAACATTTATCTTTCGCTATGGACCTGAAGGCGAGTCTAAGTGTTTTAAAACACCCAATCTCTCGCTGAAAAGCCTCCTAGACTGGCTACAAGCACGAGGAATAATCCCATCCAGTCATTCGTCTTCACGGAAACGAGGCCGTGATACCAAGGATGATATTATAGACATTGACGATCTTGAAACCGATGATGACTGGGATGACGAGATCACGGTAATCAAACATCTGGTGTGCTTTTTTTACTTGCTGCAGACGGCTAGGTCTCAACCCAGGTAACTCAGGTTCCTGTCCCAGCCGCTCCTCAAAAGAAGCGCCAGAAGATTAAGGGCGAGGAAGACGCAAAACCTCAGCTGGAGTGAAAAGGTACGATAGTCAACAATCATGGTAACACCACGCTTTGCGTGAAAATATGTTGCATTTTGGACAACTTTTTCCCTATTCACACCTTCGTTTGCTATTTGAATTGCTATCATCATATTCTATGTAGAATTCGAACCATAATGTTCCAGCTTCCCAAGACTTGAAAGGCCCAACGTTACGGGGGATATAAACCTATGCTCTGGCTTTCATGCGTCGTAAATGGAAGCCGCCTTAATATTGGAAAAATCAATTCGTCGATAAACAGGCAGCTTTCAAGAAGGTGAACCCCATACCTCGCGCGCCGGCGCTTTTGATGTCATTTAAGTACCCTCAATCACGTGCAAGAGCCGTAGTCCGACCCGGAGATGATCTGCAAAGGACTTTCGGTCTGGATTCAGACAGTCGACGAAGATCAATTACCCGAGTATCAGACAAATATAATCGACAATCACACAATCGAGTAAGCGAAGAATTCCGTCTACCCTGAACATTCTAACACCAATCTAGGTGCTGGATACCCTCCACTGAAGGATCAAACTTTGAAGTCGCATTTCAGTCCTTGGACAGCCCATATCACGACTTGGACCTTCACTGCCGACCACAGCTCGATGGAAGAGACTTTCGTGGGAGGGTGCTGCCAGCCGATGATATCAAGCGAGGGAAGTACAATACCATCGAAGGAGAGGCCTTCGACACTTCTACGATTCGGTTATTCTCATTCGGAAAGCGTCTTTTGACAGGTAAGGCAGCCGAGATTGAGGACGCTTCATGTGCATTCAGAACAAACATCTATTTTCAGACCGGGATGATATTGCCTCTTCGAAGAAACCTCAAAAGGGTCTTAATACTATTCGTGCCACGCTCGAGTGGGGGCTCAGCGGAAACCCGAAACTACAGAGCAGGTTCAAGCATCCCAAAGAGAACGGACTCATTCATGAAAAAGTGGCTAAAAAGGGACACGCAGGCTCTGCAGAGCTAGGAAAATTCACAGAGATTAGCTACCGGCCGACCATTACTTCGTTTAAAAAGACTGGGAGAGCAAAACCAGTAGTTTTTATCTTTCATTATGGACCCGAAGGTATGATGAGTGTTGATCGGTTTCGGAGGGTTTCTCAGAAAATATAGATTGGTTGCGAGCACGGGGGATCATTCCGTCAGAGAACACCTCTCAAAAGCGGCTCCGCGACACGACGCCTGAGTGTATTGACGTCGATGGGCTCGAAACGGATGACGACGAGATTGTAGTAATTAGACACATGGTGCGTTCATTCGCCCAGCCTTCGTCGTTATCAGGGCTTAGTTATCTTTTGACAATAGATACCAGTTCCCGTTACTTCAGGTAGCAAACGCCAAAAAACTGGGCAGGTGGTACAACCAAAAATAGAGCCATAAACTATTCTCCTCGTGTTCGTGAGGATGCGGCAATTCATATTAAGAGTGAAGTTTTGTTGACGATACCAGCTATTCATATAGTTATAACAGGGATCATAAGCGCTCTATGATAGTATATTCACTTGTTTCCTCAAAGACGGAATCGTAACCATAATAGGATAACTCTCTTTGTCAAAATAACTTTGTGTTTGACGAAGCGGGCTTAGCTGGAAGTTTAAACGGCAACATTCTCCACTATGACTCAATCCAGCTACAAGTCCGACAAGGCCTCCTTATGTCAGAGTGTCATGGATCCACACATTGATATTCATCTATACTGTAAAAGGGAATGTTTGATATAAGTCAATTCCGGGATCACGTGTTGGCAAGGCACACAACCACCACACAAAGACGCTGTCCAAAGGGGTTTCAGTATGCATCCAAGATTCGGATGCCAAGAATTTCTCGGGATACCAAGAAAATATAATTGGGGAGAATTTCATCGAATGCGTAATTCGTTCGCCGAAATGCTGCTTGTACGATTGAGTCTGATGGTGAAAGACGCTGGACCCCATCAACCGAAGGGGTGGATTTCATGATTTTATTCCGTGCCGTGGAGATGCCAATGCACGTTTTGGGTCTCCACCGAGTACCTCGTTTGGGCGGTGTCACTTTTACGACTCAAGTCCTGCAGGCTATGTCAGCACCCCGAGGTTGTTAAGGCACTGTCCACGACCAGGTAATCGGCAACTCGACCATACGCCCATTCTCCTTTGGAAGGCGATTGCTTACAGTTATGAGATGAATCGAGCTACCGCGTAACACTCGCGACGATTTGAGCCACCAGACAAAGAGGATGTTGCACCCTTCGAAGGGGTAGCACCAAAAAAATTTAAACACCATCCCTACCACACTCTCATGGGGAAGGATGATGGAGTTGGAACAGGTCAGTTTTCAGGAACCAAAGCTAAACGGCCCAATCCATGAGAGAGCTGCTAAAAGGGGGCACTCTAGCGCCGCAAGCCTCGAAAAAAGCAAAGATCTTGGCTGAAGGGCTCGCGTGAATTTCCACCAAGCAGGTGAGTACGACCCAGTCTAATTCATTTTCCGCTACGGACCCAAAGGTGTGCTCTGTTCCTTCTAAGACGCTTTCAGAAAATTGCTCGCCCCTAGATATTTATCGCCAGATTGGCTCTAGGCCTGAGGAATTATACCGTGCGAAAATTCCTCTCTGAAGCGAGAGCGCGACGAATCACCCGAGCTTTTAGACGTCGACGAATTGGATACCGACGACGACAAAATCACTGAGTTAAAGATTTGGCTTGTCTGTGGCCTACTGGTATGACATACCGTTTCGACCGTTGTTGAACAGGTCCCTGCCCCTGTTGCTAGGAGCCGGGGGTGGAGGTGCGAAAGCCGGGTGTTGTTCAAACCATAGCCAGATGGGCGCTTTCTTGGATGAGTCTACATATTTATGAACATTTGAATGCTATTTCCCTTGACTATCCCTGCATGTATCTTTCAATAACGCTTACAAGCGCTAAATTCTTCATGTAATTTATTTCCCGATTCGAGTATCGAGGGTTTTACCACAATCTACAGATCCGTGCGTTGGTCCTGGTAATCGGTTCGCAATAGTACAGTGCCCGAACCCATAGCATGTAACCCAAGCGATTTGCAATACTCACGATTCAATAGTGACAATTATTTTGATTCCGCATATATGTAATCGTATTTGTTCGGGCCACTTGTAAGTTGTCGAAGCGGTAAACCCCTCATAAGAGTAGAATCCCCCTTGACCGGAGATGAATCAAATAATATACCCAGTTGCCTCCATCTTAATTATTGACTTGCTGCTATGTGATCGTGACAATAGCACGAGATTGAGCCAATATAGTCGCTTAAACATATAAGGTCCAAAGAGTCCCGATGGCTCTAGAACACCCCTGCCGTTCGGCAAAAGCTGGCCATGTCTACCCGTAGTGGTAAGTATTACATCTCCGTGACAAGGGCCTCGCACTTTAGACGGAGGTGCGGCTATACAGGCACAAGCACGACAGTCAGTACTCGCTCACGCAGGGCCGAAGGGGGGCGCCGTTGTTGCTCGACAGACGAAAGGCCTACGATACAGGCAACGGTGGAACCACGTCCAGGGGTCCGCCACCGAGTTCGTGTGCATAGCAGCTACCACGGTATGCGTTTTATCCTTGAATCCGCTAGACCTATTTGTTTATTGCGCTGATTGATACCATTCGTGACCTATTGCCACACCCTATGAAATTTTGACTGGGCTTGCGATTGTCCCGGCTTTGCCTACCCTAGTCGTTGTATATTGGATTGATCCCGGAAAAGATATCTCAGCCGAGCTGTCCCTTGGGCTTGCGCATCGTAAGGTCCCAGACAGAACTGGGCAGGTACCTTCGATAGAAATCCTACCCATGTGCATATTTGGTCGTTTGCCCCCTTCTGAAAGCTGTACTCAATCGAGCCAGGAGCACTGGTCAGTCGTACACCCACAAGCGCGTTGCGTTCAGCGCCGCAAATGACGTGTTCCCATTCAAAGAGTTACGCTGCACAATCAGGTGCTGTGCTACTATCGCCCCCGTGTAAAAACACCAAAGAATTGTTTGAAACAATGAGCCAACATTTTACTTGGTATCCTAAGAAAGTTTACTGGGTATAGCACTCGATTCAGGTAAGATCTCATATGAAGACCCACGCATATACTAACCAACACCCGAACGCATTAGGTCTTGTGGCTATATTTTATTTAGGGGGTGGCTCGGCTGCGTTCTACGCCTCGATCGCCTGTCGCTATTCATTCAGCTCTGGCGTACTCTGCTGTCTTACTTGGGACAGTTCCATGGTTGTTGTCAGAGTGAGTTCGTCTGTATCGCGTCTAGCCCCATCGGTACACCGCGTGCGTGGTCCCGATATATATATACTTCGCATAGACGCAGGTTTGAACGTCGGAACTGGAGCGGAAAAGATAAGCACGAGGGCTCATGCCATGGCCGCACCGCTCAAACAGCCTCTCGACGCACACATATGGTTTTCCTTGTCTCTGCGGTATCCGACCTTACCTAGTCCTATACGGTCCATCGCCGAAAGAAAACGAACAGAGAAAAAAAATAAGGATGAAAGGAAGAAAAACCAGACGGTATCAATCCATTTACATAAGAACTCATACACGCGGTACAATATACTAGCAAGAAGCTAAAAACTTGAAAATTAACCCCCATACTTTTCCCTCGCCACGTTGACAAGTTTAGAACCTACCCTTGGAAATTCCACCCCGCATCTCAGCCGAGGTTGTACTCCACGTGTATCTATACAAGTCTAAAGGCAAGCTTATAAGCGATCATCGTGTCCAGCTCGTACCTCGGCTCGGAAAAAAAAGTTTGGGTCTACCGGCTTTGGGGATGCACAATGGCGTGATGATGCATAGCCCACTTGTGTATATGCACCCCTTCAGTGGGGATCGTCGCAGTTTGCGACCCGTTATAGCCGCACCCTAAATGCATCGCCTGCTGTTTTCACATCTTTTTTTTCGATTTTGATCTACATAGACAGACTACAGGCACAGTTAAGCGGAATTTGTCCAGGCGAAAGCCAACGCCACCTCAAATTCCTAAAAGTCTAAATTCCATGATGAGATTAAGCACGGTTGAGGACAAAATGCATCGGAGAAAATCATGTAAAGGAAAAATAAACTCCGAGATGAAACCAGGCGAGATGAAATCCGTAAAACATTAGAGGATATCATAACATAATGATCGTAGCCGATCCTTGCAACCTCCCCCCCCTACATCCAATCACCCGACTCGATCCATCCAACAAATTCAGGAGTCAAGCGCGTGCAGTGGCGCACGGACAATCGTTCAAGCGTTGGGGATGCATCCTTTCGATAAGCAATCAATGCGCGGACGTCTTCCTCCTCCGTTTCGTGCCCCGAAACCGTCAGCTCGCGTAGCTCGGGCAACAAATTCAGCCCCGGATCGGCCAAGGCTTTCACGACAACCGCATCAAACGTGCAATCCAGCACCGAGAGCTTCTGAACGGTATGTATGTGCCGGAGTAAGCCCACGACGAGTTCCGGGTCCGAAATAGAGAGGTTCTCCATCACGAGCGTGTCGACGTACCGCAGCGGCGTTCGCACAATACCGTCCACCACGTCCTTGACCCGCGCCAGATCCGGATGCACGTGCATCTCCAACAGCCCGCGCCCGCTCGTGTACGCCGCGCCTGGTTTATCTGTACCGATATTCCAGGGTGAGAGCCGGACTTCGCGTGCCCTCAAAAGCGGCGTTCGGAAGCGTGTGAACATTGAAAGTACGTGCGTGTCTACCGCGTGGAGGGTGTGTGGACCATGTGAGATCGAGAGCTGGGTGCTTGAAGGGAAAGTGGTATGATGGACGAGAAGTGCGACGACGTGGGGTGGGATATCGTGCAAAACGACATGAGTGAGGTTGGGCAACTCGATATTGTTCTCATTGTGTTCAAAGTCGGCAGAAGGCGCTTGCGGACCCGAGAGTTCCAACGCGAGGCGGCGCAGACGTGGATTGCGCGCGAGTAAGTCTAAAAACTCCGGCATGGTCGGACGATGGATGGTCTTGTGCTGGCGAAGCGTGAGGTCTTGCAGGTCCGTGAAGATCGTCGAGTCCCACGGTACAACAAAGCCTGAGAGCGTAAGGGAACGCAGTCGCGGGGTGACGCCTCCAAATAGGGGCTTGGTATGGACAATGTTTGCGTGACGAGTAACAGATATGCATAGAGTCTCCAGGTATGGAGCAGTAGCGCCACACAAGGTGGCTGTCCATTGATGCATCTGATGTTCGTCAAATTGGACGATCAATTGGCGCAAATGGTTCGTCAGCGGTTGTGGCCAATAAGGGATGGAGCACTTGGTATTTGCCGCTGAGAGCTTGGACAGACTCTTCCCATGCCTTGCTGTAAGTATGACATCAAATCCAGCCTCCTTTGCTCGCTCAATCTGGAGAGGTACAAGCTTCGAGCGGCTTGGATAAATGGTGGACCAGAGCCGAGGAGATGAAACACTCGTCTCCCGCCAGAGTTTGCAGACGGCAGTGAGATTCAAAGCGTAGTGAAAGTCGTGATCATGGTCATTGACCGCACTGGCCGTATCGAGCTGGGGCAAAGAATCGGTAAACGGCCATCGTTCGGTGGCGGACGCAAAACTCTTGGGAGCGCTATCAACGACTAGACCAAAGATAAAAGCGAGTAGCTCTATCGGGAGTGTGTTGATTGGAACTTGACTATTTCGTCGCTGACGAACCCGACAAAGCTCGCGTCGAACGACCTCTTCGACTTGCAGTAGCTCTTCTTCTCTCTGCTCGAGTTGCTTCAACGCCACAGAGCGTGGTCTATTTCAATCGATACAGGGTGAGATACGCCATTGCTCTATCTGGTTGGTCGTGTGACTCACGGGTTCTTGGGACAGCATGTATCATGCTGCAGCGTCTGGAGCAGTGCGCTCAGCAGACGCTTGCGCTCTTCCACCTTTCGTTCGTTGCACATGGCTGGGTGGGATGGGAGTGATCGCGTGGCAGACGGTCTGGGACTCGGTGGGACGGGTACAAGTGGAAAACTTCAACTGCGGTAGCTGAATTGACTCGGAGTGATGAGGGCCAGTCAGCCGTGGATGTCCGAGGGAAGCCCCAGATGTCGAATGCTTGTGGGGGAGAAGAATGGGTCCAAGTTATAGGCAAGAGAACGAAAAGGCACGGCAGGGGCGAGTTGGAGACGAACGAGGCATGACGACACGAGCCAAGGCTTTTTAAGAGGCACTAGCTCCGCTCAAGTAAAAAGGCCTCAAAAAGCCCAGGCTGTCACGGCGGACAAACCGAATGCCAATTGCACTACAAATGTCGGGGAAGCTCGGCAATCGATTATGTGAGAAGTACGTCGAAAACACAGAGCATATGCGTTGCTCGACAGACAACACGCCCAGCGCTGAGTCTCTGGCCCCAAGTCCACGAGGAGACAGCCAAGTCTTTGGACAACTTGGCCACATGACGATGGGCGCCGTCCGCAAACGGCTGTTCCATTCAGTCCTGCAAACGGCTCTGGCGCTTGTTCGGGTGCTGACTCAGCACGATCCCCTCTCACCTTTACGTCACCAGGACCCAGTCGAGATGCTGGGCCTCAAGGCTTGTATGAATGTACGTCCAACGGCAGTCCCATATTCTCTTCTAAATTTTAGCTCGCAGATCATAGACAACTCGGGAGCCCTGATTGCCGAATGCGTCAACGTGTTAAAGTCAAAGTCCACAGGGGCTGGTAGGTTCAACTTGCAGTTTGTTACGTAAACGTGTATTGACGTCAATCGTGTAGGTATGGCAGGGGTAGGCGACGAAATTGTCGTCGTGATCCGCCGCGCGAGGCCCATCCCTGCGACTGCCCTGGCCTCGGCGACAGCAGTAAAGGTCCGGAAAGGAGACGTCAGAAGGGCCTTGGTCGTACGTCCCGTTTCCTGTCCATATATATAGGGCTGGATCCTGACTGGCGCTATACTTAGGTGAGGACGAAAAAAGAGGTTATGCGTCCGGACGGCCGATACATTCGGTTCGATGATAACGCGGCGGTACTTTTGAACAACAAAAAGGAGCTGTTGGGGACACGGATAGGTGGAGTTGTGAGTGCGGATCTTCGCATGAAAGGATGGTCCAAGATTGCATCCCTCGCACCCAAGGTATGAAGCCCTCGCTTGCCTTTCAAATTTTGAAGACTCAGAAGTCGCCAGGTTGTATGACCGATTTCGACGGATTTATTTCCGACAACTCCTAACCAACCATACCTTATGTGATAAATTTGCCTGATACTAAGCAGAGCCATTCGACGAGAAAGAAGCTACACATGAGCTTGAGAAATTGTATTCATTGTCAGACACTTGCACACAAATACATCAGCATACACTTTTCGCAGCCGGTTGGGGACCCCGTACAACTACAATGAGTCCAAAAATTGATCAATCCAAACCACAACCCCAGATGCGACCGAAACCACACATTGAGCAGAAACAGAGAGACAGAGAGAGAATGAAAGACAAAAATGACCGTGCATAAATGTCATATAGTGAGATTCCACATGCTTGCGTCGTGAGTGTCGTCTCGGGAGAGGAGGGAAAAAAAAAACCACATAAGGAATGAGAATGAACCACATGTTTTGAAGGGTATTGTGCTCTTTGGCCGAGGGAGCGTACTTGTTGAGGCTTAGACCATCAGCCATCTACGGGGCATCGTCGCGTTGCGCATGAGCTCGTCCGCAGCCATGAGTGCCGGGCCGGGCAAACGATTGCGCCACATGCTGGGATGGTACGGGTACTCGCAAGCCTCTTCATACGAATCGCGCTCTTCCCGCGCACCCCAAGGGCGAATGGGTGGAGTCGGAACCTGGAGGGACGAAGAAAACCGGTGTAAGACGTCATGTTCAAAAAAAATAGTATGTTGTGTAAAATAAAAGTTGGAGAATACAAAAGGAGTGCGTGCGTGGAGATATAGAACAAATGCGACGAGTGACCCAAAAGCGATAGCAAGGAACAACAAACACAACAACATCTAATGCGAGGTCAAAGCAAGCAAAACGTGTGGAGGGTGGCGGATCAAAGGGAAATAAGTAGGTTAATGTTTTCTCACCGAAACGGGGGAGAGCGCCGAGGAATCCGGCGGCGAGAACGAGCGCAGACTCATTGGGACCCACTGTTGCTGGGCACCGGAACGGTGTACGGTACGTTGTCGCTTAGCAGCAGGCGCACGCGAACGGACTTTGGGAGTGATCGGACTCGCCGTCGCACTGCTGGTCGTGGCGCTGACCGCATCGTCGGAATCAGTGTCCGAGTCGCGGTGGGCCAGCTTGCGCTCGCGCGCAATGATGCAAGTCTTTTCGTGTCGGCGCATGTTGGAATACACCCTAAACAGGAATGAGCACGTGCCAAACCGGGCAACGACAGCGATCACTCACGAGAAGCGGCGACCGCAGTCTTCGCAAGCATGCGCTTCAGACACAAAATAACGTGAGATCGTCGCCCGGGATGAAACCGGATGTTCAAAACTTACGTTTCTCGCCGGTGTGAGACAACATGTGCTGTGAGGGCGATCAGTGACGTCCATTGCGATGATCAACAAACCAAACTTACTGTGCGGAGCTGACTTGGGCGCTCGAATCGCTTGTCGCAACCAGTGCACTGCAGAGTGTTAGAACAAGATCGGCCAACAACAACAGCGAACATACCTCGTATTTTTTGTAGCGCTCAGCCCGGCCGCCCGAGGGGCGGACCTGGATAGGTGAGCCGAGCAAGGGCGGCAGAGACTCTTCATGGGTCGTATAGTTCATGGACGCAAGCGCAACCAGGGAGGGGAGCGTGCGACTGACAGGCATGGCGGTCGTAGCAGGGGGAGAGAGAGGGTGGGGCAGGCGGTACGCAAATTCGTCCTGGGGCTGGAGGGCAGCGAAGCAAAGGAGATCGAGGGGTGTGGTGGAGGACATTAATATAGCGTGCCGGAGATTGGAATTAGATTGATTCTGAAGGTATGGTTCTCAAGGAGATCAGAGCGTGGTGGAATGGTCGTGCCTGTCGGTTATCGAGACTTATCGTGGACTGCCCAGGAGAAAAGCGAAAGCAGAAAGGGGGAATGGGGTGTCGTCGGGTGTGAAACCGGCTGGTTATCATCTCGCGCAGAGAATGAACACGAGGCATCGGCGTGGTCGCATCGTGTGTTTTTTCCAAACACTGCTTCCGACAGTCCCTGAGCTAGACCCTCCTGTCCGGTCACACAAAAGCCAATTGTCGCCCGCCCCGTATTAGCCAACGAACATCGAACGTACATTGTGAGTAAACCGGCCACGCACATCATTCGCACCCTGCGCACGCACCCACCTCGCGAAACTCTTCCCACCGTCTCTGACGATCGTCTGAACATCGCCATTGATGTACAGCGCCGCCTCAGCTCCTGATCGAGACCCGAGCCTGCGCCGTGAAGAGATCAGCGTGCGGCAGGGGCGTCGGTCACCTGCCCCACATGAATCTGTCTGCGCGCCATCTGTCACCGCACATATGACAACAGAGCGTCTTCTTTTGTTCTGATCCACAGGCCGATGTGCCGTCAAAGACACGGGTTCGCAGATTGAGAGGCAAGAGGATTGATTTCCCAAAGCCAATAGGGATCGACCGCACATCTCGCTACACATCTGAATGATCGCCAACTATGGTCTGAAAAAGAGTTTGGGGCGTCCACAAAAGTGTTCCGAGATGCATGTATCCACAGTGACCCGAGATTCGCGAACGCCATTCGCCAGATAATTTCTCGCGCCCAGAATTCGCACCAAGAGCGGAGGCTCGCGAAAAGTCCTGTGATCAGACCTGAAGATCACTTGAAGAGCATCGACCAAATTAGGCCATCCCGTGATTTGAATTTCAACTCGCCCCAACCTTGAGCGCTCCGAAATTGGTGGCAAATTCTTGAATGATCTTATGCGGACACTTGCTGTCTGGAAAAGTCCAAGGATAGGTTGGATATGAGTAGGATGCTTTGCACAGCCAATCGCTGTCGCAGGCACGCGGAACATTTCTCAGGACACAAGAACAAATTAAGTAACACCTGGATATAGACTGAATCCCAAGCCTACCATTGAATGTCACGCAATTTCGGCCTGATCGACGCCGGAATCGGAACACGGTCATCTTGTCTGGTCATCGATGACAAAATCACATAAAAGTTTCATATGTCTAAAAGTAAGGGTAAGCTACCAAACAAGCGTGTTAGACTTTTTCAGCACGGACCTTCTGCTTAGTTTTGTGTTGATTTACCGCCGGACCTGGTCCGGGTGCCACAACGAGTTCCGTCAAATCACAACCTGGCCCGCTAGATTGGTTGACGACTCCAGAGTTGATGTTCAGGCAATCGTTTGGGCACTCGCACCACATCTCGTCGCTCATTACTGCTCGGGCCTGTGCGGATATCAAGATACTTCGGCAAGTCAAGCATTTACGCGCGACAGGGATGTTTAATCTGGATTCTACCCACCACGCCCCCCACGTTTCAGTTCGCGAGCATGAATTCTTGTACGTCAGCTCGGCCGAGAAGGATCTGGAATGTGCGTATTCGTCGGTCGAGTCGCACAACCCGTGCCATAGAACCCGCCTGGGCTTGACCCGCATCGGTGATATTCAGCCTCCCGCCAACCTCGTGTAAAAGAGTCTATTTTTTCGGGAAATGCAATGCGTGTAAGCGGAAGGCGGGGCCTACGCCATAGTCGGGCATGCCTCGTGCAAAATACGAGAGTGGGGCAGTGTAGAATGGGGGCATCAACCCTATGCGGTATTCATTCCAGAAAGAACCCACGTACAAGGCGCCGAATGAGGTGAGCAGAAATGGGGTCTGGGTGGGAAATCTGCTGGTTCGACCCGGAGTCTCAATTACCTTGGATCCTGCTACATACGCATGATCTTTCTCTCAACTCGGAAAACATGTGCCCCGCTCCGATTTCGTACCGACAACGCGCTCTGCGCGCGGCGAGCGAAAAGAGAAAAGGAGCATGCCACCGTGGCACCGGTTGCTTCTCGACCGGAGACCGGCAGACGAGCCTGAAAGGCAAGGAGGCTTGGAGGGCTAAGACTATTCGAGCAGAAACCACATATCGCAAGCCTTGAGCTTGAGGAGCGAGCTGAGCTTCTTTAAACCCCATAGCATTATTATGCAATCATTTAATTTCAGGCGCGCATTTATCCTGTATATAAAGTGTAAGTGGGTTGATACACACATACTGAAATGCTCACATAATTGGTCACGGCACCCATTTCATTGATATTAAAGCGCGACACGATCCATGATGACCTGTGAATGGGTAAAAACTACTTCCCAGTGAGGGCCATCACCTCCGTCGACGTTAGAGTTCAAATTCTGTATGACCACTTCAAGATGCTGGCGCAACGCGTTTAGATTTCTCGTGGCAGAAGATTCAGACAATAAAAACTCCGCTGGGCACGAGAACTTCATGAGTTCGAGTCTGGAGAATTGATGAGATTTGGTCGGGTGATGGCGGGGCGGATTTTACATACGGGTCTCCATTTCGCGAAGGCCGCAAACAGATGTCAAACACGTCCAGAGCATGCCCATTGAGGTAAGAAGGGTTGTCCTGTGACCCAGCTCGAGACATGGGTACGTAGGCGATTGGATAGTCCAGGAGGATCCCAGCAAGGGGGACTTGCACGTGTGGATTCAGACTATCATTCGGCAACAAAACAACTTCAGGTAAGCCAGAAACAGAGAGCTGGGTTGTTTCCAAAGATGACAGCGGTAGATCCGCACACAGAGCCTCGAGTAATAGGTGAAGTGGCTCAGGTGGAGACGCGAGCGCTTGTGGAGGTTCATCAGGGATAATGAAGGTCACACCTTCCAGCGTTGGATGACTACGGCTCAGAGGCAACCCATCACCTTCATTAGAAGCCCGAATGCTTAACTTGAGGACCAAAAGCTGGGTGTTCACAAAGAATGTGTCCTCCGTGGTCGGATCAACCAACGCAAAGATAGGAGCACAGGCTGTGCAGTTCTGCCTCAAAAGGAATGAATCAATCAAAGCGAAACTCGTCAAATGGGTATCACTTTTCTCAGATTCACGATTAGCTTGGGCAACGTGCGTTGTGGGGCCGGGATCCGACAGAAGTCGACGAGGCAAGCGGTCCTAGCAAGCCGGTATAGTGTAACGAGTTACTATAGTGCACTGAAACGCCCTATAGGCATGTATCCTTGCCTTATTCCTAGAGCTACCCACGATATGCTTTGGGCTAACGTCCTGCTAGCCTTGGCGGAAGGGCGTTCTCGTCGTGGCAGCTTCTGCACCATCTCAAGGAGACAGCGTTGGATAACCGCACACACCTCGTGATAAGCCGATTTCATGTATCTAAATATTTAGTCGTATTAATCCAGATTACTAGAGACTCAGTGGCGGCCGGCCAGTTGGTCGAGTGCAGTGGCAGTCGTTGGTAGATGACGCAAGGCACCAGAATCAATCACGTGGCCATGTGTGGGAACGCATACATGTCATCACATGGTTCAACACTGCCCGCCCGACCTCCATAAATCCCACAAAGGTGAGCAAAATGGCTCGGATGAGCCAGTTACACAAAAGTAGTGTTCAGCCAACACACTCCGGCATTCCCTCCGGCGCCCGACAGAGACGAACCCTGGACGCGGCGGTGTTAAATACGCACCTTTATACGACTTCTCGTGGGTTTTAATTACATTGGTGAGGTGAAACTAGTGTGGGTCCGAAGTGTGATAATAACGTCAACGAAGACAAAGTAGTTGACACCGTGGCAACGCCTGCAGATCAGCAAGTCAGGAGTCAATAATATTTATCCGGATTTGCGCCCCCTTTTTGTGAAATTGGCGTCCGAGTTAAACCAATGAGTTGACAACAACGTTATGACTCAGGTGTGCGATATGAAATCGGCCACAAGGGAGTGCGGAGGAGTTACGCGATCGTAGAACAGCCTTGGGCACCCAATTGTCAATCACTCATTATTGAATTACCAGACAACATGCAATATGCGAATGATTGCGACAAATGCTATAATCACAGCACAAGACATCTAGCTCCATCATACATCCGGGAGTATTCAAAACTTGATTTTTTTGGGTACCGCATCGGCAGGGATATCGTCTCTAAAAAAGGCACCATATGATCCATGAGTCTTTTTCTTGATAGTCATAGGGAACTAACAGGGTTGTCAGCGGCGGTTCAGCAGCTACAGATGGGGTACTCACCTTTTTCAATGGCTCGGCATCAAATCCATTGTCCTTCAAAACTCGCGCAAACTCGCCAGCGAGCGCACGCTCGTGATCCGCACCTGTAAAGAACGTAATACTTTTTCCGCTCCTCCCTCCTCGTCCTGTGATCTTTCGTTAGCAGTTCGTCTGCCCAATCCATAAGGCTATCGACTCACCCGTTCGACCGATTCGATGAATATACTCTTCAACCGTCAGCGGGAATGTGTAATTAACCACCGCCTTCACCTCGGGTATGTCCAAGCCTCTAGCCGCTACATCCGTAGCGACGAGCAGCGTTGTTCTCGCCGTCTTGAAATCTTCCAACGCTTTCATGCGCTGTGCCTGTCCGAGATCTCCGTGAATTGCGAGCGCATGGAATCCACGCGCCGCGAGCGATTGGGTAACCCGATCGCACTCTTTTTTGTAGAGCGCAAAGATTAGCACGCGATCGGGGCTGGCAGTGTTTGGTTTGTGGCCAAGCTCTTTGAGACGTTGGATAAGACGTTTGTCTTTTTCCCGAACGTCGTCAAATACTTCGACCACTGGTAACAGATGACGTTAGGTAACAGATCAATCATGTACCATTGTTGCTTTTCTAACCTTGCTCGACTCGGCTGTTTGCCTGCAGCTCGTCCTTCCCTACTGTCACACGCACCGGGTTTCGTTGGAATGTGCTTGCTAGCCTTCGAACTGACTCGGGCCAAGTTGCGCTAACTGTATTGCCAGTCAGTCGCCACACCGCGTGAAAGCTAGCTGCACGCACACATAAGAGTTTGTCGTTGGTCCATCGGAGCAGTCTTTTCAATGATTGTCCTAATATCGTTCTCGAAGCCCTTGTCCAGCATCCTGTCCGCTTCGTCGAGAACAAGATACGTTGCTCTACACAACGTGACTCAATTAAACCGGCCTGCTTATCCGTAAAGGCCACTGAACTCACCGGCTAAGGTCGCAGACCCCCTCTTCCATAAAGTCCTTTAATCGGCCGGGCGTCCCAACAACGATTCGCGTTGTCCTTCCATCACCGTTTTGAGATAGGAGGGTTTTACGTTGCCCATCCTTGGGTTCACCTCCATACAGACACACACTCCCAATTCCGAACGGAGCCCCCAACTCGTGAAGTGTCTCATGCGTCTGAATGGCAAGTTCGCGAGTAGGCGCGACTACAAGAGTTGTTATTTCTGTCGCAGTTTGGTGTTTCTTGGATTTTTTAGATTTCTTCGAGTCTGATGCGGGTGTAGGTGAAGATTTAAGGATGTGTTGTAGAGCTGGCAGGCCAAATGCAAGAGTCTTTCCGCTGTATGAGGCATAAATAATATATTAGGGATAAGATACGCATATTACATACCTGCCGGTTTCAGCTATTCCAACAACGTCGTCCCCTCTTAACGAAGCCGGCCATGAACAAGCTTGAATCAACGATGGTTCTTTGAACTTGTCTGTTGCCTGAATAAGCCTCGGGTCCACCCCATACGAAGCAAGCTGAGAGAACTTGAGAATCGGAGTGACTTCTTCCGAAGGTGCATGAATCGTGATGTTGTTTTTGGCGAGATAAGCTGTGACTTCAGAGGGCGTGGGTGTAGAAGCGGATGTTTCTGGAGGAGTTGGCAGGGTAGCGACGAGAGGAGCTGAAGCGGGGAGTTCGGATTGAGATTGGGCAAGAGCCTCTCGCTTTGCACGTTTCTCCTTCTTCCGCTTTCGTCGCTCCTCCTTGGATTCTGGGACTGGCGTCTCTTCTGCTGGTGTCACAGTCGTGCCAGTTTCCTCGGGCGTTATTGTCGCGCCCTCCTCAGCAGCAGCCGCAGCAGCCTTTTCCTTCTTCCTTCTCTTCCTCTCTGCCTTGTCTAATCCTGCCTCTGCCTGTGCATCCTTAGCCCTCTTCCTCTTCTTCTCCTCTCTCGTCAAGTCGGCACTAGCATCCTCAGTAACCTCAGCGGCTTTAGACTTTTTAGACTTCTTTTGGCGAGGCAAGTCCAAGACAGTAGTAGATTCAGCGGTAGCCATGATAGAGGTTGAGGCGAAGCGCAAGCTCATGCACATTTGCAAATTCGCATAACAAAATTTGGCTGGTGATTAGATCGGCTTATCTTGACGCCCAAGTCCTCGCCACCACATCCGGTTTGCCCCACCACCTCCACTTTCGTGAATTCAACCATGGCACAAACGACTACGTCAAGTACAGTACATCATATTACCAAGTACGTGACATCAAAAGTGGCTATTACTACCGATACTGCGGCGAGCGAAATTCCTTGGTACTTTTTTCGGCTTTTGTTTTGAGGTGAAAGTGTTGGAGTCAGTTGCAGGAAATATCATACTGGAGAACAGCTCCGCTTGATACTGGACGTAATGACAACGGGACCTGGCTCTATGGCAAGGTATTTGATGAGGGTGTCGTATCTGTCGGACGAACCAAGCGAAACTCAGGTGTCACAAAGTGCGGCAACTCCAGAGGTCGTACTGGTACGCCACGTGCGCATACATTCTTGCCAGCTCGCTGATACTGGAATTAGGAAAAAGTGGACCTTTCTTCTTTCTCTGGGATAGCATATCATGGCAGGAATTGCCACTCAAGGCTGTGTATAAGAATAGCACGGTTGGATTTAGGTATTTGTTTCCGTTGAACCAGACGGATTCGGCTGTCAAGGTAAGCATGGGCGCAGCGGGGGCTGCATCGCGCTAACGAATGAAGTTTAGACGTATAGGCGGTTTCAAATCACGTTCAAGTCTGAATCGGACGCTTCAAAGTTTGTCGCGTCGATCCAGTCTGTGTGTCCTTGCGACAAGTCGAAGAGTAGTGCCCCTCAACCGAGTCAGCCCCCACCCACGACCCGTCTAGACAACCACTCACGGTTGCCAAAAGCTACGGATATGGTGGAATATCGCGAAAGCACCATATTTGCAGGCCTCCCGAACACGTCTTCGTTGGCAGAAGAAACGAGTCTGCCCATAGATGAGCCACGAGTCCCTGTTACTCGCCCTCGCCCACACCCAATTATTTCAGGAGAGTTGAACACAGGGAGAGGTGAATTTGATGCGTCGACCAGGCAGCAATCCGTATCGCACACGCAGTTTTCAATTCCCAGCTCTAGCTCGGCACCAAGTCCATTGTCCTCCCAGCCTCTCCAGGGACCAAGTGCCTCGACCGCGCACCAGGAGGAGATCGAGCATCGCATTGAAGGTCCAATTCTCTCGGCGCTCCGCCAAGGCGACTCGAATTTGTACAAGTTGTCGTTTGATGAACTACGGCAGTTGGTAGGCGAGGTGATCAGAGAACCCGGATTTCCCGGGCTGGTGAGTTGAGCGCCGGTATAATATAGACTGAGCGGGTAAATCACTCATGACCCTTACCAAACGTGGCGCAGGTCGGACGAGTGCACAAACTGTGGAAGGAGCAGGCTGTGCTGGATCTTGAGCTCGGATTGGACCAGAGATAGGAAATGGGAGCCGTCGAGCGATGATGCTGAACGGGAGAGAGGAATGTGCCGATGTGGAGGTGTTTGTACCATTTGAAATTCATTGTGTTTGCATCCGACTTGAAATCGTGGAGTTCCTCCAGTCGCGACGACCGCACTCGAGTTGCTCCGGTCTTTCTGGTTGCTGTGTCCAGCCCCTTTGCTGCCACCACCGGCACCTCTCTCGACACCAGAACAAGGTCTGTGACGCTACTGGTGCACTGTGCAACGCGACTGAGGCTTTTTGCGCCGTCGTCAGGTCTGGTTCTCTTTTCGTGTCCTTCGTTTTTTTTTGGAGGACTTTTTCTTGAGTATATTTTGAGGTGGGCAAAGTCTGATTTTCTTGTCGCCTGGTGCTAATACCGACGAGCAGATAACTGTCGCCATTCGTTAGTATGGCTACGCGCCCTCCACTACCCCACCACGGGTCCCATCCAGGGCCGATGGGCCACCGTCATCACTTGTCGCGGCTGAACGTGCCCCAGTCGATATCGGTTGGCCCAGGCTACTTTGCGGAACAGGCGCTCTTCACACCTGCCATCAACACCGCTCAGGCTCCCTTCATGGCCAACACTTTCCCCACGGCCCCCAGACTGCGTTTCTCATGAGCACCCCCGGGCCGAACCAGAGCACGTTTCTCGCCCAGCAGCAAAAGCCACCCCAACCGCCACCGCTGCAGAACCGGCCCGGGATGCACCGCCAGCATGCGAGCATCGCACACATGGGCCCGCTCATGACTCCCGGTGGCGGCTCGTTTCAGCAGCAGCAGCAGTTTGCGGCCATGATGGGCCATGGGCAGCCGCCTCAGCCCGGAGGACTGGGCGTCCCGCCATTTGTGCCGCGCTCGAAGCGTACGATGAGTATCGGTGGCCCACCCAAGGCTGTGTTGGGCGGCCCCAATCGCAAGACGAGCCCGATGCCCCCGATGACTCCGGCTGGAGAGAATGCACCAGGCCTACCGGAAGTCAAGAAGAAAAAGCCGACGGTCAGGATCCCCCTCGAGTCTGATTTACCACCAGAGCAGGACAAGGGAGACTCAGCTGAATCGAGTACCCGAACGAAATCACTGTGGTCTCGATATCCGGTCCCAGCTTCCGAGTTGCCCCCGCAACTATTGATTGATAGCGCGCTCGAGGCTACGACTGTCGAGCCTCATCCGGACCACGTCACGCGGGGTGAATTACCGAGTTCGATCGAGGTGTTCCTCCCTGGTAGGGTGAGTGCACATCGCTATCATGCATTCACACAGAGCTGATAATTTGTATGTCTACAGCAAGCCTGGGATCTGATGCGACAACAGATCATCGAAGAAAAGCTGGCCAAGCTCGGTGTCGAACCCGGAAGTGGCGCGCCTTATATGCCTTCTCAGCCTCATGGCCGGGCGTTCTCAGTAAGTCGCGTGCAGTTTTGGGTCCATCACCATCGCCATCATACACGGCCACGTGCATTCACAACACGCTACCAACACGTTCAATTGCCTTTAACAAAATTCCGAGTTGATCAGCATACTTATATTCCGCCGATTCACAGATTTCGACCCCCGCCGACCCGTCTCTCTTGTTCTCCAAACTCAACAAGCTTCAAGCTTCTCAATCGCCGTCTTTGGCTTCGTCGCCAGGCCCCAACAGTCCGTTCTTCCACGTACCCAGGTTACCCCATCAACACGGATATACCCAGTCTCTCGCAGTTCAGCAGCAACATCCATTCGGTCTTAGCCCACAACTCGGCGGAGCGTTGGACCTTACCACCCAACGTTCACCTACTAATCTCTCGACATCTATATCAGTCACCTCTGATAGTGAAAGCTCTGCTCCTGTTATCCACGCACCGCAAGGCATCGTTCCGGTTCGTGCCACTGCACTCTCACGCCCGGACTTTGTGCGTGGATTTGGGTTGGACGTTACGGAAGAGGAAGACGAGGGCCAGGAAGAAGAGGAGGCGGACGAGGATACTCAGACTGCGTCGGAACCTGAGCAACCCGAACCCGAACGGCAGAGCGTGAACGCTCTCACTCGAGAGCTCACTCAAGCGTTTGGTCAGCCATTCAAGCCTGCGCCGACAGACCCAGAACCAGAAGCGGGCGAAGAAGACGCGGATGACGAGGGTGACGATTCAATGACTGCCGCAGCTCATAGTCGACACCACTCGCGCCATCTCTCGCATGCGTCGTTGCGCTCGCTGGGCCGCAGGACGATGAGCGAGGAGCCGCCGGTAAATAGGATCTCTCGCGAGGACGATTTGGCTGAAGGAGAGAGCGAATACGAGGAGACGCAGGCTCGATCAGCTGTGGATACTTGGGATGGTGTCCAGTCAGAGAATGGGCAGTATGGACAGGATCCAGTGGCAGAATGGACAGGGTCCGATACAGAGGTTGGTTGGTTGTTGAGAATCGAGATATTGGCACTGATGGTTGGGGTTGATAGAGCACGGGTGAATGGTCGAATCCTTCGGACGAAGATCGTGCTCGCCAGGAACGTAGGATTCGCAAGATGGCTCGGGGACAACTTGTTAGCCTACCTCGTCGCATTCCTGATTTCCCTCACCCACCACATGTTCAGCCCGAGTCGTATGGCCCGTCGCGTATGGAACGAGAGCAATCGGAGGATATTGTATCGAACCCGAGTGAAGAAGGATACTCTCACCCTCAAACCATCCACTCGCAGCTTGTCGAGCGACACCAGTCCGGAAATCTTAGCCCCCGACCCTTCCGACCCCTCCCTCCAGTTCCTCAGTCGGCCTCCCACTCTCGTCAGACATCTGCGAATCTCGTGTTCTCGGCCCCCAAGCCAGGAAGCGCCGAGCTTCGTCATGTCGAGGACCGCCCATCGCACAGCCGTGGCCCGAGTTTCAACGTTGGGCGCGAATCGCTCAACCCACTTGCCAAGCCGTTCGTCTTTGGATCCATCCGTGGAAGCTCGACCTCTTCCATCCCTGTTTCTCAGCCTGTGCGTGGTAGTATAGGGTCCCCGTCTGAGTTTGGTCCTATTGCACCTCCACCAGGTGCTCACTCCCGTCAGGCATCGATCGGGACGAAGCTCAATGCTAGTGCCATGGAGTTCAAGCCTAGTGGGGGCATGTTCAACCATGCGTCGTTTACATTCAAGCTGCCCCCGGGTGTACCCACTCTGTCGTTTGGGTCGGGCGACTCGACTCATTCCAGGCCATTGCCCGATCCTCCACTTCAATCGCCTGCTCGTGCTACTCAAGGACGCGAAAAGAGGCAACGAAGAATCTCCGACGGGCTAGGGCTCGCAAACACAGAGCTCGATTCGCCTGTCGATACTGTTCAAAAAGACACACCCGGGCGGGATAATATCACCACCTGGCGTTATCCCAGCGTCGTGTCACCGGTTGCAGAGAGGGCCGTGGCCAAGCCTGCGCTCAACCCGGCTGCCAAGCCATTTTCATTCAACGGTTCAGTCCCATCGTTTGTGCCTCGAACTGCGTCAACCGAGCTGCCGCCACCACCCTCGGCGAGCGCGCCGATCGAAAAGACGCCTCTCACAATCTTTGCGCCTCAGACAAAACGGGGCACTCTGCCCGAGTTTGCGCAACCGAATCACGCAAACACGGTCCCCGCGTCGGTATTCAAGTCGCTGGTTCAACATGATGGTCCGACTCGACCAACCGTTCGCTCCAGGCTTAGCTCACGGGAGGCATTTGAGGGTCACTCGAACCGCCCAAGTTTGGATGATATGAACGTACCCTCGATCTCGTTGTCGCGCAAGGCCAAACCAACAGGTCAAACCGTCACGCCACCCAAACCGACGATCGATGTCTTTGGCCCAGTCGAGATGTCTGCTCAAAAGCCATTGGCCAAGTCGCCTATTCCTGGGTTCTTGAAACTGAGTGTTCCGCCTAGGAGAGCTTCACCTTCGCCTGCCAAGCGGTTGTTTACGGCTCCGCCTGATCCAACTATTGGAACAAGCATGAGTGATATCCGAGGCGCGGTAGAGCAGGCGTTGGATATGCGTATGGATGCACTGAGAGAGGCGATTTGCTCGAGATCTCAATCCGTAGATCTTGGTCGCCAAGAATCTGAATCACTAGGTGGACCATCGGAGCTCGACCTCGAGCTGATCCGAAGCATGATTGAGTCGGGCCAGTTGAACACACAGTCGATGCTCCAGCGTGAGCTCGCGACCGTGCTAGAGCGCATGGATCTCATTTCTGCAGCTGCCGCCCAAAATTCTGCTTCGGCGGACATCTCGAGGTTGGCCGAAGAGTCTCGCTTGCATATTGCGTCTAGCGTGGCGGACCCACTTGCACAGGTGACCTCGCGGCTTGGCGCGCTGGAGGATAGTCTTCGTCGAAAAGACCAAGGATTAGTTGACCAGCTTGTTTCGATGCTTGCTCCTCATCTCGAAGCTGCTCGTGCTGCGCCAATCGATACCGATGCGTTGACTGTGCAGCTCACTCAGGCCGTCAAGCCTCATATCTCACAACTCATTGATCTCGCGTCGGACAAACGCGAGACAGCCATGCTCATCGTCCAGCACCTTGCTCCCGCTCTGAACAACATCCAGCCACCCCGAATCGATATCTCCAGCCTCGCTTCACAAACTGCTCAAGCCCTCAAGTCGTCTATCCCCCCGCCTACGGATCCTCACGTCTTGAAGGAGCACGTTGCTGACTTGGTCGTCGAGCGCCTCGACTCGCGCCTCGCTGTTCGTGATAGTTCATACAATGCTGAGACGATCTCGCGTAAGGTTATGGAGGCGCTCGCTCCCGCCCTGCGCCCGGTCGAACTGGCTTCTACGTTGTCCAAGCTGGATGAACTATCACAGCAACAGCAGGACGTGCTGGCCAAGACTCTGGGCATGGTGCGATCTCAAGAGTCCCAATCCGCCGAACTCGCCGCGCTTCCTGCTACACTCCAAGCCGCGCTCGAATCCCTGAGGACGGCCCAGACCGAATTCACGATGAAGCTTGGTGCGATCGAGCGATTCGACGAGGTTCAAAAAGTTGCCGCCACGAATCTCGAATTGCAAGCTCAGCTTGGTACCGCACGTGTCTCTCAAGAACGAGTTCAGAGCGAGCGTGATCTGTTGGGCCAGAGGTTGGAGGCTGCAGAACAAGAGTTGGCCAGTTTGCGGGCTGCGGCAGCGCAGCGTGAAGCCTCGACTATTGCTCGGGAGACCGAACTTGCTGTGCTCAAGGCCAAGGAAGCCGCTACACAAGCCGCCCTGACTGAGGCGTTGGCCAAGACGGAGAAGGCTGATGCGCTTTTGCGCGTTAACCAGGAGCGGATCCTTGCTCTGGAGAAGATCAACAACGAAAAGGTGCAGGAGAATCATGAATTGCAAATGAAGGTGAGTAACTGCGATTAGATTCCTGGTGTAAGCTAATGGCTTTGCTAGGTGAATACGCTCGAGCTCGAAGCTACCTTTGTGTCACGAGACCTCGAGTCATCCAAGAAGCTTGTCTCTCAACTCGAAGGGCAACGCAATAACCTCATGGCGCAGCAAAAGCATTGGGACGACCTTCGTCGCACTGCCGATCGTGTCGAGAACCTCGTTCAGCAAATGGAGAAGGAGGACTCTGAGGAAGTCGCTGAGCTTAAGCGGGCGCGTGACGAGAGCAAAATCCTAGTGGGTGAACACGCCTATCTGAAAAAGCGTTTCGAGGAGCAGGAGCGACGAATTGCCGACCTTACGCGCGGCCAACAAACCGCGAAGCAAACTATTGCGCAAGCCCAGCAGCAGGCTGCCGACTGGGAACGCCGGGCGACAGCTGCTGAAGCCGAGCTGGAGACTCAGCGCACGCGTGTTGATGAGCTCGAGGAGAGTCATTCCCAGGCGCAGGAACAGGTCGCACAGCTTCAACTACGAGTAAAGGACCTCCTTGAAGCTGAGCAACAACATGACGTGAGTGGCACTTTGCGATTTTCACTGCTTCATTTATTGACAACATTGTGCAGCAACGTGCTCAATCGATGCAAAATCAAATCGTTACGCTGGAGCATCAACTCGATACTGCCAAAGCCGAGCTCGCCGAGGCTGCTCGCCCTCAGACTCCTGTGGCTCCCGTACCGCAGCGTAACGGCGTGGTAACCGGGATGCCCGTGGATCTTTCCCGTTCGCTCTCGCGTCTTTCACATAGCACCTCGGTGTATACGCCAACGCGCCAAGGCCTCGGGGCATCGCTGCACGCATCCAACGGGCTCCCAAACGGTAAATCACTGGACCTTCCTAATGGTTCCGCTAGCCCTCCCCCACCATCCGTTTGGGCCTCGATGCATGCCCCGGTAACAAATGGCAATGGCCGGGCGTTAGTGCCTCCGCAAACTCCTCGCCCAAGCCACGCGCGCCAAGCCCAGCACCATCGACCCCGAGTGCCTTCCCCAGCTCAAAGTGTCGCATCTACTACCCTGACCTGCGATGAGGATGGCTGGTATAGCTAATTGCACAATCGTTGCCTATTTTGATTTTTCGTTCCATGCTTGCTTCGTACACTTTTGGTACATAATTCTTCCCATCACACCTATCGCGTGCTATGGGTTGTCTTAATCTTCTGTTCATTTCCGCCTGTCCTGGGTTTCCTCAGTCTCGGTCTTGATTTTGGTTCTTCTTTTGTTCTGGTACTCGCTGTTAGTCTCCTCACCCTTCGTCTCCGCTGTGCCTGTTGGATCGGATATCTCTCCTCTCCCTGCCTTGTTGTCTGCCTTGTACGTATATGTTGCCCACTTGTTTACCCAATACACAACGCACAGTCATTTTGCCCGTACTCTGGATCCTTGGTTTGGGAGAACGTTGTGTTGTGCGTTTGCCAATTTGAATGGATATGCTCCCTTATGATGTGAGTATCCCAAATATTTTTTGAAGCCACTCAAAAGCAGACTGGATTGGGCAACGCGTCTTATTCCACGTAACCAAGAGTCGACATGGGGAGTGGGAATGACGCCTATAGGATGACGCCTCAGCGACGAGATGGTGAGTATAGATTCACTTAACGGTTGACTCTGCCAGTTTGTTCGAGAGGCACGAGTTTGATTCCGATGATAACTTTTGAATCGTTCCAACACTTCCAATGGTGGCTCTTGACAATTCCAATAATGGCCGCCAACTCGAATATCAAGGTGAGTACCCGGTCTTTTTTCCCTCGTCGGATAATTTATTTGGTTAGACGCCTGGATTGAGAAGTCGACAGCATTAAAGCACTCATTACCTGGGTTTTCGATTTTACCGAGGAATTTGAGCGGGCCCTGATAGCAGAACCGTGTTAGTAGAACAAGAGCGGCGTTGGAGTGCAGGCAGGAGCAAGGAAGGTGGATACTATGCGTGCCATTGGGCTCCGAGAGATGCATCCGAGTGTCGATAGGAAAACACTGGTTAGATCATTGCCTCTAGTCGATTGAGCGTTTTCTGTAGAAAGATATTTCGAGACACTGCCTTGTCCAGCTTTGGCGTAGAGAAGTGCGGGCATAATCAATCCGGAGAATTTACGAAAGAAGCACGTTAGATTAACAGTCCACGTCGGCTCACGAGCTTCGGATAGTGGCACTATTATCGCCGTTCTGTCCTGGTATTATTATACTAAGCTAATCGAGGCATGACTTGACACATTATGAAGTGAAATCATCAAATAGTCCGCGCGTGCACTGCCAAGGCCGCCGAAGAGTGCCTTCCGGCGGCGCGCCATGGATGCACTTATCTCAGTTTTGTTTTGCCCCGCCATTGAGCCTATTGTCTTCTTCTCCCACTTCTTACATGTCGCTGCTTTTTCTATTTTGACGCTTCACCATCAGCTGTAGCAAGGCCGGTGCTCTGGAGTTGGGCGGCTTCCAGTTCCAGGATCGTGGGTGCAAAATAATGCCCATCCATGTATGCATACATCTCACTATTTTAGCGAGTACTTGAACAACAACAGGTCAACCACTGCATAGCGAACAAATCGAAAACTCTAATTCTATGGCTATATGATAATGCATCCCTTTGCTGTTCTACTTGCTATGCGGCAGATGCTAGAAAACGTACACGGTCGGCGCCGATTTCGGCCCAGAAGCCGTTGCTTCGATCTTTCAAGTCATGTAAGGTAGTAGCCGCATGCAGTCGGATCCCAAAAAACCCACCTTGTGTATAAGCGGGTTTCGTCATCTTTCATAGAGAAAGAAATGAATTCCTAACACGACACGTTCGAATGGTCACAAAACAAACCGATACACCAATATATACAGAGACAGAGTTCGAACTTAACACTACATCAGTATTTGCTTTTATGGTGACACTGATTTCTCCGCCTCCTTAGCGGCTTGCTTCCTGGCCATCTTCTCCGCTTTCTTTTTCATTCGCCTCTCCTTCTTTGCGGCCTCTGCAGCCTCTTTTTCAACCGTCTTCACCTCCTTCCACGCCAATCCCTCTATGGCCACCTTTACACTCTCCTCCGCCCTTTTGAGCTTCCTCTCGAACCACTCCAGACTACGAGTGCCGTCCCTGCCTGGTATCGGTCGACCAGCTTTTATATCCTCGATCAAGCCCTCTAGTTTTGTCGCCAGCCTCGTATACATCTTGATATCCGAGCGCAAAGCGCTTGGGCTCTTGCTAGGCCCTTTTGTGGAACTCGCAGTGGTCTCCGTTGGCCGGGAGTTGGACACGGCTTGCTCTGTGTCACTGGTCGGACCGTCCCAGATTTCCCCTTTTTCTTCACATGCCATCTCCATCTTCGGGTTTACTTCCTTGGCCTCGAGGGGTCCCTCCTGTTCTACACAAGGCCCTAACAATTTTGTTTTTAAATCCAAATCCGTTCAGTAAAGCTATATGAATTCGTTGCTTACCGGCCAAAGGGCTGGCCGTGTCGTCCGATACCAGTTGTGAGACTGTATCCATAGCCCCAAGCATGACTTCAGCCCCCTGAGCCAACAAGGTCCCTAGCGTCGAGATTCCAAGGTCGCTCTTGCTGACGGGGATCCCTGGTTCTCCGTTTGGATCCATCGGAGAGCTCGTTTGACTTCCAACCAGAGCAAGGTTTGAGCATGTCTGGCTTCCAACAATCTTGCGAGGCTCCACAGGGTCGTAATCTTCCAAATCCGAGACGAGGGCGGGAGACTGGGACGGTAGGAATCCAGGGCAGCTTGCGCTAGTTAGGAGCACGGATTGGGTTGGAGGAGAGGTTGGCAGATCAAGTGGAACGATGCCGGGCAATGCGGCGGGGCAGCTCGCACTAGATACAAGTCGCGGCCTAGTGGGAGTCGTTTTGTCGCTAGATGCCTGGGATTGGATGATATCTAGATCGATCCCCGCCTGATCTTCGTCGTCCTCTTGCTCAAAGTCGGTGCTCATACCTTCAGTTTCGTCGGGGTCATGAACTGTTGTGAGAGCTTCATCGCCGTTGGATATCTCCGTGTCGACCGTAACAGAGAACCCATCGGATCCAGTCGAGGTAGAGTCCGGATTCGCATCTCCAACACTTGTGGCGAACAACGTATCTTGAGCTTCCAATCGGCGGGCGTCCACACCAGTCTCCCGTTCCTGTCACAAATGTATCAAAACGTATGAATATACTCACCTTCGAAGCTGCACTCACCAGTTCTACATCGAAAACATTTAGCGCCGCCTTAGCCTTGTCGTGGTAAACGGATTCCTGAAGCGAGAGTTGGGGCTCCTGTAAGATGTTGTCATTTAGTCCAATGTCCGTTGCGGTATCCAAGTTACGGGGCCACTATTTTATTCAGTAAACAACTCGCGTGATATGCATTTGAAACGATGTACTTACCTCTGGTTGGCTTGTATAATGTGCCTCACATGGAGGATCATCTTGAGGGAGGGAGTCGATCGAGCTATCCGAGGCCGTTGCGTGCTTGGTGCTATCCTTGGTATCATCTCCGTCGTACAGTAAGGGGACACACGTGGAATCGATGGAACAGGGGGGCGGAGTGTCGAGCCCGGAATCCGAAGGCGCGATGAGAGAGATAGCACAGAGACTTTTCCCGGAGCCCAAGGAGAGATCAAAGAGCTCGTCGTTTTGAATAGTCTCGTTCGACGTGCTGTCGTTAAGAAGTCGGTCCAACTCATCTTGTTCGTAATCCAAAGCGGAGTATGGTTGTAGAACAAACTCCCAGCGCTTAGCTTCCATCGCTGAACTCGCGAATTCGTGGAACACTCCCGTTGGCGGCGCAAGACGGCGAGCACGAGCAGATTCGTTCGCTAGAGGGATGTCAGCGCGCATACATGGCCGAGTTGTTCATTCCTACTCACCTCCAATGTACCTTCCCTTCTTGAGAATGAACAGCCAACCGCAACCACGACGCACGCATATAGGACGCTTATCACCAGGGCTTGATCCTCTCCTAAGAACTGAGCGAAGGAGGGATCACCGTAGTGCTGCGTCTCCATGTGCCAAAGAGCCAAGTCGGAATGACCTGATAAGGCTCGAGGGACGTATCGTGGTAGGGTCGCCATTCGGTTGAGGGAAGACAGAAACATTGTTGGTTCGAATCTGGCCATGCGGAACATTTGCTCTTGCGATCCAACGGAATCCAGGAATTGCTGTCGAACCCGTTCCCATATTTCCTCGGGGTGACATACAGGCTGTCGAACTGCATGTCCAGGAACCATGACCTCTCTTAAATCTGCGCGGTAGAGATCGATGGAAAAGACAGAGCATGATGAAGCAGTCCACTTATCATATCCGAATAGACCACGAGAGTTGCAATCCAGGCCAGCGCAAGAGACGAAGTATTCCAAAAACATCCGCCAAACGTGGAAACCAGCCTTTAGCAAGCCAAGCTTCAGCGTTCACTCGGTCCAGTAAAGGTTCAAATGCTGCACTCACCGAGTACCCCGCAACGCACTACTAACGTTAGCTATAAATGCGTATTCCATATTATCTCTGGTACGGTGAAAAGGTTAGCTTCAGTTCCCTCAGGAGTCACTCAGGGGCACTCACACGTTCATGTCCCCCAGCGGCCAAGGTCTGAAAAAGGTTGCCAGAAGAACATGGCTGTAGACAACGCCAAGGATGAGGTTCCAGATGTTGAGCATAGCTAAAGTTCTAGTATGTAAAGCTAAGTAATTCTCTCGATAATCTTCGCAGGGTGCGGGTGGTTGTCGAGAGACTCAGCTTTCCAATGCCTCCTGTCTCAGGATACATATCCGGTTGTGAGGCAGCTGAGTCAGCGCTGAGGTCTGGGGAAGAAGCAGGTGACCGAAGCGTTAGACTTTGATTGGGTGGGTGCTTCTGTCGCTCAATTAAGGTGGGTTGTCCAGCAAAACCCCCAATCTCCCCCGGCCAGTTTCCCAACTTGAGCTTTTCTAAGAGGCAGAGCGTACAATACTGTTCAATAATGAGTACTAATTAGCATCAGATCGTTGACATTGGTGACGATGTTCTGAAGAGAACAATTTTACAGAAAGGGCAGCCGCTTCAAAAAATTAGCATACATGCTATCCCCAGCGCTCACAGTATCCGTTGGCCATACACCATGTGGTTCGTCAGTCTCAATGGGCATAACTAGGGTTTGTTGCCTACACCTGCTCTTTCAAGCCAGCAAGTCCGCACAAGGGACTAGAAGGCGAAAATGAGTCGAGTCTAGAGTAAAAATAAAATAATTCGCCTACCTTTCTGTAGAGCTTCGCTTGCCGAGGGAGCGAGCTGGGAGGTGGCGGTGGAGGGGGGGGGGGGCTAAGAAATTGTTCACTGCGTTAGACTGCTTATTTTGCATTGCTTGACCGCATCAACTCACCTTTCCTGAGTGAGTGGGCTAGGGCAGGAGAAGGATCGACGAAGCAGCTGGTAGATGAAGTATTAGCGATGGCGCACACCGCGACTAAGATGATGACAGTTAGGTATATTCAACGTAACCTGTCTACCTGTCAGGCATATATCCTGGCCTTTGTATATAAATTATGCATAGGAGGAAGAGGGCGTGTTGAATTTGGTGTAGCGGGTGGGTGGCTTGACTTGGAAGAGTCATCATTGGGGTGAGGGGTACACGAGCAGGGAGGCATTGGGAGCGCATGCTGATCGAAACGAGGCTCAAAGGTGGGAGCAGCGAGCTAGTTGAATGCGCCCCACAAGAGAGAATGTGGGATCAGGAGCCAGGGTCATAGCCCGCTTCTGATGCGTAAATTCGCTGAGTGAGTGGGGGGGGGGCTATTGGTTATGGGTGATATCGACTGTGCGCATGTGATTTCTGCGCCCACTAAGAAAAGTTCACCGTTTCTTTCAGCCAGATCATATATTGTACGTTTTTATAATTACTGTGTAAATATTTAAGCAGCCAAGAGTGGTCGCTGGGAAATACGTGGTCATAGCTAGTGGGATGGTTGACCTACAAACGAGAAGATATTCGTCAGAGATGAGCTCGGGCAGACTGCAGTTTGCGTCAATGAAATTCAAATAATATTTAGTATGCTTATCAAATGCACGCTTGGGGATGGTTAGAATCGAACGAACAGCCATTTTCCTTCCGGTCGTCCAGTCCCAGACTAGGGCTCTTAAGCTACCAGGCGGTAATTGAACGCGCTCGAGCCCTACGAGCAAGTCCTCTTCGGGAACGGTAATGACCTCGAAGGGTGATACGACAAGATCGATAGAACATTGTTCGAATGTAGTGTTTCTGTTGTTAGATGGGAGGCGACAGAGTAGAATCTCGCTTGGCGGCCCATCCAATTGCAGCGGCTTCATAGACAATATACCATAGACAAACGGGAAAGGGCCACCTGGAGTACCAGCTGGAAGTTCATATCGAGATAGCGCAACGCTCTGGGGATCAGTCAATCGACCTCTATGATCACAGAGCAGACGGGTTTATTCAGCGTAGTTCAAGTCCGTCCGAGGGCAAGCAGGCTCGGTGTAACTGTAGACATCCGATTCGAGAAGGTGTTTCAAGTGATCACTGGTAATTACAAGCTCGCTAAGCTCGTGGGAGGCCTACCGGCGAGATTTCATATCATAAAATAGTGTCAGCGAATGGCTGGGTGTGGTTCGATCCCGAACAACCATGAGCAGACCCAAATGAATGCTGGTGCAGAGAAGGTAAGTATATCCAGGATTAAATCGGTTGGTAGGGCCGCAAACAAAATTGGCATGGTAGGCAACTTGACGGATTGAGGGTTTGATCATCGTCGGAGGTTATAAGCATGTAGTCGGTTAGTGGCTCGTGTCTGGTTACGTAATGTACCGTTTTTGGCACCACATCTCGTCCACCATGGCGAACATCGACCCTCTCGAGGTTCCTCCTTTCAACTGCAGCCCCTGATAGGCCAAATACACCCTCCTGTAGGAGATTTGCTGGATCTCGGCCAAAGTAAGTTGGTTTAGTCCATCTGTCGGTGCCAGTCTAAATCTCCCAAGGCAGAGAGGCACCGGCGCCCTCTCCAGTCGTTAGCAGTCCACTCGATTTATTCGCCCGAGTCTCAAGCTCGGCCATAGGAAAGGCGCCTGCGAAACCACCACCGCCTGTCCAGGTTGTCGTTCGATGTGCACAGGCCTTGGGTCAGTGGTGTGCATCAACTCACGAGAATCGGCCGACCGCTCACTCAATTGCAGGCAGGGATATTTACGTAGGAAACTCCGATGGCACTCTACTGCGATATTCCCTGCGAGATCAAGGTAACTCCCAAGATGTAAGTGATGCGCTCACGTCGCTACGTAATTGAATGTATATATAGGTATTTGTAGAGTGATTCGTATCGTGTTACGGCTCGTCAAGTCCTTGCCAGCCGAAAACCCATCGAGCAAATTGCTCTTGCTCCAAGTGTCGCTAAGCTGCTTGCTTTCTCGGGTAAGTGATTCATCGCTTTGTCGAACAGTTACTCACCCCGCCCCCTCTAGCTGGTACAATTCATTTTTACACACTACCTTCACTAGAGCCAATACCCCAGGCACTTATTCAGAGCATGACGCGCACGTTGATGTTCGCTATTGATGAAAAAGCTACGCGCTTTCCCCTCAACCTAGGACCCTTGGATGCCAAAGTCGAGCCCGTTGGGTTCTGCGTGTTCACACGTTCTCAGATGAGAATATTCGGACTGAGGGAACGATTGTTCCACCTAAAAGTAAGCTAAACTTGCTGCGTATGTTCACCTGTCTACCACCAATGGCTTCTAGGACGTTCCTCTTGCGCCCCCGCCACCGATGGCACGCCGGTGGGGGTCGGTATTGTGTACAACTGATGCGGAGAATTATAATATCCTTGGCTTGGAAAATTTTTCAATGCTCCCAGTTATGCCTCTCCCCAATTTGGCCACGCCTGGCACGCGACCTCGAATCATCTCTTCCGGCGATGGAGGCTTTGTTGTGCTACAAGCTAGCGGCGATGGCGGGATCGCAGTATTTCTCACCCCAAGCGGCGATCCTGATGGAGCATTGATTGAGATGCCCTGTTTTCCTATTGATATAGGTTAGCACTTTCCGGTCATCAGGTCATTTATCGCCTCAATTTCTCTTTCCCCACAGCTCTTGATCCTCCATACTTAATTGCGCTCCTTCCGAACAACACTATCGAGATTCATAACTATACCCTTCAGCCCTCAGCAATAGTTCAAGTCATACCCCGACCTGAAGGCTTTACTCCCCACTCTTTGATTACTGGTGCTAGCACAGGTTACCTTGTACCCGCTGGTGAACGAGACACAAAACTCAGCATTACTCGCTTGCCTTTATTATTACATCCACCAATCAGCTCCCAGCCACCCAAGGTTGAAGAGCCTCAATTAGAAGAACAGTCTGGATCGGGTCTCACGCCACCACCGACGCCGGCTCCTGCCAAGGATCGAACGGCTACGACGTATGCGCGAGCGAGGACAATATTGATATCTAATGATGCCATAAGGTCACTAGTGCCTGCAACGTTATTATCTCAAGCAGAAAGTCTTCTAGGTGCTGGTCGTACGAAGGACGTTTTGCGGCTTTTGGAGAGTGTGAAGAAGAAAGGAGGCGACGAGGACCAGGCGAGTCCAGTAACACGGGCTGACACGCGAATATTCACTTGCTTTGGGATAGGATATGCAAGTCCGATACATCTATACACAAATCGCATATTCTCAGCTTGCCCAGTCTGATTTTGAAGAGGCGGGTAACAACTTTTTCAGGGCCGAAACCGATGCCCGTGCATTAATTAGGTTATTCCCCGAATTGTGCGACGGCTTGCCCGAATTTTCCAGGCAAGACGAGACAATGCCGGTCTTTAGAGGACTGGAGGGTATAGTCCGAAGTCTAGGCACTATTGAGGAAACTGGTAAGCAGTCTATCCATCACTTTGATCCTATTCCGGAGCATCTCTCCATGTCTCATTTTGCATTACTTCGCTCGACACTTTTTTGTATCCCTCGTCGACCTGTAGACTCGCATCTGACCTGTCTCACCTCTTATGCGCTCAACTAACTAGTTCGCTCTAACATAGTGCGAAACTATTCGCCACAACTTGGCGAAACCGAAAAGCCCCTACCCGAGCTACATACCCAGCTCATGAGCAGTGCACGCGAAATGCTCCGCGCGTTTTTGCACAAAACACGAAACCGCAAGCGATATGGCAGCGCTTCCCATGGGAAGAAGGGCAGTGAAGGAGACCAGGCCTGGAAGGTACGTTGACTGTATTAGGCTTCGTGGTCAGAATTTAAGAACGCCGCGTCTCCAGGCTGTGGACGTCGTGCTTGCCCGATTGTTTGCGGACGCAGGAGAGACGTCCGAGTTGCTCGACCTTATTGAGAGCTCAACGTTGTTGACCGTGAGATCCATCGATGCAGATCTAGTCAATTCCCGGCAGTTCCATGCTCTGGTAGCACTGTGCACCAAATTACACGACGAGGCTCGCTTGGTGGATGTGCTTACCAAGTACTTTCTATGGCTAATGATGCACAACCTTGGATGCTAACAACTAGCCTTTCAGGCTCCATGACAAGCAATATGTCGATGCTGGGTCTGGTGTTCGAGACTCATTCCAACGAGTACTCAAAATCCTAGCTGACAGCCATGACGCTGAGCTGGTACGCAATTACGGGATATGGGTTGTGCGGCACGATCCCGACGCTGGACTCAAGGTGTATACTCTTCACAAAGCTACTGGAGGCCGCTGACGAACGAGTATGACTTTAGTTATTTGTATCCCGAACCAACCTCAAGTTAGATGATGCTGCAGTTTTGAAGGACATGCAAGAGGCTGACCCATCAACCGCTGCCAAGTTCCTAGAGCACCTTGTTCTGTACAAACGAAACATGGTATGTGAGCCGTTATTCTTTTTATAACTTGTAAACTAATCCTAGTGCAGGACTCCAACCTGCATAACCAACTCGTCTCTCGATATGTCGAGGATACTGTTGCGGCGCTCCAGGAGCCTGGTGCGAAGGATTATTTCTTCGAACTTGGTGATTTAGTTTCATAAACTATGGCATAAAGTTCGCTAATACGAACCACTACCCAAGCTAAGGGGTACGAAACGGCGCCTCCGATCCCCTTTCTATTATGCCTTGCCAGTGTTGACGACTTTCCCAACGCGGTCGATGCCCGCGTTCGTCTGGCACTTTTTCTCCAAGGCTCCAACTCCTACAATGCCAGGGTGGTAAGGAAGCAACTTGATGAATCCGAGTTCAAAGGAATACTGGCATATGAGAGGGCAATAGTGGACGGCAAGGCACGTCAAATTCCTACGTTTGGAACACGATATCCCAACAATGACCACACTGTCCGTTCCCCTCGTGCGATCTATTTTGCTAACTGTTTTTGTAACATTCCATAGGCTGGCCATCACCGCAAAGCCCTCACCAATCTCGTCCACGAAGTCCATGATAGTGTATCTGCCGAGGCGTATTGCGGACTCGGCGGGGCTGTTGTCCCCATGAAGGTTGCAACTTCCGTAGGCAATCGCCGAGGACTCCAGACACACGCACGCCTCGTTGGGACTGGCGGGAGAAGCACTGTGCCCGTAACGGAAGAAAAGAAGCGCGAGTTGTTGAAAACGTTGATGGAGGTTTATACTGCTGGAGGGTAAGTCAACGCGGGATGGTATTGCCATCATTCGCTTACAAGATCGCAGAGAGGCCACAGCGGATCAAACCGCACGGCTGCTCAACTCTCAAGCTCAAAACTTTGACCCATTACAGGTAGGCTGTATGCGCAAAATGTTCAGGAGATCCACTCATGTTCTTTGTGTTAGGTTCTTGAAGCAACCCCTGACTCGTGGTCACTTGGTGTCATATCATCATTTCTAGGGAGGTCACTCAGAAGAACTATGCATGATTCTAGAGAGGGTATGATACTGAAACACCTTAGTGCTGGACAAAACCTCGCTGTATGCGCTATTCCTCGCCCTTGTGTCCTTGGGTGTTGCTGAAATGTTTACCTCTCTCCAAAGATCGTAGACACAGTAATGCAACTGCGCAAAGAAGAGGGGTACGTATTTGAGGAAGCCGACGAAGACGCCGGCGCCGGATTGGACAATGGCGTTGGCGACGGGGAGGATGGGGATTTCGGTAACGAGAAGGCCCCATATCCCCCTGTGGTTGAGACTGTCGGACCGAGCAGCTTTGGAGCCGACGGGTTACAAGGAAAAGAGTGGAGCGCGGAAGACAGCCCAGGAATCTCTTAGAGAACGATCTATTTGTTGGACCTCATTTCTTGTGTTAGTTATTCTGCACTTTATTTTGCTACTCAGTTCTGTATTTCGTCTCGTCGGTATAGGTGTCGTGGTCGCACTAAGAAAAATAGTTGTTGGCTAACTATGACTACGATAATGAAGTATATTACAACATTCAGTGGACCACGAGACGAGTTTTAATTGCGCGCTACTTTAATCAGGGCCAAGGCGGGACTTTGGTGAGAGGACACGACTTAAAGTCGCTTGTAAGGTTGATGAAGTAGCTGGGCGTACCCTGCGAAGTAAGCAGTGCACACACTCGACCGACAGAGAGGGTCGGACAGCACATGTGACCATGTTCATGTAGGACGATAAGGAAAAAGAAAGAAAAGAAAAAAGAAAAAGGATAGTAGATGTCACTCCTTGGCCTACCGCAGTGGCCTTTTACCAAGAACATCAGCGACAAGAGGCACAACACTTGCGGCTCTGGTGAGGCTCGGCGCACGCGTGGCTGGCAAACACGTAAGTGGTAATTACAGATCTAGCTATCGCTACCCCCGCGCTACCGAGTGCTAGCGAAACTTTGAGTAGCCGCCGACTTTACTTAGCGAATTGGGCAGTCAAGGCGGCTCCGGCTTTCCCAACACACCACGTATACCGGGCTCGCATACACCCGAACGTTGGACCTGCTGCATCAGCCTTAACCACGTGACGAAGATTTGATTTTTTGGCATCCAATTTTAACGTACTACATGAACACAAGGCCAAACCGCACGAGTTCCAAAACCAGAGAAAAGCGAAAAGGTCAGCCCGAAGGCGGGGAAACGTCAAGAGGGAAGAAGAGAACGAGCAAGGGGTTACAAGTAGGTGCGTTTAGTATGGCCTTTCGGCGAGAGAAACAAACGGAACACAAACGAAACACACGAAAGAATCAGGTTTTTTGGAAAGAGCATGAACGATGGATGAAAATAAGAAGAGCCATGAGGCCTTTTGCTATACCGAAGGGGTCCGCCTCGAGCAAAGGTTTCAACGCCTAAGCAGGACGACTCGCTCGTCATTGTGGAGTGGGTATTGGGTGAGTATGTGCCTGATGGTCTGTAGCGAGTTGTAGTCGCACAGGCATGAAGGGTCTTCGCTGGGGACGAAACCGCTTTGTCTAATACGGGCTTCCATGTAGAGTTTACGCGCTAGCTAGCGTGATGAGTACGTGATCAGAATGACGCGAAGAGTGCCACTGGGAACCCCAAGTTCAGATGGCCCTGGACTTGGTTCTCGCCTTGGCCCATGGGGTGGGTGTGAGCGAAGCGGCCTTGAGCGCCAGAGTGTCCACACGTTCGTTGCCTGAGATGCCCGAGTGACCCTTGACCCATTCCACGGTGATCGTGAGGTCGGGATGGGACAGCAGAAACTCGTCGACCGCGTTCCTAAAGACGATGAAGGCCGTCTGAGCAGGATGGGCTGCGAGGCTAGTGATATTGGTGATGGCCGCCTGGTTGTCTGATGAGAAAGGGATGTGTTTGACTGGAGTATGATGCGACGGGTGATCGGCCATGGATGCGGCGTGTTTGGCGGATATGGCCAGTGCGCATATTTCTGCGTCGTATACATCTGCTCGAGGTCCTAGGCTAAGGGTACCTGTGGATACTTCCTCCCCGTACCTGTAAACGGTGAATCCGCACCCTACTTTGCGGAGGCCTCGGCTGAAGACCAGAATCGAGCCATTGGACTGAGCCGAGCTGATTCGTTTCGTGGCCATTTCAGTATAGCCGCCACATGATGGAGAGAGTTGGATTTCTTGCTTGGAATACTGTCATGAAAATCCAGTCAGTACAGCTAACTTCCCGATCAGAGAATGTTAAAGACGGTCATCAACCGACGTTTCGCAGGCTGAGTTCCATGTGAGATAATCAGCTGCCGAAGCCCGAAGCGCACTAACCCTAACAACGCGCGACCACGGAAATGCCAAGGCGAACTCTAGCCCGAGGCTGAGAGTATACCATTAAAAACTCATGACATGCAGTCCTCTCTACCATACACGACCTCTTCGGCCCACACATTATTTTCTTTCCGCGTTCTCTATCTCTGGTGTTCTGCCCGCAATCGGGCCTACTATCATGAAGTCCAGCACGCTTGGATTTTGGGCAGCGACTGCCTTGCTCTTTGTCGGGGTCGTTCATGCGGATGACATCGAAACCCTCTATGAGCGCCGGATACAGTTCATTATCGCTGCAAGCAACGGCCCCCCCGACAAAGCCCTGACCTAGTGGGTGCAATTCTCCCCTTTGCCGCGATTAACAGTATTAATGTCGACCTTGCAGCCTCCAGACACTCCAGCCAAATGGAACTTGGGCTGATGTCGACTATACCACTGGTTGTCCTGCTCGACGTGCAAACTGGCCAGCTTCTGATCACTGGTTTCATACGTTGGCCATGGCAGCCGTATACCACGGAGGCGTCCAGGGTGCAGATCAATATGTCAAGAGCCCCGAGCTTCGATCCGCCATCGGCAGAGCCATGGAGTACTGGTTCGCCAACGACTTCAGTACCATTGGAAACGGTGCTTGTATGGACGGCGGTGGAGTCGCGGGTGATCAATGCCCGTGTGGAACACTGGGCTTATGGAACACCAACTGGTACAGGTGAGTCGTTTTGCCAGCATGGGTTTATCGGTACAAAACTCAGCCACTAAATCTCAAAGCAATGTTATCCGCGTTCCGAGCCTCGTGGGCCAGACTTGTCTGCTTCTTCGGGATGAGCTTACGCCGACCGAGCTTGGCAATTGTACCCTTATAACGGCCCGCGCGTACACCCCATTCTATCGAGATCCACAACCAGGATATCTCAGCGGCGCAAACATTCTTGACCTCGCTTCGATAGGGATTGCAGCCGGGTTGCTGGAGAACAATCGAACTGGCAACGCTACTCGCATTCAGGATGCTTATGGACGTGTGAATAATGAAGTACGCATACAAGCTAGTTTGGCTATGGAAAAGCTCAAGACGCTGCGTTTTAGGTCGTAATTCACCCGGAGGATCTGGTGGACGGGATTAAGCCAGATGGGTCTTTCCAGCAGCACATTGGGATGCTCTACGACGGTATGCTTGACTTGAATCTACATTCGAGTTTTCTCTGAAGGTTTTATATCTAGGGAACTATGGAAAAGTTTTGTATGCATGGTCCTTGGTTTGATTTTCGTATTATTGAAGTTTCCTTCCATTTTTAAGCTCCATCGGTGTGGGTGAACTGGAACTGCAGGCCATTGGCACCCAGTTTCAAGCCCCGCAGTCAGTCAAGGACGTCTTTGCAAAACACATCAGTGGCTCACGATGGATGACATTCGCCAACACCGCAACTAGGGTTATACACTGGGATATGGTGAGAATAATGACCCGAACTATCCCTTAAAATATCTAATCATATTAACAGAGCGTGCTTGGTCGCATGATTAGCTGGCCCGTATCGGACGGCCAGTAAGTAAATGCGATAAATTTGACCGGACAGCAGGTTGACATAATACTTATAGAGCTTCTCAGAGGTTTGGAATGAACCTGACCCAAATGCAACAATTGGGGAACGCGTGGAACGAGGAGGAGGTTATCAGGTTTGGCACCGACCTCGCCGATCCTAATCCCACGACAGCAAACTCGGGTCACCTGAATGGCAATCGAATGTTCTGGTCCTCGGACTACATGGTGAGTCTTCATTTTTTGTTTTAAAGTTACGACTAATTTTCGCCGTAGGTTCATCGCACAGACAACACAGTTACCACTGTCAAAATGCTCTCTAATCGGACTGCGACTAGTGAATGTGTAAACATCCAAAACACGAAGGGATTCCACCTTTCGGACGGAGCGGTATATACCTACACCACTGGCGCAGAGTACGAGGACATGTATGCAACCTTCGACTTTAGTCTAGTGCCCGGCACAACCACCGACTACGGCAACACCCCTTTGAACTGCAACACAACTAAGCAGATGGGGAGCGACTCGTATGCGGGCGGTGCCTCTACTGGAAGTATCGGTATCGCTGCTATGCGCTACAAGAACCCTCTCACCAGCGCTCTTTTTTTCCATAAGGCATACGTATTCTTCGATGACAATGTCCAACACGTACTCGTAAACAGTGTTGTTTCGAGTTCCCCGGCCCCTGTTTTCTCGGTGCTTGACCAACGTCTGCGAGTAGGCGATATTTATGTCAATTCCAACTCTGTGACGAGCGGTAATTATAGCAACTCAACGAGCATATGGCACGCGGGCACTGGCTACACCTTTCCTCTGGACCAGGGGACTAGTATCTCAGTGGATGCGCAGACCAAGACTGGTAATTGGGCTGATATTGGCACAAGCTCAAAACCGCTATCCACCAAAGACATGTTCTCCGCTTGGATTGTGCATGATCCAACCAACCCGAACCGCCCCATCGAGTACTCGGTCTTCCCTGCCACCACCAGCAATGGCGAATTTATTGACAAAGCCAAACGCTGCACGCCTCAGACTGTTGCCAATACAGATGAGGTGAGTGCTGCTGTCGACTCGACTGGGCGTACCCTGGCTGCGGCATTCTGGAAAGCAGAGGGCGGCACAGTTTACGTTCCTCAGATGGGATTGACCATTCAAGTAGACAAACCGGTGACACTGATATTGAAATCGGATGGACCTGGCAGCTCGGGGGGACAGATAAGTGTGGCCGACCCAACTCACGAAAACAGTACTGTCAATGTGCAGTTTTCATGGGTTGCCAGGAGACACCGCCGGGGCGAATGTATCGGGGACCATTGCTTGCGTGTGCGACGTGGTTACGGTAACCCTACAGAAGTTACACTAAACATCGAATTGCCGACTGGGGGCATGGCTGGGTCAACGGTAACTCAGAAGTTCGCCAAAGAAGATTCTCGTTAGCACTAGGGACCGATTCAGGTCGGGCGCTGTGACACTATCCGGCTTGTTTTTTTCCCTCTCGTTCGTCCTACATATTTCATTCTTAATGGCTCATTACTTGTTCGCTGTGGTGTCGCTATGCCTCGATTTCATATAGCTGCCTATTTTTTACAAGATTTTCTGTAATCATTGGGTACCGGACTCTTGAAGATCTTTTGTCATTCGCTGATGGGTCGCATTGTACGGTTTTCTCGCAAGCTTTCGCTGTTATTCCATCTGCTGAAGGCTTAAACCACTGGATCAACATCTGACTGACACAAATAATGATTCACCTCCATAAGTAATAAGGTAGAGTGTAGGTACAGCTGAAGAAAAGGCATGCCCTAGCAATGCAACTGTTGGGGTTTTCATTAGTTAAGCTAGGATATGATGAACCAAGTTGACTGCCACTTTTAACTGTAAGGGACACACCTATTAGGGTACGGTTAGTATTGGTTTGTTAGTAACATAGGTTTATAAACACAATTAAAACCTGTTTATAAACATGTTTTTGATGGATGGCTGTTTGAGCCATGTGAGTGAACCTGGTGCTTAAACCACAGCTGGATCTGGGTAGTCCCTCAAGCCACCAGGATTCCTTAACAAAGAAATTTTTTGTCTCAACAAGTGCATATATCTTGACCTCCTGCTGGCTCTACAATGCCTGTCCTGCCAGATATTCATAACAAACTCAAGTGCCTCCAGCAACTTCTGTTGGCTCTGCCCCCTAAATCCCACCCCTCTGGGTTTGTTTACCCATTTGAGGGCTTCTTCCCCAATGAGGACTGGATAGAGCAAACTGGGACAGTGCACTTGGCCAAAGCCCAAAAATCTAGCTAGCACAAAGTAGCTCCACCTGTCTAAGTATGCTTTTTAGCGCTCACTAGGAACCAAGTAGCATGCAATATTGGTGCTACCAGGGCCTTGTGAGTGCTAGAAAGCATACTTAGACACTGGGCTTCTAGTGAGTGCTAGCCAGATTTTCTGCTTTTGGCTGAGCAAGGGTTGGTTAATCATAGTCTAGAGGTCATGTTTGATTCACAGGCTAAGGCCAACAATGCACCCATTGAGTTCAAGAGCCACAGTTCAGATTTGATTGCTGTTGTCAATGTCCTCACCACACATATTATGGGCCATGACAGGGAAAATCCAATCCTAATCAAGTGGATCTCAGATCTCCAAAGGGTGGCTGAGCATGCTGGATCAGGAGACCATGATGTAAGTGTCCAGAGCCATTCTTTTGGATTCAAGAATGCTTATGTGTACTGTTTCTAGCCCAATGCCCCATCATTTTCCAAATGGCAACCCAAAAAGACTGAGAAGCATGTGTATGATGACAATCTTGCTGCTGCCCAGGCTGAGAAGAAGCAGAAGAAAAAGGAGGATCAGGATACAAGGGAGAAGGCAATAAAGTGAACAGAGGGGAATGTAAGTGCTAGTTCATCACTTCAAGCCCTCTTGTCTGAATAAGCAAATCTTTGGGTATAGTTTAATTATAACCCAGAGAATTTGATAGATGAACCTCATGAACCATCTGGCAAGGGACCCAAGCCTGTTTTGCTTATGGACAAATTTGTCACTTGTTGCTTTGTAAAAAACACCAACCCTAAGGAGTATTGCTGGTGCTGCTTGGCTCCTGGATGTCCCTGGTCATGTGCTGACCCTTGCCAAATGGTTTGGGTCTATACCCATGCCATGGAGTGTGAGTTCCTCAGCTCTGATTTGGCTGAAGAGGCTGCCTCAGCATGTGGACAGAAGTCTCTCAGCACACAGGTTGAAGAACTTGATGCAAAAAAGGTCAAGGCATCTCAGCAGCCCTCTGTTTGTTTGCTTGCCCAGACTGAAGGTTGGGAGTAGTGTAAAATTTGTCATGACCACCTTGTTCTGCTTGCTATTTGCAGCCTTTCCCTCCCACCTACAATTATTGATTCCCACTACTGGCATAATATGATCCAAAATCTTGATCCTAAGCTTGAACCAGCAAGTGCTTCCCATCTGGCTACTGCTCTTATTCCTGCTGAGGCTGCTTGAGTGCATGCCAAGTTGATTGAGGTCCTGGTGAAATATCACCACCTTACCCTCTCCTTTGATGGTGTGACTACCTGATGCAATCAATTGGTCTACACTGTTCATGCAACCACCCCCAATACACAACAATCTCATCTTTTAGCTGGAAGCAGTGCATTGGGCAAATCACATTAGAGATGTCTTGCCAGCATGCCAGTGTGCTGGCAAGACATCTCTAAATCACATACTGGGAAACATTTGAAGGATGTCTTAATGAAGGTGTGCTAAAGGTGTTCTGATTTGACAAAGAAACTAACACATATACTCAGGTTATCAACATGGTCAGGGCCCATCAATTTTCAGCAGTTACATCCGACAGCACTGGCAATACTTGCCTTGCAAAGGAACTACTTGCAGACAAGTTCCCTTGGCTTATTATCTTTCCTGACTCATGCCACCAAATGAACAATACAGCCAAGGATATTTGCAACCTCAAGATCTTCACTGATGCAAACTCAAAGTTGTGCATTGTGATTTGCTTTTTTCAATGTTCATCTCATGCCTCACAGCATCTCACTGCACTTTGGATCATATATGCAATTGCTGTTGGACTGGTATCAATTGGTAACACTTGATTTCTCACTTGGTACTACACAATCAAGGCATTTCTTCCTTGCTTGGAGCTGATTCTCAAGCTTATCAAAACTCAGGTCATTCAGGTCAAACAGGCAAGTACATTTATTTCTGCTGTGCTGATACATGTTAAGATTGTATATAGGGGCACCCTTTGTTTTGGATGAAAGATAAGCATGCAGTCCAAGCATTTGAGGACATGCTTTGACTTGAGATGGCACTCCTGGAGCCATTTGCTCACTCCATCAAATGTCTCAAGTCAAGTGCCTCAACCCCAGCTGATGTTTGCTTGTTTTGGTTAGCCTGTCTGGCCACACTTAACAACCTCTTCTTAGATGACAAAAAATGCCAAGACTTTGGACTCTGCAAAGATACTAAAAGTGATGTGCAAATGCTTGTCAATGCACGAAGCTCAGAGATGCTGGAAGGGCCTACTCATCAGATGTATATTACAGCCTTGCTACTTGATCCAGGTGAGCTATGTATCCTCATTCACTTTGATTGTACTAATTATATGAGGTACTCCCAGTCTATGTGGGTTCAACTATATTCACCAAGAAGAACATCAATCCCCTAGCCATGAAGATCTATATTCCATCCACTGCTGGCACCTCCTCATCGCAACCTGCTCCCCAGGATATCCCCAACCTTGATTTATGCAAAAGCCTACCTGTATACACTGTGGCTGGGGGTTATATTTTTGATCTTTTGGTCCAGGAAGTCAACTCTGGTCAAGTGGACAAACTATTCCAAGCTTATGCAAGCGAAGACATCATCATCAAAGAATTTTGTCTGCAGTTCATGAACTACGTGTGCCAACACCCTCCTTTTGACTGACACAAAGGCACTCTCTCTTCATTTGAGTATTGGACCATCATGTCTCATCACTCTCATGCCCAGATCATTTTGTACCTTGCTCTCAAATTGTTCTCAGTTGTTCCAAACTCAATGGCCAAAGAACAAACTGTTTCCAACTTTACAAAAATGAACAGCAAAGATCAGGCACAACAGAAGACCAGCACATTAGTGCACATGACTCAGATAAAGCAGCATGAACAACATGCTGAGGTAAGAGGCTTCCTATGTGTATTCGCAGCCCTTTTACTCACTACTTTACCTAGAATTGCTTGAAGGGAGCCCACCCCATTGCACCAACTATTCGCTTTTGTGACATGTCCAATATAGTCCAGTCTACAAGGAACAGCGACATGACCAGAAAGTTAATTGATGCAATGCATGACACCCTTCCAGCTGAGTTAACCATGTCTGAAACCCAAGAAGAGTCTAGTTCGATGGGTGTATTGGTTGGTCAGGATGAGGAGGGGTTGGACCCCTGGGACAAGGTCAATAGTGACAATGAGAGGGATCATTTGATTCAGCCCTTGTGGGATGAATTTGAGTTTGGTGAGGATGAAGGTATCAACCTTTGCAACCCCAGTCTCTTGGACCTCTTGAGTGACAAACCTGTATTGGTGTGCTGGTTCTAGATAGTTCATCTTGTGCAGGTGCAGCAAAAGGTAGTCTCAAGGTCTCCCAGCCATCCAAACCTGTTTGAATTGTTGCCCAGTCTCACTCATTCTGATGTAGTAAACACAATATATTTGTCTCTTGCATACAATAGGCACACGTGACCCTCCTATTAGTAACACGTTTATAAACACAGCTGTTTATAAACACAGCTGTTTATAAACCTGGGTTTAGAAACGGTGAGCAATGCCTCCGGGAATTATTAACTGTACCCTAGTGTTCATGTACTCACTGACAGCCACAATGGTGACAATATTCAACCCAGATATCTCTATAATGATATTTTTCATTCTAGAATAGGTGAATGAACCTAGGGAATACAAATGAATGTATTGTAGCAACTGAGTTGGGTGGACAGAATAGGCGCTCATCCCAAGGAAGGCAAGTACAGCCGCTTGATCGGTGATGTGACGTAATTTTCCTCGTGGAGATACTATGAATTATTGGGTTATGTTTGACGACTGCAACGGGTGAATAACATGATTTAGTCCTACTCTTCGCTTCCAACCCCCAACCTTTCAGCGATGATACCCGGGGTGCTCGCCTGGGTGGCTCTGGCAGCGAACCTTGTGCACGGCGACGATATCCAAACGCTCTATGAGCGAAGTGTGCCGTTCGCAGTCGCGTCGAGTGCATCGTCAGCAAACACAGTGCAGACCTAGTAAGATTCCGGATTCGCGAGTTGGGAGGGGGAGTGCTGATTTGCCGCAGCATCGATACCCTTCAACCTGATGGTACATGGTCGACTGTCGACTATAAAACTGGCTGCGATGCCCAGCGCGCCAATTGGCCTGCAGGTGTCGGACACTGGAACAGAATTCTTACTCTAACCGCCGCGTATCATGGTGGCACTGGCCGGAGCGGCTCAGAGAAATTCGTGAAGAATCCATCAGTGCGTGCCTCGATCGGAAATGCGATGGAATATTGGTTCGCCCGGGACTTTAACACGGTTGGTAACGGAGCCTGTCTAGACAACGGAGGCCAGGCTGGTGGCCAATGCCCATGTGGGACTCCCGGCCTGTGGAATACCAACTGGTACAGCAACGTCATTCTCGTCCCTACGGCGGTTGGGAAGGCTTGCTTAATGCTACGCGATGAACTTTCTCCAACAGAATATGGGAACTGCACGCTTATCACTGCGAGGGGATACTCGCCATTCCACCGTAATCCCCAACCGGGATACGTCAGTGGTGCAAACATTATTGATATTTCTTCGGTCGGAATTGCTGCTGGGCTACTAGAGAACAATCGCGCAGGCAATGCAACCCGTTTGGCTGATGCCTACCAACGTGTACACAAGGAGGTATGTTTGCTTCACCCCACAGTTGAGTGAGGATCTGAACTGAAGAATGACCCAACAGGTTGTCGTTCACTCCCAAGATCGCGTAGACGGGATAAAGCCTGATGGTTCGTTCCAACAACATATTGGCATCTTGTATGATGGTATGCTTCCGACTATCTTCCTTCGTTTACGTCGTTGGACTCTAACGTATCCCTAGGAAATTACGGCAAGGACTAGTAAGCATATATATCCAGTCTCAAAATGGCCAACTGCCCGAGCTACTCCTGATGCCTATCCTAGCTCAAATTCACTTCTTCAGCTCGAGTTGCAAGCTGCAGAAACACAGTTTCAGGCCAACGCAAGTGCTCGTGCTGCGTTTGGATCCCATATCGGTGGCGCCCAATGGATGATCTTTGCGGACAACTCTACAAAAACATTGCATTGGGATTACGTGAGCCCGACGAAGCCATAGCTTGTGTATTGAATTAACGGGCTGCTTAACAGACTGTTATTGGCCGCATGATAACCTTCCCTGTAGCGGACAACCAGTATGTCTGACGATCACATGCTGTAGTCCCGCCAGATATTGACCGAAGGTTTAGAGCAACGGCCAATCTCAAGATGAACCTCACACAGATCCAATTGCTCGGCGATGCGTGGAACCAGACCCAGCTCCAAAGGTTTGCGCGTGATTTGAATCAAACGGCACGCTCCGCGAATGCTGGAGGACTCGTAGGAAACCGGATGTGAGTGACGTTCTTCTGATTGATTCAGCTAGTGGCCTGAGCATATTTTGTGCATCAGGTTCTGGAATTCGGATTATATGGTGTGTATATCCTCGCATCCATCGGCTTTTCATTTAACTGGCCTAATAGGTCCACCGTACAAACTCAACAGTCACGACCCTCAAACTCTTGTCCAATCGTACCACCACATCTGAATGTGAACCCAAAACCCTCTAGGCTTCCACCTTTCCGACGGGGCTCTCTACCAGTACACCACTGGGCAAGAATATACCGACATGTATGCGACATTCGACTTCAACCTCGTTCCAGGTATCACGACAGACTATGGACATACACCTCTGCGGTGCAGCTCGACCTCAGCTCAGGGCGTGGAAACTTATGCAGGCGGTGTGAGCGCAGGAGATGTAGGAGTAGCAGCCATGCGATACGTAAATCCCCAAACTGGCGCGCTGAAATTTCGCAAAGCATGGTTCTTTTTCGATGACAACGTTCAGCACGTTTTGATCAACGGCATCAGCGCGACGAGTCCGGCACCTGTTGTTTCAGTTCTGGACCAAAGATTGCACAACGGAACTATCCATCTGGACGGAGATGTCGTCAAGAAGAGCGGCAACTTTTGCGATGTGACGAGTTTGTGGCATAACGGGACGGGATATGTGTTTCCTTCGGAGCAGCATACGGCCCTATCGGTTGTTGTTCAAAATAAGACTGGGAGCTGGAAGACTATCGGGACAAGCACCCAAGGGAATTCGACCAAAGACATGTTCATTGCGTGGATCCAGCACGACCCGATGAAGCTCTTTGCCCCTACAGAGTATACAATCTTTCCTAATACGCGCTCGTACAAGTCATTCAAGAGCAAAGCCAATCAGTGCATACCCGCGACGCTTGCCAATGGTGGATGGGAAGGCGCTAGCGCCGCAATTGATTCGACTGGCCGGGTGATGGGCGCTGCGTTTTGGGATGTCGGAGGAGGGATGGTAGTTGTACCTCAAATGGGCGTGACGGTGTTCGTCGATAGGCCGCTAGTGTTAGTCCTCAAGCTCGGAAACAAGGGGAACCTGAAGGGAGAAGTCTTTATTGCTGACCCAACACACGGGACTGGTACGGCGCATGTGAGGATACTATGGAGCAAAGCGGCGCACCATCCACAGGCTGGGCCATGGGAGAGGCGAGACAGCCAGTGCGACAAGGACGGCGACGATGAAAATACTTGTATCTGGAACAGTTATGTGTGGGAAGGCCGGAGGGAGGTCGTGCTGGAGTTTGGGCTTCCGACTGGGGGCTTGGCGGGGTCTACGGTCGTGCGGACTTTTTCGTGGAGCTCGTGAGTCAGTTGAGCGGACCGAGGCTGAAGCATATTGGGGATCGCTTAAGCCTGGGAGGAACGTCTTGCGTCTCACGTTCGGGACTGAACGGATCACTCCGGAGTTTGGACATGGTTTCTTTGTTTTGATTCGAACATGTTTGATTAATGTGCTTTGATGTCTTGCCTTGGCTCCTTAACACCCTTACATCTTACTTGACATATCTACTTCACATGTTTACGTCTTGTCGCTCACAAATACCTGTAGCATTTTTACACAAAACCCTCCCCGGATAGACAAATATGGCTTGCTCTCCCAGCCTGACCACCGTAAGCCGGCGGCAAACGTTAAATGTTGGTCACACCATTCTGATGATGTGTCACTATTCTTGGGTAGCCTTGGCCGTATTCGAGTAGTGAGCCGGGCGACATCGGATAGCGTCGCCGCCGCCTGACATCTCTTCTTAACTCCCTCCTCGTGCTGGGGTTCGATGCTACGGACGGGTTTGGTGATGTCCCGCTTAGTTGTACCAAACACGAGTTGCTATCTCCGCCTTGTATGCCGGCTTGTCGTTCTGGGCACCGATGCCAGCGCATATAACCACGCTGCGATACAGGAGCCAAGCATCTTGCTCTTTACTCTTGCATGACGCAAGCTCTTGGGGTTGCGGGGCTGTAGGGTTCGACGACCGGGTTTATCGGGGTAGAGCGAGATGAGTAGGACCCTGTGTGGACCCTGTGTGGACCCTGTGCTCAATCGTTCATGTGATAAGTACGGCGCAGCCAAGATGCCGTCGTGAGACCTTTATAGCCCACCCAAGCCGACCACGACTGTGCACGAATTGCCATGTCGGCCGGGTTCAGAATCAGCTCCCAGTTATGGGACAAGATACACCATTTCGCTGCGTTTCCTCAGACTGGAGGTGAGCATGAACGCCGACTATGACCTCACACTGGAATTGACTCATTTGGAATGAATAGTCTCGTTGCAGCAGATGGCGTTGTTCGGAAGGAACCCGTCGCAGGGCACTCTGCTCAAGGCCAGCCAATTCTTGTCTGGTACGTTGGGCTCGTCGGTGTACTCCCCCCTCCATCGTCGATGATTTAATTCATTACTTGGGATTGGTTCAGAGGAGCTGCCTGTGAGACTCGCACATCGGATTCGGGAGCTCGACGAACTTCCGCACAAGTTGCGTGACATGCCTTCCATCAAGAAGGTGAAGTACTGGTATGCCCAGTCGTTCCAGGTGCGTTGGATCCGGAAATCGACAGGATGACTATCCTCGTGACCTAACGAGACCTATACAAAACAGGAAATCATTGAATTTCCTCCTCCGAGGCTGGATAAACGCACGCGGGATATCCTTAACCAACCACCGCCCGAGAATACGCACCTTCCCGAAGCAACTGCTAATCCAGTGATGCCCAAGCTCTTGCGCGCTATTGGCTCATCGCGCCTCACGAACACTCAGACAAACGGGAATGGGAGCGGAAACGGAAATGCTGGAAAAATGCGCATACCGATGCAAAGGCTCTATTGCTCGGCCAAGAGCTCGGAGGTGTGGCCACCCGAAGTGTACGAATACAACAAGAACTTCACACGAGCACTCGAGGCAATCAAACGAAGACACGATCCAACTGTAAGTGGTTTAGAATGGTTGGCCGTTGGAATTGCGTAGTAATGGATGCTCCAGGTCACGACCGTTGCACAAGGTGTTCTTGAGTGGAAACGATCACAGGGAATGGTCCAACTAGATAACGACATTCAAGCCTGGTTGGATAGATTCTATATGTCTCGGATTGGGATCCGGTTCCTCATTGGACAACGTGAGCACATAATTCTGGCTCATCTTTGCGGGCCGCTGAATCTGACGATGGCTGCAGATGTTGCACTCAATACTCAGGAATCGCACCCAGACTATGTCGGAATTATTTGTACCCGATGTGTAAGCGACTTATCACATACTTGCAGCCAACGCTTATCCACCCAATAGAACGTTCACGACATCGCCCACGAAGCGATTGAAAACGCTCGTTTTGTCTGCGAAGAACACTACGCCCTCTTCAAGGGACCACCGGTGCAGCTCATCTGCCCTCCCGATCTACATTTCCCATACGTCCCCGGCCATCTTTCGCATATCCTTTTCGAGCTCCTCAAGAACTCGCTCCGAGCCGTAGTAGAGCGGTACGGGCCCGAGTCCGAACGGAACTTACCCCCGATCAAAGTGATCGTCGTCGAGGGCCACGAGGATATCACAATTAAGATTTCCGATGAAGGCGGAGGAATCCCTAGGAGTAGCGTCCCACTGGTGTGGGGATATCTGTTCACGACAATGGAGGGCCAGAATCTGGACCAAGACTTCCATGCGAGTGATTTCAAAGCACCGATGGCCGGCTTTGGCTATGGGCTGCCATTATCTCGGCTGGTCAGTCATTCTTGCGATACTCGTTTTGGTGAGAAGGGCTGACATCACTTTTTTTCAGTATGCACGATATTTCGGTGGAGACCTGAGGTTGATCTCCATGGAGGGATACGGAACAGATGTGTACATTCACCTGAACAGGTTATCAAGCTCCCGGGAAGCGCTGCTATAGCCGAAAAACCTCGCCAAATGGCTCATTCGCATTTCTTCATTAGTTTACTGTATCATTACGCCCTGCCTTCTTTGAGTTTCTTTATCATTCATAGTCTTAATGACCACAATCTTTGGTTCATGAAACGTCCGGACTCGTTTCAGAATATCATTAGATTCTTGGCTCTTTCTCTTTGAGATTGCCATAGGACCTTTGGGTGGTTAAAAACGCAAGATATTTTGTATTATACCGAAATCACATTCGTAAAAAAATCCCTTTTTGGGGGGGGGGGGGGTGGGGGAGAGGGATCGCGAGGATATTGGGATTGTGTCTGGGCGATCCGATCCATCATTGCTCAGTCACCCATGTCACAAACCGGACATCATTGAAAATAGATACGAGAAAGGCATCACTGAATCATCCGTTGGGTGTCAGGCTAAATTCCCTACCGCATAAGTACGACGGATAGTTTTGACTCATCAACTGAGAACTTGATGCGATCCCTTCCCAAGCGCGTTTATCAAAACTGGGTGCAGCTGCTGGTGCATTGCAGCATAGCTGTAACAGAATTATATATCACTATACCGACCTCATAGCTAGTAAACAAGCGGATGCCAGCGTGGGAGAGCTGGTCATAGTGGTTGAGTCGAGGTGTGTGGAATTGCGTAAATTAAGATATGGGCACGGGCCACCAGTAGATTTACGACAAAACTCAAGGGGAAATGGGGCTTTTTTGTGGTATCTGGTTTTAAGAATGGTGCGACTTGATCCTATTCGTTCTATCCTGGGCCGATTGGTTCGTTTCATCTGCGGGTTTATCGCATATCCAGATGTACCTCCCAATCTGGATCATCAAAACGGGTACTTAATCATTCTGATTGTTATTTACAGAACGTGAGCATATAAGTATATGTCGTCTGGTGGTTAGGTATGTGCCACGAGCCACCTGTAACTCCAAACCTTATTTTCACGTGTTTTTGGGTCATACTCGTTTCGCCGCCATCCTTGCAAAACCTCGATAGTATTGCAGAAAATTATGCTCCTAAATAGTATCAACGCATGGATCAGTGCCGAAGGTGGTCAAAGGCTAGCTGAATATCAAACCAAAAAGGTTGACGATAGCACGATCGAGTACGTGCCCTAACAGCGAGGCCATGGCATATGCTTTAAACTTCCTGCTTCGAAAGATGCTGGGTCCCATCGACGCAGAACGCAAACTTCGAAATATGGTTTGATGTCCCGAAAGATGTTCGGCCGGGCTATGCTTTGATGTGTTACCCCTGCCTCGACGGGGTCTGCTATCCTGGCACTGTGCAACCGGGCGTGAGGAGAGCTGAAGGGAGGAGTGACGTCTGTATACGTGGTGAAGCCATTTCCCCAAGGAAAATTCGCTTGTTCAGATTTGGTTATCGAGAGCTTACAGGTGAGTTCTCTGAGACTTTGTTTACTTTTCTCAGTTCACCAGCGTGATTTCAGACGATGACGACGATCTGCCTATTTATGATGATCTTGGAGCATTGCAAAAGCAGCTGAACTCGATTAGTTTGCTGTTTCAGTGGGGGAAGGAGCAAACAAAAGCGAGGCCTCAGACAAAGTTCTCATTGCCCCAAGGGCATGGACGAATCCACGAAAAGGCGGTCAAGAAAGGACACATGACCTCGAGTGCAGAGCTTGGAGACACCACTTCAATTCTTGACGGCCCACAAATGCTATATACGTTTCGACCGGTGTTGCCATTGAAGCCTCTAATGTTTATATTTCGGTATTCGCCTGAAGGTTTGTCATTGTATGCTCGCATTGGATCTGTGTGACACCGTTATATCGATCGGTAGATTGGCTACGAGCAAAAGGAATAATCCGACCCAGGCGACAGTGTCCCAAAAGCGCCCTCGCATTACGCCCCGTGAGGTCATAGACGTTGATGCACCAGAGTTTATAGTAATTGATGACAGCGAATCGGACGATGAAGAAATAAAAATAATCAAACACATGGTGAAGTTACCTTTTGCGCTTTGGGTTCCAGCTTTGTTTTCCTTACAACTAATAGATTTCAGTAACTCCAGCACCAGCCAACAAGCGGAAACGAGTAAAACTAGAGGCTAAATAAAGCAGCAGAAACGCATCAACTCCCACCTGACGCGTGTAGTAATAGGGGGGGAATGAATTCCTATTCCATAGTGCCCCATCCCGCGTCGAGCACTATAGCATGCATAAAGTCATCAATGATATGTCGAGTGAATCGGCCTATTTGCTATATTAGTGAAATCATACTGCATTGCGTTTTCCTGGTTGAATGGGTTTGTATCAAGTCGGCTTATTTTGGTCACGATAATTTATTTAGGACCATGGCAGACAAGGTTTCAAATACAGCAAACTTTTAACACGCTAGCCGGGCAGGGGGATCCACTTCAACGCGTATGATAAAATACATCTGTGGTTTGCCTTACCCTCTATACATCCGTCCCAATTCTATAGACACGTTCAATCTTTGAGGCTCGCGGTCGCGTACCTGTTACTTGGAGATTTGTTGAATGACAAACAAGAATGCGGTAATCTCGTCTTTGGCTTCACGTCGACTCCATTCTTGAGTTTCCGCAATTCCAATGACATGCCCCCTCCCATCAAGTCAAATCGCTTGTTTACAATATATTTTCTGGAGCAATCTCATGAAGGAAGGTTATATTATATGTAGGACTCTGCGTTCTCCGACGCTTATATTTGGGAATCATTTTCGAGAACCCAATTTGATAGCACCTGTTCAGAGAGTCAGGACTAACGCCAGAGGTGTCCGAAGCGTGCCTTTGGTCCCTCTGCAGACGGTTGGCTGAACTCAGACGGAGGCGACGATCCTGGGTTGAGGCACTCTCATATAGCCGGATCTCAAATGTTTCTATTCCTCGATCCTTTGACCTAAGCGGCAAGCAGCCCAAGTATGATACGAGGATAATGAATGTGGATTGTACACAAAGCAACTACAGGTGCACAACAACAACCACACTACGCACGGATGTATGCACATAAGATTAAAAGAAAATGTGGAGTTTCGGAGCCCAGAAAGTGTCCCACGGAAATAGAAAACAAAACAGAAGATCCAACACGACCTAATAATCCATTAAGCCAGCCATCTAGTGGCTCTTGTTGAACTTCTGCGTCACCGTCGACCCGGCGAGACCTCCCGCCGGCAGCTGGAAAGTGAGTGTCGATTCTGCTGGGTTAGCGTTGTCCCTCCGAGTGTAACAGTGGTCTCCGATGCAACCCTCACTTCGGCGATGCCCCCTTGCAACCCAGGTAATGCGTACGTTGATCGCATTGTTCTGGTGCGTGGGATCAGAAAGACTCAGCTCTCCGCTCGAACTTCCTTTGCCCGTCAGCTTCAGCATGAAAGTGCAAGGCTGATCGACGGTAATGGTGATTCCCATCTGTGGTACGTACAAGACGCCACCCCCAGACTTCCAGAACGCGGCGCCCAGTGCACGGCGAGTCGAGTCGACAGCAGCGCTGACAACTTCAGTGTTCGCAACAGTTTGAGGGGTGCAACGCTCAGCCTTCTCCTCGAAGTCCTGATTGTCGCGGGTATGAGGGAAAACCGAGTACTCGATGGGTTGAGTCAGATTACTGGAATCATGCACAATCCAGGCAGAGAACATGTCCTTGGTGTACGGCGGCTGCGTGCTAGTACCAATTGCTTGCCAGCTGCCTGTTTTCTGCTCTGCGTCCACGGATACCTCTGTTCCTTGGTTTGGTGGGAAGGCGTAGCCGGTACCCGCGTGCCACAAGCTATCGACGTCGCAATAGTTGCCGCTCTTGACAGACTCGCCGTCGAGGACGATCTCTCCATTTCGCAAGCGCTGGTCGAGGATAGAAAAGACGGGCGCAGAGGAAGCGGAGTTGATGCTATTGACAAGCACGTGTTGGACGTTGTCCTCGAAGAAGAAGTACGCCTTGTTGAAGGAGAAAGCACCAGTGAGAGGGTTGATATACCGCATGGCCGCAATACCGATGTCACCGGTAGACGCCCCACCAGCATACGTATTTTTGCCATATACCTTTGCCTGGCTGCAGTTGAGAGGAGTATTTCCGTAGTCCGTGGTCGAACCAGGAACCAGGTTCCAGTCGAACGTCGCATACATATCCTCGTATTCTGCGCCCGTAGTGTAGGTGTAGACGGCTCCGTCCGCCAGATGGAATGAATACGGATTCTGAGAGTTAACGCACTCGGAAGTGGCAGTACGATTTGAGAGCATCCTGACGGTTGTCACAGTGCTCCTTGTACGATGGACCTAACAAGAGAATCAGAAGCAGTATCACGGATAGTAGTTTTTGGCTCACCATATAATCCGAGTTCCAGAACATACGGTTGCCGACCAAACGTCCTGAATTAGCAGTCTTAGGGTTGGGGTCGGCCAGGTCGGACCCGAAACGAATTAAATCAGGCTGATTCCAGGCATTTCCCAGAGCCAATACTTGAGTAAGGTTCATCTTGAGGCTAGCAGTGGCTCTGGCGCTGGTATTAACATGGCCGCTGCAGCAAGACAGATTTAATTAAACTCACTGCAGTGTTTCGGCCACGGGGAAAGTGATCATACGACCAAGAACGCTCTGTGGTGCAATATGAATAATGGTTCCAAGAATGGCCAAACATGATTCTTACGAAATCCCAGTGGACCACCTTTGCCACGGCATTGGCGAACGTCGTCCATTGCGTGCCTCCGATGTGCGTCCCAAAGGCATCCTTGACTGCTTGGTCACCTTCGTATTGGGTCCCCACAGCCTCTGTCCGTTTGAAGGATAGCATTCGAGCTAAGGAAGCATAAGTGAATGAGGGGGATGTGTTTCAGAGTCAAATACTTACAAGTCTTTTCCATAGTTCCCTATTTGCAAGTGGTGAGTACCAGAAATCGGAACCTATGTAAAACTCACCATCGTAGATAATACCAATATGTTGTTGGAACGACCCATCCGGCTTGATACCATCGACCAGATCCTCAGGATGAATCACGATCTAAGGGGAGTAAATATGAATACTTTTCACAAAGAATGGGTATTGTGACGGACCTCGCGGTGCAGTCGTTCATATGCATCGTTGATGCGACTGGCATTGCCGGTGCGGTTGTTCTCAAGCAGTCCGGCAGAAATACCAATCGAAGCAATGTCGAGAATGTTCGCGCCGCTGACATAGTCGGGTTGGGGATTGCGATAGAATGGTGTGTATGCGCGAGCCGTGATCAGCGTGCAGTTACCGAGCTCAGTAGGGGTAAGTTCATCCCGTAGAAGCAGGCAAACTTGCCCAACGACCTTGGGAACGAGAATTACATTGCTGAACAATAATGCGTTTTAATTCGGGACTGATGGATGGAAACAAAATGTCGGACTCACCTGAACCAATTAGTGTTCCACAAACCGGGTGTTCCGCATGGGCATTTGTCGCCTGCTTTTCCGCCGCCGTCCATGCACGCACCGTTGCCGATTGTGCTGAAGTCGTTGGCGAACCAGTACCCCATGGCTTTGCCTATGGCGGATCGAAGCTCAGGATTCCCGACATATTGATCCGCCCCATCGACGCCGCCATGATACGCAGCCGCCATCGGGAAAATACGCAAAGACCAATGGTCTGCAGCAGGCCAGTTGGCACGTCGAGCATCGCATCCGGTAGCATAGTTCACGCTGGCCCAGGTGCCGTTGGCGCGGATGGTGTCCAAGCTGTCAAAAAAAATCAATCAATCAATCAATCTGGAGATGGGCGTCAACTACTGGTACTCACGAGTTCTGAACGACGGAAGCAGAGCTATTGCTGTTTGCAACAGCGAATGGCAGTCGACGTTCATAAATTGTTTGGATATCATCTGCCAGAGAAAGTCGCACTCCAAGCAAGGCGGCAGTCGTTAGGGGGACAACGAATTTGCCTATCATCGCACAGAGGACCAATTACAAGAGCGAGTAATTTGGTGTTCGAAAGAAAAAAAAAATGAAGGCGGTTAACAAGGCTGAAAAGAATGTGGGGGAGAAGGTGCTGCGTTTGCGGTGGAAGAGGACAACGAACCAGACACTGACGAGGTTTCTTTTATTCACATCATTGATGTCCCTCGGCCATCGCGAAGCGCTCATGTGGGCTTGGGTGACAAGTGCTTCTTCTTCCCCGAGGTTCTTCTAGCCCTGTCGGCCATGTCGTCAACGAACAATTCTAGCCCTGTCGTGGATGGTCAGTACTAACGTTCACCCCGACGCCAAAAATACCTACCAAGTAGCGCCTATAACAAAGATGGGGAAAATAACGGCAAGCTCACGTGCGGACAAATTGCCTAGTTTAACCGGTCAGCTCCGGCTTTTGCGCATATGCCATGCACAACCCGGCTATTGGTACGTACCTTTCTCCTCCTCACATTCGGGGTCAGGGGCAACGGTAAATTATTCGTCAAAGATCCGGCTGTGAAGCCGGCTTGATTTCGCTGAGACATTCGATAATCACGCCGGGTCACGGGTAAGATCCTGAGGAGCCTTATAGCAAGGGCATTCTAACTGGATACGCGAGGCAGACTTCAACGGGGATCAACGAAAATATAGACAAAACGCAACATCAGGCACGTAGCGTGTAGGAATATTAGAAATATTTATGGCCTTGGCGAAGATAAGGATGGGGCGCCTAAGTACTAATCCTGGTTCATAATGCTACACGTATAGAGCTAGCTGAACAAACGTAACAGAGGGGCACGTCTGGAGATACGTTTCGTGTGAAGGCAGAAACCACAGCAACTATCAGAATTCTCAGGGTTAGGTCGTGAGACAGCAAACCTGGTGCTTACGGCAGCTTACATCGAAGGGAAGGCCTGACTCTTTTGCCACCTTACTTAAAGCGAGAAAAGAGAAAACAGCCTGCTTGCTCTGTTAAGGAGTGAAGCCAACTACTTGTAGTGGATTTGCCGTTCAGATACTTGAAGGAAGGAGTGTTCTAACCTCCCGGGCCAACTTGTTGACTGCCAATAGCGTTTCGTATAGCATTTAGTAGCCTTTCCGAAGGGGGAGTGCAAATCTGCTGGCTAGTTGCGTGGATAGATCAATAATAAATGAGCTTTAGTCCATGACCAGGCTGGAATTACATATAGTTGAGCCTAAAGTCGAAGTGGTTCCCCAGCTCTCTAAGAGAGTATCTAAGAGTACAAAGAGTTAGAAAGGGCAGAAAATAGCCTGCGACTCTTTTCTAGAGTTTGCGTTTCCCCCGATGGGCATCATACTAACAATGGTTCCCCAATAGTTCTTTTAATCCTACTACAAGTATATGTTTGAACCGGTGAGTGGGCATTTGCGAGAGAAATGTTGAATAAATGCGCAATAAAATAAATAGATAGATAGAAGGAGTACAGTACAAGCCGTTGTAAATAGGTGGTTATATACTATGCAATGTCCGTATAACTATACTACTGTAGATAAGATACGAGGCAATACATCAGACATGAACAACTACACACTACATATCGGGCGGCGCTTAAGCGCCATCATCACAACAACAGTAGGCTGTGTATCAACCAGCGAGTCTTGTGGTGCGTCCGGACAATAGGAAAGATGGAGACCCCAAAATGGAAGACATAAGGCGCAAATATGTTAAACATCCGTGTAATCTGTAGAATGTGCGAGGGCGAGCCATGAATCGAGTCAGTAATTGATTCAATTGTATATGCGCAGTACTTCGTAACACCGTTTATTATATATCACTAGTATTAGTAGGGTATAAACAATGGCTCTAGGGGCCCCTTGTACCCCATCAATTCACTCTTACATTCACACTTTTTCATATAAGTAATATGTATTTGGCTTCGCGATGAAGATACTGCCCTCGCCCTTGCAATTGGTTTCCCCGGCAATAGTACATCAGGATCAGGATGATGAGCATTTCTATTGATGTGAACATCAAAAATAACAATGCGTCAAACAGCTTTTATATAGCACATGATTGATTGTGATAAGCTTGTGGGGTTATACGTGCTCATGACTTGTAATACCAGTCTTTATATTTAAGGCTTTGGCTGCCGAGTTTGGGGCGGGTATTCGGGGAGCTGAGCATGAGCAAGCGCATGGTTTATAGCATGATGGAACTAACGGCTGGTTTCTTCGCAATTGAACCGTCCCACTCCAGCTATAGAGTTGGCCGAAGCCGCGTACTTGGCTACAGAAGGTGAATTTGAGACTTACGTTTGCCCCGCGCATACACATCGCTCTCGGCCGAGAGGGCCGTGCCTCGGCGCATTGAATTAAAAGCGATTGATTGTGAATTGAGATTGCTGCACCGGTGATACCCCTATCGAGCACTACCATGACAGTACACGCCGGCCAGCATACGCGGACACCGTGGCCGCATCGGGCGTCATGCCGTCTTGTCATCGCTTTCAAGTCAGCCTTGATCGAAATTGGTCAGCGTCCAATCTGCTTAGTCCACCCAATCAGTCAACCTATGTATAAATGTAGCCCAGAGAATGGCAAAACCACATTCGCATCCATTCGACCCAACGACATAAATTCGTCTTCAAATCCACTTCCTCTTGGTCTCTATCTTGTGGGGTCTACAAGGGAATGTCTGACAAGAAGAATATCGTGGTTGTTGGTTTGTGAGTATGTTTTCACAAAATCATGTTTCTCGTTGGCATATTTTATCATATCTACACAGCGGAGGCGCTGGTGTTGCCCTAGTGAAGGCTTTACAGAAAGGGTTAAACCTATCGACTCACCAAATCGGTATTGTAACATCTTATAACTTCTTTAATCCTTCAACTCAATACACCATACAGTCATCATTGAGCAACGTGACTATTACGCCCATTTTCCCGGCTTAATCGTAAGTTTGACCCTTTTCAAATTATACATATTTTTCTGATACACCTGTATTATAGCGTCCGACCGTTACCGCCGAAGGCTCGATAGAAGAGCGGGCCTTGATCCCCTTTGACCGAGCTGTCGGCCCCGAGGTTCGGATTGTGCACTCTGCTGCCAAAGAGATCAACCCAGATGTGGTTATCACCCAGTCTGGCGAATCCATCCCTTACGAGCACCTCGTCCTGGCGACAGGGAGTTTGTGGAAGGGTGCTCTGGATTTGCCCAACTCGAGGTCTGAGGCGATCGAGAGCTTCAGAGCGTTCAGGAAACAACTATCCGCCGCCGAGAATATACTGATAATCGGGGGTGGTGCTGTGGGATTGGGTAGGCTTCACCCTTTATGCTGACCAAAATGTTGAAGGCGGTATTACTGACCCGGCGACCTCTCAGAATACGCCGGCGAACTGCGCCATTACGCACCCGAAAAGAATATTACTTTGATCCACGCCCAGAAAGAACTTTTGAATAAGACGTACCCGGCGAAATACCGCAAGTCACTGTTGGACGGGGTTACAAAGATGGGGGCCAAGGTCGTACTTGGCGACCGCATCTCCGCAGAGGCTGTTCCCGAGAACGGCTATGTGACCACCGAGGCCGGCGAACGAATCCGGACAGACATGATAGTGAGCCCTGAATATTTTTTCCATGCAATGTTCTAACATACCTCTCACCAGATTGTCGCGATTGGTGGTAAACCTAACAGTGAGTGCCAGGGCTGATGGACATGTGTATGGATATTTACGGAGGCCCCATCTTTCAGCTGAGGTGGTACGCACTCTAGACCCGGGTGCACTTACTAGTAGCGGCACAGTCGGAGTCACCCCCGAACTCCGGGTCAAGCTCTCCTCTGGTGCACAAAATGTCTGGGCAATCGGTGATATAATTGAATGGCCGGAGCAAAAGGTGGTTCTGATATCTCGGCTCGTCCCTGCATCATATTGACCACAACCTTATAGATGGTGTTCAAAGCATCGAGTGGCCATGCCCCTATTGTTGCCGGGAATATTCTTGCCGCGATCAATGGAGGCAAATCTACCCCTTACGGCGGCAAGCCCGAGATGATTGTTGTCACACTTGGGCCGAAAGGCGGGCGCGGCGCTGTGCCATTTGCTGGCGGAATTGTCCTGGGCGACTGGATAGCAAGCAAGTTGAAGTCTAGCCACCTATTCATCGACGCTATGCGTGGGATTCTTGGCTACAAAGAGACGGCGGCGAGCTCGGGAAGTAGTACTGCGGTTTGGACCATTGGTCTTCTTGCAGTACCCGTGGCGTATATGCTATATAACAAATACGTCAACTAATCCACGCATTAGATCGGATGTGTTATCACTCCTGTACAATGTATCTTCTTGCTGATCCTACAAATACGTTTGCTTGTGATGAATATATGCTTGCTTGTACCCGTAAAAGTCAGGTCAACACGAAGCATTCGTGACAAATTTTGCTTCACAGAACAGCTATTTAGGCATCGCTTCAAACGTCGGCATACGTTTTATTAATTGCTCACATTAAACTGTTACACGCTTATTGAATTCGGCTTCATGCCGTGGGACCAACCGCCTGACCGATCTTCTCGCCCACACGTACCAGGACCTCGATTCCTTGTTCGCTTGCAGAAACCAGGTCGTCGTCCCACTTGATTCTGTCGCCGGGGAACACTGCAATCACCGTGCTACCTCCGTACTGGAACCAGCCAATGTCTTCCCCCTTGGCTACCCTGGTGCCTGCTGCCGGATTACTCCAGTTGACAGATCCCACAAGCATGGCGCCGATGGCGACAATAGCCACAGGAACCGTCAGCCCCGAAGCAGATGGAATATCCGACTCGAGTATGCGCACGTCACGCCTATTTGCGGTGAAAACGTCCAATGACGTGTTCACAGCTTGCGGGTTCTAACATCAAGGATCCAAAATAAGCTCGGGGGTGGCGTTGGGAAATTCACGAGGGACTACGTACAACCGTATAGTACGTTCCGGGTTTGGGTACGGGTGCACCAAGCACCCCAGTACATGGACTATGGAAACGATGGTAGTCTGCGGGAGCGAGCCGGAAGATCGCCAGGGATGGGTTAGCTCCAAACTTTGAATCGGCCGGTGATGTATCCCCAAGGAGCTCCGGGATAGTAAAGTGTTTGCCTTTGACCCTGTGGAGTGGAGCGATGGCTCTGTCGGAGCTGGGAACGACTATTGGGAGCCGTACTTACCACACTTTGGTAGCAGTAGCAACGTTATTCCATACGGTGAGCCGACAGTCCGCCAATGAGGTAATGACGTGCGGGTCATTGGGCGCAGTAATGGGACGAGCCTCTGGTTTCAATTTCCGTGCAAAGAATTCGTTAAAAGTCTGGAATCTATGGAGTGAGCCATATGCGTGTTCGCCGCGTGGTCGGATGCCGTGCCTTATACGCTTTTAGGTCCGGTTGGAGGAGGTTAGTCGTATCAATCTCGTACGTCTCAATAAAGGATTGAATATGCGGCTGAACCACGCCGGGGTCGACTCGGTCGTAGATCTCGCCCTCTGCAAGGTGTGTGAGTAATCAAGGTGACGACTTTTGATCGCGCTTTGGACGCACGTCTGACCGATTGCTCTTCCAATAGTTTGTCAATTGGTTTTTCACCCAGGATAGTTTGCTGGGTCGAATGTTATTCCTAAAGAAAAATAGCAGGGGGCATACAACGCACCGAAAGATACGATTGATTGAAAAGAATATGCATGCCGATGCGCACATAGATGGGCATGTCTTCGAAAAACTTTTCGCCCGTTGCTCGGTTTATGACATAGTTCCCTGTACATCTAACATCAGAAGAGCGTTGAAACATGCATAAACTTGCTTACCCATATGCTCAGCCGCAAAAAGCTTTTTTTTTCGTTCGAAATTCATGTTAGATCTGTGACAACGGCGGGATGACCATTACATACACTGTCCAATTCATCGTCCGAATAAAACGCACGAAACCATTCATGTTTGGCGGCTAGCCGTGCGGGGGCGATGGCGCTATGTTGAACTAACAAGGCAAAGCGATACGAGTTACCGGAATGAGATATTGTGATTGACGCCCTACGTACTGGTACTAGACTCAGCGCCTGGTTGCGTTGCCTTGTCCGAGTTACCAACAAAAGACTCGAGTGTCTGAACTAGTTTGTTGTGGCGCTCCTTAGCCTGTTTCTTCTCGGCTGAGGGCTCCGCATCGTTTGAGTTCGAGCTCGAAGCCGAGTTGGAGTGTTCGAGGACGCCTCGAACTTTATTTACTAGGTCGATGACTGCCATGATCACGAGGGAGAGACAACAGCAGGGTTGATGAAGAAGTCTGAGGTACGAATCCTTGGTTTGTTCGAGGGGGGGTTGAGCTTTATCAGGCGATGAGTGAGCTCCAGGGCGAGTACTCGAGAATTGACGTCATTATCTCTGGCATGGCTGAAAAAAATAGCATGCTGTCGACTATGTATAGATCGCGATCGATAGGACGTCAAAGTTGGGATAGCCAGGGCGACAACAAGGGAAACGGAATCAGGCGCCATCACGTGCCGAACACACACCTCCAAGTCGACCCGATTAACCCACTGGACAAACACACAACTGCGCCAACCGAGAACGCCTGGACACACAGCGGGTGCAGGGCTGTCCGAAGTAAAATGCCTGAGCTGCACAAAGAGCTCACCGCGGACATGGACAAACTCACTCAGTTGCATGACGCGATCGAATCCGTAGGTGCTGCCTCTCTTGCCATCGTGTCCAAGAATAAGCAACTGGTTTTAGCTTTTGACTATTATGAGCAACAGCGTTGTGTATCTCGTCACGCGCAATTCATTCAGACAGGTCAACCCAGATATTCCTGTCACCGTTACTAGACCGCCCGAGCGGGAGGATCCACCTGATGTGTTTGAAGGTACGCGTCGTGTGTGAGCCTGTTTGAGGCGGGAACTAATACTATCTTATTCATATAACTGCAGCCAATAAACGAGAACTCGTCAACGACCTGATTACCAAAGCCAAACAGATCGAGTTTCTGATCAAATCGTTGCCGCCACCCGAACCCGAGGCTGAGCAGGTATATGATATTTCGTTTGTATTATGGGCAACGTTCCCTGACGTGGTGCGGGTTAGGCGGCAAGACTCTTGTCGTTGGAGACAGAGATGAAACTCGCGAACGAAGAATACAAACTGGCCCTTGCCCGTGCTGGTGCGTATGCTTTGGTGTGCCTTGTACAACTATACGTGACTGATAAACAGTGATATTGTGGCGTCGCAGAAAGACTCCATGTCCAAGTCGGGGGCGCGCTCCATTTGATGCTGAGCGATCTCGAAACTCCCGATGGCAAAAAGGCTGATAGCTGACGAGCGAGCGCTGGGTGGTTAGTTGCGTGAATTATTTCAGGGTGTGTTTGGTCTTCACGTTCATCAGTGGCATTTCACCGACGTGCTTACCAATGAGTTCGCTTGTGTAGACTCGGCCGGTGTGGGTGGCGTACGGAGGCCGAGGAAGAGCACACCACGCCCAAAGCGGGTGTGCCGCTGCCGGTTGAATGCGTGAGGAAGGCAACCCCGAAGGAAGCAATGGTGCAGCTGGGCCTGTGCCTTCGACGCGATTTGAAATGCTGTAGACAGTGCATTGTGTAGGGGGGAAATATACCATAATGTATCTTCGGATTGCGCTGCGCGTTGTCTTGTGGAAAGAGGCCACACACATCTGCAAACGCCAGGAGAAATGTTGTTTTGATGGAGGCTGGTCGCAGATCACCTCACAGAATTTGAAATCGGGGATTGATCGGATTGGTTCGCCTCCTCTCAGTCGAGTTGTTCTCCCCCTCTTCTGCCGCGTACATAGTCTATACTGCCTTTTGTCCGGCGCCCACCTGGACAACCACACTTGTGTATACTCCACTACCCACTTACACACATTGCCTTGGCCAGAGCGCCGGTAACGCCCTGGTACTATATTCTGTCGGCGCTGGCTCAACGGGTGACGGGGGCGAGTTTGTATACTGTCCGGTGAGTTTCCATATTGTTTTTCAGAACATACGGGCTGCGGTTCCTCGGCTTGGTGGGATGATACAACACTTGGTGCTTGTCGCCCACGGATCGCCCCTCCCTGCCCCACCTCGCTCCCTGCCCTTCATTCGATACACCTGACATTGACCGGCCGTCTGCCATATATTCACGGTGTGCTCCCTCCCCCTGTCGACACTATCCCACTACTCCACCTGGACGATCAACATATATTGGCCACACCAGTGAAATTCACCATTCGGGCGCTGAGCCGTGTTCCGCTTCGAGCCTCGGTTTCTGACATGTGAGCGTCCAAATTCCGTGCCCATTTTGCTCCACCGCTCATTCGCCTTCCCATCCTGTCCAGACCGCTTATCTTCTTCACCTCGTGTTTCTCTTACGATGGGCTGCTGCTGGAGCGACAACAGTAGCGATCCAGAGGCGCTAAAGATGCATCGCGAGGCCGAGAAGGAGCTCAAGGCCGTAAGTCTGGCACATTTTTCCGTCTTTAACAAACGGCCCATCGATTCGTTTCTCTCCAGCATGCAAAGAAACAGGCGACCCAAGTCAAGGTATTGCTTCTTGGGTCTGGTGATTCGGGCAAATCGACGGTCCTCAAGGTTCATATTACTTTTTTTTCGACTTGAATGCGTTGATTCCTAATTCATGAATCTGTTCCTTGTAGCAAATGCGTGTAATTCACAACGACAAATTTACACCTGCAGAGGTCGAGTTCTACCGAAAACTCGTGTTCAATAACATCGTTCGGGGACTGCAGATGTTGATTGACGCCCTACCGGCGATGGAGTTGTCCGTATCACCCCAAAATACTGTGGGTATTGCTTGGATGTGTGTGATAGCCCGAACCCAGCCATTAACTTGCTGCTAGTCCTTGGTGGATTACTTCGAGGGACACCTGAGTTACGAGACGGCGAGCCCTACCCAGAACAACTGCTGGAGCCTCTACAAACCATATGGGGAGACCCTCGGGTACAGGAGGGCTGGTCGAGAGCCAACGAGGTTGCATTACCCGAAAAGTGAGTTGATTTCAACGCCGTTTGAATAGTTGCTGACGTTGTCCGTCCGATCGCAGCCTGCAATAGTGCGTCAGCGACCTGATTGATGAAATGAACGTCCTGACGATCTTTTCACGTGCAGTTTTTTCAGCGACTTGCCAAGGGTCTTTGAGCGCAACTATACGCCAACCACTCAGGTATTTCTATTTTCATCTCGAGCGCCTGTCCCGCCAACCCGTGCGCCTTGCAGGATATCATCCGATGTCGGTCTCAAACGATAGGCATCACCGAGACTGTGTTTAGGTTACGGGGCCATGACCTTCACTTGGTTGACGTTGGCGGACAACGATCAGAACGGCGCAAGTGGATACACTGCTTCCAGGATGTGACGACCATACTGTTCCTGGTTTCACTGAGTGGGTATGACCAGTCCTTGTTTGAAGATACCAACGCCGTACGTGTGCTCTTTCTTCGCGCATGTTCCGGGCTCCGCTTTTGTTCACATGGATCTGCGATCTTCAGAATCAGATGCAAGATGCCATGGCCATTTGGGATTCCATATGTGACTCGGAATATTTTAGATCTACTAATATCGTGAGTCCTTTTTCTCCTGCTTGGCGTGGTCATCCGTTTGATGTAGCACTCGCAAGATTCTATTCTTGAACAAAAATGACTTGTTCACCGAGAAGGTCAAGACGTCGCCGATCCGGAGGTACTTCCCGGTATGTACATTGCAATTTGAATGCTGAAGGCAAGGCCCGCCAACCGAGACCACCTGGTTAGGACTACGAGGGCCCTGAGGGGGATGCGGCAGAGGGCCGCAACTACTTTCGACGACGCTTCCTGAAACTCAGCAACAAGTCATCGCATAACTCGGCAAACGCTGGCCGGCCGGTTCTGCGGAAACGCGAGATCTATACGCAGTACGTAATGCAAATGGTGCTTTGTTATTTGTGGGCTTTGCATGGCTCAAACTGGACATAGTTACACTAATGCGACTGACACGGAGCTGCTGAGGGTGGTTATGGCTGCTGTAGAAGGTCAGTCAGGAGACTTGCTTCGTGAGAACGTTTTGGACTAATGACGGGGTGTTTGTTTGCCTTTGTTCCCTTTGCAGAGTACGTACCCTCACCCCCTATCTTTAGTTGTTTGCGCTGTCCAAACCCCGTTTCCTATACCTTTCTAACCCTCTCTGGCCTTCAGTATCGTTTTTCGTGTGAACCTTGTCGATGCACATATGATCTGACATACTTTCTTTTTTTTTTCGCTATGTTTTACTTGGGTTTCCTATGTGCTGTCTTCCGGTTCATCAATCACTCCATGCGTGCAAAACACAAATCCTCAATCATCAATCATCAACCCGCGCAAATGAATCTGTCCGAAATACCGGGTTATCGCGTTGCTGACTGTAGCACGATAATTAGCAACAGTGTGCGTTCCTTTCGCAGCATCCCTGCCTCCGCTCCGAATCCCTCATCATTTTGTTCTTTCTAATCCAGATTCGGGAACTGATGCTCTGAGCCGAAGCGATACCAGCTCATAAATGGGCTGTTACGGTAGTGCAGGAGGGCTGTTAAATGTGGGTCGGGCCTGGAAGAACCCATGCTATCTGTATTTTTCTGTTCGTTCCTGGAAGGAGGAGGTGATTACAAGGTACCAATCCGGGTTCGGTATCTTGGTTTTCTTGGTTGGAATACGGGATTCGCTATAGGATTGGAATGTATAATTGTGGAGCTCTGGATATTTAATTAAATGTTGTTGTTCCCTTGCTGCATGAGTGCTTTAGATACACATGGGAACCTGTGCTTTGGTTCTCCGCTGGTCAAGTTTTCTAGGGACTTGCGCGTCGGTGGTGAACGGAGCACAGCAAGACTCGATGTCTCCCGGACATGGCGGGACAAGCGACTGTAGATCCCCCCAGCTCGTGTTGTCGAACCGACCCTAGCACGTTTGGTTTGCGCAGTGACTAATTTCCCGAGGTTCTGTCGACCGAAAACCCCACGCCCCCGCAACCCACACTTACGAAACCAATGGTGCTAATTGTTTTATGATGCTCGGGGGCCGGGACCTACTTGGCGGCCCGGCATCGGAGGCAACTGCAGGGCCGGCTGTTGCGCGCCGTGTTTGTGCTTGTGCTTGTGTTTGCGCTCGCGTCCACCATCCTGGCTGATCTCCGCTATACACACCACACAGGAGCGGGGATCATGAGCGCGCAGAAAAGGAAAAACGTCGAGGGCATAGTCAATATAACACAGATCCAAGGTTAGACGCGTCGAGTCATTTCTATTGCTGACCCGGTAAATTAACGGCGGAGTCAGACGCGCTTGTCGCGGTCAAGCCACACCTATTGGATTTCCAAAAGACAGACTTTGATGCGCTAGAAACAAACCTGGCGCGTCTAAACCGGTTGCTTGAACACTTTTCCTCCGCTCGAATAGGCAAGAAGCGGCCGAGGACCGAGTCTGTCGCGGATGAGCTTGATCGGGAGGGTTAGTCTTGAACTGTGGTGACGTGAAAGTTTCTGGGCAAAGCATTAAGTCTCGACTTGGTTCATTAGGCGTCCGGCTCTGGAATTCGTCGATTGTGCTCCGTGGCGTCGCCGTTGACCACGCCCCACCGGATCTCCGACAACGAGTGTTTGCAAGTCGTGAGTGGGGCCACGTTTGTTTGGTGACTGCTCCCGTGGGCTTGATGGATGCGACATTACTCTCCAGTTCGACTTGCTGCGTTCCGACTTGTCGAAGCTGGCACCACTGTACCGCTGACCGTGGACTGTGAGTGGATTTCGTTCAGGGGAGGCAAGTAGATCTCGTCGGATGTTGACGCTTTGTGTGGCGTCGCTCCCTTTGCTAGCCCTCGTTCATTTACTCCAGCTGGCAAGCAAAGCCGCGGCTGCATTGTCCAATTGTGATGACGATCGGGCCCAGCAGATATTGATGGCCGCAGCGGATGTACGTTCTTGTCTTGGTCGGGATAGGGAAAAGAGACAAGCGTCGTCTGATTCGCTTGGCGGGACTTTTGCTAGTACGAAGCGCTCCTGAAAGAACTTTCGTCGAAAGAAGATGACCGACATGCGCAGCAGAAGAAAGAGTCCGCGACTGTCCAATACTATTGTAGCCGCATGGACGCGGTACGTTGTGGCTTGATCGACCCCGCGACCCAAGATGGAATTTTTACGTACCTTTTTCCCTGTGGCATGACGGCAGGCATGGAAGGAAGGCAACGATAGTGTGGCATTTTTCATGCTAGAACAGGCGACCGACGAACGGCGACTTGATGATATGCCATTGACCGAGGTACGTTCTCTGGGATTCGATCAAACTGAAGCGAAGGTGTGCGATCAAGGCGCATACATCCAGGTCGAAGAAGTCATTGGGCGTGCTTTGCAGATCGGGAAAGGCCTACTACGCAAGGCGTGGGGAAAACAGGCAGACGATGAGCACGGCGCTGACCCAAAGATGGGCTTGAATGCGGTAAAATGGCTCCAAAAGGCGTTTCAGACACTTGAACGAGTAGCGGGCGATGAACATAACTCAAATTGGACAGCACTGCGAGTACGAGCCACGCCGTCCTCCGTTTTGGACGTCCTCTTTGTTGACCGTATTTTCAGGAGGCGGTATTGCGGAGTCTGGGTTCGTGCTCGGAGCAGTTTCGTCCCGATCCTTTGACCGAGTTATGGGCGCCTGCGCTGTAGCACGAGCCTACTTTGCGACATCAACGGCGGTAGAATCAAACCTTGAGCGATCCGAAGCATCCTTGGACGAATTGCTCAAGCTGGAGCACAACGTAATGTGTCCTTTTTCACATTCCTGAAGCGGACATCTATTCAAAGGTTTGAATAGGCTACCGATATCAATCTCTATTGGATGCGACTTGCCATATTCAAGAGGAACAAAGCGACTGTGCCGCAATTGCTAGACAGCAAGTAGACTCCGATACCGCCTGGTACTGGCACAACTCCTAAAAACATACTCTAATACAGCATTCCGTTCCATTCTGGAATGCTTCGAGTTTCAAGAGGGCGCCGTGACAAGGTATGTGCGGGCGCCCATATCCAGTTGTTTACAGCATTCAAGTCTTCGTTTACCTTAGTGTACTTCGAGAGTTGACTGATTTGGCAGATGGACGGTAAGTTCCAAACTATTGTTCTCTATGCAATCGGATACCAGCACGGCCCAGAGTCAATCTCGCCGTGGACGTTGCGAATATGTTTCTGGTCAAGGCCCTTGACTCTCCTAATGGGGTTGGACACCCATTTGTACATTTGATCATGATGTCCTTGTTTCTTCTGGTGAAACCGCTTCAGCATTCGGATGCGTGCAAGGCGGTTGAGAAGGGCTGTCTCGGTAAGTTGCATTTTCAGCCTGGATGACATATGGCCCGACTTTAACTTTCTGTTAATTCGCTAGCCATCGAAAGCAGGGCGTACTTCAAGATGGAAAAGACCAAAGCAACGGCTTGCCAGCTGGTATGTACGCTTGGCCCGGGATATAGTTAGCCACATGGTGCATTTTCATAATAGTTACTGTGGCGGAGCGGAGAAGCAAGTTACAAGAACAAACGATGGATAGAAGCCGCTGATTGGTTCATCCTGAGTGCATCCGAAGCATTTCAAAGTACACCCAGCGCCCGGTCGCGGTCCACCCGCAAGGCTGCTCTGTGTTACATCCAACAGGGCGAATATGCTCAGGCATCAATGTTGGTTGCGAGGTGTTCTCGAGACGAGGCGGTAGCGTTCTTTTCGTGATGTTTACCCGTAAATTTTCGCTCATCCGGTGTCTACGCCAACAGCCAACATGTTATATCGAGTTTCTTGCTGCGGTACATCAAGGTAGATGCTTCTCACTTCGATCTGAACTCTATGATTCATATCGTATATTTGATGATGCCTAGGACTTGAAGAAGAAGGCACGCCAGTCACTAAATATGTAACCTAAGCAACTGATATATGCCTGCCTCGTGTAGCTATCCATGCGGTGGAATCAATGGTAAAAGCTGCCAACTTTGACCGCAAGATGCTTCTGCTTGCCACTCAGTTGGCGCACGAGACCAAGCAAAAGACGCTACTCTTGGCCGTGTTGGGAGCGATGCTTCGCACGTTACAACAGGGACGCCAAAGTCCGGATCTGGAAGCGGAGGCTGAGGGGATCACCGTCGTGCGATGCAGCGTGCGCATTATACTCGATTTGTTGCAGGAGCCGCTCGCTACGACGTGAGTTCGTTTCCCTCCTTCCTTTTACCCCTTGGCACTTACCGGCACTATCGGGTTTAGAAACGAATTAGTCCATGCGCTCCTCAAGCACTTCCGGCAAGGTGCGTTCCGATACCCAACTAGTCGTCAACTTGCTCATGAAACTGAAACTTCTTGACAACCCCTATCATCACCAAGCTCTGGACCTAATTGGCACAGTATCCGCAAAGGGCGACCAGGCGATAATCGCAAAGGATGTGTCATGGTTATGGCGTACCGCATACAATGCGGCTGTGTCCGGATGTCGGGACTGGGACGAGTTAGCTATCGTAGAGTTGTTCGATTTGGCTCGAGAGGCAAGTTCTGAAAAGTTCTAGTACGTCTATATGCGGAAATGCTCAATTTTTTTGGGGGTCAGTTGATGGATGCGTATTCCAATACGTTAGGGGCTGAGCAAGATCCCGACCTGAAGAAATGTGCGCTTCTATCTGCATTTTCGGCTACCTCTGGGCGGTGTGCGTGTGCATTTCCGGATGTTAGTGTGCCAATGTTACTAACATGCTCCGACAGTGTTTGTGGCACGCCGTCTCGGGTCCTCCAGACGCGGTAAGTGGCGTCATCACTAAGATTATTTTGATTTTTGCTTACCGACACTTTATTCTAGACTGCCTTGTATGAGCGTTTGGCCGACGAACTTCCAAACTTCCGACATTCTGCATTGCAAGCCTACTCGGTAATACATTTGACGATGACCAACCCAGCTACATGGTCAACTTGTTTCTCGTATTTGAGGTGGAGGTACTCTCTCGCCTGCAAAGGTGGGAAAGAATCCAGGCTGTAGTGGAGGTATGACAAAATGCCCTCTTTGAACCATCACGATGATGAAATGGAGACGGTGTTTTTAGATCGCTGCACAAGCGGAATGCACCACTCCGACGACGCTGGAGTCAATTGCAAACCTGTTGGTACGAATGATTTTGATCTTCTGAATCGAGGCCTGGTGCATTGATTCGGATAGTGGACGGAGGAGATGTGCCCAACAGACGGTACGTTTCTCAGTGGTGCAGGAGGGATCTACATGGCTAATAATTTGTCAAGTGCTGTATAGTGCATTGGATGTATGCCGTCCTCTTTCAAATTGTTGAAGGGACATCAACTGATTCAAGCATATTCAAGGTTATGCTTCGCGCGTCCCTCGACTCGAAGCATATGTCTATTGACAAGTTCTCCCGCTGGTTGCGGGCGCTATGCACGATACTTCTAGCCCGTAACAAACAACAAGACCGCGCGAACGCCCTGAGCTTCATTGAGCAAGCGATTGAAGTTATCAAGGAAAACAATGACGAGAACGGCGATCAGGTTTGCTTGCTCAGATAGTCATGGGCGCCTCGATCGTGAAGAAGCTTTGTAGGTGTATGCGCATGATGAACGCGAATGGCTCTTGGGCATCACTTTCAATGCTGGAGTCGAACGATTCAGGTATGGTCCCAGCTTATCTTTTTGATTTACACTAAATACCGACATCACCGCTTCAGCGTTTCTGATATCAATGAAGCGAAGCGTTGGGTTGAGACAGCAGCGGCACTTGCTGAGCTGGTCAACAATAATGACACGGCATCAAAAAAGGTGGGTGTGTGGTGTTATTCGGAACCTTGGTGCGCAGCTGAGTCGAATCGTTGGCTAGATCGATGCTTTGTATCGGCAAGTCCTTGCGGGATATGACGCCCAAAGGGGCTAGCCTCCACGTGTTGCTCTTGGTCGCTTTTGGGGCCACCATGTACCCACTAATTCTATGTATAACTTAGTCACTCTCGTGTTTTCAATAGCCTTTGCCTTCCCTTTGTTTGGAGTATCAGACCTCCGCATCAGACATCTCAAGATCACATCGTAGTTGTGGCGCCCAAGATCCAATACACCCACAAACGGTTATCTGTGACACTATCGAGCCACCGCGTAATGCCGTAGATTGTATAGCAATACTGTGCCCCGCGTGTTGCCAATCGCGAGGTACTCACTTCGCGTCGAAAAATCAATTGAGGTGACATGCCCAAGCGGCGTGCCAGACGTTGGCCAGTTTGCAAAGGTGGTCAGAGTTTTCGTATGAACCTTCAATAAAGAGTTTGTTAGCACAGGGCACCAAAGTGTAACGGTATCGGAAGGTGGCGAGGTGATGGTGATAGGGACTCTGGCAAAATGAACGCCGGGCACGCGGTTGCATAGGGTTGCCACTCACCAGCTTGAGCTGATCTTTCTTTGTCTTGCTGGCACTAGCCAGGATCTGTGCATCGTGGTTAAAGCGAAGTGCCGTTACATCAGTAGTGAGGTGCGGTAACGCCTTCAGAGGGACTGGTGACGAGTTGTGTGGAACACGGGTTGAAGGGGTATCATAAACATTGACTATGCCTGATTTGGAGCTAATTTCCGCGTTCGCGGCGGAGATATTTAGTACATCATCTCCAGTCGGCACCAGGAAGCTATGGCAGCGGGCTTACCCAATAGCCGTATATCGCCCTGCCCTTGCGTCGCTATCACTGTGCCATAGCCGCTGTCATCCTTCCATTTGTTCAGACACCTCCTAGTACGAATATCCCACGCGCAGATCTCGGCATTGGCGTCTAAGGTGTACATCTCTCCCCCTGTCATGCTATCTCCATTGTGTGCGTGCCACCATAGAGACTTGACTGTCGCAGCAGCCTTGATTTCGCCAACCACGCTGACACTGGCCCAATCTAAGAGACGTACACGCCCCTGTCGTCCCGCTATGGCAAGTGTACGCCCGTCTGGTGAGAATGCGTTGATGTCGCATGCACGATCTTGGGTGTCTACCTTTGCGTTGGGTTGCGTGCCTATTGGCGTGTACGTTTGGGGTGGAGTCAGTTCAGGGGGACTCGGTATAAAGGGGTTTAATCAACGTACGACCCGATACTTGGTGTGTGGAAACACGTGAAGATTGAAGGTCGTAGATGCATACAAACGGCCTGGGGCCAGCAAGAAGTACTGAAGTTCCAGATGGGTGGAAAGTAGCCTTATTAAGTGGGAGTGTGGGAGTGTGGAGGGTTTGAAGCAGTGGGTTGGTCAGGCCATCAATCTGTAGAACTAATTAGTGTGTGCTCCGCTGTGACTGTCCGGCGAGACGACTCACATTGAACAGTCTAACTCGTTTGTCTGCTCCAGCAACCATGAGAACGGGTACCCGGGCTGAAGGGTGGAACTCGACCGAGTTGACAGGCCCATCGGAACGTGCCGCTTGATTTGCGTCTCGTAGTCTGGTAATGGCAAGTTCGGTGGGTGGGAGGGCATCAAGGGGGGCAGCCGCAACGTCGATTGGACCGGTTGTAGGCTCCTCCGTTGGCTCATCCTCCGACTCTGAGTTTGAAGACGAGGAGTGGGACGGTCTCCGGGTTCGCTTTGATCGCGCAATGGCCCATTCAGGAACTGGATGCACCTTTTCGAACCTTTTGTTCTTGGTAAGTCCAAATTCAAACAGATGATGCGAAAATGATAAGACGCACTGTCTCCTCAGACGGCTTTCGTACTCGCGTCCCGAGACCGTGTCCTCGGCGGCACTGTTGCGGAGTTTTCGCAGGCGGCGGTCAGATGCGATGGAAACATCGAGCTGTATGTCGTCTGGATCTATCCAGGCAGCCTTGTTTCGGGATGTCGCATTTGATAGGGAAGATGCAGGGGGAGGGGCAGCGGTGTCCTCTTGGTCTGTGTGCTGGCCGTCGGCATCTGAGGCGGTCGGGACTTGAAAGACACCAGGCCCAGGTGCCGAGTCGTCGAAGAAGAGCTCGAGGGGATTCAATAGCGGTCCATGCGGTTGCTGGGGGCTGAAACTCACCTCGTCGTCCAGCAGATGCTGCATAGACATGTCCGCATGAGCCTGTGCATGACCCGAGCTGCCTGCCGTCAGAGGCGTGCCAAACAGCACGCTCTCGAGCCGCAGTTCTTCGTCGTCCTTGTGTTCGTATGAATGGCTCGCTTGTCCATCTCCAAGTATCGCTTGTTCTTTGCGTCGACGCTGTTTCTTTTTCCGAGGCTTGTTGATTGCAGAAATAGAGATGGCAGACATGGTCGAGCGCAATTAACAAAACTTTGCTGACGTCAGCAACGCCACAATACACAGCCAATCACATGATGTAAACAGTTTAGACGTCGGGTGAGACGTGTGTCGGCCGCTCCCACCACCGTCATCGGCACCATGTCGAATGCAGCACGGACTCGCTCCAACCGCGCTCTCGCTGGATTGTTCTTCGCTATTTCTCGTGCAGCTCATGCGTCTCCCTTGCTCACAATGATAGCTGGCGGAGAGCCCGAAGACCCTGTTGGTAGCCCCAACTTTTGGTGGAAAGTAGTTGTGTCAATGGGTTTGGTTCTTCTTGGTGGCGCATTTGCTGGGTCAGCCTACGAGCGATAGCTGCTATTCACATGTACAACATCTAACTATGTCGAACGCTAGATTAACGCTCGGGCTAATGGGCCTTGACGAGTTGCATTTGCGTGTGCTTGCTGCTTCCTCAGACGACCCCAAAGAGCAACGCAACGCTCAGAAAGTGCTGAGGTTAATGAAGAAAGGCCGCCACTGGGTGCTTGTGGTACGTTTTTTTTTTGTTAGCTTCTGCCCCCCCAGCTAAGTAAACTTTGGTCTTGGCAGGTGTTGCTGCTCGGAAATGTCATCGTAAATGAATCCCTGCCCGTATTCCTCGACTCTGCTGCAAGTGCATAGCGTGTTGCGTCAAGTTGCATACTCTAACCGAACTGCATAGATTGGGGGTGGAATCGCTGCCGTTGCTATCTCCACTGTTATGATCGTAATCTTTGGGTTTGTCCTACCGCTATGACGTTACCTACCTGCGCTGACCCTCGACATTTGATTTGTCCCGCGCTGACCCAATAGCGAGTACGTCTCAATTCAGAGTTGTTGTTTTACTGCATCCTTAATGCTATCCCTGGCAGAATTATCCCTCAAGCCCTTTGTGCGCGCTATGGGCTCCAAATTGGCGCGGTCAGTGCACCATTGGTGCTAGGTATGATGTACGTTTTTGGTGAGTAATGAACCGACAGCCGTGGGACACGCCTGCTAACGTGTGTGGTACACTTGTTAGCCCCCATAGCTTGGCCAATCGCCAAACTACTCGACTGGGCCCTTGGGAAGAGCGAAGAAAATACATACAAGAAAGCCGAACTCAAGAGCTTTTTGCAGTTTCATCGCGAAGGCCAGGAGCCACTCAGAGACGACGAGGTGAGCATCGAGTTGATCCATGGCATGCGAGGGAGAGCCAGGCTACGAGCTAGGCATGTGTGAGAGTACCTTGCGTGTTTTCCTCTTCGTGACGCAGCATGGGAAACATGCGCATATATCCGTATCCGGGCGAGCGCACGTTGCTAACACTAGTTTCCGCCCCTAGATCTCGATCTTGAATGGTGTGCTTTCATTGAATGAGAAAAAGGTGTCGCAGATCATGACCCCGATCGAGGTACATATGTCCTTTTACAGCATCTGTACCCATATTTGACGGTCGCCATAACAGGATGTGGTCACCCTTAGCAGCGATACCATTCTGGACCACAAGAGAGTTGACGCGATGTATGTCTCTTCTTTCATCACGGTCTATCCATGGGCAACTGAAACGCTATCAGCCTGACAAGCGGGTACTCACGAATCCCCATTCACGAGCCAGGGAAGCCAACCAGTTTCGTCGGACTTTTGTTGGTTAAAAAGGTGGGTTTCGTGGGTATATTGCTCTTAGCCGGTGAATGTATCATCGGAGTATGCTGCTGGGCCGGATCGCCCATTTTGAGACTGTGCAAGTGGCAACCGCTGTATCTGTGCCACTCGTATCGGAATTCAATAATAGATGCTCGTCCATCAGATGCCGGCTGCTCCCGTCTATCCTTTGACTGATTCACATGTTTTGCTTGTAGTTGCTTGTTTATGATCCCTCTCAGCAGCTTCCTGTCAGCACATTTCCATTGTCGATCCTTCCAGAGGCCAAGCCGTCCATCAGCTGCTTCCAGGTGCGCGGCTCAGACTATCCTTGCCACACGTTGTGGCTGAATTGATTGCCAATTAATGAAAATACAACGCACAACAGGCCTTGGATTACTTGTCAGTATATTCGCCTCCTAAACCGCGCATCTCCCCCTGATTACTTGCGATGTAGCCAAACCGGACGGTCCCACCTGCTCCTGATCTCTACTGCCCCAGGGCAGCCATATGGCGCACTCGGTGTTATTACTCTGGAAGGTGAGCCGATCGCAGTACCGACAAAGTTAACATTTTGGCCTCATGTCTACGGATCGTAATTTTATCTAGACATCATCGAAGAGATCATCTCTGAAGAGATTGTCGACGAGACGGACCGGTACGAAGACAATCGTAGTAAACAACGCGCAAAGCGGCAGTCAACGGCTGCTATCATGCGAGGGTAAGGGGCATTCGAATTCTGGCTAGTCTAAAACTAAACACAGTCCCGAAAGGATTGTCGAGCGCGAAAAACGCCGCTGGTCTTTCACAAGTGACGCTACACCGGGCACGGAGACTCCTCAGACAGGATCCCGCGCTCCTACGCCTAAACCAACCCCAGGCAAGGAGCCCATGGAGATCACTCGGCTAGTGGTAATCGACGAACACCCGGGCAATGGCATTCATGCGCCAAATAGCTATGGTTCGATTAACCAGCCCTCCAGCTCGCATATCAATGGCGAAGCACAGCGTGGAAGACAACAGAATGGCTCGATAAACGAAGGATCATACACATCATCCCCCACACGGATATAGAGGGGCGCTAGGGCAAGTTACACCATTCAGCGCTCGAGATGTGTGGTGGTGTAATGAATGGCGAGAACCTTATGCAAGCACTGGCGGCAGTTTTCTTTATTGGGCTTCTGCTCATCATTCATTTCCCTTTCGTCAATTTTTCTCTGTTGTACTTTCACCCAGCTAGTGTGGAATATGAGCGGACTTGAACTCTCGTAGCGGCCGCGTCTAGTGCCCCAAACTTCGTCGAGACCGCGGACACACGCCTGCGCGAACAAGGAACAATATGATCACCCTCGGACCTTGGTTTGAGCGAACGGGAAACGCAGCCCGCTGATGCTGTACTCACTTCGAGCGCGGCCAGATGGCTGTCGTGGCTTTCTGGCGCAAGTTCTCGAACTGCACGGGCCAGCTCGTATAGGTACTCCTGATCGCAGATTGAGTCACCGGCCCGTATGGAACGTTTACGATACGCTTAGCATGTGAAGCCTCGCGAAGTCTAGTGAACCTATGCAACTGACCTTATTTGGACCTGACGGCCCTGAGATTCCCATATCCTTTTTGCTAATTGGGGTATTGGTTCGGAGCCAACTGTGGATATTTCAGACGTTCCAACCAGGAAGATTTGCGGATAGAGTAATATCTCACCAAACGATGGGTTATCGCTCCGGCCGACGTAGCATGTTGCCTTCGGACCAATACGTACGTCAGTTTTTGGCTTTGACTTTGGAAGACTCGTGTGCACCAGGTGCTAGACCATCAGGGGGGCATCTAACTCACATTTGGCACAATGATTTTCTCAACACCATCAACAACACCCCATATGTCTAGCTGGTGCACGGTGTAGCCGTCCTACCTCACAAATAAGTGTAGATCAAGGGTTGGGCGGAATTTGGATACATGAATGTGTCGTCAATTTACCTTCTCGCGATGATCTTTGTGGCGGGTTTTGCACCAGTGTCAGCACATTCGACAACGGGGCCACGATCGACCCAAACAATCCGCACCAAGGTATTTGCGCATTTCCTCGGCGTATTCTGGGTCGATCATGTAACAAACGCCCCATACAACGTCTTCGTGAGGAAATTCGTCCTGGAAAGATGCGCGCGTCAGTGACAATAGCATACGCTATCTAGATGACTAACCGTGGAAGAAAAACCGCTCCAGTCTTCGGCGGCTATCAGGGTAACAACGCGGCCAGGATGCTGCTCCAATTCAGGCGACAGAAGGCCCCATTTGATGGTCACTTTAGACTTTGTATTGAAGCAGCACTGGCGCCTGCGTACCTCGGGAGTTCCTCGGTGGTCACTCGACGACTGGGCAAATCGTCGAACGTATCCTTTCAGAAAGCCGGGAACTAGCGCGGAGCGCGTTGAGGTTCAGTAGCTTCGATAAATTTCACCACCTGCCACACGCGCAAGTGGAAAACCCAGAGTTCTCACCTCTTTCAGTATAGTGTGGGGGAGGCTTTGGAGTTGGGATATAGCGGAAGTTAGTGAGATTCCAATGTAGCGAGGTTTACATTGGGCTAACTTTCCAGATCAGCGAGCCATACCCGAAAACACAATACGGGAGATCGGCCGCAGGGGAAGGACTATTCATGTTGGTCCGAAACAGCGAGGTGATGAGCTCAGACAAAGGTCGTTGTCGTCTGTGGAACGGCTAGACTGGGCGACTGACAGATCCACCGACAGATCCACGTGACCGCTTATGGCTGAGCTTAGCCCCTATCTTCTCCTGTTTGTCGGCGATGGCAGTTGCCGGGGTTATGCGGCTCTACCCCTTCTTCCTAGCGTACATTCTCTTGTTCGCGATCGCATGCATTGTCACCCTGGCCCTGTACTTTCTACCCCACTCATTCACTCCGACGTCCCTCGATTCCAGGCATGAGAGCCAGTCTGGCCCCTTTCCGGAAGACCTGACGAAAGTTTCCGAGGTGCGAGCCCCGCGACCGACCCCACGAGTTTATATGATCAGCCTGCCGCGACGAACCGATCGGCGTGACAGAATGAGGAAGCTGCGGGCAGTAACGGGTCTCTCGTGGACGTTTGTGGACGCAACAGACTCTACGGCTGATGTGGTCGGCCGAATCACGGAACGTGTAAGATGGACAAGGGCCTCGGCGTATTTGCACGCCATTGATGCAGGCTTTCTCGGTTGGTGGAGCGATCATCATAACGAACCCGGGCTGCTTGACACGAATCCCCAAGGTTCTGCACTCTGGGAACTTTCGCCTTCCGATCCGACCTCTACGGATTACACTTACCCCTTGCCTGTGCCCCCTCTTCGCGATCAGCGTCTGGCCCTGGAGGCAGCGACTGGCCGCACGATCCCCCGTCTCGATGCGGTGCGGTCCGGGGATTTCAGTCGGATCCTTGGTTCCAACACAGATCGAAACTCTGCTCGGCCCGCCACCCGCTCTGTGACGAGTGCACCTATGTCTCGTCTGGTGCACCTTCCCCGCTGGCGCATCCTAACAAGAGGTACAATAGCTTGCTGGCATTCACATATTGGATTGATCCGGACAATCGCGTCGGAGTCGGCGCACGTCGAGACCGGAGTTATTATCTTGGAGGATGACATTGACATGGAACTTGACATTCAGCAGCGCATCACGCGTTTGTGGGAAGACTTGCCCCCCGATTGGGACATCCTTTTTCTTGGTCAGCAACCGTCGTAGGCAGAGCCTAGTTTGCTTGTTGACACTTTGTTTTTGCACAGGGCACTGCTGGTCTGCTGAGGCGACTTACCCAGCCTTAGCACCTCACAGCCAAATCCATCGTTCCCACTCGCCCAAGTGTACGCACGCTTACGCTCTGTCCCATCAGGGAGCTCGGCGTATTGTGGATTCCCTCGGACGCCCATATGTGGCCTACAGTCGGCCGCTGGACGCCGCAATTTTGGAGATGATTCAGTCAAAAGAACTCAGCGCATATTCTGTTTTCCCGAGCGTGATCGTCCAGACCAAGGATACATCTAGCGACATTTTCCCAGGAAACGGAAGTAGTTGGCGCGACGTCTTGGAAAATTCCGCACTAGCACAAGTGGCTTGAGTGTTTCTGAGGCAAAGTGGACCTGAGCGCCGTGCGGTTATTGTATGAACTATGGGTGTAATTAATGGTGACAGTGCCTAAGAACACGTTCTGATAGACTATTCCCGGTGACACCGTGTTCGATGTGAAGGGCGCCAGCACTAAACAGGGCTCGTGAATAGGCAAGAACAGCAGCCCTGGAATCAAGTCGACGTACCACACGTTCTCACAGCCGGGCCGGACACTGACTATACTCCATTAGACGAAAGTTGCTGAAAGCGCCAACTTGTCCTAGTGCACATGCGTGTCTCCGCCAGGAGCCGTAATAGAGTTAGTCTGTTGAGCGGGTTTCATTCCATACGTCTATTTCATGACGGTCTGGAAGGAACGGAACCAGCTCAATACTAAGAAACTTGGTTCAGTGGCCCATTCAAAACATATCAAACGAAAGACTAGTGTGGGATGTTCTAGTACTATACATGAGAACGCCTGTCCCTTTCAGGAACTCGTCTAAATCAATATATGACCATCATAGTAACCGAACTGGTCGCACAGGTGCGCCATGTGCTTCAGAGCGTCCACAGCTCCGCAAGAAGTTCGGCTGCCAAACACGTCGCCGAAAATGAGCAGAGATCGGGCGCTTATGAACAAGCCAATGGAGTCGTTGACATGGCGTAGCTACGATGAATAGGCTGAAAGGATCGGGGTTTGTTTGTTTCACCTGTGTTGGGACCCGAGTAAAAAGGCAATTCAAACCGCTTACGTGACAATGCTGTGACTTGATCGGGCTTTTCCTCCTTGCCAACATCGCCTGCGACCGCCTCTCTGCTCCTAATCCCTCACTGCACTCGTTTGCAAACGCTTTACCGCCGTTGCCTAGTAGCCATAGACATTTTTTGCTCTTCCAAGGACATTGATTGGACTCTATATTTTTTATAATGAAGTTTGGGTCATTTGACTCGATATGCTCGACTGCTGCTCTTGTAGTCTGTCCGTTACTCGGGGAGGATGGAGTGGGGATGGAACCACAGTGTTATAGTCGCAACGTTTTGTTAGGAAGCTTCGTGCTCTTTCAACCTGGTGAGTTTTCTAGCCGTTGCTCGCAACCCACCGCTGAAAAAAAGCGGCAATCGTGACAACAGCTGTCGCCTTTGTGCATCTGTTGGCCATGTTTATGACCATCATTATGATTCTGCACATCCGAAGCAAGTATACCGCCGTGGTGAGTTTAATCAGTTCCTTGCAAAAATATCTTGCGTTGCACGCGCATGGGATTTCAAAAGCACTAACCGCTTTTGAAATAGGGTCGGAAGGAAATCCTGACGTTTTTCTACTTGTATCTCGTCGTCGAGCTACTTGCCATCTTCCTCGATACGGGGATTGTGCCGACCGCAGACAACGCGTATCCGGTATGTATTTCAATAAGACCAACGCGTCACTGACTAATATATTTCGAACAGTGGATAGCAGCAATCTATACAGGCCTCGTGGCAGCAACCTATTGTTGTCTCTTGATCAACGGCTTCATTGGATTCCAATTTGCGGAGGATGGGACCCCTCTTTCTATCTGGGTATGCGTCTAGCCCTTGTTTATATCCCCTTAGTCGGGCGTGGGTCGAAGCTAAGCACGTGTTTCTAGGGACTTCGTGGTGGTTGCTTGGCCATGTGGGTGCTCGCGTTCTTCATCAGTATTTGCACATTCCAAGGTACGTTGCCCTGCCCTAGTATACAGACCTCTTTCTGGGTGTGTGGCACAGCCAAGGCAGCCGGAACGATCGTTTTGTGCTACCCCGGGCTCACCCCCAATCGGAAGTTCCGAGTTCTATGGACAGGCTGCTGACTTACCGCTGCGCAGGCTACGCCGGATTCAGCCCTTCTCGGCCCACTGGATTATGGGTTCTGCACTTTATATGGCCGGCTGTCTGCGTTTTGATATACGTCGTGGCACAGCTTGTGCTCGTTTTGCGTACCTTGCAGGATCGATGGCCACTGGGTGACATTGTATTGGGGATGGCGGCTTTTGTCATCGCCCAAGTCATCCTGTTTGGTTTCGGGAACACCATTTGCACCGCCGTGAGTGTGTGATTGCTCCGACAGCGTTTTGGGTGTATTGACGGAGTGTGTAACAGGTCAAGCATTACATCGATGGGTTGTTCTTTTATTCATTGTGAGTGGTACCGCTCGGTTGCACCTCAGCAGCGATTTCCGAAACACTGGACAGCGCGTTTGACTGACCTTTGTGCTGGGGCCGTTTTGCCTTGCAGGTGTGTTCTTCTAGGGGTGATGATGGTTTACAAGTACTGGGATTCTATCACTGGCGATGATCTCGAGTTCAGCGTGGGTAACAAGGCCGGGATGTGGGAACTCAAGGACGAGCCACCTGCGGGGCCATATGCGTATGGTGTCAACAAATTCGTCGACTCGCCATCGATGGGTTCGGGCGTGATTCCGGCGAGCGGGACTCGGGCCAGCCTGGTTGTCGACCAGGGTGACACGCGCGCGCACTCCCTGATTGGGGGTGTGAGCGGACAAAACGCGTATGTCGGATCGGGCTACGTCGGGGGTGCGGAGCCTCGGACGCGTTGATAGCCGCGATTGTCCAGTGCGGTGGGTCGCTAGCGAGATGTTTGTAATCCACATACGCTTTCCGTATCCAGCGAGCTGTGCGCGCGTGTTTCGCCACTGCCCATTGCGGAAGCTAGGGAGCCTGGTGAATTTTTTGTTCAACTTTAAATTACGTTGGTTGATGAAATCACCGGGAATATCTAAAGTTTGCGTCTATCAGAGGCTCCTGAGTTATTAAAATGCGTAGCCGCCATAGGGATAGCCAAGCGCCCCATGACGACTGGCGTGAACGTTGAGCCTGAAGCGGTTTGGGGCGTGTGCCCGACTGGGCGGATCGAGCGATGAACACACGGGCTGGGTGTCGTGCGAGAGGGCTGGGGCAGCGGGGACACCCCGATCAGCGGCGGGCGGCGGCCCTGCAGCGAGCTCGGAGGGCGGAAGAATGGGCCCGGTGTGATAATCAGCAGGGAGTGGCGCTCGAGCCGGCGCAGAGCGAGATGGCCGATGACGTTTGAGGCTAGCTGCATCGGGTCGTCACGTGGGTCCGAGCGCACGGGCCAGGGACGGATGCTAACGATCGGATCCGGTTCCGCCGACCCCCAATGCGGCTAGCGTGCGCGATCCGGTTTCTGTCGCTGCTAGACCGATCTGCTGCCCATAATTATTTCCGCTACAAAAGGGCGGCGTGGCGCTCGTTTGCCGCAAAAAGTTAAATAGCGTCATGTCCAGCCCCCTGAGTCTGCTGCCCCCTGGCTCCAGTCGCCATGTCCGTCGCCTGCACCGGTAAGCAGCCGCGTCTGCCCGCTGCTCACCCCGCTTCCCGCGTCCCCGAGACCCCCCGCGCCGACGCCCGCCCCACCCGCCGCGACGCGCTCTGCACCGTCGCACAGAACATGTGCAACATGGTCTGCTACCTCTGGTTCGCCCGCCGCACGCCCTCGCCCTACCCAGAGTCCGCGTCCCAGTTCTCGCCCCGCCCCGAGTTTGTCGCCTTCATCTCCGACCTGCTCGCGACCACCCAAGTCAGCCAGTCGGTCATCACCCTCGCGCTGCACTACATCTACACCCTCAAGCAGGCAAATCCGTCCATCCGCGGTCGTCGCGGGAGCGAGTACCGGCTGGCTGTTACCGCTCTCATGCTCGCGAACAAGTTTCTCGACGAGTAAGTGCGCATACACCCGGCCGTCTCTGCTCCCTGACCGACAACTCGTCTAGCAACACATACACCAACAAGACGTGGTCCGACGTATCGCGCATTTCTCTGTCTGAAATCAACCAAATGGAGAAAGAGTTTCTCAACGGCCTCAACCACAACCTCTATGTCGACCTTGCGACATACGAGTCCTGGGTGCGCATGCTCAGTGGCCTGATTGACGCGTAAGTCGACCGCCTTCTCCCATTCAAACACGCTCTCACGTTCGCGCAGCAAGGAGCGAGAGGCAGACGCATACAGGCGGCGGCACCAACAAGACGTTCCGCGGCTGTCGGTGCCCGCCGGCCAACAGCCGAGCTCGCACCGTGCACGGTCCTCCTCGCCCACATTTGCCTTTACGTTCACACACCCACTCTCGTCCGCCCCTGCACCTGTGTCCTGTCCCGCCGTCCCTGTGCGCCGAGACTCCCAGCCGATCACCCTGCCGCCGCTCGACATGTCTCCCTCGGTCCTGGTTCCCCACCGCAGCTCCAAGCGCTCGGCCCACGACGCCTTTTCGCCCGCGACCGCGTCTGCGAGTGCGCTTCCCTTGAAGCGCGCGATCCCCAGCCCAGACTCCATGTCGCCCGGCTCGGATCGTGGCGGATACCTCGCGAGCGCATATACCGCTGACCACTCCACAGGTTTGCGCTCTGACCTCAAGGTGAGTTGCCATATTCTGTCCAATACAATCCGAGACTCATCCGAGTCACGCCAGTACTTGCCATATCACACCTTGGCTTCATCTCCGGCGCACGATACCCGCGTCCATGGCGTCCGCAAAGGCATGCTTCGTTACCAGGAGTTGCAAAGCCCCGAGCGTCGACCACAGCCTTATCCTGTCCTGCCGCCCATCAGAGTACCCCAATCGGCGTGCACTAGTCCGCGCGAGTACACCTACTCGGCCTATCCGCCACCTTTCCCCGTGCCGCCTCCCATGTCACACCACCACCTCACGCCCCCTCAAACCTCGATCTGCACGCCCCCCTCGTATCCGGCATCCTCTCCACACATTGTCGTTTACACACCCCCGCGCTCGTCATACGCCCGGGACAGGGATACCGAGATGGTGGATTACGACTGCTCGCCCCGGAGCGAGCGAGGGAGCGAGATGGACTGTCATCAGCAGCACCCCTATCGACATGTCATGTACAGGCGCAGCCCTATGTGCGACCGTGTCGTCGCGCCCTTTGCCAACGCTGGTCCGCCAGGCGTACACTGGGATCACTCGCGCACTAGCGCATCCCAGGCTGTGTATCAGCAACCTACCCCGAATTGGAGTCCCATCCGTGGCCGCCGCCTATGAGACAACGGCGACGGCTACGCATGGGGAAAAAAAACATGTGCTTTTTTCGAGCGAATTCTTTTTCTTGACCTATGACTTTAACCGCGTCCTTGTTCGTTTCTAGGGCCACCCAGTAATCTTTTATTGTCTTGTTTATGTCGCATACGTGCTCCTCTCCTCCTGTTTCCACTCGCATGGCTGCTCTTTTTTTTTTTCTTCGTCTCTGCGCAATTTTTTTTTTCTTATTCACACATCTCGCACCACGCTGTATTAGTACATTCCACCCCACGACCGCATTTACGACACCTTAACCAAATAGTATAATCCGTGACCTAAACCCTGCGCGAGCGCTTTTGCCATCGAGAGGAAACCCTGCAACAGCGAAAAGCTCTAGACCCAATACGAAAGCGGGGTTTGTTGGTGGGGGTTGTTTGGGAGCGGAGCAAAGAGGCAAGCGGGTAACACATGCAACTCTCCCTTTCGCTTTACGCCGGAACCACCCGTACGGCGGCCGATGTGTTATTCCGTCAGGCTAAACCCGCTTCAATTTTAATGTGGCGCTGCGCGAGTGGGATTAGACCCAAGTGTAATGGGGTGGTTGTGAGCTTATTCAAAAGACTATTGGCGCTCCGATTACGGATTGGCCCACCTCGCGGAGACGATTTGAATTCGTCGCCAGCATAGCATAGAACGCGTCGAGAGGGACCACGTGCTGTTTGGATTTGGGGCGGAGTTGGACATGATGGTAGATCGCCCCTTGTACACAGAGAGGATCGGATCGAACGCAGAACACCGTGCGGGATAGGTTCGTTCGCACACACACACAGACAACACTGAGAGCCAAACACGCGTCCACAGCACCCAACACCATCTCGAGGCCAGCTTGGGCGAGGGTGTCTGTCCCACGTGTGCGGGTGGGTCCGACCCCCCAGCGCTCCCTTGGTGTGGAAGCTTTTGTGTCAGACTCGGGACGTGGCCTGTCGACGGGTCCGGCAATAGCAGACCGGAATCAGCGATCGATGGGCGAGATCTGCACCATGTCCGTCCAGCAGGCAGTATGCGCTAATTGGATTTGCGCGACGAATCAAGAAACCAGCAAATTGTTCTAGCGGAGCCTTTTTTTTTCTTTCTTCTTCCTGTCTCACCGAGTTTCCGCTCGGCTAAAACCAATGGAACTTGCCTAGAGCTCAGGTGGGACCGTCTCACATTCATTAACTACATCAGGGCCACCAGCTTCCAGATCCGATCCCTCGCTTGGGAAGGATGGTGTTCACTAGAATGAGATGGGATAGATGGATTTTAGGGGTCAAGTACAGTTTCAGAGTTCGGTCCCCTGAACATGCACCCCTACTACGCTCGTTGATCCGCCAGTAGTCGCTGTCTTTCCAGATGTGCAAGCCGCGTGGATAAGAACGCTCGAGAGAAGAAATAACCCGAGACGACTCCTGTGGCTGCACAAAATAGGAAATGGTCAGGAGGGAACCTTGTCGGTGATGTCAGACCCTCCAAGAGCTTACCGAGTCCTGTGAAAAGACTCTTATTTCGGTTGAATCCAAACCCTCGTGAACCAATCAAGGCTACCAATCAAGGGAATGCCAACGCGAATGGTGGTGTGGGTGCATCCACCGCGCGGATTGCGGCGGTGGAGGTGCCAGCCATAGCCGAGAGCGACAATGATGGTCACCACGGGAAAGCATGTGGAGCGATCCACAGTGTCAGAAGCGGGGTTACAGACAACGCCTCGTTTGGCTAATAAACGAACCTCCTAACAGACCAGCGGTAACACCGGCAAAAATGCCATCCTTCTGTGCCTCCTGTATTGCCCCGAGAATAAACGACTGTGGGTGCTGGGCATTGACTGATGAAACATACTCTGTTACATCTTCCATAATCATTTAACGTGGGCCCGGTCGTTGCCATAGCTGGGGGTGCTTCGAGAGGCGGGATGATGGACTACCTATTATCAAAAGATCGGTATCTGTTCTCCCGGAGCGTTCTGATGTTGGAAGCGATTCGGAATGAATAATCGCAAGAACCAAGTGGTGGTTGCAGCGGTTGGACCTGGTCTAAGCTGAGGTTCAAGTAAGAACGACCCTAGTCCAGTAGTCTGTGCGCGTCTAGCTTGCGAATCGAGTAACCGAGGGCCAGATCAGCGAGCTCAGAACTGCTGTAGCACTCGAAATAACCCGACAGAAGGCGCCGCAGCAGTCCCTGGCACTGATCTCAAACTCAGGGGGTCGGTGGTCGCCAGGAAGGGGGCGAGCTCGTGGCTGTGCTTGTCTGACCCCATGGCTCAATCCGGATCAACTCGATTCTTCCTATTGGCAGATGCTTGCCGCCCGACTCGTCCATCTTGCCCGTTCTAGAGCTGCGCGCTGGCCATCTCCTGGCTTGTTAATACACACCATGAGCTCAGTTCGCGAACTCAGCCCATCCGGTGCTTCCCAGCCCCCTCCCAAGCGAGCCAGACTAGAAGAGACGGACACGACTGAAGGGGCAAATGGTTGGAATTTTGTTACTCGTTCAAGGATCTTACATCACAGCTGCTGCCATGCAGAAAACGCGACAAACGAGCCCAAGGCAAAAAGTAAATCCAAGAAACCGAGGACGAAACGTCCGGTCATCGAGCCGTTCTCGCACGACGACGTGCTTTGGCATGATGTCAAAGCCGCACTAGGTCAAGAGGCTGTGGAAGCTGCGACAAATGAAGACAAGGACTGGGATTCTCCTCTGGAGTTCGGACTTGAGCTCGAGCTCACGGTCAGCGACGTGACTTCTACGGGTTAGTTCAGACAGCCGTCGTCTGATGGGTCGATTAACGTTATTGCCCTAAACTGTATCCAGGAGACTCGTTGTCCATCCATACTACACCTCAAGGTCCATGGGCCGTCATCGTCCCGTTCGCCCTGTCCGGAGAGAAAATAAGAACCAAGATTTATCGGTCCAGCCGGCTCCATTCGTTTGGTGACTTGGTCAAAATTTTAGAACCCAATACTAAATTGCGAGACAACTCGCTGATCCGGTGCAAATACTTTGGCAAGTGTGCAGGATGCCAGCACCAGGTTCGCTCGTCCTTCCTCGTGGCCTTTTTCATCTACGAATGACACAAACTCAGATGATTTCTTATGAGACACAGCTACTAATGAAAAAGGAGATCGTGCGGAAAGCGTTCCGAAACTTTTCAGGCAAGCATAAACCTTGACCTTAATTTCAGGAGATGACTTATGCTTTGGTTTAGGTTTGGCCAGCGAAGATGTTCCCGATGCGCTGGATACGATGCCTTCACCACGCCAGTTCAACTATCGCACGAAAATAACGCCACATTTCGACGCACCCCCCTCGAACAGAGTGCGGAGGGGCGGAAAAGCTAAAACCACAGGTAGATCCACACCACACACACACACAGCAGCCACGCAGACGCTTACGTGCTCTTCTCAGCCAAGGATGCTGATGCAAATTGGGAGCTCCGAATTGGGTTTAACCAGATGGGCCGGAGGAGTGTTCTGGACATTGAGGTAGGCCGAGCGGCCACGCGTCGAGCCTCTAGGCCTGCGAGCAATCTTACCGTCCCTTTTCCGCTCATCGTCCCTAGGAATGTCCCATAGCCACCCCTGTCTTGAATGCCGCATTGGGACCAGTCCGAGAGCAAGTCCGAAGGTCAGTGTACTTCATCCCTGATGTACGGCCCGAGTTTGACGTAAATGATACGCATTTCAGTAATATTCAAACGTATAAGCGAGGAGCCACGCTCCTGCTTAGAGACTCCCTCGAACCGCGGTCCGCGGCCTCCGACAGCGGTCAGGAAGCCGAGTCCTCTGAAACCTATGTCGCAAATCACACCGACGACGATGACACGAGGCATGTGTGCATCACCGATTCCAAGTCGGTTGTCCACGAACGTGTTGGAGATTTTGAATTCACGTTTCCGGCTGGCCAGTTTTTTCAGAACAACAACTCGGTTCTCAAACCGCTGACTGACTATGTGAGAGATGCAATCTTGCCACCTGCTCAGCCTGGAAGTGATGTACAAGGGCAACCTCCCACACATTTGGTTGATACGTATTGCGGTGGGATCTATGCCTTTTTACTGTCATATTAACCGAAACTCATTTGACGCGTTCAGGGAGCGGCTTATTTTCCATCACGCTCTCGCCACACTTCAACGTCATCGCTGGGATCGAGATCTCTCCAGACAGCATTGCCTTTGCCCAACGGAACGCCGCCCTCAATAATGTGTCCAGCACTAAATGCACGTTCCGCACTGGAACCGCATCCTCCATCTTCTTCAGCGTTGGCGAGTTTCCTCCTGATCGGACCGCAGTCGTAATAGATCCACCCCGGAAAGGTTGTGACGAGCCATTCATTGAGCAGTTGGTGGCTTTTCGTCCGGCCACGTTGGTATACGTGAGCTGTAATGTACGTCAAACACTTGCATTTGGCAACGCCTTTGTCTCTTGACGTCCATGTTGTCTTAGGTGCACACCCAAGCTCGGGACGTAGGGTCCATTCTGCAAAAAACGCGCAATGCCGAAATCGGAAGGCGATACCATATCGAGTCTATACGCGGCTTTGACCTTTTTCCGCAAACGGCACACGTAGAGAGCGTTGCTGTCCTTAGGCTTTACTGAATGGAGCCAGGCTTCTGCACGAGCCACAACCGGCGATTGGCAAGTGACAAGTCTGACAAGTTTGCAAGCCAGGGTTTGTTCGCCGTGTTTTTCGCCTGTTGATCACAAGAGCAAACCATTCACCATCAAATATGAACTTCTGGGTACTAGCCTTTGTTGGGGGGCGCAGTGCGCTTTATTTTGTGATAAACTTTGCACCGATGTGGTTCTATACCAAGTTTGTAAATCATTGCTAACCATTGCTACAAGACAAAGATATCTTTTAGGTGTAATCAAAACATAATACTCGCATATCCGTCTAGCCTGCGTAGGTCTCATTCTCAAATCCCTTGCCCACCGGTGACTTCGAGGGTGTGGCCGCTCACGAAGCTTGCGAGTGGGGAAACCAAGAACAGCATTGCAGCCGCAGCCTCGTCTGGAGTCCCCGGTCGCCCGAGGGGAATACCCGGTACGGGTCCCTCGGGCTGATTCCCACGTCCTGGAATGCCCAATGCGATCTGCTTTCCATCAACGGTGATCGTATTGTCACCACCTTTGGCGGCAGTCAGTCGAGTCTGGATATAACCAAATGCGACCGTATTGCATCGAACGCCGAATGCGCCCCACTCCTTTGCAATGGTTTTGGTCATGCCAACTACGGCAGACTTGCCGGCAGCGTAGTTGATTTGGCTGAGATGAAAATCAAACGAGTTAGGACTTCGCGGAATAGGGGGGGGGCGACGGAAGGGCCGGACGCACCCTACGTTTCCGTGCAGGCCGGACACACTGCTCACGTTGACAATACTTCGGTTCGGGCAAGCCTTGGCGGCGTCACCTTTTAGGCGCATGTATGGAGCGGCCGCACGAACAAGTCGGAACGGCGCGCGCACGTGAATCTTCATGATTACACTGTCCATTGAATTGAGTCCAAGTTCCGGTATTAAAGGGAAGCGAATGAGGACTACGTACTCAAAAGCATCATCCGCCATTGTATGAATCATCTTGTCGTACGTGAACCCAGCTGAGAACCCGTCATTCAGCCCCCTCTATATTACCTGTGAAAGCAAGAGAGAGTCTTACCGTTGTTGACAATATGATTGATTTGCCCATAAGCCCTGTTACGAGTAGCGATTAGAGTGTGAGGCGTCGCCCCCTCGGAGCTGTGCCGGTATGAAATGGTGTACATACTTGAGCGTTGCACCAACGATCTTCTCAGGAAAGTCATCCGCGCCAACATCTCCGCCAACAGCAATAGCCTCGCCGCCCGCCTTTTTGATTTCGTCAACAACCGCAGCGGCTTTCTTCTCATCCAGGCTAAGCAACGCGGGATCGTCAATACATATTTCAATGGCACATCACTTGTCTCAAACTAGCTTACTCGCTGACAACCACTTTTGCGCCCTCCTTTGCAAACAACAGGGCAGCGCTACGCCCAATACCCTACCAGTGCAATCCATCAGAACCGACCCCTGCAAAATCCAACTGAAGCGACTATATCCATACCTGAGCTGCACCTAAACTCCCCAAGGTCAGTATCCCGGGTCATTTCCGGTTCACCACAACCTACCCGTAATGATCGCAACTTCTCCAGCCAAGAGTCCGCGGGAGGCGCTGGCAGTAATGTGGCCGGATACCTGGGCGAGTCGTGAGGCCATTTCTGCGTAAATGAATGAGTGGGGATTGACGGGAGTGTGGGGGCAGATTGCACGTCACTATCTGGAGGTCGCGACTTTATGACGTTCGGTTCGGCAAGTTTAGTCAACCGATAGCCGGGAAGCGCTGGGCGCCCATTGTGTCCCAACCCTGGCAGTTGACATGAATGCCACCGATTACAACCACTTTATTCAACAGTTTAAAGATCAAGCACAAGGCGTGTATTACCGCTGATATCAAATATTAACGATAATGATATCCAGTTCGCTAATCAGAGCTCGAGGATGTGTTGTCTACCAATACACCGACCGGCAAAGATATTGAGCAGATATCCCTCAGCCTGAGGAAACTTCGAACCGGCTTAACCGAAGCTATGACTGCCGGAGTCCTTCCTACGTATGACCAGGAACTCTGCCAGCAGGTAGGTATCGCGAAATTTTAGCCAATTTACAAAATTAAAACACCGGTACAGAGGGTTACTAGCCTTGAAGGATTGTTGTCCAAGGCTCGTGCGGCATCAAAGCCCAAGTCCAAGTTCTCCTTCAAATCGACGGCAAACGCTCGTCCTACCACCGTTATTGCCGCCAAGCCGGCTCTTGCGCCAACTTCGGAACTACGTGGGAAAAGCTCGACGGCCGAAATATCCTTGGCGGATCATACCCGCAAGCACCTCACGCTTGAGGATGCAACTGGGACTAGCTTGAACGAGGTTCAGAGCCTGGTTGTCACTATCAGAGGACTATCGGAATGTTTTGTCGATTTGACAAGGTGCGCCTAGTCCCACCATGTAAAACGATACACATTGACAGCTATCTTCGAACAGCACGGCGACACCGACCAGCGTAAACGCTGTCCATGTGCATGACCTGAACCGAACAGTTTTATATGCGGGAAATATCCAAGGGAGCATGTTGCTGCACGGTTGCCACGGGTGTACGATCATTGTATCATCGCACCAAGTAAGCTCATCTCACCACTCGGGTATCTTGGAAATAACATGGCTATAGTTCCGAATGCATACATCTAACTCGACGCACGTTTACTTGAAAATTGGTTCCAACCCGATAGTCGAAAAATGCACAAACATTGGTTTCGGGCCGTTTCCGTTAGACGAAGTAAGCACGAGCGCGACATATTGCGCACCAGTCCTAACGCTGTTGCGTCCAGCCGACAGACTCTGTAACATACACTGTCCAGGACTTTGATTGGATGGGAGAGTCGCAGTCGCCCAATTGGCACACTATCGGCCATGCGAATTTCTCGCTTCCTAGCACTGTTTCAGAGAGCGAACTCGACGATGTTTTGAGCGCCATTCTTCCTCAAACATCCAACGCTTAACCGTAAAACCACCATAATACGAACTTGATTAGAGTTGTACAATACAAAGCCAATAAACGAACGTGTTGAGAGAGCGGTGTTTAGCGTGCATCTAAAACATACCAGAGGCAGAGGGAGAAGACGGGGGTTCCGGGTCGATGAACGATACTTCACGCGTACTATAGTCCAGACCATAATTAGCGCCAAACTATCACATACGCGAGAAACGCACTCACCCTTGTGAAGGTCCCCCTGGTCAAAAACGTCTCTTTAGAACCGCTTCCATCGACTCCGCCTTTGCTCTGATATAGGCTTTGCACCGCACTGCTCATCTTGGCCTTGCGCTCCTTCTCGGCAGCCGCCAGCTCATTTGCCACCGCACGAGTGATGCCCATCGACGCGTTGATAGACGCCGCCTCTCCCCTCGCCGCTTTCTTAGGCTTTTCTTTCTCTCCTTCCGTCACCGCTTCGGACTTTCGTTTCTTACCTGACTTGACCGGCAGAGACTCAAGCATCTTTTGAGCTTCTTCTGAGTCGGGGTTGATCGTTCGGACGTCTCCACCCTGTGCTGCGCTTTTGTTTGCAAACTTTTTAGCGCAGGAGGGGCAAGGTTCTTTCTCTCCTGGAGTCGGCGAGTCTTTGCCCTTTTCCTTTTCCTCCCCGGGTTTGGAAACGGCCTTGAGACCAGCCAAACTAAACACGCATCCGCACGTCGCGAGGTAGCAAAACGGAATCAGGCCAGTCATTTCTTTGAGCGTGAGTGGACAGATGAACATGGGCCGGTACTTGTCGTCTGCTTTGGAGGTGGATGTAGCCGGGTTGGGGGTGAGGTTCAACTGTCTCAAGTCCTGGAACGCCGTCATGATCAGTGCGAGAATAATACGGGGAGGTTTGGCGTACCTTGAGAGATTTGACATGTCCACAAATCTCGTCTCCGTCTCCATAGGCTGACTTGTCCAGCAAGTACTCAATAATTGCATCCTTGTTGTAGAGTTTGCCCTTCGCACATGAGACAATCGGTTCCTGGAGCGGTCGCTAATCGAGATGCAAGATCAAACAAAGCACTTTCAGGATGCAAGGCTGATACACACCTTAGAAAGAGCGCAAAAGAACCAGGCGGCCAGCATCTGGTTTAGTTTGTCAGCCTGCTCGGCCTTGGGCTTGGAGCGAACCAAGTCACGACGGTCGGGGATGCTGTATCATCGCGTTAGTGGTGCAGAGGTCAAATGATATCCAATATAACATACCTTCCTCCATCATTACCCATTATGCAGACGTATAGAGAGTGGACGGAGAAGGTAAGGTGAGTAGGCGGTGGTGGTCAAGCGTGAGCCACTTGGAGAGCTGTGCTTGGTCATCTCGAATTTAAAATCCTTGGCGCCGAAAGAGGATGATGTCAATGTCGATCTGATATATAAACTTGCGCGCTCCGTTGACGGAACCACCACAACTCTTTTCGCACCCCTCTCGACGGCCACACAATGCCCACCAATTCGCTCCTCCAGGACGTCCTCAGACCAACCGTCGAGGCCGCCAAAGCCGGCAGTGAGAGCCCCTCCAAGCCCAGATCGCCTGTCGAAGGCCAATACAACGATGCAGATAGCCGCCGCGGGGTCCAAGTCGACCATCTTGCGGCGATGATGGGCCGCATAGAAGTCAAGCGGCCCAAGACACCCGAAGCCACACAAGCAGACAGCAGCGAAGAGGAGCTCATTGGGTGGTGCGTCTAACCCGGCAAACCCGGCAGCTGGCTTCTGGCTCACTTCATGCGATCCTTGCCAGCAAACACTCCCGAACACCCCCCGAATCCTCTCCAGACCCGGATCACGACCGGGCTCACGAGCATCCTCCCCTAGCAGACTAGGTGAGATGGCCGCCCTTGAGCTGGTCGAGCGGAACGCTTATCTTTTGGTATGTGGCGGGACGAGCAGGTGCATCGGGTCGACGGGTGCGTGGCCCGCTCATGCTCGGCGTCGACAAACGTCACACAGACCCCGTCCGGGCTTTCCCGACAGAAATCGGTCAGCGGATTTTTGGCTCTCTGCCAGTCAAGGACCTCGCAAATTGTGCGAGGGTGTGCTCAAGATGGAAACGCAGTCAGACACTAAATTATGGTAAGCCACTTGGGTGATGCTGGTGATGTAGATCTAACGCTACCCCCAGTATGGTTCCAACGATATAGACAAGACAACTTCCAAGACGATAGCCTACCTACCGGCAAGTGGACACGGAGGGAATCCAAGCAAGACTGGGTAAGCCTCCCTGATCCGGTTCACTTGACCAACGAGCTAATACCTACCCAAGCGTGTGACATACCTCAAGATTCGACGACGATCAGACTATGATGGCCCACGCATGGCTGCAGATGCAGATGCACTCAGCTCCGGCTACGTTACCCCGCGCGAGATTCGGGAGGCTCAGTGGGCTAGTGAAGCTGCAGCGGCCAACTCCAAATTGGGCAAGCTCGAAGCACGATCGCTTTACAAGGATCTGGGAGGTCGCAAGGCCAAGACGAAGAACAAGTTTGGGGCTGAGACTAGGGATCGAGGCGGATGGGACGATGGTGGTGACTGAACGCCTATGCTAGTCATGAAGGATGAACGAACAATCGTAACTTCTTGTTTGAATAGAATGAAGGTAGATTATGAAATGTGTGATGCAATAGGTTACAGGACCATCCAACAACCTAGAACGACGGAGCAGTTCAAGTTGCTATCCTCGGAAGGGAATGGTTCTTGCTCACCCAGTGATCGCCTATATACGGATATAACATGCGATCCCCTTGACACTCATTGTGAAGGGTCTTGGAGGACGACCAAGATATACCGCTCATCTACGGGTGGTTGGCAAAGGATCATTGTTGTTGCTATAATGTATTTGCTTACCCGGGGAGATCATCAATTCGTGCTTTTTGGTGCGCATCCTCATGAACTTGAGCTCGTCCTATACGCCCAATCAGTGTCAAAATGACCCAGTGAGCCGAAGCGGGGGATCCTCACGCCCTCCTCTCCAACTTCCTCTAACCCATGATGACAGCAATCCACAATCTTCTTCACAATGACAGCATATTTTCTTCCTTGCTCTCCTTCAAACGCGGTGCCTGTATAGCGAATAATCGATCCTATCCACAGCCTCAGTAATGCCCAAGCGAAAACAGCCCCGTTTGGCGTACCTTGCCTAGCAAGGATAAGTACACCCTTCACGTTCCTATGTGTGCTTAATCTAGTGAGGGTGTGTTCAACTTCGGGCGGCACGTTTGCGGCCGCAGGCGCGCCATTCACGGTCGCATTAGACGCGATCCCGTTGACGTGGGGAGGCTCTAATGTTTCCATCGATGTTCCTATCGAAGGCTCAAAATTAGGACTTAGACTGGTGTAATATAGAACAAGAAGAATAGATATACCATCGTTCGAAGAGGGTTGTGGCTGGTGGTATCTGGTAAGAATGTCACATGACTCTGGGGAGCGCAAGTAACTTTTGCGCCAAACCATGTCGATGCTTCAACGATATAATAAAGTGATTCTAACGGTAGCCACGCTTGTTATAGTACCATGTACTTGAATTTCATCCCCGCTTGAAACTTCCGCTTATTCTCGCGATTAGCTGCGGTCTACGGCGGTGTCGTTCTCCGCGAAAAATACGGAAGTCCGACCTATCATGGTGCCAAGCTCGCCGCTGCTGAAGACAGGCTAGCAGACAGGAGTTCGGGGGACAGACGAAAAAGGTTAGCCTTGCTCAATCTAGCACGTTTCCTTACAAAAACTTAAGGCGCTTTGTTGCAGCATTCAAAACGAACTCAAAGCCCTGCTCGACGAACGGGAGGAAGTGCAGCGCAAGATTGACGAGCTGAAAAACAGGATCGAAAAACGGTCGGAGTCGTAGCTCAATGTATGTAGTCTCTTGGAGGCCAATTTGGATGGATTTACACTCGAATTTGGAGCAGTCAGCAATAAAACACAATAATTCAGGTTTTTGAATTGAGGTTATGCTACCGAGTATTTGGGAGGCCGTCGCCCTTGAGCGTCCACATATGTATTCGGCTTTGGCGGTAGACCGTATTTAGGTTCCGGCTTGCCTGGGGTGCCTGTTAGTCAGAGTTTTCTGGTGCGCAGGAGATGGCTTACCAAGGATGGTCTTGTAAATGCCCGAAACGCTCTTGTCCCACTCCTCACGGAACATATGAATCCCACCTCCTTCAACGAATCCATGGTCTTTGAAAAACGCACGCAGATCAAAGTGCTCTCGGGATAATTCGGATGTGTCTAGATCAATTTTGGAGGGCTGGAGGAGGAGAAAAGTCGTGTATCTGTGGTAAGGCGTGCCGCTCTGTGGATGTGGCGGGATATACGGCAGCGGGTCCTCGGTCGAGAGTGAAATTTGGGTTTTGGTTGCAGAGAGGGGAACATTCGTCCTGTCAAATTGGGTTTAGAACGGCAGAGTAAATGCGATGAAATGGACACACCGAAGCACATGCACAAAAGTCGAATAGCTTTGCGTAGATGTATCAGGAACATCTTCAAAACAGTGTTATAGATGAATAGCGCGCGGGTGAATGACAAACCTGGGTCAACCATGAGTAATGTATAGAGTTTGTCCTCAGGGTGAAACGGTTGGGCAATGATCGACGGAGGTTTAATGTCGTATTGACCGGAAGGAATACACCTGGCTCGACATCTTTTCCATCTGTAAACGATACTCGAAGATCTACGGTTGGATAAAAAGCAGGAAGCAAGTCGGGCAGAACCTTCATCTGATGCACTCGTTCCATCTGCAACCCGTTAATTGGAACCGTGCCAATGCAATCTGGAAATGTAGTCACCAAAAGGTCAAGAGTACCCTCTTTTCGCCATGATTGTTCAAGAAGATGGCGGTATATTGGCTGAGACAGGTCATCTGGAGGTGTGTCATAAATAAACTCCAAATAGATGTTACTGACACTCACACTTCCCTTGGGCAAACGCCCACCGGATTTCGGGGAGATTGATCTCACTCTGAATCTCGAGAAAAGCCCTTTTCTTGTGATCTGACTCTTTTGAAGCAAGCCCTTTTTTCGCTATACTATCCTCTTGAAGAAACTCGATGGCGAGATCGTACACAGGCAAGACTCCCGGGGCAAGAGGTCGTTGGTATCCAGATGCCTTTGCAGCATCTGCAGCACTTGACATCCATCTTAACTAGCAATTATGTTAATTGCGTGCACCATTCGGACAAGTTTGACATACCGGATTAGCAAGTCTGACTGACCTCAAGGTGTGCATGACTTTTAGAAACTATAGCTCACGTGAGTTTTGGAGCCGTTCACGTGCGCTCGAATTTGAATTAAATTTCTTTGACTCGGAAGGTTCTCTTGTCTTCCGACTTCGACCACTTTAAACCTTCAAATATCTGTTCGGTGCTCCGAAAACTGCAACCTTGACTCGACTATGCCTTCCGCTCTTGCGAAACTTGGAGCTCTTGAGCCCGCGCTGTCGACCACTGCACAGGCACTGGGTGCACCCGATGATGTTCCTGGGCTCGATGTTCGTTTTCCTTTTTTGTCCATTCTAAAAGTGCTAAACAGGGCGCACAGGCTTCCAAGCTGATCATAACCCGTTCTGTCAATCTTAAAGAGCTGCCGCCTCCAGAAAACCTAGTCTTTGGCCAGGTGAGTGTAGCCAGGATAACAGTTGCCGACTTGACTTACAATGCAAAGACAATGACAGACCACATGCTCATAGTAAACTACAGTCCCGAGACTGGATGGTCCGCTCCGGTCATCAAACCATACGCTCCTCTAGAGCTTGACCCAGCATGCTCAGGTGATGATGTTCCGACGCACCTCACGTGGTAGTCAACTGACACCAGCACAGTGTTTCATTATACCCCCGCTCTTTTCGAGGGGATGAAGGTAAGTTCACGCTTGTTACGTAGAATTTGCATTAACCAGTTGTAGGCGTTCCTTGATCCGACAGGCCAACCGAGGCTGTTTCGACCAGAGCTAAACATGAATCGAATGTCCACTTCGGCGGATCGTGTTGCCCTACCTGTATGTACGGTCGAGAAGGGCGCATATACAGACGTTGAACGACTGATTAATGTAGCACTTTGACGCTAATGAGCTCTTGAAGATGATCAAGAAGCTGGTAGAGCTGGAAAAGCGCTGGATACCGAAACTAGAGGGATACAGCTTGTATATTCGCCCAACCATGATTGGAACGCGACCTGGTAGGCTTCTCATCGTTTTCAACATCTCTCAATCTTATCCAAGTTTCTAGCGATTGGGGTTGCGGCATCAACACATGCATGTCTGTACGTCATCTGCTCGCCAACTGGGCCATACTTTCCAACAGGGTACAAGCCCGTGAGCTTGTGGGCAGAACAGGATGCTGTCCGATCGTGGCCGGGGGGAACGGGCGCATACAAGGTACAATGTCCTGGGTACCATAGTCTAACAAGCTAACTGCTTGGTCCAGCTTGGTATCAACTATGCTCCGTGCTTCAAGCCCCAACGTGAAGCTGCAAAGAAGGGATACCAACAAATTTTGTGGATATTGGGCGACAACCAGTGGGTAAAACGCCGCGGTGTATAGCGCATACAGCCTAATTCGAGGATTAGACAGATTACTGAAGTCGGTCAGATGAACTTTTTCGTTGTGTTCCGGAGGGAAGATGGTGGTGAGTAGTTCTAGCAGTGTGATCTACGTGGTTCCGACGATCTAGTAGGCTTGGATGCGGTTACGCCGGCTCTGGATGGCACGATTCTGCCAGGGGTCACCCGAAATTCGGTACTTCGATTGATCAACTCGCCATTGTCTCCTATTGCAAATTATATCACCGCTCATACACTGCGAGCTGAAGAACGCACAGTGACGCTCCATGAAGTCAAGGAAATGGCGAACAAAGGCCGATTGGTTGAAGCGTTTGGGGTCGGGACGGCTGCGATTATTTGCCCAATTGGGCGAATCGGATACCAAGACAAGTCTGCGGGAACAGAGTCCATTTCTGAAATTGAAGTGCCTACTTACAAAAGTGGGCTAGGACCACTCGCAAGTGTGCTCCTCGAGAGTATTGTTGCTATTCAAGAGGGAAGGGTGGATTTTGAAGGTTGGAGCGTTTCATGCTTTTAGCTAGGGGTTGCGACTTTCTTTTGCCATTTAATGAGATCATACTGGAATTCCACATTGTGATACCTCAATCGATCGCGAATAATCCATAATTTCATAAAAGCAACACAAGTTTTCTGCGTCAATCGCTAGTCAGGACTCAAGCAGGTTATCACCTCCATGAAAGCCAACTTCAGTGGTAGACTAACTGCATGCTCCGGTACTGCAAACGGAGCAATACAAAGGGAAGGCGGGCCTAGGCGGACGTGCGTTAGTTTCTCCAATGTGAACACTTGGGCTCGACTACCACGATTGTCGAGGTTTGTTTTTTCGACTCCTTGGCGGTGATTTTTCGATCCACACGAACTTTTGGCAAGCGCAATAGCTTCGGGCATGGGCGTGCACAGGTTCCTACAAGGTCTCAGGCGTAGCTATTTCTCTGTGCTTTAATCTGATTCATGAAATGTTGTATAATCGTTAATCTTATGCGTTTACATGAAAAGGGAGCTTAATAGGTATTAATTATTTAATACGCATTACACGGGTTGAGTTTTAGAAGTGTCGTCAGGCGGCTACAACTTCAGGGCAGCCGCATAAAGTGAATACTGTAAAATACCCTCCATATCAATCAGAAATATAGTCCAGACAAAAGCGTAGAGCACATAGCACACGCGCGGCTGGCTAGACACTTAGTTCTTCGGTTCCTGTGATGTTCGTTTGAGTAGGATGTACAATTCACACGCGCTAGACGGCGCCGTTTTTCAGCCAAAATTTTCCAGGTAGCATTCGTGATCCGTGAAATCGAGATTCCGAGCCAGCACTCGTTGACTACATGGTTGTGTTTTTCGGACCAAGCCTTGTCTAACCCACAGTCTACACACTCGTTGTCCATTAGTGTGGCATGCGATATTCTGCTCAATGTAATTAATATACATGTTAATCTTGTATAGTTTCGGGTAGCAAGGACGGTCATGTGACAGGGAAAGGCGGTTCGAAGATGCTAGATGTCGACCCAAGGTGAGGTGATTGATGCGGTTGAGGAGTTGCAACCCACTTGTGTTTCACTGAGAGAATTGTTCTCACTTGTATAGACGACAAGCGACCCATTTTAAGCTCTCTGAGCCCGTACTTGGTGGCTACTAGAGAAGTGTTTCCACCAAGCTGCACTGTGTAGTGAGCCAGTGGGCGCTTGGTCTATTAGCGGGTGGCCATGATGGGGGCTCAAGATATGAAAAGCCCATGCAGAAAGGCGGCTCCGATGAGGGCCTGCTGGGAAGTTCATATGTTGGCTGCACTCGGTTTGTATACAATAGCCTTTATGGTGCTCGTGACCAGCATATCACCTATCACGAGGCCTATAGCACAAGAGCCAGCACCAACAAAACAAATGTGTGCTCACTAGTGATCACATCACGCTAGCGGCCGAGGCCAACCAGCGTCTTTCCTGAACGCTCTGCCCAGCGGAGAAGGCGCTGCCAAAGTGATTACTAGTGATCAAATGATTGGAACCAGGCCAAGCTATAGGATCCAGCGGGACATACGGGGACGTTGTTAGTCAAATATTTTGACCTGGTTTTCGGAGTTGATGATTAGCTGACTATATAACTAATAATTCTACTAACAGTATAATGGGTGCGTCGTGATTGCTGATCCAGTGCCTGGGCTGGTCATCAGTCTTGTCATGCGTGGTAGGTACGACTCTGTTTTCTCCCCAAGGCAAGAACAGAAAAGCAAGAACAGAAAACATGAAACACATGGAAATGAATTATATGGGACCTTGACATTGAAGCAAGGTGATTTATGGGGCTTAGGAATCTATGCATATGACAACCTCTCGCGACTCTGCCTGTCACGCAGCTCGTCCGACGAAAACATTGTGCCCCCCCCCCTCAGTCGTGCGTGCGGTTTGGATGGAGAAACAAGTGCGTTGGATAAGATCTATTATTAATAATTAGTGAGTCAATTTGAATATCTAATTGATTTTGAGGGACGCATATAGCCAAGCCTCAGTGGTCTAGTAGTATGATTCGCCCTTCGGGATTTATTCCCGTAAGCGCTGCTGCTTACGTAATGGGTGAGGTCCTGGGTTCAATTCCCAGCTGGGGCCCTTTTACGGAGTTTTGGTACCTCAAAATCGACCAGAAACGCCTAGTTTTCGGTCTGAACTATTTTAAGCGATTTTGAGCGATTTAAGTGCGATTTGGTCTCTAAATGCCACCTGAACGGGCTAATTTGACGGGATATAACAAAATAGCTGGTCAATTTACACCCACACTAACCCCATGATATCTCAAAAGCGTCGTTTACGCGTGGGGAGGGAAGCACTTGCGGCTACGGACGAGGGGGTCACGTGATCAAGAGATCGCTGGTCTCATTCTATGCGGTGGTTTAGCTCTGCCCGGCACCCTTACTGACAGCATCCTATCGCACCTACACCCTGTATGATTAAATTTGAAACTATTTTGTTAAATTATAGCATCAGTCCAGCAAATGCCTACGAAGCTACCAGTGTGATTTCTGGAAGCCTTTTTGGTGTGAGTTCTATGATAAACAGAATCCAATGTTCCTTCAGTATAGTAGATACATGCATGCATCTGTATATATTTCACCACCACAATATCCGAAAAATATTGTTTCTCCTGGATGACCTAAAGAATCGGAAATGGCACAAATGTACCGCGCGAACTGCATCCCCTGCATGGGCAGAGAACCCTGTTTTTGAGGGCAGCGCAAAATCAGGATTATCCGCCACAGACGGGGCCTAAATGCGATGAAACAAAAAATCGCTGTCAGTACTAAGGCTTCGAAAAACCGGTTTGGAACGCGCCTCACACCAGCTGCCTAAATTTTAACGGAAAAAAGCGGACTAAACTTGAGAGATGGCCTTGGATGGAGCCTATTTATGCAGTCGAAAAACGGGACATCCTGGGTTAAGATGTATGGGGTATGGTTGAATGTACTGAGTTGTTTTGTGGGTCTACGCTAGCCCCAGAATCCAGTGAAGTATAGTACGAGATGCCCTCCATAAGTCCCGGCCGTATACATGGAATTAAGATCGCACACTGACAGCCAACAGGATACAGGTAACAATAAAGGGCGGGGAGCGTGTATATGGATTGGAGAAATCAACGGCTGTGTAAATGTAGCAGTTTGAGGCGTGGTCGATCACGGTTAAATACTTTCGGTATATCTCAGTTCGAATGTATGACTAAAAGATTCACCTCGGGTGCCTAGAATTACTGGGTTTAGAACGGAGTAGTTGGGTTGGGTGCACGGGCAAGAGTCTGGCCAAGTAAGTGTGTAGCCTAAACCACCCTACTTTATTCAAGTAACTCGATCGAATACAATTCGTCAAGTCGGTAATATATTCGTCAGTACATACAGAATATCCTTAGGTCTAAGATAAGCTGCCAATTGAGAGTTTGATATTCAAATATGAATACTCATTCGTGGGTTTTACAAAAGGGGTGTGATAGTCCAGATCCAACTCGACCAGACACTACAAATCTACTCTGCGAGCTCCACAATCCAAGCCAGTGCAAGCTATAATAGCGCTTCAGCCGCTTGAAACACAACGAAAGCCGAGAACTAACCTTGACAAACTTGCTGGCCTTGTCAAAGTTGAGCTTGTCAATCGTATCCGACGAGGTGTGATAATATGGATTTAGGTACGTGTCAGACGGACCTGACTCGTCGATCGAGACTGACGGGTAGCCTTGGTTATACCACGAGACTAGCCAAGGGTTAGCAAAAGTTGACGCGTATGGGTAAAACACCTACAGTGGTCAGAGCAGGCATAGCCACACTTGTTGGTGTACAGCGACGCTTCAGGCACATATGACGATATAATACTTTGGCTGAACGACTGGAGGGATGCATCCGTATCGTAAGCACAGTCAACACCGGCTTGGAGGTTGGTTGGTATGCAACCATGTCGAATTGAAGCATCGCACGAACGGTCCTGAAGGATTCGTGAGGGTTGGTATGGTATATGCGTGCTAGCGACTTACCTGCCAGCCGACTTGTACTGCTTTGCGACGGTCGAGCTTCCGAGTAGTCCACCTTCCTCACCACCGTACGCATGGAACTCGACAGCACGAGAGCCGGACCAGCCATTGGCCTTGAGGATCTGGAGAGCCTGTAGAAGCACAGCGATGCCAGAAGCATCTAGACTAAAGCATTAGCATCATAAACCGAAACCAAAACCATCATGCATACCATCGTCGGCGCCAGGAGCACGTGAAGTAGCACTTCCACCAACTGTCGAATCAATGTGTGCACCTAGCCCAAGTTCAGGCCAACCATAGTTTTGGGTGGTTACAAAACATACCAAGAATGACCACATCGGTCAAGGTGGAACCCGACTTGCGCGGAATCGTGGCAATGACGTTTGGCTGGTTAAATGAGTTGGCAATAGTCTTGACGTTTGCAGATCCAGCAGCGTTGGAAAACTGTGTCTGGATCCAGGTCGAGCCAGCAGCCGCATTTGTACTCTTGTAGTAGCGAGTGGTGTAGCCAGAAAGCGTAGACACTGTGCTCGATAATCCGGAAGCCGAAATCGAGTTGAACATAGTCGTCAACGCGGGGTACTACCAGTAGAGTAAGCTATGAACCGAACAAGGCTCGAAGGAATTACCTTGGATGGTGTAGGGGTTGGGTACGTGGCGCGAGCCTCAAGATCATGGTGCTCGCGGCGCACATACTCCATCCCTGTAATGTCAAGAAACCCAGGCCCGCGGAGGGTATGGTTTCCGAGCCTGTAGATGATCGTGTCCGAGACGCCGGCAAGCTCAGGATGAATAACCCGCAGAGCGTCAGCTCCTTTGGTCAAGTCGACAGAGTGAGATTCGCGCAAGAGAGCAATAGCTGCAGTCGGAACCCATTCAGCCTGGTTGTCGCCTGGGCCAAACTGAAACGGTCGTTAGTTCGGATTCACGTCACTGGCGCTTATCTTACCTTCAACAAACGCGAGTCTGGGTTCAGCGGACGCACACCGGCGGGAACAACCGTGCCTGTGGCGAGCGACGCGAGAGCAAATGAGCCAATAGCGAGTACCGCAAGCATAGTCAGGGACCTCGTCCGTACAGGAATTGAACTGCGAATATTTGTAGACAAGCCGTATCGCAGATCGCCATGTGGGTCGTCTAGGCGGTTGGCTTCGAAGCAATGCACACACTTGTGATCAAGAACCAAGCCCTCCACTGGTGCCAAGCCTCTGCACGCCACATTCTTCCAACCCGCCTTGTCGAAGTCCATGATCATGTGGAGCCTCAACACGTGACCTCAAGTTTGCTTAAACGAGCGTGTTTGCTGTCGGAATAGGGGCCAGAACCCGCGTGCTATGGAATGGTTTCGCTTATGCGACGGCGTGCAGCATGCTGGCCTTGTCGCGTTGATAACATATTATAAATTTCTAGGGCCGGGAATGAATAGCCGAGACCTCACGGAATCTTGACAACAGTAGGCCTGTCGTGGGCGATCCTTGGAGATACTCGAGTTGCCTCCCCTACAAAATTGCGATTGACACGAGCTGAAACACGTATGGACCCTCCAACCGGACAGTGTTGTACGTTATATCGCTGCTTATGCCAAACGATTCTATGCTCTTAAACCAAGATCTCTGGCTTGCTCTATGGTGGAGCTTGGGGAATACGTGTTAATTTAGATGCGACGAATATATTATTGTGATGCGAGCTAAAATTATAGATCGAATTAACTAATAAAAATGTCTCGGAACATAATCAACTCAGAGTGATCGAGCATGAACTTAAACCCACTGTAGGTGTCGGTCAGCGTCCGTTCAAAATAGTCATACTTGCAGCAACTCACGCAGTATCCCCCAAGGAGCAATTTACGAGCTGAATCCTCCCTCGCTTGTTGATGTGAGAACCCTTCACCTAGAACCGCTGCATCATCCCACAAGCGGTTTGGGCCGTAGACTGCCAATACTATCAGATAAGGTACGGTAGGGCCACTTCTACATACCAACTGGGATCGCATAATGGGTGGTCCCTTGGGTTGAAAACCTCCATCGTACGTTGGGTGCACTGGAAGTTATTCGATAGTAAGTGAATAGGTTCCGGCCTGCTATTTCTCGAGCTTCGTCCCTCGTTTTTGCGCATCCTGCGCAGTTGGTATATGCTTGCCCAACACAGTCAGGGACTATTCGACGAGCAAACAGTTAGTTCCCATGGAAGCTGTCACGTCGTAAAACTCACGTATTGGGGTAGCCCAGAAGCCTGCGCGGTGGTTGTTTGGATCCTTGGGCTGGCAGTCCCAATCAACTTTGTTCACATCAACCAATTGCGCCCAATTATGAATCTCGCTAAGATAAGACTGGAGATCCTCGTTGATCGTGTAAGGGCGCTCGAACGCGTATCGTATATTGCGAGACCTGTTGATAGGCATTTTGTTGGGGGATGGCGAGACGGTGAATCTGTTCCTCGGCCTCTCAATCGATATAAATATCGGATTCTACCATTCCAAGCAGTGGTATTCCATGGATAGGCGGCGGCACGATACGTGGTGCATGTGAAGAACATCCCGACTGTCCGCCCTTCTACACCACTTTACATAGCTTGCGCGCCACGTTTAGAAAATGTCTTGTCGTTTCAGCCACTCTGCCAATGAACCCGATGTTGTAAAATGTTCTTGGAATGTTCCAGTGCTGGTCCGAGGCGAGACCGACCAGGCAGAAGCTCCACATCCAGGCGCGAAGGCGGGTCGGGCTTGTCAAAAGGCGATCTAATAGGAAATTCGGTGGGCTCGTTGAAGCCGATCCCCTCACCGCCCTTGCAAGCCATAGGTTTTGTTGCATTTCGCTCGCTTCGTCGTATCACAGATGAAAATGTTGGGTCGACCAATAGCAGTCGCCCCATTGCAAACGAGGTGGATAGAATGCACACATGCACCAACAAGCAAGGCTGTAGTGCTCTTCAGCACTGCCAGTATTGCAAAAGCTCGCAAAGTGAGGGGCGAATATCGTAAGCGTGAAATCCACAGGCAGCGCCATAACGAGGCAGATCATGGACATGAGCATGTATCGTCGTTCAGATTTTCATTGATTTGCGTGTCGATAAGTTTTGCAGGAATGCCCTCCCGTCGTCAGCAGTCATGGTTGTGTAGAACGCGATGGAGATTAGCAGCAATGAACCAACCAGCGAATGATCACGTGTCGCAAACCTTTTTTAAAATACATATTTAACGAGCTACATGAACACTCGGTCAAACCGCTCGGGGTCACGTGTCGCAAACCCGGTTTGAAATTCCCGCACACGTCGCGACTGCTGGCAGCTCTAATCCTCTCCTCGCACCACCTAGCGATCCCTGAATTCCTAGCCATTGCATGCAAGGATCGGTCTTAGTGAACATGGAAAACTCTTATGGACTGCTGACTACTAGCAAATATTCGGTCATCCTACCAACCTACAACGAACGAAAGAATCTCCCTGTCATTGTCTGGCTCTTGGCAAAAACGTTCACCGAACAGTACGCTATCAATATGCTACACAATTTCGGTTCAATTAAGCTACTCTGCTAGTCAGATTGATTGGGAAATTATCATCGTAGACGATGCATCTCCTGATGGCACGCAAGACATTGCACGACAGTTGCAGAACGTTTACGGGGAGGACCACGTAGTGAGTTGAAAACATTCGGTAATATGATCAACCAATTGATGGGCCTCTATTGATAGTTACTAAAGCCCCGGGCCGGCAAACTCGGACTAGGGTGGGATATGTGTATCCCTCCACGTAGTCGATCGCTTATGCACCCTCTAGCACCGCCTACATCTATGGTCTCAATTTCTGCACCGGAGACTTTGTTATCATTATGGACGCAGATTTCTCCCACCACGTAAGTTGCAATCAACCCCTTTCACGACAAAGTAGATGCCAACCATCATGCACTAGCCTAAATTCATACCGGAATTCATCAAGTACGTCGTCGAACATTTTGTCCATCAACTTAACCAATGCCCCATCTCAGACTTCAGCAAGCGCATAACCTTGACATAGTAACTGGGACCCGCTATCGGAGTACATCAACCCCTGCAATGCCAGGGGGGGCACCAGTTACTCCAGGAGGCGTGCATGGGTGGGATTTGAAGCGAAAGCTCGTTAGCCGAGGCGCCAACTTCCTTGCCGATACAGTTTTGAACCCCGGAGTCAGTGACCTTACGGGAAGTTTTAGGTGAGAGACATACAAGTGTAGTCCCCGGCGGTGAGGTTCACCTCTCGACCGATAGGTTATACCGAAAACACGTCTTGAGGCACATCATTGAACTGGTTGTTTCTCGGGGCTACGTCTTCCAGATGGAAATGATGGTACGGGCGCGAGCGCTTGGCTACACGGTCGGCGAGGTGCCAATCACTTTCGTAGATCGCATATTTGGAGAGAGCAAACTGGGAGCAGATGAGGTCGTGGGATATGCAAAGGGCGTCTGGGCGCTATTTGTTGGTGTGTAGTCAAGAGCTTTCGTTCCTTTATTTGCTGTTTGTTGCGTTTTCGATCCAAATAGAGCTAAATTCTCAATTTGCTTGGGGTTGTAACGCGCTGGAAGGCCCAGGGATAGATAATACTATTCAGAACACAGGGTAGGCAGAACCCGCTTGGGCGTACTGTGACATGAGCTGCGAGTGGCAACTTCCTCTCCAGCTGCGCTTTTTGAACCAGCGCCTACGTTGCTAACCAACCGTTTCTTCTTTGGATCGTGCTATGCAAGGGAGTTTCGTCCTAGCTTTATGGCCAACAACGTTCATGTTTGTTCCTTCCCTCAACACGGGCCTTACTACACGATGCACATGCTAGCTAGCTGACACCGTGTCAACAACTGACTATGATAAATCGAATAAACATGTACAAGGCACGATACGAGAGTGATCACAGAATACTATGCACAAGTGTCCGAATATCCAGGAAACTCTCGAGCCAAGTAGACACGTGTATGTTGCGCATCGCCAACCTAATCCTTGTGAACCTGATTCATTCTCGGTAAGTCTACTTTTCAAAAAAAAAAAAAAAAAAAAAAAAAAGGAAAGCAGAAAGCAGAAAGCCGGGCACTCACAGCAATGCGTTGAGCTCGAGGGCAGAGATCCATTGCTTGCTGGGTCGTAATAGGGGTTTCTCCTTGACCCATGCCAGCTTGGCTGGCGAACTCAGGGACGATGCAAAGGCCAGCAGGATGGGTGGCCCAGTTAACAGCATCAGTGGTAGTACCATAAGTTGCTGCCGCGTCCCGGCTGTGATCAACGGGACGCTGGGGCCAGCCGGGTGGATCGTCAGTATCAAGCGTGGATGTGATTATATGCGCATTACCCACCCCGGCTTGAATGGGTTGGCCCTGGTTCTGATCCTGACGGAGCGCCAAAGGCATGGCCGACACGATTACTGTGAAGAAAGAAACAAAGATAGCAAGGCGAACAAAGGCGAACATAATAGCTGGTTGTTGAGCTCAAAAGGTGAGGTTGACTAGGAATATGAATGTCAAAGAGTGTATAGGTCTTGGAGTTCGAAAGCGCAAGAGTGGAAAAGGTCGGAGTGAATTGTGTTTGGCCATTAGTCGTCGTCGCTCGGTCTCTTTATACGCTCCATAGGGATGTTATTCGAATTTGCGGGTCCCTTGTGTCCTCATAGTAAGTGCTGCGCATTACTAAAACTTACTCCACTTTTTCCCCAGGGGTGATCGAACACGATCGTTCACACATTCTAGCCATAGGTATAGAGATTGTGCAGCATCACGCAGTCAAACCGTACTATTTTGGGACCGAGAACTAGGCCAAATTGGCTTTCCTCTAGTTCTCGGTGGGGGAAGACACAAGAAAGCCGAGGGTTTAGATCAACTGCGCTCGAGAATCAATACAACCTGCAGCCTCGGCATGGCTACCTTTTGAAATCTTGCTGCGCTTTTCTGATCCGTATCACTCAAGTAGCCCCGACAACCGTAAAGAAATAAAGCTGTATGTATTCTAAATAGCCGATGCAACACACTGATGGAGCAAAATAACCATCCTGCCCGACGATCGGACACAACACGGGACTGCGTCGTTAGCCTAGCTTGGAGTAGACCTTGAGCGATGCAATGTCCCAGAACGCGTCTTTAAATGCAGCCGGATTGTTGTTAACATGATCTGAAAACGCAATGCTTCTAAATCAGTGCACAAACGGTTAGATGTTTGGAGAATACTGACCAATGCAAGTGAGCGGGCACCCTGCCGCTCGGTATACGTCGGGCTGGCCAGCCCAATCCCCGCCTGCACGAGTATTTCAGCAAGTGTTGGACTATGAATTATTCTCGGCTTACACAAGGTTAAGTTGATGATAATGTTATGTGCACGGAGTACGTTTTGAAAGTCGCAGGTGCTCGACGACTCCCAGAGGGCTACAGGAGTCCCGAACTCCTTGGTACAAATGATCGGCAGGCCGTACTGGACGGCTGGTGGAATGTTATCGTCATTGCGGCCCCAGAACCAGATGGCGACCCTAGAATCTGTTCTCTCGGTGACAAACCTGGTCGCGCCATTAACAACCACACATTCGATACAAACCGCTTTACATACCATCCACCCCCCATAGCGTTCAACGGATTAGCGTAGGAGTCTTTTCGGTCCCAGGTAGTAGCACACCCTTCGTTGAAGTTGTTCAAGTGGCTACAATTCGTTGAGACAACGTTGCTACCGCACAAAATGTCGGATACAGTCCTGTTGAGATATTATGGTGAACGTACCCAGTTATTAAGTTAGGAGGTGTAGTAATTGTGCAGTTGTTGATCGTGTGTATTGCAGACCGGTTCGGAATTCGACTTTAAAATAAATGAGCCACCTCCTGGACCCTGTATTAGTCAACAACATACTCGTTTACCTAGAATCACTACGTCAATATGAATAATTACAGGGTATGTGTGCCACCCACTCCTTCTAACACGTCGATTTCTCCGTTTGTAGGCCACCCAACGTGTTGAGTCATCCAGTAGCTAAGGGGTATCAGATTATTCGGAGGATTGACTTCTGTCACAAAGATACTTACGCTGGCCAGGCCCTGATTAGATATTCAACGACTATGAATACACGATAACACAATCAAAGTACATACCCGCATCCTACCGGCATATGATTCTACCAAACAGTTGAAACATGAATAGGATACTCTCCAGCCTCCAAGAGAGTAACGCACCAGGTTGAGCACAAAAACGCCGCTCGTCCACTGCTTTTTTGACTGAAGCCTAATCGACTCGCGTCCCGGACCAGCAGGGTCGAGCACGGTGGTCGAGTCTGCACGCATAATAAAGCTGCTGTCGGTGTACTCAGTCAGGTTATGAGCAATAGCCGTGTCCATGTCAACGTAACTGACAACAAGCATCGATGATTAGTAGGATAGGAAATCAATAAAATGAGACATACTTGACGCGTCCTCGAGTAGGATCAGGCATTGCCTCAAAGGTAAATTCGTCAAGGAACTGCGCTCCTTCATAGCTATCACTGAGCAACCATGTAGGAGGAAACCCTAGCTCAATTTTTAGGCGTCGATGGTTTTTGGAATGGCGAGGTAATCCATGAAAAAAGTCATCCGCCGAGTCCAGTGCAACTACAAGAGGAGTGGCAATGGAAAGTAAGGCCAGGCTTCGAAAAAGAGCGTGCATAGTCGAAATCAAGAGGTGCAAAAGAGAGAATACCGACTTTGTGCCTTTATACAGCAAAACTTTGTCGTGGAACACTAGCGCAAGTCTTACGGAGCCCAGGCTGAGCGGAGGAAATACGCCAAACGCCTCCTTCGAATGCCAAGCCACCGATAATCCCAGTGTTGTTTGTGGGGCATCACGTGCCCCCCTGTTCCGCTCTTCTGTGTCCCGTTCTCTACCCTCTCTGTTGCGGTGTTCGTGTTTCTTATGACCGGTTCGACCCTGTGTTCGTGTAGGTCTCTAAATATGCATGCAAAAAAAAAAAAGAAAAAAGAAATGGGGCATCACGTGGGCCTCCCAATTCGTAGCCTCACGTCCCGCTTATTACCCATAGCTTTTTACTGCTCCAGGCTCTGCCTTTCTATACGTGATTTGACTTTGCTCATGTAGCGTGTTTCTATTTGTATAAAATAGCACGAATGTAACCGAAAAAAATGGGGTATTACGTGGATACTCTCCTTGAAGCTCACATCAATGTCATCATGCGCACGTTTCGGCTGCCGAATGACAGGGTCAAAGCGTTGCCAAGTACACGTTCCCGCATCTAATAGCGAGGCTGAGCAAGGGGTGAACAAATATGGCATGGCTCCTATTTGTAGTGTACCAGGGCTAAGTGAGGTTACTATTAGGTGAACCGAGTCTACAAAAGCAGCAGTGCCGAAAAGCAAATATCCGAACAGTCACAAACAAGAGCCCCATTATCAACCAAACTTAGAGTAGATTTTGAGCGATGCAATGTCCCAGAATGCGTTTTCGAACGCGGCTGGATTGTTGTTGACGTAGTCTAAGATAATGATTTCAGAAATCAGTAATGGACACACATGCGGATAAAAATTACTGACCAACACAAGTTCCCGGACATCCAGCTCCCTGGAATACGTTAGGTTGCCCTGCCCAGCTCCCACCTACAAGCATATTAAGGGCTCAACAAACTTTGATAGCAGGGTTCCATCGACCTACATAGCGACAAATTAAAAATGATATTATGCTCACGAAGCACATCGTGGAGATCGCAAGTCGACGAAGACTCCCACAGGGCCACAGGAGTTCCGAATTCTTTGGTACACATAATCGGTAGCCCATATTTGACGGCAGGCGGAACATTGGCATCTTGGCGGCCCCAGAACCAGACTGAAACCCTCGAATCGGTCCTTTCCGTGACGAACCTGACCCGAACAGGAGAAAGATCAGTGGACTTGGTAGCAGGGGTGCAACCGAACTTGCCATCCTCCGCCGATTGCGTTCAGAGCCGGACCATAAGAGTCCTTCCTGTCCCACGTAATGGCACATCCCTCATTGAAGTTGTTTAGATAGCTGCAATTGGTCGAAGCAACAGTACTATGGTGCGAAGCTTTAATTCTGGCCCTTCCAAAGTCCTAGGTGACGTACCCGGTCAACTCGTTTGCAGGCGTGGTGATGGAACAGTTATTGGTCGTATGCAGCGCGGAGCGATTGGGAACTTTGCTAAAGTATGAAGTAGACTGTTGAGCGCTCAAACCAATCTATTACACTGCGGACGCACTCGTTTACCTTGTGAAGAGTTGTTAGAACATTCAGTTCAGATTAGAAAACAGATATTACTCACTCCCTCTATCACATCAATCTCCCCGTTCTTAGGCCAAATTATGTCTTCGGTCATCCAGAAACTGTGGTATGCCACCAGCGTGTCAGAATCATCCAGTAGGTTGAGCAAGACACCAAAGTGATACATACGCTGGCCAAGTCCTAATCCAGTCACGTATTAATTATATGCGTGTGTGACTGCTCAAGAAAACAACATACCCACATCCCGCTGGCATGTGATTCTATGAGATAATAAGAAGTGTAAGCATATTTGTCCCATCCCGAGTGGAACTACCGTACAAGGTCAAGCACAAAGATACCGCGCGTCCACTGTTTCTGCGACTTGATCCTAATACTCTGACGCCCCGGCCCGGCAGGATCCAGAACAGTAGTAGAATCTGCACGCATAATGAAGCTATCATCTGTATACGAGGTTAAGTTGTTCGCGATAGCTGTCTCCTTATTGACGTAGCTGGAACAATCGTAAGTTTAAGTGCACCCACAAAGGCTATGGCGTATGGCTTACTCTACACGCCCGCCCGTTGGATCGGTCATATTCTCAAACATAAAGCCGTCTAGGAATTGCTTTCCTTGGTAGCTATCGGTGAGCACCCATGTCGGGGAGGAACCCAGATCGAATTTTACGCGGCGATGGGTTTTGGCATGTCTGGGGAGCCCGTGGAAGAAGTCTCCGGCCGAGTCCAACGCAAGTGCCAGCGGGCTGACAATCGAGAGCAAGGTCAAGCTTCCAAGCAGAGCGTGCATGGTCAAGTTCCAATAGTGGTCGAGAACATACAGCCTCGATTAACCACTTTTTATATTTCGAAGTGTTGGTAGACAACATATCAGCAGGGACGATTAATGCAAATGAGGCTGAACGGATGTATTCGAGTCGCCGTTTAAATTTAGATATCGCTCAAATGTTTGATGTAGCGCTTTGCTTCCCACCACGTGGCTGGTATACGTGAAATACAAAATCGAGCGATACATACTCTACTTATAGCAGACACCCAGCTCACCTGATCCGTTACATGCGCTTTTCTCAAACCCCCTCACATCCGAAGAAATATATGGAGCAACGTAACCCGTCTGTGGTGCAAGAAAAAAAACCTGAACACAAACTGGAGCGTGCCTCGGCACGGGAGCCGGCGGCGACTTTGCACGGCCTACGAAAATAGATCCGTCGGAATTTGACTTGAAGATTTTGCAGATAGGTGCTTTCTGACAGTTCTCTGGCAAACATCAGCCTTATCGATCGTATTGTATCGTGTTCCTTGAACAATATTTTACTCTCAAGTGCTGCCATTCTGATACGTAGGACTTCCTATTGAGCTCTTGGGTGTAGGGCACCGCTAGTGATCATGTATCCAAGCACAAAGGCATGGAAATTTTCTAGGTGAACTCGCCTCTCTTTTCTCTTCGTTACGGAATTATAGTCCTTACTTAGCATTGACTATCGTGAGGGTGGGTCTTCAGGATATGCCAGCCTCAAATGAACAGCTTATTATCAGAGTCTGCCGTACTCTCTCCCGATAAGGAGCCAACGCTCAGCATATTGTTTAACCATGGACCTCTCTGGACTTGTCAGTAAATACGTGAACCCTATTGCCTAGGTTGTTGTTCGCTTCGCTCACTGGCGATATTTCACGCATACTAACGCGGATTGTTCTCGCGAATCGTGGCGATGGACGCTCACAACCTCTGTCGAACCGTGCCCCACTGTGCGATCATTTTATTGCATCAAAATCCGCTGACCTCAATGCGTGGATAGTGTTGGTAGGGTCATTTTGCATCAGCATATATTCACCCCACAGCTCAGCTATGTAACACCAAAACTACGCAAGAGCGCCATTTCAGCCATACCCTTTCCGTAGAGTTTCTACTCATTGCGCTTCAGGTAAATTATTGATGTGCCAAGACTGAGGCAGTGATACATCGTGATGTCGAGCCCATGCACCCTGCGAACCCCAGAATCTGGCTAGCGCGCAGTGGTGCTTCAAAGTCTGATTAAGATATGGAGCGCTCTTTAAACGCTAGTAGTCCCAGCGACCCGTGCTACTTTGGAACTAGCGAGTGCTCCGAAGCTTATTTGGATCCGTGCAGTAGCTAGATCGCCGGCTTCGCGCAGGGCAATTGCTGCATTAGCTAGTCGGCGCCGAACAGCGAACGGGCAACACTCAACCTGATGCTGCGCAATACAGATGAAGGAGTCAAAGCGGTGGATATCACTGCGCATGTTTGAATAGGTTGGCACAGATATATGCATATGTGGTGGCGATCACAAGCCAAGTGCTCCCCTTTCTGCCCCCTTCCATGGATAAACAATGACTACGTATGGGCATTGCGGATGGGTTCGATATCTTGTATAGACTGAGCCTTTCCGCAGATACACGCTGTCAAACACGTCTCCAATCAACACTGTGCTCATGAATCCCGACGGCACAACTGCATACGAGGTTCGGTTCAACACGCTCCTGGAAGGATGTACGAACTGACGACAGAACAATCCCTAAAAGATAAAAACACCTTTCAAAATAATCAACAGGCAGACTACGATTACGCGAAGTGGTGAAACTGTAGCAACTATAAAATGGAAAGCTTTTGGAAGGAGCACGCTTACTTGGTGGAAAAACAAACACTATCAAGGAAGTATTCCCTCGATCGAGGGCTTTGTCTACGTCGGTGAAGCCATTGCACTGTCGCATTTACTCAGCTTACCCAAATATACTAGATCTCGCATTTACACGAATGATCAGAAGCTTAAATGGAAGGATAGCAGAAAGCTCCATGTAGGATCCAATAATCTTTCCATACTGGGTGTTGATGGGCGAGGCATTTCCTTACCAGTGTGTCTCTGTGGAGACTGGCCTCAATCTTGCAACCTATTACCGAAACCGTTCTACTTAATCAGCAACAAAAATTCAACAATAGATGTGCCAACCTCTGGGACACCCATCACAGATATTCTAGTGGGCAAGTTTATCTCTGCATATTATCCTGAATTGTGTGTTTGGTGCCTAACATATCGCAGTGACCTGGGTGATTGCTGAGAAGAAGTCGAGGGCTAGGCGCCGCACCCGGAGGAATCCCGGAGGAGGTGATGGTGGTGGTGGGGACGGAGGCTAAGGAGTGCATGGCCTGATGCATATATCTACATTTTTGCCCAATTTCTGAACCTCTCGCTCTGAATGCCCATGCACCAAATTCCTCTCGGCCGCGTTGTGATATTTCCTTTATTGTCCTGAGTGGAGCTCTAAACATTGCCCCACAAGTGAAAGTTTGGTAAGTAGTATCCACCAATTGACCATGCAATTACGGGTTCAGTCCTCGATATTTTTAGGAACGTGGAAGATGTCGTCCAAAATACATATGCAAGCTGCCAGAAAATGGGTAGATTCAAGCCGGGGTTATAGGCGTCCGAACGAGGGTGGTCGAACGATCGGATATACGAGGTGTCGTGGACATACAGCTATGTCCCCTTGAAAGCGCCGATGAGGTCCGGCCCTCAGCTCGATCCGAGCCCCCCCGCAAGCTGCCCATGAGTCAATTTCTTCTCAAACAAGCACCGAGCAGCCACGGGCAACAATGGCCGATCGAGCTGGATCAACGAGGCGCAATTCACAGAACCGGCTTGGGTATTGTGCCCGCTTCGTCAATGTATAAATACCCTAGGTAGACCCAGTTATCGCCATCAAGTCTCTGGGCCCTCAATATCGTCCAATGACCACGCAAGTGTACTAAGAACCGAAAGCGAGTCTTGTCTCGTCTGAAGTTTTTTCGTTAATAGATACACATTATCAAGAACATCCCCAACTAACACTGTGATAACGGATCCGTCCGGTGTTATCGTATACGAGGTTAGCCCTCGCCTTGTTCGGATAGTTACTTCCCGGAATCAAGTCTGACTTTCGCAAGGTCAAGACACCTTTCAAAATTTTCAACAGTGAGACTACAATAGAACGACAGGGGAACGTGATAGCCACAATACAATGGAATGACTTTAGCAAAAGCACAGTTACCATGGACGGAAAAATGAGTACTATCGATGATATATTCCCTAGACCTAAAGCTACCTCGACGTAAGGCCAGTAATCTACTATGTTTCCGATATGCTTATACGTCCCAGTTCGAGAGTTTACACCTGTGCGGATGGCCAAAGTTCAAGTGGAAAGACGACAGCAAGCTCTATGTAAGTTAGTAATCCCTGGCGCAAATCGGAGCCCTTTTCAGTCACACTCGGGTGGTCGATTACTGCAGTGCGTCTCAGTAGAGACTGACCTCAACCTTGCCACCTATTACCGCAACTCTATGTACCTAACTAGCAGCAAAAAATCGACGTTAGACATTTCAGCTGCTGGTGCTCCTATGATGGACCTGCTCGTAGGTGAGACAACTCCTTTCTACCGTTTTGGAGCATCTGCCTACAAAAGAATTTTCATAAGTAACTTGGGTTATTGCCGAAAATAAAGCGAGAACCAGACGGAGCGTTGCAAGGAGTCCATACATTCTGTATTCCGGTGGCAGAGGATGAAGCTTAAATGTAATAGCGAGTTGAAGTTATGTAAATGCAATCGCTCCCCTTAAAACAATGCAAATGAGACTCGGAACAAAGCCTACGGTTTGAACCATATTGTCCGACCCACCTATCATGCGTCCTTTCGTCACAAGTTTTGGGGATTAGAGTGCTCCAAACATATATCTCGTCCGTTTCGCGCGATACATGGAATGTGCCAGGGAAACGACAAGACTTACCATTATTGGAATGCTCCATCGAATTTCTTGACCCGAACTATATACTTTTTTTTTTTTTTTTGAAAACTTACTCATATCCTACAAAATATGCCAAATGGACTTGTGAGGCAAGACAGTCATCAAAACTCGTCGCCGGCATGAGCTTGCGATGACTACAATAATAGAAGTTTGTATTGACCCAAACTGTCCCTACCACAGAGGGCTTTCTAATCGGACAATGAAGCGTGATTGGGTTGTCGAACACCTTGGGCTCTGGAGAATCTGCTTACAGCTTGGGGAAGAGGGGGGGGGTTCTTATTGTGCTCAGGCAGCCGAAAATCTCGCATCTGTATGATTGTGAGGGTTTTACACATACTGCCAGGACGAATGGGTTACTCGGGCTCCCTTGACGTACATGAAGCGCATATACTCATCTTAATTCAACACGCTGCCCATCGAAGGTCGCAGGACGGCTGATCTGGAGAGTTGACCAACCTGATGACGGAGGCCCAACTGTTCAGCTTGCTCAACGAGTTGGGAGCAAAGCCGTCGTAGTTGGGAGAAATATTACTGCTCAATTCTCGTGGATATGCTGCGTCAGCCTTGCGAACCCATAGTACCTTCGACTTGACGAAATGCTCAGCCACAAGTGTACGGCAGTGGTCAGAAAGAGCAAATTCCCGGATCTGATGAAGGAATGCTGCCAGATGCGGCACTGTACTCAGCGGAACTTCAAATTGAACGGGCGTGGCTGGCTATCATCTGGGGGCGGGTTGATGGGCTAGGGTCGATTTAACCAAGATTGTGTCCGCAGTAGCAGGGCTGCCAGTATGTAGCCGATATCCAATACTCGATATCAATTCTCACTTAGTGATAGGTCAATAACACAAGTCGATAGATTAAGATAAGAACAACGCATATACATTATTTCCACGGCCTTTGTTCTAACTCTACCAAAGGGTTCTTGATCATAGGCCAACTCTCCGACGAGGCGTTTGTCCAACCCTGGAGCCTGCCCCAATCCCAACATGTCGTGGAGTGCCAGGGACAGCGATACGCGAAGAAGTGACTCGCTCTTTGGCATTTTGTTCGGATTGCGCTTGTTTTTTCGCCGCTCTGCGAGTTGAAAGGGTTAGCAATGGCTATGTGGTTTGGCGCAGAGTTCTCACTCATCACGCTGACGAGCCATCTCTGTCTCCAGTTCTGCTCTCCGGGAAAATTCACGGTCGGCCTTGCGCCTGGCGCCTCGTTCGTCAAAGTTCTTCTCTTTGACGGAATAGAACACGGAACCGAGTTCGGCTGCAGAAATTATTGTCAACCCTTGACATGGTACGATTGCATGATGTCTCGTAGAACCCACCTAACCAATACGGGTCAATTGCCGTAACTTGGGTCATGTACTCTTTTGAAGTCATGATAAGTTCGTGATACACGACGTAGGACGGGGTGTCTATTTACTCAATGCGGTTAGAATAGTCTTGGCACTATTGAGGTGAGAGTTTCCTACACCCTAATCCATAGAGGGCACTTGTCGGGTGAAGATGTGTAGGAAGACTGAACCGGTTGGGTCAGCAACAGGTGGCAAAGTCCAGTTCCGAGCATACCCTGATCTAATGTTCACAAACTCTCCAATCCCCTTGACTCTCGCAGCCTGATGGAAGTATCCGGAACAAATCGCTTTCCTGTAACCCACATCAACACCAATAACCAATTCAGGCTCAGGGTGGTGCAACCTACCTAACGAGGTCAAAATCAGTTCCAGCCGAGGTGATCTCCATCTTCTGCATCTTCATAATATCTTCCAATTGCTGCCGGACTTCGCGCGCCTTGCGCAACAACTTCGGGTGCAAAAAGTGCTTCATACTCCAGTCGTCCCGGAACCTGAAGGGAGCCATGCGTCAGGATTGGGCCAATCTGAGGGGCACGGGCATCGGACATACCCATGGCTCTTCCATTGTTGGAACACGTTGAGAAGCGTGAGGTGGTCGCTCTCGTTCACAGAGAACTTTTCGCGAGCCGCGTCGGCCTCTTCCATCCGTTCCTTAGGGCGATAGAATACTGATGGAACGGACAACATGGAAACGATAGTGAGCATCTCTGCTGAACACTTGTACTCGACAGAGGTGATGAGCATTTTCGCCATGGATGGTTCCATAGGGAACTCAGACATTTTACGACCAACGGGCGTCAAATCGCCAACGTTGTCAAGTGCACCAAGAACCCAAAGCTGGTACATCGAGTTTAGGATATTTGCCTGCATCATGATCAGAAAACGCAGATGCACAAGCTATCAAAAACGGTTACCTGAGGCGGGGGATCCATGAAGTCGAACTCTAACAGGTTCTTGACACCCAAAGACTTCAATAGAAGCACGTGTTCGCCAGGTTTGTGCGCTGAATCTCCGGTATCGTGTTGGGGAACATCTCGTTTCGGAATGCCATTTCGGTGTACAGCCGGTAGCAGAACCTGCGATATGGTCAACCTAGTAACTCGCGATCTGAAGCTAAACCACTTACCCTGCACCTGTCCGTCCAGCACGCCCAGTCCGCTGGCTAGCATTGGCCTGGCTAACAGGAGTAATTTGAAGTGCGTCCATACCAACTTTGGGTTGTACACCTTAAGCTTCGAATATCCAGCATCGACAACATAAAGAATTCCGTCGACTGTAGGCGCTATCAATCGGAGCTACTCGAATCTATTCTCTAGCCTCTTACCAGTTAAGGACGTCTCAGCGATATTAGTCGCAACGATAACCTTACGCCTCCCATCCGGTGTGGCCTCGAAAATCTTGGCCTGGAGATCTGCTGGCATTTGAGAATAAATGGGTAGCACTGCTAGAGGTGCGGGATCGTCCAGTTGTGACAAGCGCTCTATAGCCAGGGGCGTCAGTTGACCCGAGCAGTGATGGGAGTGACGACCTTACCTGTTACGACCTGGCAAGTAACTTCAATATCCTCTTGCCCGGTCATAAAAACCAAGATATCGCCGGGTGGCAGCGACAAATGGATTTGCAGGACTTGCTTGACAGCACTGTCCACATAATCCTCACAAGGCGATTTACTATGGAAGATTTCGACAGGGAAAGTGCGACCTGGGATGGTGAAGCACGGTGCCTGGCCATAGAAATCGGAAAACTATGAAGTGGCGCATTGTCAGGGCAGTCATAGAGGCAAACGTAACACCTACCTTCTCAGCGTTCATGGTAGCTGATGTGACAATCAGTTTCAAGTCCCGTCTTCTGGACAAAACTAGCGAGTCGTGTGAGTACAAAGTTAATCCCCTAAATGACACACATACTCTTTCGAAGCAGACCCATCAAAACGTCAGTGCTTAGTGAACGCTCGTGTGCCTCGTCAAGGATAATAACGCTGTAGCGATCCAGGTCACCCTCGTTCAGAGACTCGCGTAGAAGGACACCGTCAGTCATATCTGAGGAAACCATAATCAGTATTCAGGCGCGGCATTCATAGGCGCTAGACCAACACTTTATTTTAGTATCTTTCGACGTGCAATCCTCAAACCGAATAGCATACCCCACTGTGGAACCGAGGGTGACCTATGAAAACCTGCTGAGCAGATCTTCTAGCGCAGATCCACTTAAACACTTACCTCCATCTCCTCGCTAACACGTTTGGCGACAGACATCGCAGCGACACGGCGAGGCTGAGTGCATCCAATAATGCCATGTTGGCAGTACCCATCCTCGTACAAGAATTGGGCCAATTGTGTTGTCTTTCCGGACCCAGTTTCTCCCACGACAACGATAACTAAATCCATGATAAGTCTACATTGTTCACGAAGGCGATACCAGGTACGTACCTTGATTATCCCGAATAGTTTTCATCAAGTCTTCGCGACAAGCGAACGCTGGGAGGTACTCCCGTTGCTCCTTCAGAGTTCGGCTCTTTGCAAACGATGACGTCGCAACGTTCGTCTTTAGGTGGCTCGCAAATTTGGATTCCCCTTTGTAATCCTCTTCTTTTTCTTCACCTTCCTTTGGTTTGGCTGCACCGCTTTCAGCTTCACCATCCTCATCCTTGACACCCATAATGTTCCCCAACGCGGTTCCGCCCAGCGCAGCCATCTTCGCGGCTGCACGCGCCCGCTCCGCTTGCTCCCGCTTCTCCTTGACAAGTGCGCTGCCCTTCCTCGCAAAGATTGCAAGGTCGCTGGTCGGGTCGCGCAGTGGATTGATTGGTTCGAGTTGTTTGGTGTAGACCGTGCGGCCATCGAGGAATGGTGGTTTGAGATCGTGAACTAGGACGTGAACGGTGCTTTCCGAATCGTCTTCGGCAAAGTCAAGATCGAGTTGCTTTCGTGAAGCCACACCGGAAGTAACCATCCGATTAGCTTCCCAAAGATCATTATCTGCGTTCTGTGAGCGGCGTTTAGGATTCGTAGTCAATATCAACTCAAGATAGTACATACATATTGGGCTTGTCGGGCAGAGATTTTTTTCTGTAATGCGTTTGTCATCGATGGGTAAACAGATAGCTCTTGAGGTGCTTACAACTTGCTTCGTCGCAATCTCGGCCTGCTTGGCTGCATCCAGATCCTCGTATTGTGCAAGGGGGTTGTACTCTTCGTTCCCGGCCTAAGTGAAGTAGCCATCAATGATATGCTCGGCGGGCTATTAAACAACCGCTTACCACTCCACCTTCTTCTCCCGTCATATACCAGTCCCTGTCCAGCTTAACCTGCTCCTCCTCCCATTCTCGCGCATCGAGCGCTGGTATTTCCTCCTCCTCATCCTCAGCTCCGCGCTTGGCCATTGGCGTGGCGTCCCATCTCTGACCCTTCACTCGACCCCATCCACCATCTCCCGGCCCTCCCACTCGTGGGGTAGAGTCCCACCCAACATTCGGAACTCGGACACTCGCGCTCGGGGTAGGCGGCTCCGCAAATCGTCCCTCATTGCCACGGTAGCGGCGGCGGTCCTTGTTTGCGCGTTGTTGGAAATCCCCCAGACCTCGCGGCCCGTTGTCGCGAGAATCACGAGGAGCAGCCACGCCCTCTATGGGTCGAAAAGCTTAACAAAGCCAAGGCAGCTTGAAGCATAGGGTACGTACCTGGTTGTTCGCGAGACCGACGATAGTCTTCTAAACGCTTGCGTGCAGCCTCGTTCAATCCACCAGGATGAGAAGGTGTTTCCTCAGGTCGCTGGCGAGGATTTTGATTCTGCAGCCGGGCAGGGAGGGCAGGTGCTGAACTAGCATTAACTTGGGTTTACCTACAACGGATAAAAGCCAGCACACCTTTAAATACCGACTGGTTTGCATCTCCATCAGCTGGCATATCTAGCCTTGGTTTCTTCCTGGAGGCCTCCAAGGCAGCAGCAACACGCTTTTCTTTGGCAAGTCGATCCAGGCCAAGAACTGATGTGCGGGGCGTAGGCGGCTCTAGTTTTGCTGGAGCACGAAATGTATGCCTCTGGGACATAGCAATAAACGCTTAGCTTACAGCTTCAAGGAACAAGCAGCTATCGCCACTTACTGTGGCGTCTGGTCGCATTAGCCCACCTGCACGCGCGGGCTCCGGCTCTAGTACTTCGCTGTCATGAACAGTCATTCCCTGTATCGGCTGGGCCACATGTTTGGTTTTCTCCTGGTCAAGGTGAATGCTGATTTCCGAGTGTATATCCTTCAAAAACGAGTCTTGGAACTTTCCAAATGCCCGTGCGGCTGTGGAGCGGCATAACGCCTTTTATCAGTGGCGAATGTACTCGGCCCATAGACCGATAAATAGGGAAGGGCAAACACACCATTGATGAAGCCATCTGGCGAGTTGGACTTGACAATGCCTATCACACGGGTGGCAGCAGGTCATTAGGATTCACCAGATTCAAAGCGCGAGAGAGTTTGATGGCGATGTTATGGACGAAGGGGTCAACTTCATTGCTGCTGCCAGACGCTTCATTCGAGCTCATTGTCGGGATATGGGAATGAATGGGAATGTCTATCCAAGCAGACACGAGGTACGGGTATGATTGTGGCAGTTGACCAAGAGCGAAAAGCGCCAAAATGACCAATCCACCCTGGCTGGTGTGTCACGTGGAGCTCGGTTGAAACCCAACCCCAGTCGCGTGCTATGGATGCAGTAGCGAGTTCACTTGCAGCCGATCTTTTGGAACGTCTAAAGAGGTAATTTTTCACTCCGAAGCACCCTTGAACCCCTCCTATAACTACATGGTCACAGCCTACCGGCCCAGCGACGGCTCCTTGTCGGCATGTGCGGTATTCCAGCAAGCGGAAAGACAACACTCGCTCTAAAAATCGTCAAAAAGCTAAACTTGGCTCAAGATGGTGTAGCAGTATCTGTTGGCTTAGATGGATGGCATCTGAGGTACTTTGAAACCCTATAACCCCAGCGACACGTCCAACCTGAGATAACTTTAGCCGAGCCGAACTTGACAAGTTTGACGATGTAAAGGAGGCCTATGATCGAAGGGGTGCAGGCAAGTTAACCACTGCCTTGTGAACTCCGTTGGACTGAAAACTCCACGCCAGAATTCACTTTTGACGCTGCGTCTTACGTCAAGTTCATTTCATCTCTGCGTCAAAGTCCCTACTCTTCAGCGTCGCCCCCTGTCCAGACCGACTTGCTTTATGCCCCTACGTTTGACCATGCATTGAAAGACCCCTCCCCAAACGCTTTGGTGATATTGCCCTCCCACCGAATAGTTATCATTGAAGGCCTATATCCATTTATTAATACTCCTGCTTGGAGGGCTTCTGCCGAGGCCTTGGACGAAAGATGGCTGGTAGAGGTCGATATACCAGAAGCCACCAGGCGTTTAGTCCAGAGGTATGATACACTGAGCTTACAACCTACCGCTATTCATTCGGTTTATCTACAGGCACATCACTACTGGTGTCACAAAAGACTTGGATGAAGCCGCATGGCGAGCTGAAAATAACGATATGCCCAGTGAGCCGCATATATTAACCTTATCGTCGGTAACTGATGGACTGCACGAATTTTACAGATGGCATATGGGTTCTAGAGCACATGATGGAACCGACGCGCCGAATCCAAAGTATCACAGAAACCCAGCCTTGAATACTTCAACATGTTGAATGCACACCCGTTCCTCATAACCATTCGCTTTTTACAAGATGATTATGTACATCCGCATCAGACAAATCAAAAGGATGGCGTCAATTAGTACTTGTCCCCACCTTATGGTGGCCTAATAGTAAAATACCACCCCCCTCCATTGTAGAGAATCGCCTCTCGATATCGCCTATTGTTCTCCATGATCAAGCAAGTAACTAAAATGGTTTAAAGTAAACCTAGGCTCTGGAGGATCCTCTCCATACATACCAACAATCAGATCTTGGTCACCCAAAATCTCCTCTGTGATGTCAATATATGCTGGCGCCTTGTTGCCAATTATACCCCAGTTTGACCGATGGAACGTCGCAACGCATAAATCAGTTTCAACATCCTTACACTTCGGGCCCGCTGTCAGCAGCCAACATATGCATAACCTAGCAGAGCGCTCCTCACATATAGCTTCCCCTCAATGCTCCACTGTAGCTCTCGACCGCTACTGGTTTTGAACTTTCTGTCGCTGATGTAGAAGTGAATCAACAAGTCTTCCCGGGCGAATCTAGCGACGTGTACGGATGCTTGACTAACCTACTCGCGAATTGGCCCGTATGTGGCATGAGCTCCGATAACAGCATCATCTCCCCGTTCATTGCCACTGCTTCTTCATCAAAGCTCAAGGTCTTCCAGTCAATGCGTGCGAGCTCCCTCCCATCAGCGCGTTGAACAGTGGTAACCCTCCCTTTCAACTTGAGTTCTGTGCTGACCTACGTTCATGCCAACGCATTAGATCGCTTTATCCCTATCAGAACAACGACTTGGCCGACCTTGTAGGCGAGCGTTCCATCCGAGTATGATATCTCGGTGTTCGTAGGTGAAGAGCGGGACAGAACAAGCCTACGTCGAATCGTTAGGGCTGGTTTTGACTTCATTCTTAGCTACTCACGTTGTCATGATGGCCTTTCCTAGATGTCTCTCTGGCCCATAGTCGTGTATTTATACCAACGCTGAAGCCAGATCCCCAAGAGATAAATGGGCTGCGGCCCGAGCTACGCACGGCGAGGCTCTGCTGTTAATCAAGAAGATAGCCTCACACGCAGCAACATCACCTATAACGGGATTGGCACCGGGTTTTCGGCCTTTGTATCTAACCAACTCGGCAGGCCTGGCTCTGGGTTTCGATAGCGAACATCATGGTTCTCTGAGCGATTCTGATTATTTTGCCAAGGGATGCGAGCTCTCTTCAAGGACAGAATTGTTAGCAGCGCGACCTAACCCATCAAAACAATGAATACACCTTGTGGATGAGCTCCTTTCAGGGCCATGGTTGCAAATCAAGTGGCTCCCTGTCTGTGAAAAGTCGGGCAGGTGACGTGAGCACGTTGCGATCCTGGAGCCTCGATACTAACTACAATGTAATACTCTATCCTATATACCGGATAAGGCAACACAAATATCCAAAACAGTTGCCAGCTCGTCCCTATGATACTGCTGATAGCCGGCACTCCCCTTGATTAGCTGGTAACTCGACACTATAGCGTAAAACACCTTGTGAGAGCGCAAGAGCAAGTCATTGTGCTCAATTTTCAGCAGTCAAGGAACGTTTAGCCCGACTGGGAAAACGCTGGTATCCGACTGAATCAAGGCTAAGATTTATGATACAACCCATAGCCACGTGACCTTGGAGCAATGGGTATATTTCACCGTATCGAGTTGGTTGAGTCCAGTAGTGAGTTGACGGCGCCAAGTTGTAGGGGGGTCCAGGGTCTGTCGAGCGCTGGCGTATTCCAGAGTGTGGTTGTACAGTGCCTCCCACCAGGTCACTGCCTCCCGGATGAGCTCACAGAAGCAAATTTTTCAACAACTTTCAACTCTCGATGAGATACAAATTAGGCCTTTATTTTAGTGCGAACCGAGCAAACATGGTGCGGAGAATCGGAGGTGTGCTTTTGGTTTCGATCAGAGAACATGTCAAAAATCTGCCCCCCAAAATTGAAACATCATGTGTTACATTTGAAATTAGTGACAGGTACCTGAGCACTTAGTATATTCTGATTACAAATATTCCATATTAAGTATCTATGATAAGCTTGCATCTGCCTTCTTGAGTGTGATGCACTGATGAGATTTGTACTTTTTGACTGCCTGTTTGGCATCCTTGCCTGTAAGCCCAACCCTTTGCACAAACATAGGTCAACTCATATGCAACAATGATCTTCAGCTGATCACTTACATGTATGTGTCCATATAGTGCCATGACTTCTGCCAATAATGGCAAATCGTCTCCACTTTGCACCTATCCAAGCATTGTGGAACAAGTACACAAGCCTTTGTAAGTGTTCCATCTGCTTCTTCTCAGAAGACTTTGTATTATATGAGTCAAAGTATCTGTACAGGTATTGGTTGCACTCACATTGCTTTGCGTAACCCCAGTACATTTCAATAGGGCTCAGCTTGCAGTGAAACTTGGGAAGAAACAGACAAATGTGACCAGCTTGTTCAAGGATAAGTTGAATCCATGGCTTTTCATTGAGGAAATCTTCCTGTAACAAGAGGCATCACTGCATGCAGCAGGTGGCAGATCAGGGCTGATGTTGTGGATGATCTTCATCAAGCCCAGTATCCTCTGTATACTGTCATGAACTGACACACATATATCCACTCTATAATATTTTCTCGATTTATTACATTTTATGAGATCATCTTCAAAACATACTTGCCTTTTATGGTATATCTGTGTCATGTGATTCAGGGGATGTTCTGGGCTGATAACCAAGATGTATTTCAACTCTGATGTGAAATTCTGCAGTTCCACAGTCACTTCTACTGCTTCTATCTCTTATCAGCCATGACTCACTGTACAGACTTGTTTGTTATGATGTGGCTTGTACTATGTATATAAACCAGGTCAAGTTCACAGAGGACTCCTCAAGAACTTGACCTCTTGTCGAATACAAGTTCTTTTCTTTTCTTACTATTTCCCTTGTTGCCTGACTTGTTGTCATTGACATATACTGGTAATTAGGCAAGAGAAACACAAGAAAAGTGGATGTATGCATACCTAGATTTCTATAAAACTCAGGATCTTCCTCCATACACTTGCATGCTTCCTTTTCAGCTTTGGTGCAGGCTTCATCTGATTTCCAACACTCAGCACAGGTTCCTATTGGCTGCCCATTCTGACCACAGCTCAAACTTTCAAGTAGCCCATGCTCTTCAAGCACAACTCACATACCCTTAGGCTGGCCAGCATTGGGATGTTCATCCTCAAAGACCATGGTTTGTACCTTTCCTTGTAAGTGGGGATGCAGGTTATCCATTGGGATTTTTGTAGGGTGCATTGGCTTCATGTTCTTTCCACCTGGTGTCACATTCATCCTTTTCACAACTAATGCATTGTCTGCAAATGCGCTGTGGGCAGATGACTGTTCGAAAAGAAAGACTCCAATACAATTGGGATGCAGCTGTTATGGATCACTAACATTTTTCTATTATTTTAGTCTGCTCTGCCAACCTCAAGCAATGCCTCTGTAATTAAATTGTGAAATACTTGGATTTGTATGCGCTCTGAATTGTACTATTTTCCATTCCATTGAATAGTACAAATTTCCTGCTCTCCAACGCATATTTTATTAAGTTTTTATGATAAGATCTCAGAGAGATACAGAGCTTGCAATATTTCCTCTTATCAGGAGATATTGATTACAACATTGCACTGCTCATATCTCAGGAACTGCTTACTCTATCAGAGCAATCTTATGCTCTATCGATAGCTAATCTTTGGCAGTATCTGCTGCCCAAAGATTGTTGCGATCCACTGGATCCTTGCGCCAGAATGGCCTGAAGATCATTAGAATCTTACTGGACCATCAATCAAGATCTAATGACTCCAGTGAGTCAGGAGAGCTTCCCAAATTGATCCAGAAGCTTCTCTGACTCACTTTATGACTCACTGAGATGTAGCCTCCATTCATTACATGTATATACTATGATAATATGATCTACAAGCCAATAGCAGGTCTCAGATGCATCAATGCTGTCAATCCACACCCTGTCTTTACTCTTTTATCCTATACTGGGCTAGGGTGTACCCCAAGTGTAGCAGTACCCTCTTTTGATGATTGCACTGGCATGCATGTATCTATTTGGCTCTGGAATGCCCTCCTCAGGGTATAAAAGGACCTCCTCTGAGGCCCTTCCAGACCACCTTCCCTCCTCTACTCAACCCAGACCAGTTATTGGTTTCTTTTCTCTTTCTATTTCTCTTGTCTGTGTGTGATTTCTTATATAACTAGTACTGAGGAATAAAGTACCATATTAGTTATATACTGTCTGAGTCATTGTATCTTATATACACTGATATATAAGGATACAATATTGCCTGATTGAGCATGACATTAAGTACCAGCTATTAGAGGAAATCTAAGTACCTGTAGCTGAGGAAGTACATGCATTAGGCAGCCCACCATCTATCCTATAAGCTATCACCTAAGTCTAGTATTAAGATTAGTATCAGTTAGTCCAAGTGACTAGGGCTGAACTACATTTAAGATATCTAAGGGAACCTGACCATAGTAGTCTTGCTGTTTATACCTATAAATTAGTCAGTTTACACTGTGAAAGATTAAGACTACCTTGAGTGTTACTTGATCGCATTGCAACTACTTTGAGCCTTCTTACTCTAGCCTAAGAAGTATTGAGTACGATTAGTGTATACTAACATATCTACATTTGCTTAAGCTCTAGATATTCAAGTGTACCCTGACCTGTAACATGAGCTTGATCAAAACCTTCATGTTCAGTGCTTTTGGTTTCTTCTCTTCATTCAATAACTGATGCAGGTATCGGTTTAGGGTGGCATAAAATGATTCTTCACCTTCATCATCATCACCATCCAACTGCGCTGTCAAATCTTGTAGGTCGATTTTGACAGCTTTGGGGGTTGGCTCCTTGTTTTGTGCAGGCATTGGTGCCCCAGTGTCTGTGCTGTTGGCTGCCTTGGCGTTAGTTATTGTAATGTTGAGCTTCAATTCACCCATACCATCTTCAAGCAATGTGAGTGCCTCAAGGTATTCTTCTGTTGACATCACATACTCCATCTTGTTTGAAGTTTCTGCTGTATCTGGTTTGTTCATCATACCTGCTCCCTAAATCAAAGAAGCAAGCAAAAATAGAGGTGAGACTGGTGGTTTGAATCCTCAAACAACAACTCACCTCCAAGACAACGCAAGAATCTGCCCTCAGGCCTCTGTCATCAACCCAAGCCAAATCCTCTGCACCTGATCACATTATCCCTTCTGGGACATAAGAGTTTTCCCTAGGTACTTCTGTTTCAATGCTCAACCAACTTGTATTGTCACTGATGAGCTTGATTTCACCCTCAGAATTGTCACTTTCAACAATTATTGCCTTGTGCTGTCCTTGCACACCCAGCTTTGTTACAGGTCAGGGTACACTTGAATATCTAGAGCTTAAGCAAATGTAGATATATTAGTATACACTAATCGTACTCAATACTTCTTAGACTAGAGTAAGAAGGCTCAAAGTAGTTGCAATGCAATCAAGTAACACTCAAGGTAGTCTTAATCTTTCACAGTGTAAACTGACTAATTTATAGGTATAAAGAGCAAGACTACTATGGTCAGGTTCCCTTAGATATCTTAAATGTAGTTCAGCCCTAGTCACTTGGACTAACTGATACTAATCTTAATACTAGACTTAAGCAATAGCTTATAGGATAGATGGTGGGCTGCCTAATGTGTGTACTTCCTCAGCTACAGGTACTTAGATTTCCTCTAATAGCTGGTACTTAATGTCACACTCAATCAGGCAATATTGTATCCTTATATATCTCTGTATATAAGATACAATGAATCAGACAGTATATAACTAATATGGTACTTTATTCCTCAGTACTAGTTATATAAGAAATCACACACAGACAAGAGAAATAGAAAGAGAAAAAGGAAACCAATAACTGGTCTGGGTTGAGTAGAGGAGGGAAGGTGGTCTGGAAGGGCCTCAGAGGAGGTCCTTTTATACCCTGAGGAGGGCATTCCAGAGCCAAATAGATGCATGCATGCCAGTGCAATCATCAAAAGAGGGTACTGCTATACTTGGGGCATATCCTAGCCCAGTATAGGATAAGAGAGTAAAGACAGGGTGTAGATCAAAGGCATTGATGCATCTGAGACCTGCTATTGGCTTGTAGATCATATTATCATAGTATATACATGTAATGAACGGAGGCTACATCTCAGTGAGTCATAAAGTGAGTCAGAGAAGCTTCTGGATCAATTTAGAAGGCTCTCCTGACTCACTGGAGTCATTAGATCTTGATTGATGGTCCAGTAAGATTCTAATGATCTTTGGGCCATTCCAGTGTGAAGATCTGGTGGATCGCGACAATCTTTGGGCAGCAGATACTGCTGAAGATTATCTATCAATAGAGCATAAGATCACTTTGATAGCATAAGTGGTTGCCAAGATATGAGCAGCACAATGTTGTAATCAATATCTCCTGATAAGAGGAAATATTGCAACCTCTATATCTCTCTGAGTTCTTAAGATAAAATCATGATAAAATATGCGTTGGAAAGAGGAGATTTTGTACTATTTAATGAAACACAAATAGTACAAATTCAGATGCATACAAATTCATTTAATTTCAGGAAAATTACAGAGGCATTGCTTGAGGTTGGCAGAGCAGACTAAATTAATAGAAAAAGGTTAGTGATCCATAACAGGTTGGCAAAGCAGACTAAAATAATAGAAAAATGTTAGTGATCCATAACAATGTTCTGGGATGTTGACGTCCCAGATGGCAACGTTGTGATCAAGTCAAGGCTTAGCTCTCTAATCAAATCCCATCCAGATATCATGTCTTCCTCCCATGCCCAGCTGTTGGTGATGGTGAGGTTAGAGATGTCTTGCCAGCATGCTGGTGAGACATCTCTAGGTGAGGACAATGGCTGAGTCAACTATACTCAGCAAAAATGGTTGGTGTTGTCACACCAGGGGGTGTGTAATGGTGTAAATGGTGTAAAACCTTGTTATAATAATATATTACATCAGTGTTATTACATGTAATGGTGTAATCACATGCTAACAACACATGATAACACTGTTACACAACAACACCCTTGTTACATGTAATAACATGTAATGCCACCAACCATTTTTTGCTGAGTAAGCTGGCCTTTACAGCCTCGACGCGTACAAATGCTCACGTGACCGAAACGTCTGCTGCGCGTTCTTAACCAGCCCTGCGACGTGCTGGTGGCCTATACACACAGTTATCCCTTATTCATCAGATGAAACTATATTAAATATCACCTATACGCGGCCCTCCCCAATACTTTGACTCGTAATGCAGTACAAGATTGCGTAGGTAGTTTACCTTAAAATATGCTTCAAATGTCTCATTCAGCCCGTGGCAGTATGATATGCGATTTCTTTCACCCGAATGTTGGCGGAGTTGAAAATCATATATATATGCTCAGCGTGTATCTTCAAAAACTAGGACATAGAGTAGGTGGAATTCGTCCGCCATATCCTGGGGTCGTTTCAGACTGAAGACACAAGATTGTCATAATAACCCATTCCCATCCGCCCGACCGCCATGGTGTTCGCTGGTTAAATCCTGGCATCAAAGTTTACTATGTGCCACTCGTGGTTCTCACATCCTCTGCAACGCTACCCAACTTTTTTACGTTTCTCCCCTATTTTCGCACAATCATGCTTCGTGAACGTGTTCAGATCGTTCACGGCCATGCCAGGTACGACCTCAAAACATGTCTCGGGCGTATTAACCTAGTGACGCCCGGCGTGATTTAGCCTAAGTTCTCTAGCCCACGAGGGGCTATTGCACGCCCACCACATGGGCATCCGCACCGTTTTCACAGACCACAGTCTGTTTAGCCTTGACGACGCAACGGGTATATTGACCAACAAACTCCTGGCTGGGGCGTTGAAGAGTGTCGATGCAGTCATTGGCGTTTCACATACTGGGTGCGTTTTCTCCGACCTACCACGGATATTCTTCTGACAAACGCCAGAAAGGCGGGAGAATACCATTCTTCGGGCAAACGCCGTCGCAGAGGTCGTCCAAGATTCTTCCAACTCGCGCTTTTTTGTCGTTCCAAACGCGATTTCCCCGGAGCAGTTCAAACCCGGACCTGCCACGGAACGTGACCTGGCGAATAAAAGTAAGACCGTCACTTTCTGTTGGAAACGGGTCACTCGACTTTGATTAGCTAGTCACGATCGTTGTTATCTCGCGCCTAGCATATCGCAAGGGTGTGGACCTATTGGTCGCAGCCGCTCCACGCATTTGCGCCCAATTCCCTCAGGTTCATTTTGTTATTGGTAGGCTCTTACACACGTCACACGAATTGGCTTTAATTCTACTTTGCAGGAGGTAATGGCCCCAAATTAACGAACCTGCTCCAAATGCGAGAACGCCACATGCTACAGGATCGAATCGTTCTTCTAGGATCGCTGCGGCATGACCAGGTCCATGAGGTCAGTAGTCCAAGCACAGGATGCCCTACAAGTCTGAGCAATGACTCACAATTTTCCCGCATTCACAGACTTTACTTAAAGGGGACATTTATCTGAACACCTCTTTGACCGAAGCATTTGGGATAGGTCTTCTCGAGGCCGCATGTACAGGGTTGTACGTGGTCAGCACACGGGTCGGGGGTGTTCCGGAGGTCTTGCCGCAGGACATGATTTCGTTTGCTATGCCCGACGAAGACGGTGAGCGCTCATGCCATGGGCGTGCCTTCTCAAATTGACATTAGAGGCAAGATGTAACCCGAGCGCTTGGCGAAGCCATCGACATTGTAACTCGGGGCAAACACGATCCACAAAAAGCCCACGAGCGCATCAAACTGATGTATAGCTGGGGCGATGTGGCCGAGCGTACCGACAAGATATACTCATGGGTGATCTCCGGGGAACCTCGGTCATTCTGGGAGCGGTTGTGTCGGTAAGCATGGCATCACTTCTTTGATATTCCATACTGATATTGGGACAGCACCTACGATTTAGGGGTATTTGCTGGACCAATTTACGTAATTATTCTCATCGTCGATTGCTTCTTCTTTGCATTCTTAGAATGGTGGCTACCTCGCGAGCGCCTTGATGTGGTGGAAGATGACGAGGAATGGGATATGAAACGATACCAAGCAGTAAGTGCTATCTCTTGACATCTGAAATCTGTAATCAATGTTCCGACCCCTTTTCGCCTCAGCTCACTGGTCAAACATGATTCACGTGCACTCGTTACAAGCAACAATGTGGTTTAATTTATTCAGTTCATCGTATATTAACGGTGTCACACCGTACGCTCTGCCGAAGAAATGATACCCACGCATGAAGATTCGAGTGGGAGATTTGCGCAATTGATTTCAGAGAGGTTTGGAGCGCGAGAGCATATGACGACGAAATTCCCGACGAGACTCCAATGGTCGGCAGGTGCCACGATATATGTCAAGGTTGCCTTATCTAATCAGCAACGATGCTTGCCTGATTGACCTGACTAAAGACTCTTTGCTAAACAGCAAGCCCCTATGCTTGATGTCACCACCCAGCCGATGATGATACCCACACCGACAATCCTCGCTAGAACAGTGTCTCATTTACCGATCATTTTCCTGGCACGACTTTCCAAACAACTGGTAGTGCATTTACCCCACCCGCTTTTCGTGTAAATCGCTGAATGTGCCCAAGCTAGAAATGCTATGACGCACCACAGCTAATCCACCTCAAACATCCACCTTCCCCCCTAGTTTACTCGAGGTCTTCTGCCCGCTCTCCACTTGGCTTCGCGGGATGCGCACCTGTCAGCCTAGCGGACTCGAGCGGCTATCTAATGACCGGACGCGTGACGTCAGCCATAGATGCCAGTCTGTTTGCCACGCGCCGAGGCAAGCCTCGGTTCAATATGATCTTCTTATCATTGTAGACATGCCCTATCTTTGATTCGGTCCAACGACCTGCTTTAAACAGTCGACCAAGGCTTTGAGCTCAGCACACGACGGCACTGTCTACGAATCTTGCAAGGAAAAAGCTGGGGCAACAGCGCAGGGCGAACGTATATTGGGTAACCCAAGCGATATCACCATTCCATGAGGTCACCCGCTGTCAACGAGAGCCGTCTCCACCCCTTGCTCATGTGGAATACCATGCCATTCGCATGCAGACGTTGCCTAGACCAGATCGGACGTTGGCGTGACATGGGAACAAGAGGGGGCCACCCTCGAACTTGAGGCTCCGCCGCCACCAAACTAATTACCGGCCACCAACGAGCGTCACCGTTCCTCGGAGCACTAGACTTGGAAAAGAGCGCCCACTGACGTTTTGCGCCTCCCTTGTCCCTTGAATAGGATTCCCTCGAGATCGGACGAGTCATGGCGATCACGTAGTGAGTCGATCTTATCATGATGTTCTATTGATTAGCACGCAATCCGATTGGCTCGTTCTCTTGGAGAGCCACAACAGTGTTTAGCGACGACAGAATGGATCCAGGCTCGAGTTGTGCCTCTATATTATTTCATTAAGAAGTTGTCTTCGGCTTTTGAGAGGAACAAATGACGTATATTCGTGAAGAGTCTAGCCAAACAAAAAGGCTAAATGAACCGTTTGACGGCGCAATATCCAGTCGGGTACGCTGGCCGACGCTAGCACAACGCCACCCATGCATCGGCATTTTTCGCCCGTTTGAGCTTGATCCCCCGAGACGACCTAAAATACACACCGAATTTGCAAACATTCGGCCGACTTCCCTCAGACTTTCTCAGCCTCTGGATCATTCATTTCGGCAAGTGTGTTAGGCGAAAGTGGTGTTTGAATTGTCAGAGATTCACGTACGCAAACGTGTGTACAAGTTAAGCGAGATAGATACACACGACGACAGAATCAGATGAACCCTTGTATTCTTTTATCTTTTTGTTCTTTTTGTTCTAGTCTTGGCTTTATGGAATGGGAGGAATCGGGTTGCGTTGCCCGCCCGCCCGTCCTCCAGTGCCACAAACAAACAAACCAATAGAATACTTTTTTCGTCCGCCCAAGTCCGCAGGGTCCTGAACCAGCCACCAGCACACATAGACAAGAGATCAACGGCATGACAATCCGACATCTGTGCCCAATCGAGTAGCAGGCAGCAACCTGGTCCTGCCATCCAAGCCAAGGTGTATCCGTCCAGTCGGCACGCGATCGACTCAAATTGGACAAGGAAAGCAGTCAATTTGCGTCGAGAGGGGGAGGGGGGGAAACACGCACCCGCGTGGACAGACGGGACGGGAGACAAGACCCCCAGACGATGGGGAGGGAAGCTCCCCTCCCCTCCCCCCGAATCTCGTTAAAACCAATACGGCTGGCCCGGATAGTCAAGTGGTACATTCCTGAGATGATCGCCCATTGAGAAAAAAAAAAAACACGTTGCGTGCTGAGGGAGCAACAGCGCGCACATGCGCATATACTCTAAGCCCCTAACTGTTCGGCCCTGAGGTCCGCCTGGGAGAGATAAGATCATCGCAGATCGTGCTTGGCTCTAGAACGAGCGGGTAACTTCGTGTGGTCCATGGAGGTCAGGAGGGGGGGCGCGTGCCACACTGCTCTCTGGACTGTGCCCTCCGATTGGGGACGAATGAATGGGAGGAACAAGTGTGTATTGATAATCACGCGCCTATGCGGACTCGACGTCCTGAGCTCATGAATACGGGTGAATGAATGGCTAGGGCCGCTATGTCCACCGAGGCTACAAGGGGCTTAAGGCTAGCGGGAGGTCAGGCGTGACCCAAGATAGATCCAGGTCCTACGAGTTCGACGGAAGGGGTGGAATGTACGTGGGGTTTGAGTTGACCTACTAGCCGATTGAATGACGTTGGAATGGATAAAAAATCTAATCCATGTTCCAACGGAATGTGGCAGGATCAGAGAGGGGCGCCAAGTCCGCGGGATTGATCCCCAAAACGTCAGACTTATGGATCACACGGGATTATGATGCGGACTGAGACTAGATTGAAATGAAATCGTGCAACTAGGGAATACAATGAACAACTGGAGCCCAGAGAATATACGAAACGGCTGATGTACGCAAGGAAAGACACAACATAGAGTGACGAGGAAAATGGCCACCATAACAACAAAACGAGTACAAGGACACAAATCTGTGCAACATCGACTCGAGCACACGGTATACACAATCCCGCAGCAAAGACAAAGACAGCGCAGCGAAAAGGGACACAGGGACTACAACCCAATAAATAACATCATAAGTGATCGAGGCGGAGGCATGCAGTCGGCGCATAGGGGTGGAGCATGAGAGAGATCGAGCGAGTCGAGAACCGAAAGCAATTAGGTACAAGGCGCGGTAAAAGGGCGGTGAGATGCAGGGAGAGTCGAGCTAATTGTCCCAGACGTTGCAGACTTTGATTTCTCGGTCTACTATCATGCGGGCACGATGTATACCGTGCTCATTGTCCGACTCGTCCTCGTCGATGCGGTTGTATGCGCGCGAGGATCGAGACTGACGCGGCTGCCAGACGCCTCCACCGTTGGCCTTGCACTGTGCGCTTGGCTGTCGCAGAGGGTAGGTAGAGAGGACACCAAGGTCCGCTGGGGCCGGTGGCTCCGGGACAATGGTGCGGCGGTGGGCAGGGTGGGAGTTGAAGGTGACAGAGCGGGCCGAGGACGACGACGAGCGGGGCTGTTGGGAGCTGTTGCGTCGGACGCGGGCACGCTCTGACGAGAGGTTGCTGCTCGTTCGGCTGAGGGCCGGGCGGGAGGGGAAGGGGACGCTCGAGGACGAGGCGCTGCTGCTGCTGACCGAGTTGCACAGAGCAGGGAGGTCAGACAGAGTCGAGTGGGAGAGCGACGAAGGGACGGGGCGCCCATAGATGAGGGCATGGCAGTCGTCGCATACACGCGACTCGACCATGGGACCGAGCGGGCCCTCGTCGAGGGAGATGTCGGCCGGGGGGTAGAAGAAAGGGAGGGTGGCCGTGTCCAGGAGCAGTGTCTTCTGGGACGTGCAGGCCTGGCAGAAGACGCCACCACACTTGCGGCAATGCTAAGTGCAACGGGTGAGCCAGTGTCGGGCGACTCGCAGCAGCAGGAGACTTACATGTCTGCGCTCAAAGAGCGTGAAGCGGGTGGTGCAGGTCCAGGTGTCGCACTCGTCGGCCATGTTGTCTGGCTTCCAGAGGGACTTGGGCAGGAGCACCGCGAGTCGCTCGTTGGGCCGGACGGGGTACTTGGGCCGGATCTGGGTGATGAGGAGCGAGAGCGCCGGGCGAGGCGGGCGGGCGGCGGCGTCGGGGGTGGCGGGGCCGTGGCTCGAGCTGGACTCTGTGTCTGGGCTGGTCAGCACGGGCGGGGGCGGGGGCTGGGTGGCGCAGCACACACCTGAGCACTCGTGGTCGTCGCTGAGGTCCGAGTCGGAGTAGGCGGACGAGGGGGCGGGGGGTGCTGCAGGCTGCTGGGCGCGGTGCTCGTGGGCGTGGCGGGCGAGGACTTCGGAGAGGCACATGGTGGGCGCGGGGGGCGGGTGCGGGTGCTGAGCGGGTGTGGGGGCAGACACCGGCAGCACGACGGGGCTTATAGCCAACGGCCAACCACCCATCCCATCCGCGCTAGGCCCGTTGTGGCAGCGTCGATTTGATTTGGTTTCCGCGTGTGCACAGAAGCACCGCCAATTCCCCCCCGCTTCTCTCTCCTGTCACACCCACCGTGACCGTCACGCCCTCGCGCTTGGCTCCCGCTTTCACCTGCCCACCGCCGCCGCCCCACCATCCCACCCGAGCACCGTGCATGCTGGCCTGCTCTCCACCGTCGGCCCGCGCATATACCCACCTCGCCGCCCACGCTGCTTAGGACACCGACGCGATCCTGTGGCGTCCAGGTGCTAAAAGTCTATCCGCACCTGAACCTGGGATCAGGGTCGTCCGAAATATATGCTTTCGGTCTTTCTTCACGGGATCAATTCTCGTCCGTCGGCCCGGACGCCCAAGCGGCCGTGCCACGCGAACGAGCGACCCAGACGGTGCGATCGTCGTGTGCGCAACTATCCCCCATCCAAGCCCCGCCCGTGGCTCATACATCCACACGCGCATCTGCGACTTGCACTCCGCAAATCGAATCAAGGTGGCCACCCACCTCCTAAACGAGGCCCAGACTGCTCCCGAGCTTGCCCAACCTCGGTGTTGCACACATACATCTATCCAAGATGACATTTCCAGGGTTCCACCTCCAGCCTCGACGAATCCCCCCTCCGTGTTTAGGCCAGGGATGACGGAGAATCGCCGGCCCGTTCCGGCCCCTCCGTGTTTCACCCCGAGCGCCGCCTCCCCTGTTAAGCACGCCCCCGCCGCCTAGTTCGCCGAATGATAGTCGTTGTCGCAAATCACACCAGTCCAGTAATGACCACACACCTGTCGCCGGAATAATAGCGTGCAAATTATGCCCTCATTCGGCAGCGCCTCAGGTCCCGCACGACCCAGCCCACCACTCCCGTTCAGGTCGAGAAAATGATAGCCCGAAGTACCCTTCTTCTCCGACAATAATTTCGGCCAGGGTAGCTTCATCGCTCGCAGAGTCTGATTCCTCATGTGGAGCTCCTCACTCCAAAAATAGCAATGTCCGCGCCCACCCAATTCGACCACATGGTGGCGAGCACTTTGTACACGCTCCCATGCCTCCAATGTGATGAGAACCGGCTATGACCATCCCGACACTCCCGACACCACAGCCACCCACACTACCGTGGCGACGTCAAATCGCGAAATGAAATCACATGGTGAGCCACCAACCGAGCCGTTTCAGTCTAAAATGTAACATGTGGCCGCGACAAACTTATAACCGCAGCGTGATCGGTAGGATACGGCAGCGCCAGGCTGACACCGTAGCACGTTCCGCGCGTTGGAGCAAGCGAGCCACACGACCAACACTGAAATTCCATCGGCCCAGGTCACACTGTCGCTTAACTCCCAAACCACAACGTGCGATCGCGTCTCACAATTTAGCCAGCGCATTCCTAATATTATTTCCCCTGCTTCCAACTGAAGGTTAACGCTGATATATTCACCCTTGATTTTGCCTTTATACATTTCCCCGTACCCAAGCGATGATTTTCCGATGGATCGATCCCTTTCTGAGATACCTTCTCTCCTTCCCCCCGCCAGCGAAGCACCGGCTTCTTACCCCACACCCCGACGGGCCAGGTACTGTTCTGGCAATAGCCTTTCGGGGTGCGTCGGTAGGTCACCTGAGCAGCTCTCCTCCCACGTCGATTGGACCGGCCCGCTCGACGTGCTCAGTCCCCGCAAACAAACGATGGAAATCGATCTACACAGACCGAGTCCCCAGCTCGCCCTCGAACCCTCGCTACGACCACCCCCTGTAGAGCACGTCGGACGTCGGCGACGAGTACAAGTATCAGTGGGTCCAGGGCGCAAGGTGGCGGTATATCCCAAGAGTTCAGATCGGGAAAGACTATCAGTCGCGCATACACACGTGAACTTTTTTTTTTTTGTACTGGAGAATGCCAGAAATACATGCACAACACGTGTTTCGAGTCGTAAACTCCCGGATCGTCTGGGCGCTCGTATATGCGCATGGTACAGCATAGGGGCAGCGCGCGCGCTCGACTCTTGGACGGCCCGACAGAAGCCCATCCACGTGGCATACGCTTTACGATCGAGCGGTGGAAGCAATTTATGTGTTTGTGTTGCGATACCAACAGCTACCTAATCGGGCCATGGTTCTCTGAGAATGAATCCACACACGAATTCAACCTGCGAGAATGGCTCAAGATGCATATGAATGATAGTCCGGACCCCCCGATCTACATTACATCGCTGAGAGGTCAATTTTTTCTCCGCTTTGTTGAGAAAATTTGTCCCACCTTCCTCATCGGCCATCGGGAGGGGGTTCCATGCGCAACCATGTTTGATCTATCTCACGTGGATTCGACAAATATGACCGGTGACTGGTCCGTTGATCCTTATCGCGCGGAGGGGCTGGCTGAGATGCCTATATGCACGTTCGGGACGTGAATCTGGCAGCTTGTGAAATTGGATTTGACAGGATCGTTGAAATACTCGACCATACTGAGCTGAACCGAGACATGGCTTCGTAGGAAGACCTGCCCCGATTGTCAAAAACACGTTTTTCGTACTCAAAGGCCCGCTGTGATCGTTTGCTCTGTCTCTGTCTCTTTCGCGAGTCGGAGTATTGGGCGTTCCGGACTGGGAGAGGTGGAGCGCTTGCGCCTGTCACGCTATTTGATATATCGGCGAATGTGTTCTTTCTGTGTTCGTACTATTGCCGGAGGGTACTAGTTCAGCCTACTCAAATTCTCAGTATGTTATTCAAGTAGCTGTTTCACTGCACATGGTTGTTCGCCCTGAACGGGTGGCTCACTTGTTCCGCTTGACAAACGGAGCCGCCAGAATTACCTCATAAAGCAATTTACGTCCCATCTGGGACACGCAACAATGAGAGTCCCGAGCGGTGGCAAGATCCTCTGGCTATTGGCTCTTGATGAATAGCAGCGCCGCATCGGTCTGTCTTGGACCGGGCTCATTGTTGGAATGGGTGGCCAACATATGGCCATGACGAAAGGACGTATTGATATCGAAACTCGTTTCCCATTGTTTTTTTCTTCACTGCCCCTGTTCCGGTGGGTGCTTGTCACTCGTTTAGGGGCAAGTCTGCTCTCCAGCTAAATTCGCTTGAAACAGCATTATATTCCTGGGTTTCAAAGGACTATCCATCCCAAGCTTCGGTCACGCTCGAGGCGGCTGCTTTTTTGTCACATGGAGCTCGAGTTCCGCGCTGCACAGGTCACCACACACCGCTCTCATCTCACACGCACCCATCAACCCATTCCATCCACACGGGCGATGGGGACAGACGGCCTGCGAACATCACTCGTGCTCCTCTAAAAGCACCGGAGAAATTGTACCCAGCACTTGATTCCTTCAACCCCCTATTTAGGTCGCATCCCGAGATGATTGACCCCCCGATAGCCCCTATCCAGCTCAAGCGCCTTGGAAAGCAAGTCAGACCACACGCCCTCGCTCGACCCTCGACCGATCGCCTGTCTAGACTGGCCCCAACACGTTGCAGACGCGTTGCCTCGTGTTGTGGCGAGTTTAGTAGAGTGACTATATCTCTACGTATTCTGGCCGTGCTCGACTCCCCAGGCACCCAAATCCGGCATGTTCGATTTGCGTCATACCCTGTGACTGCCTGGTGCAGCTGTTCAGTCGCCGTCTTTTAGACTGAGTGAACAAGGCGTCGTCAGTGCTCTGCTGTGCATTGCTCTGCCCACCGTAGCGCGCAGCTTCTCGCCATCCACAACGTGTTGCCGCGGATTAAACATGGACTCTTGGGCATAAGCACGCCCGACGAACAAACACGAGGCAAGCCCCTCCCTCCCCCTGTCCGTGTCTGTGAGTCCAAACTGGACACGTTTGCCGTGCAGCCTTTGTTTGGATCGTCTGGCGTTTTGCGTGTCTATTTTCTTTCGTCGCGCTCCTGGAGAATCCTGTCTTCGACGTTGATGAATTATCTCGGGCGCCAGATGTTCAACGCCCTCGACGGGATCTTCAGTCCCGATTCCTCTCTCTCCTTTCTGTCCGGCAATCAGGTGGAGTGTACATATTTCCCAAGGTTTATTGCCGAATTACTCCACTCGGCAAGGGCTGGGCAGTCCGGCAAAGGGTCAATCTTGCATGTAACGACGCCTACATACCTAAAACTTCGCGAATCCCCCGCCCACGACGCGCTCGTTCCTGGACCATTAGCCACTCGGTCTCACGCCTAGTCGGCTGATGACATACACCCACACGTTCATATCTCCTTGATTGAACTGCTATCTAACCGGCAGCTGTCTCGATATCGAACTCTCGATCCTTGGCAGTATACCAATACCCAATCTTCTTCTCACCGAACCTGGGGCGTTGCTTTCCCGCCAAACGCATGAGTTCTGCCAACGCTCATTTATGTGCGTGTGTGGCATAATCATGATGTTACTCGAACCCAGTCACGCTCCCCCATCAGACATAAATGACCTATCCCTGACTCTCGGCGTGCTGCATGATTGCCGTCGCATGATCGCCTAGACCTTTGCCGTCCGATAACAAGATGCAGGGATGGAGGCATTAGGTGTTGAGATGTACAACAATATGGGGATTAAGCGTGCGTTATGGTCTAGCGTACTAGGCGTTTTCTGATAGAGTGCCGTCGTCGAGCCTGGAGGCATGTGGCCTCACAAGTCCCCCAATGGGTATACGCTCGGGTGAAACACTTGGTATACCATGGTGGAGAAATAAAGGGCGTGCGCGTGTTGATTATTAGTCGTGGGCTGTCACAGAGTCTATCAAGGGGCGGGCGGGAATACCTCGAAATGAAAAATGAAAACGAAAATCGACTTGATTTTGAGTCTGGTTGTACGTACAAGGCCGGAAGCCCGGTAAAAACACCCACAGACGTTCTGCCGCCCGATTGGCTGGACCGGCAAAACATCACGCGCTTGTTGAGTCTGCACCTCATCGCGTTGGGAACTCGGAAGTCGTCACACAGCAATCGCTTAGCATCATGTTCACCGATGATCACTTGCAGCACACGGTCCAAGAGTCCAAATATGGTCTGTACGCCCGAGAACGCCTGCCGACTCGAAGTCAACAAAGGTCTACGTAAAGCTCAGCCTAGTAATCATACATTCTAAAACACCTTGAATCCCATCACCCATCACATATCACGACGGGAAGCACAACATGATCCGCTCGAGGAGTGCGCACAGCATTTCGCGCTCCGGCCCGCCCACACACGCGTCTCCGTCTTCTGTCAATACCGCTACCAGTATTTCAGAACAACGTGACAACAACCCAGTGTCGCCCTGTGTCAAAGGAGCCGTGTATTCTAGCGTGGCGTGACACACGGACGAGAGGTACCAAAGCGTGTCTGCCGCCGCGAAGCGCTGCACGCGCTGCCCCGTCCTCGCGACTTGTCCCGATCCGGGAGCGCCAGGGCGGTGCCGAGCTGGAGCGAGCTCCCGGACCAAGTTGCACGCAATAGGCAACACCGCATACACCATACCGCCACCTCGTATCGCCTGGGACTTGGCCACCAGACAGACCAAGTTTAACAATCCCGGACGGATATCCACAAACGGCTTCCCGTCCTCGAACTCTTCTTCAGCCTCTCTGGCCGCCCGGGCACCAGGCTTGAGCTTTCCTCGTCGTGTTCGAGCCCGCGTGGCCCCATTGGCGCGCGAGGCGATCGCGGTCGAGGCGGGATGAAATGCGCGCAAGACAGGTTCGACAAGCTCGTGGGCCAGTATCCGGGAGAGTTCCGCCGTGTCTGCATCGGCAGCGGGTACGGTTGCCCGTGCATGGACCGTTATCAGAAGTTCGGGCAGAAGTGTTTGCATGGCGTTCAGCGAGTCAAGTGAACTTGGTGACGTCGGGTTGGCGCATACATTCCTCACATGGCGAGAGACGTCTATCAGACACCTTTGTAGAAGCGGCGCAACAGTCGATTCAATAGTTGATACCGGCGCTCCTCGTAGTCGGAGCAGTGATGCAACGAGTCCAATGCTTTTGAGATACGTGTCCGGATCAATCGCTGTTGAACAACAACAGGCATTCAGTCAACGTAGCGCCCATAACTCCATCGCGACGCTCACATCTCTGTATGGCCCGGAGCGCCTCGTCCAGCTGTCCCAAGCGCTCCTCGAACCAAACACGATCATCAACCCCGGTCTCTGCTTGTTTCTTTTTCTTCTTGGGCGGCTTCTTAGACGAGTTGGAAGGTGATCCTGGGCGCTTGACCCCACCAACTGCGCCCGCCACCACCTGGTTCTCACACGCCACAGGGGGATTCCTCGCTTTGTAAGTCAGCAACTCTAATCATCGCTTGAGCACGTCTGTGTAATCAATGTCCATCACGGAGTCGACTTGCCGAGCTTTGCATGTGCCTCGTCTGCTTTCGCGAGGGCCAGCCGTTTCTCGAGGTCGGTGATTCGTTCGACCAAGCGGTCACCGGGCTCAATACTGCCGGTCGATACCGGAAAAGCATCTCGCAGTTTGATCACGTACGCTAGAAGAGCAGCCCACCAACACACTCGGGTCACAAAAGTCCAGAACAAAGCAAAACCCGCAATAAACTCACAAAGTGGCGTATGATCTGGTGGTAGTTGCTTCGCGACGATGAGCGCCTGCTCATCCGCCATCCCGCGATTGTATTAGCACTCATATCGCACGGACAAACGAGCATCTCATATCGCACTCACCATCAACAACCGCGCCTTGTCTGGACACACAGACGTCGAGCTCCAATCTCCATCGGCGTTTAGGTGCACCCCCTCAATCTGTTTCTATAAACCGACTAGCCACAAACTCTGTTTTTGCCGCCAATTCCAGCTCAGCCAACGGATCAGTGCGAGATCGTCCAATCGCGAGTCACTTGGCCGATCCGAACAACTCTATCACAAGCCAATGCGAAACCGGCTTGGGCTGCTGTGTGTGCCGGATGGTGGAGAACGCCGCGGAGAGCCGTGGGACGCGGTCACGTGTGTGAACGGGCCATCTGTTGACCCACCCGGTCTATGAATAGCGTCGGCGGGGAAGCGGGCGGACTCGGCAGCGGTGAGGTCGTGTGGCGACTATTAACCATCGCAGTCATTTCATCGAGCGGAATAGACGGAATTGCTATATAACGTGGGGATGTACATATGCCAAGATGCAGCTATTCCAAAATAAATGCCGAGGATCGAGGGTGCCAATAGAGTAAGAATAATGCCAAATGTCACAAGAATAAAGTAACGAAAGAGGGGCAAAGCGGGGAAAGTTCGATGCAAGGAAAATGTCCGCCGGTGGTTGTCATGAAACTGCCACAAACGAGCGAGAGTAGCATAAGGATGAAATAGCGAAACGAGAGCACGAAACAAATGTGTCCGAATTTTAAAATGGATTGCCTGGTCGGTGATATTAAGTATACTTGGGCTTGTAGATCCATGCAAGCCCAACTGTGCTCGCGCCTTGCGCGGCCTAGTGCAAATGACTAATTAGTAAACTGAATGCATACACGTAAAAATAGAGTTAAACTTACAGCGGCGCGGTACCACCTCGCAGCTTCTTTCATATCCTTTTTACATCCTTTCCCGTTCAAGTAACAAAACGCGAGTTCTTGCTGGGCGTCACAGTCACCCAGACGTGCCGCTACCTGAAAGTAACTCTGCACCACACAATGAATGTCAATACATAGCGAAGAGCGTGCGAGTAAAGCAAACGCACCACAGCCATAGGCCTGTCTTGACCAACTCCCCAACCGTGAAAGAAGCACTGGCCAACCTCATATATCGCAAGCACAAGCTCGTTTTTGACAGCCTTGGCGTCTTCCCCGCTCCGTGCGCTCTCAAGGTCAGCCACAGCGGCCTCGGCAGCACGTCGGAGCCACTTGAAACCGCTCCGTTCGTCCTTTCTGCAGCCCCAGCCGTGTCGAAGACTGAGCCCCCACATGAGCATCCCAACCCCGCATCCGCCCTCTGCAATCGCGCTCCGCTCAAAGTATTTTGCCGACTCGCGTAGGTTGCCTTGCTCGTGCGCTGCAATCCCGCGTGACAGGTACTGCTGCGCAGCGCTCGGGGTCTTGTCTTTGGTGGCCGAAGGAGGCGGCTTGGTTTTTGGATTGAGCATGCTCCCCGACGGTTTCTGTCGAAGCGGGGGCTGTTGGGGCTGGTTCTGCGCCGGATGGGGCGATTCAGGAGGGGTGGAGTTGGGAAGAGAGTAGAATGAATATTGGGAGTAGAGTGAGGGTGGGCGCTGAGGATCTGGGCTGTCGAGATGTTGAGACTGGGGGGATTGGCCGCTCTTGGGTGATGGGCCGCCTGTCGTAAGCGATCGAGCGTCCGTTGAAGGACTGGCTCGAGATTGGCCAGGACTGGGAGAGCGCTTGTCCTCGTCACCACTCTGAAAAATCAGCGGGCCAGTCCCCTGTCTCAACGGGCTCCTTCCAGCGTTGGATCCGCTCTGAGCAGAAGAAGGGGTCTCGTCTGGGACTGTGCTCTGGCTAGGGACGCTACTGATGCTCCCGTTTACGCCTGAGCGCATTGGTCTGGAGTAGTTATACCGCCCTCCACCAGTCACGGCGCTTGCCGCTCGCCCCGCACTCGTGCTTACAGGTACGGGGGCGACACTGAGAGGCTCTGCTGGTTCAGGCGCGAAAAAGTTTTGAGACGTCGCAGACTGGGGCTCCGTCATTGGTTCCGGTCCGTCGTCGGCCTCGATTGCACCATATACATACTCGTACGCATCATCGTAGGACGTGCTCCCCACATCCTCCTGATCTCCTTCATGCTGCGTGTGGGACGAACCCGGTCGGCTTTGGGCATCGCCAAGGAAAAACTGGTCACCATCCACATCCTCATCGCCCATGTCCTGAATTGTGCTCATCGGCGAATGAACCACGACGATAGGGGGCTCAACCCTTGGGCTTTCATAGTCCCTAAACGAGAAGGGATCCGGGTCCGGCGCGTTGCTACTCCGCCACGTCCCCCGCGGGTTATACCCCGACGCATTCGACGCACGGGCGTTGCCGGTGACAGGCGTCAGACCAAGTCTCGACGCCCGGTCGTCCCACTGAAATGGCGCATCCGTCGAGGCCGTTACCGACGACGCCCGGGGATCATATTGGAACGGTGGGCGGACGTCCTCACTTGGCGCCACGCTAGCCCTCGTGTCAAACTGAAACGGCTGGTTGGGCGACACCGGACCTGCGCCCCCTCCGGCCGAGTATTGAGACGATGGGCTGGGTATGGCGTGCGTCTCGTCGACGACGTACGCGAATGGACGGTGTGCGGTAGGGGACGGTGTGTAGTTGCTATCCGATCCGGAGCCGGAGGGTGGTTGGTTCCTGTGAAGGTGGGGGCCGAATGGGTATTCGACTTCTTGCGAGTCGTGGGGGTCCAAGTCGGATGAGGAGCCGATGGAAGTTGCGACGCTCGCACGGAAGCGGGTGTGGAGCAGGGGAGAAGACGGCTGAGCGCGTCGGTGACTCTGGCGTGCATAGTCCTTCTCGAGCACCAAGCTGGGTGGGACTCCTTTCTTCTGTGTTGCGTGCGAGCCGGAGCCGGAGTGATGTGTCTGGTCCGAGATGGAGCGCATGTTGGATGGGCGGGCGTCGGTATATGTTTGGCCGTTGGTTTGGCCGGCAGATTTGCTGAGACCGAGCGAGGTGTAGGTTGGTATTCCGCCCGACGAGGAAGAGTGGTTGAGCGAGGCCTTTCGCACGAGGTTCGTGAGCGGGCTATACACGTCGTTGTGGTCAAAAGTCGGTGGGGGCGGGCGAGCTTGGCGGGGGCCAGCCATGATTGTACTAGCGCGAGGGGCGACAGATTTCTATTCGGTCCCCGCTCTAGGCACCTGCTGTGTTGAGCGTTGCGCTTTGCACCGAGCTCGACGCACTCACCGCTGCTGTGGTCAAACGAACGAATGTGGTTGCGATATGGACCCTGACATCCACCGCGTGCCAAATGCAGCTGAGTCAGCAGGTCTTGGCTCCCCTCACCGTGCCTGCGCCAGTCGAGCGCTGGGATCCATCGCGCCTGCACCTGCTGTGGTCGGAATCCCACCGCGCAGGGACTTTGGGCGTCGCCGATTGATCCAGTTGCCCTGTGCAACTTGTCGTAGCCTCGAGGTTGCCACTACATCTGAATCGTTGTTATGTCCTGTCTATGACCGTTTATAACTCCCGATCTCATAGCCGACCTGCTCGTACTCAGTGATAAAGTTTCGAGCCCAACTAATAAAGCCTGCCCGGAAGCACAAAATGCGTAGGGAAGCGGCGTTCTGGTTGATCAAGTACTAAACCTCGAATTATACATCGGGCCTCTCCTTTTGGCATGTTCTACGCATATACACTTCTTGGCCAATCCTGTACTGAATTATTTGGTATAGCGGCATTGTCCCAATGAGCACGCTCCGGTGTAAGAACTGCGTAGACAGTACAAATGTACATCCTGCCAAAGACGCCCGAAGCAATATATCAACAGCCCTCTGGTTTTTGCTCTTCGTCACAATGTCACAACTGGTCACCCACATAATGTGGTCCTGGAAGCCGTTTTCCTATCAACCGAATTTATACACCCTCCAAAAGCCGCTTTGGGTGCATGAACCCACCAACGGGGCTAATCTTATTTGATGCGCTAGAGTCGTCTGAATTCTGAGGGGCCGAGAAGACATCTCTTGCAAAGGATATATTCTACAGAAAGCAAAGAGCCGCATTGAACGATGGCCTGCCAAAAAAACTTGTATCCGAGATTGTTCTATCATGGAGGGACTAGACGTATGCTGTTAACATTTTATTCAAGGGTCCCGGTGTGGTGTCTGAACCACTACTTTATTCGGTCAGCCCTGGGATGGAATTGTTCCCCGTGAATCCCGTTGACCATACAAGTCGTTCTCCATCAGTAGCAAGCGCTTTGATGTATGTAACAATAATGATCTACCAAACGAAGGTGCTCGCAGGGACGGGTTGGCCGTCGACTCATCACGGCGAGGTCCAGGCGAACCAACACCCGAGGAGCGTGAAGCCCAGGTCACATGTACATCTTAAAGCACATCAGTGCCTTGCGTCCCCTCGCCGCCCTGCGGGAGACAGTCTAGCCAAATTTCGCGACCCCGGTTACAGTTGTCCGACTGTAACGCAGTGTGCATTTAGCCAATTATATCAATCATGTAACCCTCACCTGTGCGTACGACTGGGCGCACGTGTGATGGGATCAATTGCGGATGGAGCGATAAACATTAGAGCCCGGCTCTATCACTGCGCCCGCAATGATTGGCTCCTGTAGATCAGCCACCACATCAAGTACCCTGCAAGTTTAAAAAGCGGCATTCTGGAGCGCAAATCCTTACATCCCTACCATTTAGTACACCATGTTAACGTACGTGAGCTGCACGGCCGCAAATCACACAGGTTTTCCGACCCGGTCTGTTGTGTTTGCAGTCTCGTCCAAACAAAGGTCTCGATCATCAATTGTACGATCACGGACTTGAACGGCGAAGTTGTGTATGAGGTAAATGTGACCCCGCTTCCCGCTGATACTCAGAATCTCACCTAGGATGTTGATTCTAGGTCACAACGCCCACTGTGATATTCAATAACGTCAATGTCACGACCATCTCGCGTGGTGGAAAAGTCGTCGCTACGATTGAATGGCACAAGTTTGGCCCGAGCCAGATGACCTTTGAAGGCCGCACTGGGACTCTAAAGAGCTGTTCCCTAAACCGCGTACTCTCTCAAAGTATACCTTTTTGGATATGAACAGAGGCTCGTGAACCAAATGCCATTTTCAGATCCAGGATATACACCACAACCAGCGGGGTCTCATTCAAGTGGAAGCATAGTGGAAAGATGCATGTAAGCAAAATCTCGGGCGTGTAACGACGCGAGCTAACATAAAGGTAGTGTGTTTTGTCAGACTCTAGGGAAACTATAGCAACCTATTATCGTATTCCTTATACTTCTTCAAGAACGAAAACTCCACTCTTGACATAAACGATGGAAGCGAAGATCTTATGGATGCACTTGTTGGTGAGTGGGACCATCTCTAGCTGAGTGGTCGTGGACTTACTGAACTGCAAAGTGACATGGATCATTATGGAGAAGATTGACAAGGATCGACGAGACAGCTGAGTTCGTTCCGACACGCGAGAGTGTGGGTTTGAAGGATAACACAACAGGGAAAGGGTATTTGCGGATACATAGATTGTCATTCTGGATTACATTTACGACCGGGCCTGATTCGTGTTCAATATCATTTGGGTGTATGCTAAGCATTTTTTCAAGAATTTTGGTCAACTTTGCAAGTGTGAAAGCAAGACTGAACGGGACTAGTGTGCTAGTAATCCATTGAAGGTGATCAAACCATGTTCTTGGGGCACGTTCACCTTACATCAGAGAAGTATTTGCTTGGGTGGCCTTGCGTCCATGTGGGATGGACTTTGTCGGCGCCAAGGCTGGCTCCACTGAGAGCACTGGAAGTCACTCAAACTTGGTGCCGGTGGATTGAAATCCCAATCGCTTCTACAACAAATAGATCAGAACGGCAAACGACTATCGCTTTTTATGTAACATAGTAAACACGACCAAACTCCCCACCCCGCTTGCTCTGGACCGCAATGATGGCTTCCAGGCTCCCCACTGAGATATTCGCGCTCATCGCGGATTTTTGTCCACCGAGTTCCCTAGAGGTATTAGCCCGCGTTTCTACCGCTTCCCACTCAGTTTCAATTCGATTGCTTTATACTTCGATCACCTTGGGAGACTTCACGCGTACGCTTCAATGTCTACAAACGCTTGCCGATAATGCCAGACTTGCCCGTCTGTTCATACGCTGCGCATGGATCGGCATCCCTCTCGCCCTGGGAATGTCAAGGGATTGTATGACTTATGCGCCGTGCATTCAAGCAAACAACCAGTCTCGTTAACCTGCAGCTGTATCCTTGTCATTCATCAATTTAGATATCCTTGCAGATGCAAGCTTCAAATTGCGCCATCTGGAATTTAATAGTCACACCTCTCGTGGCTACTCAATCACGCAGTTCCTTGAGTCTCAGCATATGATTGAATCACTTGCGTTCACTCACGCCTGGGCTTGGGGCTTTACGGACTAACACCGGGCGCTCTGCCAGCCTTGCGTCAAATCAAGGCATCGGTGGAAGAGCTCCAGCTCTTGCTTCCTACGCGGCTTTCTCATATAAGACATATACATTGCACAAGTATCTCTTCCTCCAATCGCGGTGGTCACATTAGGAAAATTGCAGATATCATTCAGAAAGCGCCAATGAGGAATACATGGTTTAACCTCGGGTTTAACGTCCATATCGACGTGCCCGAGGTGCGCGCCCAAACTGAATTGCTCTTATGAGCCTGGGCCGTCAAGTGCCACTGGTCGAATCATTAACATTGCAAGTATCGTGTGGGCAGTTTGATACAGTAGGTGTTCGTTACAGAAAACTGAAGGAAGCTCATTCGTAGAATGCAGGAGTTTCTATCAGTGAACATCACCTCGATTTTACGTGAATTTCACGACATGCGCACTCTCGTTCTAATCTCTCAGCGACAAGCTCAATTACAGAGGAGTCTGTTTTTCCCTCAGTATCTCTCCCCGCCCGATGAGTCACATAACCATGTCGCACACAAAGGGTTCCTTGATAAATGGCGTTCGGCCCGCCAACCCTTCGGCATGTGTGTTTCCCAACTGGAACATACACATACGTGAACAACAAACTAAATCATGAAAAAGATCCTATGGCGGAGAATTTCCAACATGGCTCGCTTGGGGAATGGGTGTTGGTTAAATCCATTGCTCACGACGATACGACATGGCCGCCTCGCCCATATTCCTCTGAGCTTCTCTAGCTATGGGTTGCAATGTTGATAGATGAAGGTTGATTCGCTTTCGCCGATTATGGCCATGAACGCTTGTAATGGCAATGCGTGATCAACTTGTATACATCACCTTTGCAAAATACCTTGATTTTAAGCCAACTGATCGCAAGCGAATGTTTGGATCAAACTCACCAACATCCCTCATCCTTCTCTAGCACATCAAATAGTAAAGCATTTTTATCAGAGAAGTAACATTGAGCTCAGTCATTCTGCTTCGCGCGAGTGAAAGAAGACAAATTTAGGGCCACAAGGTGACCCACCCGCGTGATTGTAGAGTCAAACATGGAACACCCGGCGACTTTCGCATCGTAACTATGTCGAAGGCTTTGCCAACCGAGCTATTAATGTATATCGCCGGATTCACAAGGAGGATAGTTTGCTACAACTCTTGGCGCTTCTACGGCATTACATACAGTGTCTACTCGATTTCTCTGCGATTCCATTCTCTGGTAGGCACTGTGCGCATAAGGCAACATCTACAAACGCTTGTTCAAAATGCTAGCCTCGGATACCTTATACATAAACTTGGCGTGAGGCCCAGGTCTCCCCTTAATACGATCTCTGGAATCGATTGCATGTATTTGAGCAAACAGTCGAACTCGTGGATCTGTCCTTCTGGAGTGACGGGGGACCGATCGAGTCAAGCGTTTTCGCGCACACATATCAAGCTTAGATGTTTATGTCTCGATGTCAGATACGATCCGCCATGTTCGACAGGAGAGTTTTCGAATTTCGACCCGATATTAGACGCCTTACACTGGGTCGCCAATGTGTTTATAGAAGCTAGCCGGAATTGCACCCGATGCACCTCTGGTCTTGTGTGATGTATCTGCTTCTGTTTCAATCTTACAAAGAGCCGTCCCTATGCACTTGGCCAAAATAGAACATATACGGTACATATTTTTATCGTCCTTGACAGCAGGCGAAGGCGGGAATATTCGACAATTAACCATGTATTCAAGAGCGTAAATATAGACCCACATCAAGTCGTTTAACTTGGGTAGTCTTTGTAGCAGACGGTGGCTCCTCTGGAGCAGGTCTAGCCATTGAATCTGCGCTCACTAATTTGGTACTTTGCGTGCCCTCTGTTTATTCGTTCGGACTGGGTTCTCCAGATCCTGAGGAGCTAGCAAGTTTCAGAGCTGTCGCCCTATCTGGTCAATTAACTATACCTTACCTTACATCCCATATTATCCATGAATATCACCTCTGCTCTACTCCCCATTCGCTCAACAATCTTGCCTTAATGGGTACTGGTATAGCGTATGATACAAGGAGCCAACGACAATGCCTTGGGGCGTGGCATTCAGCACAGCTATGCAGTAGAATTTCCAAACACATTTTATACATATATCCCAGGCTTATTCTGTTGTGGGCGAGAGAGAGAGAGGAGAGCAAAGGACTCGTGTAAGTGGTCTTCCCAAGGTGAAGTGAGTTGAAATTAACGTTTCTCGACTCGTCTCCTCTAATCAAAAGGTCGAACAGTATAAAACCCTAGAAAACTTGACTAGCAATTGTGTCCTGCAATGACGATTTCGTCACCAATGCACTTTTTATCCTAAATTAACATCGATGTAGGGGCGAGTGTCATACATCATGATTCAATCCCAAACGCAACGGTCACCTTCCCATACGTCGCGTCTAACAGCCGCGCCTTCCCGTTCTCTCCAGCGCCAGCTGCAATGTAAATAGGAGTGAAATGCTCTTCACGCGGATGGGCGAGTCGGAAACCAACATGCTTCGTGAGTGCTGTGAGTGCAGCTCGGCGATCTTGGGCTATGGGAGACATTTTTAGACAGATTCGGCTAAAGTAAAGACGAGGAACCTACATCTTCAACTTGGAGGGCGTCAATCAACGAATTGTGCAAAGCACGGTAAGGAGGTTGTGCAGTAAGTTCATCCCAAGCGGACCAATCGCGGAATGTGTGTACAGTCAGACCACCTGAAAGGATGAGGTATCCCTCAGACCTAGTGCTTGGTTGATTAAACGCATACAATGGGTCCGCGATTAATTTGACTCGCCTCAAAACTTCTACAGCTTTTCCGATGGCCCAATTCTTGTCCGGCAAGAGGCTCTGGTCTTGTGAGACTTCGACAATTGGAACCGATGTAAACTCATCACCAAACATGAGCTTGAAGGGGATAAAAACGCCGTGATCGAGCTGTGACCCATCGAATCAATGAGCTGTCAAACCGTGAAACAGGGCGAGAAGACGTACGCCCGTTCCGGGTGCACCCGACCTTCCGTCCTCCCCTCTGCGCTCCATGGTTCCCAGTGTGCGAGCTTTTAGTCCTGCGTCATTGATAGCGGCAACGATACGTGTGGATAGGGAGAGTCGCCCCGTGATTTGAATTTCACTCGATACATCTAGATGTCTGAAAGTGAGACGATTTATCGAGTGGCTAGATGTCGGATCCCTACCGATTGCTCAAATCCGTAGTAATCCATCAACAGGGGGTTTTCGTCATAGTTTGTAACTTTAATAGCCAGTCAGCCAAGTTGTACAACTTCTCATACCATGAAAAAAGACATACCAAGGACCTCGTTCATCTCTTCCCAGTGTGCACTAAACACTACAATGCCCTTTGGCTTATATTTCTCCAACAGGGCGGGGCCAAATAGTGCCAGAAATCTTGAAAGCTGCCCACCCTTGGCCTGATTCTTCATGTTGGCAAACCTCCCGTCTGAACCGGTCTTGCGGAGCAGCATAGGACCTAGAAATAAATAAATATCGGGCTTGGCTCGATTTCAAAGTACTTACTGCCGTGTGCAAAAAAGAACGCAGGTATTTTTCCATTGTTCGCCTCGGCGGATGGGAGAGAGGAAAGCGCCGCTCTCCAAGCCTCCTCGTTGGTTGGGAGGCTAGGTGCCGACATAACTTGGGTCGAGTTGAACGGGTTGATAGTTGAGAAGGGACCAGTCAACCCGAGAGATCGCAGAAATTGGGCCAGGATGAAGACGAAAATAGGAGCAAAAGCAAAAGCTATTAGTCTAGTGCGAAAAGCCAGATTGTTTGACGCAATCACATGACGCTCTGCTCTGCTTTTTTATAGAGAATCGTGCGTCAGTCAGCAGCATGGTGGTAAGCGCCGAGTTGACTAACTCAGTCATCTGTTTCACGTCATCAAGGCAGGAGCCAATGATTTGTTTACCGAATTATAGATGAGCCAAAATCATCTCGTCGACCATTTGACTAGAGCCGTCTGTGAAAAAAAAAATGAAAAAATGAAAAAAATGAGGTATGGATGCCACTGATTCTAACTGTGTCCGAGAGTTGGAGCAAACGGGCAAGTAACCAGACACGCTTAGCGGCTTGACTCGTACAATGGAGCCTGCATTTCTAAGATGACCGGAACGGCCGATTCTGACACGTAACGAGGGTACTCCAGGAACGCAATGGATTATAGCGATAAGAGGATTGAACCCAACGGGAAAAGGTACGGAAATAACATACCTAGCATATCCCCCTACAATTATCCTGTTCGTTGTTCCACCTGTGCCATCAAGCGCGCCTGTGGTGCTATTCACACTCTCGGTAATTGTATCGGGTCTATTCCCATGTGGAAACGGTACATGACTGTGCAGAAGCAGTTCAACCCGCATTCAGCCGTCACCAAAATACGACAACTGAGCACGAACAGCCAAATATGCGTGCGCAACTTGGTTCAAGTTGATCGACTTCGATACACACACAGACAAATGAATCACAACACTCGCGCCTTGCGCCTGCCATTTCACAGTCCCAGTGTCTGTCGGCTCGTGGTTGGTGTCGGATGTGAGATCAAAATTCCCCAGATGGCCCGCTTTTGATAGATAACGTGCCAAGTTGTATCCTGGGTTGTAATTCAGGAACGTCTAGGAGCCTAGGTGAGGGCTGATTTCTTCGGGTGGCGAACGATGTTCGCGAGGAGACGTAGATCCTAATGCGACGGCACGAGGCGTTTGGAAAGTGTGAGAGGTGAAGTAGAGAACTAAGAGCACGAGGAAGAGAGCAACATGGGGTCATTTTGGCCTGGGAACTCAAAACACGGTTTACAGCAGGCTGACACTTATAATCCTGCCAGCCCTTCTTTGATACTAGTGTATTATTACGCTTCAACTCACCGGACGCCTCGATGATCTAGGGGTACTCAGTATCTCGGAGCTAGAAGCTTAATCTTGTCTATTCTTGGTGATTCGGAATGGCGCAGAATGTACTCAGGGGGCCAGCTGCTGCGCACGAGTGCATTACGCTCGATTATTGTGTCTAGGATTTGGGTCTGAACCGTAAATGGGATGTGAGGTTGTGATTGCTCAGCTGCTGCAGAGCTGCGTTGGTCATACTTTTGTATTTCTGTGTTATTTCTTAGTCAGTCGGTCATCACGTTCTCGTCACGCTGGGTCTGGACCCTGAGCAACATAGGGAGTTTGAGTTTACGCACGGCCACCAGACGCCCCGTATAAGAGTGGCGGCCTCGATGCCGCATCACCCAGCCTCGAAATAGCCCCGCGGTTGCTTGGCACTCACAGCTCATCATGTCGTCCACGAAGAATATCGTCGTTGTCGGATCGTGAGTGTCGTTTGGGCAGCGCCTACTTGCTACTCGTTGACGCCGGTCTCGTTCCAGCGGTGGAGGCGGTCTGCCGATGATCCAGGCGCTCCAGAAACAGATCAACACCACCACTCACCAGATTGGTACGCTAATGCTTGCTCGACATGACCGACTCTATGCTCACTCGAACCATCCTAGTTGTCGTCGAAAAGCGCGACTATTACGCACACTGGCCGTCGCTCATCGTATGTGCCATCAATCCGCGTGTTACCACACTGCCTCATCTATCGTCTCCAGCGCGCGTCTGTCACTTCAACGGGCTCGCTCGAGGAAAACGGACTCATTCCATTCGACCGCGCCTTTGACTCGTCCATTCGCATCGTCCGCGCCAATGTGAACGAGATCACAGCAACCACAGTCGTCACCGAAACCGAGACCATCCCGTACGATCAACTCGTGCTCGCAACGGGTAGCATCTGGAATGGCGCTTTGGCTCTTCCGGACACGCGCGCTCAGGCCATTGAACATATTCAATCGTTCCGCAAGACTCTGGAAGCTGCAAATAACGTTCTTGTAATCGGAGGAGGCGCTGTTGGTCTTGGTGCGTCGGTTTCGAGGCAGTTCTCGGGCTTCTGTCTGATCTTGATCCAGAATATGTTGGCGAGCTTCGTCACTTTCTGCCCAACAAGAAGGTTACGGTTGTCCATGGTGGTGCTGAACTCATGAACGCGACATATCCCTCCAAGTTCCGCAGGGCGCTATACAATGCCGTCACCAAGCTGGGTGTCCAGGTCATTCTCGATGACAAGATTTCGCCTACGACAGTTCCCGAGGGTGGGTTTGTGACTACTGAGAAGGGCCAACGAATCGAAGCAGACATTGTGGTATGTAAAATATAGCCCCGCGAGTCCTGGTGGGATACTCATTCGCATCGATGTCAGATTAATGCTACCGGCGGTCGTCCCAACAGTAAGCAATTTGATCCAGGTATGTTTCGTTGAAACTAATGGGTCTGCAATTAGCTGCGATCGTCCGCACATTGGATCCGTCTGCTCTTACTGCGACAGGTACAGTTCAAGTCACCCCAGAACTCCGTGTCAGGCTCGCCTCGGGAGCTCAGAACGTCTGGGCCATAGGAGACATCATCGACTGGCCCGAACAAAAGGCACGCTATTCGTCCCTCGAGCCAATCGCCATACTAATTTCCTTATAGATGGTGATGAAGGCGTCCATGGGTCATGCCCCCTTGGTAGCTAAGAACGTTGCTGCGAGCATCAAGGGTGGAAAGGTTTCTCCATACGGCAGCCAACCTGAGATGATTATGGTCACCTTGGGACCAAAGGGTGGTCGCGGAAGCGCTCCTTTCTTCGGAGGCATAGTCATGGGCGACTGGATGGTCAGCAAGGTCAAGAGTGGAAACCTTTTCGTTGGAAAGACAAGGAAATCGCTTGGATACTAGTTACGTCCTTTTGATATTTCTTTTGGGTAATCGACGTGGTGTTGCGAGCGTTAGGATTCTATGCGTTGTTTCTTTTTAGTACATTCATTAATCTATTGCATGTGTTGCTTCACCAAGCAGCGAAAACGAACGTGTTGCGAACTACAGCGACGCAGGGCCTAAAACGAATCCCTAGCTGCGAAACGAGGCGTTCCAAGTATCAACCACAGCTGCCCAATACCTTTGGGGATCCTGTCGAACATGTGCTACATGCTTGCTACCCTCGAACCTGACGAGTTTAACTAGAGCAGGGTCTATCCCATTGGTTTGCAAAAGCCCCTTTGCATTACTCGCGTGTGTCTCGACGCTCTCCGCTTGAGCCAGCTCGTCGACGTCCGAATAGATATAAGTCCTCGGAACGTGTTGAGGTAGAAGCTTTGGGTCGTTGAGATCCGCGTGCAACTTTTCAAAAGTATCTGGACCCCTATTAAATATCGCCCCAATGGTCGACCGCCAGATTTTGCCCACAATGTAAACAGCACCAAAAACAAACGAGGCAATTGCACGAATGGGTGCCGAGCGTATGGGTGCAGTGAACGCGCGAACCGTCACTTGGAGGTCGATTGTACCCGGAACCGAGTCGAGGACGAGCGCTTGGGCTGGCAATGCGGATTGTGTCGGAGACAAGACGGCTGTTTCGGCGAGTTGGCGCGCTAGAGATGTTAGGACGATCGCTCCGCCTAGGATTATGGTTAGGTTAGGTCTCGGTTGGTGTCGCTTGAAAGAGGTCGGCTCACCGTTCGAGGCTGTGTGTACTAGGAGGCCGGATGATTCTGGCTTGTCGCCTGGACTGATGCCTAAATCCTTGAGCAACTTGATAGCGGGGAACACGGATGCCCTCTGAGTAGGAACGAAATGTATAGTTGACGTTAGTGGCAAGCTTAGCGAACAGAGTGAAATGACTCACCCTTGTCGCTTCGCTCGCCCAAAAATACTTTTGGTGAGAGCGAACTATAATTTGGGTAGCAGAGGGATAAAGTTTATGATACTTTTCAGTATACTTGTACAAGTGCGCGAGTTGAGCGTCCACTAGAACAATATCAGTCAATAAAGCAGTGACCAAAGACTGACAATGTCTCACTCCAGCCACAAAATAAAATAACTCTAACGCATTCTTAGCACGCTCCGCATAGCATCCTCTGTATATCCACTTACGATGGCGGGTTTGTCGTGCTGTCCGTCTGTTGTGCGAGGTCCCTTGGTGGATGCGAGATAAAGACATCAGAGCCATCGATTCTAGTAAACGTCCGCTCAAGTGAGGCTTTGGGAGCGCTAGCTTTCGACGGAGTGGAAGACATGGCTCTAGCTATTACGGTTCTCGAGATAAGGAAGCCGCAGAAAGTTGCAGACCCAGGCCGAGTATTAGAACTTATATGTGCAATCCCGAGCGACGGACGGCGATATGTCAGGGCGTGAAGGCTGCTTTGCAAGCTCGATCGGCTCGGCCCTGTTACCCCGAGTTGAACTCTGGTACAGGCGCCCTGAAAGCGCATGCCAAGCTCGAGCTCGAGGGGTTGGGGCAGGAAACATAATCGCTCCCGGCTCTCGGGCTACATATCACCGAGAGTATCACGTGCCGAGAAGGCAAATACCGTCATCCAGGTATTCAAGCGCATACAAGCGTGTGTGTGTTTCATCCTGATGAGACTGCCGAGTCCTCTCCGCTGCCTTGAACGAGCTCTACATGTAGACGTTATTGGCCGAATCTGATTTGTGCATGCTGCTTAGACTAATTACCTGCCGGCCGGTTCGACCCCTAGCCTATGTGGCCGATGCGAGCTGGAGCACGCTACAAATATGGATTACGGATTGAGTCTCAATATCGTTGTGACTCTTCCGTTTATCCTGTTTTTCCTTGGCAATACGGCTTCCTATACTGCGCCGTAGCCGCCCAGTATCGGTCGAGTACTACTTTGTATGTTAGAGTGTGGTACTAGGTTAAATTCGGGCATACACTGGTCCTATATCAATACTTTTGGAATCCGACATGAATTGAGTGGTTTTTCGACAAAGGCTGCTTGGATTGATTAAGCCACACCCAAGTACGTGTAGGCAAAGACATCAACTTTGGGGCAGTCAAGTATGTGCATACGGCTTTATGGGGGCTTGTTCGTTAATTCTTTAACAGCATTCCTCTCTCTGAAGCACCACGATGTGGCGCACGGAAAGATTGGCTATAAACCTCGATGAAAGTCTAGCAATATGTGCATCCTTACTGCAATGGATACCATTCTCTCGCCAAAGTCACGAAGGAAATAGCTGCTAGCACCATGTAGAATTATATTAACCAGGGCAAAATTAAATCTATTAATAACAGTCAACATCTTCTCAAGCACAGGCAACCAGAGCGGCATAAAAGGGCAAATGCTAAGGGGTGAAGAGCCGAATCCCGATGTTTGCCAGAACAGCACTAGCGAAGTGCCAAGCAGTTTGGGGAGAACACGTGACCTTTTTTTGGGCCACATTCGTTCGGTTGTATTGGGAATAAAAACACGCTACATGAGCAAAGGCAAAGTGCATATAGAAATGCAGTTCCTGGAACTATAAATATAGGTACGGATGGGACGTGAGGCTACGAGTAGAGGGGTATGGACAGCGCGGTCAGGCGTGTATAGACAGTAGATTATACAGAAAATGCGGGGCATCACGTGACCCTGTTTTACTCACCTCCCCACCCGAATCGAACCAACATACACACATCCTATTCTTCGTCGGCTATGCCTGTGCACAGACGTCAACCTCTTCTCCGCTCGTCTCGTGGAACCTCATACCCTACGCATTCTATTTCAAAGACCGGTAGAACTCGGTCGGCTCTTGTGGAACAATTTCTTGCCAGGCTTGCTGCCCGTCGAGAAAAAAAGAACAGGCGTCGTGAGGCAATGCTTGCGAAGATATCGGATAAAATCAAGTACTTGGAGGAACAGAGGACCAAAATTCTGCTACAGTCTTCTCTGGAATTCAACGGATTCGATGGGTTCGATGGGTTCGACGGGGTTGAAGACTTTGGAGACTATGCAAGTCCAGGGAGCAGCCTCGACCCAGTCATGCTGCCAGCTATAGGCCTGGAAATTAGTCGCCTTCGTCAGATGGAGGATGACTTGCTTGATGAGGATAGTGACCTGGAGGACATGGAAGATCTGCTGCTTCTAGAGTTGTGCACCCGGCTTGGTGCGCAAGCCAAGGATTCCTGTGAGGAAGATAAACTCATGATTATTTCCACCAATTCTGATAAAATCAATAGACGATTCTTGTAGAAGCAACCTTGAAGAACAGTTCGAGGATAGGGATGAAACGGACCATGAACTCGATCAGGAGGAAGAGGGCAAACGCAATCAGGAAGAAGAGGAGTACGATGGAGAAGAGGACGAGTATGATGGAGAAGAAGAAGACTCTGACGACGAAGTCCACTAGTCGCTGAAGAGACGTTATTGCATTGTTGTGGCACATTTTTTCGACATTGTTTATTACTCATATATAATCGCCAACTATTTCCAGCCACTAGCCGAAGGGCGTAATGCTCAGCACTCGATGTGGCCCAAGTTGGAAAGGACGATGTCATGGGTGGGGATAGTTACAAAAGCCGAGAATACTAGAAGCTCAAGAGGGGGCACATGTTCTAGTCGCAGATTTAGCGCATATAGTCACCTGTATTTTCTCGCCACTTTGATTGTAGATTCCTTTCATATTTAGCGCAGCCTCGAATATGTCATAGCTAGTTGAATTAAATTTATAGAACTTCCAGAAGACACACATACAAAATGAAGGCTTGGCTCTATAGTCTTGCCTGCATCCTCCCATCGCTGTATCCCCCACCATTTCTGCACGACGCTTCCCATGCCCTCATTACCGCCTCCCAGTACCTCTTTAGGTCGTTCTTTGCATGAGATACATGTGAGCTCCCAATGTACTTTTCAGCTGTAATCAATCTGTTCCCATCCAAACCCTCTCTATCCAATCTCTGCTTGGATTTGGTGATGTAGCTTTCCACACTATCCGGTGGAGTGAGAGCGTCCTTATCGCCATAAATAAAAACCTGCGGTACGCCTTGCGGAATCAACCTATTGTCGCTAATGCCCTGGCGCAATACTTCAAGCATGTCCGGCCGCCGATCGATAGTGTGTTTATACACCGTGGTTCCTACATATGCTAGAACGAGAAGCGGTTTCACAATCGTACGGAGGGAGGGAGGTACGACGGCCAGACAAAAACTGAAGAATGTTTTAAAGTTCGCTGCGGACGGGACCGAGTCGTAGATGATGGCTTGGGCGGGAGTGCAGATGCATTTGGAGATGGGGCGGGACGGGTGTCAGCGAGGGCGTGAGCTAGGTATGTTAGAGTCAAGCCACCGCCTGGGTGACGTCATGAGTTTGATAAGGCTGTTGCTCATATCAGGAAAGGCGCAAACCGTTGGACAAGGCATGTACAAGCAGCCCAGAAGATTCAGGTGGATCATAGGCATTGATACCAGCTTCGTGGAGGAGCTTGACCACTGGTTGGACGAACGCTTTCTATGTGATTCGTGATTGGTCAATTGCGTCTTATAGGCTGAACCTTGCAGGATGCGTACGTTGGCAGGCAGTTCTACAAACATGGTCTTCAAAACCGCTCGAACGAGGATTTGAGTTGCTGAGGGGTATATCTGGTGATACATCTCGGTGAATCGGTGAAGGTGTGGCAGCTGGGCGTTCACTGCGCGATGATCAAGTCAAATCGGATCTTAAGGCACGTAGCGAGACGTACTCCATCCACATAGTAACACCACTCTAAGAAAATGGTAGTTGTTCAAAATTAGCTTGAGGCGTTAATGAGGGTAGCCGTCGTACCGAGGAACTCTGCCGGCTTTAACTACATCCTTTTGTTGAGGATACGATACATATACCTCACCGTTACCTATTCGAGTGAATGGTCTTTGAAGCATGATTTCTGGCATGGCTTGGTGAAAACGGCGGAATATTCAAAGATAGAGGAAGGCTGAAGAGCAATGCTGTGCTATCCAAATCAGCCATGTGGTGGTTCGACACCTGGCTTGAATTAAAAAGCAGGCTGGCGCTATACACCAACTATTTTACGGGTTGATCGGCCATATTTTTGCCATTTTGGATGGTGATATCTCGTAACTAAAATCCGATATCCATAGGGTACAGACGATGTGGCACTTGTGTGTTGTATGCAAACGAGGAATGTCCAAAATCGCATTCTAGTAGGGTTAGACTTCTCTCATGTTTTGCGGAATCCCAGCATGATGGGTTCTATTTGACACCGTGAACTCGCCTATAGTACGCCCGACCCCAGGAAGCTAGCGTTATGCAGACTATCTACCTGTATGCTATTCCGCTACGTCACCAGAACAACCTGGCTGAGTCGATGCCTACTTGTTCGACGGTGCAACCGACGCTTTTAGCGCCGGGAAACAGCCGTGATCCACGGTCGCTAGCAAAACTCGACTTCGGCATGTGTTTGTTGTGATGGATCTTGTTTGACGTGTCATGGAGGTCATGCTACGTTGTGTGTGAAATGAAAATTGGCCTATCTTGCGATCATCTCGTGCACTTGGAAAGATGGGGATACGAGGACGGGAGTATAAGGCACAGCCTTGGTTTGTTCTGAATTCAGACCGCAGCATAGCGAAGATGAGTTAGGGCCACGGGTATTGACACGCGAGAGGGCTTGCCACCGCCCGAGTAGGATGATGTCGTTGTATAACGTACGACCAATATCATACGCTAAGCCTAAAGCCTCCGGTTAACGAAGCAGTGCAAATAAAAATAGAAGGAAAAGGCTCGCCGACAGCAGCATATGATGTAAAAATAACAAATATGTATGCTGGAAGTCGGGTGTTGCTTGGAGATCAACACATATCGCCATATTTGGCCGACTCGCCGCTTGTTGGGCCGCTCAAGCTCCAATCAGAATATTCGGGATGTTTGGCAATTCATACTTGGACGAGCAAACCGGGCGAGTAGGAGACGTACGCTATCGATCGATACTACTCTGGGCTGACAGAGCCGTTCGTCATGAGATTGCGTTTGGTGGAGGTCTGGTGCACCTCTGGGGCGAGGCTATGAACGTGAGCGACTGCGGCCAAGAGCATATATTTCAGCACCGAAGGCGAGGATGGAACGCGGGAGCCCGCCATTTGTGTTACGTTGGAGAGGAGACACATGAGAATATATGCAGATTAGAATCGTAAGGGGGTTGCCTCGCAACGGAGGGATCCTGAAGGGTAAGCGCCTTGGCGCCCGGACGGGGGAATCGAGCGTTGGTGCAGTCATCTACAGCAGTCTGCACCCGTGCGAGCACACTGTTGGGCTGGTCCGCGCTGCTGTTTTCTGTTTTCTGTTTCCTCTCGTTTTTCGGAGTGCCGGCCTCTTGACGAGCGTCTTGGCTTTCCACGGCATTGCCTCATCTAGTTTCCTTTTTACTACCACCGCCGGCCGATCCGGTGGTCTGTCTTTCCCTCCCTCCCCCATCCTCTTGTGAATTATGCTGTTAGCATTATGGATAATATTGGGAGCCCTCAGTAGTGTGCTGGGTGAGTGCCAGGCTCAACGTCGCCGGTGCGTGGCTGACCATCGGGCGATGTAGCAACGAGCGCTCCTCCCCGACCGCTCAAACGGCTCGCCCACCCATCGACGCTCGCACTCGAGATCCTCCCCCGTACGAACCAACCGGGACACCTTGCTACTCGCTCGACAGAAAGCCCAAAGCTGCGTCACACCGACTCGCTCCGACTGACGCTCGCCGCCTTTGGACGTACGCACCGGCTGCACCTCCGTCCCAACAACGACTTGCTCCATCCGGCAGCTCGTGTCACTCACCTTGCACCTGATGGAAGCGTCATTAGTTCGACGCCACTGCTTCGGTCGGCTGTTCTGGTATACGAAGGCGCGGTGATGGATGAGGCGTGGTCTGCTCATCGCCTACGGGAGGACGCGGCCGGAGGGGTGTCCAGGCAGTGGGGCGAGATTTCGGATGGCGAACTCGGCTGGGCGAGGATCATCGTGCATGACCAAGGCGATCCTGAGCTCGGGGTATCCCCGACCTACGAGGGGGCGTTTTCAGTCCTCGGAGACGTCTTCCACATCCTCACCCGCGAAAACTATGTGCGCACCGTGGTCCATTCGATGCTCATCCGAACGAAGATGTCGACGAGCTCGACAGCCGGTTGGTCATCTTTCGGGATTCGGATATGGAAAAACCAAGCCCGAAATCAATGACGGGGCCCGAGTCATGCTCCCATGATGCGCTCCCGTTCAACACTGACGTTGACGCTCATCCCGTTCTCCAAGCTGGACGACAAGGTCAAGCTGAGCGTGCTCCTGCTTTCACTGGCGCGGCATGGTATGACCCCCTTGGGTTCCTCAGTACGCCTGAACCGGTCTCGCGCATCCCGTTGCACAAGCGAGAAGATATCGCTGGTTCCAATTCAACCTCCAAGTGAGTCTCTGTTGCCTCAAACCTTTGTTACGCCTCCCTGCTCCTACGCCAAGGCCGCTTTTTGTGACGACCAGGCACTGATGAGCGCTTGCAGCTTTGCCGACCAAATCGGTAATACCGCCGGATGCAGCAAGACCCAGAAGATTGTGTACATGGGCGTCGCCGCCGATTGCACCTATACTACACGCTATGGCGGCCCATCTAATGCTACAACCGATTCTGAACAATTGGAACACTGCTAGCTCATTGTACAAGGTCTGTCTCCTCGGCCTATTCTCTCCCTCGCACTGACGCATGGGACCACAGTCCACGTTCAACATGTCTCTTGGTATAGTCGAGCTCGCGATCCAAGACTCTGCATGCCCCGCCGCATCACCGACACCCAACCCACCCTGGAACACCGCTTGCTCCGATTCGATCACGCTCAACGACCGGCTATCCCTCTTCTCTGCCTGGCGCGGCCAACGATCCGACGGCGCCGGTCTGTGGCATCTTATGTCCGGTTGCCCGACGGGCACTGAAGTCGGTGTTGCATGGCTCGGTCAAGTATGCAATGTCCAGGCGTCTGGAGAACCTGGGTCGGTTGTCTCCGGCACTGCTGTAAGCACGGCAGGGAGGACCGAGTGGCAAGTCGTTGCCCACGAGATTGGTCATAATTTCGGTGCGATCCATGATTGCACGTCGGGGTGTTCGGCACGAGCGCTTGCTGTCCGCGCACGAGATCTAGCTGCGATTCCGGGGGGCAGTTTATCATGAGCCCTGTGAGTAGTGAGGGCGAGATGACGTTTAGTCCTTGTTCGATTGGGAACATTTGTGAGTTTCTTTGGCTGTTTTGGTGGGATTGGTTTTTGACTACTTGCAACAGGTTCGGTTCTTGTCGGGAGTGTGAACGCAACTTGTCTCCAAGATGCGGATACCGCCAAGCAAACGATTTCGTTACAAATGTGCGGAAATGGAATCGTCGAGCCCGGCGAAGGTACAGTCTTCTTTCCTCCATGCTATCTCCATTTCCTAAACACAGCCCTCCCGTAGACTGCGATCCAGGCGTAGGCCGGAATTCGACCTGCTGCGACGCCCGCACATGCAAATTTACGTCCAAAGCCGTGTGCGACCCCGCTTCGAGTTCCTGCTGTCTCGACACGTGCCAGTTTGCACCGAGCACCCAAGTGTGCAGGCCGTCGCGAGACGCGACGTGTGATCGGGCCGAGATGTGTACGGGCACGAGTGCAGGGTGCCCGACTGACCAAGTCACGGACAATGGCACGAAATGTGGAAGCGGTAACTTGGCGTGTGCGAATGGAATCTGTACAAGTCCGGACTGTGAGTTGCCTTTACTGAACTTTTTGGGGAGAGATGGTGGACTGATGGGTGGGGGTGTGAAATACAGTGCAATGCCAGACTGTGGGCGTCTCGCTGAATCTGACGAGGGCGTGTCCCTCGCGCAATGATCGGAGCTGTCAAGTCTCGTGCCAGGATCCTCGCGCGTCGAATCAGTGTATTGTCCTCCAGGCCAACTTGGTCGATGGCTCTCCTTGTGGTTCGTCTCATCGGCTGTTTCTATCCCATTACGCAATTAACGGTGTGATGTAGGATACGGCGGAACGTGCTCAAGCGGCGAATGCCAAGCCGGCTCAGCGATCAAAACGGCCAAGGCGTGGTATACCTCAAACCTCCAGATCGCGATCCCGGTGACGGTCCTTGTCGGGATCGTGGTGTTGTTCATCTTGTGGGGCTGCCTCAGGTGCTTGGCGAGATGTTGCTGCGGGTTTGCAAGGAAGAAGGACAATCTCCAAGGGAGAGGATCAGCAGCTGGGTCCCACCAGAGTATAACCGCGGGTCTGGACAAGGGTGGCAGAACCAAGCTGGAGGGGCTGCTGGGTATGTGCTTGTTTTGTCACTAGCGTCGACTTCAATACTTACCAACGCGTGGTAGCGGCCCGTACCCTCCACCCGGGACATACCAACCCAATCAACAGCGGCACACACGCTCGTCCCGTAGTTGGGCGGCGCCCCCGAGTCCGAACACTGCAGTGCGCCAAAGCCGCGGTCAGTCTGCTGAACCCGCTCGGCGGGAGAGTGTTCGATCCGGTCGCACCAATGCCACCAACGGGGACGGACGAGCAAGGCTGCACCGACCTCCGCCAGCAAACTGGGTTGACGATGCTCTGTACAATGGACCGGGTTATCGCGGATAAGCTTCCGCCGTGTAATCTACGCATTACTATTCCAATAGGTAAAGATGGACTTACGATCGTTTTTATTTCACCTTTCCACTTTTTTTCTATTCTTTGAGGCTTCGTTTGTCGCAACCAGCTTCATGTTGTACAGTTAGATTCGAGTTTAAGCACGACACAGGCTTGTGGTACAAGTTTTGAAGTTAATGGAATTCAACTTGTCGATTTACTCGAGTTTCAGTGTAGAGGTGGAAGTTACTTCTTGGTCTCATCTCCTTTGACGATAACGCTCTCGGGACGCATAGCATATCCGGTCCAGGACTACATGTTGGTTATTAATAAGACCTTTGGGAGTGGCCGATACAGGCATACCTCGTCATAGATCGCCACAGGTTTGTTGAGCAATTGACCGGCCAACCAGATCGCACCGGCGGTCATGCCAGACCCACAACTCTAACTCGCCGTGTCAGGATGCCATTCCCGAAATAGCTGAATGCGCAGTATATACTCACAGCGATAATCGGGCGGCCCTTGGCTTCCTCTCCAACCGCAGCCTCGAACACTTGCTTCAATTTGTCTTGAGGCAGGAATGTCGTATATCCCTTTTCGGTTTTTGCAAGAGGTGTTGAAAGGAGAGAATGTGCGTGTGGCATATGACCTGACGAGAGCTGAGGGCGAGGTTCGGGATCTTGGCCGGTAAACCTGGAAGTGCGTCCATGCGTGTATACTCGCGGAATAGCAAGTATGTACGTACCTGCCGTAAGGGCGAGCATCCAAAACAAGTTCGGCATCGGGTGTAGTTGAGGGGTCGAGCTTGGCGTTGGCCACGACTTGTTCATACGCTGCATATACACACGAATGATTTGATCAAAATGCTACCCGTTTAGGACAAAAAAAGCATAGAGAGCGTACATCGGACGGCTGATTCGTTCAACTTGGGCACCGCATACTTGGTCGGTTGGACCTTGGCTGGCTCGCCTGTCTCGATGGGGAGGCCCTCGGCTTCCCAACGAGGCATGCCTCCGTTGAGAATACTGGCCCTTTCATGTCCGAAGCACTGTGTTTCTTTATTGATTAGTTTTTGACAAACCGCCAAGGTAACAAGTAGCCCACCTTGAACATGTAAAGTGCACGTGGTGAGGAGAATACCCCATGGGTGTCGTAACTGAACAATGAAATAGAATGTGGGCAGGATTCGCCGCGAATCATAGAAGTCGGAACTTACAGCACGACATGAGAACTAGGCGCAATGCCTATTTCCTCTGTAAGAATGGTAAATAAGCGAACGTAGAATACTTGTTTATTTCGAGTGCAACCCACCACAAGCCTTAGCAAAGACCTCTCCGCTAGGCAACATATGCTTCAACCCGAGTTCATTTGGTGCAGCCACAAGATCCAAATCCAGGAACCTTGCACCTGGCAACCGACGTAGCTTCCATTCTGCAAACCCCGACCTGGGCGGCACTAGATTTGGCATGAACCAAGTCGTATCGACCAGGATCTTGTCCGAGGACACGACATCCTGAGGACTCAGAAGAAGTTGCTGTTGCATTGCTTTCGAAGATGTATAAAATTTGCGAGCGGACAGGATAGTCGTAAATATCGAGGTATGAGCGTTGCTTTGGGGAGAACGGAAGGCGTGGTGAAGGGGAAGTTGGAGTCGAAGCATTTTAATCAGTTCAGCAATGTACACAGACGAGGTTCTTTACGCCTGCGCTGATATTACTTGATCAGATGTATATAATGCACCGCAGAGACACAGCATATACTCGCACCCACAGAACTTGTGTGGAGTAAGGTCGAGTCGGTCATCGCTCATGGTTCGGCCGGTGATATCGATCCTTAGGACAAACACCTCCAATTTAAGCGCCTCATCAATACCTCAACGCACGCTTTCCGCAATTTAAGGTATTAACGTATTGTTTCTTTCGATTCGTCTCATAAAGAAATTGTACTTGATACAAGATCTAACTTCGTGGATCGCGCCATCAGACAATCCATGGGACCTTGGGCAATTCGTAAAACTTGAACAAATACCCGAATAATCGAAACACAACTTACCTCAAACAGAACATAATCAAACATTTCCTGTTCCATAAGTGTCTGATACTCGCCAACAAATTCATCTTCGCCCATCCCACCCGACTTCTTTGTAGCCGCACGCCCCCTGGATTTTGCACCAAGGTAGGCGAAGTGGGAATTGAGTACATCAAGCGTACGCTTTGTGGTCTTGGGCTCTGGCTAAAGGGTAATATCAGTACATATGTATGCTCGGGATGGGATGGAATATGCCTTTATAATCAAGCCAGTATAGTTAGCAGGTAAACCGTAGCGCAAAACACTTTCGACAAAAAGGCGGACGACCTTGAGGTGCACCAAGACCTGGAACGCTTCGGAAAAGTTGGTGCGAGCAAGTCGTAGCAGCTCCGTCTGGAGACAGATAATATTAACCTCGAACTGAGGACTAGATTGAATACCGACGAACCCAAAGCTCCTTTTCGGACAGGTCGGCCATTAGGAGCTCCGCGCGCTGCTTCTCTATCTCCTCCTCGTTGAAGTCGAAGTCTCGAATAATAAACCTGCAAATTTGGCGCTCAGCGATGCACTGGGTACGATATGGTCGACTTACTTGCGTTCTCTGCACTTATTGGCGAAATCCTGCTTAACTTTGCTGAATATCACAACCGAAAACAAGGAATATTCATCGTCTGCCTCAATGAGCCTATTCAAAGATGAATCTCCGGGCTGTGTTGAACGTAATATCACAGTTCGCCCACCTGGAGGACCTGGGGACTACCATCGTAGCCAACCGCTCATACCCTGCGTTCCATTCCTTGACTGCATTCCTAATCGAACGGTGTAAGTCTCAACAGGACTGCATGAGCTAGTTGATACTCACTACTTACTTTGGTACAGCTACAAAGATTGTTTCCATGTACTCGGATTCGGGGATCACATCATCGCGTTTGACAACGTCTATAAGAGATCGCACCGAAAGGTTCCCACTATAACACTAATTAGTCCGATCACGTCACGGTACTACATTGCACTGACGTCTTTTTGCGCTGCATCTGTGTAAGAGAACCTTTCGCGAGATTATAGCTACTGAGCTTGGTCTTCATAACATTATCAAGGGTGGTCATTTCCTAGCAAAAGTAAGCTAAATCAGTCGAGTAACCACTAGAACACACTACTGACTACCTACTTTCACCAGTCCATCCACAATCTCCCGTAGACTCCGCTGTAGCCCATACTTGCCAGAGTTCCAGCGCCAGCCCTTTAATAAATAATCATCGCATGTCTTCTCCTCAACTAAAGTGTGCTGCGCGAGTCGCGAGGGATCATTGTTTAAAAGATTGCGAAGAGTGTCGACGATCTTGCCGACAGTAGAAGTAAAATTAGAGTCGTGTTTCGGGAACTCCTCGGAAAGAGTAATTAAAAGATCCAACGTTCCGGTCTATAGCGATATTCAGCAGCAGGCCTCAGCAATTGGTAAGTGAAGCTCGCCTTCAACTCTGGAATCTTGAACTCCACAAAGTTGCTCCGCTGCAGCGCTTTCTGGGCCTCAAATTTCCCAACTAGCTCCTGGTACATTCCTTCTGCGTCGCCATCGGCAGGCACTGCAACTAGCCACGAGCATTGGTCGGATGGCATGATGGCCGAGTTCGATGAGCTGCATTTGGGACCCTGTCATCCTCCTATCATGTAGCGCCAAGGTCACGTGGTATTACGTCCTACCCGTCCACCGTCTCATTCCAATCTTTTTATCCCACTTTTCAAAATGTCTATGTTCGGACTTGGAGGTGGTGGAGGCTCCTCTAATGCATCATCGGGGTCCATAAATCCTGCAGCAATAGAGATGGCAACGGCCGAGCTGGATATGATTACCGATGTCTTTAATCGACTTGTCTCGTGAGTCTCTCAATTGATCCAAATCGACACGTATTTCAACCTGCTCGTGTTACGTAGATCATGCCATGCGAAATGCATCAACACGCGATACACGGAACCCGACCTTAACAAAGGCGAAAGCGTGTGCATTGACCGATGTGTCGCCAAATTCTTTGAAGTGAATAAGAAAGTCGGCGAAAAACTACAAAATATGGGACAAGGTGCAGCAGGAGCTGGCTCTGGCTCATCGTTTGGGTTCTAGCTGGAGCTTGGGTGAAATAAATGAAAACGCAAAAACAGTACGAATTACCCATGTAACATGTGTATTAATCCACCTTCTACTCCGTGGTTTCTTTGTGTTCGCCTGGGTGCAACATAGCATGCCCTCTGGAGGCTAACCAACGTCCGGCGTATCGATATTGCCGTATTCCAGTGTTCCGGGATGCGCCAGCAGGCGCGGCCTTTTGGCCACTGGTGTAACGTAACACATGGACTTAAATTTTGTTTAGCATGGGCTGTGACGACCACCCTCGCCCAAGCCACGACCACCTCGCACCTCGCTTTTCAAGCCTAGTTCGACAATGGGAAACGTACGTGTCTGGATATATTTGATCCATATATACTTGTTGACCATTTGGTTGCGTATAGGGCGCCAAGGCCCAGCAGAGACAACAACGCAACGCAAAAAAGACTGGAGAGGCTGGAGGAAAGAGGCAAGTTTCTAAATAATATCCAATTAGCTTGTTTTTCAAACTATTCAGTTACTTTTTCCAGCCAAATCAAGTCCAACGAAGCTGCCAAGAGCATCTTATGTTCGGTTTGCAGACAAACCTTTGTAAGTGAATGAAAATCAGTGGGTTTCAATGTGTCTTATCCACATTCTCTTAGCTGTCGACAACCCGCATGCCCGCGTGAGTAATAGTTACGTATCTGTGCAACCTGCTGTGATTGACGTTTGCATTTTATCCTTATAGATTGACTCAACACGTTGAGAACAAGCATAGTGGCAAGACTGTCAACGACTGTTTCCCTGGATACAAAGAGTAATGTTGGGCTCCTATATTCCTTAAGTTTTTTGCTGTTGCTTTTTAGACTTGGGGATGAAGGGCAGTTGCGTGAATGTTTTTTCACTTTAATGTTTCTTGGAATCTGATCAAGTTTCTCATGAACGTGGCGTTTTATTTTAGGTGACGTGGTGCATACACCCTGTACATTCAGGGCATAATCAAGTGTGATTATCCTTTGCCAACATATTTTTGTGCCTCCCACTCTCTCCACAGTGCTCCAAATATCTCCTTTTCCACAGTATCTAGCATCGTGATCATGATCATATCCCTAGCCGGCATCCCACACATCGAACACAACGCAAAGAGGCCAGGTTTGAGAGCAGTTCGAACGGGGCTATCCATCTCGGCAGCCGCCTGAGCATATGCGATCAAGGGTACGGCGCATGTCGCGCAAAGGGGCGAGCAAGCGATTCGGCCTTGATCGGATGCTTTTGGTCTGCCTTGCTTCGAATGGTCACTGGGTATTCTTGGTGGTCAACCCAACAAGCAACCGCGAGAGCTCAGTTGCTTTCCCAGGTAGAGATGCTTGTGCCACAGTCGAGCGTTGCGGCACTCCCGCGGCGTGAGAGGTGCGAAGCCTAAGTGTGCGGATCAAACGAGATAGCAAGGACGAAAGTTGGGAGAGAGTGGGGGCGAGGAGATCCCGTCGGAACCGTATTAGTGAGCTCAAGGATGTCACGACGCTTGAATAGACACTCAAGAGGATACTGTCTGTTGAGATCGTGGCGCGATCAAGCAACATCCAGATGGCGGTCATGTCGGCAGCTGCCAAAGCGTTCGCCTAAAGTGAACAGTTCACCGATATATCAAGTCAGAATCGATTGATGTGAAGCAAGTGAACCGCTGGACTTGCCCGCTCGGTACACATTTCGGTGACAAATGTAACACATGCTTCTTGGTACTCCTGTGATTGAGGAAGTTGACCTAGCGAGTTTAGAATAGTAGTAGTGCTTTGACGTCGCAGCTGGGATGTACCTGTTGAAATGCATATCATCAGCTTATGCAAACGCTGTATGATTGTTTACTTGCCCTCTGGGGCGCACCGCAGCACCCAGCTTGCCATCTTGATAGTTGCCACCCGATAAGGGATGCTATTCTCAGGCCCAAGGATTAATGAAACGATCTCGCTTGTGAGAAGGGCATGCTGCTCCGTTCGCAGCCTTCGACACGCCTCTCCAAACGTCCACATGATATCGGCTGGTAGGTCTGGAACATCCAAGCTAAGCAAACATGAATCAACTCGAGCACAGAGTATATACCGGTACCATGCGAACGCGCATAGAGTGCAACGGCTGAAAGGAGCAAGCGAGCATCTTCCCCCGCGTTGCGAACCTCTTCCAGTATCAATCGTATCAGCGCTTTGGTCGCAATCGAGTTGATGGTCGGGTGTGCCCGCAACATCCGACGAGCATGGAAAGACGCCGACGAAGTGTCTGCACGAGGTACAGTCAGCACACAAGATCTTCGATTCCCCGCCAAGCTTCACCGACGGACCCAACTGGAGCCAATGCTCACACGAGGCGAGCGTTCTCGCCGCTTCTATCAGTAAATCGGTGGCTTCATCTGTCCGCTCGACGCAATTGCGTATCTGGTCCAAGATTCCGAGCATACATGCGTGGATCTCCTCAGGAAGCCTGTGCCCAGTAATTTAGGGGGAGGAATCGAGAAGATATTAGAGCCGACGGTATGAAGGTTGAGAAGATATCGAAAGCCTTACGTTGACCCAGACTCCCATATTTCGGAAACGGTCTCAAGCAAACAGATAGCAGCTCGCACGGGCAAGCGGATGCTGTGGTCAGCCCAGAGCGGTTCCTGGAACAATCCGAGTGTTGAGATATGACGAAGAACAGCGCCGAGATCTCCCGCAACACCGGTGTCTTTAGCAGATCTTGCATACAACCTGCACACCCGACCCGGTCAGGATTGCGAAAATCACATTCTAACGCAGACCCTTGCCTGAAAGAAGCTTTGAGGATGTCAAACTATCATTATCGTCGTCTGAATCGTCGGACGAGTCTGCACCGTCCTGTAAACGAGGTTCCAGCAGGTACCGGATATACTCCTCGGGTAACCCCTATTCAAATACAGAAAGACCCAAATTTGCGCATGCCCAGGTGGGAAAGTAGAAAAAAAGTTTGCTCACCGCTGTACCTCCCGAGCTCAGCTGACGCAATACGACTCGCACGACCGCTCGATCCTTGGGGTTTGGCGCGAGTACATCGGCACAGGGAGCTCTAGCAAGCAGCGCCGCTTTGGCCGGTCGATCCAGGTAGTCCGGCGGACACAGGGCAGCAAAGTGGTATATTGAAATAGCGGCATCGTGAGAGCCGGTATACTTAGAAGCCTTTCCCTTGCGCATCGTTTTGAGCGCCTTGTGTAGGCTAATTCGGTCCAATGGCAAGGTGTCTGACACCACTTTCTCGTTGAGCACACCTGAACGCAATCAGATAACGGATAACCTGTTTGAAGACTAGTCGAGGCTTACTTCGTACACGGCGCAGCTCCCAGAACCGAGCTGACGAGATTGCCTTTGTAAACAGCTGCCTCGACGAAATAGAGTCGGAAGTCCTCGAACCCTGGCGGAGGTCGACAAACATATCCACCACAGACCTTAGTTGGCCCAGACTCAGGCGAGACCTGTCATGCAGCGTGTGAGTATTCAAATGTGGCTTGGGGTGGCGCTACATACTCGATGACATCGAGCTGTCTATCCAGCAATAGAAACCAGACAGGGAACCATGAATGGCTGTCCAATTGGGCAAGCGATCCATTCCATGTGGCGTTTCGCTGGTTCATAACGCCACCATTGAGGCGATCCAAGGCAAGCTGCCATACTCTTCGCACGAAATCCTCGGAACGTTCGCCTTGAGTCGAGACGCGAACCTAGATTGCACAGGATTTAATTTGATCCCACACTACAAATGCAGCATCACGAACCGCTTCAGTCACTAGTTCGGCTGAAATGTGTGTATTCTGGAGCAACCCGAATAACGAGTCCTCCTCGGTGCTAGATGCACAGCCTATTTGTACTGGACACCGAGGCTGACGCAAACAATACCGCAGCCGCAAGATCGCAGCCAGAACCGTCTGATGCGCCCACGAATCGTGTTCCGGCCCACTCGCAAAGGCTTTCGATAATATATCATTATCAAACTCGCCCACCAAGACTTTTAGGGAGTCCAGGGCATCGGGTTTGAGCGTCTTTACAGGCAAACTTGCCAAGACAGAGACTAGTAGTCGTGACGACAGCCCGATATGTGCAGCACAAGTTTCACCAAGATTAGGGGCACCCGACTCTCCTATCAAAGTGCGTCGCTTCTTGCGGGGAGGCTCCGCAGAGGTGGATGACGTCCAGGTGGCGAGGGCAGTGGCGAACTCGGCGAGGAGCTCACGTGTGGTGGGTAAAATTTGCCCGGAGTGACGAATGCAGCGATTGATCGGCGTAACTTCGCCTGGTATGTCACATCGAGCACCGGGCCGATGCATGCGGCCTGGTAAAATATACGGGGCTCGATGGCGGCGACGAGGGAGTTGGTCAGCTGGGGGAGGTAGGTATGCAACGTTCGTGCTCTTGAGTGATGGTCCAGTAACAATTCGAGTACGGGGCCCGCTGAAGGGAGAACAGGCACAGGTGCCTAGCCAATTACAAGACTCAGCATGATTAACGAACGAAAGGAGTTAGACGCACCGCACAAAGCCCGGTGAGCAGAACCTCCGTGTGAGGCTGGACCACGTCGACATTCAAACGGATGATGCAAGCCAACGTATGGCAAACGTGAATCGCGGTTTGAATTTGCTCGTCTTGGTCCTGTTGGGTTATCATCAACGTGAAAGCCAAGTGCAATGCACACACACCTGACCACGGTTGTTTCAAAGTCTGAATCGCAGATTGCACCAAAGTTCCAAAAGCATCGGCCCATTCGTCATCCGCCACCTGGAGCTCCTCCACGCTCCGAGTAACTTGTGCTATCACAGACCACTCGGACTTGGGGACCAGCCGTGAATACAGATCCCGTGCCGCTCCACGAATACGCTTCGCGAGTCCCCCAGTTGACGCTCCGGCAGCCTGATCCGAGAACACAGACAGCTTGTGGGCTCGCAAGCCCGATACGTACGCCGCAAAGAGTCGGGGAAAGGACACGGCTGCCTGCAAGGTCGGGTGTGATTCGACAGATTGGAGGATGACGCGCGCGTACTCTGGGCAGAAGATGACAGAAGATCCGACGTCGAAGAGTCGTTGGCGAAAGAGCTTGAGTGGACTGAGCTCCGGATGGCAAGGCTCTGAAGCGTGCAGCCAGGTAGATTGGTGCTTCTCGACGAGAATACCGGCGATCTTCCAATCTGGAAATCAGTGGTCCAGATGGGCGGGCGGCGTCGTTTTGTGGACGTACCTTTTTCTTATTGGAGCAATTCACAAAGCTCGTTTCAAAGGTCAACATGACGATGTTGCATAGGTCAATCACAAGCAATAGAGTCCCTTCCTCCAAATTCCGAGTTGAAAATATCCCAAACACCTCCCAGAAGCAGCTAGCGACAGCTTCAGCTGGTTTTGATTGAAGCCAGTGGCAACAGCACGCGGGCAACGCTGGCGGCCGCCTCCAAGACTAGCCGCAAAGAGTCATTGGATGTCGCGTGGTCCGTGAAAGGAAGAGTCTGTCCGACGGCGCGAAAGAAAGCAGCAAAGGTGGGTAGCACAGGCACGCGGTTAACGATATTGTTGAGCCATCCGATTCTGTGACTCTTGCTAGAAACAGGCTCGCTGGGGTCCACGCGGCCATCGATAATGTTGGACAACAGTCTCCATAGTTTGACATTCAGAATGATTTCATCTGGGCTAACAACCAAATTGGTGAGTGGCACACATCTCCATGGACAAAATTGAGGAAATGCGCACCTGTCGGCGTGACTATGTGCAAGCAACAATTGCAACGCCCATTCGACAATAACCTCGGCCTTGCTCGGAATGAACAGAGACTCGAGTTCCCATGCTTTGCGCGCTAGCTCAACTTTGGATAGTCCCCCGGGTTTGGTGGGTCTTTTGATCCCTTGAGCGCTCTGATAAATTCTTGCGAAGATGAAAGCTCGGGATACATGGGAGCAGAGAAGAAATAAAATCAATGTCACGTGACCGTTACCTCGTTTATACACTGTCTTTGGCTTTAAAATCACTGTATTAAAGTGTATCGAAACACCGACTTTGGTCGAGTAAATGCGCTTTGGTTGGTTGAACGTACCATATTCTTAGTGCGCTGCCTAATAATACCCCGAGACTAAACAGCCCTAAAATTGGGGATAGCAAGTGCGCCTGTGCACCACCAGAACTCCATCCGGCGGCCGCCTAATACGGGGCAAAAATCCCAGCCGCTAACCGAACCCCATTCCATCCGATAGCGATACATGCGCTGGACCATGCGTAGACTCGCCCACATGCATTCATCGTCATTGCTACATACAAACTAGGCCAATTGAACCACCTCCCACATTGGCTGCATTTCACATGAGCGGCGGGAAATATTCCGGGCTGAGCCCTTTTCGTGTTATCTACCGGCGGACTCGTCCTCGTGTCAGCGAAAACCGTTCATGTGTCTCTGCATCGTAGACCCCGTGCGAGAGGGAGCCCTCCGAGATCAAGCAGGATGAATACATTCGATCGGCAAGAATAGTCCGTCCATTCCAAGGCACACATGTGCGGGGAGTAGTTTGGTACGTGGACCATGATTACAGCTTGGACACACACAAGGGCCAGCGTAAACCGAGTGCTCACGATGCGGCCATAACCCCGATGTAAATCAGCTCACCGGAGATAGGGGCTCCTCGTCCAGAGCTATTCCCCGCGCGAACCTATACGGAAGGTCGGCTCCAAGGTAGATATAGGCTGGCGGTGCCACCTCGTGCTGCATGTACGGCATACGTAGTCTGTCTGCGAGTTTCTAGAATGCAGTTTGGTTTCTGCGATTGACCATGCGATCTTGTGTATCATGACGTTAATTGCAATAAAGAAGCAGAAGACAGAGGTGCAGAGGTATGCGTGGATCCGCGATTGGAAGACGAAGGGTAAGCGGAGGCAGAAGTTGGTTAGAGCTGAGTATGACAGCGCCCGCCGGACAGGCGCGAGCCGGATGGATGACAGGTACGCACAAGGGCTCGGACATGGCCAAGAAGCTTGGTTCGAGTCGAGACTTGGCTCCTGTCAGCAGCCAGGGGGGTTTGCGGGGACGTATGAGAACAAATGTGGCGACATGGCTCTGAGCTTGCCGAGTAAGCGACTGAGACAGTCCGGATTGCTCGCCAAGTGAGATGAGGACCGGCTCCAAGCACGCTGGCGCCACTGGACACGGCGAGGCCAGCGCTTGTTCGGCGGACAATGGGCCAGCACGGCGGGTCATCGGCGACGGCACTCGCTGGACACAACTCGGCATCCCCTTGCGTCCACGGGGACGAAAGCTAGTCTGGATCTGGGGGGCGATCCGGCCAGGCACTGTGACGGGAGTGGGCTAGGCACAATGGACGGTGCAATCCAGCTGGGCTTGGTTGTAAAGCGCAACAGGCTCCTTTGCTGCGGGGTGCTGGGCAACGCCGACGCCAGCGCGTGTGGATTGCGTTCTTCCGAGAAACGCCGGATCGAGTGTAGAGCAGCGGCCAAACACCAGGCACAGATCCACGCTGGAAATCACTCAGGGTCCCGTATCCACAGGGACCGGCCGGCTGGATTTTCGCTACCCGCCACTATATATACACTCCCTGCCCCCTGGTCATCGTCCACCACTTCTCCCCCTCTGAACACACTGCTTGTATCACTGCGTCGATACAGCTTCATTGACACGTAATTGCTCGATATCACAACAGCTTCCCACTCGCCCTCGTAATGCGCTTCTCTTTCGTCCTCGTCGCTCTTCTCCCGCTCCTCGCCGCTGCGGCGCCCATCCCACAGGGTGACAGCAGCAACACCCCCCCAAACACCCCTGGGAACAAGAAGCCCAACTTCCCATATCAGGTACTGGGAGCGAGGCGACGATAATAATACGGACGCAATCGGCGGCAACGATTGGAAGAGGGATGATGGTTCCAGTACTCAGGGGGTCGGCGGCATTGGCAAGGGCTGGAAACGACAGGGCTCTGGGACCGAGAGCAACCCATGGAAGGGTTGGAAGCGGGGAGAAAATGTTGCTGTTCGCATTTGAGACCTGAAGCGGGGCTAAAACGTGAGTCTAAGATTATCTGGAACACCAGCCCGAGCTCATTTCATCAGTCCATAGCTTGACTATATCCATCGATGACCTCTTCTTAACTGCCTATTCGTAAGTCAACCATGCTCCAGTGGAGCTATCCGGCTGACCCGTCTGTCGCAGGTCCGGCCGTACCGTTACATTTTTCGGGCTTCTTGCTGTTGATATCCCCCCACCCCCCCCATCTCTCCTTGATTTTTTTTTCTTTTTCTCTGTTGTCACTAGTGCTCTCAACTGTCCTTACTCCCTCGGTATCGTCAAAAACCGTGGCCTGGGCGCGATGGGGTTGTATATTATACTTCACGCGGTCTGGTTACACCGGTGTTCGTCCATACCGCTATTTCTATCAATATTATTCTTCTCTTTCGGACTTGTCTGCATCATGTGTTTCCACTCGAATCTGCAATGTATATTCCATTTGTGCTCAGCATTGCGTGTTTCACTTGGCTCTCCTGGCGCCCGCATGTGCACGGCTGCTTCGGACACTGCGCCCCGTGTGCTCGTGTGGGTTCGCGAAGCACATGATCAAAGGGCGATTCGGGCCGGGCGCCAGCTTAGCCGGCCTCGCGCGATGATGGACTGCGCACGTGACCCCGCCGCTCTCCTGGCTCCACCGCCCAGTGACGGCGGCCTCGACCTGTGCAGCATCATCGTCACGACGCGGCCATACTCTGTGGAGCTGCTCGTGCGCTCCATTAATACGCCCGAGATTATATGGGCAACGGTAAGAACTCGTCCCCACATCAGCCAAAGCTCTCGACTCAGCGCATCTCTACGCCCGCCAGCCTTCCTACTTGCGCATCTAGAGAACGTCATGGCTGCCATTGCCCGTGTATACCAGGATAGCTTTACCAAGCGGTATGTATCCCACGCCCATGGCAGCAAACGCCCGCATATCTCTTATCTATGCTGCCCCCATACCCAGACCTAGTGCGACACTCGCCGTTACCAACGGAGCACTCACTGCATTCGCAGATGTCGTTGCCCAAAGTGCACAGATCCTCGTACGTATCACATACACGCTCACCCCTCACAGCAAACGTCGCTCAATTGTTGGCCGTAGCTCAACTCGCGCGACGGACCCCCGCACAAGCCCGAATTTGAACCTCCCCGGCCGCGCTACGACCCTGTACGGACGCTGCGGTTCTTTGCGTTTGGTACAACCATGGGTGAGCTACAGGGTTGCGTAGGGTGTTGTATCTCAGCCAGTGACTGAATTGGGTGATCCCAGGTCCCATTATAGGCCGCTGGAACGTGTTTCTCGAAAAGGCATTTCCTTTGCGGTCAGTGGGTGGGAAAGTCAGCATGCCTGCTCTTGCCAAGCGAGTAGTGCGGACCAGACAGTAATGTGAGGGTTCTCTGATGCCCAGCTCGGGATATCAAGGCTGATGCGGATTCGTGCAGGGCGCCTATCGGTGTAAGCTCAACATCGCGCTCGACTGCGGACCCGAACTTACTTTTTCACCCTTAGCTCACCATCTTCGTCGGTTCAATGGGCTGGATGGAAGGCCGTGATCTCAAGGGAATAAAGCAGAAATACTCTGACATGTGGGCCATTTAACGTTTGCCACAATCTCCGCCGCTCCACTCACCAGCCTCTCTTAGGTACATGCCCGCATTGATCGCCAACTGGCAGGTATGGCCTGCGGCACAGGTACGCATATCATCTTTGCCATCTGCCGAAACCCCCTGGCTGATGTGACTCTCTGTGCATTAGCTCATTAATTTCCGATACATGCCCCTTCCGTATGTGTTTGAATGTGGGGTTAGAGAGAGTTAAGCCTGTATTGATCGTGGTTTAGATATCGCGTACCTTTCCAAGCAACGTGCGGTGTGTTTTGGACATTGTATCTGGTGAGTGCCCCGATGCGCGGAGAATTACTGCGACTAATCGCTGACGCATGCACTGACAGTCCCTTCTCAACGCGAGGTTCGTCATTCCATTATACCATCTAGTCCGTTGCTCCGAAGGCTGAATTGAGGTTTATTAATTAGGGAAGACAAGATCGACGGCCCGGTCTAAATTTACAGTACTATGTTTACGACCTTTTTTTTTTTTTCAAGATCCCAATCCTATCACTCAACTCGTGTTTATTCTGCGTACAAACTGTATCCATATTTCACGTGCTTCTCCATGCCAATATCCGCATCCTGATTCCCGCAATAAAGCTAGATGTTTTGCTGCCTTCCGAATCGATTCCGGGCTTGAAATCGTCAAGGCAATCTTGGTGTGCCTGATCAAGATTGGGTCACTATGGATAAGCGTTTGCCCGGGTTGAATATACTCGGCAGAAAAGCTCAAGTAGGGCGATGCGTCGCTTGGGAATGTCGTCGTACAGTCCGCATGGTGCGGCGCTGGCGGCAACTGACGTTGGATTATTCACCCTAGCTCGGTCGCAGAGTACGATGGAATTGATCCCAGCGTTGGGCCTGGAGACCGCAGGCGGATGCGTGTCTCCTCGGAGTCCTGCGGTGACGACACGAGGGTGCTTGTGAGCCGAACCATGACGACTGACCACGTAGTTTGTAGCCCTGGCTCGCGCTGGCTCAAAGTTCAGCCTGGAATGCGATGCTTTCACACCAGACTGGAGGCGTGGCATGCGGTAGTAGGCACAGCAAGTCAGCTATCCAATTGAATAGCTCCAGATCGCCCTTATGGCGCTTTCATGGCGGCCTATACGCGTTGGGCCAGTAACCCACAAGAATCTGGGCCTGATTTGTTCCATGTGCTCGTTATCACTAGACGGGGGTTTGGGGCTCGCGACTTGACTTGTGGGGCGATCGTGACGACACAGGAGTTTGCAGATGGACGATGGAAAGTTGATTTGCCCTTTGTCATTTTAATGCTTAGTCTCCCTTACTTGAAGCGGTCCGTTCCAGTCCCCTTGACCTCGCTCCTGCTTGTAGTCCAAGATGTAATTTCAGACACGAGTTGAAATGCTCGCCAAGTGGATAGTATCGCTTGCAGGTCAATGTTATTGCGTCGTGATCGATCAGCCTTGAAGTGCAAGATTTGAGCGAATGTAACCAAAGGTTTCCACTTGCACTTTATCAGTTGGCGGTCGTGATATATGAGATTGGTCGACCCGAGGAGCCGCACAACTGAAGATAATACTGTTGGGATCATATGCGTTCACCAGGTGACATTTTTCGACTTCTCGGCGGTTATTTTTCGATAGGCACAAACTTTTGACAACCACGAGCGCGCAAGGCAAGGAAAGAACGAGCCAATTTGCCTAGACTAACAACTAGCCGTGCAAGTGGATTACTTGTCGCGTCAGGAGAACTCTTCAGGAGCTGAAACACCGAAGCAGGCGGACTTGCAACTGCGCGGTCTTTGTGAGCACACCGGCGCAGATGGCTTTCCACATTTGGCAGGGTCAAACGACTCACGTGAGTATATGCGTCCGTTGCGCCTTGCTCATCGCTCATGCCCGACCATTTTTTTTTCTTTTGGACCAGCGAGGGTGGTATATAAACATGGGTGGGGGGTGCTGGAGTGCTCTCGAGCTGCCATCATCCTTTAGTCAACTATGTTCGTCCAAAGGGTTTTGGCAGCGTGCTCGACTCTTGCCTCTTTTCTCTCAACCACCGTGACGACGCCGGCACTGCTCCCAACTGCAGACTGGGCGAGGATACCGATGTGAGTGTTCGTCGTCGTCGCGGGCTTGGACCGTGAGCTGACATACCGTTTCCCCTAGCCTTGTTCGAGGGTATTATCCCTCGGTATCCCGCACACTAATATCCGATGTCCTGCGAGTGGAGAACGAAGCGGATGTACTACCCTATGCGGTCCCGCTAGGGCGGCATGTATGGAGGTCAATTGTACGTGCTCGGGGCTGGGACGAGGCCTCGAGTTCCGTCGTGCGCGGTCAAACGCATGATGATATGTACGATGGGCATTCCGCACTGAGCTACTCGTGCATTCCGCCCCCTTCCGTGCGGACACTGCCGGCGCCAACGCCTCTGCTGGGACTGCCGGCGTCACCCCTATTCCTCACCCTCCCGGCGCCTCGGCGCCTTCTCACCCTCCCGGCACCAGCAGTCGTCCCGATATTGACGCTGCCAGGTCGCCGGGCATATCCAACATTATCGCCTCCCGGCCCGTTCCTCTTGCTTTCAGCCTATGCATTCGAGTGGCCTCGACTTATGGCCTCGCTCACCCTCGATGCATGCTTCGGTTGCGAGTCCAAGATTGTCTTCCCGGACCCGCCGGTATCGCTGCGCGAGGCAATTGCAGACTCCGCAAATGGATCTGGTCAACGGCTCCTCACTCCCGCCAAGTTGCTACCTGAAGTTTCGGAATATGCGGTAGCAGCGGTGATCATACTAGTGGTGCTTTACAGTTTGGGTGAGTTTTCAGACCGTCACGTGTTTGAGTTGGTTGATTGCTAATGCGGATGAGTCAGCTTTTGACCTAATCTGGCACTGTTGTCCGAGGACAATATCGGATGTACTGTGGCCTCTGTCCAGCACTTGCTCGATGGTACTGGAGTCTCTATGGACCTTGGTATGTATTTTATGATTGTGGATGATCGTCGACAATACTCAATTGGGTGTGTTAGCGTCATATGTTCCAGGCGCACGGGATCCGCTAGCAGGTGAGTGTATGCATCGTAACTGAACTGCGATATTTACTGATGAATGTCGACACAATTTTATTAGACTATCAAGACGAAGTTGATCGCATGGTGGGCCCTCTGGAGGCGCCGCAGGCCGAGTCAACCAGGACACTTGGCCGCTCTGTCGAACCCGAGCAGCCGTTGGACAAGGAAGTGTCCAATCTACCTCCACCAAGCAGCCCGGCCTCCCTCCCGGCTTCCGACCCATCTCAATCGCCCACCTCGCCCGCTCCACCCACCCTATCCGTCGCATCCGTCCCGTCCACCCCGACCACCCCAGCCACATCCTCCGCTTGGACCACCTCCTGCGCCCCGGCTATCTCCCCTGCCCCGGCCGCCCCGCTCGCCGCCATCGCCACCTCTGCCTCGGCCACCACCCCCATCGCAGCCACTGCCGCCCCGACCGCCTCTGCCCCAGCCACCTCCGCCCCAAGCACCCTTGGCACCCTGTTCATCCCAGTAGACCCCTCGCCGAGAGACGAGGGCTTGGACTCCGATCATCCGCGCAGCCTGGGTCAATGGCGGTTACGCCGGAGGCTCAGGAACTGCCGATCTGGACCGAGCCAAAGGTGTCGCTGGGCTTGGGCACTGCTCCGGTGTCTCTGGGTCCGCAGCCGGACTCATCCCGCTCCGGTTGTACCGAGCCCCAGCAGAAGCCCAACGTCGCAAGGCAGCCGGTGGCTATCCCGGAACCAGCCGGGCTAAAGGTGTTCCGGCTCAACATTGGGAGTTCTTCGAGCGCGGCGGTCAAGAAGGTCAAACCGACCGAGGCGATAGCGGCTCCGAAGCCGACCCCGCCCAAGCCGAACAAACCAAGGCCTCGCAGGAAGACGCCACAATTTGGATGGCCAGAGGTCTATATGACGCTCAAGTGGACGGATCATGGGTCGGACTGGACGGAGCGGACCCTCGATGAGATCGCTCTCGCAGGAGCCACCGCGCCTCCCCCAGCGCCTCCGGCACCGGCGCCAGCATCAATGGAGCCAGAGCCAGAGACAGAGCCAGAGCCGACACCCACGCCATCTTCCCCTCGGCCAGCGCGCGCTCTCGCTCCCACTCCCATCCCAACGTCGAGTCCAGCTCCGACCCCAGAGCAGCACACACGGCCAATCGACGACCTCAACCCCCGGTCTCGCGGCCCCCCGCCTGGAGGTCTGGCGTGCCATTTAGTCAGTGGGTGGCACAATCGACACGTATGGCACCCGCCCTTCCGACGGTGCAATCACTACCGCCGCTGCCGCCGGCACCGACATCGACACAGACGCGGGCCGACCCTGGATACCTGGAGCGTCAACTAGCCGATGGGCTCCCAAGGCGGTACTTCAAGGTGGAAGTGAACCTACGGTGGCGCATAATGGACCTGCTGGATCGAACGAGGGTCGTAGGGATTATGGACGGACGGTGGGGACCAACGGCGAGGGAAGGGATGGCCGAACTGGAGCTCGTGCTGGAACTGGAGCTCGTGATGGAAGGACAAGGCTAGCAGGATACAAGATCGCCCGGAGCTAGTCAGCGGTGGAAGTGGGAGTCGAGGCAGGCGTGTGGGCAGTGGTGCAGGCGGCGATGGTAGTGGTGAACGCGGTGGACGCAGGGACGAAGCCCCGTCGAGCCCCCACTGGTTCGCTCAACGGCGCATTCGCCAGAAGAGGCGTCACGCCTGAGCGGGCCTTGGGGATGCTGAGTGGAAGGTTGGATTGAGACATGCAGGACAAGGACGACGAGTTACCCCAGTAACACCCAAGCATACCCCCGGCAGCGATAACCCCTCCCCCTCCTTCCCCTATCCTTGCTCGCGCTATGCGTGAGTGGCTCCTAGGCCAACCATTGCTGCTGGGTCAGCGGTGGAGGAGCTGCTCACGCATGGTATGCGAGCGGACGCGACCTCGAGTCTGGCCCACTCGAGGTCGACGTCTTGTCCAGAGCCTGGCCAGCTCTGGACCCGGGGGGGGGGGGATACAGCATACAACCAAACCAGTCGTTGCTCGGCAATCAGTGCCCGACTCTATTCGTTGCTGGACTGTCGCATATGCCGAAATCCCGCGGACTCGTCCAACCTGATATAATATTCTTATTCGTATATTCCTATTCGCTTCTCTTTCTCTGTTTCTTGTTTTTGTTTTGTTCTCATTCTCGCTCTCGTTCTTGTTCTCTCGTTCTTGTTCTCTCGTTCTTGTTTTCTCGTTCTCGTTCTCTCGTTCTCGTTCTCTCTCTCTCTCTCTCTCTGTGCGTTTGTTTCTTTTGTTTCTTTTATTTCCTTCTCGTTTTGTACACACTCTCATACTGTTCCTCTTTCGCTTTCTCTCCCCCCTCCCCTTCCCTCCACCTCTGTTGTGTTTTGTATAATTATCTCGATTTTTTGCTCGATTCGGACAACCTGTATATATGCCCACATGGTGTTTTTCCCTTCCGTTCATACATTCTCGTCTCTAGAATATTTACGGTAGTTTTCACCAGAACTGCGTTTGATTCTACGCCGCTTGAGGCCTTCGTGGTCTGATGCTTTAAGTTCATGACTGACCCTACTCTAGCTTACTTGGATAATCAAACTTTCGTTGAGCATGAAGATCCCGCTCGGGCGAAGGGCAGTCAATATCTCGCGCGCGCAAGCAAAGCTACTATTGTGCATATCTATTAAGCGCACACATGCTCATTGATGCCTCTCCCTCATGGAACATTCGAGGGTTTGCCCTTTAAGCTAAGTGTATGACCAAAATCGATGCTATCGAAAACATATGTATATAGATATGTTCGCCCGAAAGAGGCGAGCATGGATCCGTGTCTATATTTTTTATGTCAAATCTAATCCTCATTAGTACCTCAAAACATCGTTCGGCGCCGTCCCTGAAAAGTCTGATTGGCACCGGCTGGTAAAACCATGATGTACAGGATGTATGCGTTTTGTGAAATTGGATTTCGTTCTTAGATCTCTGAAGATTCTGTTTTCGGTCCGTTCGTCGATTCACAACCCCCGTTGTGCATATTGACACAGCTTGAACTGGCGAGCGTATCATCCGCGACCCCCTTATCTGACCCATGGGGGTTTATCCGCATCAAGCGAACCCGACTAGGCAACCATCCCGCGTCATCCGTTCGGGTATCGACTTATTGGAGTTCCCTGCGGGAAGTCACACACTGGTTACATGACCGGTGTACTCGAGGATTTTCACAGTGCGCTCAAGGGCTCGTCTCGATCCGTCATGCTGCAAATCAACCCTTTGTACATTCGCATTGAATATTATTCTGCTTTCAAGTTCTTTGAAGCTTCAAGCTCTGGGGTTTCTGATCGCATTTTTAGGGTATTATATGCTCCGCGGTCCTATAAGCATAAAGCATGGCCCAATAAGATAGACATTATGTCTGTTGATGCCGCTACGTTTGTCATTATATGCGCCTTGTGATTGAGACCTGGAAAAATTAAAGGAAAAAGGTTCGGAAATTAAATATCTGGTTCTATTTAACGACTTATTGTTGTCACTCGTGGTTATTGTTCTTCTCGACAGACGATTGAACTGGTCAAATATCCCGCGCCGAAGCATGTCCTTCCAGGGTTGGGTGGCTGTGATCCATGAGGCGGGCACGTGTTACGCGTTAGGTAACAGTTCAACCAGAGTTCGGGAGACAACCACGACAGGCCTTACGACGGGGACGACACACAAACTAACCCACGACATCTGCACGGTGCGTTGTGCCAGCTGGCAAGGCTTCAAATCGCTAAATTAAATTCAGACTCTCACGGCCACACGCCCCAAATCGGCCTCTCACTTGCCTCTCGTTCTCCGCGTGTCGACAGTTTAATACCAAGCGAGCAGCGCAAGGATGCCCAGCACCACCATGCACTCGCCGCGCAACAAGAAAGTTGCGGCCCCCCCGCCGACTACGACACCCCAGCCCGTACAAAAGCGCTCGTCGTTGCGCTACTCGCTCAATCACCTCGGCAAGGCACTTGCGGACGCTGTCGGGAAGGATAGCAAGGGCCCCCCTGTGACCCACTCGCGTATTCCGTCTAGCTCGCAGGTCCACATTGTCGACAGATCGGCAACAGCCAGCAGCCTCAGCGTTGATCCACCAGTCAAGAGCAGACGGCCTAGTGTTGCCGGTGCATTTGGCGGGTCGCCCGGAAACAGTGCACCCCCAACCCGCGCCCCCTCCCAAGCCCAGGTCCACACTCGTTCCCGCACCATCTCAACCACGAAAGGCCTCACTCAACATATGGCAAACACACCTTCGCCCAAGCGAGCATCCCCGACCAGGCTTGCCACTTCAGCTACAAGTGTGCTTCCTCTGCCTCGTCGTCGATCGCTCACAGTCAAAGGCGCTCTCGCTGTCCCTCCAGCCCCAGCCCCATCCCACGCGACTGCCATACCTGTTGCTCCGGCTCCGGTTGGCACCACCAAGCTAATGATTCGACCCAAGGGTGCTATTCCTCGAGCTGCACCTGCCGAGGACTCTCGCACAATTGAGGTCAAGGAGCGACCAAGCGATAGCCCACGCGCGGCCCATGCGGCGATTGGCCGTACTCGAGAGCGTCACGATTCCCGAGCATCTCCCGTTCGCACGCCCTCGGCCCTCTCCATTCCTACGCCAAAGGGTCGGGCATCTCCCGTCCGCCAGAACGGCAATGATCAAACACCTAATGCTAAGGACGACAGGGAGAAACGCAGGGAACGTCGCGAGCGCGAGAAACAGGCCCAGGAAGAAAAGGAACGCGAGAGAAAGGAGGCCAAGGCACGCGAGAAGGAGCGCGCGAAGCAACAAGAAGCCGAGAAGGAGCGCGAGGTTGCTGCCGTCGCTCAACGTAATCCATCTGGCCATCGTACTTCTTCCTCGACGACTACCTTGACTTCAGCGTCCAGTATATTCACTGGAGGTCGTAGCAGCACCGGTGATTCCCAATCCTCGACCAGCGGTTCAGCTAGGCCTTCGCCCCAGGTTTCTAAGGCCCAAACCGCGTTCCCTCGTGCCGCTCAAGTTGTCTTGACACCTCCGGATGACGAAGAGGAGGAAGATGAAGACATCACAATCTCTACGCCTGCAACCCGGAGCCGCACTGCGACTGGGAGTACCAACTTTGCGGGTGACATATCCACGCCTGCTATTAGCAAGACATTGCTCGCCTCAATATCCGCCCAGACCGAGTCTCCCATTCTTGCGCCGCTAGACCAACGTCTTCGCCACTCTGGATCCATCCCATCCCTTAGCTCCGGCATCCCAAGTCCCATAAACCTAGGCTCCATGCCATTCCCTCCGCCAGCTGGCATGCGAGTGGGCAGATCCGGTGCGAACCAAGATGACGATGACGATTATGACGAGGAAGGCGATGTCTCCGCGCTCTTGGCTACGTGTATATCCCCACTCAAAGGTCAGGCGACGCCTGCGATGCCTCGAATTGCGGTCAAATCTTCGAGGCGTGGCGTAGATCCTCGTACGCCCTCCCGAACTGGTCTCCCTACACGCGAGGCGCTTTCGTATGTGTCGCCTGCTGTGCCTCCCCCTGGCCAGCGGATCAAGGTTGACAAAGCCAAGGCTAATACCATACATTCGCTCCAACAATCCCGTGGGCCGCGCGAGTCGATCTTGTCTTGGGATGCGCTTGTTGAGCGGTCAAGGCTAGAGGAGGGTGACTTGGAAGACATGCTCCGTGCTCCGCCTCCCGCCGTTGGGTTGATTAGCCCTGACATGCGACCCGCGCGCTCGCTTCCACCTTTGGCTGGTGTCGCTATGCGTACTCAGCGTATGAACCTTGGCGGTATGAGCGATAGCGAGGCTGATATCGAAGAGGAGCGAGAGATCGAGATTCACGATGGCAACGAAGGCAACGCCGGAGGACAGTCGATATCCCAGGTGTTGTTTCCCGTATCTCCCGAAGCGGATAATAAGAGCAAAGCAATGGAGCGCGACATGGCAGAGAAAGAACGTCTGTGGGCTGCGAAGGAGGAAGCGTGGCAAACACAACAGGCCGAGTGGGAAGCCGAGAAGGCTAAATGGGAAACAGAGCGTGCGCAATGGGAGGCCCAACAGAACATGTGGAATACTCAGCGCACCCAATGGAATGCTCAACAGGCCCAGTGGACTGCTCAGCAATCGCATTGGGACTCCCGCCAAACGGAATGGGCTGCCCGTGAGAAGGAGCTCACCCAGGCTATCGAAGCTCGCGACGAAGACCTCGAGGCACTCGGTCAAGAGTCTTCTGCTCACATCTCGGAGCTCGCCAAGCAATCATCGGCGTTTGATGCGCTCAAGCAACAAGTCGAGAAGCACTCTCAAGACGCCAGGATTGCTCGGGAGCGAGAGGTCAAATTTGAGGCGCAGATCCGGTGTTTGAGTGCAGCGAACGCCTGGGGTGGTGTACTCGGTAGTTTGAGGGCAGACAAGGAGGCCTGTGCGGCTGACCGCGCTGCGTTGAAAGTGATATTGCTCGGGTTAGAGGCTATGGTGAAGCCTTCAACTGGGGCCTGAATGTGAGTCAATTCGTATCCAACTTGACCCTTTGGGTTGACTCTATCCTCGTTGGATAGGATTTATTTGTGCCCTATATATGAGGTTCAACAGCGCTCAAAAAAAACGGAAAACAGATCAGGACGTTTTTCAATTATTCTTGCTCAATTGACAATTAATATTTAATCCGAGTTTTGTACTCACCCTACGTACGCCGCATGCGCGGGGCGCATACACCACTCCATACCGCCATGTCTGTCTTTACCCTTTGCTGTCTATTGCCTTGTGTCAACGGGACTTGCTTTGTATTCGCATTTCTCGTTGCTCGATCTTCGATGTGATGGTTTCTTTGTTTTGTTTTTTTCAGCTATGCACCGTTCCCTTTTTGTTTCCTATATGATGGCTAGGCTTTACGATGATATACCAGATTTCTGCTCGAGTGTGCGGGTCGGTGGCGGTCAAGCAGAAAGTGGGGCTGCGCATACGTGGTTCAGGATAGACCCAGAATGGTAGGCCGGTTACGGTTGCGTGTGCTTCGGCACTAATCTTAACGCCACGAATACTATGAACCTGTTCAAAATGGGTCATGCTATCATTATGTTTAGTAGGCCTCGTAGGCCACAGCCAATCTCCCTCCCCATAAATCATCTCTGGTGCAGGTAATGATGGCTTTCAAGTTAGGAAGTAGGCCAAAGTTTCTTCGTCATGAAATCTTCTATCATGGTTCGTGATGCCGAGGGTGCCATAATTGGTAGCTGCTGCGGTTTCGCAGAGCGACCGCAAGTGCCGCTGGCTCAGGAGACCAAATAGGCCCAAATACAGTGGGTTCCCATAGTAATGTTCTGCAACTCAAAGCTTGGGATAGTTGCGGGTCTCGTCACAGCATATGCAAAAAAAAGCACTGTTGCTGGGCCTTGTGCAGGCGAGGCTTATGTGGGTGAACGAGGGGCAACTAAATGTGCCGAGAATCCGCTGGGGGTTATTTACAACGGCTTCCATCGAGAAATAGCTGTATGCGTGGTCCACCGTTTAGAATGCTGGCGTTCTAGCATTCATTTAATCCCTGCCTTCTTTGTGAAGTGATATTGAGAATAAAATATTACATATGGTGCATACGCAGTGGCCACTCGCATATGCTTAGTTGAACCTGGCCACCTCTTGCGACTCCAGTGGCTAATGGCCCCCAACCAGATAGCCATATGGTTTCATGAGGTTTCCCGCACGTTTCCGAGTATATCATACACGGTAATACATTCCAGTTCAGCGGCCTCCTAGTAAACCCGATGACGAGATTCAGCTTGAGCTGAATCAGTGTATCTAACTATAGTGCCAAGAATCATATGCAAAGATAATGTAAAACATTCTCACACTAACCTCCAGCTGCGGCCCTCATGTTGATTAATCGAGGTGTTCTACTACAGTTTATTTGAATATATCGTTGCTGTGAGAATGAACATGGCCAATAACAAGCAATCGGTGTTTTGTTTCTTCCCTGCGCAGTTGACCTTGTGAACTCGATCAAGGCTTCTGGAATTTTGCGATATGTAATTCAACGCGCGTTTGAGGCCAACTAGATTCTAATGAGCAACGGCTACGCTTATCTTGGTAGGGTAGGCTGGGGTGCTATTTTGAATGCGCAGCTGGGAAGCTCGAGATTCGATGAGCCTATATGCCGAAAAATAGGTATAAAGGCTGGTCTAATGGGGCACAGACGTAACTCACCAATAGTTACCAGTTGCACATTCACTCTTCACAGTATATCTGAATACACCATGCTCTTCTCCAGCCGCGTCATAATGCTAGCTACGGCGTTCGCTGTCTCGGCCTCCGCAAGCCTTGTCTCTCGCCAGAACCAGAACCAAGGCCAGCCAATTTCAGCAGGGGTAAGTTTGCTCTCCTCGCCCCTATTACTCAACTCATTCTACGTTTCTAGCGTCCTGCAAATCACAGCGCCGACGCAAGTGGAATATTTGGCACCACCACAGATAGCGTTAACTGGCAGAAGACTCCTACGGGCCTGTGCATAGTCCCCGAATACCAAAATGAAGTTGGGCTGAGCAACAAGCAGGATCCTCTGACGGTTCAGCAAGCGATGGACCTCTGCCCTCGAGCTCAAAGGATTGTGGTAAGATCTATTCGCTTTGATCGTATGGAAGGGGTGATAGACTGATGGCATGTGAATCGTTAGGTCCATCATGACTGAGGTTAGCCCAATTGGCGGATGCGCATACAACGATCGAGAGCCTATTGAACGTTCGACCAAGGGCTTTGAAAGACTTCCTCATGTCATGTCCCAGATTAGTTGTATGCGTGACACGAAATAGTATTTGGCCTCTAGGTAACCCCGGGTGTGAGCGAAAATAAAACGACTTGAGAAATGCGAGGGCTCGCCAGTATCTCCAGCAAAATCCCGTAAAGCAAAGTCAAATATAAAAAATGATCGTGCTTACGCCCACGCGCTCGATCACAACATATATATGTATTCTGGGCCCGTATATCATTATTTCAAGAGATTATTCGCATGCCAGAGCCATGTCTAAGCATTTCCCGCACCCGGTCCCCCGCGACCAGCGCCGCCCATGAAGCTTGAAGCCCTACAAAGCGTTGTATCAGCAGCAGCAATACTCTAATCTGGAGGGCAGCCTTACATATCTCTAAGCGCGGGGTCGGACATGAGCTCAGACATGCTGGGCATTCCACCCCCGCTTTGAGCGCGCTCGGCCTACATAATTATCATATAGTTATTCATTCGGCTTATATGATGGTAAAGGCACCACTCACCATGTTCCGAATCGCAGGGTTGGACATCAGCCTCTCCAAACCTCCGTTTGCCATCATTTGCTGCGCCATCTGCATCATCTGCGGATTGCTCATCAAGCTAGCAAGGTCGGGCATTCCTCCTCCTCCTCCTCCGCCTCGTCCTGCTCCTGCCCCGCCCATTAAGTTCGCCATTTGACTAAAGTCAAAGCCTCCGCCGGCTCCACCACCTGGTGAGGTGGATCGAGTGGTGCTTGGCGCACTCGCGAGTCGAGTCTCTGCGTTTGTCAAGCCGACCTTGAGGTTGGCGTTGTTCGGCTCAATAGCCAGGCCACGCTCGAAAGCTGATTTGGCATCTTCGTAGTTTCCAAGCGTGAAATGTGCATGTCTGTCGCCATCCCCATCAATACTTCAGCTTGAAGTGGGAAATTGGATATCACGAACCCAAGTCTCGAATAAGCCTTGACAAATTTGGGATCAACTGCAATTGCCATCTCCGCATCATCGACGGCGATAGCGTGGTCACCCATCGAGGTCCAAGCGGCCGCACGGTTCGAGTAGTAAACCGGGTTGTTCGGATCCAATGCAATAGCTTCTGTGTACGCGTCGATCGCTTTTTGGTACTCCTTTGACGCCATCAGGTTGTTTCCTTGCTGCTTGAGTTTCTCAGCCTTCTCTTTGTCTGCGGCAGAGGGCCCAGTGGCTGCCGACGCGACTGGCGCCGAAGAGGACCCAGAAGGCTTCACGTTGGGTTGTGAGTAAGGGCAGGGTTGGAGAATGGGTCAAGGAGCACCCACCTGAGCCCCGACTTTGTCTTTGGTCTTGAGGTAGACATCAAAAATAGAGGATAAGGTGGCTGGTTTGATGCTGAGCTTGTCCTTCTGTTCTTGGTTCGAGGGGTCGACACCGAACGCTTCACCTATACATTGGACTAGCGAAAAGAGCGCATAAGACAATATGTCCAATCGAGCACGCGCGGCCGACACACACTTGCAATCTCGATGCCTTCCTTATCGTCACTCTTGATTGACCCATCCGAGACCGACGCTTCGAGAAACTCAATGATAGAGAGTACGAGCTTTTGTTTCTTGTCGGACATGGCGAAGAGATGTATGCACAAGTGAAGGTAGGGTGATGGGGAGAGGCGCGACTATTATATTTGCACGTGTATTTGTTTTGCAGCCATGCGCTTAGCGCTTGTGGTTGACCTCGACTTGACTGCCAACATGTTTTTCTGCGCCATCTCGGGTATGTTAATTGTGCTGCCATAATTCTCAAAAAAACTAACAATGGGGTATATGCAGGAGAGGCCCCCATAGATCCGGTCATTTCGACCAAGTCTGGCCACGTTTACGAGCGACGACTAATCACGAAATACATTGCTGAGAATCGCACAGATCCACTTACAGGGGAAAAGCTGGAAGAGGGAGACTTGTTGGCGGTCAAAGCCAGTAAGTCCAGTGGGATATTTATATCCTATGCTTCTAACAGCAATCGCCAGGTCCCAAAAGCGCGCCACCCCGCCCACCAACACTAACTTCCATCCCGGCGCTGCTTCACACACTTCAAAACGAGTGGGACGCGCTTATGCTTGAGACCTTTGCACTCAAGCAACAATACAACTCGACGCGCCAGGAGCTCTCTCATGCGCTCTATCAGGGTGATGCCGCGACCCGTGTGGTCGCTCGGCTGATACGTGAACGAGACTCGGCTCGCGAGTAAGTTTTTCTTTTTCTTTTGTCATCTTGAACAGATGCTAAGTTAGTTCATAGTGCGTTGGCCAAGATCCAAGAGTCAATGGGGATGACTCCGTCCGCTCCAGCTGCCGAGCCAGCAGCTTCAGATATTGATATGAACACCGAAGAGGGTGGTGTACTCCCAGCGGATGTTGCAAAAGAAATCGCCGACACACAGGAAAAGTGAGCCTGTTTCATTCCAGTCGATCCAATGAGATTTGACACTCCTACCCAGGCTTTCCTCGACTCGTCGCAAACGCAAAGTGGCTCCAACCTACATAAGCGCGGACCAAGTGCGCACGCTCCAACCAAAACACACCATCCCATCGTTGCACTCGGCCTCTACACCTGGAATCACCTCTCTGGCTGTTTCGTCTATCCCGTCCCCCGACTCAGGCAACCCGGACGAGCCTTCGCTATTCCTCACTGGCGGGAACGACAAGATCGTCCAGCTCTACGACCGCGCGGCCGGCCGAGTCCTTGCTTCACTCAAGGGGCACACCAAAAAAGTCACGCACGTCGCATTTTGCGAAACCGGCGGAGAATCGATCAACCGGGTGCTGTTGTCTTCCAGTGTAGACAAGACGGCTCGCGTTTGGTCGCATGACAGCGCGAGCGGAGAGTATCTCCCTCGACACACTGTCAAGCTTCACAAGGGCGAGGTCTCGGGTTTGGCCGTGCACCCAACCAAGACATTGTTTGCGTTGGCGAGCGCGGACCAGACGTACTCGATCCATTCGCTCAGCACGTTCCAGACGGTGTTCCACTCGCCCATCCTGACGGACCCGCCGCCAGCGGCGTTCACCTCGCTCTCCATTCACCCCGACGGTCAATTGCTCGCGCTCGGGAACACGGCGGGGATCGTACAAGTCTATGACATCCGCGCCGGGTCCCTCGCTGCGTCTCTCGCGGGCGAAAACAGCTCGGGCATCTCGATCCACACGCTCAGCTTTTCCGAAAACGGATATCAGCTCGCTGCGCCGTCGTCTCCGTCGAGCGTCGCGATCTGGGACTTGCGTAAACTCAAGACGTCATCGACTATCACGTTTGGCGAGTCGTTCAAGGTCAACAAGGTGCATTATGATTTGAGCTCGCACTACTTGAGCGTGGCAGGCTCGGAGGGTATCAAGGTATTCGCGCACAAGACGTTTGAGGAAATTGCGACGTTTGCGGACGCAGGAGACGTTGCAGACTTGACGTTTGCTGGACCAAACGGGATGGAGCTTTGGTCTGCTAGTGGACGAGAAGTCAAGATTTGGGGACCAGCATAATAATGTAATCGCGTGCCTTCAAAAGTGTCCATTTTGTTTGTTTGTTTGCCTATCTAGTCGAACAAGACGTTCCACATACAACAGCCGGATATCAAGAAAAAAAAAAAAGATGAAAGAAAGAACAAGAACAAAGCTCATAACAAAAATTACAACAGATCCTGACATCGTTGACCCGCTCAAACAACAAACTCGTACAGCCCGTAAAACACATACTTTGAATAGCCCGATATTTTTTTTGGAGAGATGAAGAGGGGGGTAAATGAGAGAACGAAACCACGTTCAGCTCCAGGTGGAGGCTCCAAACCCTACGGTTGTGTCGACTTTGAGATGCGCTTGACTCTTTCCGTCGGCTGTATTGTCTGAAATGGTGTTGCCCCACCAGTTTAACAAGAGTTTGCCGTCTCTCGGGAATTGCAAGCCTGTTTCAGATAATGTCAAAAGGTGAAAAAGACAAGACAAATGCAAACGCGTACAGAAGAATATTAAGATTGTTGCAACGGCCACTCCAGAATCGAGTGCGGCTGACAAGATGTAGTTGTATCTCGACCACCAACCAAAGTGTCTTCGGCGAATCCAGTACTATACCCTAGGTTAGTTCTTATTACTCTTGGCAAAAGCCACAAGGCATACCTGGAAGATGAAGCCGACCATAACCCAAGACGAATAGTTGATGCCGGTCGCAGGGGGCATATTACCAGTACCTACACAGCTCACCTGTCTCAACACCTGTTCCAATTCAAACTCCAAAGCAAAAAGGCTCACCAGTAAAGACAACGGGGACGTTGACATACTTGAACCACGAATGCGGATACCGTCTCGCAAGGAAATAGAGCGGGATAGGCAAGATGGCTCCAATCAAGAAGCAAAATGTCAATGGGTAGTAGATTTGCCCAGGATTAAACGTGCGTGCGGGGCCAATACCGCCCCAAATCAATGACGCCGTACCAAACACGCGAACGCCGGGACACGTAAACTTGTTCGGTTGATGCCTGTGGCAAAAATCGGGAATGTTTTCGAACATCCATGCTTGGACACCGACGACGACGAAGCAAGAGACGAGCGATGCAATGATTTGGGAGAGGAACATTAGGCGCGGCGGGACCTCTGTTGAACGGGTCAGTAAACCCGGGTGAAGAAGATGAGGATTTGGATAGACGCACTCATATAGTGACCAAGTTCTGATTAAAACACCCATAAGCACACAAGCTCAACACGCCACCTAAAAAGTCAACTTACTGAGATCAGAAACAAAGGCCAGCGCCTGGGTCATCGCTACACATCCTCATGAGCTGCCACGCAATAACACAACCCAATCAGCAACATACTGATATAGCCAAACGTCTTGAAAATCATCATTGCCACCGGTCGCCCTGGCAGCATATACCCAACGATAAGCTCCGTAATCACACTGGGCCAGCCATCAGTTTACGCCAAGCACACGCACAAGACACAAGACTCACTTGAGCCCGACTTGCTGGTTCGTAATCGCTTGGATCATGCCGACAGGCACGAGGTACACGATCGAGATCATCAACGAGATCAAGTAGGCCCAGACCGGTAACTATCGCGTCGATGAGTGTTGCTCTGTGTTGGTTTCCAAGATGGAACCCACCTTGGTGTCCCACACTTCAATCGTCACAATTCCCAGCGCAAACGCGACGAGACCCAACGTGGCGTACCACCAGTGCGGGACCTCGGGATAAGCGAGCATCAGGCGCGAGTGGACGTCAGTCTCGTCTTTCATCGAGGACCGGAACTGGCGCGCAATGTCGTGTCGGTACCAGACTGAGAGCAGGCCGCGTTGGCAGATCAGAAGCGCGCGGATCAGAACGAGGGTGAGATAGAATAACGCTGATGACTTACGCCATGTGTGCACGACGGTCGAAGTTAGCGCTCCGAACGAGAGACCATACGACAGCGCAAACGTCACCCTGCCAAACTCTATCAACAGCATGTCCTCCAGAACGTGGGGAAAATGCTCACGAGATGTACAAAGGCGAATACTGCTTGTCTACGCACAGTTCCAATGAATGAGCACAAACACAGAGTGCAAGACTAGACACGTACAAGCTTCTTGATCAAATACGCCATCGGTAATGACACGACTGGCATTGTAGTCTGCGCCAAACCGGTCAAACGCGCCAATATTCGAGATGGGCATGTATTTGCTATAGAACACGTTCTTGTCTGGTGTCGGACGGTCAGTCTGTTATCTGGAGGGAAAGAGAGGGAACGTACAGTAGAGGATGGGAGCAATGATCCAATATACGACCACCAGCGCACCAAAGACATTCAGTTCGGCCCAGACTGTCAAAAGGCAAAGGAAAAAAAAAAAATGTTAGCTCCAATTTGCTCCAGTGCCAACCACACCGCCACTCGCGAGTGCCCTGTCCATCCTAGGGGTTCTAGCTCCCGCCCCTGATCCAATCCGTCAAGATTGGGTTCCACCCTGGCAATCCGACAAACAAATTGGGGAGGTTTGTTGTCTCTCGCTCCCACACTCATCCCGCCACCTTGTTTTGGCCACCACCGCAGTTTTTTTCTCGCTCTCTCTCCTCCCTCGAACATCCGAGTCCTCCGGAATCAAATACTCACAAGGCGTGACCAATGGGCTCCCCACGTACGCCACCATCGCCCAATCAAACGTAATAAATCCCATCCCAAGCCCAGATTGATACCCAAACAGCGCATTGACGATCAGATTATCGGGCGCGAGCCAGCAGACCCAGGTAAAGTTGCTGAGCGCGGTCTAAGTTCGGCCGAAATGGGCGATCAAAGGTTAGCTGGCAAGGAATATGAGAGAAGGGGTGGCGAGGATGGAGACGCACAAAGAGGTACCCGGGCAAGAAATACCAAGCGGCACTGGCGAGGAATGCGAGGGTGAAGAACCGCTCGCGTGACGTCCGACCACCCTCTTCCCGGCCGTAGGTGCTATGCAAGGTATTGAACAACCTGCATGCCATTATCAGCTAATGCTTCTCTTTGCATCTCTCCCGACTCACGCAGTGTTCACCAGCGTTGCCGGCCAGATCATCGAGCTTGGCCAGACCAAAAAGCGACGACAGACACCGGCAAGACTAAATCCGACCATCTGGGTCGAGATGACCAACAAGAGCTGGTACGCTGCGCTCCAGTGCTGGTTGTAATAAATCTTCTGGGCGGCGATAATGTCGGTGGCATATGCTCCCCCCGCGACGACGTTGGCCATGACGGTGATGAGGGTGTGTTCTTTAATGTTGAACGGACCGGGATTGAGAGACCATGTGTAGCCGAAGGTGGTGATGTGTGCTCGCGGGAGGAGTTTTTCGAGGAGTTTGCCGGCAGGGAGTGCGACAAGCTGGGCGACGAGGGCTGTGATCTGGACGGATGGATCTAGTGCCAAATTTAGCATCGACAGTGAAACGGTGGCAAGCGACTCACATCGCATGCTGAAGAACTGGTTCAGACCGGCGATGAGGACCGTAAAGATCAGACCGAGGAACCACCTGCACAAGCATCAGCTCTTGGCCAACCATTTTCCATATCCGGCTCACATTCTGAACGTGTTGGTCGGCATTGTCGGGTCGTCTGTGTTGGCGACAGCGGCTCGGACCTCGGGGTAGGGCGAGTCGTCCTCAAAGTCGCTGCAAGGCGGTGCCCGATGTATCAGCTCGGCTCGGCTATTGCGTACACGGGAGACTCACATGTCGTACTCCATCGCAAAGCGCGAGTCTGTCTCGACGCCATCGTCCGAGTTCTTGTCTGTTTTGGACCGGGTGTCGAACGAGGAGGGCCCAGCCTGCTGCAGCGGATAGGCGCGCACGACATGCTCGTCGATCACATAGTTGGGCTGGTGGACGGTTAGCATCGGGCGAGGGAATGGCAGGGGCACTGACATCGTTGAGGTGCTGGTAGGCGATGCGGTGGTGGAGCGACGTCGGGTGGGCGTGCTCGGCGGCGTCCATGGCGGGGGAGAGGGGCTGACGAGGGAGAGCACAAGGGACGGAACTCGACTCGGGCCGATAAGCCAAGGCAAGCCAGGCCACGTGAGCCCAGGCACGGCTTATCTCCTATGCGGCGACGACCTGCTCCACTAGCCGACTATCGCGGTTTCAGACTCTGCTCGACCCAGCTGCCGTCTCTGACGTCGGGCGCGCCCTGCTCGTCTGCGCTGCCGGCCGTCTGTCTCCCATCAGTCCCGAATAGGCAACCCCCCCGGCCGACGCTTCTCGTCGTCCATCCGCCCCTCCTCCGTGCCACTCGCGCCCAGCACACCCGTACAAACAACCGCAAGTCGGAGCCTGCCGTCCTGTCCTCTCCACCATCACTCCCAAACACCCGCCCCCCCCTCCCACGTGAATACACAGACCACGCGGATCGACTTCCCTAGATCCACACACAAGAGCTGAGATCCAATCCTCAAGCTTGTTTTCCGATTCGTGCTGTTTTTTTTCATTTCGGATGTGTCCGTCCCTGGGGACCTATCTGTAGGGTGGCTGGCCAAATCATAATGAGCCGGAAATGGCGACATCGTTTGGTAGCAATCGTCGCATGCTCCCCATCTCCTGCCATTATCCGTTCCTCGACGTATTTGATTTAGGTTGTCTGGTGTACCAGGTCTCACGAAACCATGGCCACCTCGGCTTGCTGCGACACAAGGAGGAACCAGGAACACTACGAGCCGATCCACAATGAAATCGATCGCGATGCACGATGCCGCTAGAGATACAGCAACACCACATGCCGTTCGCCCTCGACCCGTTACTTCTCGCCAGACCAGAACAGCACTCCTGGCCTCGTCCCATCGCGTTGGGGCTCAAGTAGGTTCTAGGTCAAGGCGCGTGGGTATGGTCCGATCAACCATATGGTTGCACCGAGTCTATATGGGTCACACAGCCCGGACTTGTTCAAGCCTCGAACCTTGTAATCGTTCAAACAGCCTCGCTGATGGCCGGGCCACCCGTACTGCATGGAGCAGTGTGATAGGCACCCATACGATAGACGTCTATCAGGCCGAGTGATAAATGTGGCAAGATATCCGCTTGTCGTATATTACGAAGCCCAAGATAGGCCTTTTCGCCATCCAGCTGCACCAATGATTCGCGCCCGAGCTGATCGACAGAATGCTGCGGAATCCAACAGGGCACACGACACTTAGGCCGAATTGTTGCGGCAATCTGTATTCGAGATGAATATCAAACAATTATTATGTTATGTGTTACCCTAGTCTAGCACTAGAATATACAAACAGCACCCAGATCCACCAAGAATAAACTCAATGACAAAGAAATCAAAAAAAGAAGGCTCCAAGAGCACGCAACCTAGTCAATCAACGACCTCATCGACTCCCTCGGCCGAGTCTGCGCACAGTGCTCGCCTTGCGTTCCTGCTCCTCGGCTTTCATCGCGACCTGCCAGATCTGGTCCTCGGTCAACGCCGCTCCTTTGCCAAGTTGCCTAGTCCCGCTATGCATCAGCCCTGAGTAGCCCAACTCCAAACCAGGGTCCCAGACTCACCTCTTCTTTTTCTTTACACCCTCTGGCTCGCCAGGCGCGGGCACATATTCACTCTTCGGTCCCGACGCGGACAGACGCGCTGCACGAAGCCGTTTGTTGGGTACAATCGCCGCCGTTGACATGCTCTCGTCTTCGTCTTGATTGCCCCTCTTGTCAAGCACAATCTCCTCTTCTTCCTCCTTCACTTGAACCTTGGCCTTGGCTTTGACAGGCGAGGCTGGCCGAGGGATCTTGGTCGGCGAGATGGAGCGAGGTACCTGCTTGGCGCGTACAGGCGGCGAAGGCTTGTAATCGTCCTCTTCCTCTTCCTCCTCCTCCTCGGCTTGCCATTCCTCGTCGCTCGACGCACGTTGCTTTTGAGCGCCCTTGGCAGGGCTACGAGCCTTGGGTGCTGGAGATTCATCCTCTGACTCGCTTACTTCCTCTTCTTCTTCTTCCTCTTCCGTCTCGCTGCGTTCATCGACACTCATACTAACCTCTCCGCCAGTGATGTCACCTTGGAGAACGGCGGCGGCTTCCATGGTCGAGTCGCCGTGCGTGTCTTCATCATCGTAGTCGTCCTTAACGCTCGGGGTTTCTTCCACAATGCTCTCCCCTTCAGACAGAGTCTGCAGTGGGCCGCCGGTGAGGGGCTGCCTGTTCCTGGGCACTGGGCTCCCATGAGAGCTTTCATCCTCCTCGTCATCTTCATCGCTATCTTCTTCATGGTCAACCATCTGAAGCACCGTCAGACACAAGTCGTGTACATAGGCTGAATGCATACCAAGCTCTTGTCCACGTTATCTTCTTCCTCTGTATCATACTCTTGTCGTGCTGGGATAAGACCCGTGCGTTGAAGCATATCAATCTTTCGATCCGTTTTAAGTTCTCCAGCCTCAACCTGTATGCGCGTTAATACGAGTCAGGACACCGTCAGGACGTCTAACACACCTCGCTGGCAAGCCTGCGGGAATGCATCTTTTCCATGACTTGCATACGCTCTTCCATCTCGCGCGTTACTTCCTCTCGCACCTCGGCTTCGATCATGCTCGCGCGCATCTCTGCCTCGTAAAGCTACCAGACCGGATCAGCGAGCCATAGTTGATTCATGCAAATCAACAAACCTTTTCTCTCAACCACTCTACTTCCTCGAACAACTCGTCAACTAGCGTATCGCGTGGAATGTCATCATCATCCTCGTCAACTCCTTCGTCTTCTGCTCGTCCAACGTCAATATTTGACCTCAAACCCAACACTCCAACCACGGACCTTCAACAACCTCCAAAACAGTCTCGGCAGGCGTACCCTCGGACAACCGGACCTTGCGTGCGGTCCTTACAGGCGCCAACGACGCCCTGTCGTTTCCGGAAGCGGCGGCGGCTGCTCTGCTCTCAACAGCAGCAACAAGTGCCTTGACGGACGACGTGCGTCCAACCGTTGCTAGGCCTGAACTCTTGGCTGCAGGCGGAGGGCGGGTCACAGTCCGCATAGTTGTAGTCGCCACGTCCCGTGCAAGCGCAGAGAACTTCATGACGTGCGAGTTTTCGTCAAAACCAGTGTCATACGGATTAACGTTGACGATCATCGCCTGTTAGAGACCTTGGTTAATAGTGGGAAATGCGCACGGCATTGGTACTAACGGCTCTACCCTCTCCCACAAAAAAGTCTTGGAACAGCTCGGTGAGCTTCGAATGTCTAAAAGGCACAAGCCCCAGCTTGAGGGTAGCACCAGCTGCAATCTTACGCTGGTTCGCGCGAAGCATTTCCATACATTGACCAAGAACCATCAAGGACTTGTTGATGTTTCCCGCTTCCTTTAGCCGATCGCCTATGAAAGGACCATTTGAGAAAAAAGGAGGGAAACTCTTCATATCGACATAATACGTACCCGTGGCTTGCGTATTCCTGCTCCTCTCACTACCTGCGAGATCCACCACACTCAACCGTGCAGACTGAACCTCTTCCGGATCATCTTTGTCTGCGCCCTTGTGAACCTTCAAAACTTTGATCGTAAACACCGCATGAGACCGAGACGATCGTTCGTTCGCCATTGTCCCGAAAACGGTGCGATTGATTTGCCCGAGTTTCAGGATCTATGTGTACTTTGAACATAATCGAAATATTTCCACGCTAAGCTACTTACCGCCTTGCCCTCTTCGGCGGTCCTCACTCGAATTTCCCGGATACCCGAGACATATTTTCCGCCAGTTACCGGATCCGACTTCAGCGCCAAAGCCTTGCGCGACAATGTCCCAGGAACTTCACCAGCGCCCCATGCAGGATGTGGGTTAGCACCTGAGCCTGAGGTGCTGGAACTAAATCCAAGATGGGATGATATACTTTTCGGCAGTATAGCGGATAAGTATCGAGGAAGTGGTTTGGCTTGGGGAGTACCACTAGATTGTTGCGCTGTACGGGCGAGTGATTGGTTCGAGTTCGAGCGCGAAGCTCCTGAGGTCGCTTCTTCGGGGGACAAGGAAGAACTAGCAAGCAAATCAAATATCTTCTCGTTGTACACTTCTGCGTAGGACACGAACACGCTGTATTCGTAATTGCGATCCACCTTGAGGACTACGAGAGATAAGACACGATGTCAGACCAAAGACAAGCGGCCTACCGGTCTCGTCCTTGTCTGAAGGCTCGGTGCCTAGTAGTGACTCTACATCGGGCTCAATGTTGCTCGACCCCTTAGCTTTGGACGGAGCATAGCTGGGCTCGTGCTCAACGCCGGAACACCCTGCGGGCCGCCACTGTAGACAGAATAAGTCCAAGGGCTATGGCGAATTTCGGTCAATTTACCTTATTGTCAGCATGAAGTCCCTGGATACTATTGAATAACACATCCAAGGTTCTTGGTAGCAATCCACCTTCATCTTTCCCCGAACCACCCTGGATAGTCCATGTCTTGCCTGAGTTGGTCACACCATAGGCGAAAGCCAAGCCGTTCTCGCCATTCAAAAGGTCCTTGACAAGTGGGAGTGCGGTTGACGCGAAAAACTCGGGTTGAAGCGTCTCTGGTGAGAAAACCCGAGTAAATGTATACGTCGTGCTCGGGGCTGGAGCAAGGGAGGGGCGCATCCCAAAGCGTGGAGCCGAAGGAGATGGGTCTGTCATTTCTACTGCAGTATCGGACAAAATCTGAATATATGGTGTCGAGGTGGTTGTAGACGCATTCATAGGTGCTGGTCGTATACGAAGGAAGGCCTGTAACAGTTCAGCAAGAGCCGACGCGTACGAAGAATCCTATTACTGACGCGTATTGGCTCCTTATCATCGTCTTTGACTTTATCCTTGCCTTTTGTGGCTGAGATCTTCTCCGAGGCACCAGCCGCGCCCGCAGAGGAATGCTTAGGAGCAGGCAGGACAACGGACACCCGGTTCGTAGTTGAACGTCCAAGAGTAGCGGCAGCGGTCCTAGGGGGAGGCGCCGTGGTGGTGGGCGTTGAGGTCGACTTGGCTAATTGAGCCTTGGAATCTACCGACTTGGATAGCGTGCCTGCGCTTGGGGGTTTCGCAGACGTTGATCTCGTAGCACGCGTTGCCGAAGTGGACTTGGACACCGGCGAAGTTGACCCCGATGACGGGCCTTTGTTTCGTGTAACTGGTGGCATCGCTGGGAGAGACGTGGTTAGGAGGAATGGGTACAAACACGCGCCTCCTCTCCTCGTGTGCACACGTGACTTTGCCGACTGGATACGCAAATAACATTATACAAATATAAATTAACAATTTTGTGGAGGCCTGCCCATCGCAGCGACCGACCAGTTCCATGGAACACCTCGCGCTGCGTTTTTGCCCTCATCGCCAACGTAGCATCCTTTTTCTTGAGACCAAATAAACTCGTGTTGCAATAACCGAGTTAGGGTCTTGTACGCGTATGCATTGGCATATGGGATCCCTGTGCGTGGGTCACGGTACGGGGCGTTCAGTCCAGTAATTGCACAAACTGGTGTGGTACGGGCTTTAAGCGGTGTAATAGCTCAATTAAAAAAATAGATTTATTCAAGAAGAAATCGACTCACATCTGCTTGATTTAAATCCCGTTAAAAGAACATCACTCCAATCCGCATGGTCTCCAAATATAGCCCGCATCCGTGCTCCGAATGACGATCGGTCTTTTCCCGAAAGCTCCACAACTATATAGTTCTTCATATACCGCTCCTTCCTATGTGAAACCGCCACATGTTTCCGCTGAGGGAGCACGATGGCAAAGTTCGGACCACCTGGAGGAAATATATCATTATCACTAGCCCGAAGTATTGGCTTAGAAGTGGCTTCTCCTTCTGTTGCCTTGTCTTCACGGGTGCAAGTGGGGTGAGTAGCGGAGGCGATAGATGTAAGGGGATTGGCCAGAGTAACTGGAACAGCGGAAGTGGTAGGAGGCGCAGAGAGAGGAGGAACTGGAGTGGTGCGCTTCTCGTACTTGGGTGCTGGTAACTCCACACACATCATCATACGGCTGCGATTTGAGCTGGTTGAGCTGACGCTTCCTTGGCGTATCGTATTAGGCCTATTTGGGTTCAACGTATCAACGGGAGATGCTGATTTAACTGAATGCCCGCTTACGGACCGAACTAGAGATGGCGCACGAGGAACGGACGGGGAAGGTGCCTTGGAAGAAGGCCGGGATAATGGTTCAGATATAGATATCGACGGCAGTGGCCGAGACGACGCTGAATGGAGTGGAAGCTGCGAGCTTGAGATAGAGCGACGCGGAAGTTCAATATACATCTCCATGCGTCGACCAGGTTTTGAAGGGGCCGGCGTACCAGAAGCGCGATCGTTCAAAGGGGTTGAAGTCTCTTGAACCATAGTTTGGCTAGTATCTGGTTGAGGCAGGGTAGCAGACTGGGAAAGCGGGGATCGTCCAGGTTGGCGCAGAGAGCCATCGGGCTTCGGCAAGGCTGCTGGATTTGCTGCTGGACTGACACTAGAGCCCAGGCACGAATTGTTGCCGATAACCGGAGCTGGAGTCACCCCTTCGATCCTCATGCGCACGTCCTCTGCTCTGCTGATCCACCTAATCTTGGGACCCTCTATCTTCATGCGTACGACCCGCCTCGCTGCAGCTCGCTTCTCTTCCTCTTTGACAAGAAATTCTTGGAGCGATTTGGTGTTCTTCTCTTCAAGCTCAAGCGCTTCAGCAATGAGCTCATCCTGAGTCTTTGTTACCGCTACTCTACGTGGGCGTTTGGTAGCATGAGCCTATGTTTTCATCCATTAGACCATTTGGAGTATGGCAGCCCGAATGGAGCGTGTAGCTTGCCTTGCGTGCCTCAGCGTCCTTAAGCCGTTCCCTAACAAGCACCTTGTGCTTTACGGTGGACGTGCGTCGACTCTGCCGCGTTGCATCCCATAAAACATCGTCGCTATTACCTTTCCTTCCATTCCTTTCCGAATGAGCCTTCTTGGCTACTTTCTGTTTCTTCTCTACAGGCTGGCCTCTGATCGCGCGCTCAAGTAGACGTTGAGCAGGCATAGCAGCAGATTTAGTTGCCTTGGCGCGAGATGCCTGGCAAAACAGTGTAATTAGCACGTACTTGGTGGGCGAGTGGCCACGACTAACGTACCCGCCGTTCAGCCCATTCTTCAGCTAACAGTTGTTTCTCTTCGTCCTGTGCGCCTTCTTTGGCGTATTCTTCCTCGTCCGTACTCTCAAAATCACTTTCAAACACGTCCTCCTCTATAGGACATTTCACTACACTATATATCCTTTAGAACTGGTTACTTACCCTCCTTGCCTACAAACTCTTCCCCAGACATTTCTGCGTCGGGATCGGGTGCAGTGCCGTTCTCAAGTAACGCTGCTGCAAGCGCCTCGGCCCATCTATCATATCTTCACTTCACATAGGGTACCTTTTTGGTTTAGTATCTTGCTGACCTATTTCCAGCATTTGAACGTCTGCTCCGCGTCGCGCTCAGGGACATTATGGTGGCTCAGTTCAGGCTGAATAGACAAGCGCCGGGCTGAGGTAAGTCAATTTTGGGATGATCGCGCTTTTGCCTACGCTTGAAAACCGACGCTATCCCTCAACCCATTAAAATGAGCGCCGCAACAAAGAAAAAGCTGACAACAATCGGAAAAACTATGTCCTTTCTGCACAAGCAGCCTCTTCCTTATCTTAGGCCAAATGTAAAGTCTCTAGAACTTCGCTTAGCACCACGAAATGGACATTGGGGCGCTCGGTCCGTTTATCCTTACTATTGAAAGTTCCGAAACAACTCATCATAACTTCTAGACATTTCTTGAAAGAGTATCTGCCCAGGCTCGCGTACGCTAATCCACAGATCACATATCGGGTAGACAAATCTCGACAACTGACAGCCGAAAATCCGTGGGCACCTTCCTTGAGACTGGAGTTTGGTAAGGGTTTTCATTTATCTGTTCGGCTGTGTCAAAATGATATATATGATAATTTTTCAGACAATGGAAGAAATCACAAAGTTGAAGTGGATGGGAAATTAAGCGCAGAAATCATGAACGAGGTCATGAGGGTTGCTGGGGAATCTACTCCCACGAAACAAACGACACAGCTGTAGACAATCGTTTGCCTGCGCGCTGATAAAGGCGAAGCAGTTTCTCGCACTTCTGTGGCAACAAAACCGAACACGACGTATCCAATGCAGCCTAGTTACATCATTTATGTTATCCTTCCTGCAGATCTGTCCCATGATCGCCCGTCGCTTGCCCACCGTAAATCGTTAAGCTGATTGCGCGCCGCAGACGTCGGCTTTAATGGAGTTACTAACCCAACCAACCGAGCTCCGCACATCTCAATCCATTATGAGTCTAGTCAACCTCCGGATATATATGTATAGTACATTTTAGTTTTAGTCCAGGATACATTTACGTTTGGGCAACTGTTCATTCGGACGCTATATAACACGATCCCACCCCCAGCTTATGAACAGAACTTATTTTTCCTGCTCCAAGCATGGTCATACTTAGTCCTAAACTTATAATGATATCGACTCTTGTTCACTGCACCCTGCAAGGTAGGAAATAGTTTCGATCTTGATCTCAATATTTACGCTCTCCTTCAACAGGGATTCTTATACCTTTACTATTTTCTTTTTTCTCGTCCCATCGGGATTGCAGTAAATGGTTTACAGCATATGTTATTGTGGTAAATATTGTTTCTTTGGCAGAAACGATTATCCATGACGTTCCTTTGCCTGGGGTTTTGAATCGCAAGCCCCCGCGACTACTCATGAGCCGGTTTGATCTCGATTCACCCCGTGTTGCTAACTTGTCTTTCTGTCAAGCTGCTCCTCGGACCACAACTCACAACAGAAATCATGTGTACTTCAGTACAAGGTTTCTTTCTATTCAGATGCTGGCGCATTTTTCAACGGCGCCTTCTTCCTCTGTTTCCCTTTCTGTGCCTATATCTCGTGACCATAATAACTGGTTTCACCACAGTGAGCGCATTCTTTGCTGTATAGCTCCACCAAACTCAATCGATCGTCCAAGGTTGTGCAGATGGTGGAATCGCTGACAAATCCATGCATACTCCTCAAGGTAGGTGAATGGCTTCTCAAAGGTTATCAATTTAACCTGACTCGAATCTGTTCAAGCTCCGAGACATTTGTGAGACCAAAGATACTCTCGTAAGATTTGCGCACGGCTGAGTCTTTATAGTTGCCGTCTGGATGATTAGCTTGTTCTTCCTCGACCTGAGTATGACTACTACAAGTTAAGCAGGTTGATCTGTCCGAGTCCGACGAGCATATATTGATAGTTTCCTCAGCCATCGTGTTTCTGTATCGTGCCTGCGTAGGTAATCTATTTAATCGTAGTCGCGCTATAGAAATACTGATGGCACTCATACAAACAGGTCATAGTGGGTATGACAGTGTTTCGAAAACCGTTTGGCATGTGGTATGGGTACATCAACGGCCACTACGCCAGAGCTACTTGGCACTCATAGAACCCATGATAGGCTTCCGCGACCCCTCCACTCGTGATAACGGGCATCCCGATGGTCAACCAATTTCTGGTATGTTTCTCAGAGTCATCTTGCTGCGCATATAGTCAGCGTTTCACGATCAGGTGTCGTCATCCATACACCCTGTGACCATATTTCCTGTTACTGTGCTGGGTGAGGCAAATTCATTCCGGCGCACCAAAACTGTGCTGAGCTATATTTAGGAAAGCTTTTCGTACTCTCCCTGATGATAAGTCTAGTGGGGTGTGTTTCTCTTCAATACGCTTCCGGTGCTTTCTAAACATCTACCTGGCCCAGGCGTGGATACATACGAGAAAACGTTGACCAGCTTGCAAAGGGACCAAGTCTTGGTGATGGTACATTGGGACTGGGAGTTCGTGATGTTGAGCAAAGCATCGTCCCAGAATTTTCCCATAGAGCCGTACGTGCCCCGGCGTTCCTCGTTCAGGATATCATAGCTTATGATCCGCTTTCAAGTCGATTGTCTATGAGATCGATGCAGTTCGTCCAGAGGTCAGCTGTATATCGGACCAGGCGTCTAATTCAGATGCAATCCAAATGCAGCTGTTCGTGAAGAACCCTGGAGACGTTTCTCGTGCGGAAACGGTGCGCATCAGAATACGTCACAAGTACCTTGTACCCATACCTTGCTGTCATAGAGCTCGGCACAGTCCAAGAATAACAAAATCAGCTATGACGACTAGGCCCGCCATTTATCCTCCGCGAGCCCCACATCGTAAACGAACCACTTAAGTAGTAGAGCCCACCCCTGTATGATGTGGTATCCTTTGATTGTTTGAGAATGTTGTTCCATGAGGCTCGAAATCTTTGCGCTACTATCTCTAGAACCCTCCTGTAACAGTGAGCCTTTGGTTTATCCGCAACACATTATTTGTCGCATATAGGGGTGCTGGCAAACGACAAAAGACATATTTACAGGTTTTGGAGGATCCGTGTGGGAGCAAACTGATTGTGAGCAGCCTACACTCTACTGTTGCATTACAGTGTATGATCGCACGAATCTGAAACTATGATATTATAATATAAGCCAGGCTCCGCCTGCGGTACGTTAGGTTTGATTTATCCAAAAACTCGGTAAGCTATGATTGCGTTCGTGCCATATTGAATCGCGGGCCCGCGAGACAGCATGTGGAGGAGCGGCAGCGATGCCAGGTCCTGGCAACCGCAGCCCAACAATTACGTCCCACCTTGACCGCACGCAGCAACCCTGCTCCCTTTTTTGTTTTGCCCACCACCCCCCGCCGACCTCATGGCCCTCTGCTCTGCTTGTTTTAAACCACCCCCCGGGTTGCCTTCAGGGTTCAGGTGTTGACGGCACCTACACAAGCAGAGGCACCACCAGAGTCTCCCAAACTAACGTATACATAACCGGTGGCATAATATGAAATCCATGTTTGTATATATTGGTGATCAGTCAGTTCAAGAGACAGAATCTGCGGCGACGCATCAGCAATGGTAGACGAAGAAACAACCTGGCGTTGGGACAAAGGGCGCGTGATGAGCATACGACGCGACATGATTGCGCTTGGGCATGATCTCATCGTGCCAGAGCCCGTCGTCGCCCGTCGATTTTTGTCTCACCCGCCGTGCTTTTCTGTTGCGGGTTTTCGGAAATGTTGTGCAGTCGCCGGTTCTCGCGCACGCTGCTCCACAGTCAAACCCGTACACAAACCAAACAGGAACCAATCCCAAATGCCGTGACTAGCAGAGAACGAGCTGTATCTCAACTAGGAGAGTAGTATGAGGCAAGCAAATATAATTTTCGAGATCGCATGGTCTGTGCAGATGTTTATTTGTACACGAATAGAATAAACGTATAGACGGTCGTGTAGAAGTTCATACAGGTGTTAAACTTACACTGTACATTCTTATCGCAGCATCACTAACTCTAACCTTATATGCGCTCAAAATTATTCGGAAACATGTGGGATACCTTTGGATCATCTCTCGACTCGCCCTTCCAGTTTGCTTCATCTTGTCCAACTTTTCCCTAGGGTCTTCCTTTGGCTTAAAATGTGGTTCTACAGAACCCTATACGACCGGAGCTTGGTTATGGCTCTATATTGACCATCCAGTATGACTGAGAGTTGATTTTGTTTCAGACTTTTTATGAAGATTCATATACAAATAAACATCTGCGCAGACCATGCGATCTCAAAAATTCTATGTGCTTGCCATACTACTCTCCTAGTTGAGATACAGCTCGTTCTCTGCTAGTCACGGCATTTGGGATTGGTTCCTGTTTGGTTTGTGTACGGGTTTGACTGTGGAGCAGCGTGCGCGAGAACTGGCGACTGCACAACATTTCTGAAAACCCCGTACGTTTTAACCAATCGCGAGACCTGAATCAACCCGCGCCACGCGAGCTTGCCTACGTTGGGCTCCCCGGGGCACCCTCCGAGGCGTGCTTGCGCACCGGGGACCCGGCCACGCTAGTGCCTCTCAAACTAACCAGATGCTAGGCTAACCAATAAGCTGTGCGAACCAGAACCAGCAACGGGCGCTCAGTTCCGTATAAGTTCTTCCGTGCATTGCGGGATCCAGCCAATCTTCGGTACCGAGGCTGACTATTTCACAATTTTTTTTCAGAATACTTGTCCTTTGTATTCGTGTGCTGCCTTGCAGGCGCCTGCCTCATTACGGCGTTTTTGCTCCAGTGGCTGCCAGTACCGATGTGGCGTGGCGCAAGTGGTACGAAAGTGGAGGTGTGTAACCACCACAGTTCACTCGATTTTTTCCCAGCGCTGTCCAGGCGGGATGGGGCGGGACGGGACGGGACGAGGCGGGACAGAGCGGGATGGCGCAGGGACGCGTCTGGGATAATGCTCGAGGGACAGGGCGGGACAGGTTCAGGAAATTCGGCATCCCGCACTGTCCTTCCCTGTCCCTTAATATTCTTTTTCCATCCCGGGCCTGTCCTGCGATATCCTTCCTTATCTAGCCATATCATGTAATCTAAAATAATTACTATTATTCGTTTATAGCCAGTACATGCCCAGAACGATAAGTCTCCGCCCAAGCCAGTCGTGGCGGTAGCCAATCCCTCGTTTTTCAGTCTCGAGAACTGGTTCGCCGCCCTGAAAAACGACAAGATAGTGGGTCAACACCCGGTCACATAAAGAACGGGCGCATGAACTCACTTCTTGCTTGGTTTCTCCCCCATCACCATACATGAACCAAATGGCCCCCCAATCGAGGCCTGTGACAACTGCGCGTCAATCCCAGTCCAAATCGAAGCTGACAAAGAATCACTCGTACTTACTGCCCAAGCTTGGTGGTTCAACCATGCGCAAACCATGGGTTCAGGCCTCCAGTCACAAAGTAGCCGAAGGTCAGCAATCAAACCAGAATATATGCGTATTATTTTCTCACCAGTTCTCTATAGCTAAACTCCGTGGCAAAGGAGAGGCCAAAGGGAGTTCAAGCGACGAAGATGAGGGAAACGAAATCGTAGGAGAGGACAAAAAAGGCAATGATGGTGACGATGATGATTCGAGCTGGGGCAGGAACGATCAGGACCTGGACGTTGGTGAGGAAGATGAGCTGCTGCAATATTATGGTGAGAGAAAGTGCGCACTTTGTGTGTCAATAGCTCACCATTATTGTGGACCGAAACGGCAACCCAGTTCCTATGGAACAGTTTGTGGCCGTGTTAAAATGCCCTCGCCTTTCTGGCAAGCGCAGAAAGATTCCTGCGCCCAAGACCCCCCAAAAGTGTCAAGCCGTTGAAGACAAGAGTGATGAAGGAGAGCTTACCCAACCTGTTAAGACCCCAAAACGCCAGCGACGTACCAAGAGCGATGTCGATTTCCGGAAGAAGTCCAAGTTGAGTGTTCAACACAAGTTCCTGGATAGCCTGAGTGACGAACAGATATTCGCACACTTCAAGGTCCTTACCTGGGTTGAGCACAAGAAGTACGCTACACAAAAAGAGATGAATACATTTGAGGGTAGCGTTGGAAGGCACAAGCGCCAGACGTTAATTAACACACGAGCAAATGCTGTAAGTAATAGGTTGCTTATTTCGGCGCATATAGCTCACCTTTTGCAGTTTTTACGAAGCAGTGAGGTGCTTGCAAGGGAACAACTGTTGAAGGCAAGGATTTCGAGTCTACATTTGCCAAATCCACGCAATATGTTAATCCAAGTTGTAAAAGGCATATCATTCAGATCGAGCCACAATGGATTGCCGAAGGAGTAACCAGCAACCGAGGCACAGGTACAGGTTGTCGTGAACTAGAGCAAGACAAGCCACCAGCATATTCCATTTCAGCATCGCCTGTTTGACTAGGAATTTCAAGTGGAGCGGGAGAGAGCAGGGGGTGAGGGAGAGGACCAAGTGAGGGAGGAGCGAAGCGCTGAGGAGAGCCACGTGAGCCACACAAGCTATGCACAGAGTCAGGGCCGAAACGAGAAGGACCGGCATTATTAGCCACCAGCGCGCTCTTGCTGATGTCGATCGCAGGATTGCTTTCTCCATAAAGGTACAAGTATTTTGCAACGGTGGTGGGCGGGAAGTCCTTGAGTTTGCAGCGGTTGCAGTTGCACGGCTTCCGATCGAGACCCAGGAGTGTGTTAACGCTAATTTTCCGCTGTGAAATAGTTAGCGACTGGTCTCTTTATGCCCTCATACCCACTCGTTTCGCTTCCGCCACCGCCAGTTGCATCGTCTCGTCGTCATCCATGTTTGGTAAAGTGATGTGTATTCGCTCTATGTAATCGGTACAATAATTACAGTTAATTTTTTACGCGTTTTCCGAGCAACTGTGGAGTCTGTCGTGGTCGCGGTCGTGGTCAAGAGCAGGTTATGCGTCGGCGACGAGTTGCCTTAGCAGGATTGGCGGCCAATTTGCAATTCCGTCGATCCTCCAATACGATGTCCTATGACGGACATCCACATGCTATCCCGCCAGGTCCTGTGGTTGTCCACCTCTGTCCCACCGTGTCCCGTCCCGTCCCGTCCTGTCCCGCCCCATCCCGCCTGGACAGCGCCGGGAAAAAATCGAGTGAACTGTGGTGTAACGGTTATCCCAATGACATGACACCATAGATGCATAATCGCTGGTATGACCCATACTTTACTCTCAATGCCTTAATAAATTTGTCTAGGATTTGCTTCAGAGATTTGTTTTGTGCTCCGGCGATCATTCGGTTAGGTGCTTTGGTGCAACCCGACTGGCGGCTCGGCGTGAAGATAAACCAAAAGCCTGCGACCGCCAGACGATATCATCCCCCCCCCAAAAAAATAAAATGAGACCTCCCCCTATCCGGCTGCGTTCCATCTGGGCGCCGGACGACTACGATAAGGCTGAATTTAATTCGTTCAGTCTAATCAACCCGCCACATTGAGAGAAATCAAAGGCATACACCGAAATCGTCCCAAGCTAGACTACATGTAATGTTGGGCTCATTTCAAAACGCGCTTCGTAGTCAACGCCATGATTGTACTTTCTCAGCAAACTGAACTGTGGCTTGGTTGTCACGTTTGACTTAGCCTTATGTAAACATCAGGTTCCATAGAATTCTTTTCGAAATGGCTGGTTCTTGTGCCAGGCTACACTGAACATCGTTCTCCCATCTCTCTGTTGTTGGCTTAGTGGTACGTGCAGCTACATGTATTTAAGGTTTGGAACCCGTGAACCGCAAGCCTGTCGTGGGTATATTCCCGAAATTGGATCACCCTAAGGTGGTGGCACTTGTTATATTTATATGACGCTCCTCGCGAGATGTGGGAGAACATAACATCCAACAATCCCATACTCAAGCATGGTAGAGCAGGTGTATCAACTCACTGTGTCGCAGGTGACACAGTTGACGGTCATACATTGTATCTTGCAAGGTTTGCGTACAATGGTTCTCTTATTTTGTATCTCACCACTCTCGTTGTTAACAGGTCTCTTTGTCTCGCTCCTGACGACATTCTTCTGTGACCATCGGTCGGTCTCCAGGCCATTCAAGACTTATGTGTTCGGCGTGCATGTTGTTGCCTTGTGCCAGACCGCTATGCAGATTGGCCAAACCTTTGATTTGATTGAGTCTCGAATCCCTCCTTCGTTGGTATGTCTTATGCTAATGTGGAAGATTTCTCTTGGTAACCAGTTTGGGTGGCCAAAGATATACTGGGCATACCCCTTGATGACCGTCCTACTCAATGCATCGGTACAAGGATTTTTCCTATTTAGATGTTGGTGTATCTTTTCCCGGAGACTATTACCCATTGCTCCATACGTTCTGGTGTATCTCACGTCAATTGTCTCCGGGCTGATGATGGTAAGCGATATGAATCGCCATTTGCACTTTTCTGAAACGCTCCGTCCACAGACGATTTATTTCTCGACGGCCCTAACAGCAGACCACAGCCATGAGGTATGTGAAATCTTGGTGTGCATGTTTTCATGAAAGCTAATCTAGAATGTTAGGTGCAAATCACCTGTGAGTGCTTGTGCCATTTAACACTCTCACGGACCCACATTGATACAGCATGAAATGATAGACATGATATGGATTTATAGCGCGTTCGTTTTAGACTTGTCCATGACTACCACTAGTGAGTCCTTTTCCATCAACCAGGCATTCATCAGCTGAATCGACCCAGCTATCATCTATGTTTACCACTCATGTTCCGGTGAGACCAAATCACTGATTTCTGTTTTGAATAAAGCGAATGAGCGGCGTCGTTGTTCAGGTGTTAGAAGCCGTGATGGTGCTCTCAGTGCCGTGTGGCAGATCGTCTGGGTGAGTCTTGAGCATTTTTGTAAAGCTATTATGGATAATGGCAGTGTTTGACGTGTGAAAGGCCTCAGCAGCTCCTCCGCTTGTTTTGATGATTGCCGTGATCATCGTGGCGCGTGGTGTAAGTGGGACCAAACCTAGCAGGATGCATATACCCATGACACTGTTCTAGGTTGACGGGGTATCAAACACAAACGTCATCTATATATCCAATATGACAGGTACTCTACCCACTCCTAATACTTCACGAATATCCCGCTGAACCCACTCTCGCACCTAGGAAAGTTTTTTATACTCTCTTTGATGATATCACTGGTTGGGTGGGTACTCTCGTTATGCTTTCCTCACTTTGCGACTTATCGATTCCAGTCGAGGGTACATTCGCCAAAAGCTTCAAGCTCTTTCAACCCCTTTCGAAACTTCGATGGGTCCAAGCTTACCTACATTCATGCCACATACGGTGCGTGGAAGTCGGTGCTAGCGAAGCCTTCGATGTTTAGTGTTGCATCGCCTGAAACAGTCTTTCCGAGTCGAAATGACTCAGACATCCACGGATTCTCCAACCGCAGATATATCACAGAGGGTTAGCCTGACTCGCCACGAGCAGACAGGTGATACTCGAAGAGGAGTGGTAAGGCACTTTGACCCTAAACATTATTTAGTCTAAGCCGGTAATTCTATCTAACTTACTACCTCACAGACGTTCACTATACCCCAGTTCGATTCGGCTTCGGAGATCAGCCGCCCCGCTGAGCATAAAGAAAGTGAAAAGCCCTGAACAAGCTGAGCCCTCCCCCTTATTTGGCTATGTTTTCCGGACCTTCTTGGCGATTGCTCTTTAATTTACTTTTTGTGGATCAGTCGGGTGATGGGTTTGTATGTGATGTGTGTTCGACCTGTGTAACGTCAATCACGACTCACGAAGCAGCCCGGTTGAGTTCCTTCGCAACCTGTAAATCAATTTCTCACATTTATTACTTTATCTACATAAGTTTGGTCTAAATCGGTCTAAATTAAAAATGATTACCCCAATCTAATTGAGCGCTCTAGGCAGTGCGGCCCATGCCGAAAACACATCAGCTATTTCCAAGCAAGGCCGAATCCCGGCTGCCACGGCTGGTGTCCGGATGATGGACCAAACATACTAAGGGGCCTTGTCATCCACGACACTGCCAAATCGGCTTGTGCTCACGAACGTGCTCCTGCTCTTGGATGATACCTATTATCGCGACAAGTTATGATTGCTCATGGCCCCAGGCGGATTTTGCAGTGGTGTTTCCACAAGCACACAGATTTTGCCGATTTCGCCTCCATTTATGATGTCATCCGTCAGTGCGGCGTGTTATCTGAGTTTGTTTTGTAGATAACGCAGTTGCATTACGACTCAGGAAAGTATAGGAGATATGAATGTTAGCAATCAACTTTATCAAATCATATGGCATGTGGAAGAAGCTTGCCGAGTGGCTTCGACATTCAAATCCAGAGCCGGCTTGGCCGGTCGAAGGACAGCCTATCGTGCTTCGTATTCTTTGAGGCACTGGCGATATACCCCACCTGACTGTGAGCTATAAATGTAGATGCCCCACGCCCTTGCTCGTACGACCCGCCTCTTGGTTCGTTCTACCAGCTCAACGCTTGAGAGTCATGTCCGACATCGAGAAAAAGACATCGCACGAGCACGACCCTTCGGTTGACAATGAGCCTCGTCAAAAAGGCGTCGGTGGTATGTATAGGAGCACGTTGGCACAGGTCATCATGTTGGGTTTCGTGTGTTTCATGGGTCCAGTGGGTTCCACGGGCTGTTCTGGCATACCATGGTGCTGATGCTAGCACCCAACAGGGGTTATTCAACGCGTTAAACGGCTTGGGTGGAGGAGGACGAGTCGATACAAAAACGGCTGCCAATGGGAATGCTGCTCTTTACTCAACTTTCGCCGCGGGCGCTTTTTTTGCTGGGTGAGCTCGGTTGAAATTATAGGCATCCGGCACCACTAATTTGGGATTGCCAGTTCTGTCACTAATAAGCTTGGCCCTCGCCTTACGCTGCTCATCGGATCTACTGGTTACTCGCTCTATATTGGCAGTTTCCTGTAGGTTGACTATATATATTCCTACATCCCATCTAATTGACTTGACCCTATGAGCGCGACAAACCTTCATGATAATGCCGGCTGGTTCATTATCTTTGCCGGTGTAAGTTCCGCCTCATTCCACGAAATGTTGTCGTTCTTATCGGCATTCTAGGCTATCCTTGGTCTCTGTGCTGGTCTCTTGTGGGCTGCACAAGGGTCCCTGATGCTTGCTTACCCGACTGGTGAGTGCGTGTGCCACCACGATTTTACGTAGGCTTATCAAATATCACCCAGAGTCAAACAAGGGCTTGTACATTTCAATCTTTTGGACAATCTTCAACCTGGGAGCTGTCGTTGGAGCCTCTGTTGCACTTGGTCAAAACATCCACAGCGAGGCCGGGAGTGTTGGCAAAGGAACCTATGTGCGCTCTCGTTTAATCGTCCGCTAGACTTGCGGCTTATAGCATCATCTAGATTGGATTCTTAGTTTTGACTCTGATAGGAGTGTGCATTCCGATGCTCATGGCCGACCCCCGCACCATGTACCGCTCGGACGGATCGAAAGTAACTGCGCCCCGTCATCCAACGTGGAAAGCTGAAATCATGGCATTGTGGATCGCTCTGCGAACTGACCCTAGTATCATGATGTTGTTCCCAATGTTCTTCGCCTCTGTGAGTTGACCCTTGCGCATACATACCAGTTTGGGTCAATGCTGACATGATTTCGGGCAGAACTGGTTCTGTAAGCTTCGATGACCTCCAGCGGGCAACGTGAAGCGCTAACAACCTAAAAGACACTTGGCAGTTTAACGACTACAACGGCGCCTTGTTCAACAGTAAGTCCTGATTCAGATAACCTCGCCGCATCGTATCTCACCGAGCCTCTCACTTCTAGTCCGCACGCGTGCACTCAACAGCTTGGTCTACTGGATCTCTCAGATGTTCGGCGCTATTGGTATTGGTCTGCTCCTGGATAGCAAGGTGCTCGGCCGTCGTGCTCGCGCATTCTTGGGGTGGGGGGTACTATTTGCGATGGTCTTTGTTGTCCACATCTGGGGCTATTTTTACCAACGGTATAATTCTTTTTTACCCGTCGCACGAGTCCAAATTGTTGACTCGGGGACTTTTGATTAGCGACTACACCCGCCCGGTCCCCAAGGCGAACGTCATGGACTTTACTGCACACGGCTACCCGGGCCGCGTCTGGCTGTACATCTTTTGCGGTCTCCTCGACGCCATGTGGCAGACTTATGCGTACTGGATGATGGGAGCGATGAGCAACGATCCCGCCAAGCTCGCTATCTTCTCTGGATTTTGTATGGTTGCTTTACTGAACCCAGGCTTTGCTGTTAGGCTGACAGGTGCATTTCCTTTTTGCTTGGCAGACAAATCCATTCAGTCGGCTGGCGCAGCTGGCATCTGGAGGGCTGATGCCATGGAGATCCCGTGAGCATACATACAGTTGCTACTCTGATTCTCGAATTGACCTTGTGGAAACTCCAATAGATACATGAACATCTTCGTCTCCACTTGGGCTCTTCTCGCAGCCGGACTTGTCTTTGCTCTGCCCATGCTGCATTTCCGTGTGAAAGAACACACCGAACTCGCCGACGAAGCCATGTACGTACTCGTTTTGAACCCTTTCATATGTTTTTTTTTGTCACTTACGATTCGGGTTCGATCCGGTTCTTGTTTAGCGCCCGCATGGATGAGGGAGGACACGTGAAGGCTGTGTCGGAGATTGAACAGAAGTAGGCGGGGCGTTTTAGTTATCATTTTTTCATTTTTCATGTTCTTAGGGCTGCGGGGGGGTGTTGTCGCTATGGACGGGTTTTGGCATTATCCGCGAGGCAGTGAGAGTGACGCTTGGTCCAAAAAATTGCCAACGAAGAGAATAAGATACGTACATAAACCTCAAACCTAACCGTGAACAAATACAACAACGCTTCAAACACAAACGCCCGGTTCCTTCATGCGACCTCGTATTGCACGGATCCCAAGAATGAATCAGTCCAAGAAAGGTATCAAACAAGTTTCTTCGTCTTCGTGATCAGGCCGCCTTATCGCCCTCCGCAGCCGCAGTTCCAGCTGGGGTAGCGGCGGTCTTTCTCTTCTTTGTCGCGGGTCCAGTCGCCGCACTCGCGACTTGAACATGCGGTTGGTAGGCTATATATTGTTGTGGCTGTCGATGGAACGCGCCTGTCGCGGACGCAGGTCCAGGTGGTGCATAACCGTTTGCGGGTGGATGCCCAGACGTATCATGCGGAGGTGCTGGTCCAGGCGCAGGTCCGTATGGACCTGGGGGCGGATGACCAGGAGCGCCATATCCAGGTGGAGGCGGCGCGTATCCTGATTGGCTTGGGTAGTATGGCGACTGAGGAGGCGGGGGGTGTGGTTGTTGTGGCGCCCCATTTTCAGGGTGTGATTGAGGTGGATACGGCGCATAGAATCCAAAGCCGTATGGGCTTGGGTATCCGTATGGGGGGTAGTACCCACCGTAATATCCTGGTTCGGGGCCGCCTGGGTGTGGGTGCGAATGAGGGAGGTGGGGGTGGTATGAAACGCCTGGCGGGGGCGGGTATGGGTGTGGATGGGATGGTGTGGGTGCGGGCGCAGGTGCAAGAGATACGGAATGAGGCTGTGGGTATACCTTTTGAGGTGTTGGCTTTGCTCTCGATGAATTCTTCTTGGAGGCTAATTGAGGAGCCTGGGGAGCGTCCGCGGCTGGTGCAGGTGCGGGTGTAGGAGGCGCAACAATTGGTTCCGTAGACCCGCTTGTCTCTGTCGGGGTTGTAGATTTAGCAACATCCGGTTTCCCGGCGGGAGCAGGGACCTGAGCGGGCGCAGGCAAAAATCCAGGAACATCGCCTTGGGCACCAAGTACGCCATCCCAGGCCCCGTTCCAGAGGGTTTGCCGTCTGCGCCGATAGCATACGGGATTGCAAGAACAAAGCCTGGGGGGACCTCTGGCAGACCAGCAGGCCAGCTATTTGGCTGAGGGGCAGGAGCAGGAGCAAGGTCTGGGGGAGGGGGAGCGGGGTCTGTGACTAGAGGCGCAGCCGGAACTGAATCTGGGGCCTGGGAGGGTTCGGGGGCAGGAGCAGGAGGAGCGGCGGATGCCATGCTGGCTTCAGTTACTGGAGAACTAGACTCTTCGGTCGTGAGCTGCAGGTCGACAATGTCAAGGTCTATCAATGCAACATCAGCATAAATGCGACAAACTGACCTCCTTGAACGTCTTGGTAATCTCGCCCTTGCAGGTCAGATTTGGTTTGGGCCGCCCATTGCAAGTCGTCGACCCACAATCGTAGCATGCGTTTGGACAGCGCGAGCGACCCATTCTTCCTTGGCACATCTTGGACCCACACTTCATGCAGTGTCGCATTCGTTTTGTCGACCTTTTTGGGTCTCGTCGGCGCCCGCCTCGCCCTCTCCATCGTCGTCCCCGTCCTCTTCATCCTCCTTGTCTCTATCTTTCTCCACCTCCTTTTCCTTGGCACCACGCTTCTTAACCCTCGTCGGAAACTCTGCAGCTAGTGCAGGCGGCAAGAGGTCTCTGAACCGCTTCTCCCACGAAATGTAATAAACCGGGGACGAGAAATCAACGTCGACCGACTTGGGTTTGCTCTCCTTTGCGGACGCCGGGTTGCTGGGATCGGGATGGTTGAATCACTGTGGCGGTCAAGGTCACCGTGATCGACGTACCTGGCGGCCACTTCTGTCGCAGCGAAACACTGGGTGCAGACGTATCGCCGGCCGATGACCCAGCACGGGCCGTCCCCGTCACGCATGCTGAGGGGTTCGTCGAGCCAGCCCCCACCGGCTGCGATCGCGAGCGGCTGATGGCAGACTGGGCAGCCGACCGAGGTGATAAACAGAGGGTCCCAATAAGCGAACCGGCCCGGGGGGCCAGTCGCTCCGCCATCAAAGTAGGACGACCAGACGGGGACCCAGAACGACTTGGAGACCGAGTATTGCTCGGGTATGCCGCGCGAGTCGAGTTTGGTGCGCAGGATAGAAACGTGGGCATTGTACTGGACCAGGACGTTTGGGGGTATGCTTTCCGTCGACGATTCATCGCTGTCTTGGTATTCTGCGTCCTCGCTCTGCTCCGCAGCCTCGTCTCGGGCTCTTTGGCGAGTGTTGGCTGCAGGGGCGTTGGAGTTGCGCGGCCGGCCGCGAGGCCGTTTGGCCACGGGCGGACCTATCGGTTCGAGTTTCTCTGATTTGCGAGGACGACCAGGCCCACGTTTCTGCGGGGTGACTGAGGGCACATCTGCAGGGGTGTTCGGAGCTGCCACGGCCGTACCGCTCTTGGACGCAGGTGTGGTGGTCGTCGGAGCGGGAGGAGCAGGGGCAGAAGGTTTGTTCGTTGTTCCTGGCGTTTGTCCAGGCTTCGCAGGCGGACCCATCGAACTCTGCGGCTTAGCCGGGGACGCAAGCGCTGCTGTACATCGTCGCATGATCCGGATGAGCGTTGGAATCAAGCACCAGCTACTGGACTCACCTGGGACTTCTTTTGCCTTTCCTTTTGCCGCCGCCCTAGTCTCTGCGCGCTCCTTGGCGTCCTGGGTGGACATGAATGTCTCTGCCTGGGAAGCAGTCGCGGGATCTGCACAAGACGGGTGAGCACTTGCACTCTCGCCGATCGCAGTGACGATCCGACTGCCAAACTCGAGCCGAGCCCACAACTTACCCTGCGTGTTTCCCTGTGCGCTCATCACACGTGCGGGCGACAGAACAGCTGGATTGTTGCGACGGGCGCTGCAGGGTATCAGCCCGCAGACAGCACAATCAGAGCTTCGTCGGCAGACCGGGTCGGGCGCAAGTTGCTCACCAGGGGTAGCACGGTAAACAACAAACACGAGTCGGGACCCCCGCCACCCTATCGGATTCATCTGGTGGCGTCCAGCCACATCGTATTGCTGCACATTAACCGTATGCAAGGGACTCTGTCGCGACTAACCTGCACAGATAAATTCATATTTGTAACGTACGGCCTGAAGGCGATTCATACAGTCCAACGATTTATGCCAAAATATTAGAATTCATTCAAGCGTTCGTGTCTACTTCTCGCCCCAGCATTGCATATTCTTCGGATTTAGCTGGTGGGCTCGAGGGGTGGTGGGCCGTCGTCGTCGTCGTCATCTTCATCGTCGTCCTTGCCTCCTCCAAACGACGACGGGTCGAGGGCGCCCGCTCCGCCCGCACCTCCAGCGCCACCCATCGACTGCATCATCCTGGCAAAGTCCATATCGCTGCCTCCCATTCCACCCATGCCGGCATTCCACCCATGCCTGGCATTCCGCCCATTCCGCCCATATCGAAATCGTCATCTAGGGCCTTGTCGCCTCCGTCCTGCTCGTCTTCGTCCGCCCACTAGATACCAAATATGAGACCAGATTCGAGATAGATCCCAACACCAACCCACCTTGGAGAAATCAGTCTTGATAAACTGATACCTTATCCTATCCTTGGTCAAACGTGGCCAGTACTCGAGCTTGGTCTCCTTTTTGCGCAACACAGCGACAAATGACCTGCTCGTCAGCTTCTTCAACGATTGCTTTTGTAAAACCCGACAGTCAGTACTCGACTCGTATCTCACACAACCCCCGCGTCGCGTACCTCTGGATCGATCTCCGCAAACAGAGGAATCTCAAACGCATATTTTCTAGTCTCGGCGCTCTTACTATTATCCCCAGAGTCAAACCCAGTGCTCCGCCAAAGCCAGTAACTAGAACGCACCTTCCGGCCTCGGCCTCAAACGTCACCTTGTCCGCAGTCAACTCGTACTTGAGAGTGTCCTCTTTGATATCAGGCAGGTTTACTGTCAAATAGACAATATTCTGTTATCAAACCGAAAAAAAAACTGCGCATCAGACCGGCTTCGCCCAACGCATCAGCATAGATTCGCACCTTTGACGCGTCCGAATCAGAGCTCCTTTGAGCCCAGAGAACTTCAGGATGAGTGGTCATAATGCGAGATGGGGATGTGGTCGCGGGGCGAAAGATTGTTCGACGCGCGCATCTGACTACATCATGGATGATTATATAACCATCGCTGATTGGAATGTTCGAGATTAAACCCGAAAGTGAGACACAAATATACATGTCATTCTTCAAACTGTCAACTAAACCACACTATATGCTCGAGCCAAATCAACCGATTGACATGCAAACAGTCATACTTTGAGCCCTATATCGCTCAGCTCTAACAACTTTTCCCACCTAAACTCTTCCGGCCGTTCATGGAAACACTTCAACAGCTCTTCGGCCTCTTTCCTCTCCTCTCCGCCCAGATAGAACCTCTGCATCGCGACAACTAGCGTCTGTGCTTCCGCTAAATCCAACATCCATCGACCTTCCCCTTGCTGGGCAGGCGTAATCTCTCCACGCAACAAGACAACATCATGCGACACAGCCAAGTCGGTATAAAACGTAAGCGCAAGATGGGGAGCCGCAAACGATTGACGGTGCTTGTATTCTTGAAGAGGCGTGAACAAGAGCGTTGTTATTGGAGGATTCGGAACAGAGGGCCTGGCAGATGGGGTGATCGGCAAGCCAAGTGCGTCCACGTCCGTACTTGGCAGACTAGGTGAATGATGGATGCCCCACTCGATAAAGAACATCTCGGTCCCGCCCCCGCTCTCGGTATCCTTTTCTCCCTCTGCTGGTCTAGTTCCTCGAGGTAGCGGGACAACAAACTGGCTCCATCGCTTTGCCCGATCCAACATCTGCTCATACATCGCTACCGGCACCACAGCGCACAGTACACCCTCCCGGCGAGCATGATACGCAGTCCAGAGAGCGCCGAGTTGATCAGAGCCAGAGGTGGAGAGGATGTTACAAGCTTCGGCAGGTTCAAGATCGTGTCCAGAGGCTGTATGGGTGGCTGTAAGAAACAAACAGTAAATATGGGATAGAAGCGAGGCATACCTTGATAGGTGAGCTATCCTTTCGTGTCTTCAAGCTCGAGACTGGCGGACTGCTGCCATTGATACTACTATATGATTCTTGGCTCGACTGGGGAGCGTCTAGCTTTGCCTTGTCTGCCCTCTGGCGAATCTTTTCCTCCTCCAACTCCCTACGGATCCTCTCCCGCAGCTCGTTCACATCCTTTGCTCCAGACCTGATCGGTGTGCCGCATTAGATCCACAGTCTGAACAAATGTAAAATACTTACTCTGCCGCCCGCTTCTTCAGCTTTTCTTCATACTTCTGAGCAATATCCCTCCTGACAAGTCCTGAGGCGAAGGCGCGCCGAGTTGTGAATGCTGTGAACCTCGGACAAACGACCTTGAGTCGGAGATGGTTCATTTTGACCGATCGAAGAAGTAACGTAACAAACTCTTGCATGTTTGGTCCTGTGGTCTTCCCCTTCTTGGAACCGCAAGCCACCGAATGAAAGGAAGAGATCGATTCAAAATAAACTTGAAATGGAAGCATGCATCAATAGATGTGCACCCTTTTTCTAAACATGCTATCGAGAGGGCGTAAATCCACGCGATTGTCCATATTCTTTGTCTCAAGCTGGGGATCATATCCCAGATCGTTTCAATGTTCAGTGCATTTTTTTCACTTGGCTACGTGGTAATGAATACAAAAGTAATGGCCGCCAGTCGATGACCGGAGATGATACAGAACGATCCTCACTCAAACGGATAAAAAATACAATGGATGCAAAACGTGATTTTCTGAGGTTTTTTGCTCAGCTGAGGTTGAGCACCATGTGATCACACATCGCATTCGATCACAGAAGATCGTGCCCACGATTTGTAAAGCGGCCCACTTTGGGCGTCGAGGATGAAGTATTCACATTGCTCTGAGTGGGGTAACAGCACGTATTAGCTTTCATCCTACCACTCCCAGCTATCATCCGTAAACAAATATGGTCTAACACCATTCACCCTCTCTGAGCCATCCTGGAACGAGGTTCTAGGCACGATGGGAGAACATCGGATACCGCCCCAAGCGAACTAATTCTGGATTCTATCCCACACTCACCGATACAGGCTCACCCCCCGAGGTCAAAACACTGCCAAAGTCACCCTCAGTTCCTCGCTTGGTCTTGAAGCGGGTCTTCCACTCGGATACGTGGTCGCCAGGTTTGTGTGCTTCCCAAGCCGGAGTCACTTGACCAAAAGCCTTGGCTGGATCGTGCGTCTGGGACTTCTGGGCAAGGAAGTAGCCAGCGGTTGCGGTTATTGCGAGCATGATGCCGGCGAGCTAAGAGCGCCGTTTAGTGGTTATGAAGCAAGCAAGCAATGGGGATACTCACAGGAAAGAGCTGAGGGTCACGCTTCGCAAAACGCTGGAAGGTAGAACCCAGGGCCTAGATAGCAAAGGTGAGCTGCCACGAAGCAGCAGTGGGTTGGCTACAACGTACGCGGGGCGGGAGTGATGACATGGTAAAATAGCGTGCTTTCGGGGTGATGGTGGGTAGCAGGAGATGGGCGACAGGTCAAGACTTTATATATCTTCTGAGGAAAGACGTTGCGCCGATGGGAGCGCAGCTGACCTCCGATCATTGGTCTGACCTGGCGTCATCTTAGTCCAACTTCCTATCGTGGGGTTGCATTCAGCCACTGCCCAAACAACGTCATCGGGCCTCTCGACTCCATTCGAAGGCCGATCCGTCAGAGCTGCCGGGGATCGCGCCTCCAGGCGGGCAGCAGCTATCCACCAAGTTTGCGTTACGTCATGCGTTCGACACGATGCATACAGGGTTACCGGCAAGGCGACTTAAAATAGTGCGACAATTGTCCGTAATCCCGATGACATGTACGGATTTCAACTCGGCGCCAATCGCACTACAACGGAATATGTAAACCGTATTACAAGTGCTCCCTAAAGTTTCTCGCGAAGAAGATGGGGAGCCACTCGAGGGAGAGCCAAAGCAGCGCAAGCAATCGCGGTAACAGCCACCAAGATTGTGGGATACAAAGAGCTCTGGGGGCGAACGTCCTTGTTGAGCACTATATTCGCGAAGTTGCGAATATCTTCCACAAGGAGGTTGGGACTAAAGCTTGACTTAGTTTACAACTTTAGAGTGTAGCTTGGCGACTTACACCTCCCAGGCAGCAAAGTGGCCACCTCTGTTGTGCTTTTTGAAATAAACGACATTATTTTGAGCAGCAATCCACCTGACAGAGAACACGGTTAATAGAATAAATGGACAGCAAGATGGAGAAACTGTACTCTAAAGGTGAGATAATGACTTCTTTGGGGAAAACCGAGAATCCGATTGGTGTAGGGGACCGCTCCCCCCTGGCGGGCCTGGCTTGGTCAGCAACGCCGTTTTCTTTATAATATCTCAAACCGCCAGCGGGACCTAGGCTGTATTTTAGCAACTATCAAGAATGTCGAAGAATTGGTATGTACCGGCGACCCAATACCTGTGGGCTTGTTAGCTTAAACAAATAGCAAGTGCATGCGAACATACAACATCGTCCATGTTATCATTTCTTCCGGTGTCCAGGGGTAGTTGTCCGTCCATGCGTATAGCTTCTCTCCGATCCAAGCAAGTAGCCCAACCGGGCTATCTGTAATACAAATTCAGGTTTCGGAAACATGGTATCGCTGTCGCTATGAGGTCTCACCCGCAAGTCCAGCTGCAAGTGTCTATCGGATCTCATTAGTATGTTGGATCAAAGCCAAGAGGGCCACGGAACTTACTTGTGGTCTAGTGCCTTGTTGGATGAGATATCCACTACTAGTTCTCATCCATGCTTCACGCTCTTTAAGTCCATTTACTTCTTCGGTAGATAGCCCACCAGGAAGTCCACTGAAGCCGAGGACAGCTCTGAGTGCGATGAATGGATTTTTCAGGAATGAGGGGGGATCGGCGAATGGCATGTTCAGGTGAACGCCAAAACATGTATCCTGATGATTCGCGGCAAACACGCGATTCACGAGTGAGCCCCTTTTTAAAAGATGGATTACCACACTATTAAATACAGCCAAATATAGAGTCTTGCTTACCAGTCACCTCCTTGGCCTAAGTAACGAGTGTAACCAAGCTTTAACATAAGCTCGTTGAACATAAAGGCGGTTGCTTTGGTGTTCATGCCAGGGGTGCTTGCACGTTGAGAAAAAACGAACCCAGGAAGCCTGTGGATAGCTTTAATGTCCGGGGTTGATCGATAGTACGTGGAATACAAACGAAGGAGCGACTACGTGGAACGAGGGGGCCTTGGGATCCGTAGGGTCGGTGAGCTGGTCAATTATTTTAGATACCTAGCGAGCATGGTTAAGATAGGCTGTTTATTCAATCAATCGACGCCCACGTTACCTCCAGAAAATTCCCTGGCCATCCATGCACAAAAATCAAGGGCGTCGCATTCGGATTCTTCGATCGTTTGTGCACAAAGTGTACCTCCTGTGGGCCATGTTCAGGGGAATTGATATGCGTGATGAATTGAGGGAGCGTATCGTTGATCCTCGCTTCGACAGCACGCCAATCATATTTTGTACGCCAGTACTCAACAGCAGGTTTAAGAACAGAAAGGGGAATACCCCAATCCCACTGTTGGCTCTCTGGGAGGTCAAGTTCATCTGGGAAACGTGCAAACTTCAGTTTTTCTGATATTTCGTAGAGTTGATCGTCGGAGACTGAAATACGGAACGGTCTAATATCGTCACCAGATGCCATTAGAGAGGTTTGTTTTCGTGGTAGACGCAGAGGTTGGACGTGGGTTCGGGGTAGTCAAGTTGACAGCAGGATTGTTCGGAGCTGGCGTGCCGTGAAATAGTCAACATGACTAACATGTTCCCAGTCATAAGTTACTGATTTGGGGGCCGATATCGTAACTGGTGGAAATCGATTTGGGTTCCTAACGAGTGTATGCAGTACATTCCATCACCAAGCTCGCCAAGCTCACTTCCTCGAAACGAAGCATCAAAATCTAAGGGTTCCAGGTCATCACGAAAACAATTCTGCGTCAGCTAAGAGGTCACGAGAACGTTGAGAGCGTCGAGGCCACTGAAGTTAATCGTGCCACCAGAGCTCTCACGAGGAAGTGTCGGCATAAGCGCCCAATTTGGAAATAGACAGTTATGTGTAAAGTCACCGTTATTTCTGAAAATAAATATCACCAATCGATTATGCGACGATAAGTACCTCAGGTGTCTCTTGCTGTCATTATATAATCATGTTGAGACGTACTGGCCAGTGCATCGAGATTGACGGGCTTAATTGCAACACCTAAATTGTTGACGTCGGCCCGCTGGAGATTTCACGCAGATCTTGTCCCGGCAGTGTATTTTTCGTCCTAGAATCGATTAGTGATATTTATTTCCAGAAATAACGGTACCTTTACACACTACTATCCATTTCTAATTTGGGCGCTTATGATGACACCTAACAGCCAAGCCCCAGATATCTAGTTCGCATGCTCTAACAATGCTTTTGAGCCCTTCCAGGATCGGAAGTAGCACACGCTACCAGCGCTACCGGGATCTATTAAGCACTCAAAAGCATCATTAGACCTTGCGGCGTTACTACTCGCTAGCTAGATATTCGGGTTTTGGTCGAGATTGTGAAATGGCCAATTGAGACTAGCCATGCGTGATGAAGTCACCTCAGGTGGTTTGGCTTGCCTGTAAAATTTCTTTTGCTGCTAACAGTTGTCAAGGGGGTTGGATCCAGTTGAATTCCAGACTATTTTGGCTAACGGTATTTCGTGTGGGCTGGTTTGATTATTGGAAGCGTTCTACATTCCTACCAGCTCCAAAAGAGCTGCCTATTGTTCCTAAAACCTCCAAATTCTGTAGAACGAGCCAACAAATTTCGTCTTGTGGCAGTTTTGAAAGCCGCCATACCTCTCGGAAGATACTTCTACAAATAGGCACAATCAGCCCGAGCTATCAGCTTTCTCGACAATACTCTGTCTTTGAGTGCCGCCACTGCATTCGTGCGGTGGGCGAGGCCCGACCCAAATCTTTCTCAATTTGGATTGAAGTGATTGAGTTGTGATATATGCATTCATTTCAACGTTCATCACTGAAGTTCCAGGCTTCGGGCTCGAATTACTGGCTTTCAAATGAACGAAAGCTATTCCGTCTAAGACTCGGGATTGTCTCTCCTCGTTGATCTACTCTCAATAATCAACCTATATTATCAGTCCGTGTAAGATAAACCTGCAACTGGCCATGGTCTATTTTTCTCTTGCGTATGGTGATCCCAGATGAGCATCCCGTTTACGATATTCCTACGAGCGCGGTATCAAAGTTTAGTCTGTCGCTACAATTGGCGTCCCGAGCGGTCTGGCGGTGAATAGTCAATCAACAAGATAGCCACGCAGCCAAATTGACGGCCCCTGATCAAACAAATAAGCACAGACTGTATACTATTAATTGTAGTTCTGACCTGGCAAGGGGTGTATTTGATTCTTCTATCCGGGGATAGCGCTAGTCATTTCGCCGATGCGCACTATAACCACTGTGGCAATGTTGGGCCAGTCAGAATGGATTAAAGCTGGCAAGGTGCCCCGCGTGGCCATGAACCTTTTCTAGTATCACATCACCCATGAATGATCACATCTAACCAATTCGAGATTGAGATCGATCCATGCGTTTACGGCACGGCGACCGTTGGATGAAGTAATAAGATCGGCCGCATATCCGGTTTACTTGCAGTCGGTCCGCAGTCTTTTCTCCTACCACAATGGGCAAAGTAACCATATACTGTCAGGTAAATGGACGACCTCAAACAGGTGTGATTGTACCTTAGTTTTTTTTTTTTTTTTTTTTTTTTTTTGTAAACCAGTTGTCCGGATGCACCCCTGAAGCAGAAAGCCAGCTCATGGATAATATATACGAAGACGAATATTCCGGTGATTCGCAGTTGGCCACCGCTATCAAATTACTTTCGAACCGGGATGAAACCGAAGGGCAACAAGCACTTACAATCATTGGTGCGTAACATTTGCGTAACTGAACGCATGGTGCTCAACTTCGGTTCCAGGCCCTCTTGCGGACGACGGGAAAACATGGCTAGAGATCAGTAGTAAGTGTAGAAAAGGCTCAATTTGGTTTGTTATAATGAAGCTAATGTATCATATATAGGCGTCGAAGAAGCCCTTGGTTTGCCTGAAGGCCGTGTCCGCGCGATTTCCGGTTGCACCATGGGGAATATGTTTGACATGGGTTTTTGCGATGGTCCCGAAGGTGGACCAGATGGCGCACTCATTTCGTTCGGGTCCTGCTTTTACGTACTTACCAACATGCTCCCTATCCTGGAGGCTGCAACTGGGGGGCGAGTGAATGTCCGACGCCTTTGGAACTTGTCTATGATGAAGGGTCATCTGCTTCCACACGACTACGACTGCATTCCTGGGGTGACATACGGGCCAATAGAACATTATTGGGAACAATTTCCTTGGATGCTTGGGGACATATCAAGATCGCACCTACCCACGCTTGAGCAGGAAGAGACTCCAGAAGAAATCGCAGAGATCATCCGCTCTTGGGGGCACTGGATGTGGATGCGCCCTGACCGGTAAGGATCTTATATTGAGCTAGATTACAGCAGCAAACCAGACTCACCTTTCCTCATACGCATCCCACAAGATTTCCTATAGAGCTATCCCGGAAGTCTCGATCGGCTGAACATACCCTATTCATCCAACCTGGGACAATTGCGTCACACAACTTGATCACTAGGCTCCCTCCTGAAATTCTTTACCATCTGCTCGTACACCTTCCGCTCTCCGACATAATCTCGCTTGCGCTTGTTGACAAAGCATTCTATGGTCTATTGCTCAGAAATGCAGACACCCGGGACTTCATCGCTAAAGCATATATGCGCTACCAGGCTCCTTGGTTTATGCCGTATGGTAAGGCTGAACTAAAATGGTGGAATGAACGGAATGGAGACGAAGCGCTTGGGTGGGAATATCTGAAGATGTGCCGCACCCGGAGCCATTCGATGAGAAACAGGGAGAGGATCTGGAAGACAGCCGAATCAATCGAGGAGGAATGTGAAAAGGAAGAACGTGCGTGGGCGCGCAAATTTTAGCGCAATGTAGTGGTCTGGCTCTTATTCTGATATATTTTCCTGACCCTCGGTTACAAACTACATTTGTAAACATCTCCATTTTGGTGAGCTCGTATAAAAACAGGTGCATTAGATTCTGAGAGAATTATTGGTACGTAGAGAAGATGATGTTTCTTAAGAGCAACCAGAGTGGAAAAGTCTCCGTTCCCCCGTCCAGTCTTGACATGTTTCACTCGACTAGAAAACCTGGTTTCTGCGTTGCACCGCCCCGCTGACAAATAATGTGGCAAGTTCATCCCCACCAAGCATACGCCCAGCGTCAGCGATAGTTAAACTTGCACCACACAGAGGCTCTCTTCCTATTCCACGTTTCATTTCATTCGGGATATGCTTATGCAATGCAAGGTACGGAATTCGCCAACATCGACACAGCTGTAGAGATCAATGACACCGCGGATCGTCACCTGCTTTCCATCGAACAGCCGTTCTGCCAAACCACGCCCATCCCTCAGAACCTCAGCGAAGCGTGCGTAACCTGTGTTTTTCCGAAACATCTACGTGTTCGAACCATTTTTAACCAACCTCGGACACCCTTCTCTTGGCCGAGATGTTGCCCAGTGCTCTTTTCTCGGCTGATTAATGGAATGCGCATCAAGCGTAGTGTGAAATGTCTACAGTCCCTTTACAACCTATTCCGCAGTTACGCATCTCTTGCTTAGGTTAAGCAGACTGATGAGCGGTGGGACTGGTAGGAATTACCATATCAGGATAGAACCCACGCTTTCGCCGCCCTCTGCGCCGCCAGTTGGCAAGAGGTGTTGCCCTCCAACAAGCTTGTTTCGTCCATAGTCCATAGTCCACAGAGCTATATGAAGCGGAGAGAATCGTCTACCAGCTTCCCCCGAACCAGTCTCATTTCTTTCAGCCCTCAACTCGGCTTGCAGTCATGCACCCAAGAAAACTCCGAAAAACCCGAGCGCTTTTCAAACGTGTCTATGTACCGAAACGAAATACCGAATACCGCGACCAGCTCAACAACTGGTGTCGACGTATCGGCCAGCCGAATATCGTGTTTCAGACTACAGAACTCGCGTTTGATCCACGGCTAATCAACACCAGTACGAGGCCGTTCCAGTGTTTTGTGAGTTTGGTATCGCCCTATTGTTCTCGCGAGACGCTGAGACGAGACAGACCCGTGTTTAACCAACCCCGAGCCATACCTAGCTTATTCACAATACGGTAGGAGCAAGGCAGACGCCCAGAATGCATCCATGTGTGCACTGCAAATTGCCCATTACTTGCAAGGTAGACTAATCCGGTGGTGCTTTATCCCAGAGCAGAGGGGATTTCGAGCGATACCTTGTGGTACGCCCAACAATGACCCAGTTTAGTGTGGGCCGACTTGACTAACACCAATCCACTAGTATACGAGACTCCTCGATTGTTGACAGACGATGCCTGCAAAGGCCGCGGAAGCAGCATCAGGGCTGCAGAAGAAGATTCTGCTCGACGACTGCTGGTTGAAGGACGATGTGTGAGTAATCCTCATTAGATCGTCCCAAATATTTCACTGATTGGAGCAGCGCATTTAATCACTTGAGAACGCAATTCGCAAGATATTCGGCCTTCCTCATTTGATGTACATACGTTTATTTGGTTGCATCTCGTTCGCACGAGCATGTGACTGTATCGTTATAATATTTCTTCGACACAAACACATCCTGCCAAGTCCCATAGTCGATCAGCCAATCACATTGAACCCAACAGAAAAAGTAACCCTTACAACAACAAAAAAAAAATGAAAAACAGAGACACGCTAGATCGATAGCAGAACGGCACTATATCATACATTACTTGCAGCCTTTAAAGGTGCGTTCCTACAATTACTGCTATTGATACGAGGCAAGGCAAAATTAAGAATAGGGGGGGGGGGCGAGAAAGAGCAAATGAGTGTGGGCGGTCCGTTGGGACTAAAAAGGATATATATACGAGAACGGAGATAAGTGGGTATCAAGCAAAAGCAACAAGCTCGGTCAACACGGTCCTCCCAGATTACGAACTACCTGTTGCGCCCTAGAGCGATGGGCTGGCTGAAACACCAGCCGCAACGCTTCGTACAATGGCGCCAATCGCCTTTCCCACAGAGCCTACACTAGAAGAACGCCTTCGCCCAGCACCAGGCCGAATATCCGAGCCGGTCACAGGCGGTGCAGAAGGTAATTCGTCTACCAGTGCGATCTCCAGCTTGGATGCAGCTGCGGGCTTCTTTTCTTTTTTCTGTTCAGCCATGGGCTCAATAGGGGTCGTAGGCGTTCCACACCGGGGCGTAGGCTCCTCCGAACTAGGTACTGGGCTCAAGCGATGGCCTTCAAATGCGTGCTGCGCTTCCAGTAGCCGACGCACAGCAGGGACCACTACCTCGGCCTTGGCCCTCTCCGCGTTCTTCACGCGATTACTCAGCGCACTGGCAGGATCTGGCGCATCGGCACATTTAGTAGGTAGATCTGTTATGCTTGGAGAAGGAACACACGGCGAGGGAGTACCCGAGCCGCTTCTACTTCCGCTCTTGGGCGATTTGCCACCCGAGCGCGAACAAGGTGATCTCGTGCCCCGCGGCGAAGCAGGGAGAGGGAACAGATTTTCTTCGTCAGTGTCATCTTCGACACAGGTGCGGGGGAGTGGGCAAGGCAAAGCGTGTGGGTGTTTGAGAGCTTGGGCAGCTGCGGGGCCACACGGGCGGGTAGAAAGCGAGGACGGAGGAGGGGAAGTGGTACGTCGTTGGTAAGCTCCTGAGGAGGATGGGCGAGCACTGTGTTCGTTCTCCGAGCCCTCCAGCGCAAGCATATCTTCCCATCCAAAGCAACTGTTGTTAACGGGATCGCGTAACCCAGCCTGGGCTTCTCGTTCCCGTTCTTCTCGGTCTTCCCTGAGTTTTCGTTTGGCACCAGCCGACCATTTGACTGCGCCTTCGAGTTGGTTGCAGGCTGCGATACAGTCGACACAACATTCACGCAGCGGCACCGTCATCAACGAAGGAGGGGGAAGGCTGTTTGATCTTGTGGGAGTTCGTACGAGCATAGTAGGCAGGGACGAAGAATGGGACGCCGAGTGTGTGGTAGACATTCGCGGCCGAGGGATCACGACAGGGGGCGATCCTGCAGACAAGCGTCGGTCGGCGCTCTCCTGGGAACTGGAGCGGTGCACCAAGCATGGCCTGAGCACGACGGGTGGGCAGGGCGGGGCCTCACACGGCGTGTGCTTCTGTTTGCGGCCAAGACTGGAAAACACGCCTGTGAGCAGGCGAGATGACGTCTGAATTGAATTAAAAAATCACAAACCCTGGGATGCGAACATTGAGCAGAGCGCCTGTCGGGGTCTGGTCACGATCTGAATCGGACACTCTTCGCTTTGCGGACCATGCCCCAACGCCCAACATGCGGGCAGCCAGGCCAGGAGATTTTACTGGCACCTCGGGGATGATGAGGCAAGTGTCGTTGAACCGCACATGTGCGGGGCATCCCTCCTCTTCGTCCTTGCTGGTCGAGGGCGTTGGGCTGTGGGATGGGCTAGTCGTCTGGGGCAGTTCCAAGGTAACCCAGCCGTTGGGGGAGCCGTCGGACGCAGAGAGAATCGACCGTGACAACGAAGGAACTGGCGATGTCGCGTCGGTAGGTGAGGTCGGTGCGCTGCTATCGGAGCGGGTCGACGCAGGGTCAAGCACGAGACCCGGGTGGGCGGAGCGAATAGCGGCGAGCATGATTGCTGTCTGCAAGGGGGAGAGGGGGGCAGAAACCAGCCTACACGACCATGTCTTAAGGAGCGCGGGGCCAGCAACACGTGACGCGGCGGGTGCCTGATGCGCACAGACCATCCCGCCACCATTTCCAATCCAGGACCCATCCATGGCGTGTGCTGGAGCAATGACCTCACCCATCTTCGTCTCGCCGCCGCCCCAGCCCTTGTCGAGGACGCGGCCCCACCAGAGAGCAACCTGCCTACTCGGTTTCGTGCCCCATCGGGCACAGCCAATAAATAACTTGGCACTGGTGCCATCAATAGAATCGCACGATCCGAGACTGATCTCATCCGGCCCAAGCAATACAAACCGGGCCAGATCGGTGCTCGACACATTCGACCTAAACGAGCACGTTCAGCGTTCGTGTTATTTCCTATCACACCTCACCCTGACGCGCTGCACCTGGGACGTAAGCATATAGTCACTGATTTGTTTGCCCAAGCAATAGGTGATAGCGCAACCGAGCTCTGCAGCAAGTGTCCGCTTTTCCCACTTTCCTGGTTCTTTGCACGCGATGGTACCACGCGTGGTCCGACCACGTGGGAATACGCCGGCCTGTACCTGTTCATATCGTCACTAACGACACTATGACATCTGAAGTCTTCTACACAAACAAGTGTGATTACATACCTCGACAGCATACATATCGCTCGGGGACACCTCGTTCAAGCGGTATCGGGTGGAGGATCATAGGACTTGATAAGGATAAACCGAGTGTTGCCAAGTATGATGCCTTGAGGGACGAAGCCTGTGTATGAATGCCCAGTTACAAAGTTTGAGGCTACTTTATGACACACTGAAGTACACCGAAGGTTAACTGAAATACAACGTGCGACCCATCGTTAAAAAAATTCAATTACCTTGCGTTTGCCTCGTTCCTACAGCCGCACAACAAACACCCGCAATTGACCTTGAGACCCGCTGGACTTCAGACCGTACTTGACCACACCCTAAATACAGCTCTAATAGGCCATTCATTACTACTGAAAACATCTTTCATTTGCAGACCAAACATACCTAGATTCGGTGTGGCGCCCATTGTCCACCCAAGCTATCACTTTGGCACGTTGACCAAGCCACACGCCACGGAAATGGCTCGGAACAAGACCTCGTTTCTCGGCTTGGGTAAGCACTCGTTAAATCGCACAATTCTGCAACGCTGAGCCAAATTTTGGTATTAGGGTCTTCTGCCTATCATTATGAAGAATTAAGTTGCGAGGATCTCGAGCATGCACGACCTGGCCCCTAGAAGCGAAATGAAATTTTAATTCATGAGCCTATTTCACACATTTTACGCTCGAGCCCATGGGTCAACACCACAATTACTCGTTGCGCCACCATCACTGGGTTTAAATGAAATAAACCGACCAGAATGGATAATGAATTCACGGGGAGAGGATGGCGCAAATATAACTCAGGGGGCAAAGGACCAATTAGTGGCGAGGCATCCGATGATAAACCCATCAATATGTCATGCCCACTCTAGCCGCGTCTTCAGCTTACAGCAAGGTGAACGATCACCTCCGGTTGGACCCCTTCATGCAAAAGCTGAGATGAGCGTTGGACGGCGTGGACCAGACCTTACATTCCAAACCTCCTCAAAGGGGCAGAAAGTTTCCACCAGGATGGCGTCAATTCCATGATCCATCCGGCAAGAACTCAGCTGCCGCGATATCAAAACAGTGTACTATTGCCGTCTCAAATACTAAGTAGCGTAGCAAACTAAACCGAGATACGGGGGAGCTTGCCGCTGTTTGAGATTCGTTTAATGCCACCAATGCAATCTCACGGGGTAGTACAGGCTCATTCTTCAGACCTCGATCAACCATGAGGGTGGCGCTAGCCCACGAGTTACCCCGGAGAGTTCTCTGTTAGGGGCAGGGATATCCGAGTGAGTGAGGGGTTGCCTACGGCAACCTCATGTTCGATCTGTGGGCATGCAGGGCATGATAGAAAAAGAGCGAGCGAGGTCTCCACGACGCGTGAGTGCCAATCAAATGCGTGCCCCGCCAGCAGACATTCGCACTCACCTCTTGAGATAGGGGCGCAAAATAGTGTGCATATATATGGAGAGGCCCTCTCCGCTGTTGTCTTCCTGCACTGGGTGTCTCAAAATTAGGCGCTTTGCGATGGCATGTATACTGCGTGTTCTGCTACGCGTTCCAAATGAATTAGGTAGGCAGGATATTTCCATCGTAGCTATGCCGTGGGTGAGAGGTGACATATGATTATTATGGGGGTCGTTTACATTGTTACGCATAGTGGTCAGCTTTTCAAGATTGTTATTCACACCAACGCCTGACATCTCGTAATGCCTCTTGACATAGATTCCAAGAGGGGTGCCACTTGGCTCAATTAAATCGTCTAGGATTAGCGAAGAACCTTTAGTGCAGGACGAGAATTGGTGGAGAAAGTCACAGACCAGGATAGCAGGATCGTTCCTGTCGAGTTGTATGACCAGGTTGACCTTTGCATCGCGGGGGCTCCTGCCGGTCGCGACAACACTTGCACTCACACCATCGACTAAAGCCCAACATATGTTCGTTAATACTAGGCGGTATTTGCGAGGAGCTGAGTACTATGTATTGGTGACGCACTCTTAACACTGGCAGCCCAATGACCATCGCGGCGTTCGACATCCCATTCAACAGAATGACGAGTGCGTTGCCTCCAGGTCTCAAATTCCTCAAGCCAGTTGACTTCAGCATGTGGCGCTCCTTCTGGATTGAGACTATAACGCCTTGCCATCGGTATGGTACGTCGATTGAAGTAGTGAGGATGAGTGCGAGGTAGTGAAGACTTTCAGCGACCGTCGTCCAGCATTTATATTCATCCAGGCAGCTGTGTTGGGAGAAGTAAATCTAATTGGAACTAACCAAATGGAACTCGCAGATCCCAGCCGACCATTGACTAAGTTTTGCGCTTTGGTGCTTTTTCTTTGATATAGACGCCGTGTAACGACATTGTAGACACCGAAAAGAAAGAATTTCCTTCTGATTTGAGCAATAAGCCTAGACACGTCAGAAAGACGCATGTGCTGAAGAAAATCGACGTTGCGAGAACTGGTGGCAAACATTCATTGGATTAGGGACTATAGGCGATGCCTTGGGTGCATCAAGTGATTCAACAGTAGCGTTCTAGAAAAATAACGAAACCTCATAGCGGCCGCTCGGAGCTGACAATGATGAGCAAAGGGCACATGGTCGCGCCAATCTCCGATGCGCTTTTGTTGATTGACACACGGAGGCCTCGAATGCGTCTTCATCTTTCAATCAGCGATTCAGTAGAATTCATATCAAGCGAACGAGAGCCGGTCGTTTGATTGAATTTCATAAAGTAGTGGAACGGCTCCGCAGTGCATTGAAAACTTCTCGAGAAAATGGGGCTGCCGGGCGTACTTTTCGCCGGGTTGAATGCTAAATGCTGTGAGAAGTAGTCCCAGCTTTCCGAACAATTACACCCAGTCCAGGCGTTACGCTAGGATTTTCGGAGATGATATTCGGAATCACATAGTAAGGCAAAGCACCCCAAAATAATTAGGCCTAGGTCATCAAATGTGCCAGAGGAAGTCCAGCCCCGTCCTATTAATTCGAAGCGACGAGACTGCCACCAGGGTGCTAAAATCATGTTACGTTGTCACCATATCGACAAGAGTGCTCCAGGGGCCGAGTTAGAAACATTAATTGTCTTAAATATATTTGTTTGCTCTTATGAGGTACTCCATAAACGCCAAGTCCCCCTGGCGTCTATCACCTGTGCTATGTGCATCGTGGTCTTCTGGGTAGGGTAGCGCCCAGCACAGAAAAGTTTCGGGGGAGGGTCGGTGACCGAAGCGAGGCTCCCAGGAAGCATGAGGCTAGACCACGTTTCTAGATTGGTCCTTGGCGGATAAGCGGCAACAGGCGGGGTTGCGCTAGTCGGCTGGTAGGGTTACGCATCCCTACATTTCTGGTGATAAACCCAGCTTGGCATTTGTAGAGACTTGCAAGTAATTCCAAGTGCGGAAGCAACATATCACTCTTGAGGAAGTTCCAAATCTAGCTTGCAAGATTTACGCCATCTTAGTGAGTTATCAGTTTGAGGAAGCAAAAACAGTTGTGCTGAACGGTTTGTGAAAAAGGGAAGCTCAGTGTTCAACGTTCGGTCAGCTGTGGGGGTGGGGGGTCCAAAAGTCTGCACTAGAGAAACTCGCGGGGAATGATATAGAAGACGAGCAGGCAGTGTAGACCGCGGGTGTCGTGGGGTCGAATTTCACGTATGAAGCAGCCCTCTTGATTCGCAGTTAGGATGTGGTAATAGTCGCTTCCTACTCGTGTGGCATCGTTTATATTCCTTGTTCATGACCGAGCAACTCCGCGCTGCACTAGGCGTCAATCTAAAACATAAAGATGCAGGACTCACCCCCAAGATGTAGCCTTCAGGAATTGTAGCATTAGTATCTTTAATCACCATATCATTCAGTGGGATAGTCCTATCAGTGGCTTGTACGTGTCGCCATCCGCTTGAAGGAGCTTGAGCCTTCTATGGGTAGTTGAATGACTCACATCTCCCTGTTGTCCACCTTGGCTCATTTGCTCGAATCAATCGGTGTTTTCTGTAGTTAAGTGTATATAAACAAATGGTTTCGTCGTTTACGCAAGGTAAAAAAAAACTTCCCGCAGCCAGGTCAAATGGAACGCTTGATGGCGTTAACCATAACCAGCTGCCTGAGTCGTTGCTCTACCCTCCGAAGTCAGCACAACAATCCCAAGCCCACCCTCTTGTCATACACGAATGGCCGCCAGTCAGCAGCTATCCATTGTCTGATTCTACAACCGCCCTAACCGATGACGGTAGATTGTTCTTGGCAAAGGCTCGACTCAAGTCTCGTGCTATATCAATGTCGCCCTAAACCCCAATCCGCCTGACAAACAGTGAAAAAAAAAAGGGCCGGAATACGCCTCGGTCGATTAGCAAAAACACCTCTCCACGTAGCACGAATGGACAAACCTGTGCCAAAGGTGATGATCGTATCGTTCAGACACTTGCCCGATCGGCTCTCTCTGGACAAAAACGTATTCCCGTAATCCAAGTGGATGCTACACTCTACTTAGTCATGACTGTCTTTTTTTCGAGCTCTTCATTGCACGCTGACTCGGAAGCAAGTTGTCGACATGTCACGATTTAGCTAACCTATGGTCGGCTAGCACAGGAGCCACAGGGAACTCAGCGACTATTCCGTGCGCGTCTGGCCTGAATTCTATCATTGCTTCGAGTATTGTATGGGTATATGATCAGAGAACGGCGCGGCTATCAAGAGGCTATGAAGTTGTAGTTCAAATACTGGACGGGGGGATTCGAGTCCAATCACTCATCAACTTGCGGCGACCTTGCACCGGGGACTCGAAAATCCCGTTAGCACACGTTTTAAATGCGAGAAATACGCGAGTAACGATACGATTACCTGGATTTGGGAACGTGAGTGCAAGGCCTAGGCTGGTTCAGGACGAGTTTGCTGGAGCGCCAGAGTCAACCTCGCTGATGCTTTACCAAAGTTGGATGCGTAACTAGGAACACTATCTTGGGAGTGAAGATCACCGTGATTGGCGTGTTCCAAGAGCCTCTAGACCATTCTAATCTTGTGGCTCTATATACGCCTGCTTGCCGTGCGAAGCTGTGGCTATGTCTCCCTCCCCAGCTCCCGAATCAGCCTTGGGCCGCCCTGCTTCTATCTGGGACACTAAATTCATTGCGTAGCGGTATTATTGACTGCGGAATTCCTAGGGAACTGATTATATGCGCATCCACACGGTGGATGCCCTTGATCGCTTGTGCGCCGAGGGCCAGACCTTGCGCAAAACACGCTCAAAATATGGTTCATCCCAGTAACCTCCCGTTTCCGGATATTTCTAGATATATAGAGCTATACCCTCTGTAAATAGATTGAACAGGGTCGTTGAATTCATACAACATGTTATATCGACTTGTTTAATGATTCATATTCAACAGCTACTCTCGTGACTCATTCAATTGTCAAACAAGTCGCCGCACACAGGCCGGTACGTGATGCAAATGACGATCTGGATCAGAATTGTTGCCACCCGCCGTAAACACTCATGCATGATTACTGCGTACTCATATTGTCCTACTTTGGGCTGTCAGGATCTCCAGTTGTTCCGTATATGTTCCGTGAGCACGTGGTAAACAAATCCCGCCCCGGTCGGCTCGGCGTTTTGAGACAGCTTCTCTTAGTCAATCAATCCGATGCGTACATCCAAAAAACTGGGAGAAAAAACCGGGGTGCGGTATAGTGATCGGTGGCTACAACCGGAACCACTGCAGCCGACGGTTCACAGCAACCGTGCGCTTTCTCGAGGATACCGTGAGGTCGTTAGACGCTGGATGATCTCAGCGTTTTGGTGAACGTGGTTTGATGTGGCCGATAGCAAACCAGTATGATTGCGGGGCTCTGGTGTCGAATAATTCAAAAAATCGTGCGCAGAAGGCAACATGGACTGATACCGCCGGAAAACGAGACAGGGAGAGATGTTCAAGATGAGCGGGCGCCTCGAACGTGCTGTGATACGCGCTGTGCACGATCATTTACATGTCGAACATTTCTCTCACACCAATCTGCCGAACAGCAATGGGCTCCCGCAGCATTCGAAAACTTTCACGAATCACGTCATTCAAGCGTTAAACGCCGATTCTATATGCACAACTAGTCGGTAGTACAGGCACCCAGCTCATATAGACACAACTTTATCTTCACCAGGCAAGGAGTACACAATGAGGAATGAGGAAAGAAAGAAAAAAATGAATCACGACTTGGGATAGCTTGTTGGGCTATTTACATCGAGTCGTTGACCTGCCACAACAAAGAGGATTAGCATCGTGATGACACTTGACCAAATCAACGGTCACCAACAGCGGGAGGGGTGCTCACCTTGGTGCGGAGAGAGTCGGCGGGGGCCGGGCCGGTCTTGATGTAAGGGGCCAAGACAGGGCGGAGGACACTCTGGTGAAGGGTGCGAGCGCCACGGGTGGCGGGGAGCTGGAGCCAGAGAATGAAAGCGGTCTTGAAGACAAAGTAAAAGGGCGCATAGTAGAGCACGATGCGAAGGGCAAACGACTCGAGGAAAGTGAAGAAGCCAAAGACGGTCCAGTACGTCAACCTAGGGCCGGATGAGCGGGGGATAGGGGCTTGGGCGCATTTGGGCTTACCACTGGAGGTCATCCTCGGGCTGGGGCGACTCGATCGCCTTGAGCGAGAGGTAGGCGGGGAGGGCCCAGCCGATCAAGTTTGAGACTGGTGCGGCAAAGGCGTTGATGAAAATCACTATCGCGCGATGGGCGATGCGATCAGATCTTGGGCCGATTTGGAGGAAAAGATGAAAAAATACGCACGAAGAGTGACGAGACCGGCTGCACCGAGCGTGGCATAGGCCTTGGGGACCTGGGTGCGCTGCTCCAACTGGTTGAGCGCAGGGTACTTGCTCAGCTGAGATAGGGGTATGTGAGTGTGCTGGCGAGGCTGGATCCGGCGGGCTCACCTCCTTGTCGAGCTGTGCGACATAAAACGACGCCTGGTTGGAGAGCTGCTGGACGGCAGGGTGGGTCTTGACTTGCTGGGCAGACATGGCTATTGCAATCGGTGTCGGTCTGTTTACGTTTGGAGGTGAAGCACGGAACTGGGCTTGGTCGTGGTCGAGAGGGCAGGACGGAGAGAGAGAGGCCATGACGACACGCGCTTTTAGGGGCCGCCAGACCGGGACCCCGTGTGCATACATTTGTCGTTTTGTCTTTTTGTCTCCACGTTTCTGCTGCACGAGGCGGCCATTACCCCATCCGAGAGTCAGCTCGCCACGTTGTGCGATCCCGCAGGGTGCGGCCGTCCAGCACGCCGCTTGCGATCCCCGCAGTGCCCGGGGGGCTGCCCCATTCTCATTTGCGTCCACTTTCACGCGCATACTGACACGTCGCCCGTGGCTGTGTGACACTGCGCCTCGAATCGACAACCACAGTCATTACCATGTCTGCCGCGCACCTGGACGACTATGCCGCAGTCAAGGTACGTCGTGGAGACACTGTTCGTCGACACGTACTGACGCGCTGGACCACAGGCGCTGCACGAATCGCTTCCTGCATTCGCCCCGCTCATTCCCACCGCCGTGCTGCCGTATCTCGCATTCGTACTATTGACGAGCACGTTTGCGCTCGGCTTTTACTTTTCTACGTAAGTCCTCTCCCCGTTTCACGCGAATCACGCCCAAACATCTCGCTTGGCGGTTCCAGGTTACCTAAAAACATCATGCGACCACACGAAATCGGCGTATCCGTTCTCGCGAGCACGCTCGCCGGCATGGGGGTGGTGGCATTGTTCTGCAGTGTGGGCGTGTACGTCTGAAATCTATTCAAATCCTCTGTTTTCAATCAGAGCCGAGAGCGGACACGAGGTGTTAGTTGTTGATGCGCCATCCGAAGCGGCATTCGGGGTTTAGACACTGGGGTTCACGCATGGCGGATGAGCGACGGGGTCTTGTGATGCAAGGGTGCGGAACGTTACCTCCAAGAATATCGTGCTTCCTTCGTCGGCACTCCGCAGCTGAGAACATGCAGAGCATTAGCTAAACGTCAACGCCTCGATCGTGTACTTGCCTGGCGTTCCTGCGAGAGCGCCTCTTTATGACCGCATTTCGGACACGTCTCTGCCGTCTAACGCACGCATTCAACACCCACTGCCGCCCCAAACAAGAGCATAGACCCACTTTGGTCTTGACGTTGGCATCTATATGCTCCTTGGTCTGCGTCGTCCGCTTGAGCTGCAGAACCGAGGGAAACGCATCCGGCCGTGAGCGAGTTTCGACCTCGAAGCCTTCATACGCTGCACGTAAAAAAAAGTCAGCTGACAGAAACGACCTGAGAACGTCTAAACCCGACTTGCAGCTCGCAGGCTCGAGGTGGCCGCATTGTTCGCATTTGACGTTGACCTCGTCTTCGCCGGGTAAATTGAGCAACGTTCCACACGTCGGACAAAACAAGAGCGAGCCTAGAACGAGCCGGTGTCAGCAGAATTGCGTTGGATCGGTTTCATGTGGCGGGGCACCTATACGATCCGCACGCGGTGCCATGGTTCAGAGACAAAGCCCAAGCCCGCAAAATCTCCATCTTATCTTATCTCTCCAGACAAGCGCGTTCCTGACATAATCCATCTCTCCGCAACCCTCGGACATTCACGACTCCTATCCGACGCGACGACGATTGTCCGCTCGGCACCATGGCGCACAACGACGACACGCCCCCCAGCTCGCCCAGCAAACGCGCCGTCGACGGGCTCCCCAACGCATCGATGCAGGACGTACACATGATGACCGCCAAGATGACCCTCAACGACGTGCACATGGACACCGCACCCCGTAGCAGCACGCGCAAGGGCGCAGGCCTCCAGCTCTGGGAGCGCGAGGCCTTGAACAGCCCCGAAGTCAAGCGAAAAGCGGTGGTTGCGCAGATGTGTACGTCCTCGGGCTGTCCTTCTGCCTCGACCGCTCATCGTCTTGCAGTCTTTTTGGACTATTACTTTCAGGCCCTCGGATACCTCAAAGCCCGCAAGGATCGACGGGCGGCTTTTGACGCCGACGTGCGCGCGAGGAATCTATCCGCTACTCAATACGCGACCGAATTCAAGTCGTATTGCGGACGCGAGCGCGTCGTTCTCCGAAGACGTCGAGCCAAGCTTCGCGTCGACCAGTTCCATATCATCGCCCAAGTTGGACAAGGTGGATATGGAGAGGTGTATCTGGCGAGAAAGAAGGAAACCGGCGAGGTGTGCGCATTGAAGAAGATGAGGAAAAAGACGTTGCACAAGATGGACGAGGTGTGTTGCCTCTTTCCTAGTTGGGCTTGAATCTAACTCTTCTTGACAGATTCGACATGTATTGGTCGAGCGAGATATTCTGACAGCTACCAAGACACCTGGCTCGTTCGCCTCCTGTACGCTTTCCAAGACTCGACGTTTGTCTATCTAGCGATGGAATACGTTCCTGGAGGTGATTTCCGAACGCTGCTAAACAATTCCGGTGTCCTGAAAGAAGAACACGCCCGGTTCTATATCAGCGAGATGATCCAGGCAGTGTCGGAACTGCATAAACTGGGGTACATCCATCGTGACTTGAAACCCGAGGTGGGTGCCTGCCTTGGTATCCAACTTTGGGCTTCCTATTCATGTGGAGCAACCAGAACTTCCTAGTTGATAGCACGGGCCATGTCAAGTTGACTGATTTCGGTCTAGCAACGGGGGCGCTGAACCCCAAGATTGTCGAATCGTTGAAACACAAGGTACTTGGCTACGCGGTTCGGGCTTATTCTAGCGGTGTTCTGATGGTTGCGTGTAGCTCGACCAAGCGAAAGATGCAGACCAACTCATTCACCGAAGTACGCTTGAACGACGTAGTTTGTACAAGAGTATGAGAAACGAGGACCCGCGCTATGTATGTATATATCCTCATATGTTACGGTCAAAGCTCATATTCTTTGCATTTAGGCGGATTCGATTGTGGGCTCGCCCGATTACATGGTACGCATGTACCGGCTAATCGTGAGAGCCGGACTGACCTATTATTCCAGGCTCCAGAAGTTCTCGAGGGAAACCGTACACCTTTAGCGTCGACTTTTGGTCTCTAGGTTGCATCCTTTTCGAATTCTTGTCCGGATTCCCGCCCTTCTCTGGAGGAACACCCGATGAGACCTGGGCAAATTTGAAGAATTGGTCCAAGGTGCTCCAACGACCGCATTATGACCGCCCTGAAGACTTGATTTTCAACCTGACCGATACAGCATGGGATTGTATCACTCGGTACGCACTCGTCTGCTCGCGTAACCACCTTGGCGTCTAAACAAAATCGGTCGTGGATCTCTAGACTCATCGCTAGCCCGACCACCCGCCCGTCCACCCTCTCCCAAATCGCCGGGCATCCATTCTTCGAGGGTTCCCACTGGGAAGATTTGCGAGCCGTACCAGCACCGTTCGTACCGGCCCTGGACAGCGAAACGGATGTCGGCTACTATGACGACTTTACCAACGCGGAAGATATGGCCAAGTATGCCGAAGTTCAGGCAAAGCAGAGGAGCGTTGACAAGGTCGCTGAAAAGGACGAGCATTTCGGACGAGGTGTTTGGGTCGGGTTTACGTTTGGCAAGAACGGTATGGGTCCCAAGGGGTTGAATGCGATGGGTACTGGGAGCGCGATTGGGGAGACCGAGGAGGGGTATTTGGATACGATTTTCTGAGGGCGTGTGGCTTGGGGGTGTGGCTTGTGGCTTTTATTTTACTTGCGATCTAGGACGGCTGTGGTTTAGTTGAACTGATAATCATATTTGGTTTCACGTTTCATGGAGAACACACACTCATGGGCGCTGAATGTTCATTTTCTCTCGATAATGCAAGCATGTAGCAGCTCCAAGTGATGCATGCTTGCGAGACGGTGAGATTCGACAAATGCATCAAACAAGATATTAATTACTTTGCATACACGCATGCGATTTGATTCCACCACCGAGTGAAGCACCAAGGGTCAGGCTCATTGTTTCCGTAGGACCACGGGCGGAACGCACCCAGTCGTGTACCCTTTAGCGCTTCTTCAAAGACTTATTCTGGCTGTTGGACCTGCTTTATATGATGCCAACGGTTTACAATTCACGGATCTGGGTGTCATCCGAATCTCGGTCCGTGCGGCAGGGGAAGCGTCAAAGGGTGCGCTCGTTTTTCTTTGGTCGACCTGATGGTGTTATGATTTTTTTTTTGTACTTTGTTTCCCGGTGCCGTTTGGGAAAGGCAAAGCATGTGGCTTGCCATCTTTAAGAGCTTCCTTGACGTTCAGTCGACCACGTGAGCATCACCACCATACTCTCACCCGTCACCATCACTCTGGCATCTTCATCGCGAGACCGGCCTAAACACCAGATATCTTTTCGCCAATAAAAGAAAAATACATACCTCATAGCTCCTAGGCTGCATACACAATTATTATCACAGTAAATACATGCTCGAGCCGGCGCATCCAGCCACGCCATCATCTATGAACATCAACACTCAATCGAATACCGACTATTATTCACTAGCGTTTGAACGGTGGAAAGGGGTACATGAACGTCTCATTGCCACCCTCGATTTGTTTTTCAAAGAGTCTGCCGAGCTCGATTTGGTACTGCGACAGCCAGGCGCTCAAGGATGGTCTGGCCTTGAACCATCTTTCCATTACATAGACACCGCTTATAGATCACTTCAAAAGAGTTACACCGAATGCGCATCGTACGTCGAACTCTCGGCGGGTTACGCAACTGTTCGTACACACTCGTCCCATTGAATAAACTTCCTACGGAAACTCTCGGTTGTATTTTTTCCCTAGCCAATCATCTGGGATGCGTGAAACTTGGGTCGCGCAAGCCCCCAACGCCTTTTATCCGAGTTATATCCCATACGAGCCGCTATTTCTTAAAAATCATAGCAAACCTTTCCTTGCAATGGCCACACGTCGATCTGTGTTTAAACAAGCCCACAACGTGTTTACGTCACCTGCGTCTTTACCTACAATGTTCAGTTCACTCCCCAATCCATATCCACGTCATTGGAACTCACGCGAGTGGAGACGTGCAAGCAGAGCAGTTATCCCGGCTATTGGCGCCATGCGTGGACCGAATTACTTCGTACAACATACAAGTCCCGAGCTTGTCCACGAGTTGGTTCATAGCTTCCAGGTTGGCCCATCGTGGTTTAACCGCCCTAGGGCTGATGTGTACCAATCACTTCGAGACCCCAACCATGTCTGAGCTCAAGAACATGTTGGCCGCATGTCCCGAGTTGCGCTCTCTCTCCCTAATTGGGGGCTACTTTCGCAGTGAACATCCTGGAGAGACCCCGTGGTCTTACCAAAGCTCGAAATATTGGACTTGAGGAAGATATCTGGTCCGGACCTTTCTGAGATAATAGCCCACATAGGCTCCGGCTCAGACCAGCTAGCTTTAAGTGTTTCATTTATTCCAGCCGACGAACTCGGGAGTCCTATATGGGCGTTTGTGTCCAAAGTTACACGGCTTTTAATAGACGTTCAATACTGCGGCGCCACGGAACTACGGTATGGTCGGGCGTATTTAACCCACCCGGCCCTGAATTATCGAATCTGCAAGAACTCGCGGTTTCCGGCTACAATACAGAAAATCTTGCATCCGAAATGTCGCTGGACGTAGGCCGTTTTCCGAACCTACATAGCTTACATCTGTTGCAATGCGGGCTTGGCGTAGACGGTCTACAGACAATTCTGAGTCGTTCTCATGTCAAAAACCTCTGGTTGGATAACCAGAGATATACGCAAAATGGCCAACAGAAACCAGTTTCATCCAGTGACCTGTCTGGGGTTGTACCGTTCGTAGGCTACCGGGACTACTCGACTTTTTGTCAAGACGGTGGAGACCTCGAGTGGCCACTTCATTTGCCTGCGTAGAGTGCGATCGTCCGGCTTGTGGCCTATCTCAGACGCACACACTTGGTCCTTCTTGTATGCTAAAATTGTACTTTTAATTTTCTTCATTCATTGGAATCGCATTTGATGTTGCTATTCGTATAACCACGCGGGATATCTCATTTTGACGACACTTTGCCGGATTTGCGGACGCATCTGCCCCATCTTTTTTCTTTTTTAAAAATTGTTCGACAGACAAGTCTGCTTGAATATGCAAGCCTGTGGCCTCTAATATGGGGCTTGAGGTGATGGCTGAACCAATACTAATTGATCTCATTTGTGCCGGCCCAAGCCGTTGTACGATAGCCTCAGCTACTTCAACCAACCACGCATACAACGTGGTTCGACCTCATGAACCAGCTAAAGGATTACAGGTCGCACCGCCAGCGCTCAGTAAACCATCATCGCCGATTCACCCTGAGTTTAACATTGCCCGTTAGTTATTGTTTCTACCCAACCTCTAGCCCATTCTAAGCAGCCACATCTGCTGATGGGACAACCGTCGTGCTTCGACTACACGGCTAGCGGCTAGCGGGCCCGACAAACCGTGCCATGATGAAACATAGAACATCCGAAGATCGCTATCCGACGAATGGGTCCGTCCCAGCTTATCTTGTTGGATATTATTGCGTTTTTCATTAGATTCGATCAAGTGGGCTTTTTAAATACTTGGCGTATATATATAGTTTATCGTGAGGGGGACGACATTAACGTGTGGTCTTATTTTTTTTACCAGATGGTTCATGATTATTGTAAATTGTAAACTTTATCACGCCACACTATCTTTGTATAGCTAGTAGTTGATGGCCCCGTGTTGCGTGGTCAAAACGCTGAACGGATACAGGACAGCAGGACAAGGACTTGAAATCCTAAATGATAAAATAAATGGGGTTGGGAATAACCGCAATATCGCCGAGAGGTAAGTGGGACAATGGATAAAACCAACACACTTCAGCGTGCCCCAAAGCCATTCACTCGCCTCTGAAACCGAAGATGTCTTGGAGCAGCAACTCGGGTATGATCATTTCGCCTTTGCGAGGGTTAAAAGCCATGTCTCATCACTTCGGTCGGGCCTTTAGAAACCGAAGATTCAATGAACACTACTGGCGGAAACCAAGTTCGTCCTTCAAGTGTCTCAATCCCCACCATGACTAGCGAATACCGGCATACAAATCATGTCCCTTCATCAACTGATTTTCCGCATCCGTTTTTGCTCCATGGCCCCACACGCCAGTAGGATCGGGGCCACCTCGACAAATACCAACGTACCGGCCTCGAATATTACGCCAGCCACCAGTTCCAGCGCAGATGAGCCGGGGATAGACCCACAGCGATGTGCGACCCATGTGCGTCTCTTTACGTTTGGCGTATCCGAGGAAACGACTACTGCTATGATCGGAGGCCCTTGAGCCGTTGACGATACCAGACGACTCGGGCCAATTAACAAATACAAATACTACCGCATTGACTGTGACGAGGTTTTCTGCTATGGCGCTTACGAGACAGAGAAACGGTATCACAAATGGTCTGTTACCGAGGGATTCGGCAAAAACGCCTAAACCACCCAGGGCCACCCATCCCCCGATCATGACGACTACTGCAACAACTGCCATAGGATCACTCGGGGCACTGATAACTACTACTTTAGCGACTCCTGCGATCTCCACAGTGTTAAGCGACGAAACCTTAGTCATTAGTAGCGTCGCATACGGCCTCACAACTTCTGCTATCATCTCTCCTTTGCCTACCCCTCCTACCGAAGTACCATGTATTCCACATACATCTTCGGGTCAGCTACCACAGTCACCCACAACTTGAGTTTGCCCAAGAGTGAACCTGTACAGACCTCTTCTTCCCCAAATCTATCCCCGACCACCACCGAATTGGACATATCTTCACCAATAATAACCATTAGGGTGGGGGCTGCAATCGTCGGGTTGATTATGGGATTCTTTCTGTTAGGGATGCTTCTTTTGGAGCTGTCGTAACGTGAGGTGATGGTGGCGTACGCCGTATGCTAAGTATCATTCCCGCATGCAGAGCTTGACTCTGAATGCTGGATTGAGTTCGCCGCATGGCTCGATAGCTGACGTTGTTGGAGATTCGCAGTCGATATCGTCGTTTGTCGAGCTCTGGATTGAAATACGGTCGTTGGTCATAACTCGCAATCAGAGAGGGATAGGAGGGAGAGGGGAACCACTAGTACTTGCTGGTAGGTTCGATTACACAGAATGGGTCTCATTGTTCTAAATGCTGGTTGTGATCCTGCTACAACAGCCGAAATTTCATACAACGAGCGCGCATACAACCTCTCCCGAACATTCAAGCAGCCAGATAGTGTAATTACAAGGGCTGTGCTGCAAACTGAATACCCAGCGCGACATTGCAAACTAATGTCACACCATTCACCAGCGGGTGTTGCCCGTAGTCCTTCATCTGCTTTTATTCTTCCGGGGCCCTCAACGCCACCTCAACGCCACCTCTCCACCCCTCCATTGAGCAGGGTTCGCTCCCATTTAATAATCGCCGACATAGCAGCCAGATTGTTTAGGCCGATTCTTCGCGTAACACTATACCTCCATGCTACATCGAGGCTGGGAATCCCGACGGACATCGTCGGACCAGTGAACTAAATAATTGCTGTCAATTTAATATATTTTTGACATAAATTTTGGCAGTGAGGTGGGGTACGAAAAGATCACGATAAGATTTCGTATATCTTTCATTTTGGGGGTGGGGTCAGTATTATTACAGACGATTACACAAGTTACAGATCTTGCGCTCGACCACCCCTGGCCCAATGCTGGCATACACTAATATAGCGTAAATCATTCATGTAAATCAACCTTTGACAGCTGGAGGGGTGTATACGAGCGCTTTGCGTTAAGCTTGAATCTTTCCTCAAAGAATCAACAAGCCTAGGCCTCATACTATAGCAGCCCGATGCTCAATAATGTCTGGCTACGAAGAAGCAGCAACGTACATTGACACCGCTCACGCATCCATTGATGCAGTAGCATCAAGGATATTCAGTGTTCAGGCGTCCCTTGGCGAGATACGCAATCAATCCTGGAGGCTTGTCCCACCAACATACTACCCATCGAAATCATCACGTATATCATTCGCTAGCGAATAGTGGATGCGTAATCAATGCACAGAAGCATCACCCGAAGTCCCAAAATCCTCCGCCCACCCATTCTCTGTTCAATACTAGCCACTACTTCCGCAATGTTCTAGTTCGATCACCTTCTTTGTGGACACACGTTGATATGCTTGTACAACGGGCGGATGCTCTACACCACGGTAGACGCTGCATACAACACCCCGCCCAGCTTCCTCTCCATGTTCATTTTTCTGGGTTTGCTGACCGAACCATAGTTGGTGACCCACAAAAGGACCTGGCACAACTTTTACCTCCCTCTATACACCGGATTGTCACACTCAGCTTCAAAGGGGGCGTATCGCTTGTGAATAGTATCTTGGAACAATCGTGGATAAACTCCTACACTCCACGGCTTGAAGAGTTTAGTGTGGGAAGTCACCGAGGGGACCTCCCCATTGACACTGATTGTTTTCGTCTTTGGGGGATCACTTGCCCAAAGTTTGAGAGGCGTGCGGGGAGTCAAAGTGCACGGGGCCTTTATTCAGCCATGCCTTGCCTATCATGGTCTGGCGGTTCTAAAGATTATACCATTTAGATGTACTCTAGGGGCTTTTCAATTGACCACTTGGTCCATGCTCTGGGTGCTTGCCCAGAACTTCGCTCTCTTGCGCTAGTTAACATTAAATTAGGGCGCAGTACTCTGAAATCAAGTGCGCATGTGAAACTACCAAAGCTTGAGGTGCTGGACTTGCGATTAATGACCTTCTTGAAATTTTGCAACTGGCATTCCATATACTCCCTGGTGCAAGCGGCCTGGCATTGAATGTCAGCCCCAACTTGGATGACCCTTTCGAGGCAGCTCGGGTAGGAAGATTGTTGAGGCGCTATATCCTAGAATGGCCAATCGCACGCTTATTGATAGATGGTAGTGGGATTGGTGGTGAGGTTACAGTAGGGGACGGGTTGGATTGGCTGCTTGGATTAGAGGCTGAACTCTCCAGCATCCAAGAGTTGGCGCTTGTCCACTACGATACTACCTGTGTCCCGCCCAATTTTGCCAAACACTCGTTGCTTCTCTGGTCTCCATACGCTGCATCTGATGGAGAGCATAGTGGATCCAAGTATTCTCCGCCATGTGCTCAGTGGGTTCGCGTTGCGTACACTGCGGGCGGATCGATGTGTTTCTCCTAGTGGGCAGGAAGAGACATTGAGCGGTCTTTCTGATCTGTTTGCGTCCGTTGAACCGCAGGTGTACAATAACCTGTATCAAGATGATAGTGATGTTGAATGGCTGCTTTACGCCCATTAGTTGGATTTCGTCTTGGTCTTTGTAGTTCTATTTCCTTGTGCAAGTGGTTTAAATTGCAGGGTTGTCTGATTTCTGGCCTTGTACTGCATATACCCGATTCATTTTCCGGGTTTTCGGGTAACAGACCTGATTTTATCCACATACAGCGCCATCCAGCCCATTCATTGTCTTTCAACCCCATAGAATTCATTTTTATGACTGATTACGTGGCGGCTTTGGCTCCCATCAGCTACCCTCGTCTCGCTATGACTAAACCCTGGACTCGAAACTTAAACACACGAAAATCATGCACGAATAGTACAGCTTATAGTAACCTCGTCCCATCAAAAACAGAGAACAATATAACACGTAAAGGGGGGGGGCAGCGCTAACATCCGCATAAGCACATGTAAACGAAAAATCAGTGCCATCAAATAACATGCAAGAAACGTAATACTAGCGGGGAGGATAAAGGGGGGCAAGTAGGAATATGAAAGGCAATGCGAAGATAGTCGCGGGTGAAATGTCCAAGGTGGATGGGTCAAGGGGTATGAATCAGAGACAAGAGCAAACACGGATTGAGGTCGGCGCTGGGCTGGCGCTTTTTGGTCGTACAAATGAGACGAGCGGGGCGGAACGGAGAATGTGGGATAACTGATGCAGATGGGGTTGAACGAGTGATGTTGCGATGGAGAAAAAACGAGCGAGGCAGAGGTCCGATAGTGAGCGAGCTAGAGCGAGAGAGAGATCGAAAAAAGCGAGACGAGGGCGAGATCGACGGTAGCCGAATGGAGCTCATACGAAGAAGTGAGTGCTGTTGTGCAAAAATCAGCGGTGAGATACCAAAAATGGAAATGTAATACTCACTGTACCCGACTCGACGCGTGCACCTCCATTTCTTCCATCTTGTACGAATTCAATTCTTCCTTGATTCGCTGGGCTAGCGCCGGTGTTAGCCGGTTGCACGTCGCAGGCTCGCTGCGCCGATCGTACGTCGAGGGCGGGAAGGTGTCATACACGCTCAGGTTGGTCGCAAATGTCAAGCGACGAGTCTTGCCTGGTGCTGTTGCCGAGCGCTGAGTCATCGGAGTATTACCAATCGATGAAAGGACTGGCGCGCTCGAATTGAGCACCGGATGGTTGTAGTTGAACTTGGTGCCGCTCGAATCAGGCTTCTCGCTCAAGCTGAGTGACGGTGTGGTAAACTCGCCAAACTCGGCGGAGAATGAGGTGGAGAGGGACGGCTCGTGCGGCGAACTCGAGCGGTGCAGTCCATCAATGTGATCCGGATCCGGTGACGGAATGCGTGCGAGCGGGCCTGGTTCGGCACTCGTTTGTGTTGGGTTCGTATACGAGTTTGCGCGCTGGCGTGAAACAGGCGTATTTTCCTTGTCCAGATACTGCTCCTGGTTGAAGTTTACTGCGTCTGTGTACCGTATAAGCAGACGACCAATGAACCACAGCAGAAAGGCTTACTTCTCAGAATACCCTTCACGGGCTGTCTCGTCCTCTCCACCGAGCGGCGGATCCCAACCGCCCATGGCTCGTCTTGGATGGTTGCCTGCTCCATTCGAACCGTAACATCCTCATCGTCGAATCCACCCGTCATTTGGGTGACATGTTCGTAAGTGCCCTCATCATCGCTTTCTTCCTCTTCCTCTTCTTCCTCGTCCTCCTCTTCCACCCTGTTCTTCTGCCTATCCCACGCCGCAGCCTGCGCTGCCTGCTGTTGGGCCTGCGCCTCAGCCAGCGCTTGTTGCTGCCTCGCGCGTTCCGCCGCCTGAGCATTACTCTTCAAAGTATGTTGCCGTGCGAGCTTGGCGGCAGGCGTCAACCCAGAGAGCTCGTCCGAGTTGCTCGAGCTAGACCCACGTCAACCTCGACGGTCGCGTGCGTGACACTAGCCTCAGCTGTATCTGCTTTTTTACCCTTCTTTTCACCGTCCTTGTTCTTGTCCTTGAACAGGTTGGTAATCCCCGCGAGCGAATTGCGTCGCGCGAGTTTGCCCATCGAGCCTAGCTTGCGGATCATCACCGAGGCGGAGCTGACCGTCGACTGGAGCGAAATGTTATCCGTAGAGGCGTTGAGCCTGCGGTTGAACAACGACGCGGTCCTGCTCGGCTTCTTGGACGTCGTGGTGCGGATGGACTCGGCCGCACCAGGGCTAGAGGCGCCCGCCCCGGCGCCTTGCTGCTGTGCCTGGAGAGCGGCATTGGCCTTGTTCGCCTTTTCGATCGCCTTGCGCCTCGATCCGAGCTTCTCCTTGTTGTCCTCCGCGTCATCGAGCGTTGACACTGCGCTAAAGGAAAGCGCACGACGCAATCGGCCCTTGAGGCCCGACTTGGGCAAGCCGCCATTGGGAGCCTCGAGCACACTGTCATCGCGGCTGAGTCGCTTGCTTGGGTCGTGAGTGGAGAATGATTGCTGAGACAGCGGCGAGGGCTTGGACGGTCGCATCGTCGAGCCGCCCCCGCTGGCAGCGCTTGGTCCAGTAGCCGAAGTAGGAGATGTACCCGAGCCTGGAGCAGCCGAAACAGGCGAAGCCGTGGTCGCACGCGCCGGTGGGGTCACGCTACGATCTGACCCTGGTCGGGTGGATGTCGCGGTGATAGACGAGCCCCCGGACTGGTTGCGGCCATGAGCATGTGGATGACCATGCCCGTGGCCATGATTTTGCGAGTGGGGTGCGCGCTGGTTGGGATTGCCGGTGCTACTGCCGTTGGTCCTTGCGCTGCCTGCGTTGCTGGGTGTCCTTTGTCTACCGGATCCACTGCCGTTGGAGTGGAGTGACGTGTTCGAGCCGTTCATTTCCCGGGCATACGGTCGTTGGGGCTGAGGATACCCCGCGGGATATCCACCAGGGCCGTACGGCACAGTGTTATACTGACCGCCAAACTGTTGCTGCTGGGTACCGAACTCGGAAGGACCGTTGGCGCCCGATCGGGGTGACTGCTGTTGTCCGCCTCCGCCGCCCGGTCGCCTATACGGATGGAACCCCTGATGATCAGCGCCTGCGGCACGTCCAATGCTGCTATACTGCATCGGGTGAAGCGCGTGTCCTCCGGCGTGCGGGTGCTGATGAGGCGGCGGGGTGCCCGATGGCTGGAAGCCGAGATGGGGTGGAATCATCGCACCAGGCGGGAAACCTGCATAGTCCTGTGCAGCACCTGACCCGGTGCGCTGGCGTCCGGTATAATCAGGTACAACGAGCTGCTGTTGGTGGTGTTGCTGCTGCTGCGAATTGAACATCATCTGCTGGAACGCCCACTGGGCAAACTGCTGCTGTTGCTGCTGGTCGGGGGACTGGGCCGGAAAGTAGCCTTGTTGGCCGAACTGGGGCGGAAAGTTCGGGTAAGCATAGTACGGTCCTGGCGGGGGTGTGCCCGTGTGTTGTGGCCACTGTGCATGGTGGGGGTGTGGCTGAGTCGGAAATGCGTGTTGAGAGGGCGACGCGAGCGGCTGGCCGGGGAGCGTGCCCTTGCGGGTCGGGGTCGGCACAGAGGGCGTGTCCATCGGGTGCTGGGCGAGCGACAGGGCCACTGGAGCAGTGTCAGCGCCCGATCCAGGGAACAGAACACCGACTGACCGTGTAGCGGCGGATGAGAAAACGCGACTCACTGGGATGTCACTGGAATGAGTGCGCGTCTCGGGGGCGACGACACCAACTCACGAAGCGAGAGCGAGAGACAGCGGTCAGAGAGCTGGCACAACGGCTGCAACGTCGTCAGCGTCGGGCGCGGGATCGAGCGCAACATACTGACCGAATCAGACAAACTTGCCGGAAAAAAAGACACGAAAAACGCAGGCGGCGGTGAGCAGCTCTCGAAGAAGAAAGCAAAATAGTAGAAAGTAAAAAAGAAAAGTCAAGCGCGCCCGCTCGTTGTTCGTGCGTGGTGGGCGGGTGCAGAGGCGGGAGGTCGAGCGTGATGGTACAGAGGGGGCAAACAGGAGCAAACAGCGCCGCTCCCTTGCCAATAACCCCATTGCAACCACTTATCGCCCATCACACCCTTTGTCGATTCTTTTCGAATCTTTTTTATCGCACCCGACCTCATGACGACACCCGAGCCGGCTGCCGCATCGGGCGTCGTGCCAGCACCTGCTCTGCGTTGCCGCCTCGCGCTTCGACTTCTCACATCCAATTAGATTACATTCGATGTACAGACACTCCTAATAACAATAATGGATCCGGTACCTTCCAGACAGCATGTACGGCGCCACGTCACCCCCGCGCGCGCCGCTCGTCCTGCACATACTGTCGAAATGCCATCCGAACCTATCCCGGCATCCGAATTAGCTCCCTGCCTGATTTTCGGCGTTCGGGCGCACCTTTTTCACAAACCAGTAAAACTCGCGCGTTTCGTTCAGCCAATCGACGAGACCGGACATTTGAGGCAAGAGGGGCGATGATGTCGACACTGGATAGAGCGTCAGTAAACCCGGTCGGAGGAACAAAAGCAGAGCCAGGATGGACAACCCCAGATACGAGTATCAATGGGGTGCCCGTTCCATCATCACAGTCCGAGTTCCGCCCACTCCCCCGCGTGCACGTCATCGGCCGGGGTTCTGAAGCTCACACCCGAGGGTTCCGCCATCCTCTATACCCGGCCGGAGGCATGTAAGAGCGGGATGGCACACACCTTTATACTTTTCTCCACTGAGATCAATCACAAAACTAAACTCCCGGGCCTGACTTTCCTCATCAATGTGCGTAAACTTGATCCTCACAACGTTGGCTATGGCACCCAGGCTCGGAAATCACTGATGGCCCTAGGCAAGTGCGCAGCAAAAAGACTCACGCGCAACGGCTTCCACGCTCCACTTTATCAAATCTTCCAGCACGAGCGCTTCGGACTCGTTGAGTTCGACTTGGTGCTCGAGTTTGGCCAGGTCCTTTGACTTTTCTGCGATGCAATCGACTATCAGTTGGCTAGCAGAGACCCGCAGAGGGTAATGAACGCACCAATCTTCAACTTTTCGGTCTTGACTCTCAAACCATCGAGCTCGACATCCACCGTCCCCCGATTCTCGTCCAAATCTCTTAATCGTGCATTGAGCTCAGCGAGTTTCGACTCGGCGTCGGCCTTTTCCTCCTGTTCCTTCTTCAACGCTGTAAAGCATCATTCCATCAATGCACGAAACAAGATGGCAGATAAAGAACCCACTCTTCATCAGGTTCATCTCGTCCAACCTAAACTGCTCGATCTCCGTATTCATCTTGGCCGTCTTGTCCTTTTCTCGCCTCTGCAATGTATCATACTTTTCCTTTCGGCGTGTAATTTCCGCCTGATTGTTCGTCACCTACAACCCGCAACCAACACACGAGTCAGATAAGAAAAAACACCAACTTTGAGAGACAGAAACTCACGTACGCCGTCAACGCCGACTTGAACGCAGCCATCCGGTCCTGCGTCGACTCGAAATACAGCGGGACCACCGGGTTCGGCTGAGCGAGCATCTTGCGCAAGTCGGCCACGGGCGCCGGACGATTGGGATGTCGTGCGCTCGCCATTGTCTTTCAAGCTCGGGAGTAACACGATAGCGTGTGTGGTGATCGCCGGGTGTGAGGGCCTGTTTGGACCAGACGCGTGCCAGACACGATCACGTGTGTGGCAATGGTGCTTCGGGATCCGTGTTGGATTGGGGGGCAACAGATGGCGGCATTTTGTCGCTTGCCACCCGCGGCAGGTTGTATCCAAGCGAACAAAGCCTCATGTCGTCGTCATAGTCGTTGCCACCAGTAGCACCGAGGTTTCCTCGTTGGACGCATACATCGCATGTTCAACCGCGAAAGTTTCAAGGTGTGCCTCGTAAGGACAGATACCCTGTAACATCAACCCTAGCCTGGGCGCATACTATCTGGGGAACGCCCAGAACCTTTTTGTCCGGCCCAAGACGGTCTGTTCGGGTCATCGAACAGTCGCTGGCCATGGATCGCATCCACGCCCCAGATCCATGCCCAAGCGCCTTGCGCCACCACCCGCGCCACCTAGCATAATGCCTCTCCCACCAATCCTCACCCACCTCTTTCCCCGCCCGCTGCCTTACCTTCGTACCCTAGTCGTGCAAAACAAAATACACGATCTTCAACTCGAACAAAGACGCACAGATCCAAAGAATACGCCCGATGTGTTGCTGCTTCTCCAGCATCGGCCAGTATATACCGCCGGGCGTCGTCAGAAAGCCGAGAACCTAGACATTGAGCGAACGAGGCTTGAAGGGATCGGTGCAGACTGGGTCCAGACCGATCGGGGCGGTCAAACGACGTATCATGGTCCAGGTCAATTGACGGCATACCCACTGCTCGATCTCGGCCGGATGAAGGTATCCCGTTGCCCATTGCATGTTCGCATATATTCTTAATCTCTGTCCAGATCCCCATTAGAGAATACATATGCCAGCTCGAACTTTCACTCCGAGAACAACTCAAATCATTCCACCACCTGGCTCACTATCCATGTGAACACACTGGCGTCTTCCTCAGCCCAGACATCAAGATTGCATCTATTGGTGTACATGTTCGACACCGACTTACCACGCATGGAATTGCGATGAATATTACTCGTGAACCAAGAGCATGGTTTGATCAGGTTGTCGCATGCGGATTGGACGGTGTGAGAGCTGGGAGCGTTGAAGGTGGTCTAGGGGATTCCATCGAGAGAAAGGTTGATGTAGCAGAAGAGTCCCGGAGATTTGCGGGAATATTGGCTAGAAGACTACACCGAGACTTGCAGCCCCTCGACAAGTCGCATGCGGTCCTTTGGAAGATGATGCAAGACCTAGAGGCAGCCGCTGATGCAGCAGACCCATGGCCGAGGAAACCAACCAATACAAAGTAACCGTATCTATCCAACCCGTAGTCCATCTGCAGCACTTCATTACTACATCACAAAAATAACACACAAAGTAAACAGACAAGAACAAGCAAGCTGAGATCAATCAAACGAAATCAACATGGCCTCCTTTTGCTCCGTCTTTTCCACGCCTCCGTACTGAGATTGTGGGAACCCTTGAGGTGCGTTCGGCAGCATTGGCGGCACGCTGGGGAGACTGGGCAATGCATTGGCAGGGGGCGACGATATTCCAGCGTAAGGATGGGATGGCGCCGTAGCCTGATATGCCTGGCTCTGATATGGTTGAGGCGCGGCCGGTTGCGGGGTTCCAATATTCTGGTAAGGTTGTGGAGGATACGACGAACTCATTGGGAGTTGCTGAGGAGTATACGTCGACGTTGGGTGCGCAGGCTGCTGTGGTCCGGTAATCTGGGCAGTTATGCCAACAGGTCCATGCTGGCTAGACACTGTGCCCTGCCGTTGAAGTGTAGGCGACCTTGACACGGGTGGCGAGTACTGTACCGGCGACGGGGAATAAGGCGCGGCGTTACTATTCGGAGCAGGAGCAGAGGGGTACACATTTGGAGCAGATGGCAAGGGTAGGACGTGCTCGGGGTAGGAGCTGATGGATATGTTGATTGAGGAGCTGACGGGTACTGAGTCGGAGGAGCTATGGGATAAGAAGGCGCAGACGGATACTGTTGAGGAGCAGGTGGAAAAGGCGCAGCTGACTGAGGTTGAGGAGCACTATAGCTGGTCTGAGGTACCTGATCTGCCGATTGTTGGGCCGGTGGAGGAGCACACTGTTGTGGTTGCCCATACGGCTGCGGTGGAGGCACAAACTGCTGAGCCTGGCCATATTGTTGGGGAGGGCCGTATTGCTGAGTTGGGGGTTGTGCGTATGCACTCTGATACCTCCAAGACGCCCTTTCGACCTGCTCGTTCAATAACTTGTCATACAACTTCACGGCCTGAGATAGCTTGTCGTGCATCTCTGACAGCATGTCTTCAAATAAAAGAATAAGCACCAAACGCAAAACTATCGAGGCGGATGCACTCACGCTCTTTTCTCCCAGCATCATCCAAGCTCCTGACAAGCTTCGGTCGCAACACAGTGGCCCGCTCGTACATGTCTGCCGTCTGAGGCGGCACACGCCCCTGAGATCCCGCCTGCTCTACCGCCTGATTAAACGACATGATCGCATCCTCTTCTCTTGGGTCCAAATCATATTGTGGCAATTTGGGCGCGGACCACCTGGGAGTCTCTTCAACAGGTTCGATCGGTGCGGGAGCTGAAGCCTGAGGAGCCTGAGCTTCCCGAAGGCTAGCCTCTATAGCCGCCTTGAGATCAGCATCTTCTTCACCGTATTCGGCCAAAGGGGGCTCTGAGCGTGCCGCTGGAACGTAGCCCGGCCGGTCAGAGTACCCATTTGCGTTGGCCTGTGCCTCGGCCAATGAAAGCGCAATCGCCCGCTGCAAATCAGAATCCATTGTATCTTCAACTGTACGGTTGGGGCGCCGTGATTCTTTGCGTGAATGTGAGTGTGAGTGCGAATGCGAATGCGAGTGTGATGTCTTCGAGTCGCTGCGGCTCGGCGAGCGTGCCCCGCGCTCCTTGTCTATCTTCAGATTAGTCCAGCACGAGTCGCAAACCCGAACTTCTTGCGTGATGCCGAAATGGGGGAGTGCCGCAGTGCGAGAGGAGCACTGCTGATCAAACACTTGGCCACAATTTCGACAGTGATGTTTGCGATTGGTGAAGGTAAACGGTGTCCGACAACGCAAGCACACGTCCGAATCAATCCATTCGGGTGCAGTACGGGTGGCAAGTAAGGCTTTGGCTTTAGCTGACGTGTCTGGGGCAGGGAACTTGAAACCTAGAGAAATCAAATCAATTAGCACCACCACGGTCAAGAACGTCATCCTTGAGAAGATCTCGATAAGATGAACATGCACCTTGAGCTTTGAGGGACTTGTAAACCTCCGAGACGTAACCAAGTGCCGGCTTTTGTTCAAAAGCCAGCGACCAGTTCTGAATTAGCTTCAACATCCTATTCTTGACTTCATAGTTCAACGCCTGCGCAAGCCATATCAGCCAGCCACCCATCTGAGCTCAGCACGCGACTCACAGGCTGCTTCAAGATCGAGACCAAGTTGTCCATAAACTCCCGAGACGCCACTTGTTCTAAGAAATGGTCCCCTCCGTTCTTGATGCACACATCCGTCAACTGCACAACAATGGTGATCAATGATGGAGCGCTCGCATCAGTCAGCACTACGTACTCCGAGGGCAAGCAACTGGACATTAGGGTTCTTGTGGTCAAGCCTGCGCTTGATTGACCGCATAGCGTCTCTTGGCTGAACAGACTTCGAGCGAATCTGGTCGCATATCTCGAGACTCAGTGCAATGTCCTCGCTACCTGAAGGTAGCAATTCAGAAGTCGCCTTCTCTGCAAAGGTCGTTCAGCGTATTTAATATCGGATACAAGTTGGTAGCCTACCGACTGCTTCGTCAAACACTGAGGTACCACCCCAAAAGTAGGATGCCATGATGGTAGACAGGTAAGGAGGGAAATGAGGTTGAGTCTTGGCCGTGGCGTGGGGAAGCGCTGGGCGGTTGTTCTGTTCTCATGATCACGTGCGACTCCCCCGCATTCCGGCTTGGCTAGCCCACCGAGGCAGCTATTCTCGACACGCCAGGTTATATGTTGGCTAAGAGCCAGGAAATTTGTATGTGATGGTCTTAAAAAAGATTTAAAAATAGTTCATATAATTAGATGCCCTATTTTACAACAGAAAATCGATACGTGGCCGCGCATTTAAAGTCTCTTACTGGATGGCCTGAATCCATTATTATTAACACGAATCAACATACCAGCTTAAAATCTTACAAATTTGATCTGCATTCCATTTTGGGTTGTTGATAGCGTCGAGATAGCCTTCAGGTTCGATAGCAGTTGGAGAGTACTGATCGTATATTAACAACGGACCACCATGGACTGCTTTACGGGGATTCGTAGCCATTTTCCACTGAATATCTGTACTGCTGGCTGGTTTGTAACAGTTTCAATCTCGAATACCTACGTTGATAATAATATCGCGAAAGGCAAATATATGCCTGCTTGATTCCGGACCTCGGGCTGTAAAACGACACTTCAGGACTGCCACTATTTGGGTTATCGAAGCTACGTAGGTTTATATATATATCTTTTTTCTAAGATTTCATATAAGGATACAGACCCACATCCATAGAAGGTCGTAGCCTATGCACTCTGCACACCCATCGTACCCGATAGTTCGATTCCACCTGGCTCCTATTCGCGCAAATGCGACCATTTAGTATGAAAGCAAGCAGGAAAAACAGACGTACCAATGGCCGTCTCTTTGCGGAAACCAAGAGCGATCCCTTGGACTTATGTAAAATTACCAGTCGGGATGTTAATGGTATCTTCCTCCAAAGTCCTGGATGCAGCACTGCGTAAAAGGTGACCAAATATATCCTTGTTGCCGTTCTGGAAAGCATCCAAGTTCCTATCCCAAGGCCAAATTATTATGAGAAACATCGTATGACCTAAAACCAGTTCACAGACCAGTAGATATGGAGGTCGGCATAATGGACGTCTTCTCGGTGGCGCTAGCAGCAACCGAAATGTCAAATCGACCCCCACGGGATACGCGGTGCGTAATCTTCAGAGTAATACTAGTCATGAGTGATATAAATTATCACTATATGCACATATAATTATACCTTAGCGGTTACGTTTCCAGGAAAACGTTCGTCTCCAGCATCAAGATGAGTAAATGGGATGTTGCTCCGAGTTGATCATGCAAAAGTCCACTTGCGATGGACCCAGCCTATCTTTCCACCATGGATAGTGGCTAGGCCTGCATGGTTAATTAGTACCTCGTTTAAATCATGTCTTCTTGGGCACATACCATCATGGTCGTTCTTGTAGAGGACACTGAGCACAAAGGGTAGTTAGGAAGACTGGTTATACTTAAGTAGGGTGCATCATGTTATGTGTTCAGCGCATTTAGGTCTGGATTTCTTGAAATAGGAATGCCGAATGCACCTGGCCATACATGCTCGCGATGGAGCCGCCTTGCCGCACGTTATAGCGAGTACCAAGCGCACCATTCTTAATTCGATTAGCGTATTTCCCCACGATGGAGTTGAAAACTGGGTGCATTGGGTCCGTTTGCCAGAGAGTCTACCAAACAACCTTGTCGTGTCAGGCAACCTTGCAGTCTTCGGCATCTTTCGTACCAGGTTATCGTATCCCAAGACCACATCGTGCCACTTCTCGAACTTATCTTTGACCCAGAGTTCGGTGAGTGAAGCTCCACTCCCGATGAACTTGGCGGTGACTGATCCATCCGGAGCGACGACGGTATATTGTTTGAAAGGCTCTAGTATCAAATAAATTAGATAAGGGGGGCAAGGTCAAGTGAGGGTGCTTACGTCTGAATGTTGCGCTGCGGCGTCGCCGCATAGAGCAGCAAGCATCGATATAACCCAGAATATCCTCATTTTTGCAGTTCAACCACCTAGCATAACCTCTGCGCACCTATGACAGCGTTTTTATCTCACATCTGGGGCCCTTATGATTTTCCTGTTCAAATGAAATACTCGGCTATCTCGGCGACGAATTAGTGACTGTACCTGCGGTGCTATTCGACGCTAACGCATGGTGATTCCGGCACACCACTCTTTTCGTCGGGTGATTGTGTGCGGCCCTTCGTCATGGGATGCGCTTGTGATTTTCGATAGAGTCGGTGAAGGGCTTAATGAGATATGTACTTGTTAGGCGTCAAACGGTAAGGTTTCGAGGACCATCTCCCGAATGACATCAAATTTTGTAATGAGGTTCACGTCGTGGGATCGTATCAGGATAGCCGGAGAACCTCCGACGCTCGCCTGGTATTCGGTGAGACTTTCCGATCTGATTTCAGCCCTGCAGCGTTACTGAGACGCTCGTACTAAGGCGCTCCGTCAAGCCCTAAGAGCGACTAACATATCTACTGTAACACACGTAGGATACCCCAAACATTCCATATTCATTAGTCCATCTCGCACCATCCCTCCCTATTTACTTTAAAACAGAAAATTGATAAGTTGTTGCCCAATTGAAGGCTCTGCCTGGATAATCTAAAGAGGTAGGGCTTAGGAGATGGCTTCGAAAGCATAGAGAAATATCTCACAAATTTGGTCAACCTTCCATTCAGGATTGTTGATAGCATCAAGGTAGCCTTCGGGTTCGATTGCGACTGCAGAGTATTTGTCATACTTCAGAGATGGTCCACCGTGCACGGCCTTGCGGACAGTTCCGAGCCAGTTTCCAGTATACACCTGAATTGCTGGTTGGTTTGTTGTGATATCCAGCCTGTCCCCAAGCGCTTGAATTATTAAGTTCTTTGAATCTCGGATCCCACTCACTTGATCCCAGAGGTTGGGCTATAGAGCGATAATCCGGGAACCGTGGTGGTAGCTTGGTCAAAACTGGAGGTGCGTTAGCCCAATGTGTGATTTTCGTGATTTTCATATCTGCCTACATCCAAGGATTGTCGTAACCCGGGCAATCTGGACAAATAGCTTAGCTGTAAATAGTCGAAAGAAAGCTTTGCTATCTTACCTGCGCAGCCACCATTACCAATCGTAGCATTCCATTTCCATCCTAATCCCACCGTTAGACCGTATAGCACTGTTAGGCTACAGGAGGTACATGCCTATCGATTGCTCCTTGCGGAAGTCAAACGCCGTTCCTTGCACTTGCCCAATTTCACCAGTCGGAACTCCAATGTTGTCCAGTTTGATTATCTTGGATGCTCCAACCCGTAGGCGGTGGCCAAGGACGTCTTTGTTCCCATTTTGGAACGCATCGAGGTTCCTATCGGTTCCTCGTTGGGGAATACGCATATTAGGTATGGTACACATACGCACCAGTATATATGCGAGGTGAGCATGATGGGAGTTTTCTGTGTAGCAGTAGCAGTGATAGATATGTCGAATTTGCCACCCCCAGAGACTGTATAGGTGACCTATAATAGGAAAACCGAATGAGCAAGGATAAAATTCAAATATATGGACTTCAGTGAGTACCTTTGCTGTCACGTTTCCTGGGAAGTTCTCGTCTGCCGGATCCAGATGCGTGAAAGATATGCTATTTGCTGTTGAGCCAGCGTAGGTCCAATTGCGCCGGTCCCAGCCAATCTTTCCACCGTGAAGGGTATCTTGACCTAAAACCGCTTTGAGCAAGGTGTTTATCAACGGAATTGAATATAAATACCATCATGGTCGTTCTTGAAAATATGACTAGTATAGTCGATTGAGTGAGGCACATCAAAAAAGATCAAAGACATAGAAAAGGCATACTAGGTATTTGGAGAATTTGGGTCCGGGTTCTTCGAGATTGGAATACTGAATGTTCCTGTTTGCAAATGCAGTGAGTATACTACACCCTTGACAGAGCAACTTGATTATTAACCATTCTTGATACGGTTCGCATAGCGTCCCACGACCGAATTGAAAACTGGGTGATCCGGATCCGTTTGCCACAGCGTCTGAGCCAACAAGTTTAGCAAAACAAACATTCTCGCTATTAACTGTCTCTTACGGTGTTGTCATAACCTAATATAACGTCACGTAGTTGACCATTTTTATCCTTAACCCAAAGTTCCGTGATCGATGCACCACTGCCGATGAACTTTGCTGTTATAGAGCCGTCAGGAGCCGTAACAGTATACTGCTTAAAGGGCTAAATGTCCGAGAAAAGATGAGTCATCTTAATGTACCAATCACTGAACGAGGCCTACATTCGAAGCCTGGGCTGTTGTGGTCGCACAAAAGGAAGCAAACGCGAGTGCCAGCTGGAGAATTCTCATCTTCAAGAGGAGTTGGGTCTAGATTCCTTTCGAGAGACCTTTTTATACCACTTACCGGGGTGTATCTCTGATTCATTCGTTCGAATGTCGGATTGCTCGGGGACATACTTTGGTCATACGGATTAAGTAGGACCTACATATGGTAGGCTAGAGTGCTTCTACGTGAGCGGCAGCGAGGGGTTTACACATGGCGTTCGGCAAGCTCTGCGATTCCTCCGTGCAGATAGTAAACGTGACTTGTGGTGAGTATGACGTCTTGATTGAGTGCCGTTCTTAAATAGTTGCCGAGGTCATCGGGGGAAGAATATCCAGGAGCGGCGAGTTCTATTTATCCTGGGATAAAAAGAATACTTCCATCAGTCAGCTGATGGTGTATTTCAGAGGATTTGTGACTCCTGGATAGCTAGATTCACGGTAAAGAACCGGGTGTTCGAGGGGAAACATGGATGAACGTCGGGAACAATCGTAATAAGCATGACCGCAGGGAGGCGCAAAAAAGTAAAAGCGGATTTCCATGACCACGCCCTCCAATGAAATATAGCGGGCTGAGAGCACGGTCAGAAGTCAAGTAGAAGACTTGTCTTGATCTCACGTGACGCACAATTTCTTCCGGGTTCTGCTTTATGCTTGATAAATAGAACCTCGGTGACACTCCAACAGGTTTTATTGTTCAAATATCCCCCACTATGCAGCACTTACAGTTCCAACGTTCCGGCGTCGAGTTCTGCATGCGTGCGCTCGGGTCTCGACTATTCTAGCCGCAAAGAATCCAAACCCCACTGAAGCCGACGGCCTTCATTTGCATCTTGTAGCTGTGCAAGTCGTGGCATACACCAAGTACTAGTGCTCCAGATGCCGCCCGATCGTTGCCGATGCTCGTGATTTCTGGGTGTTATGAAATCCTCGCGTGGCTTATCTTATCTGCGACCAAACAATTCATACAAAAGGGAATTTGACTTTGACCCGACCCCCACATGACCAACCCCTTGCGAGCTCCGGCACTAACAAACGCAATTATTTAAGGCCGCAATGGAGTCACTGCACCCTGCGTCCACCTCAACATCTATAGCTACACCGCACCATGATACTCAGGCTTTCTCCCCGCCGTGCTCAACGCCTATTTTCGAATGTTTCGTCTCGGTCGATTCATACTGCTCCACACAGTCAACCTGGGCGTGTTCGTCTCCTCGGGTTGAGTGCCGCAGCAGGCGTTTTGGGCGTTGGCGCATTGGCAGTTACCACTTACGCAGATAGCGAGGCCGTCACTTCCGGCTCATCCCTTAGCTCGTTAGCACGAAGCTATCTGGTTTATACGCTCTGCTCCGTCCCCCCGCTGGTGAACCACTCTCCCGCAATACTCAGCACGTGTTCCAGTATCCCAGGTTTGAAAGAGATCAGTGAAGCTATTGTTAGACGTACTTTCTTTGCTCAGGTATAAAATTTCTTTCTGTTTATCAGGCATCCGATTGACTCATTTTATGTACCAGTTTGTTGGAGGTGACACCCTGTCCGACACGCTACCGTTGATATCATCATTGCGTCAACAAAATACTGGAACCCTTTTGGTTTACAGCGTTGAAGCCGAAGAAGGCGCATCAGGGGCTCAATGGAAAAAGAACGTAGAAGAAATGCTCGCAAGCGTGAAGTTTGCTGGAGATTTTGAGGATACACAAAGGGGTGGCGAAAGACTTGGGTAGCAATCAAACTAGTATGTCTATTTGGTTATTCGATAGACTCTTGGCGTAATCGGGGTTTCAACATAGACTGCTCTCCTTCCCTCGCCCGAGTCCCTGAAGCGGATGTCCACGTTCCTGCTTGCCTCACGGCCTAAAGGAAATGTATCCTACCCCGGAACCCCCGGGTCTAGTGATTTGCTCGTCTTCCAGGAGACCGAGAGCGCTCGATCATTCAACGGCTTGACTCAAGATGACGTCACAGCTCTTCGTGAGCTATATCAAGACCTGCGTAGGATATGCGCAAGCGCCAAAGAGCGAGGTGTCCGAGTAAGTTCCTAGTTGAGATGTCTCGAGCTCTGACTCACGCAATTGGACAAAAAAGCTCACTGTTGACGCGGAGCATAGTTGGTATCAGCCTGGGATAGACGCTTTCGTACTGGCTCTTAGTCGAGAATTTAATCAAGTTTCGAGCTCCAGGAACAACAAAATTCCACCAGGTCAGCCGCTCGTTTATGGGACGTATCAAGCATATCTTCGGAGGTTTGCTTTTCCGTATTCCTGGCTGAAACTCCCAGCTAACCTCGATTTAGGACCCCTGGGCATATTGCTAGTGCACTAGAAGACGCTAGAAAGCACAATTATGCCCTTGGCGTTAAGCTTGTGCGTGGAGCATACCACGGTCAAGAAATTGCGTACCACAACAAGTGTCTAGCAGCTGCTGGCTCTAATTCAGATGTCGAGGATCTACCAGCAGTCTGGCTCCGAAAAGATGAAACCGACGCGTGTTTTAATGATTCTGCAAAGCTGCTTGTCGGAGAGGTCCAGATGTCGTTTGGTGAAACTACAGCTACGCCAGGTGTCGGGCTCTTGTTCGGGACCCACAACAAGGAGTCGTGCCAACATGTTTTAAACTGTATGGTTACTTCGGGACTAGGTCAGAAGGGTACGGAGGACGAATCATTGTGAAGCCAGGAGTCGAAGAAGCAATCTGTTTCGGGCAGTTGTATGGTCAGTCCGATCAAGAAGGTCGAGGGGACTTATATTGATTGTATGCATTTCGCGAACAGGAATGCGGGATGATTTGACAACATGGATTGCAAATTCGGTTCACGCTGCTTCACCAATGGCTTTCAAGTAGGTCGAGCACCTGTCCTATTATCACAAAGGCTCACCTCTATAATATCTAGATATTTGCCTTATGGTGCCCTGGCAGAAGTTATGCCCTATCTGAGCCGCAGGTAAGCTCGATCATTTGTCTCTGGGACTTCAGCTTAATACCCTTGGGCCTCAGAGCAATTGAAAACCAATCTGTGTTGAGCGGCGATGGCGGAGCGGCTTCTGAGAGGAAACGAGCAGGGGAGCTAATTCGCAAACGGCTCCTTGGATAAGTTGGATTGGTGTGCACACGACCGCCATGTTTACAGCCCACTTTCGCATCGTCAGAGACTAAGTTATGTAATAGTAGACGTTTTGTACCCCAATGGGATTCTTATCGCCGATCTTATCAGGACGGAACTCAAAGAAGCTTAGACTTTACGCCTCCGTGTCCACATGACTCGCGATACGAGAGTTCCAGAATCGTCTATAAACAGTCGATGCTTGTTTCATGACCCCTCCGGACGACGATGCTCAGGCTCGGCACTCAGCGAGTTTCTAGGCCATGTGTCCGACGGTTGCATACCCGCTATAGTCCACCACAGCATTCTAATCGATTGACAAAGCTTGGACTCGGAACTTGTGCACTCTCTTTAGCTGCTGTGGCTGGAACTGTGGTTTATGCGGATGCTTCGGAAGCCTCGGAGACACGTACACCACTGAGCACACTCCTGCGTAGCTATTTTGTGTACTCTGTTTGCTCCGTGCCCGTATTTGTGAATTATTCTCCCGCTCTCCTGGAAGCTTGTGCGAAGGTTCCGGTGCTGAAGGATATCAGTGAAGCGTTTGTACGGCGCACGTTCTTTGCCCAGGTGAGTCTATACTTCCTGCCCTACTCTGGCCGACTTAACGTGAAACCTAAGTTTGTTGGAGGAGATACGTGTGAGGATACTCTGCCTTTAATTGCCACGCTCCGAAAGCAAAACAAGGGAACACTCTTGGCCTATAGCGTCGAGGTAGATGAAAAAAGTGACTGGGAGCGGCAAAGCACAGTGGAAGAAGAATGTCGATGAGATGCGATCAAGTGTTGATTTCGCTGGGGATTTCGAAGACAAGTACGGCCAGAATCGATCACGGAAGACTTGGGTTGCAATCAAACTCGTATGTGTTTTACCTGATCACCGCATCATGGCTTTGCACTCAACGTATGCTAGAGCGCGCTAGTGTCATCGGCCGATTCGCTGAAACGGATGTCCGTATTCTTGCTGAAAGAAAGGCCAAGAGATGATGTTCCATATCCCGGGACGCCCAGTTCATTCGATATGATCGTGTTCAACGGTCCCCACGACCGACTCCTAAAAGGGGGTCTGACACAAGAGGACATCGATTCACTTCAGACACTGTACGAGGATTTAAGGAGGGTGTGTCGCCGTGCGAGGGACCGCGGAGTACGAGTAAGTGGCGTATCCAACCCCATGGAGCGAGATGATTTCATATAGGAAACCTCGTGTAGCTTATATTCGACGCCGAACATACGTGGTACCAGCCCGGAATTGACGCGTTCGTCCTGGCACTTAGCAGAGAATTCAATCGACCGCCGAGCTCGCTCAGAACTAACCCTGTTCCCGATGAACAACCATTGGTATACGGTACCTACCAAGCATACTTGAAGCGGTGAGCACCACAATGATAATAAATCTTAATCATCGATTAATGTGACAAATAGTACACCCGAGCATTTGACGAAGTCAATTCAAGACGCTCAAAAGAACAATTACTCTCTAGGCGTGAAACTCGTTCGAGGGGCATACCATGACAAGGAGGTTGCCCACCACGCAAAGAACGCCCGGACTCTGAATGCCCTGTTTGGACGGAAAAGGCCTCTACGGATGCATGCTACAACTCTTGTGCGACCATGCTGGTCGAACAGCTTGCTGCTTCCTACAAGTTTTCCGGCACTGGATGGACCACCCGGGCGGCAGATAAGCACATTCGGATACCAAAATCGGATTTTGTTTGGGACACACAACAACCTATCTTGTGCTCATATCCTGCAGTGCTTGGATGACTCTGGGCTGGCGTACAGAAGCCCTGAAGGAAAGGTTGTCATAAAAGATGGGGTAGAGGAACGGATCTGCTTTGGTCAACTTTTTGGTGCGTTTCAACTAAATGCAAGTGGCCAGCACTATATTCTTCATATTTACCAGGGATGAGAGATGACTTGACAAACTGGGTTGTCGACAATGTCAGAGCCAATTCGCCCATGGTCGTCAAGTGAGTGCAACTAGGCCTCCTTTCCCTCTAAGAACAAACATATCCACTCGTTTCAGGTACGTTCCGTATGGTGCCTTGGCAGATGTGAGTCGACTTCATCTAGGTCACGAAAACAACAACTAACTATGCTAACGATCCACAGGTTATGCCGTATCTAGCAAGACGGTGCGTAGATCTCAGTTTTAAATATCCACTGCTCAAAAAGGTACTGCATTGAAACAGTGCAATTGAGAACCAGTCCGTTTTGGGGGGTGAAGGAGGTGCTACAACAGAACGAAGGATAGCTTTTCGAGAGATAAAAAAGCGGCTTTCCGGCTAGCCGTGGCTCAAGGGATGAGTTTCGTGGGGCAAGCCATTCATCGGTCGCGTTTTTATGTCTACCTGGTAATGTGAACAGCTTAACGGAATTTCGTATGATAGAAGTGCTGTATCAGAAGCTATACACAGTTAGTCCGAGTGACCTGTAAGGGCGAGTTATCAAATAGGAATCCCAATTGCACAGAAGCGATATCGTTGATGAATACCATCCAACTTACGAGTAGGGTGCTTTTGAAGTTGGCAATTAACTACCAGAGAGGAAACTAATTGTTCGGAATACGAAGCGTACAGAGAGCAACTATTCGCTCATAAGACGAAGGTCTGTTACATGTATGTCGTCTATGCGTACCGTCACAAGACGATTCTCTCGACCTTCCAATCCTCTGATAGTGCGTTACGTATTATTCAAGTATCAGCTGACACGAAACGCTGTACAAACACGCACGAGTTATGTATAGAGTGAACTGGAGTTAGCAAGGTGAATGGGTCCGACGATTCTGAAACTCCGTAAGGACACAAGAGCGCTAGGGACAGGACAACTATAGTGAGACACACCTGCGGCTGTCAATCATGCTTGCCTGCTTCAGTCTGCGGCTCAGAATCGGTTTGCCGTCCGGGTCAGTAATCTTGGTTTAAGTTCATCCACATGCTCTTTCCTGGACCGCCCATGTATGCACTGTTGGCTTGCCCACAAAATCGAGAAATCGTACAGCAACGACAGGCTTGGTCAATTTGTCTCAAACATACCAACGGAGTTCTCGAACATATCCAATCATACCTTTAGTAGTCCGCCCTCAAACGGCTCTTCGACACGAACACCACCAGGGTCATCTTGCCAGCATGGACTCCTACGTGGAAACCAGACATAACATAGAACTTAAATGTATACCTGTTGATCGTTCGATCTGCGTCCACGGAACGGGTGGAGATGAAGTTTGTCTGAGATGGACCCTCGTCGCCGACGTCGGAGTCGGTTTCCCGGTCGAGGCTGGACGAGGGCTTCTGGACGTAGCGGATAGATATCTGTGTCTCAGGAGGGGATCAACCTTTGATGAGAGAGCTACGGAATGGTGGCGGTCAGAGCACCTTAGGATGGGCTTAGATGCATGCGTACGCCGAAGCAGGAAACATAAGGCTTCCGTCAGACGGATCTCCATTGTGAGTTGTTCACCATCTGCGATGTACTCTACGTCTCATTTGTTTGAAACAGAGCGATCTGCGAGAGTGGCGCGCGCCACGGCAAGGAACAGAGCGAAGAATGCGACAGAATAATTGAAAACGGCTATGGTTATATGGGTGCAAGAACAAGGACTTAGCAGAAAACACAGGTGTACAGATTCAACAACGTAGTTCATGGATGAGTGATTGGTAGCCCAAATAGCACAGCTATATAGCAAACAAAGCCGGCTGGTAGGCTACCTATGTCTCCCTGAGGCGATCGCTTTGCGCGAGCCGTTTGTCCGTTGGGCGCCCATTTTTCGTGCCTGGATCTTGGCCAAAATGAACAGCATTTGTGGAGCTGTCGTGGATGAACGACTCAGCCAAGGGTTGATGAATTAGCTGATGCCAAGTCATTACGAATCTCATACAATACTCTAGCAGGCCAGCGTGCGGTCTCAGTTGGCATATCCGCGTCCGAGCATACAGGCCAAATGCGATGGCTTGAGAGTCGTATGGGAGGGTGGAAATACTGTGAGATGCCAAGGGCGAGCCATGGGCATGCTAAGTGAGCCCAAAACAGACATTTAGTGACCTTAAGCCGACCACACTGTTGGAAGCCTGCCTAGCTCCGCCAGGTACTCACGACATGTTATATGCGGTGGTAGAGCATAAAGGCCGCGTGGATCGATGGAACAGAGCCCACATTAGATATTGGATACACAACGAACATTCGAGTGGCAACATATAACCTAAACGCACGAAAAAAACACGGGTACAGCTGACGAGACAAAGGGGTTCCCGTCTATAATGGTATGTAAACCGGCCATTCGAGATCTCCTTCACCGTGGCATAGAAATGGGTATTCTCGTTGTCCTACGCACGGGATGAACTCGGCAAGTTCGCTCAACATCTCCTCCTCAGACGTAACCGCAGACGTGCAGTCGTGCAACTTCAACGTCTCGATCGTGGAACCATTGAAGGCTTCACGAACAACACTTGGGTCCACTGTGCTGCGCATCAGGTGTAGCGTCTGGAGGCCAGAGAAACGGCCAATGTGGGGAACATAATCACTTGGGAGGTAATCAACGTCATAATAAATCAACGCCAGCTCTCGAAGAGCAGAAAGTTCGGTCCCGGTTGTTGATCCAAAGAGCCATGCCAATGACCCCTGCTCATCCGCATCCTCGACTAACAGCCGTACGACATTTGAGTCTCTAATATACCGCCGCAAGAAGTCTTCAGTCGAATCATCCTCGTCCTCGTCAGTAGGAGCTGTTATACTCAATGACAGATTGGCTTCACTAGGAACGAGACATGACAGTATTGTATGCAGATCGGCACCAAATATCGACCGCAAATCTAGGACTTCAAGCTTTGGAAGTGCCACCTGCTTGGCTGAGGGTGAGCTCGAGCGTAGTTGAATACCGATAAGAGTAAGGGAGCGAAGGTCGGGGCAAGCGGTCAGAGGATCAACGAGGCGGTCCACGCTAGGGAGCGGTGCAGCATCGAGAGGTACGAGCTTGAGGACGGTGAGACCGCGATATATGGAATTACGTAAAGGAGAAAATGACCCAAACAGCCTGATTTTCCGTAAGTTCCGCACAAAAGCAGCCGCGCGACCCTCAAGGGTATGAGGAATATGCTGTTATATGGTGAACCCCCATCCGTATGGTCGCTCCAACAAAATTCCTCAACTTGAGAAGAAGTAACGTCGCGCCAAATATGAGATAACATCGTACTCGCAAAAGGCGAGTTACTTTTGAAGTTGAACGAAACCACCCGGTGGAGAGAGCTTCGTAAAAGGTAGGCCAATTCTCTGGTTGTATGGGAAATGGCGCTATCGGACTTGTCGAAAATGTGGATATGGAGTGGAAGTTCACTAGAGTACCGTATGCAGGAATTGGCATGATGTAAAGCATCGGGTCTCTCAGTGATCAGGTCTACATGTGTCCACAACAATGGCGCGCGGATCAAAACGTCGCGCAAGGACCGACTGGTGTTGAAAAGACTCTGTAAAATCGGGGGCTCTAACGGGCGTTTCTCTGGGTGAATGATGCAGTCAGCGTTGGCCAGAGATAGTATCTGGATAATCGTTTCGACAGGTAGCCTGTTTAATGGAACAAATGCTCGGGACTGATTGCGACTTGCACCAAGCGACGCACGGACATGGCGTAGCGTGGAAAAAATAGCATCAAGTGATGTATACGCGGCATTGACGTGCCGAATGGTTTCCTCGTCTCCTTGGGCATCAGGCTGTGCAAGTAACAGATTGAGGTTATCGGACTGCTTCACGAAAGAGTCAAAGGCCAGAGAAAGGTGCTGATATGCGCTCTTCCACCGATTAAATGTAGAGTATATTGAACGAGCATAGTCCGATTCAGTCTGCATTAGTGGCGCGGGAATCGCTGTGTGGTGGCTAAGCTCGAGCTCAAAAATGATCACGTGTCCACAACTATTTTTGGCTCAGTGTGAACCCGGATAAATGTGTTAAATTCCCATGTTTACGGAGGATTAGGAACCCAGGTATCATTGTCATGTAAATTCTATCCAGTTAAAATACATAACTGAAAACCCCAATGTATGCGCGATACGTGGTATTCAGTTTACGGCCATGCCATTTCCCCGTTTCGACACCTGAGAGAACGATATTAACGCATAAGATTCAAACACGAGGTGGATAGATACAACGAAAAAATCATACTATCATAATGATCGAGGAATTACCGTCAATTCGGCTGGAGTTTGCGGTACATTCCATACTGCATTATAACGCGGAGGAATTGCATTGTGAACGGAATCATCCAGAAGCCATCTTGGCATGGGGGGATGATATTCTGTCAAAGAGGGGGCTTGGGCAACTTGAGGGGTTGACCCAGGAGTTATATTTTCCAACTCCCGACGTGGTCGAGCTGGAGGTGGCTCGTTATTGTTGGCTCGCTGCTGTGTTGGCAATTTGGGTCGGGGATCCCGAACCGTGTGGATTATGGTTTTAGGAGGTCTTTGAGCATCTTCCCCACGGCTCGAACCTGGTTCAGCTATCCCTAAATCAACATAGCCGGTCAAAACTGAGAGAAATGTCATCAAGTTCAGGAGCGCACGCCTACCTGGTGCTGTCACAGGCACTCTACGTTCCTGCATTTCTGGATGAGGTTTTCGATTTGCAAAATTTGGACTCGAGTTTCGTCCTTCAACCCACGGTTCAACGAACCACTCGGGCTCGTTGTTCAAGTCTAACAAGACTGGTTCTGCCGAGTGTGAATTTTGCGACCTGAAGCTAGACCTCCATATAGGAAACCGGCCAACAGCGCGGCCACATCGCCTCATATACTCGATATACGCCAGCCATGAGAGTACACTTATAACTACAAGACCAACGAGCGAACAGACGATGGCGAGGGCCAAGATATTTGGCGTCGAGCTTCCATCAGGATTGTCCGAAATTGAAGCTAATGCGGAGGGATCAGCAGCCAATGTTGACGAGGCGCCCACTGAGCTCAACACAGCGAGAGGAACAATAGTATTTGATCCCAGAACGAACGTAGCCGCTATCGTGGTAGGTACACCAACCTCACCTCCAATAGCTGGTAATGTCGAGCCGTTGACCGTCATATATGTTGCCCATGAAGTAAATGTTGATAGAATCTCAGGTGGAGGAGTCGGAGCAGCAAAGGATACCGTAGTGCGATTATATGCGGTGCTGTCGACTGCTGAGCCTCGACTGTTTGTCAGAGCAGTAAAGGTTGGGATCACTACAGCACTGATGGTAGTTGCGAGTGGTGAACCAAGTGGATCAGTAAGAGTTGTCGTTATGGGTACAGCCGACCGCGGGGAGCTGAAACTGGGCGGACCACCAGGAATAGGGACCAGGGTAGATACCAATACAGTGGATGTCATTCCAGAGATGATGTATGTCGAAGGCATGACCGTCGTGTCGCGCGTAGGGGTAGGAACCTCTACTGGCGTTAAAAAAGGCATTCCGGTCGGCACGACACTAACTTGAGTAGTTGGCGAGTACGTAGTACTGCACAAAATTCCACCGAGTGCAACTACGCAGTCGGATGTGAACGACACAGTCGGTGTTTCTGAGACTACGGTAGAACTTGGACGTGAAGCCTCCGTTATGGTGAACGTTGACTCCGACCTCGATTCGGCACTTGTCTTTGGGTCTTTCGCAGAAATTGTCAGCCTAGAGGCCAAAAATGACGATGCTGGCACGATGGTCGTTGCCTCGATAATCAGGTTTCTGTCCACAACACCCGGATTTGTCACATACGGACTCGGCTTCGGTCCAACCAATGAAAGAGCAGGTCCATCTGATGGACAGAATGTAATATGAACAGTTGCGTTGGGAGTCGTGGTGGCGATCGTATAGAGCGGGTCCCCGGGGCGCTGTATACATATGGGGCGGTTAGTTTTTAGGAACTAAAGAGAAGGGGGCAACTGACTGTGCGCTTGAAGGGGCATTCTGCGTCGGTACAGCCCCAACAGTTGTACTTGTTCGCTTCCGAGTCTGCTACAGTGCCATCGAACAATTGCCCGCCATCCATCCAGATACTTAGCGGGTACATTTTCAAGTCTTCGTCGCCCGACCTTTCGACGGAGATCTCAAGCCTATCCCATTGAATTACTATCGTCAGCATGGTACAACCTTGATTTAACAATCGGTTTAGAAACTAGCCAGGAATCAAAGATAACTATACTCACCACCAGTAGTGCCACATCTCTCTCCGTCGTCTGACAAAAATGCATGTACTAGTCCTCCTCTATCCTTGTCTTGAATCTCTAATGTCACGGAATACCGATTTTCACCCGATAATACAGCATCGAGTGTGTGGCCATCGGGGTCGTCAACAACCTTAGGCAAACCAGAGCTGGCACTGAAACATGTATTGGTTGCTGAGCGAACTGTCTGTAGATGGATGAACCTACCATTTCCCCAAATCTACGTAGAGGCTATAAAGTGGTATTGGCGATGACTCTGGTATTTTGCCAGAGTCTGGAACAAGAGTCGGGCTAGGATATGCTGCCGTAGTTTCTGAATCAAACCCGAGCCTTATTGGCGGGGTCGGTCGAGAGGCAACAGTAATGCTAGATATAGATCCTTGATCAGGTGTAGCTGATGTCGGCGCCACCGAACCTGCAGGTGACATTGTCGAAAGGATAGTACAAGTCGAGGATATCAGGGTGCTAGTTGGTGAGGGGACTATACTGGTCGAGGGCAGGATAATCGATGGTTCTGGATTATCCATAGAACCTGAGATAAGCGGAGCTTGAGTGAAAGACTGTGAGATATGCTTGCACGTCCAACCACTAAGTAGTGGGCCCAACTCACCCGAGCCACGGACAGACATTCTGCCCAGACGCAACCAGTTACACTTGGGCAAGCGATGGTTTGTTGTAACCTCGCCTTGAGCCGTGCGAATAAGTAATCCAAAATTGCACTCGAACTTCTACCAAACAAAACGAAGAGAGGTGACCGAGCAAATCACAACCCGATAGCGTCGCAAATAGTCGGCAAGTCTGCAATCGGTTAACAGTCCAAAATGCCCAGCCGATTAGCAGAGTTGAGGGTTGAGAAGGAGCCGAGGGCTCTGGATGACCTAGGGAAGACGAAATATAAGTTTGCCTTGGCCGTTTCCTGCTCACGATTAGAGAACCTAGAACCTGATGGTCGCACCTACGCACGAATGAGCGCTGATTTGACCCACCCACGATAATACTAGCCTAAAATAAGATAGAATTTGACCACGCCGATGGTCTGAAACTGGATATCGGCCAAGATTCACCGCGACGTGCGTGGAATTTTTACGCGCAGATCAATTAGAAGAAAATTGGATCACCATGGTGTAAGAGGTTTGCATCGTCCCTTCAAAGCCAGCCTTAGTATGGCTAACCGAGCATTAATTCGTGCACAAGCCGATCGGTTTTAGTCGCCCACAAATTTCCATATCCAAAAAGCATTCACGAGTGTATTTTTGTACCCAAGCAAGTAATGAACAAGCGAGAGTGGTAGGTCACAATACACGCTGTGGTGGTGGAGTCTGGGTGCCAGGAACGCGCTGACATAGCCTCAATCATCTGGGGAATGTTGACCGAAGATCCCCAGCTGCGGACTCACGGCCAAACCCGGGCTCACCTCAACGCAATGGGTCCGTACAGCATCAAAACGAGAGGAGAAGTCTCAAATGGCCGCCTTCTACCGCCACTAGCCTCCTCTCTCCCTGTCCCCAGCCTTGGCTTCCATATGGCACAACTCTTCGTCCCCCTACTCCAGCACCTGCCAGCATCGCACAGTTCGCTCTATCAGACAGTGAATTCTTCAATGAATATCAGCGATAGCCCCCGGCCACAAGGGCCCGTCAAGCTTGAGTTTCCAAGCGGTATCCTCGATGGCCCTATCCACGAGTGGTACAAACGCCAACCCTCGACTCGCTTCGCCACGCTTGAATACAGAAGGGATCGTGTCGGCCGATTCAAGCACGAATTCATCCTAGTTCGGCTCGAGAATGGGACGTGCTGTCGCTTTGATCGACGAGCCAGACAAGATGTGCGAGCCAACGCTTTGTCGGCAGATGGCACGCCAGCCGAGGATACTGCCCATGTTATAATGCGGTCGCAGGCTGAGTATCGCGAATTGATGGAAGATTCAAAGCTCGTGCTTGGCATAAATTTTCCCAGACCTCAAGATTTATGGGTAATACTGGCAATCTGTCATTCGATCCAGACTAATGAGAGGACCATACACTACACTTTGACTCGATACAATTGCTACTTCTTTTGCTGGTCAATCATATTACTCACGGCTCGCTATACGGTACCTTGGCATAACTTGGCGTCGACTCAGGAGAGCTGGGATGGATTTATGCGTCGGGTCTGTTTGGGGGCGAGGGGCGCTCATCTGTTTGACAATATGAGATCACGCTCAGCTAAACCTCTTTATCCGGGTTACGCTGTGGCTTACACAATAGGCCCCCCTCCCCATCCTCTCGACATACTTTTCTCAAGCCCTGAGTTCCGAAGCTTGGTATTTTCAACTATCAAATCGAGTCGTGCTTCCATTGAGCATATGCTCAACGGCGTATTGTTTCCGTCAAGATGCCGACAAAACGCAGTCGATCTCCTGGCAAGCATATTCGATACAAAGTTAGGCGATGACACCATTTGCACTACTATAATGCGCCACATTGTGCCCGAGCTCCGGAAAAAACTACACACCGCATGTGAAGCCGGTACATCGCTGAGCTATGAGGATGGCGGGCCGGTAGCATCTGAAAACTGCATAACGGTTAACGAGTGTGAGAAGCGGATTGCTCGGAGACTAGGCGGCTATCCAGCGCTGGACTCGACGCTTCAACAAGAGTTCAGAAACTCAACCAGAATGTTGCATAGCCTCTTTGGATCAGATGGACAGAAAGTGTCAAACTTCTACAATATTCGAGCGCTCAGCCTCTTTAACGAGATACGTCGGGTATTCGCGTTATCGCGTGCGAGTCTCGTGAATGATCTGGCGGATAGTATTCTAGTTGCTTCTAAACGTACATACAACGACCATGAGGGACTGGTGCTTGATTTTGATAATTCGGTAAGAGGAACCAATCCTTCGCCGTCATCGACCACTGATTTGACTGGGTTCGAGCAGAGCATCAGCAAACGTCTAGACGTGCTGTCCAGAGACGACCTCCAATATTTCATTCGCGAGCGTATGAAGTCACATGCTCATCGAGTTGAGGGATACGAACGTAGCACTATGTCAGAAATCTGCGAGACTTATGAGAACTTGATATCTCAGCTTTGGGTCTCAACGCTCGAGACACTGAAGACTGAGGAAAAGGCCTATCATTAGAAAAGCGACAATCAGCCTACAGGGCAAACATGTAGCACCTTGCTACTCCCCACTCACATTATGTACAAATAATATTTCTTTGAGTCAGTTGTTAAAGCTGAAGAATCACCTGGAACAAATTAAAAATTCTATTCGTTGAATGGCTATCGCTGGGTATTCCATGCTTCGTTGTATCGGGGGGGAATAGCATTATGTCGGGGGCCCTCACTACTGTGCCGAGGTTGTGTTGGCGACAGTTGGGTTTGAGCCGCCGTGGGCATGGGAAGGGGTTGTACAGGAACATGAGCCACAGGAGAAGGATGAGCCTCTGCAGATGAATGGATTGATGACAATGTGTTCGTCCGCACTGGCCACTGAACAAGTGGTTCTGGTCGCAACTCTAGTGGGACACGGCTTGCCGGTTTGGAAGATCGATTTCCAGAGTGACTATGACCAACGGATGAGCTAGCACCCGTTCCACTCCCACTTGGCCCTAGTATGTACCATTGAAGCAAGTGTATGCAAGCCAGATGCACAGTAGAACTTACCAGCACTTGCACCAACCAGGGTGCTACCTCGCTCTTCCATTTCTCTCTGCATTTTTCGACTAGTGGATGGTTCCAAGCCTTGCACCTGCACACCAGGCACGACCCAAGGTTGAACAAACATATTTCTCGGCTGTCCTTCGTCATTCAGATCTAGATCTAGCCCGTCTCTTGAACCAGTACCATCCACCAGCCCCGTACCGGATCCAGAGCTCCACATAGGAGTTCGGTGCGCAGCATAATCCGATGCTCGTCGAGTTCTCTTGCGCCGAGAATACACTGTATAGAGCAAAAGCCCCAAGAGAGTAAACCCAACCAGGCTTCCGACGATAGCACCAGCAACCCTGCTTGCTTTTGATGAGCTCTCCTGCTGATCTTCTCTCGCATCAGCTGTTGGCAAGCTCGTTCGAGTCGACTCGGCACTGATCGAACTCAAGACTTCAATGGGCACGGTTGTGCTCGGTTCAAGTACATATGTGACTGGTACCGTCGTAAGCACCCCAACTTGTCCTCCGACAAGTGGAACAGTTGAGCCGTTGATGATAGAGTGTGTCGTCCAGGATGTGAGCGTGAAGAATGTCTGAGGTAAGGTAGTGGGGGAAGAGGATGGAAGAGAAGTGACCACATCCGATAAAACAATGGAAACAATCGAGCCTTGGCCATCTGTGATAACCGAGGACGTGGGGATGATGGCAACCCTAATCGATGACGTCGCAACTGGCAATCCAAGCGAATCCGTAATGGTCGTTGGCATCGTAGTAACTAATAGACTCGAACCTCCCCGTGGCCTTGTTGGCATAGGCGTCAGAGTCGAAATAGGCACAATAGTTGATGTCTCCATGTTGAAAAACGTTGTAAGCATACCCGTCGTTCCGTGATCCGGTGGAGACGCAGTGAACGTGACTGGCCCGGGAACACTGGAGCTTGTCGTCAAGACAGTGGCATACACCGGTGGCCCGATTGGAACAGTTGTGGTCTCCTCGATAGGAAGGAATGTCTGGGCCTGGATGCAAGTTCGGTCTATCGCCGTTCTGCAGAACGAGTGCCATGCGTCATAGTCCATGCTAGTCGAGACAGGATTTAGCGATCCTCCCAATACTGCAGGGGAGGTTATTGGGGCCCAGAACGTTGAAACCGCTATGGTTGTGCCTGTAACTATGATAATGTTCGTGACGTGCGGCAAGGGATCGAGTGAAGGCGGGTTTGGATTTTGCCCTATTGAGGATACGGCTGGCCCATCAGGTGGGCAAAATGTGATGTGGATTGTTGAGCTTGGATAGGCAGAGGAAATCGCCCATTCGGGATCACGGTTATACTACATGGATTTTACTTCGTTTAGATCCATCATTTTGCTAAGGAATCTCTCACCATGAACGAAAACGGACAATCTGTGTTCGGCCAACCCCAGCAGTTGTACTTGGTCGATTGGGAATCGGCTCGTGTCCCGTTATAGAGCACCCCACCATCCATCCAAATACTCAGAGGATACATATTCAAACCTCTATCGCCCGCTCTGGAAACTTGAATACTGATCGAGCCAGAGTCTAAGACATCTAGTCTGAGGATAGTGCAAACTAAATGGCTATTTATTCTAAGCACATTCCCAAACGAGGAAGGCGGCACTCACAACCATATTCTCCACACCGTTCGCCTGAGTCGCTCAAAAACACGACAAACTCTTGTGAGTTCCTGCTACTGGCATCTAGCGACACGCTATATTGGCTGTCCCTCTGCTTCAGAAGACTCAACGTGCTTCCATCTCGATTGTTTACAACTTTTGGAAACCCCGTTCCAGCGCTGAAAAAAAGGGCGACATCAGTTAGCAGGACAGTTTGTCACTAAAAAAAAAAATGCTCGCACCAGGTCCCCGAGTCGATAATGATGTTGTGGGCAGCGGTCGTGGGTGATGGAACTGGCTGAGAAATGGTAGCGCTGGGATCTGATGTAATAGCCGAATCAGGATTGATCGACGATGTTGACCCAAGTGAAGAGACATCAAATATCGATGGTAATGCGGTAAGCGTTTTGCTCGCCCTACCAAGCGTGGAGGAGACACCGGAACCAGTGGTACCGGTAAGCGAGCCGCCCACGCTACTTGAAGTCGTCGTCGCCAACATAAGTGAATCGCTTGAACTCGATGAGACCAAACCGGAGAGCTGCGACCCTGAAATATCTTCTAACGTTAAATCTCTGAAAAAAACCCATCCAAAGCTAACATACCAGAACCGCTACCACTCGGCAACGCAGAGCTCGCCCTTGGGCTCGAAGAAAGCCCTATGCCGCTCGAACCGAATGAGCTGTTCATTGTGGTTGGTCTAGGAGAGGTGGTCATCGTAACACTAATTGGTAGACTCGTGCTTGCGACGCTGGTTTGATATGTGGTCGGCGACGCAGAGCGAATGGGGCTGCGTGTGGTTGATTCAATACTAGGCCTTTGAATACCCAAACCCGAAGAGGCCCTAGACCAAGATGCGTCCCTTGACGACGTCGTTGGGCTGACACTCGTCGGCTCAAGAGCTGGAGCCAGCGTTGTCCTGCTGTCGGTCAGACTCATGTACGCTGATGATCATCCACACGGGCAGACCGGGGGAGAGAGCAAGCCTCGAGCCAAGGCGACAAAGCCGCGCAACATTTGTGGCTCGCAAACTGATCATGCGGTCAAATCAGAACCAAGGGTTGCATGTGTCTCTGCAATTCGATACCAGTCCCAATCGGGATAGTGTGAATTGGCCTACCCCATGTAGGAAGATCCCTCGTTGTCAAGTGTTGGTCACGAAATCACATCATAAGTAATAGCAAAGACAATGGTCGATAATAACATGCACGTAATTATATGCGTCATCTGTGCAAAAAAGTAAACATCCATCTAGAAACTAGAATAAATCGACAGCTAGGAGTCAACTTTCCAACTAATCTACTCTCCAAGTGGTTTAGCGTCTCCACGCCTCATCGTAGCGTTGAGGCATAGCACGACGATGCCCATCTCCAGCGAATTCCTCAGGATTTGGTACACACAGGAATAGATGGGAAGGACGTTCTTGCGTAAGGAGATCGCGTGGAAGTCTGAGGAAACGGTGTTGGACCAGAACTATGAGAAGAGTCTAACTGTATAATTGAAAGCACAGGCTCTTCTACCAAATGGGGCGACGATAGCATATTTTCGCAATTCGATCCTAATTCCGAAAAGGTAGGATTTGGTGGCCCGGAAGGGCGCTCTGTGTTGCACGTCCTTTCTGCGAGTGAATCCCCTCTGATTATGCAGTTGTCCCCGTTTTGAACTGAAGCTTTTATAAGCCTATTGGTAAAATAAACTTATCCTTCGGGATAAAATTAAAAACATACTGGTAGAAGCCCCGCCTTCGCTTCGCCCTTCTATGTGTTTTTGCGACTTCAGTCTCGTCGCCGGGGTCTGACGTAATTCAACCCAGGACCCCGCCACTAATTCTCCTGCCCTCATCCCCCTATTCAAATCAAGCGTTGATCTATCTTCCAAGCCTGCGCGGAGATTCTGCGTAGACGCAGACCTAGAGTTGGGCGCAGAGCTTCCCACTGCCGACCGGCGGCTAGAAGAGCTGCGTCGTGATCTGCGTCGGCGCTTCCTGCTCTTCCGTCGGAAACACACTGTCCAAAAAAATAAACTAAAAAAGGCCAGTCCGAGGACAGCCAAACCGATAATCATGCCCACAATTTTCCCTTGTTTTGTTGGCCCAGCCGAGGTAGTCTGGGTGGCTGCTGAAGATAGGTTTGTTGTTGTCGACTTGTCGCCAACCGAGCTCAACGTATTTATTGAAATCGTTTCGGACGGTTGGGCCGCGAGTGTGACCGCAATTCTTGAAACTATCCCTACTTGAGCTCCAACGAATGGTACGGTTGAATCATCGACGGCGCCATACGTCGTTCGGGATGTAAACGTATGTAGGCTCTCGGGTGCAGACGTAGGGGAGGGGGCTGAAGTGGTCGTAGTCAGATTATATGCGACATTGGTGAACAAGTCTTGAGTACTTGCTATACCCGAAACGATTGGAGTGACCGTAGCACCAATCGTTGGCGTTGCAGTCGGTTGGACGACTGTGCTTCGACTATCGACATATGCTGAAAACGAAACCGGGGGGGCAACTACAGAATCGGTGTTGGGAATCGAGTAGCTACTGGATGCCTGGGTGTTGAGTTCTGCACACGCCTAGTGAGTCGAAGTTAGACGAACCGACAAGTAAGCCTCCTTACCCAAAGTATCTGTGATCGGGGCCGACATTGGGAAAGCTGGGACAACTGGCTTCATCATCCCATCCAATTCAGCAACCCAAACCGTCGAGACAGGAATTTCCGTCGTGGTTTGGAGAACCATATCATTACGATCCACAGGGACGGTTTGAGCACTGAGATCCGCCTGAACCAACGATAGTGCGACCCTGTCGGGGGGACAAAAGACGATATGCACGCTGGCGTTCGGCATGTTTGAGGTGACTGTCCACTGGGGGCTGTTTGAGGACTATAGGCAATATCATTGTTATCTATACCAGGACGCCAGTGGAGATGGCCGCACCCTGTTAGAGAACGGACATTTCGCTTCAAGAATACCCCAGCAGTTATATTGATGATCCTCCGAGTCAGCCGGTCTCGAATCTGGTAGCTTTCCACCTTCGACCCAAAGGCTAAATGGGTACATCGCTGTGACCCCCTCATCGGACCTAATGATCCGTATCGCTACAGTCTCGGGATCTAGAACCACATGGATGGTTACTCGTGCTAGCGACAAGCAGATTATATTATCATTCGAATGAATAAGTCTTTGCAGCCGGAGATGAAAAAACCTTACCGCTACCATCGCTACCATCGTCGTTCAACGTCACATTAACAGACTTGTGGCCCGATGAGTTTGAAGTCAGCGTTGTAATCCATCGTGTGTGCTTCAAAATCGACATATTAAGCCGGCTTCCATTGAGGGTATCAATGACCTGTGGCTCGCCGAGGTTTGCACTGTGAGATAGAATATGTAGAATCAATTGTCAACCCCACCGTAGTTTCAAATTTTCACATACCATGTTCCAAGGTCAATTGTCAGGTTCCAAGCGCTCAAAATGGGAATGGTTGATGTTAGAGTTGGATCCAAGCTATTACCCGAGCACGTTAAATGGGGTCTCATGATGATACAATCTGGATGGCCTTTTGTGAAAATTTGGCGGCTAAGCAAATGCTAATAGCTGCTGGCCGGCCGGAGTGGTTGGGGTAGGTTGGTTGCAAGGAGGCAAGTACTTGAGTTCGAGCACCAGAAAACGGTCTTACGTTTCCTAGAGACACTGCAACGAGGCCGATCATCTTTCTCGTCAAAGATACATCAGTAGTACTAGCCTGGAAGCAGTCAACGAGCCCCTGGTACTTTAGCCTTAAAAAAAAACTTAAGGTAGCTGATTTACTGACTGAAAGGACATCTTGAATCTAGAATGCGGCGCATATGGTTTTGTATGAATTGTTCTTAGGTTCGACATCAAGGATCAGGCTAGGGTGGCAAACTCCGCTCTTGGCCACTCCATAGAATTCAAATTATCCCCCCGTGCGGATCAAACTCAGCCAATCACGTTAGACTATTTGGTACAGATGTAAAGATATACAAACTGATAGAACACAAAAAAATGACGTACGATTAGTGCCTTTGCAATTCATGTCAGCCCAAAACATCGCCCTCACAATGTGATCCACGTATCACTGTACAGTGTAGGCGTTGTATTGTATGGGGGACTTCCAAATCCACAACGGACGAGAGCAGACGACCGTAGCGAAGGTAATGAAAGGGTGAGGCAATATTCTAAGCTAGAAGTACACTGCACCAAGACCAGACCCCTGGCTAAAAACGAACATCACCAGGGGTGGGCCCTCGAGAAGCGTGAAGAGCGGGCACCCCCCATGCCCCTCAGCATGCACAGTCTGCGCGTATGCGTCTACTTGCGAGTGCAATCTGCCGTGAATACACTCTGCTTTCCCCGTTCCTATACTGAAACCGGACTTGTGACTCTAGTCACCTTAAGTGTGGTTGAAGATGATTTTATGTTAGGCTTACGCAGTATTTATGTGTGTAATGATCACATGGACCCTTGTCATTCACGTGGATAAATACTGGCAGTCAGTAGCCACTCCTAGCAAACCTGCAACATCTATGCTACCAAAACCAAGTCTCCGATGAAACGGAACAAGGATACGGAGGATGTTCAATAAATAGAATTCGGAAACAGAACATACTGCATACTGTTAGCGCCCCGCAGAGCTGCACCGCTCACTTGCTCATAGCATTCAGCAGCTTATCGTATTACCACTTCCGGTTGATAATGCGGTTGGGCTGGGATTTTATAGCAGGCCTCTGCCACAATTATCGTATTTCGCTACCTTTTGCCGTGTGTCCAATCGCATCGATTTCCTAAACACGGACATGATTTAGCCAGATAATTGAGTTAGGATACAGCGCATATAAACGCGAGACCTTCGGGGTTTTTTTAATTGTATTAATTTTTTCGTATCCCATGCCATGTTCTCATGCAATTGGATCGCTTCAGTTTAATGCGAGAATCATGGTAGAGACTGAGACGATAGCAAGGAGATAAACGAACGCAGATCGGAACGGGTTAAATATTTTTTATACGTCCGTGAATCCTGTGGCTTATGTAGACCATAAAAAAGTGTAGAGGTAAGGGGAAAGGAACCCGGAGTCCACCGCGCCTCGCACTAACTATCCCATCAGACGAGCCTCCTCTCCCTGATATCCGAGTCTTCGGCACGTTTTAAGCTCGCAAGCTGGCTCTTTCCAGACGGTGTGCATCATGATCTTGGCCCTCTATATTCGATATACGAGCCGTTCGGCGTCCTTTCGGGCGGTGTTTGACGAGGGGAGTTTGGTCAAGCGACCCGGGACAGCAGCGGCTAGATCTCAATCGCTGGGGTTGAAAGCGTCTCTACAACAATGATCGAGGTATATGTGGGGGATGCTCGTGAGTCGGCGACTGCTGCTGCAAGCACAGAGGGCCATTGATGATTCGGTCATAGAAAGCTGGATGGATAAACTGGCTACTGGCTCGAATATGCCAGATATAAAGGTCATTATGAGCCGGGCAAAGTGGGGATACTATCATTGTGATCTCGTCCGACGCTCCACGGGTATTGAGGTATGCAAACGGAAAAATGTACCTTTGAGTTCATATTCATGGTTTATTTTCCGGGCTGTTTGGGAATAATGTGGTTGCGGCTTTGTTGGCTCTGGTTTGGGGTATGGCACTCGATGTAGTCCTAGGCGGCCGACTGGGAATCAAGTGCTATGTGCTCTCAGATAGACACCGAGGCGACTCGAACATATGTCTCGACGTGACTTTAATATACCGTTGTTGAGCTTGGGGGCGATGTCAAGTCGAATTCTTTGGGGTTGAGTCCTAGCAGTGAGTAATAAGCGATGGGTTCTTCGCAATCACTGTGGGCGATCTAGTCCCTGATTGGACACTTGACATGCTATCTCCCTCTCGGGTTGAAATAATTTTGAAATTGCATAAATGTAGATGAGGAATGAACCTTAGTGTTCATTGGCTCCAAGATCAACAGACAGCGGTCGTCAAGTCACACGCTAGTGTGGAGATGTTTGTTGTAAATCGAGCACTAATGGGGTTCCGCTTCGTAAAACTAGATGGAAATCATAATGTCTAGTCGTCGAGAGTCAGCTTCAGTTTAAAAAATAGGTTGCTAAGCTCATCGTTGTAGACAGTTCTCAAGCGATGGGGATGCAATAGTAAGCGCCTAAAGCTTGATTATGTGATGGTCTTTGTAAATTGCTCACTTGTTACGGGTTCTCACCATCACCTCCACTTGGACTAAATTCACCATGGGTGTGGGTCGTCGCTTTCATTTATGCGCCGTTTTATTATAATTATACATGGTTCTCTAGCTCGCAGCTTCTTTCTACAACGCTTTTGCCCGCCGAAATAGCGTCTATGTCGCTACCATCTTCGGGGGTGCGTTCGCATTCAGCATTGGATTCGACCAAGCTACTACTGCATTCTGGGATAACCACAACAAGGGGGTGAGTTTAACACTCGTGTAAAGTCTTCTATCGCTTCCGTTTTCGGGGTAACATGACCCAGATACGCCAGGTATCATATCGTCCTGTTCCCATGATCTCTGCTGCTCTCATCCGTCCTTTACTAGCTTTCGCGCCTCTTATACTATCCGTTGCTGATACTCTCTCGAATTTTCTTAGAAACAATGGAAGGACATTCGCTCCCGATATATCGAGCAGGAACAGGAGTAGAGTTGACCCTAGCCCTTGCATGTAGTCATAACCCTGCTCCCCCTCCCGAATCAATAAGCTTTTCTTAAACCCTGTCAAAAACAATCCGACCAACTAAGGCTTTGCTGCTGCTCATATGGCTTACCCGCCGATATTCGGCGAATCGCGGATGTATCGACTAGTAGTATGTCTTCCGATCTTCAACAAATCATAATCACGGCGATGTGCAGTTTGCGACAGGCGGCAAGGGCCAGATGGCAATCCTGTCTAATGATGATTGCTTAATGATGGTTGTTCTACGTCAACATCTAAGCTTTATGGTTAAATTAAACACTTGGCGGTTGTTTCGCTGGACTGATGCCCTCGGGGTTTGTCTGCCTCACAAACATCGCTGCCAACACGGAAAATGTTGAGCTTTTTTGTTTAGTGTATTGCGACCATCAAGATTGAGGAAAATCCCCTCCTAATCACCAAACAACCGTAAATATAGTAAACACCTCGGAATTCAATTACTTAATGTCCGTCCTATTCTCTCACTTCGCGACCCCAACCAGCCTTGCTGGGTTCTCAACCCAAACCCTCCAGCTCTCCATGAACGCTGCAAGTTCGGCACCCTCTACCACCCGATGGTCTGCACTCCAGCTAACACCCACTTCAAGCCTTTTGTCTCCGCTAGGTTTCACAACCCATTCGGCTCGCCCGACAGCTACGATCGCCACTCCCCCACCCTGAACAAGTCTCGGGACAGCCCATTTCCCCGCACCGACGGCTCCCACATTGGACACGGTCAGGGTTCCACCTCGTTTAGGCATTTCGGCTGGCGTAAGACCTGAAGGTGTTTGTCGGCCCAGATAGGCTAAACGAGCGAGTTGGCCTGCAATTGAGTAAGGTGAAGCGGCATTGACCCCAAGGAGAGTAGGGGTGTATAGGCCAGTTGGTGTAGACAGTGCAATACTTATATCCGCTCTGGGACGAATAGTCAACGTTGGTTTCGCTGAAGGATCAGATGAGGGCGCGGGATTGATGTGTGTGCGCATCACCGGCCATTCCATCATTGCTAACGAGAGTGTCTTGAGCAACAGTGGAAGCATCGTCATTCGTTTGTAGTGTGTTGCTGGATCAGATGGACCAGACGAAAGAGTATTTGCGGATGGCGTGCCGGAGAAGATCGAATCTGGTGAGATGGATGGCGCATACTCGGACAGCGAGGGCGTGGGCTTGTATTCGGTAGGGATGTGCGCGTTAAGAACGGGCAACATATCATTAAGAGCCGTCAAGTCGAGTGTTGCAGAATAACTATGAGGGGGGTTAGATTATGACACAGGCCAGCGATATAAATGATACTTGCCCGAAGAGCGGGATGTCCAAGCTCTAGTCCAGTCGTCAATGTTAGGCCATCTCAATTTTCGTTCAACTAACCTTGGTCATACTCTTCCACATTCCCCATCTCGTTCTTCCCATCTCAACAACCACCTCCTCGCCTACCCCCTTCTCCACGTTAGCGCTAGCACCGACACTTGAACTATTCTTCGATCGGTTCAAAAACGCGTCGACATCAGTGCGTTCAATCCTTCCGCCACGTCCACTACCAGCTCCAATGACGTCCAAGTCGGCAATGCCTTGCGAGCGCGCATAGTGTCGGACCGACGGAGTAGCTAGGGCTTGGTTCGACAGACTCTTTTCGGAGAGAGTGTTCTGTTCGTTCTGGGTCAGTACCCCTGCCCGACGTTCTGGATCAAGAGGGTGGTGTCGCCTTGTCGCAGGCGGGGGCGTATATGAGCCTTCGGTGGCCTTGGCAGTTGCAGTTTCCTTGGATGTGGACGCAGCAGTGATGCTCGGCTCCTCCTTGGGCGCCTCGCTCGCACCTTCACCATCCTCCTCAACTTCGATGACGCATAGTCCTTCCCCGACTTTGGCGATATGACCTTCTTGAACTAGAATCTGCGTAACAATTCCATCGAACGGGCTTGTAATCTCCACGCTTGCTTTATCCGATTGGACTTCACATAGTGGATCAAACGAAGCGACTTTGCTCTGTGGTTGCACGGACCTGAGGAACTGATGAGAAGAATATAGAAAGTTATATAGATTCAATGTTACCATTTCAAGACTTCACATTCTGTTGTCATGTGCTCAGTATTCGATTAGTCCACAGAACAGAAACGCGAAACAGGGCCCACCAGTAATACCCTCTCCAATATCCGCAAGATGAAATGTCTTGAGGGACTTTCGTTTCGCAAGTAGAGCTGCACTATAATGGAAAGATCGTAACCTGTGCCCTTGGCGGCATAGCGAGACGGGCCGTAGTAAAGAAAACATTTGGCTGAAAGTATGGAATGCCGGAGAAGCTAACCCAGGTGAGAGACAAAAGAAAAGACCGCGTTCAAGGTTATGAATCGCCGAGTGAGCCTCCCAAAGGAAGGGGAAGGTGGTGGTCAAGTAATGTCCTAAAGTTTTGTATAGGCATCACGCGTCTTGAAGAGCCAAACCTGGCGGACGGATCAAGTCCACGAGTCACGTGTCAACCGCCGTCCAAAGGCATGTAAACAATTAAATACCGTTTGCTCCAGCCACGCCTTCGCGAAACCACTTGCCATGTGATTATCTTGGTCAGATGCATGCACCCTACCATATAATACCTCTTTTTAAGAAAATCAATGGGGCTCTAATTCATTGCACGGAGATACAGCAAATTCCATTTAGTAATTGGCTTCATGCGTTTCGACTTTAGCCTCTGTTTTAAGCGGATCCAAATAGCCTCCTCTGGTATGTATGTGATACGAATACACGAGGCAGTTGTGCTCAAATTCGGAACGACATGCAGAAGAGAGGGGCGACCGAATACCCCAGCAACACCAAAGCATACCGCCGGCAACAGCTGGGTCTCCTTCCCCATACCCTTCAACAAAAACCGCCACTGCCTGGTGCGAACCACCTCATTCGACCTGTTGCTGGAGTGTCGTCTTTATCAGATTCATGTCATCCTATCCCGCCTTATTTATATATTATTATCATGTCTTATCGGTATGTCTGTTCTCCTTCTCGTGTTTTGCTTAATACATGTCAGTTGTGCTGCGTGTGTCCCAAACTGGTGTTTTTCTTGCCGTTTATGTGTTTATGGTTCTAGAATAACAATGGCTATTTTTACCATTGCGTTCGTATCTGATAGGGCCGAGTCCATTCCTGCTCCATCTCGGCTCATTCTCCTAGTAACTAAAGACACAGGATCCTCCGATAACCTATCTTTCAAACTCGGTTGGGACTCATCTCGGTGCCCTGGTTGTTTTCGAGTGGTTGAGGTCTTACCCCCCCCCCCCCAGTACCAGTTAAGCCCAGCCAGTCGGAAATACGGGCGCATATATCATCCAAAACGCAAACAATGTATGCAGAGCTGCCGATAGAGTTTACTCACAACCTTGCCGCCCCAGCCTGAACGCGAGTAGTTGAAGCATACAAAGGTCTTAGGCGTGCCAAGCTCCAAGAGGTTGGTTGGCCGAGCTAGCTCACACAGCCAAACAAGTTTTCTAATTTATTTTAGCTTTAAAATTGTCCTCATATATTGAACATGGGCATCATTAAGTGTAGAGTTTGCAAGAAATCCAATAGTCATCGGGGGAGAAACAGCTCATCACGTGGGATGATGTTTGGTCCGCTGAACAACCGTTTCTGGCACCTGCTCCTTGGCCGCAACGCCATGACCACAAACAGGCACGATGTCCAGTGGCTTTTCAATCGAGCAGATCGTATATAGCATTCTCGATCTTGCTATGCAGCGGATACCCATCGCACTCGATCTCAATGCTCCCAGATGTGTCACCGTGCTCCACTGCTTACTACCACCGCCTCATCGATTCGATATCACAGACCCTTCGACTGCGCAAATTGTTACTGTCCAAATACATAAGCCCAGATTTCACACATCTCCATAGCAGTAGACTTCAGCATGCCTCCAAACACCAAGCCTCTGACCCCAGATGCCTTCAAGTCATACTGCGTCTACCAGATCTACCCCGCCAGCTTCTGCGACTCAAACGCTGACGGCATCGGGGACCTCGCCGGCATCAGGTCAAAGCTGAGCTACGTCAAGAGCCTTGGGGCGGATGTAATATGGCTGAGCCCAATATACAAGAGCCCGCAGAAAGACATGGGGTACGACATCAGCGACTACCAGGATATAGACGAGAGGTATGGCACGCTGCAGGACTGGGAAGAGCTAAAGGACGAGGTGCATAAGCTGGATATGAAGCTTATGTGAGTGAATATGATTTACAACATCCTCGAGGGACTGATTATGCAATAGCATGGACTTGGTAGTCAACCATACTTCAAATCTGGTACAGACATTTCCCGCCTTTCCTTGACTCAATCTCGTTCTCACGCACTCAAAGCATGAATGGTTCAAAGAATCGCGTTCTTCGAAAGACAACCCAAAGAGAGACTGGTACATCTGGCGGCCAGCAAAATATGATGAGCAGGGAAACAGAAAGCCACCCAATAACTGGGCAGGCGCATTCGGAGGTGAGTTTGGTATATCTGCCCCTGCATTGAAGTTTTGTCTCACGACGAAAGGTTACAGGGTCAATGTGGGAGTGGGACGAAGAGACTCAGGAGTACTACCTCCATGTTTTCGCCCCGAGCAGCCCGATCTGAATTGGGAGAATCCGGAGGTTCGACAAGCGCTGTGGAAGATGATGCGCTGGTGGATGGACAAAGGCTCCGACGGTTTTCGGGTCCGTCAGTGTTTGCTCATGATAGTGACCTGACTCACTAAAGCGATCCCCCAGATGGATGTGATAAACGTGCTCTCAAAGGCTCCCGGCTTTCCTGATGCACCCGTCACTCAGCCAGACAGGGAATATCAGAATGCAGCTATGCTTGTCTATAACGGGTTAGTAAATTACATTCTAGTTTACACTTTTTAAGCTAAGCCATCACCAGTCCACACGTTCACGAATGGCTTCAAGAAATGTACCGAGAGGTTTTGTCGAGTGAGCACAACATGAAGGGATACATGTCCCTCCAAGCTGGAATATATTACAACAGGGTATCCCAACTATTTTACCGTTGGTGAAACGCCATGCATCGAGGACCCAGAAGAAGTATTAAAATACGTCCACCCCGACCGTAAAGAGCTCCAGATGGTATTCCTATTTGAATTTGTGGACTTGGGTAAGCATATGCGGAATATATGGAGCCAATGTACCCGTTGACTGCCCAGCGCTACTCAGACAAACCGGAGAACCACCCGATCGCCCCTCGAATTCCCACTCTGTCCGGAATGAAAACCGTAGTAAACAAATGGCAAACTTTTATGTTTTCACATGGCGGCTGGAACTCGCTCTATCTCGAAAACCACGACCAGGCTCGGTCTATCTCGCGATGGCTTGGGTTTGGTCTCGACGATGCGAGGAAGAACTTTGATTTTGGAAAATACGACAGTGACCTAGAAAAATACTGGGATGTAGGGGCCAAGTTGCTCTCGATCCTGCATACGACCCAGGGCGGAACGGTGTTCATATACCAAGGCCAGGAAATCGGATCGACTAACGTACCAAGGTCATGGCCACTCGAGGAGTATAAGGATTTAGCAACAATCAACGTATATAAAGAGTACGTTGTTTCGACGATATCCTTTTGAGAATATCTGATTTTGAGGATTGCAGAGAGTTGGAACGGAGAAGGAAAGCTGGCACGGCGGATCCGGATATGACAGACATGATGGATGGCATCAATCGAAAGGCTCGAGACAACGCCGTGTGCCGGTCCAGGTGTGTAGCCAACCACACGGAAACGACTCGACTCTAACCCCTAGGTTTTATGCATCAGTGGGACGACTCACCCAATGCAGGATTCACCACCGGGACACCGTGGATGCGGGTAAATGACAACTACACGACGATCAATGTGAAAAGGCAAGAAAACGACGAGACCTCTGTGCTCTCGTTTTGGAAAAAGATGGTGCAGATGAGGAAAGACCATCCGGTCATGGTGAGCCTTGTTTCACGGATGCGACTGATCAAATCCTATCTCTATCTACTAGGTTCACGGGGATTTCACTCTCCTAACTGAAGCCGACGAACGCATATTTGCATATACTCGTCAGCACAATGCAGTCAAGGCGTTGGTGATCATGAACTTTAGCCGAGACCAAGTCAAGTACGAAGTGCCTAGCAGCATCGTAGTATCACGGTCAAAGATTATCGGTGGGAACTTGTTGGATGGTAAGGAGGGCAAACTGGAGCGGTCAATCGAACTGGAGCCCTACGAGGGGATAATATGGTTACTCGAGGGCTGAATAAAATTAACAACGCTGGAAAAGGTACACGATTCGTGTAGGACAAGTGTGCAGTGTGGAAGCGTGGGTGTGTGGTCGTAGTGTACGTGAACCCTGTACCGTATTTGCTGAGCTAGTTTTATTTAGGCATTGCAAACTGACTAAATGCGGGCTGGTTTGCTTGTGGGTGGTTTGTAATTGATTTTGAGGGCCGTATAAATGAATGTTTCCCTAAGCTAACTCCATCATCTTCGATGTGAAACCCGAGTTATTTCTTGGTTCACACCAGATTTGGCCTCATTCACCAAGATTCTGGTATAGTGAACCAATGCAACTTGCACCTATGAACCAGAGCCAGCAGAGAGACCTCATTTCTGCTACTTTTAGACGAATAAAATTTCCTTGAAAGCGTCATAAAACCCAAGAGAAACTTGCAAAGTCATATCCATCCTGCCCGTCCAATTTGAAGTCCAGAGGACGAAACTAGTGTCTCACCCCTCGAACAACGGATAGAATACCAAGTTTAGCACCTCGGGCATGGGTCATTCAATATCGCCCTTTGCCGTGCTTGTAGTACATTTGTAAAGTCTGCGATTTGGACGCTCAGTAAAATGTCTTTAGCAGTCACGGAGCCCAAGCCGATATCTCACTCGACTCAACCACTACCCGTAAGTCTGAAACTCGCAGCGTTCGTTAGCGTACCAAAATTTCGACATCGTATACCGGATAAGACAGATTTTATTTGCTGCGTTTCTGGTGGTCTCAATAACGAAGCAAAATTCTATCCGCCAGCCATGTCGCCTCGTCTGTTACTCTCGAATGACACCGCCCATAGCAGATATCTCGAGGAACACGGTTTGTACCTTTGCATTATGTCTCGCGTTGGCTGACGCAGATAAAATCAGCCACGGGGCACCCAGTGATCGAACGCCAGGTTCTCAGCGCGGACATCCGTCGACAGAATCGAGGCCTCGTGCAGCCAGAACTTAGCACCGGCTCCAACACGAACGATGATCCAGTCGACAGCGGCTAGCTAGCATGAACTGAATGAATGGGCCAGTAAAATTTATATCATCAATGCTGTTCTATTCAATTATGAAAGCTGGCTGTCCTCATTGATTAGCAGGCGTTCTGCCAACTGGAGTCGTAGAATGTCCCACTAGACGAGGGTAACAGTCAATAAGGTATACCAGGCACGTGAATGTGCAGACTCAAGGTGCTCACGCACTCGACAGCCGCGTCACTTCATGGCTGCGGTCGACCTTGAGCCGACCATCACCGTCTTTTGGAGGCCGGAGCCCATCAAGTAGACGTGGCGTATCTACATCTCCCTCCCGCGAGAGGGGCCACAGAGTACTCTCCAGGTACTTGCGTTGGCCAGAACGCCTTCTATTTTTCACCTGGGTGAGCCGCAGTTGTAGTTCGGAGACCCGACCGTTTTTGGGTAACCTACGCAAGCACTCGACCCCTTGTCTAGGTTCCCGGCCTGTATGTGAGGTGTGTCCTTGAGCTTGTAGACGGTCATATCGTGAATATATTAAATGACCCTGTAATTCCTCATGCTTCTGAGCATTATCACTGAGCATGCCGCGCTTCGATCGCAGCATGTCAACGTGTTCGTATATGGCACATAGTATTTTGTTGTTTGAAAAGTTTATGAAGTAGAGCCAAGCACAAGCCGAGTTCCCCGTGCGGCGACCAGCCATGCACCGCCGGCCCAGGCAATAGCCCGCCGAATAGGAGCACCGGCCCAACGGCGGAGTATGGCGGACTTCCAACTCGGCGGGCCGGGCGCAGACTGCTTTCCACATCCAGACGAGCCGAGCCTCTCACGTGAGTATATGCGTCCGTTTCGCCTTGCTCATTGCTCATGCCCGACTTGTTTCACTTTTTTCTTTTTTCTTTTGGGCCAGCGGCGGGGGTATATAAACCTGGGCGGGGGTGCTGGAGTCCTCTGGAGCTGCCTTCACCCTTGATCAACCATGTTGTACCAACGGATGCTGGCAGCGTTCTCTACTATCTCTTCGTCTCTCTCGACCATTATCACAATCCCGACCATCCTCCCGACCACCGAATGGACAAATATACCGATGTGAGTACTCGTCGTCGTCGTCGTCATCTCTCGCTTGGACCATGGGCTAACCTACTATCCCCCCAGCGTTGTCCGAGGCTACCGCCCATCGCTGTCCCAGATCCTGATCTCAGACATCATGAGGGTAGAGCATGGGGCGGATATTCTTCCCTACGCGGTTCCGATGGCACGCTACGTCTGGGACTTGGCTGCACATCCTCGCGGCTGGAGCACGGGTTCGAGATCCATGGTGCGCGGTGGGCTGTCCACGCCGATGCTTCCCTGCATCCCCCCTCCTGCAATTCTCACATTGCCGGCGCCGACACCTTTGCTGGGACTCCCAGCGTCCCCCCTATTTCCGACTCTCCCGGCGCCTCGTCGTCTTCTGACCCTACCGGCGCCAGCAGTCGTCCCCATATTGACGCTGCCAGGTCGCCGAGTGTATCCAACGTTACCCACTCCCCACCGACCCCTCGCACTCCCAGCGCGCGCATTCGAGTGGCCCCGACTGATGGCCAGCTTCACTCTCGATGCGGGCATGGATTGGCAGCCGAAGACTGTGTTCCCCGACTTGTCGGTATCCCATGTACAGGCTCTACAGGTGTTTGTGGACCCCACCATTGGGTATATGCAAGGTTCCCCCTCCGCCGACAAGCCGCTGTCCTATGGTTCGGAGCATGCGATGGCGGGAGTGATCGCACTGGTGGTTCTATATAGTCTGGGTGAGTTTCAGACGATCACGTGTTTAGATTGAGTAATTGCTAATATTGGTGAGTCAGCGTTCGACCTAATTCGGCACTTGTTGTCCTCGGACAACATTGTTCAGACCGTGGCAGCCATCCAGTACCTGCTCGATGGTACAGGGATATCAGTGGACCTCGGTATGTGTTTGTGGTTGTATAAGAACATCACCAATGCTGAATTGGCCCTGTTAGCCTCGTATGTTCCCGGAGCGCGGGACGCGCTGGCTGGTAGGTGTATGCTTTGTAAATGGGCCAGGATATTTACTGATGACAGTTGACAATGTATCAGAATATCGGGACGAGAATGGTTGTATAATGGACCCACTGGAGACGCCGCTTGCTGAATCAACCGAATCCCTGGGCAGCTCCATCGAACCTGGCCGACCACTGGACAGCAAAGTGTCAGATGCACGCAAACTGGATGACCCAGCCCTCTCCTCGCCCCCTTCGCTACCTAACCCGCTCATCAATTCCGCGCTGTCTGCGCCTTCTGCTCCACCTGCTCCTGCTCCCCTGGCTCCCCCGGCTGCCCCCACTCCCTTGCCACTCCCAACTCTCCCAACTTCTCGAGCACCCCTGGTCCCCTCAGCCCTCTTGGCTCCCTCAGTCGACCCAGCTGGCTCGCCCGCCCCATCGGACTCCCTCACTCACCGTGAGGGCTTGGTTACCGGATCATCCGCACAGCCCGGGTCAACGGTCGTTGCGCCACATACCCGGGAACTGTCGATCCGGGCCGAGCCACAGGAGTCACAAGGCTTGGATAGTCCCAATTGTACCGACCCTCGGCAGAAGCCCAACGCCGTGAGGCAGCCGCTGGACATCCCTGAACCAGCTGGGCTAAAGGTACTAAGGCTCAACATCGGGAGGTCTTCGAGCGTGCCAGTCAAGCAGGTCGAGCCAGTCAAGCAGGTCGAGCCAGCCAAGCCGGTTGTGGATCCCAAGCCGGCCACGAAGAGTTCAAGGCAGGTTAAACCTCGGAGGAGGGCGCCGGAATTTGGATGGCCGGAAGTGTACATGAGGTTGGATTGGACGAAGCACAAGTCGGATTGGACGGAACCGACCTTGGACGAGATCGCTTGGGGGACAGTTGTTGCGCCCCCGCCGGCACCATCACCAACGCCAGATCCAAAGCCCGATCCATTGCCGGAACCAAGGCTAGCACCACCCGCGCCTCAACCAGCACCCATCCCTGCTCCAGTCCCCATCCCCATCCCTGTCCCGACCCCAACCTCGGCTCCAGCCCTAAGTTCGCAGATAGTGTCCAGTACCGCCGGACATACCGAAGCTTCGGCGTCTCGCCCACTAGCATGGAGTCGTGGAGCGTCATCCAGTCGATGGGCGACCCAGCCAACCCCACGAGCAACATCCAACCATCCAACCCCTCAAATCCCGCCAACTTTGACGCCAGCCCAGACGCGGGCTACTGACTCAACGTCCGTACCCGCTCAACAAGTCGAACCTTTGCGCGCTAGGACATTAGGCGCATCAGCGAGCCGACGGGGTCCGCAGGTGACACCTCGGGGTGGAAGCGAGTGCGTCGAGGCACATGGTAGGCCGAGTGGATTGCCCCGGGATATTGGAGGCCATGGAATGACAGGGGGGCAGGGTGGTGAGAGAGGGCATGGAAATACTCGAGACCCTGGTGGAAGTGGAGCTGGCTACAGGAGGACAGGGGCTAGGAATGGGGGAGGTCGTTTGGAAGCGGACGGTAGTGGTAGTGGGAGTCGAGCAAGGCGCGCGGGCGGTGGTGTTGGGGGCGGGAGTAGCGGTGAGCGTGGTAGAAACGTGGGGAGGCGTCATCGAATCCCCAGTGGTTCGCTCAGCAGCGGATTCGACAGAGGAGACGTCGAGCTTGAGCGGCCCTGGGCATGTAGATTGGAGGGACAGGACGACCCGCAGAGGACCAAGACGACAAGATACCCCAGCGACGTAAAAGCATACCCTGCCGGCAGCGACACTCACCTCATCCCCTCTCCTATCCTGGCTCGCCCGTGCGTGGGTGGCTCCTAGGCCAACCGTCGTTGCTGGATCAACGGTGGAGGAGCTGCCCACGCATGGTATACGAGCTGACGCGACCTCGAGTCTGGCCCGCTCGAGGTCGACGTCTTGGCTAGAGCCTGGCCAGCTCTAGACAGGGAAGGGAGATTAATTCAAGAAAATCTATCGCTGCCTGGCATTGACCGTCACACACTCGACTCGTCGCTGGGCCGTCGACTGCATCCAACTCTTGTGGACTCGTTCTCTGACCCATATCATATATCATATTATTATTCGCATATTTTCTTCTATCCCCTCTGACTGTATTTATATCCGTGTCTTTATCTTTTTCTTTCGGTTTATATGTCTGATTCCCTGTCTCCTTCTCTGTTTCTCTTTCCATTTATCTGTTTCCCGCTCCTTGACCCCTTCCGTCCCGTCTATCGCCTCTGTTTCCTTACTCGTTGTGTCTCCTTACTCGCTTTGTCTCATTCCTCTCTCCTCTCGCTCTCTCCCGCTCTTCGAATATCTTTCCCCCTTTTTCGACAATCCGTACGTCTCATTTAATGTTGTACAGATCCGGTCTCTGGTTCCGAATACGAGTCTTATACTCGCTAATGTGGTGTTTTTTCTACCGTCTGTACATTCTCGACTTTAGAATATTGACGGGGTTTTCACTAGGAGTATATTCACGCGAGTCCTGGGATTGAGACTGATTCAAAGTGTCCTCGCTTCGCCACTAATGATGCATGTGCAGGTGGAATATATTTTTTAAGGGCACATGACTCCAACGCATACATCCTTCTATTCGGCATAGTTTTGCTGTGCACCGGGTTTTGCCAAATGCCTATCCTGCTTTACAATCTGCGAATCAGCCCCCGGCCGGCCACACACCAACCACATACGAGAAGGCAGTCGAGTCTGGGCCTTTCGTCGCCGAGTGCCTGATAAGCGTGTTGGCCACTTGGCACACGCCCAAAGTGGAGACGCCGATAATATCAGCACGCGGCGTGGAGCGTGGTTGGGTTCGAAAATGTCGAAGCACAGTAACGCCATGGCACGCCATCTGGCTAGCTCTCAGTGGGCTGGCCGACTGTGTAGCCCGAGAACGCATCCTGATTCGCTTGTGGAGGCGCCCCAGTCAACCGGCGGCAAAGAATGGGACCCGATTGTCGGCTCAAAGGCCCCGGTCATCGTATTTGAGCCTGGGGTTCTTATCATTCGACTTTGCTTCGAACCAGCTTTTCCCCTAGCTGCAAGGCATGTCTTCAAGAGACGAAAAAATTGGGCCGATCCAGACCCGAGATGGCTCGGTCGATGAGCAATCGCTTGGTCCGGCGAGGAGCGACATACTCCCCCAAGGCTCCGTCGACCCGGTGTACCAGGCCAAGGCCGAGCTGCTCAATGCCGCTATTCAAGAGATCGGGATGGGTAAATACCAGGTGAACATCGAGGTTCGATGGCGCCAAGGTCTGAGCCGATATTGACCGTTGTTGACTCAGTGGCATTTGTTTATCGTCACGGGATTCGGGTGGCTTGCAGACAACCTGTGGCCAATCGTCACGGGCTTGATCCTCGCGCCAGTCGTGCAAGAGTTTAAAGCCAAGGGGCCTTTCTTGAAGCTAGCTCAGAACATTGGTCTACTGGTTGGGGCTCTCGGATGGGGTGTTGGAAGTGACATCTGGGGCCGAAAGTGAGTATCGCCCAAGATCATGAGCGCGAACATTCTGACGTCATATTAGGCTCTCGTTCAACACCACCTTGGCGATCGTCGGCGTCTTTTCGACAGTGGCTGCAGGGTCCCCAACATTTACTGCACTCTCTGTCTTTGCCGCACTATGGAGCGTCGGCGTAAGTGCCCTACCCGAATCGACAGGCCCCGTGCTCATCGTATGTATGTCTAGGTCGGAGGAAACCTCCCGGTCGATAGCGCTATCTTCTTGGAGTTTCTACCGGGCTCGCACCAGTTCCTCTTGACAATCTTGTCCATATGGTGGGCGTTTGGGCAATTGCTCGGGAGCCTTGTCGCGTGGCCGATCATCTCCAACTATTCATGCGAGGTAACAGCAACGACGTGTAGCCGCCACGAAAATATGGTACGTTCTGGCCATCCTCGGAGAATGTCTCGGCTGATGTCCGTGTCCAGGGCTGGAGGTATTTCCTCATTGCGATGGGGGGCCTCATGATCCTGCTTTGGATCATCCGGTTCTTTGTCTTTCGGCTGTACGAATCTCCCAAGTACCTCATGGGTCGCGGTCGGTTCGCGGAAGCGGTCGACGTTGTGCATGCCGTAGCCAAGTACAACGGCAAGTCGACTGCGCTGACTGTCGAACAGCTCGAGGCTGCGGGAGCATCCACCACCAAGTCTGGGGAGGCGGTCAAGGACTCGGAAGCGGCAAGGCAGACGGAACTGGATACAAGCACTCGCGCGGCGCTGAAGAGAAAGCTTGAGCAGTTTAACGGCGACCATGTTCGAGCGTTGTTTGCGACGAGGAAACTTGCGATTTCGACTTCGCTTGTCATCGCTATTTGGGGTGCGTGGTGTGGTTGATTGATCTTGGCTGTTTGTTTAGCTGTGCTTTTAGCTATTATCGGTCTTGCGTTCCCGCTCTACAACGCCTTTGTCACCTATTTTCTCGCGACCCGTGGGGCCGACTTTGGAGACGGATCGGTTTACATCACGTATCGCAACCAGGTTATTCTGAGTGTGATTGGCGTACCCGGGGCACTCCTAGGGGGCTGGGCTGTCGAGGTGCCATATGTTGGACGCCGAGGAACGTTGTCCATCACCACCAGTGAGTGACGATCTGAGGATTCAGCGACGATGCTCATGGGATATTCAGTCTTGACTGGTGTTTTCCTGTTTGCAAGCACTACTGCTCGCTCGTCTGATGCCTTACTCGGGTGGAATTGCGGATACAGCTTTACTAGCAACGTAGGTGCCAAGGGACGAGCCAAATTGGGTTCTGCATACTGAGACTTTGTATAGATCATGTACGGTGTTTTGTATGCCATGACCCCAGAGCTATTTCCTACCAAGGACCGCGGTACAGGCAACGGTATCGCAGCGACGGCCAACCGTATTTTCGGAATCATGGCTCCAATCATTGCGCTCAAGGCGGACCTCAGTGTAAGCAGGCAAACAGTGGGCCTTGACATGTTGCTAATGTTAGACTAAAGACTCCGGTGCCGATTTATGTGTCTGGCGCTCTTTTCATTCTGGGAGGGTTGGTTGCGCTGTTGTTGCCGTTTGAACCGAGGGGCAAAGCGAGTTTGTGAATGCGTTTGACTTTTGTGACGTGTATCCGTGAGCTGTTTTATTACATTGACCGGGTGAATATTGTAGAACGTGTTGCGAGGATCGTAGAGATCCACTGGAAGGGATTGCGTGAAATAGCCGAAATGAAGCACAAGGGGTCAATGACATTCGCCATGCGGTTGAGGGAGGTCCGCCCTTGGTGTCTCAAGAGGAACGCCGTCTATCAGGAGCATGACGTGGGAGAAGCCTTGGCGAACAGCATTTCATTGACGGGGGGGCAGAAGCTGATCGAGGCTGCGCATAAAGAGGGGGAGCACCGCCACACAGTAGCCGGCGCTGAAGCGCCCGCCACATCGAGTCAGCGAGACCGCTCAGAACCGGGCGCTCGGTAGTAGCACATGTGCCTGGCGAGCTACTAAAACGGTCGCCGCAGAGCAACCGCTTCTCCCACCAACACGAAGCGCGCACCGTTTCGAGCCGACCACGACGACCATGTCTTCGGCCCAGCCCTCCGATCCTCGACGCAAGCTCGTCCGGTACGTCATCCCCATCCCCTGGCGCGTCTCGAGTCAAACTCGTCGGTTCCAGGTCTGACCCAAATACGATACGTGGAAAGTTTCTCGTGGGCTATCGCGGATGGTAAACGCGCCGTTTTGCGCAACACCTAGGCAACATGGGCTGACGCGGCTAGGTATACGTGCCCCGGAGACGGTCCCAAGCTGGTACAGGGTGAGTTGTCATGGGCGACTAAAAATATCTTCGTATTGATCGTGCTAGCAGGAGACGACTGGGCACACTGGTACGCGTTTTTTTCGCTCGAGTGCCCACCGATTCGGCCAACCTTGCGTCCCACATTCAGGACCAACGAGCAAGGCCAATTCAACCCCGAGCTGGTGCCAGACCCGGCCTATTACGCGCCAGAAGACCTCTTGGCTGTGCCCCAGACTCAATCAAAGGTCTTTTCCTCGCGGAATGTCTCGGTTGTTCGACGACATATGAACATTTTGGCTCAGCACGGCATAGATGGCGTATTTTTGACTAGGAGAGGGCAAGAGGTACGTGCGGTTTGAGCGTTTTGTTCAGGGTGTCTCAACGCTTGTAGATTGCGGCGGCGTACCAAGGCGGGAATGGGGTGGGAGTTATGAAGTGAGCCGTTTGGTGCGACGTATCCCAAATGCATACTGACTCGCCACAGGATGCGATCCGAGACCGTCAATCATGTTTTCCGGTCTGCAGAGCAAGAGGGGCGTATCGTTAGCGTCATGTGAGCATAGCCTTGTTGGCTTGGGCTATGACTTGCCGCTGATCCCTACCAGGTATGATCTATCTGGAATTCCCTCGTATCAAATAGAGCAATGGGTGATCGGGGATTGGGATTTCCTCGTTAACCAGAAGCACGTCCTCGACAGCCCAGCGTATGTCCGCGAACAGGGCAAGCCGGTGATTGCCCTTTGGGTGCGTGTCTAAGCGCTAGTCCGATTCGTATAGACTAGAACGTTTGACCCTTAGGGCGCGGCTTCAAAAGCGCCTGGTCAGGACCCACAAACCATTTTGAATCTCATTCGTAGACTCAGCGAGGCGTCAGATGGCGCGTATGTTATTCTCGGAGGTGTGTTCATTCATGCTCTCTCCCCTCATAACAGGCGATGAATCGTGTCCAATTCCTCAGTGCCGGTTACATGGCGAAAGCAGGACAACAGTTGGCAACGGTGTACCAAGTTGCTGACGCGCTCGCCCCGCTCAGCATCGGAACGCTCGTGGATGAAGAAAGCGTGAATAATTGGTCGAAAGACGTGCAAAATCCCGCGATTCAGGCTCTGAGGGCCGGCTCGAAGAAGCAGGATTATGTTGGTGTAGTTTGGCCTGGTCATGAGGTAAAGTGCAGCCGATGCCAGGTTTAACGAATCACTCTGACGTGTGGCGTAGGGCAAATTTGCTAAGAATGGGGATCAGCTGCCCTGCGGCTCCTCGACGTGATGGTAGTTTCTTGTGGAGACAGGTTTACAATGCGCACCATGATGGGTGGGTTTGACTGAATTCTGGCTATGTTTATTTCTCACGATCCGACCGTGTCTAGTGCCAAAATCATGTATGGTGAGATGCTTGATGGGTAGGTTCTATTCCTCTCTGTTTTGGTTATTTCGCTAAGGGGTTTATTGCAGGTTTGATGACGGGACAGCCATTTTGCCAAGTATAGGCGCGACCCAGAGCGGCACTCCCTCGGATTGGTATCTCCGGATCTGTGGCTATGCCAGCGAAGCGCTCAAAGGCGAAAAACACCTGTATGAGGACCTTCCAAGAAAAGAGCTCGCGGAATACTGGGGTACGCGGCCACACTATGCGGAAGAGCAGCGCGAAGACGAACCTGCTGGCGGATCCTCTGGTGCAGCTGCAAGTGCGGGTGCAGGTGCGAGCGCTGGTGGAAGCGGCGCAGGTTCTTTGCTGGCGGCCCCAGTTCGTGCCCCCACCCGTAGCATGACGGCCGATTTCGGAGACGCGCCGCCTCCATATACCTTGGAGCCCGAGACCCCGCTGGACCGAGTGCCAACACGTGTACACGGCCGAACCAGAGTCTGTTGCACCGGCGCCCGGCCCATCCTCGTCTCAAACCTCTTACCAGACGGAAAGGCCTACCGCTCCGCCAATGAACCGGACGACTCGGTAAACTCTGTTGCATCTAGCTCTCACTCGCAGCAGCAGCATAGCCATCGCCCGGGACGTATTTCCGTTCCAGAGCCTGGTATGAATATGGTCCCCGTTCAGACTCCGTCGACATATGGGCCGGCTAGATATTCTAGCATGGGTGTGGGCTCGGACCCCAGCTCGCCAGCAGCCACGAGCCCGCCTCCTCAGAGAATAGACTCCGTGTCGAGCGCCAATACGTATGGCCGACCACCCCAGCACCCCGCGGCTGCTTCGCGTCCTCCGCCCGTACCCTCTACTCGACCCCCAGGTCCCGCTCGGCCACATTCGGCGACGCTGTCCAGCCATTCCACTACTCCAAGTCCTTACAACGCTCCACCCACCCCCGGGAGTGTCCAACAGCTGAGCGACCAGATGCAAGCGATGAATGTTGGCGGCAGACCTGCACCCGAACATGCTTTTGCCGGAGCTGGGCTCAGCCCTCTACGTCCGGTTTCTGCCATTCCTGGACCGGCGTCTCCATTTGAGGGGGTGAATCGGCCTCCGCAGCTATTTGAGGGGGCAAATCGGCTCTCGCAGTCATTCGAGGGGGCGAATCGGCCCCCGCAGGGAGCGTTTAATGCGCCCCAGCCGCCAAGTCTGCCGCCTCGTCAGGGACAAGGACAAGGTGGGTATGATGTACCGCAGGCGCCGCCGACGCCGGGGAGTATTCCCGGGAGCCCGTTTTACCCTGGGCCATTGCAGCATGGCCACGGGTTGACGCATCAGGGGACGATGGGGCCAACTCATCAGGCAACTATGGGGCCGGTGCATCAACCTACTTTGGGGCCAACTCATCAACCTACTTTGGGACCGCAGCACCAGTCACCGAGCATCGCACACCAGCCTTCGCCGCCAATGCACCAACATACGCTGGGACCACAACATCAGCATACGCTAGGGCCACAAGGGCCTCAGCAGCAGCATACTCTAGGGCCCCAACATCAACCCACCATGGGTCCTAGTCACACTTATCCTGCCCCAGCGCCCTCTCCTCAACCCCCTCAGCCGATGCGTCCTGGTCAACCCCCTCAGCCGTCTTTCCAGCCCACGGGCCCGTACGTCCCCCACCATCAGGCTACAGGATATCATTCGCCTGGAGCTGTCCCTTCGTCGCAACAGGGATACTTTGCCCAACCGCCTCGGCGCGACTCGCATCCGACTCATCCCGGGTATCAGAGCCCCCAGCCTCCAAATCCCCAGTACCCGCAACACGGTGGCCCGCAGCCTGGGGGATACCCGCCGAATCCTCAGCAGCCGTCTGGAGGCTGGCACTCGCCTCCGCAGCACCCTCAGCAATCGGGTGGAGGTGGATATCCCCCTCAACAGCCTACAGGAGGGTATCCTACGCAAGCCGGGTCAGCTGGGCATTCGCCCCAGCCCCAGTCTGGTCCTCCGCTCCGTCCAGTTGGCGCTCCGGGGGGCTATTCGCCCCATGTGGGTGGCCAGCCAGGATATGGGTCGTCGAATGTGCAAGGCCCAGGTGGACAACGTCCGACGGTACCCGGCAGTCAGTACGTTGACCAAGCGCTCGGCATGGTTGGCAAATATGCTGGAGAGGATACGAAAAAGAAGCTTGAGAGTGGAGTGGCCAGTGCGTTGGGCGGTGCGTTTTTATTCGTTTCGGCTCTGAGCGCGTGACTGACTGAAATCGGTGTCAACAGCTGGCACAAAACTGTGGGGGCGTTTTGCCAAATAAACATATTGCTTCGAGAAAGAGTGTAATCTATGAGTACCGTGTCTGTATTTAGTAGTGGATGAAATTGGATCGAGCGGGGTTTGTTTGGACCGGCTATATCCGTGCAAGTGCGGGACCCTGTAAGGGCCCATTAAATGAGTCCCCCTACCAACGTGAAGATCGCGTGGCCACCCCGTCATTCCCTTCGCTTGTTCCTGCTGCTGCCTACCACGATGGAGAGCTTTACGTCTTATGTTCTCCAGTCGTTTGCCCCTCGGTCTTTTGGACGACTGTGCGTGCTCGGTGTCGATCTCGTTGGGGTGCCTGTGCTACTGCTGTATGGCCTACCCCAGGTGTGTCCTTATCTTGAGCGATAAGGGCCTATATGCTCACTGACGGACGTACAGAATCGCATCCTGCTCGTCGCTGGATGGCTTGGAGTCCGGATTGCTCTTACAGGGGTGAGTCCCACATGGAAAAATTTCCAGAGCGTGAGCTGAGCGATGTCTGGGCGGTTCAGATTCGGTACCTTGAGACGCATGGCGATGGCGATAAGGTCCTTGAGGAGAATGTACGTGTAATAAAAAGCAAGGACACGCACGGGGCTTTTTCGGAAGAGCAAGAGCCGGCTATGGTGCCGCAAGGCCAAGGCCAGGAAATCTCGACTCCGGCCCAGAGCGAGTCGAGCTCTGCTCAGTTGGAACGAGTCGAGGAGACCGAGGAGGCTGCTGGGATTGTGTTTCCTGTGAGTTTCGGTTGATTTGCTCGTCTGGATGGCTAGACTCAAGTCTGCTCTGCGACTCTAGCGTGTAGAGAACGAACCAGAGGACATGTCCAGTGACGGCAACGTCCGTATGAGCCGTACTGTTTCGATGACCTCGACTGACTCGAATGCGACAATCGAGTCGGAATACTTGGCTACCCCGCCGCAGACGACGGTCGAGCTCCCGGTCGAGACGGAATATCCCGACGAAGACGAGCTCCTGACGCCCAGGCCAGACCAGATCCAAACGTTCAGTCCGTATCGGGACCAGGTCCAGGCATGGACTGCCAGAAATACAGACGCCGGCTCGAGTGGACAGTCTAGCCCCGACTCGACGCGGCGACCAACGCCTTTGCGGAAAAAATCATCAAAATACGGTTCGTGCCCACGCTTGTTGGTGCCTAAACGATCCAATCCGTCGCTGCATCTGTCGCAAGTGACGTATGATAGCCCCGAGGTGTTCACCGCGTGATCGCCATGCGGGTGCGGCCTGGTGATGGGGGTTGTGTATTTTATTTGGGTTCGGATTGGGACTACTCTGTGTACTCTATATATGAATCGCTCCAAGTGTCGTAGGTTTCGAGAAAAAAAAGTTTGTTCTGGCTGAATCAATTGTATTTATCTCGGTTGGATGGGCGTGAGTCAGTGAGATGCGGTGCATACAAGTCCCGGAGCCGGCCCTGAATCAAAACGACCGGGGGCCGGCCCTGAGGTGGGTCAGTGTTTGAACTCATCCTCGTCGTCACCACCGACGTTGCGCTCGTATCTCGTCGTACTCTGCCGCAACATCGCTGATTCATCGTACTGTTGCTCATTGCAGTAGCAGTACACACCGTTTCGCTCGCACCAAGGCGTCAGTCGGGTTGCCCCCCATTTCCTTGTGCCCGCGCCCCAAAACAGTAACGACAAGCCCCCGTTTGGCTTTTACTCTCTCTTAATCTGTGATTTTTGGTTTTCTGTCATCGGCTACTTTCATCGGACACTCGAATACATAAAATAATCTGCTCTCTAGCTTGGTTCTTGTCTCGGTTCTAGATTCCCCTCCCCCAACATGTCCGGCGCGTCATTTGCGTACAGCAGCGTTCCGCTTCGAAAAGTCAAAGAAGTTCAGTTTGGTATCCTTTCTCCAGAAGAAATTGTGAGTGTTGGGCGGCTTTTTTCGTTCGGTGGCTACACGTGTTGGAACGGCGCTGATGTTGCTTCCCACGTGCAGAAAGCGTATTCAGTATGTAAAATCGAGTATCCCGAGGTGTTGGAGGAGGGCACGGGCAAGGTCAAAGTTGGCGGACTGATGGATCCCCGCTTGGGAACGGTTGATCGTAACTTCAAGTGCCAGACGTGTGGTGAGGGCATGGCGGAGTGCCCTGGGCATTTCGGTCACATTGAACTCGCGCGACCGGTTTTCCACATCGGTATACCAATATTCTCTTTGCACTCGATAGCGTTTTGCTGACATTTGTCTGTAGGCTTCCTGACCAAAGTCAAGAAGATCCTCGAGTGTATTTGCGTGAATTGTGGAAAGTTAAAGGCTGATATTGTGAGTGCTCCCGGTCGGCCACTCTCCTTCTATACCCCCACCCCGCTGCCTTGTGCAAACCCGATCATTTTCTGGGGGCTCTCTCCGCGTCTCGGAGAACCCCAAGCCACAACGCTCAGGCGGCTGTTAAGTCTGGCGGCACACTCATTACAGTCCATGCGGGGTCCGTGCACGCCAGGCCAGCGCGCGACGTCGGTCGCTTGACCGCCGCGCTGGAAGTTTTTCAACCCTGTGCGTGCCGGACCATTGCATCCGCTGGCCTGGAGTGTTGCCGCTGGCCCCGCCGGCGGTGGTGAAATGGGGGGAACGAAGAGGAGTCACGTCCACGCTCGTGCAGAACCCGATTGGGTGATGCCAGCGGATGTCGCGATGAAGGTGTTTCCTGTCTCGAGGACGTGTGATGCACTGGAGCGCTTAGGATAGGCACGTGCGCTGCTAGTCGCTTTTTTGGCGCTAGCAGCTCACCCTCGCGCTGTGTTTGATGGATCAATGATCCTCTGCGGCGTTGTATAGTGTTCTTTATCCCTTTTTATTCTTATTTATTCCGCTCGTTTCCCGTACCACACCGGTTCGGTCCCGTAAGAGATCATGTTGTTGACGGATTTATCTTATTGCCTATGCCACACGATTGCCTCGACGGAATATTTCTATAGAACGACACGCAATTCGCTGAGAAGATCAGGCATGTCCGAGATCCCAAGAAGCGCATGGCGATTGTGTGGGCGCATTGCAAAGGCAAGATGATTTGCGAGGCGGACGAGGTCAAGGACGAAGAAGGCGCCGGCGCTGTATCTGCCAAAGCTGGTCATGGCGGTTGCGGGCATATCCAACCCCTTATCCGAAAAGAGGGCCTCAAGTTGTTCCTCGTTTATAAGAAAGGGCGAGCAGATGATGATGAGCCGGTACGTAAACGCTGCTTTTCTCACAGGTGTTGAATCGACGATTCACACGTGTGAAATGATAGGAGAGTCGCACGTCTCAGCCTGAGAAGCGATTGTATCCTGCCTCGGATGTGTACAACACTCTGAAGAAGATTTCGGATTCGGACCTCGCGTTGCTTGGCCTATCGGAAGAGTTTGCGCGTCCGGATTGGATGATCCTGACAGTGCTGCCTGTCCCGCCACCACCTGTCCGACCGAGTATTTCTGCCGATGGAGGAACCGTGCGCTCTGAAGACGATTTGACGTACAAGCTCGGTGATATCCTCAAAGCGTCTATCAATGTCCGACGATGTGAAGAAGAAGGATCCCCTGCACACGTTATTTCTGAATTCGAGCAGCTCCTCCAGTTCCATGTTGCAACATACATGGACAACGACATCGCCGGAATTCCCCAGGCGTTGCAAAAGTCCGGACGACCTGTCAAGGCGATTCGTGCGCGTCTGAAGGGCAAGGAAGGCCGGCTACGTGGAAATCTGATGGGCAAGCGCGTCGACTTTTCGGCACGTACTGTCATTACGGGTGACCCAAATCTGCAGCTGGATGAGGTCGGCGTCCCGAGGAGTATCGCTATGAATTTAACCTACCCTGAGCGAGGTGGGCTGAGTTTTTGTTCCGGCGGCGAAAACCTGGCTAACTTGGGTTACAATAGTGACACCGTATAATATCGAATGGCTCCAGATGCTCGTGCGCAACGGCCCACGAGAGTATCCTGGCGCGCGATACGTTGTACGCGATAGCGGCGAACGTATTGATCTCAGGTACAACAAGCGCGCGGATACGTCATTGCAGTATGGTTGGATCGTGGAAAGGCATTTGAAGAATGGGGAGTGAGTATTCAGACTGTTTCAAAAAGCGATCCAATGCTAACAGTTGTGGCAAGTTACGTCCTGTTCAACCGGCAGCCTAGTTTGCACAAGATGAGTATGATGAGCCATCGGGTCAAGATCATGTCCTACTCGAGTGAGTTGCTAGTTTCGAATCTTTTGTGCGACTATGACCGACGTGCATGCAGCTTTCCGCCTAAACCTCTCTGTGTAAGTTGCCGCCGACGTTCAGAGAACGTTTGGTGTTTACCTATCTGTAGCACACCTCCATACAACGCCGATTTCGACGGTGATGAAATGAACATGCAGTAAGTTATTTTTAAACTAATTCCAATTTAGTTTCTGAGCGATTTTTCGGTAGCATTCCTCAGAGCGAGGAGACGAGAGCCGAGTTGAGCCAGATTGCATGGGTGCCTCGACAGGTCAGTCTGCTTTGATTTGTCCGGGGCTTTGTGCTTACGGTCATTTGAGATCATCTCCCCTCAGGCGAACAAGCCAGTCATGGGCATCGTCCAGGACACTCTTTGCGGCATTCGAAAAATCACTCTTCGCGATACTTTCCTCGACTGGGCCTTTGTTCAGAACATTCTTCTCTGGGTGCCCGGATGGGATGGTCAGGTTCCCACACCAACGATCTTGAAGCCCAAGCCCCTCTGGACCGGCAAACAGATCCTGTCTATGTGTATCCCATCTGGCATCAACGTCATGCGCTCTCCCGACAAGGACAAGAAGACTGGTCGAGTCCCGTATAATCCAGTCGCAGACGACGGTATTTGCATTGAAAACGGCCAGATCGTTTATGGTGTTGTTGAGAAGAAGACGGTTGGTGCATCCCAAGGCGGTCTCATTCACATCGTGTTCAGGGAAAAGGGCCCAGAAATTTGCCGTGATCTGTTCTCTGCGCTTCAGATGGTCGTCAATTACTGGCTCCTTCACAACGGGTTCAGCATTGGCATCGGCGACACAATTGCTGACAAAACTACAATGGCTCATATTACGGTTCATATTGAAACCGCCAAGAACAACGTGTTGAAGCTCATCCAGGAGGCCTACTATGACGGGTTGCGCGCCGAGCCGGGTATGACGATCCGCGAATCTTTCGAGAGTCACGTCAATCGAGAGTTGAATATGGCTCGTGACAAGACCGGAAAGGATGCCCAGGACAGTTTGAAGAATGATAACAACGTCAAGCAGATGGTCGTCGCCGGGTCCAAGGGCTCTTTCATCAACATCTCACAAATGTCTGGTTGTGTGGGCCAGCAAAGCGTCGAAGGAAAGCGAATTCCGTTTGGGTTCAAGCACAGGACTCTGCCTCATTTCAACAAGGACGATTATTGTGCCGAGTCACGGGGGTTCGTCGAGAACTCCTATCTTCGCGGCTTGACCCCCCAAGAATTCTTCTTCCACGCGATGGCCGGTCGTGAAGGTCTTATCGATACTGCCGTCAAGACTGCCGAGACCGGTTACATTCAACGACGTCTGGTAAAGGCGATGGAGGATATTGCCGTTTGCTATGATGGCACTGTGCGCAACTCCCTTGGCGATATTGTCCAGTTTGCCTATGGAGAGGACGGTATGGACGGAGCGTTTATCGAGCGGCAGAGCGTCGAGCCTTATCGTTTGTCGCATCGTGCGTTCAATCGCAAGTACCGCGTCGACGTTCTCGAGGCGGGCAGCGGTTTCTCTCCAGGGACACTTCAGGTTGGGATCGACGGCACTTCACCCGAGCTCCAGTACAAACTCGACAAGGAGTTTGCCCAGATCACTGAAGACCGTCGAATGCTGCGCGAATTTATTTTCAAGACCCCTGATCCCAATCAGCCTCACTATCTCCCCGTCAACCTCCGCCGTATTATCGAGAACGCGCAGCAAATTTTCCATATCGATCGACGCAAGCCGAGTGACCTCGAGCCCGCATACATCATTGATGAGATTGCTGCGCTCACCAGCCGTCTGATTGTGGTACGAGGCAGCGATCCGATTAGTCGGGAAGCCCAGGCCAACGCGACCATGCTTTTTAACATGCATCTCCGGTCAACTTTCGCGACCCGCCCAGTCTTGGAGGAGCTCCACCTCAATCGACAAGCGTTTGACTGGATTATTGGCGAAATTGAGACCAAATTCAATGCATCAGTCGTCAACCCTGGCGAGATGTGCGGAACGCTCGCAGCACAGTCTATCGGAGAGCCAGCGACCCAGATGACGCTCAATACTTTCCACTATGCTGGTGTGTCTAGTAAAAACGTCACGCTCGGTGTCCCGCGTCTCAAGGAGATTATCAACGTCGCGACAAATATCAAAACGCCATCGCTCAGTGTCTTCCTCCAGCCGGAATACGCTAAGGATAAACACATGGCCAAGATCGTCCAGACCGAGCTCGCTCATACCACTCTCCGCACTATCACTGCCGCGACCGAAATCATCTACGATCCCGATCCAACAAACACTATCATCGACGAGGATCGAGACTTTGTCGAGACTTTCTTCGCTATCCCCGACGACAATAACGAGCGCACACTCTCACAACAATCGCCATGGGTTCTTCGTATCGAGCTCGACCGCGCAAAGGTGCTTGACAAGAAGCTTGACATGAGTTATATCGCGGACCGTATCGAGCAAGCATTCTACCCTGACATGAAGGTCATCCCTCTGACGACAACTCCGAGAAGCTTATTCTGCGTTGCCGCCCGATCGTCGTCAGCGACAAGGAGGACGAGGCTGTTGACCACTCTGAGGAAGACATCTTCATTCGTCAGATCGAACACAACATGCTCGACTCGGTCACTCTCCGTGGTATCAAGAACATCCGCCGCGTGTTCATGGTCGAGCACGAGAAGCCGACGATCGATGCTAACGGGGAGCTCCAGCCTCGTGCCCACAAGGAGTGGGTGTTGGAAACCGATGGAGTCAACCTCAAAAACGTGTTGAGCGTCGATGGAGTCGACTTCTCGCGCACATATTCCAACAAGTGCCCGGAAGTTTTCGAGGTGTTGGGGATCGAGGCCGCACGCGCTGCATTGCTGAAGGAGTTGCGTAACGTCATCGAGTTCGACGGCTCATACGTCAATTATCGCCACCTTGCCTTGCTTTGTGATCTTATGACGAACAGGGGTACCCTCATGGCCATCACACGCCACGGCATCAACCGCGCGGATACCGGCGCCTTGATGCGTTGCTCTTTCGAAGAGACGGTCGAAATCCTGATGGAGGCGGCAGCTGTTGGCGAGAAGGACGATTGCTATGGTGTTGCGGAGAACGTCTTGTTTGGACAAATGGCGCCTATGGGGACTGGATCTTTCGACGTTGCACTCGATGTCGACATGCTCAAGGATGTCATCGTCGACCAGCGCTTGCCAATCCAGAACATGCTCGCTGCTCAGATGAATGGCAGCATGACACCTGCTGGGCCGCTAGCCATGACACCGTATGACTCGGCATCGCCGATGCAGGCCGAGGCATGGAAATCTGAGGGTGCTGCATTCTCACCGCTTGTTACAAATGACGATGCGACTGGCGGGTTCCAATTCCCTCCGTTCCCTCAAAGCCCCCGCGGCCCCGACTCGCAATTCGGTGGCTATTCGCCTGCCTCCCCAGGCTACTCGCCAACCTCTCCGTACATGCCTACTTCGCCAATGGCTACATCACCCTACGGGACATCTCCATTTGGGCCAACGTCGCCGTACATTACATCGCCGTCCTACTCACCTACCTCGCCGAACATGAACTTGACGTCACCTGCGTACAGTCCGACTTCACCTCAGTACTCGCCGACCTCCCCATCGTACAGCCCAACATGTGAGCCACATACTTTTAGTTTTTTTTCGTATCTAACAGCCATTCTCTAGCGCCCACCTACTCTCCGACATCGCCGCGGTACTACAATACATGTAAGCTTGCTTTTTGCTGTGCCAAACTTTTTCTGATTTTTTCCCTTTAGCTCCGTCATTCAGCCCTGCTTCCCCCCGCTATTCACCTACTTCTCCACGATACAGCCCTACGTGTAAGTCATGCGCAATGCATCCGATACCATAAACTAATAAACGTGTTAAGCGCCAATGCAAGCCTCCCCAACCTCTCCAAAGTCGATGGCATCGCCCCGGTATTGTGAGTTACACCACACACGCAGCATTTTGGAGCCTAATCCTGTCGATAGCGCCAACTTCTCCTACCTACAGCCCAGCATCGCCCGCCTACAGTGAGTTTATTTTTTTTACTTCTTTGACTCATACTCATTGGTTTTTCAGCACCGGTATCTCCTGCCTACAGTGCGTTAATAGTTTGATTGGGTGCCCACGAACGTCCACTAATTTAATTTACAGGTCCAACGTCTCCTGTATGGTCGCCAAGGTGTAAGTGTATCATTCTGACTATCAGTTTTCCATCTCATTTTCTCTCCTTAGCTCCAGTACCTGGCCAAGCGAACCAAAATCAACAGAACCAGACCAATGGACAGAACTCGCCGTGGGGCAACACGGGGACGTTCCAGGCCTCGCCATCATGGAAGTAGCGTGCTGGTTGGATGATATGCTGCTCTCCTTCATAACTCCTCTCTTTATATGTTCTATACCTTCCCCGCACTCAGGGTGTGCAATACATGTATCTTACCGGATCGCGCAGGCCCTGCGGCCGCTGTAATCATACTGGGATAACCTTAGAAGTAGGTATGGTGTTGGGTGACCAATATACCATGCACCTGTGGCAGACTATATAGAGTTTGGCCAACCAAGTCCATCTCGCCACACGCATGCCCAAGAATGCTCCACACGCGTCCAAGACGTGATGAACTTCTTAGACATAGGTTAAACTGAGGAAATACTAGTGGCCGTTCCCAGTGAGGCCTCAAACGGCTTGGGCTTTCCAATCGCCAAAGTAGGCGCCAATGAAGCCAAGCCTGTCAGCACGATTGAATCGCTCAAAACATGTCGTACTTGTGAGACGAGTTGGTGTTAGCAAGACAGGTAGGGCCAATTCGCAGTCGCAGTTCGCATGGAAGACCACAGAGCTGGTTTAGGATGCGATCCACTCGTATTAATATCAAACTGAAACAATCCTAACCCTATGCTTAGCGGCCGGTTGACTTGGGCATGCACAAACGAATCGACGCACATTCTTTGTTGCACAGTCAACCAGACCGCATCTTTGGGCCTTCAGACTTTGTACACTACCTGGCTCGACGCCGTTCGAAAATAGCATCAGTGTGTCAACTTTTGGCACTTGCAAAAATGCTAGTTCACTTCCACCTCGATCGAAGCGACTCGATTGAGTACGGAGTGGCAAGACAGGATCAACTCACTGCGAACGGTTACAAATATCCCACTTTCTTTTTGAGCCGGGGTCAAATTCAAGATAAAATCTGTGGCGACCCCGTTCGACCTGGCCGCGTATGCGAGCGCGTCATATGCGTTCCAGTTTGCGGAAAGAATTGAAACGATACTACATGTCAACCAGCAGAGAGTGTATTCGTATCATTTGGATATTATGAGTCCTCAAAAGCACAAATACAGCTCTAGTGATAACTACCGTAGGTGTTCTAGGTCCGGGGGCGTGGCGGGCAGGAGGGGAAAAAATACCACATTTTCAGAATCATGGAATGGGCGGAATTAAATCGAACATATTGAACTATTAGAGAGAGTGGGAGAGCGTGAGAGGGAGAAAGATGGAAATGAAAATGAAGAGGGAGCGAGGGCTAATCTTGAACGGGGACAGAGACAGAGAGGCAGAGAGACAGAGAGATGTACGAGCAAGGAAAATACCTAATGTAGAACGGAGAATGAAACGGTGATATTGCATGCAGCCGACGGTCCAGCGACGAGTCGAGTATGTGACGTTCGATGCCGGTCGAGGATAGGTTCATTGAACAACCCTCCCTTCCCCGTCCAGAGCTGGCCAGGCTCTGGACAAGACCTCAACCTCGAGTGGGCCAGACTCGAGGTCGCGTCGGCTCGCATACCATGCATGGGTAGCTCCTCCGCCGTTGATCTAGCAACAACGGTTGGCCTAGGAGCCACCCACACATAGCGGGAGCCAGGATGGGAGAGGGGGATGGGCGGGTGTCGCTACCGGCAGGGTATGTTTTTAAGTCGCTGGGGTATCTTGTCGTCTTGGCCCTCTACGGTTCATCCTATCCTTCATTCTAAATGCCCAGGGCTACTCAAGCTTGACGTCTCCTCTGTCGAATCCGCTGCTGAGCGAACCACTGGGGGTTCGACGACGCCTCCCCCACGTTTCTACCACGCTCACCTCCACGCTCACCCCCAGCACCACCTCCCACACACCTTGCTCGACTCCTACCACCGCTGCTGATCACTTCCAAACGAACTTCCTTATTCCTAGCCTCTGTACTCCTGTATCCCGCGGCGCTCCCACCAGCGCCTCCTGTACCGCCATCCCTTCTCTCGCCACCCTGCTCTATTGTCACCCCATGGCCTCCAACATCCTGGGGCGATCCACTCGGCCCACCGTGAGCCTCAACACGCTCGCTTCCACTCCAAGATGCCAACTGCGGAGCCCATCGCCTTGCTGACGTGCCCAATGGCCCAGGAGCCCGCGTCTGAGCTGGTGTCAAAGTCAACGGGATTCGAAGCACTGGAGGACGTGACAAGGGCGTTTGCTGGGTTGCCCATCGACTTGATGACGCTCCAGAGCTCCACGCTGGTGAACGAGAGGCTGGAGGGTCGGTATGTCCAACGGCGTTGGACGCCAGCTGTGAAGTTGGGGCTGGAGTTGAGGTTAGGGCGAGGGTAGGGATAGGGGTGAGAACGGGCTCTAGTTGAGGTGGGGGTAGTGCTGGCATTGAATCTGGCGCTTGTAATGGTGCTGGGGTGCTGGAGGGGCGCAGCAGCTGCCGCCTGAGCGATCTCATCCAAGGTTCGTTCCGTCCAATCTGACTTTTGCTCAGTCCACTCCAACTTCATGTACACTTCCAGCCGTCCAAACTCTGGCACCTTCTTCCAAGGCTTAACCTGCTTTGAACTCCTCGTGGCTGGCTTGGGATTCACAACCGGCTTGACAGCCTCGGCCTGCTTGACTGTCGCGCTCAAAGAGCTCCCGATGTTGAGCCTTAGCACCTTTAGGCCAGCTGGTTCGGGGATGTCCAGCGGCTGCCTCACGGCATTGGGCTTCTGTCGAGAATCGGTGCAATTGGGAGTGGATGGCTTCGGTTGGGAACTCAGAGGCACTGGTGCGGTGCCCAAGCCCGGCGACTCCTCTGGCTTGGCCCGGATCGACAGTTCCCAGGTGTCTGGCACGACAACCGTTGACTAGGGCTGCACGGATGATCTGGTAACTAAGCTCTCACGGTGAGTGAGGGAGGTGGGCAGGATGGACGAGGCAGCTGAGTTGACTGAGGGGGGCAAGGGGGCTGAGGGGGCCGGAGGAGCCGGAAGAGCTGGGAGAGACAGGGCAGCCGGGGGTGCCAGGCGTGCAGGAGTAGATGGAGCAGATGGGGGAGGCAGGACAGGCGGAGGAGACAGCGTAGACGGTGTGGACTTTACAGACCGGTTGGGTAATGAAGGGGGTGAGGGGAGGGCCAGGTCATCCAGTTTGCATGCATTGGACACCCTGCTGTCCAGTGGCTGCTCGGGTTCGACAGAGCTGCCCAGGGTGTTGGTCGATTCCATAGGCGGCGTCTCCAGCGGGACCATTATGTGGCCATCTTCATCCCGATATTCTAATACATTCGTGTTAGGATTCATCAGTAAATAATATGGCTCATTTACGATGCATATACTCACCAACTAGCGGGTCCCGGGTTCCTGGAACATATGACGCTAACACATCCAATTAAGTATTGGTGGCATTCATTGACAACCATAAAACACACACCAAGGTCCACTGATATCCCTGTACCATCGAGCAGGTACTGGATGGCTGCCACGGTCTGAACAACGTTGCCCTCGGACAACAAGTGCTGAATTAGGTCGAAATCTAGTTCACCAATATTAGCAATCACCCAATCCAAGCATGTGACCGTCTGAAACTCACCCAGACTATATAGAACCACCAGTGCGATCACTCCCGCCATCGCATGCTCCGAACCATAGGACAGCGGCTTGCCGGCGGGGGGGAAACCTTGCACATACCCAATGGTGGGGTCCACAAACACCTGTAGAACCTGTACATGGGATACCGACAAGTCGGGGAACACAGTCTTCGGCTGCCAACCCATGCCCGCATCGAGAGTGAAGCTGGCCATCAGTCGGGGCCACTCGAATGCGCGCGCTGGGAGTGCGAGGGGTCGGTGGGGAGTGGGTAGCGTTGGATACACCCGGCGACCTGGCGGCGTCGATGTGGGGACGACTGCTGGCGCTGTTAGGGTCAGAAGGCGACGAGGCGCTGGGAGGGTCGGAAATAGGGGGGGACGCTGGCAGTCCGAGCAAAGGTGTCGGCGCCGGCAATGTGAGAATTGCAGGAGGGGGGATGCAGGGAAGCATCAGCGTGAACGACCTACCACGCACCATGGATCTCGAGCCCGTGCTCCAGCTGCGAGGGTCTGCAGCCAAGTCCCATCCGTAGCGTCCCATCGGAACTACGTAGGAAAGAATATACGCTTCATAATCTATCCTCAGAATGTCTGAGATCAGGATCTGGGACGGCGATGGGCGGTAGCCTCGGACAAGCTGGGGGGATAGTAGGTTGCCCATGGTCCAAGCGAGAGATGACGACCACAACGAGCACTCACATCGGTATATTTGTCCATTCGGTGGTTGGGAGGATGGTCGGGATTGCGATAATGGTCGAGAGAGACGAAGAGATAGTAGAGAACGCTGCCAGCATCCGTTGGTGCAACATGGTTGATCAAGGGTGAAGGCAGCTCCAGAGGACTCGAGCACCCCCGCCCAGGTTTATATACTCACGCTGCTGGCCCAAAGAAGAAAAAGAAAAAGAAAAAAGTGAAACAAGTCGGGCATGAGCAATGAGCAAGGCGAAATGGACGCATGTACTCACGTGAGAGGCTCGGCTCGTCTGGATGTGGAAAGCAGTCTGCGCCCGGTCTGCCGAGTTGGAAGTCCGCCATACTCCGCCGTGGGCCGGTGCTCCTATTCGGCGGGCTATTGCCTGGGCCGGCGGTGCATTGACTCACCGCGGCCCCGAGGAACTTGGCTTGCTCCCTCGCATTGAGCTTCGGCCTTTGATTCTGCATCAGTACAAAACCGATGAGTGGAGGTTTCTAAAAGTAAAGTTGAATGAGCGTGCGATACTAGCGCAGTACGTACAATATCAAGTCCTAGCCTCATTTGAATAGATAAAGCTCAGTCAGCCAGAGGTCGGCGACACGAGCGGAACCTCCAGGCCCCAGAGCAACGCTTAACCACTCGTTAGCCGAGTTCACGGGCTGGCATGAAGGACCGTGAAAAAATCTTCATTCATATCCAACCTATGTATACTGAAACTGCAGTTCTTTGATGTGTCGTCACTGTTTCTTTGCATTGCTGCCCCATCCTCCCAGCACCATGGCACGATCACCCCTGCGTCCAGCAGTATGTACGAGGCTATGAGCAGGTTGTTCTGAAGTCAGTCGCTGTTGATCCTCCTACTCTACTGGTTTTGCTCACTTATTCAGCTTCAGCTCTAGGTTCCGCCCGCCTTCAATTTGGCCACTCCTATCTCGTCACCCTTCGGCGGGATGCATTACAGTGGTTCACGACTAAATATTATAGTCGGCCACAATTCTGTCCCGGATTATTGGCGCGTGTACATGAGTATATGCTCGTGCTTTGAGCAGAGAAACGTAGAGTCGCTGTATCTGCATGAAACTCATGCGACTGGCTCTGATTGTGAATTCCATATACTCACGGGCGTGCCATAATCTTCTCATAATTACGCCGTTTACTTCCAAGACGAGATTACAGAAGTCGGTCGATCCCCGGTTCTGTGTATTACTAGTTTTGCGATTGCATTGGTGTTGGTGCATTATTGTATATCCTAAAATCCAAACCATCCACTGCGTCTGTCATGTCAATGTCGGACATGCCGTACTTCTTCCACTGGCAGTCCGCTCTCTTGTATTGCGATCACCGATCCAGCTCCCGCATTGAAATGCCAAACACGTCCTCAAGAAAATATTTTTATATCATCGTATGCTCAAGTTTGTCTAGCGATACTGAGCTTGGCACGTTGAGCATTACAACCCCCTCTCCCCGATAGGTGAATATGGCTACTCCTGAGTTGCTTGCAAGACCACAAACAGCTTGTCTCCCAAAGCCCCATGCCTCCTCATATCATCGTTGTATAACCCAAAACGAGAGTTCTATTTGGTCGAGTTGCCGAATCTAATCAGCCATGAAAACGATCGTTCGATGTTGTGGTTTTTGTAAGGATAGCTGCATCTGTCATCAAGAAATCAGTAGCTCTTCCACACGTTGAACGAAGCCTGCATTATGGGAGTCCAAATACGAGGGAAGATAGGATGATTGGGTGTTCCACCGAAGTATCCTGCGAGAATATTGTTGGGTCAAGTTGTTTGGTTTGGGTGCGTCCGAACATTGTAAGGTCGTGAACCCCAAATATGGCACCACTTCTAGTCCGCTGCGTTACAGTAAAATCTATCTTCAATAAAAGGTAGAACCGTACGCTCTCGTAGCTTTTACTACAGTGATACAGTCGGATATTCTGATCCTATTTCAGTTTGTCGGAAGACTTTTACAAGCTTGATAGAGCCAACACACCCGAAAAAACTTGCCTATTCATCCCTTGTAACCAATCCCGTATGCAGGGGCTAGAAAAATATCGAAAGTAACTCGAATTTGGCCAACAGATAAACATGCCCGTTACAAGCGTACCCCGATACTTGCCGATACGACGTCAGGGGACCCAGGAGCCCCCGATAAGACGTCGTAACGCGTATCTATCAATGTAGTGTGTTCACACTAGTAATTCAGATGGATAACCGCGGCTTACCCGGAAACCATCCCCCCAGAAGTCATTTGGCTCCTTAGACGAAGGGTGGGAATGATATTATTGAGCAGCTCCGTCCCATCCCCATGTCAAGCCTACACGTGGCCCGTCATTCCGAGTCGGGGAACCAGTATTACACGCCATATCCCGAAAAGCACTCGCCGAATTGTTAGGTGGCCGTCTGTCCCCTTCGATGTTATGCTTTGCTAGGCACCAGATGAAACAGCCCCATTTCAACCCGTTTTGAAGGCCACGATTTTGTGAACCATTCGCACCATGTACCAGATGAATAGCCACCAAATACTGGTAAACTCACGGCATCTGTCCCAGAGTATAATCCACCGCAAGGTCCATACTAAAGGAAAGTAAGTTGCCGCTTCGATTATGCAAAAATAGCATCATGAATCCACATCAACTTCATATCCAGCTCGTCGCAGTCTTCAGCGTGCCATACCCCTCGTCTCGCTGTATTGGCAGCCGCTCACGACGTACCCCACTTCTTTCCGCGGGCTCTTGCGTATTGGGCTCAACCACATTACGTCCATCGCTAAGTTCTTGACGTAGGCGAGCCTCAACTTGATAATGGCTAGGTTGCCGGTGCCGTGGCCGTTCAAGAGTCGGAGGAACTGGGGGATGGGTCTGGCACGCGATTGATGGGGGGGGCGCCTGGCGTGTGAGTCCGGAATCGCGACGGGTGTGGGTGAACCATAGGTCCGAGTAAGATAAGCAGAGTTACGCCTTTTACATATTTGCCTGCAGCGGATAACGTGGAAAAGCGAAGGATTCAAGGAATTGTTATCCGTTTGATTAAGTTCAAATATTTATCTCCAGTGTGTTATGTGCTAGGAGAGTAGAATTTTAGGATGCTATCACCAACTGCCGACACATTCGGTTTACGGGGGTTGATATACCGCCGCTTGAAACCAGACCGGCCCAACTGGGGCCTAGACGCTCGAGATCTCGGTGCCTGGGCGCACGTGATCCTTTCCAGCGCCACCTACAAATGACATGGGATAATTCTCCTATTTGCCCGTCTGCCAGTTTACACCCACCTACCACTCAAAAGTAACGTAAGTGAATATCTTCTAGCGGCTTGACACTCCGTTGGAAAATAAGCATCACCCTTGGCCGAGAAATAATCTCATCTCACATTACCGGCTCCCAAAGGCACCGGCAACTAGTTTGAAGGAGCCCTGCACAAGGCCTTACCACTTCCCAACTTATAAAACCCTATCTTGCTTAGACACGAACTTGGTCGCAGAGCAACTACCTATCTTAAATAATACAACAGCCAGAGCCATGCCCGCCGCGGGTGTCTTGGTTTGGTTATCTGCCAAGCCACTTCTCAAACTGTGAGCTGGGAATGATGCTTGTACGTCATATTGGGTCTAAAATACTTGGATTTCGCGCGATAGTATCATCACGACGGCTTGTGGGTACATTATGACCAAAAGGAAGTTATTCGGAGCGGCAGAGGCAAAAGGAGCAAGCCAACTGTTATTAGTGAGCAGCCAAATCCATTCCCAAACTTAGCCTACTAACCAGATTGATCTTGTCCCAGAACGTTTTTATACCAGCTCTTTTGTTTTCAAAGATCGTTCCTGGATTTACACCACAAAATATTGCTGCTCTAGGGCCACTTGTCCTGGTTGCAGTCATCTATCAGCTCTACGGCCTTGCTATCGCTTGGATCGTAAGGAAGTTGTTCTGGGTGCCCCACCGTTTCCAAAACGGAATTTTGGTAGCAGGTGCATGTAATAATTGGGGGGATATGCGTAAGAACTATTGCTCCTGTCCTCCGCATAGACTAATCGCCTAAATAAACTAGCAATGGCTGTCATTATGTCCATAACTGGATTCGCCCCGTTCTCACCTGGGACTCAGACGTAGCAGTAGCCTATATATCAATATTCATACTCATTGGATTCGTAAGTCATCCCGTCTATCGCTATTAATGTTAAAGCCAACCAGTGCGATTCGCTAGGTGGCACTCTTCCCGTTAGGAGGCTACCGTTTAATTGGCAGAGACTTTGCAGGCTCTGGGGAAGAACCTATCCCCACATCTACATCTAATCGACTACGTAAATTTTGGGACGTATTACGAAGGCGACGGGTCGCGACAACGAGGAGCGATATAGAAAGCAGCGAAAATCAGATTTCTATTGATGACGAAAAATATGTAAAGGTAAGTCTATTGTCCATTAAATGCGTGGCTTCGCTGACTCCTGTCTAGATGGATTACAATAACATCAATCCCTCAACCGACCGAAAGGCAGATATGAGTGTTGAATCAACACCTCAAGTCTTACCTGGTCACATCGAATTAGACTCGTTATCGCTACCTCCAGACGAAACTCCGCCGCCTTTAGAAAAAAAGTGTGGCACTTTTAAGGGCGCTCTAGTTTCAATATGGGCGTTCCTTGTTACTTTATTAATCCCCCCAACAATTAGCATCGTTTTGGGAGTCGTCGTTGCAGTTACCCCGCACTGAGGAATCTGTTCATTCCCCCATCGTCTACCTCGCATCTTCAGATTGGCACCGCTCCAGACGGCCTCCCGCCTTTGAATTTCCTATTCGATACCCTTAATTTTATTGGAGGGGCCAGTATACCTCTTGGTCTCATCTGCCTTGGAAGTGCTCTTGCTAGAATGGAACTACCCAAACCGTTCATGCGTGCACCTCTCGGGGCGATCACATCGTTCTCTCTGCTCAAAGTAAATCCCATCTTGTCGTTATACATGTACACTACGACTAACCCTACGTACGTGTAGATGGTCGTTGGCCCCGTGTTTGGAGTACTATTCGTAGAGGGTTTAACCCATCACACCAGCCTCATTGACCCCAAAGACAAGGTTTTGCGGTTTGTATGTATATACCTAGCTGGTGCTCCAACAGCCACGACTCAAGTACGAACTTCATCTTGTGCGCCGGTGATTGTCTGACGCATGAGCTTCCAGGTATACCTAACACAAATATATTCCCCAGATGGATCGGCTAGTCATGTTTCTGCCTTTTTGATACCCCAATATGCGCTAAGTACGGATTTTCTTCGGCGTATGGCATAAGATCGCTGAATAGCACTCACAGTGGTTGTCACGTTGACTGCATTGGCTGCCTATACCCTGAAACTTTTGTTTTAAGGACATGAGCCTTCCTCGCTGACCTCGACATGAACTAGCGGAGGACTGGAAAAAACTATTGTGTTGTAATATTAGTTTGAATGTCTATGGATACACGAACTTTTTTGCTATTGCGCTGAAACTGTCTTTTGTATCAGGTGAGGTAGACCGACTGCCGAAGTGTTTTACCTCGGTGGTGTCCTGGGTGCCTTTGCAGATTCCTTCCGCCTTCTATCTAGCACTTTGCCATGACATTTCACGAGCAACATTTTCGCCTTATTCCCCAAGCTTTTGGGATAATCTCTACAAATAAGGTTCGTTTTACCACCTTGATACCATAAATATACATTTTGATAGTGGGGATTGTCTTTTGACATGGGATGCTACAGCAACCGAGAGTTCCTTGAGTTTTCCGAGCGGCTATAGCCATTGCACTTGGTCGAGCCCACGGAGTATGGTAATTTTTATGGATTCACATTAGGGTCGAATATATGTCCATCATTAGCTTGTCTTCGACAGCTTTATTTGGAAAGTGCCTAGAAACAGCGCTCATCTTAGAACCAGGCAACAAGAAGCAAAGATGCCCAGACCCACATCGAGGAAGATCGCTAATGTCGGGGGCAACTGTTCCGTGAAGCCCTAGACGGGCGAGGGATCCACGGATGATTCCTGCTGGGACGTAAGAATACTACAGACGAAGGTTAGTCGGCCAAGGCTAGACTTTCGACTAGTCACATACGATCTTCGCTTTCTTGATAACGTCTGCAGCGCTGCCGTAGGCGGATATTCGCGAAAGAGGCTTGAACGGTGTGTCGGTCAATACGTAGACGCCCTAGGCGACGAGTAAATCCACTATGTAACCAGAAAAGTCCGTATTTTTGTAATTCGCGTACCCTATGATTGGTTCGAAGATTCTCCACTTGCTTCTCCCAGACAGCAGTCCAGACATCTTTGCAGATGAATTTGACGGTATCCAACGTATCTGCGAATCTCGGACGGTCTCGGACGAGTCTACCATTTGCGTTAGACTGAAGGCGCCGGCGGCCGGATGTGACCCACCTCTCAACGATATTCATACCCACATGGACACCAATAGCCTCCAACCGAACCCTGACCGCCTCCTCATCTTCGTCCGCTGCGCCCTTGATACCCAGCACACTGCTAACGCTATCCCGTGCTGTAGCCGGAACCGGAGCGGGGGTTGCCTTTTTCTCGATTAGTCCGTTTTCCACCATTTCTTCCTCCAGTTCTTGCTCTCGCGCTCGAGCAACACTTGCGGATTCGCGGAGGGTTCGGACCATTTCGATGAGCAAGACATCATACGCAACCGCATCGACTTGTTTCTGAGGTGGATATGCTAGGTACGGAGAGTTGGAGGAGCAGAGGGGCTCGGCGTCCGAGGACCACCAAATGATGGAGTAACGAGCGAGCGGGACATGTTTGCGTCAAGTCGTGACACAAGCGCCCGGCGTTCCATCTGTATCACGTGGGAGATATCATGCCTATCGTTCCAATTACAGGAACTGATTTAATGACGTCGAGCTCATCCAGCACTTGCCACACAGACTCATCTAAAACCCCTGCGACGTGAGCTGACAGCACACCGGTCCCTTGAACGATGTGGCACTATCACCTTTGAACGTAATTCGTATGATCGACTAGCCCAGAACGTCTACGATCTACCAGCTGAGTATCTCAACTGAAGCCACCGCCAATCATACTGGAGCGCCTCCATATGATTATTCGCTGAATATCTGTAGATCGTTCTCTCACGCGAGAGGCACGCTCGGGGCTACATCACTGCACCATATCTTTCTCACGTTGTGTTTGCGCTGCTGTGCCCAACAACCGTGTGTTAAAAAGCTTGAACTCTTCGATGAGAGAAGAGGCATCCTTCTCGAGGCTTTCTTGCAGATCCTTCTACTACAGCTCAGACCAAGAATATTTCGATCATAAGTACTATGGCCGACGTCGAGAAACAGGTCCCTAGGCCCGCTGGATCATCCCAAGGCGACAACAGCGACGAGAACACCGTGGCTGGGCCATCTGGCTACTACAATGGTGCCCCCCTGCACCCCACCTTGACTATGGAAACTCAAGTAAGGTTTCATGTAAACTACGGCCGTCAACACTTATCTTACCTGCTTGCAGCGCGGGTTCCCCATATAGTATGTCATTCAAGTTTCAATATCGATGCGCTGGCTAAACTACTCTATCCAGTCACCGTAAACTAGGCAACCCCGCGCCCCTTGGCTTGATCTCGTTCGCGGCCACCACACTGATTCTGAGCTTGTACAACATTCGAACGCGTCATGTCACAGTCGTACGTACTCATCGCTGACTCGATGCATTTAATTTAACTCTAATCCCTGATTTGCCTAGCCAAATGCGGTCGTTGGGATGGCATTTGGCGTCGGAGGTCTGACCCAACTCCTGGCTGGCATGTGGGAGTTTGGGGCAGGTAACACATTTGGCGCTACTGGTTCGTAAATCCCCCTTGCAGCCGCATGCCGTTGATTTATGGGTCTGAAATTAACCGCTCATACAGCTTTCTCAGCCTATGGTGGCTTCTGGTTCTCCTATGGAATCATCCTCTCACCCTGGAGTGGAATCCTCGCAGCCTACGAAGGCGACAAGGCACCGCAACTCAACGATGCACTAGGAATCTTCGTGAGTTCCTATTCTAATTCTTACTCCCGCTCAAACCCATTTACGTCCCACTTAGCTCCTGGCATGGTTTATCATAACCTTGATCATGTTCTTCGGAACCTTCCGCTCGTCTGTCTCGCTATCTGCGCTATTCTTCTTCCTCGACCTTACGTTCTTGCTCCTCATGATTGGAGAGTTCATGCAGAAAAGTATGTGCTCTGCTACTTTCTCTTGTTTCTCGCCTTTGCTGATCAGTACATACAGCCACGGTAACGCAAGCAGGAGGTGTCATTGGCGCTATCACTGCGTTTATTGCGTTCTACACGGGTGCTGCGGGCCTGTACAGTCCTGATGCATCGTAAGTGCTTCCTACGACCCTCCCTCCGCTTCATCCATTGATTAATTTTCAGGTACTTTATCCTTCCTGTTGGCAACTTGCCAAAACGTAAGGGCGATTAGGAAATCATTTGAAGTTTACTGGGTTTGGTGCTTGGCGCCACGTAATATTATTCATTGGAATCAAAGTATTCAGTCGTTATCACCATTGCCATGTGCGATCCAACGGAGTTGTCACCCAGGCCATGCGGAATGAAACAAATGATGGCGAGGAATGAATAGGTGAGGTCATTGTGTGATGCAACGTATATTGTACACCAGTTGCGCCTAAGAAAATGAAGGCCAATGCCCGTATATAGCTACTCATTCAACGAACTCGACATTTTGATACCCGCTGTGCCACCATCACATTCCTCCCATGAAGCGATTTTAACGCACCTCAAACCTCGGCTAATCACTATTCCACCCCGCGCACCCCAGCCGTTCCTGCCTAAACTTAAAGACGCTAGTCTCGTCGATCATCATCAAGGTACAAAGCCAAACCAGGCGAGGCCATGCTGAGGATGCCCTTGCGCACCGAGCTAGGCTCGCTAAGTGCGCAGTACGCCGCTAATGAGACTGTAGTCCATAGCACATCATATCCAATTGAGCTCTGCGCAGGATGCTCGTGCAGTGTCCGCCACAGCTCTGTGCCCGAAAAGGACCGGATGGAGAGATATGTCTGCGCACGAGGCACAAGTGCGAGCGCGGCCAAGAACAGGTAAAAGATCCGAGAATCGACGCCAGCCTCAAAATTCGACGTTTTTGATTTTGAGTCCATATTTGTTCTAGGACGTGGCGTGCGCGCGTGGGTATATGGGATCTCGGCGGGCGGGATGATGACGAGAGCATGCATGACGAGAAGATTCGGTAGAAACCATTTCGAGTTTGGATACGCCACGGTTGGTGAAATTAGGACTGTGAGATGAGATAGGAGGATGGGGATGTACACAATTGGTGGTATCCGCACTCTTAGCAGCCGGCCCTCTCGCTGTACCGGAGAAAGGACAACAGCAGCGTAAAACAAATTGCTTGCAACTGAAATCGCGACTACTTGGCCGAGGAGCATATAGGCCCACACGTGGGGGATCGGACGCCGAGAACCTATGCAAAGTCAACACGAGGCATGATGGTGGCGCACTCCAACTGAGACACAACAAAACACGGCTCAGCCCGCAAGGCGTACCTTGCACAAACAGGAAGGTTGTCCATACCCCGATGGTAAAGATGCATAGCTGTTCACTCCACCACCAGTTCCTGGGTCCTTCACAGCATTCAATTCAAGTTCAAAAGAAGGTTGTCACCCTTGCTTACCCTCACATACCCGTTTCCAGGCTTGCTCAAAAAGTTCAGAACCCATTAACCAGTTTGTCATGCGGTTCGCAATCGATTCGCCGGTCACGACGACTGAATTACGGGCCTCATAGTCATGAAAACTCCACTGAGCAGATTGTGCTGAGTTTCACGTTGCGAGGCTACGACCGACTCACGAGTAAGAACTTGATCATATCTATATCGGCCATTCGCCGTCTCAATGTCTGATTTATAGGCAAACTGGGGACAAGTACTCACAGAACCAAGTATGGCATAGCGACCCAACCGCAAGCACGATAAACGGAACTGCTCGTTGGATTCTAGATGTCCGACTCAGTTGTCTCAGAGAACGTATGATAAGTCCAAAGAGTGAAAATATCAGTATGAAATACGATGCGAATATGGACTGAGCCGCAACCCGAGACTGAACCATCGTGGACGCCGGAACACGGAGCCGCAATGGGTAATTTAGCCGGATGAAATTGTGGTGTCCGTGATCCGCGGAAGCACAATACAAATCGAGCAAGTGCTTCGATAGAGTTACGCCGAGTTGGTGAGAGACTTCAGGCAAAGATATATCACCTGATGGTGGCGCTCGACACAACATAGGGTTTGCTCAGATGTTGACCGATGGGCTTGTCGACAGAGTTACGGGGGCCCACCACACCATATCCGAATATTGAATGATATGGCCGATTCTCGCCTTCACGCAGGTCGTTCCCCTATAACAGCCGCTCATAAATGAGTGTGACGGGGACCAGCTCCTCGGTTTCTCGGTTGTTGTCCGACATGGTTTCCCCGAACATTCTCCAATCTCAGCATGAGACACAAGCTTGCTGGAAGTAAGACAAACTGCTCGGGCTAGTTGAAAATGTGTCTTCATGGACCGATGCCGATATCCAATCCACCAGACAATCGGATATATGACATACCCGGTGATGCTTACTATACGTTTGATTTGATTGTCTCCAGACACAGGGCCCAGAACGGATGCCGTATCGAGTCAAGAAAAGGCACGGAGTATCCTCTTCTGCTCTTCTAGTGCACCTGGCCCCGTATGGGTCACACAATTGTCGTGTGTATACCTTATCCACGTGGACCCTTTAAGTGATGGAACCACCGGACGGCCCTTGCAGACGGCTTCTCGGTAACAGGAATCCGGTCTAGCTCGCAATGATTTCCCGGGTGTATGTGCCTACAGAAGGCTGGGATCGTCAGGTCGTCGTTTGCACCTCAAATTAAGGACACTCACCGGGGAGCCTTAAAGGCGTCGCGAATATCAGATTAACCGCCAGCTACGTCCCTCGTTCCCACCCATCCCCCACACCATGTCGACCTATCCGGGTTTTCTAAACAGCGACTACAAACCGTCGCCAGTCGAGCTGCCATATATCAATGACCCGGAGAATATGTATGGGTGCGTTTGCTTTTATTCGGCCGTCGAGTTTACCGAAACTGATGAACATTTGCTTTACAGTCCATGGCTGCTTGCGTCGATATTCTGCCTCATGATGCAGGGAGTCTTGATGTGTCAGGTAGAGCATCTCATTACATCTCAACGAACAGAGCGTTGATGTTGTTGTAGACTTTAAATTATATGCAGACCTTCAAGAGCGATCGGCTGGCAATCCGCGCGCTAGTCGCATTCAGCGTCACACTCTGCACCCTGAAGGCGGGACATATAATTTACGTCTCGGTAAGTATCCGCACCCAGTAAGATGTTTGAACATGACGCTAATGGCACTATGTCCGACAGTGGGACTTTTTCGGTCTGTGCATCCCTAATACTCAACCTACACCTACTAACTTGATTAATCGCGCCACAGTCAGTCACTTTGGGAACTACCTAAGGGCAAGTCATGTGGATTGCTTTTCGCTTCGTGGGCTAATCCAAGCTTGGACCTCTAGGCTGGAATACCAACGGCGAGCATCAAGCTTACTGCACTGGAGTCGAGTGTAATAGGTGCTGTCATCCAGGTAGCTCTTTCTCCTTTCACGAGATTATATGCGTGCTAACCTGACTATGGGACAGGGGTTCTTCATCCATCGCACATTCGTTTTATCTCGTAACTGGATATTTCTGGTTTTGACTATCCCAACTCTCCTTTTGGGCCTTGCTGGCGCTGTGATGTTGGTATGTGTTCCATCGACAGCGAAGCGAAGATAGGTGGCTAATCTCAAGTGTCGTTTCGATAGACAGTCATCGTATTTAATATACCACTACTTATAGCCACGGGCAATCTGGTGACTGTTGCGGGTATGTACTTTCTGATGCGTCGTGGGTACATGTTTGAGATAAAATATTATCCTAGCTAATATGATGGTTGCGTGTGTCGTGATCTGCGATGTCTTCATCACCGGATTCACCTGCTGGTATCTTATTCGGGTATGTTACTGGTTGCCTGCTTCTTGTTCAGCCAACTTATTGTTGTACTTGCCAATAATAGGCCAAGACCGGGTTCGCGGCAACCAACAGTTTAATTTCACGTCTGTTAACAACCGCTATCCAATCTGCTCTCCCTCCCACCATCTGGTAAGCTTTTGAATTTCAGCACACGTTAATTTAGTCACCTGACGGGTATTTGTCGTAGCGCTATCGTCAATTTGTACCTCAACCAGCGAGCCGCGAGCACCACGTGGGTGAATTTTTTCAATTCGCTGGTATGTACCTCATGGACCGCGGGGATATTCGGTTCCTCTAATTGCTGATGATGGTTCGAAATCTCCCCACAGATGCCATTCTTGTACGTATGCTCCATGGTTTTCACTCTCAACGCTCGAGCATCGGTGTCGAGGAATGGAACTTCTGCCTCTACCACTGGTGGTAACGCATACGAGCTCAGGAGCGGCACGAGGCAGCCCTCTTCGGTAAGTCTTCTTTTCTCCCCTCCGCTGTCAGGAGCTAAATATTCGGGGTTATTAGGGAGTGAAAGATCAGGATAGTACTCGGCCCGAGGTGTACATCAGCCGGCAGACGCATGTCGAGGCGTGGTAAGCGGATACGTCCATATGCGTGCATTAACCCGATGCTGACCGCGCCTTTTTTATCTATTTAGCCCAAACACACCAATACATACGATTCAAAGGATGCCGATTTGTATGGTACCCAGACGAAGGTCGTTACACTCACTAACGAAGACGACTATGATGATCGCGCGTCTTCTCATCACCGATCGGTAGCTGCTGTATGAGCCTCAAAGGATTGTCGCTGTACTTTTTCATACATATGCTCTCTGCCTCACAGATGGAACCAGGCTTTTTTTTCTGGGATATTTTCATGGTGTTTTTCATTTCAAGGGATGACTGTTGTTTTGACTGGTTTGTTTGTTCTGGTTGTTGTGCCCTGTAAACTTGCGCCAGTGAATAGATCGCTCGGCCTTCGTGCCACGCATTCCGCCCCACACCCACACGATTTGCCCCCACAACTCCGGATAGCAATCGCGCCAACCGGCTACAACGTGTTTCAGTTTAATTAGGGACGAGGCCGGAGCTGCGGCAGCCGATTGTACCTCAACTAGCACCTGGGGTCCTGAACTAGAGCCTAATGATCGTCGTGATTTTGGGAAGGGGCTGAAGGATTCTTGTCGCGCGGCAAGACATGCGCCTTTTTTTGGCTCCCACTCGTGCTGGATCCATGTAAGGTGGGGAAGATGGGAAAGATGGGATTGCTCGGTGTGAATTGACGTGGGTACGGCCCAAGCATATGTGTGATTGACAGCTCGCGATGCGCTATGCTCGATCTAGACGAGAGCTCTGGCGGCCTAGGCAGAATGTGGCGCGACGCATGGCCGAGTAGTGCCGGCAGATGCAACAAATCCCTCGGGATTTGTCAAACGCTGACATGCCGAGCCAGATTCTATAGCCGTGACCGAGGCCGCTAAGGCTGAATCGGTTCGCAACGTATCATCCGGTTCCTGGAAGACTTTTGGAACTAACGGCCGTGTATCTTCAGGTTAAACTATCTACCATGGCGCTATTCATGGCCTTGGGTAGCATGAATTTACGACTTAAATACTGAGGTCGCTGAACGACGATTTGGCATCCATCGTCTCTACCGGTGGTCTCTTCTCTCCCATTTCTTGTCCCCTTTCTAGTTATGCGTCTGAATTTACTCGTCCCTCTTGCTGCCGTTGGCACTGCAGTTACGAGTGTTGCCGCTGCCCCCAGCTCGGTTCTCCCTGATCATGTTCATGCTGAGCTTACGAGGCGCGGCGTCGTACTCGATAGCATTAAATGCCTTCTGAAGGGCATTGAGGTAAGCTGCCAAAGCTCGATCCAGTGGAGTGCACTGACGGTATACGGATGCCTGTAGGTTCGCAAGGAGTGGAGGACTCTCTCCACGCAGGAAAAGGCAGCATACATTTCCGCCGTTAAGGTAAGCTTTCCATTCTCTATCTTTATACTCTACCGAGAATTTATATGGTGGATAGTGCCTTGCGGATAAGACGAAGAACCCACATTCTAGTAATCTTCAGCCTACTCATCCCCGCCCCGGCCTCCCTACTGTGGACCCAAGCTCGTCATTCTACGACGATATGACCTATATCCATATGGATCTTACCAACGACATCCATTACACTGGATTTTTCCTCCCTTGGCACCGCTGGTACACCAACAAGCATGTCACTATGCTCAGGCAGAAATGTGGTTACAAGGGAGTAATGCCGTATTGGGGTAAGTTCGAGCTGGGGCTTCGTTTGGCGTGCAGTTGATCTAACTGTTTCAACCTTGTCGTATAGACTGGTCCCAGGATGCCAATGCGTTTAACACATCGGCAATGTGGGACGCCGACCCGGTGTCCGGATTGGGAACCTGGGGTGATGCGACCAAGGACTGGACCATTACGAATGGCGGCTTCGCCACCATGAATGTCTCTTATCCTATGTATGTTCCCGACCTTGGGCTTGTTTACATCTCAACTGACAATCCAATAGTTCCCATGGAATCCGTCGCCAGTTTACTCCCTACCCCTATCTCAACTGGTGGTGGGTTCCTCGTCCCCAAGAAGCTGCTACAGAAGGCATCAAGCAGTCATATGTTGACGCTGCGATCAACGGATATGTTGGCGACTTTATGGGTTTCCAGAATGCGACCGAGAAAGCACAGGCTTTCCATGCCAATATCCATATGATCATGGGTGGCGACATGGCGGGCACTGCCCGACCGCTGCTGGGTCGACTTGCCAGGGCGGCTCGACCTGGACGCCCAACGACCCGATGTTTTTCCTGCACCACGCCAATATCGACCGGATTTGGTGGAAGTGGCAGTGGAAGAACCCAATTACCAACTTGTATGCGTTCAAAGGCGGATCGAACATGACCTACAGCGATCCTGCGTACCCGAACGGTTACCCACCATGGCTTAGCATCAACGACGCTCTCCCCACGACAACTTGTGGCCAAGCGACGGCCAACCACTATCCTTGATATGATGAATACGTTGACTAACGATGATTTATGTTACATCTACGCGGAGTAATTTCTGGAGGTTTGAGAGGATTGGTTCAGTAGGATTTAAGGATTGCTTTTGTCTGCTTTACATACAATTTTCTGGACCGTAGCATATTCTTGGGCAATTGCATGGGCTATATAATTACGCATACACCCCGCATTTCGTTTCACAAAGAGCTTGGCGGTTTGAAATAGTCGTTTGCTTGCCCGCTCCTGCTTCATCGCCTTGAGCGTTCTTCAGGTATTGCTTCCTTCAATCATCGGTACTGAGAGAGCGCTGCGGTACTGCACGTTCCGTACTGACATTGATAGACAAAGGAGTATTCAAGCTCGGTGCTCGGTGTGGCTCAAAAGTCCTAAATATAAGATCTGAGCCGTCCATCACGAACAAATCGGGTAATCATCAGAACTCGGGATTTTCGGCAGATTCTATTATGTCAGGATATCCCAGTAAACAATCCGTGTCCAAGATGGGAAGAGCTCTAGACGCTCCATCTGGTTCCTGAAGACTTTCAAACTCGCGGCCGCGCGCTCGGCTAAATGTATCTGCCTGCAGTGGTATGTCTGGGCCGGGGTGGCACGAAATTTCTACCTTAAAAGCTGAGGGGATTGTGCGTTGGTTTGACATCCATCGTGTGCCCCTCGGTGGTCCCCCCCTCTCCTCCCCTCTCTCCTCCATCTTCCACTTTTCTTCACCATGTGGATGAACTTGCTCGTTTCGCTCGCCGCGCTCAGTACATCTCTGGCCGGCGTCGATGCCGCTGCGGTTCCGAATCCTTACGATTCAATGTTAAACCAGCTTGGTGTCCCCAAGAACGCACGTTGCAAGAATATCGAGGTATGCTGAAAGAATCACGCCGAGAACAATGTCTGATAATACTCTCCCACAGGTTCGAAGGGAATGGAGGACTTTCACCCCGAGAGAAAAGGCAGCATACATCTCGGCTGTTAACGTTAGTTTTTTCTACCCGCTCCCCTTCTGGTTGAACTAATCGTTCTTTTTAGTGCCTTGCGGACAAGAAGAGGAACCCGCACTCGCCCAATCTCAAACCACAGTACACACGTTCGAATATCCCCGCTGTCAACCCCGACTCTTCATTTTATGACGACATGACCTACATTCACATGGACCAGACCGACCATATTCATTACACGGGATCGTTCTACCCATGGCACCGTTGGTTCACCAACATGCATAGTACAATGCTCAAGAAGAAGTGCGGCTACAAGGGTGTGATGCCGTACTGGGGTGAGTACACCAGCCCTGCAATTCGGTACCTTGATTCCACGACTGATGTTTCATTAACCTAGATTGGTCCAAGGACGCTGCATCGTTTAATACATCGGCAATGTGGGACCCGAATCCTACCTCTGGCCTGGGCACGTTTGGCGACCCTACCAAAGATTATACGATCACCAACGGGGGCTTCGCCAACATGAAGGTTGCTTACCCCATGTATGTTACCATGCCACCTGCTCAACCGTGCGTATCCAACTAACGAGTCGTTCCTAGTTCACACACTCCTCGTCGTCAGTACACCCCCTACCCCTATCTCACCTGGTGGTGGGTTCCTCGTCCCCAAGAGCCTGCCGCAGAGGGCATCAAGCAGTCGTATGTCGACGCTGCGATCAACGGATACGTCGGCGACTTTATGGGCTTCCAGAACGCAAGCGAAAAAGCACAAGCCTTCCATGCGAATATGCACATGATCATGGGTGGTGACATGGCGGGCACTTGCCCCACTGCCGCTGGGTCGACTTGCCAGGGTGGCTCGACTTGGACACCCAATGACCCGATGTTTTTCCTGCACCACGCGAACATGGATCGAATCTGGTGGAGGTGGCAACTTCAGCACCCGCTCCAAAACTTTTTCGCGTTCAAGGGTGGATCGATCTCGACCTACACTGACCCGGCTTTCCCGAACGGCTATCCTCCATGGATGAACACCACGGATAAGTTGCCGACCGATGGTTTGTTCCCGGAGTACCCTGAGCCGACGATATTGAGTACGATGAACACATTTGTTCAACCTTATTGCTACATGTACGCGTGATGCGCGCGACAGGCATGGAATTGTTGGTTAACGTCGGATACGTTTCCTTGACGCTATCATGATGCATTCACGTTGTTTTGGCTATATCACATTTACATAGATAATTGCACTTACATGAATATAGTTGTGGTTCTAAAAGACAAGTTTGCTTGGGTTGCAAGGATGGAGCGAGGAATACTATTATGGCACGTTGTGCTAGCACCGGCGGGCAAAGTATTGTGATACAGCATTACAAGAATAATCCTGCGAAGAACATCGTGCAAAAGGTGAGAATCTATATGGCCTACTTGCTATTTCCTCTCTACGGCCTTCATAGGTAGGTCCAAGTCTAAAGACGGGACGTCGGGAACGAATGTCCACGATTCGTAAAAGTAAACAACCGCAAAGAGCAAAAACAATATCGATCCCGTGAGAGTTACTGTGAAACGGGATGAGATAGGAACGGCGCGAAGAACGTTATAAACTAACCATGCTTGATGGATATTTTGGTCGACAGCCAGCGCCCACCTAGGACGGCGATTCCAGTGCAGAGTGCGTGTCCGACGATCGTGCCAATGGTGATTATGTATACGTTGTGAGCAGCACCAAGCGCGATGGTCGCTATTTGACTACGGTCGCCCCATTCGCCCAAAAAGGTCAGGATGAACGTCTAAACAAGCGTATTCCGTCAGAACGGCTTCTTTGACGTGCAAAATCCGATCAAACTTGCCTGGACGAAGACGGGACCGAGGCACATCCCGAATAGATTTTTGGCGCCCTCTGCTAGCGACGTGTTCTTGGGTGCAGGAGTAATCGGTCCTTCGTCTTGTTCCGAGTGCTCGCCTAGAAAGTAAATACGTCAGGACGGCCAACGGGTTGCCAAGGCCGAATGGCTTGCCTTGTTCCATGTGACGCAAAGGTATAGACCCCTCAGCGGCATCGAGTTCTTCCTCGACTTCCTTGAGCTCCTCCTGAATTTTGTCCTGTCCCGCCTGCATTTCCCTCGCCTCCAAAAGCATCTGCCACGGGCCGTTCAGCCTAGTCCAACTTTTCCAGACCCACACACTCTCACCTTCACACCGAACACCAAGAATAGTCCTGCAGCGGCCAATGTCGTCCAGCGCCTACTAATCAATGTCGGAAGGAGGTGGCCCATTGCGGCAGATAGGGCACTCATGACGATGAGTGAGCCAAACGCGCCTGCGAAAACAATCATACGCGGATGTCGCATGGCCATGATGGCCGCAATGAGAAATGTTTTGTCGCCGATTTCAGATGCGATGATCATGAGAAATGCTGAGGAGAGTGCATGCAGATTGTCGTCCGAGGGGTAGATGGAATAGGGGCCATGTCGGCGGCAAGGAAAGAGGTGGTGGGTGAGAGCGAGTTTTGGCTGCGGGCATGTTTGTGCGTCACCCGGTGCAAGGGATCTCTCCAGTGGCTGTGCAGCTTCTCTCATCCAAACATTTGGTACGTAACACTAGGGCACTCTGGATCTCTCAATGAGCACAACTTGCGTAAGTTGAACGAGCTGCACAAAGAACCCGGCTGCGCCGTGAGACAATATTACTTCAAGTTGATTGAAATACTACATCGGAGAAACTACAGTGCCCCAAGGAAACGCTCATCCGCGTGCTTTACGGCGCCCTTCCTGCCTTTGCGTGCTAGCTCCACCCCTATGACGGAATAGATTAAATATAACGGCATGAAAATGTTTCATAAAGCTTACTTTCGGGTGCTAGCACCTGCACGCGGTCCTTCTGTCGGGGGTCCCGCATTCGGATTTGTATTAGCCAGGTGTTCTTCTGCCAGCCTACGAGAACCAGACGGTTGTTGTCGCTTGGTCTATTTATTCGTCCATTTCTGTTAATCGTCACAGTCAGAGCCCGATTATATAAGAGCGTACCTCGGCTACTTGTGTGGCCATCGCAATTCTCTCAGCATCGTGTTCCTTGGCCGCCGCAGCCGCGGCCTTTTCGTCCTCCTGAACTTGCTGGATTTGGACATCCAATGACTCGATCACTATCGAGGTCCGGTTCGACCAGTCTTGGAGTTTGGCCAAGAGCTGCTCGAGACTTGCTGGCCCTGGCTCGAGATCTCGTCCAATAGTGTACTCCACTTCAAGTCGGCCTTGTTTTTGATCTAACTTGCCCTTGAGCACATCTTGATACATGGCGTCGATGATGAGGTCTTCCAGTTGACGGACCGAAGAAATGTCGAGATACGCAAGGAGGTCGGAATAAGAAATAATCTAAACGAATTATTTGATTGAGTAACAATCCTGTAGATGAACAGAGATCTCGACTTGCCCTGCTCCGCTCCGCCAGCGAAACAATCGAGAGTTGTTTGAGTTTGGTAGATTGTACATTGTTGAGCGGCGGCAACGTGCTACTGTTTTCTATAGGTACAAGTATTGTGAGATGATATTTGACTGATTTCATTCCGGTATCTTACGCTTGTAGTCCGCCCAGGTTTTGTACGAAAATAGCTTCAAAAGCTCGAGCCATGGTGCATGCTGCTCATTTCCAGCCAGCTAACAGAAAATTAAATAGGGTTAATTCTTCGAATAACTCCATATATATGTATTAGCCGGATACATACTTACCTCTTGGATATTCGGCTTCTCCAGCAGCTCCGCAAACATAAACGTCCCGGGGGCGCTCGTGGCGTCCGCAATCAGCTTTGTGGCTGCTGCGCCCTTAGCAGACTTGGACATCAAAAGGAATGGTTCCAGAGACTTGAGCGAATAATTTCCAGCGTCCATAGTGAAAGATTATGTCGAGCCAGAGGTGGATGATTGAGGCGCGTGGAAGGGTCTTTATGAGGTGCAGCATCACGTGAGATGAGGCTCGATCGACGAACCTCGACCAATCAAGTGTCTTTCAAGCCGAGACACGCTAGCTCCAATGTCCTCACCACACTCGGTTCGACTGTGTGCAGCACTATCCGAACATCTATGATTTATGTCTATACGTCATTATCCCCTTGCGTGTGTGCCATCAACCTGTCCAATTGGAGCACCAACTTCCCTTAGGTGCTGAAGCCTCTGGTTCCAAAACCCTCAAGTCTCCCTACTTCGTATTACACCACCCTCCTGCAGTGGGGATAAAATCGGTGATATAGCCGGCGTTCTATCGAAACCGGGCGACGGCGCGGATGGGACAAAACATTGAGCAATAGCAAGGCAAGCGCGAGAGATATGGGATGTTGCACGATTGGGATGGACTCGTGAAGAGCATGCACCGACTCTCGTGTGAGTACAAGGAGCGATATGAAACCACGAGAGCTGAATCTTTGTTCTTAGTGTGAATCCAATAGTCGATTATGGCTTAGGTTAATTGTGCGACCTTTAGGCTTCTTGCCGAAATACGCTCTGGTAGTGATGAACGAAGGTCCTTGAACAGGACTGGAACGTGGTATTTGACGAAATGTGACGAGCAAGAAACAGAAAGCCACTCAACATGTGGGCGGGCACCTTCGCAGGTATGCCTAAGTCTGACAACTTGCGTATGATACACCATCGTCTGAAAGCTATTCCTTCGTAGGATTGGAATGAGAGCGGGACAAAGCAATCCAGGGTTTCGTATCTTTACTCTGGAACAGTCGAACCAGAACTGGAAATATACGCTCGTTCGGAAGTTGGTGCAGGAGTAGATGTTTGAGTGGATGAGCAACATCCACGACCATTCGTAGGTAAGCCTTTGCTATCATAAGAGGGCGGTCTTGATTCAAAGTAGCGTAGTCTAGGTAGGTGTTGTCTGCGGGTTGTCGCAGACGCTGGGTTCTCTAACCCAAAGATCGTTGGTCCGGGTGGGGGGTATGTGGGGGCACCCCAACTTGTTTGTGTCGAGTACGTCTGAATTCCGACGCCATAAACTGCGAGCTAAGGCATTACTAGTGATTATATAGGGCAGCTCCAGGAAATGTACGTATAGGTGTTATGAAATAAACACTCCGCAAATTACACACGAAATGTAAAAACTGGTTCGAGTTGGCAAGCCACCATGCACCGGTGATCTAAGCATCATGTTCCAATGTTCACCCCAAATTTCCCAAATTTCGTGGCAACCCAGGGGCCTTGTCATTGGAGCTAGGTGCGTACAGCAAACATCTGTCAACAAGATGCGTATCATTAAGCTCTTCACTAGACACTTTAGTTTTGTTTTGCTTCTATGATCGCGAGCATACCATCATGCCAGAGCATAGCCTGGCGAAATTTAGGAATCGAGAATAGCAGAACAAGAGGATCGGAAGTGACCAATCATAACAACTCAGGGGATGACATTGCAAAGTCGACAATTGTTGTCGGGATCGGAAAGACATTATGGCAATCCGGAGGTCCCCCGCCTTGAATGCCCGCAGGGAGGAACCTCTCTGGACGCCGATATATTCTGGCGCACGACTTGCTGAAACACCACCCGGGTGTATGTCAAGATATCTCGACAGAGGGCCTAGTGTCTGGAGCAGCTTGCCGCAGATGCAGAAACATTCCCTCGGTCTCCTGTCTTGCCTTCGGTGCACTCAATCAGTCGCACTTTCAATACGCCGGCTTACCAGATGGCATGAAACAGGAGATAGCAGTGTCTGTCCCCTGACTGGCGCAAGTCTCGCAGATATGACGCGCTGTGGGCCCAGTTAGATTGTGGTCACGAAGGCCCGACACGATAACCCGCCAATAGCGGCGCCGGCTCAACGGCGGAGTATGGCGGACTTCCAATTGCAGCGGGCCGGGCAGGCTGCTTTCCGCATCCAGACGAGCCGAGCCTCTCACATGAGTATATGCGCCCGTTGCGCCTTGCTCATCGCTCATGCCCGACTCGCCCCACTCTTTTCTTTTTTTCTTTAGGACCAGCAACGGGGGTATATAAACCTGGGTGGGGGTGCTCGAGTCCTCTGGAGCTGCCTTCACCCTTGATCAACCATGTTGTACCAACGGATGCTGGCAGCGTTCTCTACGATCTCTTCGTCCCTCTCGACGGCAATGACGACCACGACGCTACTTCCTACCTCGAGCTGGACAACGATACCGATGTGAGTGCTCGTCGCCGTCATAGTTGGCTTGGACCATGGGCTGACATGAGATTTCTCCTAGTCTCGTCCGAGGATACCGCCCATCAGTGTCCCGGACATTGATTTCGGACGTCCTGGATAGAGCACGGGGCGGACATCCTGCCTTACGCGGTCCCACTAGGACGGTATGTGTGGCAGTCTACTGTGCATGCTCGGGGGTGGAACAAGACCCGCCGAACCACCTTGCTCGACCAAACGCAGGATGGGTTGTACAGTGGGCTGTCTGCGCTGGTACTTCCTTGCATCCCCCCTCCGCCTGTCCTCTCGTTGCCGGCACCGACGCCTCTACTCGGGCTGCCGGCTCCGCCCATATTCCCGACACTCCCGGCGCCTCGCCGGTTGCTCACCCTGCCGGCACCTGACATTGTTCCTATTTTGACATTGCCGAGTCGCCGAGCCTACCTAACTTTATCCGCCCCCCACCGACTTCTCTCGCTCCCGGCCTGTGCACACGTCTGGCCTCGACTCATGGCCAACGTCACTCTCAATGCGCGCAGGGGTTGGGAGCCCGAGATCATGATTTTCCCTCAATGGCGCGAATCACGCACATACGCACCGCGAGGGATCGAAGCAGACTCCATGAGTGGATCTGCACACACCGTACACACTCGCACCGAGTCCCTGTACGGTTTTTCAGAATATGCGATGCTGGGAATGCTCGCATCGATGGTTTTGTTCAGTTTGGGTGAGTTTCAGACCGTCACGTGTTTGCGTTTGTTGTTTGCTCACATGGATGAGTCAGCCCTCGACCTAATCCGGTATCTGTTGTCCGAGGACAACCTTGGCCACACCTTGGCTGTCATCCAGGAGGTGTTTGATGGCACAGGTATATCCATTGATCTCGGTTCGTGATTTTTTGTAATGTGCGATTGTTGTGGATACTGACTCGGATGTCTTAGCATCATATGTCCCAAGAGCACGCGACATGTTGGCTGGTGAGTGTATGCACCATAAACACGCCACGCTATTGACTTATGAACGCAACTTTCGTATCAGACCACTGCGACGAAAGCAGCCGTATCCTGGATTCGCTGGATACACCACTGGCCGATGTACCCAAGGCCATTGGGGCACCCATGGAACTCGAGACACTGCTGGACAAGCACGTAGTTGCTGCACCCGAACCCAACAACCACGCGACACCACCGCCTGCGTCCCCGCCCCCTCCCCACTCGCCACCCTCGCCACCCTCGCCACCCTCGCCACCCTCGCCACCCTCGCTGCCCTTGCTGCCCTTGCCACCCTCGTCGCCCTCGCCGCCCTCACCGCCCTCACCGCCCTCACCGCTCTCACCACCCTTGCCGCCCTCGCCGCCCTCACCGCCCTCGTCGCCCTCGCCGCCCTCACCGCCCTTGCTGCCCTCGCCACCCTTGCCGGTAGACCCCTCGCTTCACAGCGAGGGCTCGGATGCTGGATCATCCGTGCAGCCTAGGTCGGCGGCCGTTGCGTCGAAGGCCGAGGAACTGCCGATCCGGACCGGGCCAGAGGAGTCGCCGGACTTGGACACGGCTCCGGTGCCTGTGGATACGCGGCCAGCACCACGCCCTCCTGGCATTCCCAAGCCCCCCAAGAACGCCACACCCGCGAGTCAGCCACTGGATATCCCCGAACCAGCTGGGCTCAAAGTACTGAGGGTCAACATTGGGGCCTCCTCGAGCGCGGCAGTCAAGCATGTCAAGCCGGTCAAGCCAGCTGTGGATCCCAAGCCGGTGGCGGTAGTCTCATGCAAGGCCAAGCCTCGCAAAAAAGCGCCGGAGTTCAGATGGCCGGAGGTCTATATGAGGCTGGAGTGGACAAAGCACAAGTCGGATTGGACTGAGAGGACTGAGGACGAGATCGCGCAACCAGCAGCTAGCCCATCGGCACCCCCTCCGATACGTCCAACGCCAGCGCTCTCGCCAGAATTGGCATCGCTGCCAGCGCCAGCATCGACGCCATCCTCGCCTCCATCCGCCCCCGCCGCGGCCCCGACTCCAATCCCGACCTCAGCCCCAACTCCGGTTCTGGCTCCCACACCAAAGCCGATACGCAAGCCCGTTCCACAGGCTAAGCCTCCAGTTTCGCGTCCACCAACCTGGAGCGCTGTGGTGTCATCCGGTCGATGGGCAACGCGGCCGACGCCTCAGGTAGCACTAGCCCGCCCGACTACCCTGTCCCTTCCTCCACCACCAGAACTGCCGCCGACCTTGATGCCAGCCCAGACACGGACCCCCAACTCAACGCCTGCGCCAGCTCGACAGGTTGAGCGTCTGCGAGCTTCGGGAACAGGATCGTCGAGACACCAACAGGCTACACAACCGACACCCCGAGGCGGAAGTGACCGTATTATGGGGCAACATGGGTCAAGTCGGTCGCACGAGAATCGTGGAATTCAGGGAAGGGCGATGGCCAACGATAGCGAGAGAAGGAGTGAGAGAGCCAGAGATCGTGGTGGAAGTGGAGCAAGCGAGAGGGCATCCGTGGAGAGTAGGCAAGGTTGTTCGGAAACGGCCAACAGTGGTGAAAGTCAGGGGAGACGTGTGGGTAGCAGGATAGGCAGTGATGGTGGAGGCAAACGAGGCGGAAGTAGGGGTGAAGCCCCATCGAACCCCCAGTGGTTTGCTCAGCAGCGCATCCGACAAAGGAGACGTCACGCCTGAGTAGCCCTTGGGAATATGGAGTTGAAGGGCAGGCCGAGACTCAGAGGATATAGCCAACAAGATACCCTAGCGACATAAAAGCATACCCCGCAGGCAGCAACTCCCCCCCCCCCTCCATCTCCCTCTTCCATCTTCGCTCACTCCATGTGTGAACAGCTCCCGGGCCAACCGTCGCTGCCGGATCGGCGGCGGGGGAGCTGTTCATGCATGGTATGCGAGCGGACACGACCTCGAGCCTGGCCCGCTCGAGGTTGGTGTCTTGTCCAGAGCCTGGCCAGCTCTGGGCAGGGAAGGAGAGGTACCCAACGAAATCTATCGCTGCTCAGCACTAGCGATCATATCTCTCCCGTTGCTCGGTTGTCGCCTAAATCGAAATCCCGAATCCTCGTCTCAACTAATATGCAATATACCTATTTTTATTCATGTTTTTATATATCTCTTTCCCTTTCTCTTCCCTTTTCTCGCTCGCTCTGTCTCTGTCTCTTTCCCTCTCTCTTTCTCTTTCTCGTTCTCGTTCTCATTCTCTCTCTGTCTCTCTGTCTCATTCTCTTTTTCTTTTTCTTCCTCTCTCTCTCTCTCTCTCGTTGTTCGTCTCACTCTCCCTTTCACATTCTCCGTCCCCTTTCTACTTTCTCGCTCCCTCTCATTTCCTTTCTTGAAACTATCCTTGCCTCTTTCTGTTGCGTTTCTTTTCATATTTTTCTCCTTTCTCCCACTCCCCTTTATTTCTTTTCGTTCTATATGGCTCTTTCATTATGGTTGATTTGTGCTCGATTGCAGAAAGTGCTTGTATATTTGCTAATTAGGTGTTTTTCCCTTCCGTTTGTATATTCTCCGTTCTAGAATATTCACGGTAGTTTTCACCTGAGCTCGTTTTTGTGCTCGTAAGGCCTTAGCAAGTCCATGTCTATCATCGGCATCCTCGTTTCAACACTGATAATCGACGTGCAACCCAACCGTATCTTTCTACACACTTGAGCGCATACATTCCAAGATATCCCGATCACATGTTATATTTGTGAGCGGAAATCGCCCTAGCGGCTAAATAGGCTCTCTGGCTGACCTTAAACTTGTGGCTTACCCCGTACATTGTATTTGCATAACCCTTGGATGTAAAATTTTTGGCAATTGGGCCGACATTGGAGACAGGCTTGCTTCTTGGCCACTATTGTGACAAACGTCGCGACTACAAGTGGACACAAGTTCCAGCAGCCCTGGGATGGAACTGGTATGACTATGCCTGATGCACAAGAAGCGGCGGACGGATGAGGGGCGCGACATCAGCTTCACCAGAATACAGACGAGGGCTATAGTGCGCCATAGGGCTGGGGCGAGCTGCATGATTTGGCTATGAAGTTCATACGAGTGAACGAGACTTATATACATGTCTGTCGGACTGATTTATGCGATAGGGTGGACCGGGTGGTAAATCACGTTTTGCGCATCAACGGGATGGCTTGTGTAGGGTTCCCCGTCGAAACATCGTGGATGCGCATGAAAGACAACTATAAGACGATCAGCATGAGTAAGTGGGCCACCTTAGACCCATTTCATGTGGAAATTCCGCATCGCAATCGCATCGTGAAAAAAACCATATTACCGACCATGGAGTTGATTTTCATGCATTTCATCGCATTTTCAAGCGAGTGTCAAAGTGCGTAAACGAGTATCCCACACATGTTTATATTCGCATCTGGTTTCACTGAAATTTAGGGATTACTGGCCGTGTTAATGGCCCCATATCAGAGCCACTCGTTCTAAAATTTCTACTAATATTTAGCTAATATACATAGCAGCATCGCAATTTGATCATCCTGAAATTCCGGAAAAAACAGTTTCCAAGTGGGGAAAAGGGCTAGGCTTTTGTGCCTTTGTTTAGAAAGTGGGGCTACGGACGAGCAAAGACAACCTGGCGATGGCGAATCTTGTTTCTGAGATGGGGTTAGCCATCTACTGGGGCCACGAGGCTTTTACTCTCCCGCCTCAAGTTCGGCAACGCATCAACACTATTGTATGTATGAATATATGTAAATATGAGCTTGTTGGTTTAAGTCGAAATCGAGCTATGTACGGAGTGCCTGGAAGCATCGCGGTTCCCAAATCAAGGGAGAATATAGCTATTTCATCAATAAACAGCATTAATAAGGTTCCAAAAGGTACACGTGTGGTATAGAGTCAGCATGTGGTACAGAAACTCGAGTGTATTTTCAAGCACGCTGGTTGGGTGTGTTTGCCGTCCCACCCGGAAGGGAAGGAATGGCGGAATTTGGTGAAGGAGGTATGGTAGAGGGCTTAGGAGAAGGGGGGATGACAGAACCAGGGGCTTGACCATGTGCCGGCGTTGACATTGATACTGGCGAGGTGGTGCCCGTCGTCTGGGGCTGCTGCTTCTTCTTCCTCGCTTTCTTTTCTTTGCGTTCAGCGCATTTCTCCAGCGAGGTGGACGAAACGTCCATGATCTGTTGCAGTAGCAAGATCATTGCGATTGTTTGACCATATGACCACTGAGTTGTCGCGTGAAGAGTGTCATTTCGTTTGATGGTGAGTTCGGTCTCGACGATTAAAAAGATGAGCGTGGCAAACGAGAGCGCTTGGAGTCCTCGACGGATAAAGGTCATAACTAGCAATGGCCAAGTCAGGTATACGCCTAGAAACCTGAGCCGAGCGAAACACTTACTGAGCTCATCGTGGCTCCCAACCTTCTTCTCGGGCCATTTCTTGGCATGCCATGTGATATATTGGTCAATAGGTACCCTCAACAATACCCTCAGCGGTCGCATAAAAGGCTTGAACAGCCCTTCCAGCGACATGAACAAGCTTCCAAACGCGATGATGACTCCAACTGATACAAACACGAGCGCCGCGGCCCGCATTCGCTCATCCGTCGCTTTTATGTTTCGACCAAATAGCACGATTGTGACGCTTTCGTTGACGGGGCAATCGGGTAATGTCTTCTTAAACCCGAAGTGCAACGGGTCTTGCCATAGATTGAAACACCAACCGGCCCAGAGAGGGACGAAGGCGAATTGAGTAATAAAGCGAGAAAAGGACGCGTTTGGGTCGGGTTTCTCCTCTTGGTTGTCGTTGGTGCTGTTATCGTTGTTGTTGTTATCGTTATCGTTGTTATTATCGTTGCCACTGTTGCCGGCGGTATTAACAGCGGCGTTGTCACTACTGTCTGGCTTGGACTTCTTTGTCTCTGACCGCGTCTACAGGGCAAGATTAAATATGATGAGCGGACAAGGAGCGGACAAGACACACGGGACTGGAAGATATCGCAAATGTGATCATCATGGTAGTGATCTGTTATACAGGATACTGTGTGTTAGTGTGGCCGGCTAAATGTAGGATAGAACACACCATTGATACGACTATAGCGTCTAGTAGACTAAGATCTTGAGGAGCCTGTGTCCGGTTTTGGATAAACGCAGCAATTATCAAGGCGATGGCAGTCATGTATGCCGTACGCGCATTCTTGGCAAACTCGTCTGGCCAGACCACCGAGACAATCTAGAGCAACCCTTAGACGCTAGACATCGGTGACAACGGGGTTTACTTACCCAACCAATCAGGATTTGGACATAAAGCGCTACTCGAACCTTTGTGGAACTTGTTCAGAATCAATGGGTGCCCAAGTAGAAGGCAGACACGTACACCAATACCCTACATACATATTAGATCCGACCGACTGGGGTTTGCGAGTACCACTTACCGAGATATCCGGGTTTAGTCCAAGACAACACTCCGGTTGTTCAGTGGCCATTCCAAAACGGAGGCTATTGGGCGGGGTCAAAATTCGGGATGTCGGAGTTGGGTGTATGGTGCAAGCGCCCCGTGTGCTCGTAGTTATATACCGCGCCTCATGGTGGCCAACCTGTGCACTGTCAAAGGAAGAGCGCGGGCGCTTGCGGATCGATTTGCAATGCTGCGCTTTCTTTTCTCGACCACATATGGCTCGAATACCAAGGCTGCGTTTCGCCCCCTCGCCCACAGGGTTCCTTCACCTCGGGGGGCTCAGAACAGCATTGTTCAACCACATCGTCGCCAGGAAACTGGGCGGCGAGTGGGTGCTGAGGATCGAGGATACCGACAGAGTATGGCTTGTAATTTCATCTCGGTGATGAGGCGATGACCGCTCTCCAGGCGAGACTCGTACCGGGCTCGTCGACAATATTCGCAGGGGTTTAGAGTGGGCGGGGATCCAATACAACACGGTCAGTCTTAAACGGTGATTCCATGAGCATCAACTTAGCATCGATTCCCAGGCCCTGGAATCGCTGGTCCTCATGGTCCATACGTGCAGGTTCGAAGCGCCCACCGAATCCCTAGCTGTGTTCTAATGCTAATCCCCCACAGTCTGAGCGGCTCGAGCTGTACCACGACTACGCCCAAAGGCTTCTCGACGTAGGCCCCACGTCCTTGGCATCACTCACCCTTCTTATGCTGTTCCTCTACCATCTAGTCTGGCCACGCCTATCGATGCTTTTGCGGCCCTGATAGACTTGCAGAAACCAAGAAGAAACTCCAGGGCCTCGGCTCTAATTCAACATATGATCGAGCTTGCCTCGATCTCAGTGATGAGGAAACGGCTAGGAGGGTGAAGGCTGGGGAGAAACACATCATACGGCTGAACGTGAGTGAATCATCCTACCCTGGCCAACAGGATACCAACTCGGCTCGCCCAGTCCACAATGGTCAGCGAACCCAAACCCGAGCCCGACCTCATATTCGGAACAAGCGTTCAACACACACGTGCAGGCTTGCCGACAGACCCAGTCTTGCTCAAGACTGACTGTACCCCACGTACCATCTCGCATCCGTTGTCGACGACCACGAAATGGAGATTACGCATGTCTTGCGCGGAGAAGTACATCGTTCCATCGATTTATTTGATGATTTTAACCTGTTTCTCAAAGGAATGGCTCCCGACTCTGCCCTCCATCTCGATCTTTATACCGCGCTGGGTCTTAAGCCTCCACAGTTTGGGCATCTCCCGCTCCTGCTCAACCCTGATGGGTCAAAAATGTCAAAACGAAAAGGAGACGTGCAGGTTCGAGACTACATGGTACGCTGAACCTGATCGAATGCCTCGGTATCGGCTCGATGACTAGACCTTAGGAAAAAGGTGGGAACCTGAAGCAGTGATCAACTGGCTAGCTCTCGCAGGATGGAACGTCCACCAAAAACTCGACCAAATAGAGCATAATCATAACCTAGTTCCAGGCGCACCCAAATTACACCAGGACGTGCTGACTCTGGCCGAGCTGATAGCATCAGTGAGCTCTAAACCAATCGTCCAAGCTGGAGTCCGAGCCAACTGTGATTCTAGTTTGACATATCCCACCTGACCCACAGACGAACCATCCTGGACCCCCAAAAACTCGAGTTTTTGAACCGGCAACATGTAGCTCGAAAAATATTTAGTCCTTCGGCTGGCAATGGAGATGTTATTCAGCGCGCTGTAGATATGGTTCGAGAGGCCTATCCGGCAATGTGTGTGTCCTTCGCTCTGATGGTGACTGGCCTGCTCAAACGAAAGCAGCGACGAACAGTATTACTCGAACGAATACATTACCGAGGTTTGTCGGGTACTTTCTGTGAGTAAAACGATTCGCTCTCGCGATTCAGACTCGGTGGCCTCATCCAACTCGTTTAGGACCGACTCGTAACTCTCGACAAGATCAAAACAGCCGCGCCATATTTCTTCGTGACACCCGAGTACACATCTGACATGGCGAAATCGCTGCGAAAGACAGTCCAGGGGAACGTTTACGGTAATACTTTTTTTTTCTCGGCTCGATAATGAACCTTAGCAAAAGTCTTGCCTGCGTATAGTCCAGGTCCTGGAACAAAGCCTCGCAGATTTCAAAGATGTCTCGTTGCAAGACGAGAATGCCGCGCGCGGGGTATTGGAGGATATTCGATCAAGCCTTGGAGTGGGGACCGGGAAGGTGATGAATAGTCTAAGACATGCGCTCACTGGCCAAAAGGTATGATATACGTATGTTTGACTGAAACCTGTGTTGATTGGCTGGCAATACAGGATGGGCCGAGTGTTGTAGAGGTTCTGAGGGTGCTTGGATGGGACAGGGTCGAGCAAAGGCTGAAGACTGCGCTGAAGCACGAAGGACTATAAAAGCAAAGGAAAATGATCGTATTTATCATTTTCATCACCACTCAATCCGTCATTGTAGCTTTACACACTGAAACTGAGTTCAATGTGCTTCATTCGCCAAACCAGATTATTCTGTAATTCTATCAACCCCGGCTGAATTATACGTGCTCGCTAAGAAACAGCCAGGATACCACATAACGCCCTGCACCCAATCTCTACCAGTTGCTAAAGCACCCCATCCAAATTAAATTTACGCTAGGATTTCGATGCGCCATCCCGGGTGAACCCCATCGGGCTTCCACAAAAGTAGTGTTTCCCCGTTCGTGTCCATTTCTAGCCCATAATGGTTGTCTCGTGCATACACAATACTGTAACAAGTTAAAATTCATCCTGGCGTTATCTGAATATGAACTCACGAATAACCGTCTTGGTCGTTCCCTTCAAAAACAAACTCAGATTCGGCATCCCCCAATGTCAATGGTAGATTTTTGACGTCCCGTTCACGTCCGCCAGCGAGGAGGTATAGCCCAGACGGAATATGCTTGATACGGTACCCGTCAAAGCCAGGCTCAACTGTCCACTGAGCGTGCGAGAAGCGGTAACAAGAACGGAGATTATGAGCAAACATCTAGCGGCTCACAAAACATTACGCTTACTAGAGTTGCATTGTCGCTGGAAGTTGTCCAGCCAAAGACGCTCTTCCGCGGAGATTCGAATTTCAATAGGAGGCGAGTTGTATAGTCGCGTATCCGCAGTGTAGCACCTCGAGTGATTGGTCCACGATACCTAGGGTTAAAGATAACGCAAGGCTACTTCACGGGGCACAGGAACAACTCACAGCTCAAGCTTGTCCGGGTAAGAATCCTCTTCCAGTAACCAACGTTGCTGTAAAGAGGCAGTTGCCGTGCTTAGTTTGGTTCCATACCCCTCACTTCGAATGTTGTTGTCAAGTTCTATATCCAGCACAAGGCCCGTGCTTGGTCCGTCGTTTACAACGAAACTGAAATAGCCGGTGTCAATAACACCGTCATGGAAACCATAAAAGTAAAATCAAACTCGCGAGAATCCTTGCTTGTAGTTGCCTTCGATAAGAAGCTTGGTTGAGTTTTCGCGATCCACGCCACATAACAATCCCGAGCCATCGACGCCAATGAATAGACCCGAAGCGGAAGACATAATCGTAAACCCAGCGCTGCCTTGTTCAATGATCCACTGTATGACTTTAGTTGATGCCAATAGGCATATGGATAAAATATGACCTTACCGTTTGGCTTTCGGTAAAGTGGGGATGGGAAGTCCGCAACGAATGGTCTCCTCCCAATCCAACCGACCCTAACAAGTGTCCAGTTTGCGCGTTGACAATATAATATCTACCCAGCGTGATGCTCGAGCTGTTGAACGACATGAGGTTTTATCTTAGGTCATATGGGGGTCTCACTTACCTGTCTGTTGCAGTAGAAAACGTCAACTGGGGTATTCTGGGAGGCCATAATGGATTAGATGCACCGCAAACTAAGATCAATCAGACATACTGGGCGGTCAACAATTGGATTCCGGCTGGAGTTGCTCTAACGACACCACCAGTCGCGACTTTTGCGATCTCCCTACCTAGCTTCGGGGCGTTATAGACCAGGTTTTGCATCGATAGCAACTCGACCTCGGCGATTGCTATTTCTTCCGGCACAATGGCGGCACTTTTCAAAACACGTACCGCAGCTTCCTCCGCGTGAGGCGCAATGCCAGTTGCAACACCCACTGCGGCACCAGCCACAACGCCATCGAAGAAAGTATCTGACCAGCTTCGTTCGGGTATATCCGCTGCGACGCGTTTGTTCTTGATCCACGATCGGCCCCCGGTCTCGATGGTTACATCTGCAATCACAGTCCCCAAGAACGACAGGAAGGCGGCTATGGACACCACTGATGGGTCAAAGTCTCCATACGCCATCACCAAAATACTAAAGAGAATGGCAAACACGCCCTTGCCAGAGAGTGTTAGCGCTCGTTTGGCATGGTCCTGTTTAGGAAAAAGTTAGATGATGCATCGAAAAGGTAGCATCACGCACTATGCTGCCATTTATCATGTGTATTAAAGCTATGATGAAACCAACCCCAGGGATAGCCTCGGCCGCCTTGGTTATACCACCATCACGATCTAGCAAACCATCCCTGCACGTTAAACAGGTTAGGTCGCGCAACTTCCAAGCAAGGGGCACACGCACTGGATTTTCCAAGTAAGATTTCCGTCTTCGTTGGACAGACAGATGTCCAAATCGTATGTCGCGTGGTTTCGGCCTTGGCTACTTCGCGCAGGTAGCTCGGCAATAACTTTACCTCCATCAAGGTGGATGTTACTGTCGGGATCGCAAGGGAACTCAAACACAGACTCCTTGGCCGGGTTAGAAGTGAAGTTCCCTTTGTCGTTCTTCAAACAGTCGTTCAAGTCAATAGTGGATTTATGATAAGAGCCGTCACGCTACAGCGAATCGAGTTGAGTTGGGATTGTTCACAAGACGCGATGCATCTCCCCACCTCGCAAAAGGCTTGAAGATACCTACCAAATAGAAGCCTAGGTCGAACACAAGTTTCAGAGAAAGACATTGTCGTAGTCAACTCGACCAGGCTGTGTTTCGCCTCGTGGCTATTTGTTTGTCCTCACACGTGCTCCAGCCGATCCAGCTCGTGGCGTGGGTGTTGGTGACGTGATAGATGTTAGTTCTGCTTCATTTGTTCCTGAGAGATCGACAGAATCGGCAGCTCGGTTAATCTATCACCGACGGTAAGATACACTCCCCTCCAAAGTGACATACTCTCATAAATACTACCAGTTCTTCGCGAACAACTATCATATCCTTGGCTATGGCTCCTCCAGGTTTTCAAAGCAAAGTCGAGATCACATTCATCGGAACAGCGACTGCGATCTTGAGCATCGATGGAGTCAATTTCATTACTGACCCTGCCTTTGACGACGCGGGCACAGAATACGACTTGCAAATCGTCGTACTCAAAAGTTTAGCTGGTCCTGCCTTGCAGATTCACGACCTTCCTGCGATCGATGCAGTACTTCTCAGCCACGAAGATCACCCAGATAATTTAGACACGGCGGGTCGCGCACTCCTTGACGGGAGAATCGTGGTTACTACTCCCGATGGTGCAAACAAACTCAAGCCACGACCCTCGGTGCATCCCATACGACCTTGGGAAACACTCTCGCTCAAGATCGGAGGAACAGGCTTTGACATAACTGGTACACCCTGCGTTCATCTCCCTGGCGGCGAGACCACCGGCTTTATTCTCCAGACGGCTGCGTTTGGGACGAGCACCGAAGGCCTGCCCAATGCCATTTACTTCTCGGGCGATACCATTTACCTTGAAGAGCTCGCCCAAATTCGAAAGAAGTATCATATCGTCCTTGCGATTCTGAATCTCGGCGATGTCCAAGTTGCGCTTCCGGGAAGCTCTGAGCCGCTTCATATCACGCTCGATGGTAAATCGGCTGCCAAACTCATTCGAGATCTCGAGCCGGACGTTGTGGTCCCAATGCACTTCGATTCCTGGGCACACTTCACAGAGCCAAGCTCCAAATCCGCTGAGATATTCGAGGAAGAAGGCTTGAAAGAGAAGGTGTTGTGGCTTACTCCAGGTGTCAAGAAGACGATTTTCTGAGGTGGAGCCCATAAAGTGCAACTGGGAATGTTGACCATTCAAATCAATCTGTAAATGAACCATGTGCTGAGCGAATTCGTGTTTAGAGGCTGGGGGCAGCTGTCCAGCTTCTGCGGTTAGTTAGATGTAAGAGAGAGGTGGGCCCGAGCCGCGTGACATTTGTAGGCATACCGAATCAAGTGACAATGGTCACTCTTGATCGCCCAGGCTATAAAAAAACTGGCTATATGCGCCTCTTTTCGAACCCCCACTCTAGGTGTCGTTAAAAATTTCCACTATCATATGCAACTTTGGACAGCTACAGACAAGACATTGCGACTCTTTCTCGGTCGCTTCAAATGCACAACATCAATTTGATTTCAACGGGCAAATCTCATAAACCAACAATGACTACATTGAAACACAACAGACTATTAAAGAAGCCTCTCGGAAATAGCAGATAGAAGATCGTTTCTCGAATGACGTTTGGGGGCCTTTACAGGAGGGAGATCTTCTGGCGACCAGACTCGACTCGCTTCGGGAGGTTGAGGGTCAACACTCCATCAGCAAGGTGTGCCTTCGTCTGCTTCGCATCGACTGGGTGATGGAACCCGACAGTACGAGTGAAGGTCGAGCGGTACTCGTACGTGCTAGTCTGTTCCGGAGTTTTGGGTGCATCTGTAAGACAACCAAAGTTAGATAAAGCGCCTACGGACGCTACTTGAGCGAACTCGCCTTGGCCTGGAGTGGCTTGGGCTCCCGGCGACTGGGTACCGCTAGGCGTCTTGTTGGTACGATGGACGTGGCCTTCGATAGTCAAAGACCTCCCATCGTTACCAACGTGGATGTCCAAGTTCTCCTTCTGAACTCCAGGGAGCTCGGCGCGAACAACGTACTCCTTCTCCTCCTCGGTGACCTCTGTATGCGCCTGGCGATGGTTTTGATTAGGGCGTTGGGTCGAGAGGTTCCGAGGGGTGTTGGGGCCTTGTACGAGCTGGAAGAAGATGGGGTCGAGATCGTCGAAGAAGCTGCGGGACATTGTGAAGCTTTAGGGTAGTGCGAGATAGAGAGTAGTTGAGCGAGTAGTAGCTAGTCGAGTGGGATGTCTGTTGGGGCTCATGAACGCAGGTCCAGCCTATATTTATACTGAAATATGTCATACTAGAAAATTCTTTGCGCCGTTCTCATCGCCGTGATGTGACGGAGTGTAAGAGTCAAGGTCCTCGTCATCACATCATGGAGAACGGCTGGGTGGCTAGTAGCAAGCGCTGGTCGCTTCTAGAAATTTCGAAAGTGGCTCATCCACTTCAGGTTCAAACTGGCTTATGTTCTCGAAATTTCTCGTGTTCGGGAGGACACCACGATGGCTTGTTTGTTGAAAATGATTATCACCTCACATATTGGATCGCAGAAGACTGCTCTGAGGTGGGAACAATTTTGTCAGCTGTGGATCTTTGTTGGTCTCAAGTGGTAGAGTCCAAGTAGGACGACACCTTTCTTGCCTTCGATGCATTTAATATCACCTTTCCAAGCCTCCCAGTAATTTGTTTTGTGGGAGAGCAGAGTTGGTTACGACTCTCTAAAACGAATCCGCTCGATACACGCTTCTCGCAACTAAAAATAGCCCCACAACGAATGTCTATTCAGCCACATACGGAGCATACAATCAGCAAAATAACACAACATCTCAAATCAAATCAAGCATGAGCCCTCAAGCAGCATCACGGGAAGCCCAGGCCCAGGAGATCGCGCGCTTGACAACCTCGTTTTCTTCCAAGCTCTTGAGGAAGTCACGGGGGTGGCGACGTTGAGCCTAGATATATATATGCGCGTTAGCCACAGAAAACCCAGGCGAGAAATGAAACCAGACCTTGTTGTTCTTGCCAGTCGCGGCCTTGGCGCCAGCGGCAGCACCGCCGGCTTGCTGGACGACGACGCAGTTACCGAACCCGCCGGCAGAGACAAACGACACGAGGCACTTGTTCTTGGAAGCTCCGCCCGTGCACGTTGTACCAGCCGGCATTTGCACCGTAATCTGGACGTCGGTGTTCGAGGTAGGGGCCGCAATACCGTTCTTGGTGACGGTCGCCGCCTTGAAAGCGGTGCCCTTGCCGGTGGGGTCAACCTTGGCGGTGAATTGCGTAGAGCCGTCGCGGCCGCCGTTGAAGTTGGTTCCCGTCACGGTAAAGCTGTTGCCGTTCATCTGAACAGCGGTGGAGCTGTCGATGGCACTGAGCGCGGCGTTACCACATGGCTTGCCGTTGTTTGGGCGTCCAACCTAGTGACCCATTTAGTTAGTTATATGCGATGTATAGAGCGAGTAGAACGGCGTGAACTCACCTGATTGCGAGTAATTTTGCCTTTGACACCAAGGGCAGGGGATACACCGGCGTGGCCGAGAACCGAGGCAGAGAGAGCAGCAAGGACGAGGAAGGTCTTGGCGAAGTACATGATGAATAGAAGCTTGAAGGAGTGGAAATCGATTGGGAGACTAGCTCGAGTGAATGGGAGTTGTATGAAGGAAGGTGAGGGACCGGCCTCGGTACTGAAAGTAGGTAGAGTGGTGAAGACGAAGAAAGACGAAGTTGTGGGGGACCGATAGGTGAGTTTACATTCAGTCAAGCCAAGAGTTTTTTTATACTGGCCAGCTGGGCGATCTGACCAACAACCCTTTCTATAGCTCTTGACGACCTAGATGAAATCGAAGCTGTTTTTCGGCCGTTAGTGCTATGGGGGCTGCTGCGTGTAGCTTATTTGTGCCTCGGTTGTTTGTCGAATTCCTGATACATCCAGGGCACCCCTGATATTCATGATTATTTATGGCCTCCCATGTGGCCGGAATGTAGTTCCTGTTGTCACCTAGTCGACCCGCGAAGGCTAACACGAGTACGAGAAGCGCGAAAACGCAGATCGATATCGCAACTGTTGTCTTCAAACAACGATGACTGAGACGTGTTCTGCCGATTGGAAAACTAATAGCCGACGAGGTTACACTTGGTTACCTGGTAACCACCAAATTTCTGCTCTTGCTCAGTTGAATCCAATCACATACTGTTCAAAGGCTGGAGCTAGGTATCGGGACCAACTGAGATCAAGTGGAGAAATTTGATACCATATGAAGGAATCGAGAAACAACGTAAGCGGAAGAGCGCTACAGAATACGTCTTTTTTTGGGTCTGGTCCCGCCCACGCGGATTCGGGTGGTGTCTGTAACTCGGCAGATCAAATTTCGGACATGTTCACCTGATAGGATGAATGGATGTTAGACCTTGTGTTTCATCCAAACGGCTGCCCCGGATGGGATATACTATAGGCGCATGACTAGTGCTTACCATCCTGCGTCATGAGAGCCCTATACATGGCCTCTCTACCTTGTCCAAACAAGCCGTTGAGGCAGAGTTCAATCTTGAGTTCACCGTGAGCCGGGTTGACAGTCTTCTGCAATTGAGCAATGCGATCAAATATTCGAAGCGCACATTGATATCCGGCCTCGTATCCTTGACTACGTTTGAGTCATTCATGCCCGCCCCCAATAGGGAACAAACACACCGCTCTTTCCGACACCTTTAAACCCGACACTACCACCGCTGGCTGAGCCTCCCTTTAATGCATTACCCTCGGGATCGGTTAATGTGATGAGGGTATTATTATTCGTCGATTTGACATGGAGGCGATATATTTGGTTGGTGGTTCCGCGTTGCAGCGGACGAGTTAAATCACCTTCATTGTCGTTGTGAGCGTATCTTTCTCCTCTGAGAGCAGCCCGGCCTGGCATTGTGGTTGGGACTTCATTGGTGGACCTTGGGTCAATGGAGAGCAGTTCCAGAAAGTGCATTTGTGTAAGGGGAGAAGACTGAGGCGCCCCGGGGATTCCGTGCGCATTTTTCGGGCCAGAAGACAGGGCTCGGCGTGCTAACCCCAGAGTAACGAGGCGGAGGCGCACAAACGACATTGTAAGAGAGACGATCCGAGCGATCACGTGCACGCTCAAGCGCCGGTTCCTCGCAAGCGCCCTGAGAATGGTTCCCACCCTAGCGAGATGTGAGCCATGACGGCTGTTCCCATCATTGTCCGAACTCATTAGCACGGAAAATTCCATAATTATTCATTGTGGCTCGCTGTCACTGGGCTCAGTCCAGTCTGTCACTCCAGTCAACCCGGGGACGCAAGTCTCATGCGAGGTCTGGCCTGCATGCCGCGCCGTTCTCGAGCCCCGGGATCCAGACAGGGCCGCGCTCCGACATGAACTTATTCGCCGAGCTGCCCTATATTAACAGCTCGCTCGTCTGGCTCAACTTCCTTGTGACGATCCAGTCCTCTCTCTTCTCCTCTCACCGGCTCGCATAGTCCGCTTCACTCGGCCTTAATTCCATCCAACCAGTCTTTTCAGCCCTTACTATCACAATGGCCGATCTCGAGAAGCAGCCCAAGACCATCGACGAGGCCCCCGTTGCAGGTGGCTCTGGAAACGAGCGCACGAACGTCCCTGCTACGAGCCCCGCCCGTAGCATCCTCCGCCCTCTTCCCGAGTACGATGGAACTGAGCTTGAGCGCACCAACACTCACGACACTCAGCGTGCTTTCCCCACCTAGTACGTATTCCGGCGCTATCTAATTGACTTGAACCAACGCCCGTTTCAACCTTTAGCAAGCACCGCAAACTCGGAAACCCCAGCCCTCTCGGTCTCATGTCCTTTGCTTCGACCATGCTGATGTACAGCTTGTACAACCTTCGCACCCGTCACATCGACGTCGTGAGTACTATCCAATCCAGTAGCCAACTTGGTGTTGATTAGATTATGCTAGCCCAACGTTGTTGTCGGTATGGCCATGGCTATCGGTGGTCTCACTCAACTCTTGGCTGGTATGTGGGAGTTTGCCGAGGGCAACTCGCTCGGTGCAACTGGTTTCAGCTGCTACGGTGGTTTCTGGATTTCGTACGCCATCCTCAACTGGCCCGGTACTGGGTAAGTTCTTGCAAGGCTGTATGCATGGCCGGCGCTCATGTTCTTGTCTAGTGTCTCGCAAGCTTATAGCGGAGCGGCTGCGAACCAGGCCAACGATGCGCTCGGCATCTACTTCTTGGTTTGGTTCATCCTTACCCTCATCATCTTCCTGGGTTCCTTCCGCTCGTCGATCGCTCTGGCCGCCAAGCTCGGGTTCTTGATGCTGACTTTCTTGCTCCTGATGATCGGCTCGTTCCAACAAAAGGGTACGTTTGTAACTCACACACCCTTGCTTCGGTTAACTAACGGTTTCCCTCTAGTCTCCGTCATGAAGGCTGCCGGTGTCTTTGGTGCCATCACCTCGTTCATCTCGTACTACATCGCGACCGCTGCGCTGTACAGCCCCGAGACCGGCTACTTCCACATCCCCGTCGGCCAATTGGCCAAGAAGGAGGACTAGGCCAACTCAGCTGGATGAAACTTTGAATCATGTTCACGACGTTCTTTTCTTAAAGTACCATAGGTTTTATTGTGCTCCCCCCCCCCTTTCTTCTTGTGCCTCTTGACCGGGATCTAATAATAATAGCTCTCTTTTTTGCTGCCTTTTTTGCGTGATGTGTGTGATCTGCGGGTCGATCGCATCGTTCGTCGACAGATGGTTGACACACCTTGTCACCCCAAGTCGATGATAATAGCCCGTTTAAATCAAGGCACGGTCCATCTTCTGCCAACTCGCATGTTTGATAGTCTTGTTATTTCCCAGATTCAACTCGCTCGAGACAAAAACACCAACTCGCATCACAGGCTGATATTTGCCTTCGCGTCGGTGCATATACTCGACGCGCTCCAACAACAAGCTTGTTCCATTATCTCACAATTCGCTACTACTCTGGCAGACAACCGTAATACCATCGAGCATACGCACATTAGATCGAGAGAGTAAAACGTCATGGATAAGAAAGACATGGTGGTTTAAAATGAGTTTATGTTTATCAGATTCACGACATAAAGAAAAGAAGGGATTCAAACGATCGACGAGATTACTGCTGCTTGCAATCTTCCGCGTTGACGTTCTTCCCGCCTGGACCGCCACCTCGTGCGCGCCTGGAAGGAGAGGCGTCCGAATCCTACGACTAGAAAGTTAGGGTGTTGGTAGCTAGAGGATTGAGATCGAGTCGGTTTAGACGTACGTCATCCTCAAAGTCATCTTCGTCGTCAATGTCCTCGTAATCGTCGTCATCATCCAGGTCGCCGACGTCTTCGTACTCGAGGGCTTTGCCAGTGAACCAATCGATCGCACGAGGAATGATCTATTCATCCCCGAATTATGTAAGTTCCCAACACACGTCTCGGATTCGAGCTGGGGCTTACCCTCTCCTTCAAGTCTTCACCAATCTGGTAATCCATCTCGAGCTTCTCGTCGAGCTCCTCCAGAGTGTCCTCGTCTACCTCGCCCGCCTCGATCTGCTCTGGGGTGGGCTGCACGGGTGGAGCGAAAAAGTGGAAGAACGACGGGACGGCGTGTGAGCGCCTGATGAGCCTCGTTCGGTTCGTGTCTATAGACGTTGTATGAATATATGGGGCGGAGGGGAAAATTTTGCAAACGCACTCTTATTTCGCTGCTTCTTGATCTCGATCGCCTTGGTCAGGTCCTTGTCCTCCTTCCATTTGATTTCGGTCCCGACCGCGCGGTCGTAAATGTAATCCCCGCTATACCCGAGCTCGTCTTGGTAGTGGTACGTCTTTTCGAGCGTGGTGTTTTCAAAGAACGGGTTGGGCGCAAAGTCAAAGAGGAGCTTGAATCCCGGTGTGTTTTCGGGAAGGTACTCGAGGCGAATGTCGGTGAGGAATGCGAGAGCGGCTTCGTCCCGCTCGGTGATTGTGCCAGAGAGCCCGTCGTGTGTTCGGAGCACGGTGAGCCAAAAGTTGGGGATACCTGTTGTGTGTGTGTATATGTGAGTTGGATGTAAGAGGGAAACGGGTGGGAGAATTGCCTTTGATAGCCTTGTCCTCGTCACTCGCGTTCTTCTCTGCTTCTTCTCTCTCGGCCTTGGCGGAAGCTGCGCCGTCTGGGTCGTCCTTTTCGCTGACGGCTTCGCCCGCAGCGATTTCTTCTGGCGTCGGCTCGGATTCGCCCAAGAGAATCGCACGGCGTCGTGCAAAGAGCGGCTTGTACTTCTCGAGGTACTATCGAATCAGAGTCTAAATGAACACCGGGGGAATTCGGGACAAGATAATAATAAAAAAAACACAAACCCTCTTCTCGAGATCGAGCATCTCGCGTTTGAGCTGGTGTTCGAGCTTGGTGTATTCGGCGTGCACGCCCTTGAGGCCCTCGACTCGACGCGCGACAGGTGCGGGGAGGACGTCGGCGATTCCGGATGGGCGGAGGCCGCTTAGTTTGCCTACATGATCGCGGATGTGATAAGGTCCAATGGAGTAGGAGGTGAAGATTGGATCGTACTGAACAGCTCCTGTCCTGGGATCTCCTCTGCGCCTTCATCTTCTTTGATATCCGGAACGGTGGGGCGAGATAGACCTGGTGGATTTTGTCAACACATTTGAGCGGATGGGTGGATGAGCGGGGGGGCGGTACCGAGCGAGATGGGGGCCGCGTTCAAGGGAGTGTTGACCGGCGTGGGGGCCGTCAGAGACGAGGGAGTCGCGCCCGCTGCGCCGATGGGGACTGCGGCGTTGTTCGATTCCTCGGACATGCTGTCGGTCGATGGGCGGAGGGGCTAGCGCAGCGGCTCAGCTCTGGACAGCGACCGGTGGCACACCCGGACTCACAGGCGGAAAAATTGGCAGCTGGAGATTTGTTTGGGCGCGGTTGGTGTAATATGACCCTGGAGCCTAGTCACGTGCACCGTCTTGGCTCTGGGAGGCGGGAGCTTGCGTAAGGCGGTTCCAGCTCTGGCAACGGTAGGGAAGCGAGGTCGGGAACACCCAGGTGCGGAGTCCAGGTCGTTGTGGGCTACGAGGAATTGGGACAGATGCTCGGAGTGGCCCGAGTCGCCGTCACGTGACCCGCGCAAATGGAGCCCGCCTTGGATCATTCTGTGTGCTGACCATCATCTCTGGTGTGTGCACTCGCCATCCGACACCACGAATGTGAGTCGGCCTACCGCATGCGAAATAAAATACGATTTCCTGCTGCTCACGCCTCTTTTCTTTGTGTCGCCAGTCGCTGGCTGGTGATCTCCATATCCGGTCACGATGAAGCGCAAGGAGCCTCCGCGCGCCAGCGTCAAAAAGGCGATCCGGCCAGTGCTGTACTATCCCAACGCTGCCGACGACGAACCGAGCCAGGTCATCATGCCCCCGTCCCCCCCGCTTGGCCCGCGCTCATCCCCGGATAGAGTGCTGGCCAGGCACCGCGACAGCCGGAGACCCATGGGCGAGGAAACCAACCGACGCCGCAGCGCAGTGGTCCGTCTGTCTCTCTTCTGCTTGCCCCAGCTAACTCTTATATAATTGTCTTTATCCCCCTCTCTGCTTTTGACATAACCGACATCAAATCTTACCCTCGATTAAATACAGGACAACATTGGTTATGAGCCTGAGAACATCCCCACTCCGCGGGCCAAACCCCCCTTTGGAGAGCAGTCCCCGCCGCTCAAGCACCTTGCGGCGCGTGCCCAGCCCGCGTCGGCCGGATGCATCCCTTCAGCCTCCCGACTTTTTGCCCCCATCCGATTCGCGCCACCCCCAGCCCATGTACCCGATCCTGACGAGGGTGATGCGTCAGACTATGTCGTTGACACCGACGACGAACGCCCGGCGATTGTGTCTGTCATATCTCGAACAAGCACTAGTCCGTTCAAACCCAGGCGCCCGTTCCAGTCCCCAAGACGTTTACAAGCTTCGCCCGTCATACAGCGGTCACTCTTGGCTACAACTCGTACGACACCCCGCCAATCTCGACCAACCAACTCTAGCTCATCTCAGCAAGCGTCGTCGTCCAAGCCTCCAACACCTGCCGAAGTCATCGACCTGCTCTCCTCGTCCGACTCTGAGCCATCTACGCCCACCCGAATATCCGAGTCTCCCTCTCTCGGCTCCCCCCATCCTTACCCCGAGCCTCAACCTCTGCGTGCGCCTTCATCCGAGGTAGAGCTGATCGACCCACCTCCACGCGCATCCTCCCAGACATCGAGGAACTCCCTGCCCCACGTTCGTCTGTGCGCAAAACCCGACGGAGAATACTCAGCAGTCCGGCGCATGAAATTGAGCCCTTTCCATGGCGTCACGTCCCCTCTGAACTGCGCAAGCGTCCGTTGGCGCCCGAGTTTGGGGACAGCTCGAGCCTTGGGTCGAGATCGGGATTCAAGTCCAGGTCGGCCCAGGCTAGTTCGAGTGATTCTGGCTCGACGGCGCAGCCCGAGATCGGCCCCAGAGATTCAGAGGACGCATTTTTTCGACCCGAAGTCCGGGAGGTGTCTGAGCTGGTATCGGGAGACACGTCTCAATCGACAGGCGAGACACTCGAACGGGAACAATCCCGGTTGCCACCCTCTTCGCCACCTCCGATTCCATCCTCGGCACCCACGCCTCCACCCTCGCTCCCGGCCTTGTCTGAACCTACACCTGCCCCGCCCCGACGCCCGGCCCGTCGACGTCGAAGCCCGCTGTTCGCGTCCTCCGGATGGAATGCGTGCTCCTTCCTCGAGCAAGTCGTGCAACGCTCAATGCACTCGCGCGATTCGAGAGCCAACGCGCGGGTAAAGGCAAAGGCAAGGCCAAGATGAGTTTTGCCGTCGAGATTCCAGTGCCGCCAAAGCCGAAAGCGGGTGGAGGACTGGGCAAGGGACTCAGAAAGGGGTCGCACGCGGCGAGAGAGGCAGGCAGGTGGGAGAGTTCATCGCCTAGGCGGGCGCAAGAGGACGAGGTCGATGTGGATGTCGAGATGGAAGTGGACGAAATCGATTTGATACAGACTCGGCCGCGGGACGAAAGCGAGTTTGTCGTTGTCGACGATGATGACGAGGAGTCGTCCACGAATATGGAACCCGAGATATCGTTTCTCGGGACGAAAACGCCCTCTCGACGGAAATCCGGTCGACCGAAAACCAAGAGACGGGCTCCGACTCCCAGTCCGCTGGCTTCCCCAACCCACCATCACCACTCGACTCGAATCCCACAAACGCCCCGCACGCCTCGAGCTCAAATCGTACTCGACCCGCGCATAGATCTCGCGTCGACGTATCGGTCCTTGCCAAACGACATCAAACAAAGCGGGGACAAGTACTGTCACGGCTGTCGAGCGGTCAAGGGGGGCAGGCTCAAGATGCGGTGTACGAACCAAGTTTCGCGCAACCGTAAGAGGCGGGCGGATGGCGACGCTTACCAGTGTGGGACTTTGTGGTGTCAGCGATGTATCATCAAGTGAGTCGTCTCTTTTTGCTATGTGTGTTTTGGGGGATTAACGGGTGATAGAAATGGCATCGAGTTTGATCTATTTATTGAAGATTTTACATGTCCTATATGCGATGACACGTGTATATGCGACAAATGTCGGAAGAAGCGTGAGCAGGAGGCGTTGGTAGAGTCCTCGAATGTGCGGGGGGCGACACAGAGGTCGGGGGGGAGGTGCTCAGGATGAAGAGCAGGAGCAGGAACCGGAACAGGCGCAGGAGGCTAGGAGGGGGCGGGCGGAAGGTGAACAGGTCGGGTCATCTCACCGAAGCTCGACATTGTCTGAACCCCCGCCGCCTGGAGACGACGAACCAGATGCCGAAGGCCGAATCTCGTCGACCTCGACAAACGATCCCAACGCCAAACGAGCAGGGTACGCGGAACTTATGCGCCAACGCGGTCCAACCAAGTGGCACGGTCGACGCACACCTCCCCCACTCCGACGCGTGAGCAACCATGTGGCTGCAGCCGCCAAGGATGTCTACATCCCTCGCGGGCCCGTCGAGTCCGAGTTCGAATCGACGACAATCTCGCCGTCTGTCCGGGCTGACTCTCCTGACCCGCCGGCGATGGACGTGGACCCGTTTTTGCTTCAGAGCATGCTGATGGCCTCGTTTGACGCGGATTATTTGGTGGCAGATGCATCGTTTATGGGCGCTGATTCGGCTGGCTTGGCGATTGAGATGGAGGACCTATTGCGGGTTGACGAGCTGACCAATGCTGAGCCCGACGTCAACGCTGTCGACGAGGCTATCCTAGGTCTGGGACTCGCTCCGACACTTCCAGACGACGATTCGGTCTTTGCTGGGCTAGACGCAAACCTCCGCGCGGCGAATCGACACTTCTACGACCTGCATCCGCATTTGCGGTTTGGGAACGACCAGAACGTGATGCTCGCGAGCCCAGACCCAGAGATATTTGGATTCGGGGCTGGGGTGGGAGGGTTGGGTGCAGCCGTTTCGCCAACCGAACTTTCTCGATCGGCTCCGACCGACGTGTACCCGCCTTCGTCTGGCCTGTTTGGTCCGGAGCCCAGGGAGTCTGTTCAGACTGGCGTTCCACAGCCTGAATTCGAGCCCGAAGTGGTACCCGACTTGACGACGGACCAAAGTGCCAGAAGTAGCAATCTCGAAACGCCGTCTCCGCAATTTGATGCCGATGCGGGGCTGGAGGGCGGTGTGAGTGCCGGAACAGAGTTGCAGGATTTGTTTGGTGGACAGGTGGAAGACGTCTCGGGGATGTCTGGGGAGATGGAGGAGATGCCCAAGACGTCGACGGGCCAGATGCTAGGTGCGCATAGCGTCGAAGCTGGGCCTGTTCAGACTACGACCCCCGAGCCCACGCCCGTCGAATCTGCGCCTACCGAAGCTACCTTTGACGAATCAAGCACTAGACCAGCTCAACGCGATACCACACAGAACGACGAAACATCCGCTTCCTCACATTCATCGCTCCTACCGTCGAAGCCGCGGCCCAAGTCCAATCGACTCTTAAACGCCGTTTCCAAACACAGACACAGACACAACCTCCCGACCAGGGTCGGGTGACACGAAGCCGCGGTCGGCATTCACACTAATTCAGCATTATTATACCTGGCGCAGTTAATTCATACTGGGTTCTTTTTTTTTGTTTCATGGTGTATCATATATTCGTTTTTGTGTATCATTTTCATTCTTGGCGGATACTTTTTTCGTAGGCTCAGTATGCGCTACATGTGTTTTTTTTGAATCATTTATTGTTTGCGGGTTCATGCTAAAATGAAGTGATATTTGGTAATCAAGCTCTCCAGATCACGTGGTCTCGCACGCGTGTCCAGCCAGGTCATCGACTCACTAACTCGAGGTGAGTGCAAAAACAAAAAGTCTACCACACTTGACTGTGGGAGCACTCGTGGCTGATTCGTCTTGGGTTTGTCTTTTTTGCTAGATTAGACGACGAGCTCGTTGCTCTTGAGCGCCACCCAAACGTTTGGCCCATCGTTTCCACCATCATGAGTGACGCCGCAAAGGCACGCGCCGAGGCTCGTAAAAAGGCCATCTTGGCCGGCCGCACTAACCGCCTGGCAAAACTTACGTCTACGGCAAGAGGAGAAGAGGCAGCCGCCGCCTTTATTAGAGACGGTACGTCATTATCCATCCTCCCACCCGCAAGAGCTAACCAGAAATGTCTCCTCCTGCTCAGCACAGGCTCAAGAAAAAGCCCAGGCGCTTGCACAGGCTCAAGCGCAGTCTCAGGCTCAGGCGGCAGCAGCAGACCCGCCGCTCCCTTCGCTGCGCGATTTCGTTGGGGAAACCACACCCGTGGGGTCAGTCACGCCCTCGCCTGGTCCCTCGCGCGCAGTCACGCCTTCGTACGCAACAGACGCGAGTTCACGAACCCGTGCCGATTCAGGACTGGACTCGCCCCCGCCGGTATGGACCACCGAGCAAGAGGAGCTCTTGCGTAGGATCATGGGCGGTCCGTCTGGGACGAGTCTCCCCGATCTGAATACGACGGATCCGATTGCGGCGATGATGAGTATGTTTTCGGGACCTGGTGGTCCGTTGGGAGAGATGCTTGGTGGTCGTGGGGGCGAAGGCAGGATCCCGCCTGCGTTGAAAAATCTTGGGATGGGCGGGCCGGCTGGTGGAGCGGTCAGTGGAGTGCCTGGTATGCCGATGATGGACCAGACTCCGCCGGGACCGCCCAAGCCCAAACCGTTCCTTGTTCGTTGCCTGCCGCTGCTGCACGTTATCGCCACTGTGGCATTGTGTGCGTGGTATGTGGTGTTTGCCGAACCGGCTGCGTATGCCATGGCTAGGATCGGCGAGGTGGCTGGTTCTCAGAGTATCTGGGGTCGGTGGGCGACTTTGGCTAATCGAGAGGCCGAGTCTTTTGGTGTACATCCAATGGTGAGTCTCACACGAATCATGCTTGTGCCATTTCTAACTGTTTCTTCCCAGCCTTTTATCTTTGCTTTCATCACGTTACAACTCGTTCTGCACTCTGTATCCGTATTCTACGACCCCATTGTCTTTGAACCGACTGGCATTATAGGAATGGCCATACCACATCTACCACACCCATTACCGTCGATCATAATGCATGGCATGAAATATCTCAAGGTCAGTTGACGCATTCGGCTCAATTCGGACAACAGCTCACGTGCATACAATCTTAGCTCGGTGGCGCTCTGTTGGATGATCTGTCCATTGTAATCTTTATTCTGGGGCTAACAATATGGCTCGCTTCGTTTGCTGGCCATTGACATTGTTGTACACATTAACGATTAGACAATCACATTTTACGCTCTCGGGTAATTTATCAACTTTTAGTAGACACGTGGAAAGATGAGCACTAGAGCCGCCCCTCAATGTGCTCCAACGTGTTACATTCAAGAATGTTTCTAACCCTATTCATTGTGTTTCATTTATTCAAAAATTCAATCAAAAATACTGCGTCTATGCGATGATGCACCCGGGCCCAATCGCGTCCCATCGACTCTTCCCCCACTCCTCCAGCTCAGAGATCCTCAAGGTGTACCCCTCGACTTCCAATTCCCTCATCATGGTAGCCATTTTGAGCTTCATCTGAGTATCGGCATTCGCTTGCCCGAGACGCTGTAGCTCGTTATTCCCCCAATCCCGCTCCGCTTCCCACGCATTGCGCTCCGCATGTAGGGTATCTTGAAGTCGATCAATCTTGCTCTGGGACTCTTGATACCTGCCCCCCATCTGCTCCCGCTCAGCCTGCATGGTCTGTTTGAGACGCTCGACTTCAGCCGAAGCCGCCGCCCACGTTCCCGCAGCCGCCGCAATATCCTTCAGCTGCGCCTGCTGCTCGGCAAGCCGAGCATCCCTTTCGTCCACAGTATTTCTTAGTTCGGAAATCTTGACCTGGGCTTGCTTTTGAACAGCGTCTGTCCTGGTCTTGGCGGCTTCGAGTTCCTTTTTGAGGCTCTCGCTCGACTTGAGGATGTCTTCGGATATCCTGAGCGCTTGCTGCCGCTCCCTTTCGAGCCCGTCTTGTTTCTTTCGAAGTCCCTCGAGATCTTGTTTGATCCTTTTCGAGTCCTCTTCAGAGGATTTCAGTTTATCTTCAGCAGATTTGAGTTTGTCTTCGACAGACTTGAGGCGAGTCTGTGCAGCGGTCCCGGCCTTGTTCTCCTTTATCAAACTCTCCTTCTCCTTCACAAGTCCCTCCTTCTCCTTCGCCAGACTCCCCTTCTCCTTCATCAGACTTTCCTTCTCCTTCTCGAGTTCCTTGATCTTCTTCTCAAAACCATCGCACTTCGTCTGCAGACCATCTCCCCTTTTTGTAGCCCTTCAGCTTTCTTTTCTAACCCGCCAACTTTCTTCTCGAACTCGGCATTGGTGATCGGAGTTTGCCGACTTCGTTCTTGGATTCCGCGAGTTCTGCCGAAAATCGCAACGTCTCCTCAGCCAATTTCGTCTTTTCTTCAGTGACGCCGGCGACGATGGTACGGAGCGAGTCAATCTCTGCTTTGAGGGTGGCGATTTCCTCGAGTGTAGGGAGCGGTTCGACTGGGCGGGCAGGAGATGGTGGTGGGGGCGTAGTAAGGTCGACTTGTATGCATACATCGCACGCGTCTGGCAATGCTCGAAGCTCGAGCTCCGATTCTAGCAGCTGGACATTTTCTTCGAGCTCTTGGTTTCGGACTTCAAGCCGCTGATAATCGGATTCTAGATCCCGGTAGGATTCGCCCTGCGAGATGACGAGCTCCCCAAGACGAGCACACTCGGTTTCGAGCTGCTTCGCTCGGCGTTTAGACTCATCCAGTTCTCGCGTGATGTCTGAGCTTGTTCGTTGTCGCGCGCGAGGAGCGGTGGCGAGGGAGGCGGGGGGATCTTGAGGCTCAACCTCCTTTCCCTGAAGGCGAGCTCGAGCACGCGCGATTCGGTTTTCGTCCTCGAGTAGATAGCTGTCAAGCAGGCGTCCAGCAGTGGTCCTAGCCAAGGGAGCCCGTTGTGCTGTCTCTTGCTGGTACAAGGTTGAGAACGAAGGGTTTCGCACAATTTGCTCGAGGATCTTCAAGTATGTTTTGGCCGAATCATCGAGTACAGAGACTGAAGGTATCTTGTCTGAACGCGTTTCATCCGATGATATAGGATGCGTGAGTCGTTGGAATATTCCTATCGAGTTCTCCAAACCTTTATCGCCGACAAGGCATTTGAAAAGCTCGAACGAGCGGAGTTCTTCCGTTGTGCTGTCTAGGCCGTGCATATAGACTATCCCACGCAGTCGACCCTCGGTGCTATTTGCATTATACTTGTATAAGCCAAAGTTTCATAGAGACATGGCACATCTAGGATACTTACTACCGCTCTAAACATTGCCCGACATGAAGTAACGTATCTGAATCGCGCACCCATGTCCCTTCGTATAAACTCGGAAAGTCAATGATGTGAACATTGGCATCGCCCACGAAAGCGATTCCTCGTCTGATGTTAACATCGCTTGCGCCTGGCTCTGGTGATACACTACAAACGGCTTGAAAAAACTACCATTCATGGAGGAATTTCAACGTCGTCCACTAGTAATATAACTTACCCGCTCCTTCTCTCTTGTTGCAGGGCCAAAAAGCCTATTTTTATCCAAAAAATAAATTAAACACGACCATTCCAGTCGCGTTACTCGTGACGCACCCAATTACAGTGAGATCAGGCGATCCCAGGCCTTTTCGAAACGGTTGAACCTGGTGGGGAGGTACTCGGGTGTTCAAACCACCTGGGACCGCAACTTTGAGCGACATTCGAGGTCTATTGCCAACACAAGAAAGCGTCGATACGATGCCACTACTCTCCCCCGACGCTGTACTTATGCGTATGACTCCCCAGCAACTACCACGTTCCGACCTGACGCAATTGCCTCAAGGCTAGCCTGTATAGACAACCTTTCATCAGATATAGTTGTGTATAGAACTGTCTAGCGCCTCAATATGGCAGGCTTTGCGCTGAAGATAGCGCTTCAGAAGCACCTCGTGGCTGGCCGCATGGTGGCTAGACTGAATTAGAAATTATATCAGCAAGCCAACCAGGATCTTCGGCAAAGATAACAATGGCGTGCAGCAAAATTCCATGTATATGCGCCGCCATTATCAGGTCGTTTTTAGGTCGACGCAGTGGCAGTGTATCATTGGCTTACTCTGCTGTTTCATATCTGCTCCAATCACCTCAGAACTATGTGACCCGGGCGGCATCATATATCTGGTGAGCGATTTTCTACAAAGCTAGTCGAACGAACAAACATAATACACAAAAAGGCTCGCGAAGTAGGCCAAGTGGGTTAATCGAATCTATGTATTTTTCACAATGGCCGCGTTGGCTGCGTACGCATGGTATATGCTGTTTAAAACTGATGGATGCAATGGGGTCGAGCATCAATGAAGGCGCTTTGCGTGGATTAAACCCATTCCAACTAATATCTTTTCCCATAGTGGACCACACGGGTTCCAAGTCCACTATATATAAGATGGCCAACCGATAGCACCATTGCGCGTGTATTTTTGATTGTCTGAATACACAAATTTAAGTTCTTTCAGGTTGGATCAAGCTCGTGTATGGAACAGACGATTTGTTAATTTCAATATGGTTCATACTTGAACCAACAAACCCCTGGCTGTGGCTTTGCTGGTGAAGGAAGTGACCATGATCATGCTGTCTTATTGGCTAACCAGATATCTTAGGACAAGGAGCGCCCAGACCGTCGTGCGTTTCAATTTACACATCGAATGTATATTCTTCAATACGCAATCCCCAAATACAATGCTAGCCAAAGCCTACGATAAATCTACTAGATACAACTTCTACAGCTCATACGCCTCTGTATGCAACCACACACCACCCGCTCTCCGAATCCTCTGCATCGGCAACCGCGCAACCGCCGTCTTGGCCTCCTTCACCATCGGCATCGGCCCGCAACAAACGACATACACACCCGTGCCCCGTCGTTCTTCAGTCAAAGCGAGCAGCGACGCGGCGCTGCTTTCAACCTCGGTGTCGTCTCCCGGAATGGGGTTGTACGCCTCGCCCGAGCCTCCGTCGCTCTCGACGTCAAGGTCGGATGGGCCCCATGACTCGACCTGCTGTTGCACGATATCCCCGATGCACGGTCGAGCGAATTCGATACTTCCCGGGATGCCTAGACCGAGCAACCCGCTCTCGTCCTCGTTCGTGACTAGGTACGATCGTTGACGGGCGTCGAGCTTGGAAAGCGTTGATAGTCTGTAGTCTTTGGCCGCTCCACCTGGGCTGCTTCTGACATGCTCGACAGCCAGGGGCCGACCACGCTCGCGAGTAACACAAATTCGTAGGGCAATCTTGACCCCACGTGCTCGAGCAAGTGCACCAATATTTCGCAAGGGATCGGCAAACCAACGGACGCATCGTGCCTCGCGGATGTACCAGACTAATAGAATACTTCGTACAGCGGAGCAAGGTGGCGTTGTTTCATCTTCATTTTGCTCTTCCTGTCTCATGTCATCCCCACCGAGCCAGTCCGAAAGTAGGCCGACGATGTACGCTGCACCCGATCCGCCGCAAACCAATACAACGCGCTCGCCAGACGGCAAAGGTGGAGCACCATACGGTCCATCAACAAGCACACGAACCCGAGAGCTGGTGTCGATCGGCGTGGAGGATGTGTTTGGCGCGGGCGAAGCACAAGCAGAGGCACACATATTCTTGTGAGCAAAAGAATTCAGATCCCGAGTCCACGTTCCGGTGACGCGAGCAGCAAGAGTAAGCGCTCTTCGCGCTCGTAGATCATCTTCATCAGTATTCGTGTGCTGTACAAGTGGCGTCGCTGACGTAGGTGTTGCTGGGAACAAGGTTTGTCGTGTAGGGGGTGCCGAGTTGCGGCTGCCTCTAGCTGTCGGCGGCGCGTTTATAATCGAGAACGAGTGTGATTCGCTTGATACGCCTCCAGGGGATACCAATCGGACGTGAACATGCTGGCCAGCACGCCAACCTGAACCACAGTTCTGGATATGGATCTATCGGGGGTTCAGTCAGCCAACGAAGATGGATCGGCGTGCCAGATCGCACCAGGGTGATTTGATCGTCGACTGCCTTGAGGGTCGCCTCCTTCACGCGGAACCTGATCGACCGAAGAGCCAAGTCGAGTCCGTACACAATGGCTGGCGTGAGAAGCCATGGTGCGACAAACTCCCATTTGGCATGGAAGAAGATGAGGGCCATGAATACCACGGTTCCAACAACGCTACGGACTCCAATCAGCAATCGCCCAATACTGAGAGCATGCGACTTACTGAGACACGAAGAACAGTTCATAGCACCTCCTCCTGACCTGACTGCGTGCTAGCAAGACCATGACAGCTAGGACAACAGTCGCAGCGGTCCCTGTAATGTCCACCCGCCAGGTGTACAATCGACAAGCCAGGCCGGTGCGGAATCGGCGCCATACCCAGAGCACAGCATGAATAAGTACCGCCAGCGATACTCCCCGACCTGCCCATCGGTGCAGAAAGTTCAGTTTGTCGTGACCGCGGCCGAGGACTGCGAATAACGGGTTGTATTTGGCAGCAGTTAGGAAGAGAATCGGGAACTGGGCGACGGCGATGAATCCTGAAATGGGGTCAGCAACGTAGTGCACCGATGAATAGATTAGGATACCTGGTCGATTGGGATGGTTCTTCAGATCGGGGTGGTCAAAGACGCAGAACGCAACAAGGGCGAGGTACGTCGCCACCACGATGCCTGGAGGCCCCGCATGAAATAATACCGATCAGCGATCGAACCGGAATTGCGTATCCCGACCGAAAAAAAAAACTCACACTGTCCGACATCGAGCTTCAGCCAAGGCGGTGTGTACAGAAGCCATGTGCCAAGTGCTGAGGTCCAGGTAGTGAATCGCGAATTCCGGGTCGATGTGATTGCCCGCGCCGGACTCTCAGATCTGGGAGGTTCTGCTTGTGCGCGGATGCCGAGCACCCAGCCCGAGTTGAGGCGACTGGGGGTTTTCCCGACCGAACAGAAGACTGTGGGAAGTCGAAATAGAGCAACGCTGATGGCGGCGATGAGCCAACCAGCAGTAAAGGCGTACGCATACTTGGGATCGATTTCTTTCCAGCTGTAGTGGTCGTCGGCCATAAAAAGTGCCAAACACAATCTTATCAGATAAAATCTGCGCCAAATTCAGATAGAGTGCTGCTTACACATATGGATCTGATCCAAAGAGATACTTTGGCAAAAAGTCTGAGACGACATCGAGAGCTATAAACTGGCCCGTAGAGCACAATCCAAGCCGTGGCGGTCGTGGCAAGGGGTGGAGGCCGAGTGGCTCTCTTGGGCGCTTTTCTATCGGATAAGATCGGACGAGACACAGCCACTCGGGGACGGTTCAGGAAGGCACAGAGCGACCAGTTGCAAGGCCGCAACTCTGGGAACTGTGCAGATCGAGAAACAACCCCTCTTTCTTTTGCGTACAAGTGCATATCGGACATTCCAGCTTGCACAAACCTGCGCAGGCGTTATCAGATAAGCCGCTTGTGGTTCTATCTCCAACCCCGTAGGTGAATAAACCCAAGATAAGCGTTCGAAGAAAGCTGGGTCTGAAATTTTTCTTACTCTGGTGCTGCGCTATTTTCTCCGAAGTATTCGGCCTACCTATATAAGACAGACGGAGTGTCAAATAGCCCTGGCTGGCCGAACCGTAACGGGGAGTTTACTCACCCTCGTATTTAATTCACACTGAATGGGACGAGCCTGAATTCAGTGCGCATTGTCAGATACTGGATCATTCTGAAAGGTACAGCCTCGTGCGCATTGAAATTGATTTAATTTGATGTTAGCCAATGCGACAAAGGTGCTTTGCCCGTGACCCGATGGTGGCCAGTCTTGAACTGTGGCACTCCTGATTGTGTCCCCCCATCCGAGGAAAGTACCACGCCGTGTTCGACAAGTCTAATGAGTAGTTGTTCGCGAAATCAGAAAATGTTGCGGGTTATATGCGGTTTGGCCTTGGGCTTGCTCGGTCCGAATCGGAGGGTTATAGGAGTATAATCTGAGCCATCTGAAAACAACCAGTCGCTTGAGACAGACGTAAATGAATGTAAATGATACGCGCCGCAAAACCGCCGTCCTTGATTGCCAGGGGAGTAAGCTGCGATGTAACTGATGAGCTAGACCAAATCGAGGACAAACGCAATGGTGAAAACAGCCGTCATTATTCTGGAACAAAGAACACATAAACGGTAGGAAAAACACCACATTGGAAAGCACAGAGGCGGTTTTTCGGTAGGCAACATAGCCGAGACTTACCAAAAGTTACGCAAGAAACAATGAAAGCAATCATACCAATAAAGAAGAATAACGATATATAAACAGGGACAGGGCAACACGAGTCTCATAAAGACAAAAATCCAGCAACGGGTTAAGTGAGGCACATAGGAAGTCTAGGTATTAAATCTTAATCCCTTGGACTTCCCAGGTATCCATGGATTTCTTGACAGACCGGGCAGGATTTCAGGGTGATCCTGTTGCAATTGGCGGATCTAGTGGAAGTGTTGAAGTAAAAGAAGTCCGCTCGGCTCCAACAATTGGACTTTAGAAAGATCCAGGCACACATCCAACTCAGGTGTTAGGGGTATCGCCCGCATTCCTTGCAACCTGCAGACAGTGACTGGTGCTTTCTGGCCATTCTCGCACCCACAACCGCACTGGTAGCAAGAATGTCAGTTTACCTGCGGCAAACGGCATTTTTCTTGCATTCCCGCAGCTGCGGATATACCCGCTCCCAGGAGTCAGTGTCTCGAATAGATGTGTATACCATTAAATAGCCGAATTTTGCGGCTTTCGAACGATATCTTAAACGGAATTTCTGGCCTGGCATAGCGCTCATCACAAATCTTGGCGAGATTTGACAAGACCGCTCGTCTAGGGAGCGAAACGGATAAGGCTTATCCGTGTGTCGCCCGGATAGGCAACCGCAGATGGCATCCGGGTATAATGACCGGGTGTGCAGATGAATTTGAAATAAGCGGCGCGGATGACTCGGCTGCGCAGTTGAGTTCGGGCAAGAACGCCGGAACCACGAGATGCACTAGGGCTTGGTAAGAAACGGTTTGCAAGTAACTTACCTCGTCTCGCTTACGGTTTGAAAACGGCAAACCGGTTAGCAAACGACGTGCATTCTTGGTAATGTGATTACATAATGACAACGCTAGTAAACAAGCTTCGATACATCAACGGGTCGATGCATTTGGGATTGCATCGGCGGAGTAGTGATTGAAGAAAGAGGGTGGGAAGCCTGAGCGCTAGGAGCAATCTCAGTGAGCATATCTGTGAGTAGCTTAGACGCAAGATATATCCCATCCAAACTCTCAGCCTCGAAAACATCTCGCGCCCAGGCTGTACATAATCAACGGACTTGGCTTCGAGCTCGAACTCATCAACACCTTGATACAAGACACTACGAGAGGTATTATCACCTGGGACATCAGCGCTGGGATCCGAAGGCTGTTCTAGTGCGGTAATCGTGGGCATGTCAAGGTGTTTTGAGAGGTCGGCAAAGCGGACTGTTGGGCGAGAGTGACGCTTATTCTACAGAATGGGATATCAGTGCAATGGAAAATTTAGAACATTAAAGAAAACATACTAGCATAGAGGTCTCTTCACGCTTGTAGTACTGGCGTATCAAGGTCATGTCAAAGAGAGTTGAAACTTTCTGTGATGCTCGATCAGGTGAGTTCATCTTTGTGATCACTGACATTGTTCGTTCCTCGGCCATTGAATTCGGAACAATGCTATTGATCAAGACACCCAAGTAGGCAGTGAGATCAGCACCGGCCACCGTTGACATTTCCTCCCAATATTGCCGGCTGGTAGCTGCCTCCGAAGACCGATGGAAGGGGCTGAGACAACGGGTGAATCGCATTAGTTGTTCACGTAGGCTCAACTCGATGTCTTTCCACACATTGTTGTATCGGAAAAACAGGGGAAGCGTTGGATTAGCGTTGTAAATATGTGCCAAAAGCCGTAATAGATATTCCCCGGCTTTTGTGTATGCAGGAATTGCTTGACGGAGGTCGATATCGGCGAGAGGTGCCTGTGAAATAGCGGACACGGACTCGCTAGGTGGAAGGAGTCGATGTCGAGAATGAGTGCTAAAAATATCTGCACCTCGAAAACCTGCATATATCGACCTTTTAGTATCTCCATAACCTAAAATAAATGAGAGAGCTTACGAAAATCTAAGAAAAATGTGGTCACGTAAATCTGTTGGCTCTTGCCATGAAACATCTCGGAGTACCGTCCGTTCACAATGCTTCTTATATCATCGATTACCGAAGCGGGTAGAGCGGATCCAAGTAATGTTGTATTCCCCTTAAATAGGTCGCTATATCGTGCAAGTACTGCTAACCAAAAGTGGTATACATCTGCCGGGGTTGAATGGCTCGACTCCAAACATTTAATCGAACGAGCAAGCGGCTCAAGTACAACAACAAGTTGGCGAAGCTCCGTAATAAACTTTTGCACTGTTGGCAAATCAAGCAGCCAGTACACCGGAGAGTTCTGTTGGGGTTGAGGTAATTTGGTCAATACAGTACTATGAAAAGTCGCAGTCCAATCAACTCACCGATTTTGGCTCAAGGACTCCCGAAGAAAATAGCTCCAATATTTGCGTAATGCAGCGAAGTACCGAACGCGCAGCATAGTAGATGCTAACGAAGCGTGTTCTACCGTCCGCTTCAAGGCCGCCATGTACGTCGTTGAGGACACAAAGCGCCGCTAAGTGGCACCTAGCAAAGGAGGAGCTATGGAAAAACGTTATGATGGACTTGAGCTGTGAAATACAAGCTCGAAAGTCAGGCAGGTGGCCGATATCTTTTGCCGTGTTATTCTGCTGATGACACGCATCAAGCAGAGTGACCATCCATGGGTACTTCTGACTTAGAAGGGTGCGCGCAGCCTGTGTATTGCCTGCATTATCAGACACCACACAGGCAAATCTATGAGGGCCGATTTCAGCAATAATCTAATAGCAAACATTTTCAGATAGCTGTAATAATTACTTAAATGAAAGGCGCTTACCCGGTCTAATATTGCTTCGATGTGCTCTCCCGTATGTGAGACACCCGACGCTTCATTTCCCTCGATTAAGTAGGCGTCTCGTGTCACAGCATCTGTGACATGTACTGTGTAAATCGATTCGCCACCTCGAGTAGTACCCCCGTCAAACGATAGAGTAAGGTTTGAAAGATTTGAGAGCGCTTTAATCGACTCGCTGCGTATGTATGTAGACTCTGTCGTTATAAAATTCTCGGAAATTGTATTCCCCGATGCAGTTGTGATGTTTTCGTCTAGCGCATGAACAAATTCATGCCATTTTGAACAGTTGACGATCGACGGTGCTAGCATTCTATCGCATATCAGCTTCAACAGCGCATGGTTAACCTTCTCGGTTTTGAGTTTTTGAGCCTCTAGATCATCCATTGCACTTTCATCTTCATCGACAGAGCCGATGCGCTCACGGAGCCGGGCTGCGAGGGAAAGTGATGCTCCTCGCTGAAAAACTTCTTGGCGAAGGCTAGCGTCGAGTCCTGGGCAAACCCGAGCATGTTTTAAGACACGACCTGTGGTCCGGGGCTCGGCACAAGACCATCCGCACCCAGCACCTCGGCAACGTACTCGACGATGAGACGGATCTATGATCGAGTGGCAAGGAATCGTGAGCTTGTCGAGCAGCTCGTCACGCGGGTGACCAATCGCGTACACGTTGAGTGTGTCGTCCTCTAGATCTTCAGGGTTGTGGGAATACTACAACCCCCCAACAGCGTTAGTAACGCCCAATGGTGACATATATAAAGTGCATTTACGCACCTTGATGGCGGTCCTTGCCTTAGCAGCGTCTGCGCGAGCTCGGGAACTTTTGTTCTTTCTCTTTCTAGGAGTCGCTGCCGATTTGCCCGCCGGAGCCTGTCCCTTGTGTCCAACCCCATCTTCAGTCTTTAGTATTGGCTACGGGTAAAGATTTGAGTATATATGCGTGCATTTGTAAACCATCAAAACTCACAGTTTTTTTATGCTCCTGTGCGGCTCGGGTGAGGTCCTCCACCCAATTCCACAGAAGTACATTCTCCCCTGCTTCGCCCGTTAAATGGTGATGTAAGACATCGACAATTGCCTCGAGCAATGATCCCCTTCCCTTTAGCTGTATGGGTTGGTTCACATGTCGAGGGCCAAATACCAACTCGAGGTGGTGGTTCAGGGCACCTTGGGGTGTGCCATAGAACACAATATCGCTAGGATCAAGTACCAAGCCGGGGAAAGGGTATATATTTGGGTGATCAGATAAATAAACTGGGAGTTCTTGAAGGTATTGGAGTAGTGTAACTAGTCTAGGATCATAGGTAGAGGTACTCATTGATTTAATTAAGTGTAGAGTGGGTATGGAAATGTTATGGAGCGACGACTGCATGCTAAACCCGCCCTCTATTTGTACCCCGCCGCTCCCGCCCTCCATTTCAAATTCGACTGCCATTACTCATCAGCACAGCCACTGCTCGAAGGTGCTAGCAAACCGGTTTCAAACCTCCACCAGACATTTCAAACTTCGGTTTTTTGGGTTGGTAAGTTACACAGTTTGGTAATATATGATTCTTACCAAGCCCTAAGCAAGAAAATAGAAATATAAAATATAGAAAATTATAATTAAATCTGTGTCATGGTCTAGGCCATGACAGAGGTTGCCCAGGATGGAACAACTGTGTCCTGGATATACAAACAATACCACAAGTCACACAATTTCACAGCTGTGTGCCTTTGGAGTGGCTGCCTGCACAAATTGACCAAATCCCAAGGAGTGCTTGCCACCTACAAGCTTGCAAAGGGTACAGCCACCAGCACTGCTGAGCTACAGTGCCAGCTTTCCCCCCATTTCTCTGCTGATACTGTCTGGAGAAAGGTGAAAGATGAAGGACTTGAGTGCTTCAGATGCCAAAATTTACCTTACCTGAAGCCTAGCCATATTTCAGGGTGTCTAGGATGGGGTATAGAACATCTTCTCTGGACACCAGATAACTGGTCCATTGTTATCTTTTCTGACACCTCTTGGTTCAAGTTGTTTGGGTCTGATGGGGCTCCAAAGCATTGGCAGAAGCATGGCCAAGCACTAGACCCATGTTACACCAATAAGAAGGTGGCTCATGGTGGGGACAGTGTCATGACCTGGGGCTGTGTCATTCAGCATGGTGTTGGGTGAATCAAATGCATCACAGACTGGATGACATCTGCACAATATGTCAAACTCCTAAATGAACAGTTACTTGGGTCCCTCAGTGACCATAATCTTGAACCTCAAGATGTTTTATTCCAGTGTGACCAAGATAGGAAGCAGTGGACAAAACTAGTCCAAGAATTTCTCAAGCAGCATGGGATTGATTCCCTTCCATGGCAAGCTTGCAACCCTGATATGAACATCATTGAGAATCTTTGGGATCATCTGGACCAGCAAGTGCATGCACAAGTGCCTAGACCCAGCAATGCCAAGGAGTTATGGCAATACATACAAGAAGAGTGGTACAAAATTGATCAAAAATACATTGACCATCTATATGAGTCACTACCTACAAGAGTGCAGAAGATGGTTGATGCAAAGGGGGGGAGTACTGAATATTAATATAGTATTTTTGTGCATACCACAACTCAGAGATTTGGGTCCCTGTTTCCAAAAGTGGTGGTAGGCCACAAAAGATTTGCAGGGCAATTTCAGTGTGTTCATTTCACACCTCATTCATTCATGGCCATTTTCTCTTGAGGATCCAAATGTACCATGTATATGTATGTGTGCATTCAAATATATTTTTGTTTTATTTTTACAGTTCCACATTTGTGAGCAGTGCTTGTTTGCAGAATGCTTGTCATGTGCCTGCAAATCTTTTGTGGCCTAGTGTAACATGGGGACTGATATCTGGAAGGAGATAAGGGAAAGGCAGGAACCATAGGGGAGATTCAGGAAGAATCTGATTCCTTGGAGTTGGAAAACTAGAATTGCAGCCTGAGTCCATGTCAGAAACTGCCCAAGAACCAGCAACAAAGAAGAAGAAGAAGAGGCAATGGGTATATTACCTAAAGAAATCCAATAATTCTGCTTCAATATTCATCCTTGCTGCTGGAATCATGGACCCCATCAAAACCTTAGTCAACTCAGGATCCTCAAAAAATTTCATTGACCTCAACTTCTGTCAACACCATAACATTCCCCTCACCAGACTCCTAAACCCCAGAACTGTCATTGCCATAGATGGCAAAGAGATTCCAAAGAAGATCCAATTTAAGACCCAAATAGAAATAGAAGTAGAAGGGTGGAAATTCACACCTATCTTCTATGCCATGGATCTAGGAGAAGATACACCAATCATTCTAGGACTAGATTGGCTACAAGAATCAGACCCAGATATCAACTAGAAGACACTAGAGATTTCCTGGAAAAGAAAGGAGGTCACTGTCAAAGCTACCAGCAAACCTCAGTCTGGGATTGACTGGTCCAAGGTACCAAAAGGATGGGAAGGACTCTTCAAGAAATTTGAATAAATATTTAGCAAAGAACTCTTCAAGAAACTCCCAGAACATCCCCCCTATGATTGCTACATTGACTTCAAGGAAGGGGCAGAATTTCCCAAGCCAGCCAAGATCTACCCTATGTCCCCAGTAGAAAACAAGGTGGCCAAAGAATTCATCAATCAGGAACTAAAAGATGGGAAAATACAGCCAAGCAAGTCCCCCATTGCTGCACCTTGCTTCTTTGTCAAAAAGAAGGATGGATCCCTGGGACTAGTCACAAACTATAGAAAGATCAATGCTGTCACAATTCTAAATCAATTCCCTATTCCACTACAGACCAAACTGGTGGACCAGGTCCAGGGTAAAAGGATCTTCACCAAGATGGACTTGAGGTGGGGATACAACAATATCCAGATCAAGGAAGGGGATGAATGGAAGGCAGCCTTCAGAACCAATTATGGCATATTTGAATACCTGGTAATGCCACTTGGCCTATGCAATGCACCAGGGATCTTCCAGGAATTCATGAACTGGATCTTCCAAGACATCCTAGGATTATATGTGGTAGTATACCTCAACAACATACTAATATTCTCAGAAAATGAGGAAGACCACAAGAGACATGTGGAGGAAGTCATGCAACAACTCAAGTAGAACAAGCTCTTTGCCAAATTCACCAAATGTGAATTTGGTGTCACAGAAGTAGATTTCCTAGGACTAGTCATTACACCTGAAGGTATCTCCATGGAGAAGTCCAAGATTCAAGCCATATTTGATTGGGCAAAACCAGGGACAGTCAAACAGCTCCAAGCCTTCCTGGGCTTTGTCAACTTCTACCAGCACTTCATTTACAATTTCAGTAAAATGGCCAGACCCTTTCATGACCTAACACAAAAGGACAAAAAATGGGAGTGGACCAAGGAATGCCAAGAAGCCTTTGAGGAAATCAAGGAAGCAATCAGGAAGGATCCAATCCCAATACATCCAGATCCAGCAAAACTCTTTGTCCTGGAAACAGACACCTCAGGAGTAGTGTTATGACCTGTCAAACAGACATAACAAAACAACTGAATATTTTTACAGATTTATGGCATTTTTCCTAAGTGGAACAAGCCATAAACAAGGTCACATGACCTTGGCGCTTAGCCGGCACTTACGGTGGTTACCCTGAACTTGCTCCAGCATTTCTCTCCATTGTTACTTGGAGCGAGGAGCAAGTTGTCACGTGATCTCAGCACTTACAGAAGGGTCACGTGACCTCAGCACCTACAGTGGTTACCCTGAACTTGCTCCAGCATTTCTCTCTATTGTTACTTGGAGCGAGGAGCAAGTTGTCACGTGATCTTGGTGCTTACGGCAGGGTCATGTGACCTCACCGCCTACCCCTTGGACCTCGCGTGGCTCTATAAGATTTGGAGCTGCACAAACTTAAGACAAACAATTACCTAACCCATAGTACTGTACATAACCTACACCTACTGCAGAGTGTGTTTAGATAATACGTCCACAGCCACCGCAGCCACAGGCATATATAAGAGGGATAAAGCAAGACAGGGCACCTCAGCTTGCTTTATCTTGTCAACCACCATAGACCATAGCAAACACTGTAACTAGAACACTCAATACATACTGCATAACACCAAACCGTCAACGCAGCCACTACTTAAGTGCTTCACAAGGGAGCCTCCAGAGGGTCATGACAAGTAGCTGTAGGCACAGTACTAAGCCAAAGACATACAGACAGATACCTGCACCCAGTGGCCTTCATGTCCAAGAGCTACAATGACACAGAATGCAACTATGACACAGCCAACAAGGAACTATTGGCCATTGTAGCTGCCCTCAAACACTAGCACATGTACCTAGAAGGGATGGAGACCCCAATTGAGGTCTACACTGATCATAGGAACCTGGAAAGATGGAAGACAGTGGAGACTTTCAATTGAAGGCATGCTAGGTGGCATTTGGAACTAGCCTCCTACAATTTCAATATCCACTACAGACCAGGAAAGATGTCACAGAAGCCAGATGCACTCTTGTTATGGATCACTAACATTTTCTATTATTTTAGTCTGCTCTGCCAACCTCAAGCAATGCCTCTGTAATTAAATTGTGAAATACTTGAATTTGTATGCGCTCTGAATTGTACTATTTTCCATTCCATTAAATAGTACAAATTTCCCACTCTCCAACGCATATTTTATTAAGTTTTTACGATAAGATCTCAGAGAGATACAGAGGTTGCGATATTTCCTCTTATCAGGAGATATTGATTACAACATTGCAACGCTCATATCTTGGCAACCGCTTACGCTATCAAAGCGATCTTGTGCTCTATCGATAGCTAATCTTCGGCGGTATCTGCTGCCGGAAGATCGTCGCGATCCACCAGATCCTCGCGCCAGAATGGCCCAAAGATCATTAGAATCTTACTGGACCATCAATCAAGATCTAATGACTCCAGTGAGTCAGGAGAGCTTCCCAAATTGATCCAGAAGCTTCTCTGACTCACTTTATGACTCACTGAGATGTAGCCTCTGTTCATTACATGTATATACTATGATAATATGATCTACAAGCCAATAGCAGGTCTCAGATGCATCAATGCCTTTGATCCACACCCTGTCTTTACTCTTTTATCCTATACTGGGCTAGGGTGTACCCCAAGTATAGCAGTACCCTCTTTTGATGATTGCACAGGCGTGCATGTATCTATTTGGCTCTGGAATGCCCTCCTCAGGGTATAAAAGGACCTCCTCTGAGGCCCTTCCAGGCCACCTCCCATCCTCTACTCAACCCAGACTGGTTATTGGTTTCTTTTCTCTTTCTATTTTCTCTTGTCTGTGTGTGATTTCTTATATAACTAGTACTGAGGAATAAAGTACCATATTAGTTATATACTGTCTGATTCATTGTATCTTATATACAGAGATATATAAGGATACAATATTGCCTGATTGAGTGTGACATTAAGTACTGGCTATTAGAGGAAATCTAAGTACCTGTAGCTGAGGAAGTACACGCATTAGGCAGCCTACCATCTATCCTATAAGCTATCGCTTAAAGTCTAGTATTAAGATTAGTATCAGTTAGTCCAAGCGACTAGGGCTGAACTACATTTAAGATATCTAAGGGAACCTGACCATAGTAGTCTTGCTCTTTATACCTATAAATTAGTCAGTTTACACTGTGAAAGATTAAGACTACCTTGAGTGTTACTTGATTGCATTGCAACTACTTTGAGCCTTCTTACTCTAGTCTAAGAAGTATTGAGTACAATTAGTGTATACTAACATATCTACATTTTCCCAAGCTCTAGATATTCAAGTGTACCCTGACCCATAACAACTCTCCAGAAGGCACAACCACAATGATGTCCCTAATCCCCAACAAATCATGATCAAGGTGGAAAGATTCATTAGATTCGAAGCAGAAACCTCAGTGGATATCATCTCTGAAATTCAAGAAGCCCAAATAGAAGATGAATCCCTTCAAACCCTAATCATGAGTACCAAGGAAAAGGAAAATCTACCACCCAGTGTCAAATGACAGTATGACAAATATGAGTGGACAGAAGAACTCCTATGGTACAAAGGGAGGGTAGTGATCCCAGACAACAAAGGGATCAAATTACAGCTTGTAGAGATGCATCATGATGCCCCAATAGCAGGACACCAAGGACAAGCAAGGACCCTAGAACTTCTGTCCAGAAGGTACTATTAGCCAGGAACGAAGAATCAGGTGAACCACTTTGTGGAATCCTGTGAAGTCTGTCAGAGAAGTAAGGGGTACAAACAATATGCACCACCAAAGCCCTTGCCCATTCCTTCACAGCCTTGGAAGGATATTGCGTACAACTTCATTGTGAAACTACCTGATTCCCAAGGATATGACAGCTTTCTGATAGTCATAGGCTGATTCTCCTGGCAGGCTCACTTCATACCCTGCCTAGAAAGTGTCAATGCAGAAGGGGTAGCAGACCTATTCATCCAGGAGGTCTGGCAGCTACATAGACTACCCAAGACAATGGTGTCAGATGGAGGGACCACCTTCAACAGTCAATTCCTCAAGGCACTATACCAAAAACTGGAGATTGACCCCAAATTCTCCACAGCCTACCACCCTGAAACAGATGGAATCACAGAGAGGACCAACCAATGGCCTGAAGGATTCCTAAGAAGCTTCTGCAATTACCAGCAAGACAATTGGGCAAAGTGGCTCCCCATTGCAGAATTCCATCACAACAATCAGGTAAATTCCACCACAGGGAAAACAGCCTTTGAGACAGTCTATGGGAGACACCCCAGATGGAACATCACAGACTTGGAAATTGATTCACCACCAGCCAAACTAACAGCCAAATCAATGCAAGAAATCTGGGATGAAGTCAAGGCTTCCATGGAATTCCATAGGACAAAAGAGAAGGAACCCCAAAGGCAATATGAAATAGGGGACAAAGTATGGCTAATCACCACAAACCTGAGGACCAAACAACCAATCAAGAAGCTGGATAACAAGAAAGCAGGACCCTTCACTATCAAAGAGAAGATCTCTTCCCATGCTTACCACCTTGAGCTACCTTCCACCATGAGGATCCATGATGTATTTCACATCAACCTACTTCTTCCCTTCACAGAAGACACTGATTTTCACAGGTGTCAACTGAGACCACCCCCAATCATCACAGAAGAAGGGGAAGAGAACAATATGAAGTGGACCATGTGGTTGCATGGGAACAAAGGGGCAAGCAACTCTACTATCAAATTCAATGGAAAGGCTATGATTCAAGCAAAGATACTGTCAGAGCTATGACCTGAGGGGTAACATCAAACACCTAAGTGGCAATGACAAGCCTATGGGCAGCAATGCCAGAGACTGTACTGATGACGTCTAAGGTAGGATGTGCAGTGAGGGTGCAATAAGATGCAAGGATGTGGAAGTATGTGCACTTGTCCTTAAGAGGACTGGGCAGGGACTATGGACTACAAGTCACACAGGTAGTAGAGGGGATATGACAGGAGGTCAAGTTTTGAGGCTTAAGGCTCTCAGACTCTCCCTTATATATTCATATGATGAGCTATATCAAATACATATATGGTGCAAGACAACATCATATGATGTAAGAATGGTGCCATATAACAGAATATTCCAGAAGGTACAAACAGAGTGTAACAACAACAAGGTCATGTGATCATGTAAGTAATTCTATGCATATATCTGATTAAATGGGGGACTTGTCCAAGAATATGAGAAAGAGAGATGTATAAAATATAGGAAAATTATAATAAAACCTGCATCATGGTCTAGGCTATGACAGATACCCTGGAAAGGGCTGAAAAAATAGCTGAACTCCCTCAGATCATGTAGGACTTAGTCAAGTGACACCCAGAGGTCCCTCTACCAAATAACTACAAACAGGGAAGAAAAGGGTATAAAAGAATGGGGGGGAGAGCCTCAAAACTCAGCATCAGCTACTCACCACTCTTACCAGACAACCCAGCCTACTCTCCCCTCTTCAACACTTTAAAGAAGGGAGATGGAAAAATACCCTACTTGGGTAACAGAATCCACTGAATGGTGGATAAGGGTGTCAGATGTGGAAGCATGGAGGAAGGAGAGTGACTCAATGGGTCTCAAGAAGATGCAGGCAGTGATTGAGGAATGGAAGACCAAGGTACCAGTAGGGTACCACCACATCCTGAAGGTCCTGACAACACAGGAAGTGATGGATGCAGCAAAGAGAGAGGTCATGACTAAGGGGGACTTGTGGAACTGGCTTGACCAGAAAGCATGGGACCATGAGCAGGAGGTACTTGAGCAGGCCATGAACAGCCTGCACCTAAACTTGCCCTTGCCTGAAGAAGATGAACAAGCATGCTACAAGTCTCTGGAGTGTGAGTATGAACAAGCTCATGCCCAAGGAGCACCTAAGGAATACTTAGAATTCCTACAGGAAGAGTGTGCAGAGGCAAGAAGAGTCTTACAGAAACAGAAGGAGCATGAGGAATCTTGGGATATGATTACAGACCTTCCTTCCTTCTAATTTGTACCTCATGGATGATATTTTCCCCTTTTATTTTGCTTTGATAGAAAAAATGATGGTTACTCTTTTTGTTTGTCTAAGGTCCCCTAAGACTCATCATAAGAGGGGGGCAATGTCATGAGCCACAATCAAAGGTCTTGTGGCTAACCATCATTTTTCTCCTCCTTTGTTTTTCCACCTTTGTCTTGTGGCTTGACCACCTGCACTTCATGAGTAAGCACCTCCACCTGCTTACTGATCCTTGTCCTATTTTTAGTCACTCACTTACTGATCACTGCCATTCACCTTACTCATGCTACTATTATTAGTACTGGCTGACTGATAGACATACTATTATTAGTAACTGGCTGACTGATCACTACTGTTCTTTCTTACTCATCCTGCATGTACAGTTAGTCACTCCCTTGGTTAGAATAGTATAAAAGCAAGGAGAGCAAGCTGGTCTACCCCAGCTTGCTCTACCTCATCAATTCCCCTCTAAAGCATCCAGTGTGAAGAACAGTCCCCAGCTGACTTATTAGCTTAAGTAACAGCTAGAAGGGTCTTGAGTCAAGGCCACATTGCAAGCCCCAGCACTAAGCATCCAACTTAGCCACTGTCCACAGTCACTTATTCAGCAACAGGTGTCCATCATCCATGAGCACATAAGTGCAGACAGTGTCAATGTCATGACCTAGACCATGACACAGAAATTATTATGATTTTTATTATATTTTATATCTCTCTCTTTTTATGATTTTGGACAAGTCCTGTTTAATCGGATATATGCATAGAATTACTTACATGAGATCATGTGACATTGTTATTGTTTACACTCTGTTTGTATCTTCCAGAAAATTCTGTTACATGGCACTATTCTGATATTGTACAATAGTTGTCTTGCACCATGGTGCATTTGATATTAGCTACTTGTATGAATATATAAGGGAGAGTCTGAGAGCCTTAAGCCTCAGAACTCAACCTCCTGTCATATTCCTCTACTACCTGTGAGACACATAGTCAAGCAGCCCTTGCCCAGCTCTCTTTAGAGTGTAGTGCCCTTACTATAAGTCTTCCTCCATGTGTCTTATCACAACCCACATCATCATTGCACACTTACCCCTTGACATTGTGACTTAGACCTCCAGCATTGTTGCCTATAGGTCTCCCATCATCCACTTAGACATTTGGGTTATCTCCTCAGGTTGTAGCTCTGACATTAGGTCAAGTTCTTCCTCTACTCAGGATTGAGACCAACCCCTGTACTAGCCTACTGTGAAACAGAGAAAGGGCCTAACTGCATAATAATCAAAAGCAGTGAAACACTATCTAGTAACAGGTGTCTACAAGGCAGACAGTTGCTATTGCCCAACCCTAGGACTGTTGTCCATCTGTTACGGGTCAGGGTACACTTGAATATCTAGAGCTTAAGCAAATGTAGATATGTTAGTATACACTAATTGTACTCAATACTTCTTAGACTAGAGTAAGAAGGCTCAAAGTAGTTGCAATGCAATCAAGTAACACTCAAGGTAGTCTTAATCTTTCACAGTGTAAACTGACTAATTTATAGGTATAAAGAGCAAGACTACTATGGTCAGGTTCCCTTAGATATCTTAAATGTAGTTCAGCCCTAGTTGCTTGGACTAACTGATACTAATCTTAATACTAGACTTTAAGTGATAGCTTATAGGATAGATGGTAGGCTTCCTAATGTGTGTACTTCCTCAGCTACAGGTACTTAGATTTCCTCTAATAGCTGGTACTTAATGTCACGCTCAATCAGGCAATATTGTATCCTTATATAACTCTGTATATAAGATACAATGAATCAGACAGTATATAACTAATATGGTACTTTATTCCTCAGTACTAGTTATATAAGAAATCACACACAGACAAGAGAAAATAGAAAGAGAAAAGAAACCAATAACCGGTCTGGGTTGAGTAGTGAAGGGAAGGTGGTCTGGAAGGGCCTCAGAGGAGGACCTTTTATACCCTGAGGAGGGCATTCCAGAGCCAAATAGATGCACGCATGCCAGTGCGATCATCAAAAGAGGGTACTGCTATACTTGGGGTACACCCTAGCCCAGTATAGGATAAAAGAGTAAAGACAGGGTGTGGATCAAAGGCATTGATGCATCTGAGACCTGCTATTGGCTGGTAGATCATATTATCATAGTATATACATGTAATGAACAGAGGCTACATCTCAGTGAGTCATAAAGTGAGTCAGAGAAGCTTCTGGATCAATTTGGGAAGCTCTCCTGACTCACTGGAGTCATTAGATCTTGATTGATGGTCCAGTAAGATTCTAATGATCTTCGGGCCATTCCGGCGCAAGGATCTGGTGGATCGCGACGATCTTCGGGCAGCAGATACCGCCGAAGATTAGCTATCGATAGAGCACAAGATCGCTTTGATAGCGTAAGCGGTTGCCGAGATATGAGCGGTGCGATGTTGTAATCAATATCTCCTGATAAGAGGAAATATCGCAACCTCTGTATCTCTCTGAGATCTTATCATAAAAACTTAATAAAATATGCGTTGGAGAGCGGGAAATTTGTACTATTTAATGGAACGGAAAATAGTACAATTCAGAGCGCATACAAATTCAAGTATTTCACAATTTAATTACAGAGGCATTGCTTGAGGTTGGCAGAGCAGACTAAAATAATAGAAAATGTTAGTGATCCATAACACCATCACCACACATGTTGCAGACAGCAAATCACCCACTTGCAAAGAATATGCTCTATATCATGCCCATCAACAGCTTGTTGATTAGTAGTAGTTATTGTCCAATGCTAGGTGATAGAGCAGCCACAGTGTTTGGGAGTGAGAACCCTGGCTTCAAGAGCACCTACTATATTTGTCTATCCCACTTCCTTTTTTAGCCATGTCTGCACCAAACCCTGCTCCCACCTGGATACAGTTTGATGCCACCCAGATTCAGGTACCCACCAATCCAGCCAATCTAATCGCATTCTCCCAAACAATCAAAGACACACTGATCACCATAAATAATAACCTTGCAGTATTCATCAACCAACAATTGGCTGAACTATCCACTATCAAACCACTCTCCAGAACCACAATACTGGCATATCCAATCTTGAAACAAATGTAGTTGCACTCCAGGCTGCTGTCCAAGCACCTGGTACAAGTACCTCTGTCACACATACTTGAGTGCCCAAGTTATCTGCACCTGCCAAGTTTGATGGTTCAGACAAAAATAAAGTGGTATCCTTCAGGGTTGCAGTGGCTCATTATCTGCAGACTTCTTACCCTTCTGTGACTGCTGATGAGCAGATTGCTTATATCATCTCTTGCCTGGATGGGAAAGCTCATGAATGCTCAAACCCTATACAGAAGACAACATTATAAATGGCAATCCAGTCACTTGGCTTCACAATGTCAATGATTTCTGGACCCAATTTAATGCTTGCTGGAATGTTGCAAACAAGACCAAAAATTTCAGGGCAAAATTCAAATTGCTCAAACAAAAGAATTTGGTCCAAGAATACTTCAAACACTTCCAGACATATTCCCAGGGTCTTGGCTACAATGACACCTTGCTTTGCAATCACTTCTACAATGGTCTCTCAGTCAAAATCAAGGAATTCCTTATGGCCCAGGACTACAATCATATGGCCTCAAATGTCACCTTGCAATCTCTTGCTGTGACAGGTCAGGGTAGACTAGAATATCTAGAGCTTAAGAAAATGTAGATATGTTAGTACAGTTGTGACCCCAATGATGTATACTGGTAAATAAGTATAGACCCTGAATAAGAATTCCACCTGGGCATGCCTGGTGCTAATTTCAAATAAGAGTTGGTCAATTACTAAGGCTATGATATGGCAACACAAGGTTGCTGAGGGCAGTATTTGTGCACCATTGATGCCTGCCCCCCTGATAGGCTAACTGTAAATGCCTGCTACTTCAGCAAGCAATTGAACAGGAGGACGCTGGCAAGGAGGACATCTACAAGATCAATCAACTTACTGCAATGTTGACAATCTGCAATGCATGGGTACAGGTTAGTTCTTGTATGATTCAAAACTGTTGGCAGCACATGGGGATTTATGGTCCGGAGCCCAAACCACTGCCACTTTTGGTTCTGACTGAAGCTGAAGATGTATGAGAGTCCATGTCTGTGCTACAGATGACAATCAACAGTCTCCATTGGTGTGCCCAAGCTCTTTTGATTGAACTTGCCAGTGCCATCAAATTTACCAAGCCCCATCTCCAAGCTAATCTATTGTTTCTTTCAGACCTTAGCACTCAATTGGTGTTGTTTTAGATTGATCATGTATTTAGCCTGTTCTCTCCCAAGTGTACATATATGAAATTCATCAGTGATTTAGGGGTGACCCCAATCATGTATAAACCCCAAATAAGAATTCCCCCAACTCTATACATCATTGGGGCTTCTACTGTATACACTAATTGTACTCAATACTTCTTAGACTAGAGTAAGAAGGCTCAAAGTAGTTGCAACACAATCAAGCAACACTCAAGGCAGTCTCAATCTTTCACAGTGTAAACTGACTAATTTATAGGTATAAAGAGCAAGACTACTATGGTCAGGTTCCCTTAGATATCTTAAATGTAGTTCAGCCCTAGTCGCTTGGACTAACTGATACTAATCGTAATACTACACTTAAGCAATAGCTTATAGGATAGATGGTGGGCTGCCTAATGCATGTACTTCCTCAGCTACAGGTACTTAGATTTCCTCTAATAGCTGGTACTTAATGTCAGACTCAATCAGGCAATATTGTATCCTTATATAACTCTGTATATAAGATACAATGACTCAGACAGTATATAACTAATATGGTACTTTATTCCTCAGTACTAGTTATATAAGAAATCACACACAGATAAGAGAAATAGAAATAGAAAAGAAACCAATAACCAGTCTGGGTTGAGTAAGAGTAGGAGGGAGAGGTGGTCTGGAAGGGCCTCAGAGGAGGTCCTTTTATACCCTGAGGAGGGCATTCCAGAGCCAAATAGATGCACGCATGCCAGTGCAATCATCAAAAGAGGGTACTGCTATACTTGGGGTACACCCTAGCCCAGTATAGGATAAGAGAGTAAAGACAGGGTGTGGATCAAAGGCATTGATGCATCTGAGACCTGCTATTGGCTTGTAGTGTCGTGACCCTCTGGAGGCTCCCTTGTGGAGCACTTAAGTAGTGGCTGCGTTTACAGTTTGGTGCTATGCGGTATGTATTGAGCGTTCTAGTTACAGTGTTTTGTTATGGTCTATGGTGGTTGACGAGATAAAGCAAGCTGAGGCATCCAGTCTTGCTTTATCCTCCTTATATATACCTGTGGCTGCGGTGGCTGCGGATGTATTATCTAAGCACACTCCGCAGTAGGTGTAAGTTATGTACAGTACTATGGGTTAGGTAATTGTTTGTCTTAAGTTTGTGCGGCTCCGAATCTTATAGAGCCGCACGAGGTCCGAGGGTCATGTGACCTCTTTGGACTTAGCACCCGGCGCTTAATCGCTGAATAAGCGCCGAGGTCACGTGACAACTCGCTCCTCACTCCAGGTAACATGGGAGAGAAACGCTGGAGCGAGTTCAGGGTAACCACCGGCGCTTAATTGTTAGGTAAGCGCCGAGATCACGTGACAACTCGCTCCTCGCTCCAGGTAACATGGGAGAGAAACGCTGGAGCGAGTTCAGGGTAACCACCGGCGCTTAATCGTTAGGTAAGCGCCGAGATCACGTGATCCTGTTTATGGTTTGTTCCGCTTCGGGAAAAATGCCATAAATCTGTACAATATTTGGTTGTTAGGTTATGTCTGCTAGGCGGGTCATAACATTATCCCCCCCTTTGGACATGTCTTGGGGGATCTCGAGGCATGTTTCTTTTCTGGGTTCTAAAAGTTTCTAAAAGGGTATCTCATATATCGAGGAGGTTAAGGGCGCTGGACTCGAACCAACGACCTTCCGTTCAATGTGTAATTGATTAGCTAGGAGATGATGAGTCAGGCTAGACCCCTTAACCTCTACGCTACATGAGATTACTTTCTCCTTGCTTATTTCTTGTTTAAGCTTGCTTCTCGACACATGGTCTGTGAATAAAACAAGCTTATACAAAGATAATTTATTTTTATTTTTAAGGAAAAATAAAAAATGGCTTCCCTCCTGAGTATACCCAGTCTACGTTTTTGGATACCCATAAGTCCCCTTCTTCCCCCTCTATGTCCGTCCAACACTTCATTATGGCCGACCGGCTATTCCCCAGGATCACTGTCGGCCGTACCTTCATTGACTTCACATGAGCATATCTGCCTGTGAAGTCTGCTTCATACTGGCTCAGGGCTTTGAGCGAGTACTTCCTGTTTGACTGGACCATGTCATCCAGGATCCAGATGTCGGCGTCCTCCGACAGATTTCCCACGTTCCAGACATTGCACATCCGGCTATGGGAGCCCTTGGATCGTGCATACGCCGTCTTCCCAGTTCCTGTTTCACCTTTGATCACCAGGATGCGATGGCGCACGCCCCTCCCTCTCTTCTCAGCCTCTTCCACAAACCATCGGTCTGCCCTGTCGATGTGCGCCCGGTCTTCTGGGACTTCCAACTCCACCGGGATTGCAGGCATGCATCCCCGGTCCTCCTTATACGTGTACTCAGCATATGCTCGTACCGAGTTCCACGTCGTCACCATCTGGAGGGGGCGCAGGCACTTGAATGCCTGGTAGTATTCTTTTTTTGTTGCTGAGGCAACAATCTCCGCCCTGTCCTCCAGGTCCGCCTCCGCCCTTGACCTTTTCCTGCCCTTTCCCTTCACCAGGATTTCCTCTAACCTTTCCAAGGTCAGGTCCCCCGCCATCAGCTCCTCTACCTCCTCGCCGTTAGCTCCGACATCCTTCCAGAGGTAGTTGAAAGCCTCCCTTGCAGGGTTGCCTCCTGGTCCATCCTTGAGGTCCTTCGGCAGGATGTTGGGGTGTTGCCCCTCGAAGTCCCAGAACCGGGTGTTCTGGGTGTTCCAGCCGCCCTTCCGCTCCTGACTGATGGAGAGGGCGTGGATATGGAGGGGCCGAGCCGGGTCGTAGTTCGGTTCCTCGGGGTTGTGGCGTTCCACCACCGCCAAAGTCGCCCAATGATTTGGCTGTTGGCGGCAGAACGCCTCGTATCGGGCGACAAGCCCACTTGAGGGCTGATCGTGTAGCTTCGACCAGGTCAGCAGCACCGCCCTGGTCTGGATGCGGAACCAAGGGGCCGGCGCGGTTTCGGTCGGCTCTTCAGACCCTTGATCCGTCGGCGTAGGCTGCATAGAAGCGGGTGAGGGGGCTCGGCTTGATACCGAGGGCGCTGGTGATGGCGACGCTGACCTCTGCCCTTCGCTTGATCCGCTTGGCTGGGGTGTTGCCGCGTTCGATCCATTTCCGCTTAGCATCGTTTACAGTTTTAGAGGTATTTGGGGACTGTTACGGGTCAGGGTACACTTGAATATCTAGAGCTTAAGCAAATGTAGATATGTTAGTATACACTAATTGTACTCAATACTTCTTAGACTAGAGTAAGAAGGCTCAAAATAGTTGCAATGCGATCAAGTAACACTCAAGGTAGTCTTAATCTTTCACAGTGTAAACTGACTAATTTATAGGTATAAAGAGCAAGACTACTATGGTCAGGTTCCCTTAGATATCTTAAATGTAGTTCAGCCCTAGTCACTTGGACTAACTGATACTAATCTTAATACTAGGCTTAAGCGATAGCTTATAGGATAGATGGTGGGCTGCCTAATGCGTGTACTTCCTCAGCTACAGGTACTTAGATTTCCTCTAATAGCTGGTACTTAATGTCACGCTCAATCAGGCAATATTGTATCCTTATATATCTCTGTATATAAGATACAATGTCTCAGACAGTATATAACTAATATGGTACTTTATTCCTCAGTACTAGTTATATAAGAAATCACACACAGACAAGAGAAAAAGAAAGAGAAAAGAAACCAATAACCGGTCTGGGTTGAGTAGAGGGAGGTGGTCTGGAAGGGCCTCAGAGGAGGTCCTTTTATACCCTGAGGAGGGCATTCCAGAGCCAAATAGATACATGCATGCCAGTGCGATCATCAAAAGAGGGTACTGCTATACTTGGGGTACACCCTAGCCCAGTATAGGATAAAAGAGTAAAGACAGGGTGTGGATCAAAGGCATTGATGCATCTGAGACCTGCTATTGGCTTGTAGATCATATTATCATAGTATATACATGTAATGAACAGAGGCTACATCTCAGTGAGTCATAAAGTGAGTCAGAGAAGCTTCTGGATCAATTTGGGAAGCTCTCCTGACTCACTGGAGTCATTAGATCTTGATTGATGGTCCAGTAAGATTCTAATGATCTTCGGGCCATTCCGGCGCGAGGATCCGGTGGATCGTGACGATCTTCGGGCAGCAGATACCGCCGAAGATTGGCTATCGATAGAGCACAAGATCGCTCTGATAGCGTAAGCGGTTGCCGAGATATGAGCGGTGCGATGTTGTAATCAATATCTCCTGATAAGAGGAAATATCGCAACCTCTGTATCTCTCTGAGATCTTATTGTAAAAACTTAATAAAATATGTGTTGGAGAGCGGGAGATTTGTACTATTTAATGTAACGGAAAATAGTACAATTCAGAGCACATACAAATTCGAGTATTTCACAATTTAATTACAGAGGCATCGCTTGAGGTTGGCAGAGCAGACTAAAATAATAGAAAATGTTAGTGATCCATAACAGGGACTGGGAAGAGAGCATGAGAGTGTGGGTTATCTCGGGTCTTGTGCTTGTCTATATAAGCTGCAAGGTCCGTTTTAATTGTCACATGACTCCATCTTGCATTTGTTGTGATCACATGACCTTATTTTGGTGATGACGCATCTCCAAGGGGTGCCCTCCCATCCGTTCCTCCGCGTCGGCCTTGATCCTCGCTACGCTTGGGGCCTCCGCTCCCCCACTTCGGTCAGTGCCCCCTCTCCGACCCCTCTGGTAGTTAGGGGATAGCGTATATTCACGTGACTAGGCTAGGTCATGTGATTTCCGTGCTTTGTTGTTTGTTTTCTGGCAGATGGTCACATGTCTGTTGGTGTCACCTGACCAGACCTTGTTTTGATGTTTGTGCACGTTATTGTGTTGCACCGTGATTTTTTAATGTTCGTGGTTTTGTTGTTTTCCTTCCTCATCCCGTCTTTACTATGCGTGTTATTTCCCTTAACTACAATCCCCTTGACTGCACCTGCTGGTCTCTCCCTGAGGGGGAGTACTGCGCCTACTGTGATGCCGTGTGTGACGCCTCCCTTGAAGACTTCTATCGAGGTGTTGGGGACTGGTTCTTCTGTGGGGTGCCCGGTATGTGTGTTTGTTCTTCGTTGTTCTCACGTAGCTAACTTGTTCTGTAGAAGAGTGCATCCTCCTTGATGGTCAGGCCCATGAGGCCACCCTTGAGCGTGTCTGGGCGCTCGTTGATCAGGACTGCCGGTTATTCGAGGAGCGGCAACACCAGGCTGCCCTTGCTGAGTTTTTTGAGGAGGGCTCGGCCCCTTTGTTTGACGAGGCCTCACCCTTTGCGGCTTCTGGTTCTGGATGTTTCCAGAACTATATGGCCGATCTCCCAGGGGGGGAGGCCCCCTGGCTGTTGCCTGAGAACCGGGCTGGTGGTTCTGTGGCCTGTACTACTAGGAAGGATAAGAAGGCAAAAAAACCCTATACCCGGCCCCTCAAGGGCAAGAAAAAATAGAAACATTTTTGAAATGTATTATTATATGATTATGAAAAATTATTCTTAAGACATTCCAAAAAACGTGTGATAGGCCCGATAATCACAGGGGCTCCGGGGCCAGCAGGGGCACTTCCTCCAAGGCGCCCGCCAGCTCATCCTCCCATTTGGCCCAATCCGTTTGGACTCCCTCTTGGGCCAGGTCCAGGGTTGGTTCCTTTATCGTTACTCTCGGCTCCTCCTCCTTCACCACCAGGGACTCCAGGCTTGCTGTGAGGCTTGACATATCTGTGTTGTAACCATGCAGGTTTGGGCGTACCTTCACCCAGTTACGGAAGTCGGCCAAGTTTGCTTCCTTCAACCTGATGGCAGTAAACATTTCATCAGTGGTAGTGGCCTCAAGCAGTCCCACATACGGTGCCGCCGGTGCCAGCTTCCACTGCTCCAACAGTGCCTTTGCCCGGCACTCCACCTCCCAGTCCCCTCCGTCTGGTATTTGGCCTGTGGCCCTCCTCTGTTGCCTTGCTGCCTTGGTCACCACGTCGACTGTTGGTCCCACGATATTGTCGACGACATACATCGGTGTTCTTAACAAGGCGTTTCTCGTCGTTGGCTTCCGGCTTCCATGCCATGTCAGGACCCCTAACCTGGGATCCAGGTACTTGTCATTGTCAATCCAGTTCCTTTCATCCCTTAACTTCTTTGGGATGTACACTAGGTTAGCCCCTGGCAACAGTCGTTCGGCGTACCTCTGGGCGTCTTCCACACTGGAGCAGTACATCCCTGGTTTAGGACGATTTTCCCTGCCAGGGTAGGGTGCTGGCCGCCTGGTGGTGGGTGGCTGCCAAAGTGGGGCCACCTGATTTTCGGCAAGTGGGGTGTAACGGTTGGGATGTGCGATTGGGTGAGTGACAAAAGGCATGCTTTTGGGGTTTCGCAGGTGTGTTGTGGTGCAAGTGAGGTAGTAGAGCGGGCTCTGGCCTTTCTTGGGTATCCTGGATGGCTCCTTTTAAAGCTTTCTAGATCCTCGTTTGGTTCTCTTTGGCCTGCCTTTCGAGTCACCTGAGTGCTGACTTGTCTTGACTGGCATTGGTGCGTCTGGTAAGCGCCTTTGCAAGTCATTTAGAACCTCTTTCATGTCAGCAAACTTGCTGGCACGTTCCATTGTGTCTTCTATTGGGTCGTAGCCCTTCCATCTGATTTGGTAAAACAGCTCGCCATTCCGCCATTCATAATTTGCAATGTGGTCCACCTCGTATTCCTCCTCTCCTTTTTCCGTTATGATTGGTGGTGGCTTGACCTGCCTTCTTCGGAAGTCTTTATCTTCTGTGAATGGCGAGAGGAGATTTACATGGAATACTGTTATGGATCACTAACATTTTCTATTATTTTAGTCTGCTCTGCCAACAAGCAATGCCTCTGTAATTAAATTGTGAAATACTCGAATTTGTATGCGCTCTGAATTGTACTATTTTCTGTTTCATTAAATAGTACGAATTTCCCGCTCTCCAACGCATATTTTATTAAGTTTTTACGATAAGATCTCAGAGAGATACAGAGGTTGCGATATTTCCTCTTATCAGGAGATATTGATTACAACATCGCACCGCTCATATCTCGGCAACCGCTTACGCTATCAGAGCGATCTTGTGCTCTATCGATAGCCAATCTTCGGCGGTATCTGCTGCCCGAAGATCGTCGCGATCCACCGGATCCTCGCGCCGGAATGGCCCGAAGATCATTAGAATCTTACTGGACCATCAATCAAGATCTAATGACTCCAGTGAGTCAGGAGAGCTTCCCAAATTGATCCAGAAGCTTCTCTGACTCACTTTATGACTCACTGAGATGTAGCCTCCATTCATTACATGTATATACTATGATAATATGATCTACAAGCCAATAGCAGGTCTCAGATGCATCAATGCCTTTGATCCACACCCTGTCTTTACTCTTTTTTATCCTATACTGGGCTAGGGTGTACCCCAAGTATAGCAGTACCCTCTTTTGATGATCGCACTGGCATGCATGTATCTATTTGGCTCTGGAATGCCCTCCTCAGGGTATAAAAGGACCTCCTCTGAGGCCCTTCCAGACCACCTCCCTCTACTCAACCCAGACCGGTTATTGGTTTCTTTCTCTTTCTTTTTCTCTTGTCTGTGTGTGATTTCTTATATAACTAGTACTGAGGAATAAAGTACCATATTAGTTATATACTGTCTGAGACATTGTATCTTATATACAGAGATATATAAGGATACAATATTGCCTGATTGAGCGTGACATTAAGTACCAGCTATTAGAGGAAATCTAAGTACCTGTAGCTGAGGAAGTACACGCATTAGGCAGCCCACCATCTATCCTATAAGCTATCGCTTAAGCCTAGTATTAAGATTAGTATCAGTTAGTCCAAGTGACTAGGGCTGAACTACATTTAAGATATCTAAGGGAACCTGACCATAGTAGTCTTGCTCTTTATACCTATAAATTAGTCAGTTTACACTGTGAAAGATTAAGACTACCTTGAGTGTTACTTGATCGCATTGCAACTATTTTGAGCCTTCTTACTCTAGTCTAAGAAGTATTGAGTACAATTAGTGTATACTAACATATCTACATTTGCTTAAGCTCTAGATATTCAAGTGTACCCTGACCCGTAACAAATACATTGTGTACTCGTATAGTTTTAGGTAGGTCCAGGCAATATGCGTGGGATGAGATCTTTTCTGTGATTTCAAAGGGCCCCCCTTTTCGGTTGTCCAGTTTCTTGGAGGGTCTCTTGGACGAGAGGTTTGTTAGGAGCAGCCAAACCTTGTCTCCTACCTTGAATTCCCTCCCTTTCTTCTCCATTTGTTGGTGTAATTCCATTGAGGCTCTTGCCTCATCCCATACCTTTTCCATTTGATTACGCATGTTGTCTGCGGCAGGTGCCTCAGATGGTTCTTCTCCCTCTCGGACAACCCATCTTGGGTTTCTTCCATATACTGTTTCAAATGGGGTTTGTCCTGTTGTAGCATTTACATGGTTGTTATGGCAGAATTCGGCAATGGGTAACCATTTTACCCAATCATCTTGTCTATAATTGCAGAAGGTTCTTAAGAACCCTTCTACCCATTGATTTGTCCTTTCCGACAGACCATCTGTTTCTGGATGGAAAGCAGTGGAGAATCTGGGCTTTGTCCCAATTCCTTTGTATAGGGCCTTTAGGAATTGGCTGTTAAAGGTTGGCCCTCGGTCTGAGACAGTGGTTTCTGGGGTCCGTGATGTCTCCATACTTCCCTTATGAATATTTCTGCCAGTTCTTCTGCATTGGTGCTCTCCAGACATGGTACAAAATGGGCCTGCCGGGAGAAGCGATCTACAACTGTCAAATACTGTCGTACCCCTTTGAGACAGGTAATTTGACGATGAAATCATATGCGACATCTGCCCATGGTTTCCATGGGATTGGTAAGGACTTCAGGGAAGTGCCTTGTTTGTGTCCTTTGCTTCTTTGACACGTTTCACAAGATTCCACGTATCGGTTTACTTGGGCCTTCATTCCTGGCCAATAGTAATCCCTTGATAGTAATTCTAGTGTTCGGGCTTGTCCCTGATGACCTGCCACTGGGGCGTCATGGCACTCCTCAAGGAGACTCAACCTCAAGTCCTTGTCATCTGGGATGTAGAGCCTATGTCATACCTTAATAGGCCCTCCTTCATTTCATACCGTCTAAATTCCTTCTGTACTGAGGGCGGTAGTTGTTCTTTATTTGCCACACTCAGCCTTAAGGATCTGATAGATTCGTCTTCTTCCTGAGCTTCTTTAAGCTCTTCCCAGAAATTCCCCTGTACTTCTGCCATGAAACCTATGAACCTTTCTTCTGGAATCATGATCTGTGGTTCCATAGGGGTATCCCCATGGTCGCTCCTTCTGGAAAGGGCATCTGGCTTCTGTGAGAGTTTCCCTGGTCTATACACAATCTGAAAATTGAAGGGTGCCAGAGTGAGATACCATCTGGCATGCCTTCTATTCCACATCTGGGCATTTTGCCAGTACTGGAGGTTCCTATGGTCAGTGTATATCACAATAGGTTCCTCTGTCCCTTCTAAGTATAACCTCCAGTGCTCTAAGGACCTAACAATTGCAAGCAACTCCTTGTCGTAGGTGTCATAATTTTTCTCTGGTGGGGTGAAGCTCTTCGATAGGAAGGCAATTGGATGCAATCGGTTGTCATCACCCTTTTGGCTTAGTACCGCCCCCATGGCCACTCCTGAGGCGTCTGTTTCCAGTATGTATGGCCTGTTTGGGTTTGGGTGGATCAGGACCGGTTCTCTTGCTACTGCTTCTTTGATAGCTTCAAATGCTTCCTGTTGTTTTCTTTCCCACAGGAATTTGACATCTTTTTGGGTGAGATCTGTGAGGGGTTTGGCTAAGGTACTAAACTTCTCTATCCACCTTCTATAGAACCCCACGAAGCCTAGGAAGGCTTGGACTTCTTTTACTGTGTTAGGTTCTGGCCATTCTAGAACTGCCTTTACCTTTTCCTTTTCCATCGATATCCCTTCTGGGGATATGACAATTCCAATGAAGCTTACCTCCTTCACAAAGAACTGACACTTGTGTGGTTTGAGGAAGAGGTGGTTTTCCCTCATTCTTCTTAACACTTCCCTGACATGTTGTACGTGTTCTTCCCTGTTTCTGGAAAACACTAGTACATCGTCCATGTAGATTACCACATAATCGTCTATTATATCACGGAACTTTTCCATCATGAACCTGGTAAAGGTTCTTGGTCCTTCTTTTACTCCGAATGGCATGACCAAGCATTCAAACTGGCCTTCTCCTGTCCTGAAAGCTGTTTTCCATTCGTCTCCCTCTTTTACCCTGATGTTGTTGAACCCCCATCGAACATCCATTTTTGAATAGATGGTTGCATCCTTCAGTCTCTCAATCAATTCTATTTGGATTGGAAGTGGAAACCTGTCTGGCTTGGTGATGTCATTCATCTTACGGTAGTCGACTACCAACCTAAGCCCTCCATCTGCTTTGTTCACATAGAAACAGGGTGCAGCTACAACTGACTGGCTGGGCCTTATTTTCCCGTTTCTTAGTTCCTCCTCTAGGTACTCCCTGAGCGCCTTTGTTTCTGCTGTGACATACTGTACCTCTTTGCAGGCTTTGGCAGCTCCGCTCCCTCGATCAGGTCCATTTTGAAGTCTAGGTTACCTCGGTGGGGTGGAAGTTCTCGGAAACCTTCTTCCCCAAATAGGTCTTCAAAATCCCTAAATTCTTCTGGGATTTGTAGGCTTTCACTTGCTGCCCTTGCCTTGATTTCGTCTGGGTATGAGATGGTAAGGTCTTTCCAATCTATGATAGGTTCTGCTTCTTCAAGCCATTCTTTCCCTAGGACTATGTCTGTGTCACCTAGGGTCATTACATAAAGGGAGCATTTTAGTGTCTTCCCTTCCACTTCGATGTTTAGTTCTGCCCTTTCTTCTATGGCATCCTTGATTTCATTTCCATCAATGGCCACAATTGATTTCTTGTGTTTGAGGGGAGTGGTTGGAATCCCTTTTTCCCTTGAATAGGCCTTATCGATGAAGTTGGTTGAAGATCCTGAGTCAATCAGCGTTTAGCTGGTTCCATGATTCCCTCTACCGTAGTGTATATTATTGATTGATTACTAGACTTCTTGAGGTAACATACATCTGCGGTAGGGGTTATATTGGGGTCCTCCAACATGGAAGTGGTAGGACCAATTAGTTTTCCGACTCAGAGCTGCTTTCTTCCTCAACTTGTCTGCTGGCCTTCCCTTGTATCTTAGCTTTGTCGTAGGTCCACTGGCCTCGGCACTCCTTCAGGACATGCCCTGATTTACCGCATTTGATACAGAGTCCTTCTTTCCTTCGCCTGTCCTTTTCACTGTTTGGTATCCTTACCATGTTGTTGGTTTGGGTATTCCCCTGTTTGCCGCTGGTCCCTAAAGGCTTGTTCCCCCCTTGTTTGTATTTCGCTGGTGCCCAGGTTGAATTTGATGAGTTGCTGGTCCTTGTATTCATTTTCTGGTTTGCAAACTGCATGTCATCCATTTTGCAGGCAAAGTCAATTAATTGATCTAAGGTATATGATGGACCTTCAGCCTCATTTGCCAGTACTTCAATCCTTAAGATCTCTTGTCGTACTTCGGGTTTTAACCCTTCCCTGAATTGGTCCTTGAGGGCTTCCTGGTTCCAGTCTACCTCTTGGATCAGGATCCGGAATTGGGTAGCATAATCCAATGCACTCTTGGTCTGTGTTAATTTCCTTAGTTTCCGGATGGTCTTTTCCTTTATGACTGGGTCATTAAAAGCATCCAGGAATCCCTTCCTGAAATCCTTCCAGGATGCAAGAATACCTGTGTGTTCGCCTGCTAGTAGTTTCCGGCGGTAAGGTTGTGCCCAGTTTGCTGCTTCCCCATCCTCCATGTTCATTAGCACAGCAGATATCTTTTTTCGGTCATCAAAGGCTGATTCGTCATAGTCAGCAAAGAAAAGTTCCATGCTGATTATGAAGTTCTCTGCTTCCTTCCCCTTTTTCCCATTAAATTTGCTGGGTCTCCCTAGTCTCGCCTCCTTAGGAGTGTGGTTTGCAGCAAGGGTAGGTTGGTTTGCTTGGGATGGAGGTTCTGTTCGGGGTCTTATTGTGGACTCAGCCTGGAAGGTTCTTCCCAGAAAGGGTGTTCGTACTGGGGAGGCTGAGGGGGATCGTGAGGGGCTTCCTATGACCACCCTAGTTCTTCCCCTGGTTTCTTCTGTCCTTTCCCTTGGCCTTCCTGCTTCAGTTGTTTTCCGGAGCTCATTTCCTAGATCGGTTACCCGTTGTTCTAGTGCGATTAGGATCTCCCCTGTGTTTTCGGTTTTCTTCTCTAAGCTTTCGAGCTTTCGCTCTTGCATTCCCAGTACCCGGTTTATTTCCATGGAGATGTCCTTTAATTCTTTTATCAGGTTCCCCATTTCTGCTTTTAGGTCGTCCTGGTTCTTTGCCACATAGAGGACATTTTTGTTGGATGTTTCCATTGACCTTACCATCCAGTCCACGTTTCCTTCTTGTCGGGTTAGTGATATTTGACACTGATTTATACCTGTGATTGCCTTTTCTAGTTCCCTATGATTATTGTCTCTAAGTTCCTTGAGCCCCGCCCTGATGGCTGTGGCAATGGTGTGAATAGGGTTGGCAGTGGCTATGGTTCCGGGACCTGGCTGGGGTTGTGTCCTTGCCTCTTCCGCCAAGGCCGTGCCTTGTTTATATGGTTCGGGTCATATCTTCTACCTCATCCCTCTCTGGATTTGAGATATCTTCTGGGTCTGGATTTATCAGGTGAATTGGCGGTTGAGGGCTGCGGAGTGGTATTCCCCCTATTTCCCCTCCCAAGATGGGGGCCCGAGTGGGGTTGGGTTGAGCCACTGGTCGTGGGTTTTGTGGCAACCCCCCTGGCATTCCTTGGAGGGTCTCATCTGGGTTACCTTCCGCCTCTGGGGAAGCAATGGGTTTGGGTGATTGTGGCCTACTATTTGCCACTCTGCTTTGAGATTGAGTTTGTGGTCTCTGTGACATAGTTTCTTTGTGTTCTCTTATGTATCACAGGAGTTAGCTGGTTTTCTCGTGTACTCAGCCCTTAGTATCTGTGCAGTATACTTATGTTCGCCACTAGTTAAGTTAAGAGCTTGCTTTATAATGTTGTGACCCTCTGGAGGCTCCCTTGTGGAGCACTTAAGTAGTGGCTGCGTTTACAGTTTGGTGCTATGCGGTATGTATTGAGCGTTCTAGTTACAGTGTTTTGTTATGGTCTATGGTGGTTGACAAGATAAAGCAAGCTGAGGCATCCAGTCTTGCTTTATCCTCCTTATATATACCTGTGGCTGCAGTGGCTGCAGATGTATTATCTAAGCACACTCCGCAGTAGGTGTAAGTTATGTACAGTACTATGGGTTAGGTAATTGTTTGTCTTAAGTTTGTGCAGCTCCGAATCTTATAGAGCCGCGTGAGGTCCGAGGGTCATGTGACCTCTTTGGACTTAGCACCCGGCGCTTAATCGCTGAATAAGCGCCGAGGTCACGTGACAACTCGCTCCTCGCTCCAGGTAACATGGGAGAGAAACGCTGGAGCGAGTTCAGGGTAACCACCGGCGCTTAATCGTTGGTAAGCGCCAAGATCACGTGATCCTGTTTATGGTTTGTTCCGCTTCGGGAAAAATGCCATAAATCTGTACAATATTTGGTTGTTAGGTTATGTCTGCTAGGCAGGTCATAACATGTAGATCATATTATCATAGTATATACATGTAATGAACAGAGGCTACATCTCAGTGAGTCATAAATTGAGTCAGAGAAGCTTCTGGATCAATTTGGAAGACTCTCCTGACTCACTGGAGTCATTAGATCTTGATTGATGGTCCAGTAAGATTCTAATGATCTCTGGGCCATTCTGGCATGAGGATCCAGTGGATCACAACGATCTTTGGGCAGCAGATACCGCCAAAGATTAGCTATCAATAGAGCATAAGATTACTTTGATAGTGTAAGTAGTGGCTGAGATATGAGTGGTGTGATGTTGTAATCAATTTCTCCTGATAAGAGGAAATATTGCAACCTCTATATCTCTCTGAGTTCTTAAGTTAAAATCATGATAAAATATGTGTTGGAAAGAGGAGATTTTGTACTATTTAATGTAAGACAAATAGTACAAATTCAGATGCATACAAATTCAAGTATTTCACAAATTAATTACAGAGGCATTGCTTGAGGTTGGCAGAGCAGACTAAATTAATAGAAAAAACATGAGTGATCCATAACACTATTCAAATACTTGGTCATGCCTTTCAGCCTATACAATGCCCCAGCCACATTCCAAAACTTCATGAATGAAATCTTCAGGGACCTATTGGATGTGTTGGTCATTGTCTACCTTGACAACATATTGATATTTTCCAAAAATCCTGAAGACCATGCAAAACACATCTGGGAAGTACTATTCAGACTTAGGAAGCACCAGCTATACTGCAACCTGGAAAAATGTGTTTTTAGCACTTCTGAAGTGGAGTATCTGGGTGTAATTGCAAACAGTGAAGGGGCTAAAACAGATCCTAAAAAGGCCATAGAAGCAGTTAACTGGGAAACACCATGCAATGTAAAAGAAGTTCAGGAAGCACTAGGATTTTTCAATTGCTATTGCCAATTTGTGGAGGAGTTTGTGGGTAGAGCATGGCCTATGTACCAACTCCTGCAGAAAGGTGTTCCTTGGCAATGGGGCAAGAATGAGGAAGTGTCTTTCCAAATTCTGAAAAAAGCCCTAATTGAATCCCCAGTCCTAATCCAACCAGATGTCACAATGGAGTTCATACTGGAGTGCAACACACCCAAATTTGCCACTGGGGCCATCCTTAACCAGTATGGCAAAGATGGAAAACTGTGCCCAGTTGCCTTCTATTCCAAAACTCTATCACTGGCTGAATGTAACTATGACATACATGACAAGCAGTTACTAGCCATGATAAGAGCATTCAAAAAATGGCATCACCTGCTGGAAGGTTCAGAAATCCCAATCATAGTACTCTCAGATCATAAAAATCTAGAGTTCTTCCAAACAAAAAGGGACTTAAACCAAAGGCAAGCAAGGTGGATGGGCTTCCTGGCCAACTATAACTATAGAATCAAGTACAGAAAAGGGGCACAAAATGGCAAAGCAGATATCCTATCTTGCCAGGAATCACTCTGGAGAGAGGCAGCTAAAGAGGGGGGTGAAATCCTGCTGCTTATCAGCCCTGAGCCTTTCATTTTGGCAATTCTTACACACCATTCCCTCAATGACATAATAAGGGATGTATTACCAGATGATAAGTCCATAGCCAAGATCCTCAAGTCCCTCAAGGAAAACATTCTGGTTAGAGGCTGGTGTCTAGAAGATGACTTGTTGTACTACCACAACCACATATACATACCAAATCAGACAAGCTGTCATAGAAAGCCAACATGACAATCCTGCAGCAGGGCACCCAGGGCATTTCAGGACATTACATCTCTTATCTTGAGATTACTATTGGTCTGGAATGAAGAAATCTGTTGTCAACTATATACAGGCATGCAACTTGTGTATCCAAAACAAACACTCAAATCAAGCCCCTCCTGGTCTCCTCCAACCCATAGACTTACCAAATAAACCATGGGAGGAAATCACTTATGACTTGATTACCAGATTACCAATGTCAGAAGGATACAATGCAATACTCACAGTAGTGGATTGATTATTGAAAATGACACACTTTATTCCTACACACTTGGGGGCCACTGCTGTAGATGTTGCAAATCTATTTGTAAATTTTGTCTGGAAATTACACAGATTACCCTGCAAAACCATATCCAATCAAGGTCCCAACTTCAATGCCAAGTTCCTCTGCCAACTGTACAAACACCTAAATATTGAACCACATTACTCTACAGCATATAGACCACAGGTTGACAGGCAAAGCAAAAGACTAAACCAATTTGTCAAAATCTAGCTTTGCCACTATATAAATCATAGATGGATGGATTGGGTTGCAGCTTTGCCTATGGTGGAATTTGCATACAATAATGGGAAGCACTCCAGATCAAAACACTCACCATTCTTTGCATGCTATGGTTATAACCCAGACTTCACTGTGGGTGATACCAAAGAAAGCCAGGTACCTGCTGCTGATCAATACACCAAACACCTCAAAGAAATCCAAGAAGAGACTAAGGCTGTTATGGGTCAGGGTAGACTTGAATATCTAGAGCTTATGTTATGGATCACTAATGTTTTTCTATTAATTTAGTCTGCTCTGCCAACCTCAAGCAATGCCTCTGTAATTAATTTGTGAAATACTTGAATTTGTATGCATCTGAATTTGTACTATTTGTCTTACATTAAATAGTACAAAATCTCCTCTTTCCAACACATATTTTATCATGATTTTAACTTAAGAACTCAGAGAGATATAGAGGTTGCAATATTTCCTCTTATCAGGAGAAATTGATTACAACATCACACCACTCATATCTCAGCCACTACTTACACTATCAAAGTGATCTTATGCTCTATTGATAGCTAATATTTGGCGGTATCTGCTGCCCAAAGATCGTTGTGATCCACTGGATCCTCATGCCAGAATGGCCCAGAGATCATTAGAATCTTACTGGACCATCAATCAAGATCTAATGACTCCAGTGAGTCAGGAGAGTCTTCCAAATTGATCCAGAAGCTTCTCTGACTCAATTTATGACTCACTGAGATGTAGCCTCTGTTCATTACATGTATATACTATGATAATATGATCTACAAGCCAATAGCAGGTCTCAGATGCATCAATGCCTTTGATCCACACCCTGTCTTTACTCTCTTATCCTATACTGGGCTAGGGTGTACCCCAAGTATAGCAGTACCCTCTTTTGATGATTGCACTGGCATGTGTGCATCTATTTGGCTCTGGAATGCCCTCCTCAGGGTATAAAAGGACCTCCTCTGAGGCCCTTCCAGACCACCTCTCCCTCCTACTCTTACTCAACCCAGACTGGTTATTGGTTTCTTTTCTATTTCTATTTCTCTTATCTGTGTGTGATTTCTTATATAACTAGTACTGAGGAATAAAGTACCATATTAGTTATATACTGTCTGAGTCATTGTATCTTATATACAGAGTTATATAAGGATACAATATTGCCTGATTGAGTCTGACATTAAGTACCAGCTATTAGAGGAAATCTAAGTACCTGTAGCTGAGGAAGTACATGCATTAGGCAGCCCACCATCTATCCTATAAGCTATTGCTTAAGTGTAGTATTAAGATTAGTATCAGTTAGTCCAAGCAACTAGGGCTGAACTACATTTAAGATATCTAAGGGAACCTGACCATAGTAGTCTTGCTCTTTATACCTATAAATTAGTCAGTTTACACTGTGAAAGATTGAGACTGCCTTGAGTGTTGCTTGATTGTGTTGCAACTACTTTGAGCCTTCTTACTCTAGTCTAAGAAGTATTGAGTACAATTAGTGTATACTAACATATCTACATTTTCCCAAGCTCTAGATATCCAAGTGTACCCTGACCCATAACAGCATTACTTGAGCTGCTTGAATGTACTGTGTATGGTATCCATGAGAATTTGGCTAGTCAAAGGTTAAGTGCCTTTGCCTATTGGATAGGAATCATAGGACAAACATAACACCAGCAAGCCTATATGTACCATGGAAGCAAAAAAAAACCAAAGCAGACATTAAGGTATATGTGGTGAGTCACTCTACATTCTAGATCACTGGGTCAGGATATTTCAGCACAAACCTTGGTGGGTTTTCATAATGTGGCACTTTGGATATGCTGCTGTAAGTGGAGATGGCAAATTCAACTTAGTTGGATTTGGAGAAAGCAGATAGGCACCCATACAGTTTGGTGGATGATGGTTCAAAGTTAACAGCTGTTTTTGACAGCATGGACATTTTGAATATTTGAATGTCCCAGCAATACCAAGTGGACAGGGGGTGCACTGATTGATATTGTATCTGAATAGCCAGATCTTCTAATTATTTTAAAGTACACTGACCGATACCTGTCTTGGCGCCTGCACACCTCAGCAAGGATGGCGTGCGTGGAGCCGTGTGAAAATCCCACGTGACACTCAACCCTTGAATCCATCATCGCCTCCACTAAACCACGACCACCCAACGACTACCACACGAGGATTTAACAAATCTGCCATCCCCTGACGCACTATTTGCCTATCAATTGGTCTAAAAATTTCAGGCATGTCTCGACAGGACAGACAAACGACCGAAAGACACACGCGTACGCTCCGTGAGCTTGTGAAACGGCCAGAAAATAAGGTGTGCGCAGACTGTAAGAAGAATGGTAAATTCTCGATCCAGTCTTTTGTGGAGCCTCCAACGCTGATGCCATAATATTTAGACCCGCGATGGGCATCTTGGAATATGTGTGTCTCGCCAAGCTGTTTTTGAGAAAGCCCAAAGTTGACAATTACTTGGCTTCAGTGGCGTGTTTATCTGTATTCGATGCTCTGGAATTCACCGAAGCATGGGAACGCACATAAGCAAAGTGAAATCCGTTGACCTAGATGTTTGGACACCGAACAAATGGCTGTACGCATTCATAATGTCTTTTTTTCGTCTAGCCAAACTGTGTCTTACGTTCGACAGTCGATACAAAAGTGGGGTAATGAACGTGCAAATCTGTATATTGGGAGGCTCACTTGAAACCTGGTCATCAACCTCCGGATCAGTAGGTTTGGCTTTCCACCGAGCGAGACTAGCCCTCTAATATCCAAATTTAGTAAAATGGAATCGTTCATTCGATCCAAATACGAATCGAGGCGTTGGGCCATGGAGGGACCTCCTCCGAATGACCCTAGCGTGCTAGGAGGCGGTTCTGCTGCTGTAGGCACTTAGTCAGTTCGTCGTGGCGTTCTCCAACTTACGTATCTCGTACCAATCCAGGCCCCCGAACCTGCTCCTGCTCCAACAGTCGAACCAGTCTCTCCCCTACCCTACCCGCCCTCAAACAGCTTCGCGGCCGGTTCAGCAACACAATCTTCTGTCGAGTTCTCTCGCCGCGCGAACATCCCGCCCTGCTGTCCCACAAGCATCTCAGCCCCTGGACTCAGGTTGCTTCACCCGCGGCCCCAGCCCCAGCGCCCCCGGCCCCGCAAAATGACTTGTTCAGTCTCGATTTCCATGCGCCAGCTCCTCCCCAGCCACAAGTGCCAAAGAATAACAAGTCTGACATCCTATCACTTTATTCTTCGGGAGCTACGACCGGATCTGGCGGATTCGGAGGATTCGGACAACAACCCGCCCAGGTACCCACAGCACCCCAGGCGACGAGTATGGCAGGGACAACTGGTACAGGGATGTGGGGCGTGCAATCTGGATGGGCGCCACCAGCCCATGCTCAACCTGCGACAAACGATATCTGGGGAAGCTTCGGAAGCGCCCCTCAACAATCGGCAGGTATTCTCGGCTCGATGTAATAGCACCATTTATTGACCTCTAAGTAGGCCGCCCAACATACTTCGCTGTTTGGCTCACAGGATCCCTGGGGAAGTCAAGCACCTAAGCCAGCGGCATCTCCGGCAGATCCGTTTGGAGGCAATGTGTGGGGTGGGCCCGCTGCTGGAGCACCCCGAGCGGTGGGAGCGACTTGTTTTCTCAGCCATTTTCGGCTGCACCTGCAAAGAAGGATGACGCATTTGGAGATTTGTGGGGTGGGTTTAAGTGAGTGAGTCGAGGTGATGTATCGTAGTTATTTATGTCACATTTGTTGTAATCACTTGACTTCTCTGTACGGAAATTTGCAGAAGAAAGATTGCTGCGTTACGGTCAGCTACAGTCAGCAGGTAGTGGCGTCATGAGTCTCTCCTGCCTGGCCATAACCACCTTCTATTGCGCCATCGCACGCCAGATATTTCCTTATCAGCATGAGAGAACCTTCGGCCGGCTGGTTAACCTATGTGATTGGGAGCTCCCGATGGGTGGAGGCTATGTTATACGCAGTGCGAGATACCCAAATCGCCATTGAGCACGTCATCCTGCTCGCGGCTTCCCAACTATAAATTTCAGACAAGGAATCGTTACTTCCCCGTCGTCTGTTATCTCTCTCAGCTTCCTACTTTTATTGATTCCTTACTTTGGAAAATGACTACTCAAACGTTAAACAAGACTGTGTCGCAAGTGTTGGCCTCCCTTTCACTCACTGGATCGCCTGCTCCTATTCGATCATCTGGCTCCCTTGAAAAACTCGAGAAACAAGATCTTACTCCGACAATTGGTACTGAATTCGGCCGTGATGTCCAGCTCGCTGATCTTTGAAGGCGGAGAACTCTGATGTCCTGATTAAAGATCTCGCTGTTCTTAGTGAGTTTCTCTCACATGCTCCCATATAAATTGATGTCAACGACTGCTGGTAGTTTCCGAGCGCGGTGTTGCGTTCTTTAGAAACCAGAGTCTTACTATTGACGAGCAGAAACAGCTCGGCACTCGTTGGGGGAGCTCAGCGGCAAGCCGGATTCATCCAAGTTGCATATTCACCCCCTTACCGAGACCACTGCGGAACTTGGAGATGAAATTAGCGTTATTTCGAGCGAGCGTCGCGCTGGGTATACACGCCCGGATTTTTCTCGACTCGCAAGGTACGGGTCTGGTTGTTGCGGCCGACATAACCTGCTAATATTCTTGCATCCAGCCGAGGTTGGCACGCAGATATTACCTTCGAGCCCATTCCATCTGATTATGCGATCCTGAAGCTCCATACTCTTCCAGAGTTCAATGGACATGTGACTGGCGGCGACACTTGTGGGCTTCGTAAGTTGCTATGGCAGCATTAGGAATGTTCAAAGCCGATAATTTGCATAGGGGTTACGAGGTCTACGACCGGCTTTCACCTTCTTTCGCCAAGTACCTCGAGACGCTTACTGCCGCGCATGAGGCTCACTTCTTCCGTGATGCGCCAAGGCGTACGGGTATTCTGTGCGTGATCAAATCCGTGGCTCCCCAGGCAACTTTGGAGATGCTCTTGAAGCCGTTCACCCTGTGATTCGGTGAGCGGTTCAGCTAGAACTCAGATAGACTACTTCTGAACATGATACGTCAAAAAGCACCAATCCTGTGACTGGATGGAAGAGCGTCTTTGTTAACCCAGAATTTACAAAGCGCATAATTGGAGTTACGAGGGATGAGTCGGACGCATTGTTGTCGTAAGTTTATTTTATTTATAAGCGTATTTATCAACCTTACCCATTACTCGTTTCACTAGCTACTTATTTAGCCTAATCCAGCAAAACCACGATTTGCAAGTAAGATTCAAGTGGAGCAGGTACATCCATACCCAGGTTGCCATCCTTGTGCTAACGATTCAACTATTATCCCAGAATGACATTGCCATCTGGGATAACCGCAGCGTATATCATACCGCCACGTACGACTACGACCAGGTTCGTCGTATTGGCAACCGTGTTGTCTCTTTAGTAAGCCCTCACGGTACCACTTGCCTTGCGGAAACAACTAAACGGCACACTCTTCAGGGAGAGAAGCCATACTTGATCCCAAGAGCAAATCCAGGAGGGAGTTCCTTGGTATCAAGCAAAGGGTTAACCTTGGAGAAAATGCTGTCCATCAGTGAATTGACCCGAATGTACTATCGCGATTCGTCAGAGTTGAATTGAAACTTTATGCTAAATGTTTAATTACACGTAAGTTTGGTGAGGCGTGCTGTATTTCCAACTCGTATTAAACTTGAAACGCCGGCCGTTGACCGTCAATTAAATGCCATCTTGACGTCGGTGCATATTTGGATTGTAATATGTAAGAGTGACACACAAACCAAAACACGTGGGTCAATTTGCCCAATCCGTTTACAAAACAGTTGCCACGACTTCTAATTTTCTGTTTATATTTCCCTATACAACTTGTTGCGTCAATGGAGATACGCATGTGTCGCGGTTACCTGGGGGTGTTTGGCCCTGAAATTGATGCACTTGCGCAGAATTTCGTTGTCACATTGACCCAGCTCCGCCGCGAACAAAATCTCAAATTGAAAGATGGGGAATACCATATAACGGTCGCTAGCAAACCTGAGCTCCAGTCGTTACGAGGTTCTGGCAGCATCCCCTCTGACGATTCAAAGTCGGTCCCAGGATTAACCCAACTAAATGACGATTTGAAGCGTCCGAGCTCCTCTCCGATTCCATTTGGACTTGGGAGCAACCAAAAAGGCGTATACTGGATTACTGTGGTGTGGGCGCTGGGGCAGAGGTTTCGTAGCCAATTGGGCTTACCAGTGAAGCAATTCCACATAACGCTCACTTCCGGGGACGAGCACGGAATCGACAAAGTAAGTCCATGATTCTAGGGGGAAATGTATTTAACACGATTTTCAGGGACCTAGCAGCGTGGTCTGGACCCCAGAATCCATACCTTCGCTTCGTCATATTCTCTACAAAGACAGTCTGGACCTTGAGCGACAGCCTTGCACCATTTCTCTGGGAGCTTTGATTCACACTAAGGAAGAATACCTCGCATCATTTGCTTACGGATTGTTGGCTCAAAACGAGGAACTCCTCGCTCAATCTGCTGCAGAATGTCTCGCCGCATCCTCCCCTCACCTCTCGAAGCTTTGTCTGTCTAGGGGATGTCTCCGTTCACCGCGGCCTGCGAAAACTGGCTATGCTGAGCTTCGGATGCGCTTTGGGACTTCACTTGGGTGATGCAAAAGATAAAGAACACTCAAGACCGACCGAATATTTTCATATTGCCTTCGCCAGCTTCGTCGATCTGCGGAACACACCGATTGGGGCCATGTTTTCATGTCCGGAGAACTAGATGAATTACCGACAATGTTAATCACCCGAGCTTGTCTGTGTCAGCCCTGGTCACCTGCCCTCAGAAACTGCGTACAATATGCGTACGAAAATACGGAAGCCTCTGGCCGGCCAACTCGGAGTCTGGAGTCCCGCGTTCGAGTATCCACTTTGCAAGCAGTCTCATCAGGAAACTCAGAAGATCTTGACGATTCTATGTTCGATTCCAAGGGTGCTATCGGCTCCAAAATACAAAGACTTAGTGCACATGTGGAGAATCCCGACATCGACCAAGAGCCTTTGGTTGCTGTCCTTGCATGTCTCCGACTCCTGAGGACCCAAAACGCAATGCTAGCACAAAAAATCATTCTATCCGCGAGTATATTCTGCCACGTTTCTTCCGATGGCTAGTGCCGTTCTATCTCGCACTTATGTCGACACCAAGGAATGCGGCGGATATTGAAGCTATTGCTTCCTCTTATGTTGGTATTCGTCACGTAATCACATTGACGGAAGAATCCCCGCTGCCGGAGGTTTGGTTTCAGCAGGCTTCGACTGGGCATGTTCGGCACACCCATATCCCAATCTCGAATTATCAAGCGCCAACACTAGAGCAGATGGATCTGGTGTTGAGACGTATCTGTGAACCAGGTGGCTCACCTGTGCTCATACACTGTGGTGGTGGTAAGGGCCGAGCGGGAACCGTTGCAGCATGCTATCTTGCAGCATTTGGGTTTGTCCCAATTCCCGAACAAGCTGTGTTTGGCGAAGCTACACCTGCTATGTCGGCCAACGAGGCAATTGACGCGTTACGTCTTATGAGGCCGGGTAGTCTCGAGACCCCACAACAGGAAGACTTCGTAAAGAGTTGGGTTAGTGCGTTGTGGAAACGACGCAGCTTGCTCTTGCCACGAATGGCTGAGCCCCCGCCCAGCCCACTCTTCACAAACGGCACCGTGGGGCCGAACACCGATCTCCTCGTGTTATGCGGCTTGCCTGGATCAGGCAAGTCCTGGTTCTCGCAATCTGTCTTGCGGCGCGGGGGGGTTGTCGGCAAGTCTCACGAGGGTCTGAGAAATCCAGCTCCTATCTGGCGAATCATCTCACAGGACGAATTCGGGAGTAGGGCCACTTGTGAGAATGATATTGGCCGCGCTGGTCTGCCCGGTTCCCGAGCAATTCTAGACCGCTGCAATCCAACTTCCGATGAGCGCCGGCTATGGATCAAGCTTGCCTCGTGGGCTCAGCACCCGGTTTGTGTATGGTTTGACTATGACTCGCAACTCTGTGTAGACAGGGCTCAGAACCGCGTGTGTCATCCTACACTGCCGCCCGGGCCCCGAATCCGCACTGCTGTGGGTTCTATGCAACGAAGCTTTCAGCCGCCTGCTAGTAGCTGGAAGTCCGAAGGCTTCGACGGCTTTGCACACGTTACGAGCTTTGAGGCAGCAATGGCGCTGTGTCAGCTACTCTGTCCGGTTGGGTTGTTTAAATTCCCTCGTACGAGACACTTGCTCGATCTAGGGGCTGTAACAGACGATGATGTTGTCGCTGAACCCCATCTACCTCCTCCACTCCATAGCAGCGATAAAGTCTTGATCACCGAGAAAATAGACGGAGCCAATCTCGGGTTTTCGCTGTCAGCGACGAAATCGTTACTAGTTCAAAATCGTTCGCATTATATACATTCCGGGGACCATGCCCAGTTCAAAAGGCTGGACGCGTGGATTGCTGACCATCGTGACGGCTTGTATGCCGTGTTAGATCGCGATGAAACTTTCCCCGAGCGCTATATCTTATACGGAGAGTGGATGGCAGCAACGCATTCAATCGCTTACACCTCCCTTGGGACGTTGTTCTATGCATTCGACTTGTTTGATCGTGCCACGAATACCTTTGCCTCTCGTTCGGTGCTCAGTCCATTGCTTGCTAATACGGTATCGACCTGACACCTTTGGTGGAGGTCCGCGATGCCATACCGACCAACGAAGAACTAGCGCAAATGGTGGGACAAAGGTCCTGCTTTTATTCTGGCCCTGTGGAAGGTATCTATGTGAAGGTGGAAAGTGACAAAATAGTACGACAGCGCGGAAAGGTCGTGCGCGGTGATTTCATCGCTGGCAACGACCACTGGACCAAAGGTATAATTCGATGGAATGTTGTGCTGAACTCTGAGTAGCCACGCTTTCATTTGGCATAGGCCATAGCCTAACCTGTAACATTCAGCGCAACACGTATATGACGCCCGTTGATTGATCGTTGAAGTTTCGGTGCAAGTTTAGTCAACAGCTACTTACTCACCATTTCCTCGGTGATATACATGCACAAGCAGCCATTTGCACGAGCCAGACGGAAACAAGCCCGGGCGGAATGAACAAACGGGACACCGAGCCCTGGCGTGTCAAAGCTGTCCTGTGTGGAAAGGTCCCGGAAATATGTCGCATCAGAACCGCAAGGCATCTAGCACCTAGCTATGCTTATCAACAAACAAGTCACAGAAGAGCAAACACAAAGCAAATGGTGTTTTAAGGACATTTTTAAGTTCTAATATTTAAGTTTGGTGATCAAAGGCACTCTGCCGATCATATTTCCAGGGGCTCCTGACCTAAGACGGGAACAGTAATCCCAGTACAGCACAGCTGGATAATTTATTCAGCCATAGCCTGACGCTAAAAATGGCAACCGACGCATCTATTCATCAAGTAAATACCCTTTTATTTCGCATCAGCCAAACTAGAAGGCCCCCCAAGGGAAAAAGGCTAAACAATACGGCACAAAGCATGTACTACATCATGGGAGATGGCCAAGCATCCTTCGGGTAGCGGATGCATCTTATCGACTCGGTCCAGTAGCTCTTGTAGAAGAAGTCCATGTCGCAGGCCAATTGCTAATCTCTCTCCAAGTCGAATGGCACTATTGCTTAAGAAAATACGAAACCCGATTTGTAAGGCTCTGATATAGCGGAGGGATCAAGAACAAACGCACATCAAGAAACGGACTTCCTCTCGATAGATAAGCTGATAAAGACGGACAAACTTAGCATACACGTGTTTTTGTGTACTTAGAAAATGCCAAGACACTTACTGCACTAGGATAGTCCCCTTTCTTGAGACTATGTGCATAATTCCGGAGCAAAGTTTTCCCCGATATAGACCAAATAAACTACGGCAAAACGTAAGAAACACGGCACAACCCAGCTTGAGCAGCGGAATGCAATGGAAGCGATAGTGATCGATGCCTACCACAAACGTCGGCAGAAGCCGTTTGAAGTCTATACCGGAGCTTTGGAGATGGTATGTCAGGTTCAGGACTGATCTAGAGGCTAGCAGACACTTTTGGGTTGAAGCATCGTTCGGATCCTCGAGATTGCAATGTGGATCGTGCAGCAGTATTCGAGCTCTGGTTCGACGAAAGTTAGAAACGGCAATCGACGAGTGACTGAACTTACGCATGTGGTATACCGCGTGCAGTGATTTGAAGCGAAAGATATCCTAGACCGTCTGGGTGAGAAGATAGATCATTTTGCAAGACGGGAAGTCCATGTAGAAAGGAGGTGATCGTTTCGTCCAGTATGCGAAAAGCAGGTGCAGCTGATACGTTCGTCGCATCGTCATAACGGGTGCGAACCCGATTGTTGAACACAGTTATACGTGACAAACTTTGAGTACCGATCGAAGCGTGCCATCAATTTGTGGTTGGGGGCGAACCGAAGAACATTAGCCTGTTAGCACCTGCCAATGGATCAAAATCCTACTCGACACTCACAGCTCAATCGCCTTCAAATAAAGAATCCCGTCATCCGTGAGCTCTGAGGGGTGGTGCGTTAACAAATCTGGTGTAGACAGTTTCTGGGTGATATCCGGGCCTGGCGCAACCTGAAAGGTAAAGATAACGAACGCATTGACGTTGTAATCGATCATGTCCAAACAACTTCAGTAGATTAAGTTACTTACCCCTGCTTCGAACACTCGAAGTGGGTATGGGAAAGATTGACCAATATCAAGCTCATCAATAGCCGCGGGCCATGCGGTTGCGGAAGAATGTGTGCGGTCGGTGACTGAGGTATATCAGCAAGGACGTTGCGAATCAGGGATAACAATATCATAGACGACGGAAATTAACCCATTGACGTACTGAATGCCATCCAGAAGGTCCTCTTTCGCGTTTCTATCTCAACAAAGTCGGTAGTGGGGGGAAGGATTGATGCCTTGAAGTTGGGGTAACTTGTGTCCCCGAAGTTCGGGCCCCAAAGTATCTCATCATACCCTCGGCAGCCGGTGAGACCCAAAGGAATCGAGAGTCCTTTTGATACAGTTTCATTATGGGATGGTGTGCAAAAATTCGAGCACGCACGTATCACAACGCCACTTGTGATCCACAGATCAGCCCACCTGGCAATCGAAGTACATCAATACTGAATGATACAAAGAGCTTTCCGGTGCGTACCGCGTGTGTACAACATACCACCAGCATACGCAAATAAGAGCTATCCCCTATTTCAGCTGATAATGATGGCACGACTGGTCACAGGGTGCATACCTTGCACGCTTTCTATCAACCTAACCAAGCGGCCATCCGCATTTCGGGTTAGACCATCTTCGGTTTGGTTACATGAGAGGCTAACCTTTTCCCTGTCCGTGCATCATTTAGGGCCTTGAGCTGAGCAAGCATCGCCTGATGTTCACCAAAGCTGGCCATCCCCTCGAGTACCCGATTTACTTGTTCATCAGTGCGAAACATACTGCCCCTGACGGGCTCGCCAGCACGGATTTCTTCCGCAGGCGCACCTGGCTGAGGCAAATAGACAGATCCCATCGCACATATGGCATGCAACAAAGCTATTGAGGGAAAGTTTGGGTCAGATGCAGGGAGTTGAAGGCGTTGTTTGAACGTGGACTGGTGAATAAATTGCCTGGCAAACCCCCAGTGCGAGAAAAATACGTCGACGCTGGTTCGAAGGCATATCAATCTATCGGCGTGGGCTTGAAAACTAGAAAATTTCCCCACAGGCTATGAACAAGGTCCATTGACGGAAGGTCCAGTGGGAAGTCGGGAGGTCTATTGTCTACAAAGCGCGGTTGGACAAACTCGTAGCTCCCGATATCATGCGGTGTAGAGTCGAACAACGGGTCAGTCGCCCATATTGAATCCAAAATAGACGAAGCGTTAGAGCATGGAGCCTGAGAAATCTGTGAGAAAAGGGCATTTGACAGCAGTTGTGCGTCGATATCCGCTTGAGACTCTGTGGGTTTAAATTCGACCATTCGGGCAACTTAAAAGAGCGTGAAACTCGGTCTGAAAATAAAAACTAAACCAGGATGCACCTTGTGGAGAAGGGCCTGCACTTGGTGGCGATTTGAGCAAAGATTTATCTTCCAAATCTTTCTTGTCTTCAGACTGCCGGCCTTTTGGGTGACAGGTGTAAGAGACTCGAATACATACCATTGAGATCAACAGTCTGGCTGGCGTCGTATGCTGCGGGCGAGTCTCCGTCATACACACAATCGGGATGAGCAGGGAACGGTTTTCCTCTCTTGACGAGGTTCGCTATCAAGTTTGCATGCGCTCGAACGCACGATTTGCATGGTCTATGTGCGTCACTACCGTTCGCGCTTAGCGACGAAAATCTCTGGTTGGAGCAAGTGACCTACCATTTCTACCGAAGCAATCAGTTCGGCCAGGGATTTCCTTAGACAAACTAAGACTCACTCGCTTCTGCTTTCGACATTGGTGGCACGCCTATAATTATTCAAATATGTTTCTCGACTTGAAGCGCCGTTTGTTAGAAGTGTGTTCAGATGACACACCTGATTCTTCCGCAGTGTGGCTGGCTTGGGTGTGGTTGGCGCAAACTCATCGGAACCCACAGATCCAGACCGTGAAGAAGAGTCTTGCCGAAGTATGCTCATGGTGACCACGTTGCAGATCTGTTGATGAGCCCTCGACGGACAGCAGGACAGCAGGTGCGGTTGCTGTCAAGTTCAATCCAATCAGTGGCTGTGCTGCTCGAGGCTAATAGATAAGCGCCATCAAAAGGGTTGTATGTCGGACCATATATCTCGACCATCCCTCGGTCTAGAACTATCTCTCGCTCACCGGGCACGCTTCTAACCCTTTGGTACCGACGGGCAGTTGTGATTTATGTCGTTGATCCGCTGCCCGCGAAATCACGTACTGTACCAAGTAGGCAAACATCGGCCTGCCACTGGTGCATATCTTTTAGTTAGTCTCAATGCTCATCGTCTCAGGGTCACCGCGCATATTATGGACACATGGCGTCTCAGATTTATTGATTCTTCGGTCCCAACCCCTCAACTTCAACCTGGGAGTTTGCACGATCTAGTTCTAGCCTTGTGGCAACGTTTTCTACATTTCGCACTCCGCTCCAATGAGCACGCCTTGACGGGCTGCGTTGGCCGATCCCCGGCTAATTGTCCATAGTATGAAATGAGGGTGTACCCACCACCTTCCTTGAGCGCAACCTGACCCCAAAATATAAACGTTTGCTTGTTCTCCGGCTATCTCCTAGCCTCTTTTACCACTCGGAGATCCGCATATAGGTTACGCTATGTCATGCCTTAGTAGCGCCCTTGTTGCTAGTGATTGTGAGACTCTCCCTTGGCTGACCCCATCTGTGGCTTTCATAATCGGAAAACTTGGGTCCAAATACCCGGCGGCGAAGCATCAGGTGATTAATGACCGACACGGCCATTCTCACCGTCGTATGACAAGTGATGTATAAAGACAAAACCATTTGCAGCCCCGCTCACAGCGCTCAAATCATACGAAGCAGCCGGACACGGTCGCAAAGGAGTCAGGAGACCCTTACTTAATAGGAGAGTCGCAAATCGGTCAATATTGTGACTCAGTGCCTGTCATGCATCTCGCCTCATAGGCTCCCATTTCGCCGTCTCAGTTCGCTTCCCTACTCCTGTCCTGCACATCAACCCGAACCGACTCGGCTGGGCCACCCGCTCTCCGTCAACCGCCCGACGTGGTGGAACTAGAGCTTGCACCGCCATCGCAAATTGATGTTACACCAAGGCCAACGGATCCGACATTAGTGTCATTTATCAAATGATGAACAGTCAGTTTATTGTCGCTTAGAAGATGAAGCATCCAAATCACGAACGTATGGATAGATACCAATCACTATCGTCTTACCGTAACCAACGTGCTATCTACCGCGCGGGTAACACAAGGTACCGGATGATCAAGCAAGCATGGGTTTACCTTTTTATGGATCAGTGACGAAGCCACCAGAAACCTTGAGCTGGGACGTTGGACCAAACTAATCGGGGGTTTGAAATACCTAGAAGCTCGAATCGTCATGTCGACAATCTGTTCCACGACCGAGGACGTATGGGCCCCCGTAACACACACGCCAAGACAAAGCCCGGAGGTGTTCTCGCTGAGGGGTGCATGGGTTGATTCGTAATAGCTATAATTACGCATTGAATGCTGAAAGTATTTCCAGTCACCAGCCTCAAAGTCTCAGGCTGGAAGCATTCCAACCACCTATGTGACTAGGCGACAAAACATACTTGCTCCCAAACGCTCATATCAGCCTATTCCGTGCGACCTTTTGTTCCTGCTCCAAGAACCTCGTAAATACTTGCATCAGAAGAGACATGGCACTGGAGAGTTTTGGGTGGAACCATAATGCTTACCGATCGTTTCGGCATGCAGCTAAGCTCCACCGCCGGTTCGGCATCCATCCTTGCCTAGAATGAGCACGACCCCCAGCGTGTCCGGAAATCGCTCGGAAAGGCTAAGCCCGTTTTGGGAATTTAAATAGACGTATCAACACCTGACGCATGTCAAATCTGAGCCACCCTTCGAAACGGGCGGAGATCGAGGGGCAGATGTGACGGGAGTTAATTGAGTCGGTCGGGTGGTAACGAAAGTCTGACTTGTAGACGCTCACAAGAAGTACCCCAATTCTATCTGGGTGGTCGTGGCGGGGGCGGAGTAACGTTGACCTATGAAGCACATAGTTTCAACTCCGACGCCTAGATGGGACTTTATGCGTAAATGCTCTTAGTTAGTAGATCGTTCAGTCCTAGGCGCCATCAAATCGCCGGTCTCTTGGCACGCCAACACCGGCGAACCATCTGAAACAAGATCCGTTATCACCGACGGCTCATCTTCCACCGGTCACGTAACATCCCCATTTGGTCATTTAGGATACCATGAGCAAATACAAGACAGGAACGGCGACGCCTGATGAGGGTACTGACTAAGCAACCACTGCGCCATTGTTTGCACATAGATTCTCTGGCCCCAAACACTGAACGATTGGAAATGAATGTTCAACCAGATCATGGATTGAGGGGGCTCCACCAATCCACAACGGTGGCGTCGCGCCACAAAATAGGTACGTTTCACGGCGATAGAGTATGGTGGCGTCGCTAAGTGTGGAGTTACCTGTTCAGCCCCTGTATCACCCATCACGATCGATGTATCTCCTTGCGGGGGGGGGGGGTTCATAGGCCAACTGGACGGCATGACAGACACACGCGTGATACTGCGTGGACAAGCCGACCCACTGAAATAGGACTGAGAACAAAGCCCGGCCGTTGTTTCTGTTTCTTTACGAGACGAGAATGTATTCTGTGTGTGTTTGAACTGGTTCTAGTCTGGCTGATCCGCAGTGGTTCGACGATTCGAATGTCCACTTGTCCGGCCCAATTGGTATAAAACAGTCAGGCCCCACAGATCAAGTATTCTGGCTTAGCCTGATCTAACGGCACATCGGTTCACCAATTGGGGTGGAATGGAACGCAAGTAATTGGATCGAGAATCAGAATTGTATCGGGTCGTGCTCGGCATCACCAAACCGAGTGGTCAGCAAGAAGGACGGTTCGGGTCACTACCAACAAACGCCGGGACGTCACGCTCCAGCTTCGTGATTCTTCTCGGTTCAGGGGCGTGCTGGAGAAGGGAGGACAGAAATGTGGGCGTGCGGCCTTCTTGCTTCTTTCTATGGGGCAGGTTGTATAGGGAATAGAATATGTAGTTCTAATTTAGTCTAGCATCGACGATCAAGGGCGCCTCGATCGTATCGAAGCTCACGACGATACGTGGGTTGATATTCTTGCTGTGTGCACTCTACCACAACGGGCCCAAGCTCCCCGCTCCAGTCCCCGAGGTTATCATTCTACCCATCCAGCACACCAGTACCCCTAATCTCGTTTGGCACAATCACGAGCCAGGCAGGGGTGGGCACGACGCTACCCCCAACTCCGTTGCCAACGCTAATCGACCAATCCGGCCATTCAATACCCAATAGAAACGTGTCGGGCTCCTGCGAGCGTCCCAGGGACTGTTTTTACTTGTTATTTTGATCCTAAACCAGCTTCCAACCGGGTTGCATGTCCCTCCCCTGTCTGCCCGTTGGACGCGAACAAAAGGTCGCAAATGAAATTCGGGCTCAGTTGGCGATAAACCGAGTCGGGTTGGCCGAACGAAGGAGGGGGGGGTTGCGAGTGGGTTGCGCAAAGATGTCATTTGGATACTTGCTGTGCGAGCCAACCAGAGAGCTCGGAAGCAGTAGCACCATGCGCGAAGTTTGATACCTGTTTTGTTGCCTGTGCCAGATACGGGTGGGTCTCGCACACTCAGCAGCCCGGTAATACCGGCCACTTTAGTCAAAGCTGGAATCAGCTTGATAGGGAGGCAAATAGGCCGTGGTTAAGCAAAAGAGGTATAGCAAGTATGGATTGTACGTTTAAGTAAAATAAGGGGTAAACCTGATTGGTATTTTACCTCAGACAGGTATAGAAACGTAGTTGGGCAGGGCCTGGGCCGGGCTGAGGGCAGTACGGGTACTTGCGCTGAGACAAAATGGGCCTAGTTCGACGCACGTATTGGCCGAACCCATTGACATGATGAAAGAGCGCAAGAGAGGAAGACCAATCACGCGGGGTGTCGAAAGTAAGGGGGTTAGCCATCGTTACATCTCCGAAGAGAACGATCGGGGAGTGATTGAAACCTCATGGATATGGTAGTACGAGACGGACACGCAGGGGACATAATCATCGTGTGATTTGTAGCGCCAGACAAAAAGGCACACATGTAGTCTTGTGATCAACGGGCGGCTTTTTTCTGTTTCGCCGGCAAGCCCTGCAGCAAGCCTGTCGCATGGGTGTCAAGCGGGTGATTTCTCGCTGCTTACGCAAACTAGACGTGTATGGAGACTGTTGGCCGTCAAAAAATTTAGCCATCTATCAGCTGGCCGGTGGTTCGTATGCTAAAAGGGGGCAAGTCGTGGAATTAGGGGCTCATTTCGGTCCCGAATGAGGCGGGCGGACGTGGCTGCGGGGTGGAGGTTCTAGGCTGCGTTGCCTTCTATGACTATATCGTGCGACTGAGATGCGTATCCCTGGAATGCATCGATAGACAATCGCATGGATTTCGAACACGTCGGATAACGTTCGGCCGTCAAACTGCATGCGACAATCCGGGTAAGAACGGCGAACAAGGTTAACAATCGTCGCCTAATACAAGGTTTTTTTTTAATTAACAAATCACTCGGGATCGAGAAAAATAAGCTTAACCGGCGACGATGTTCGCCTGTCGTAACCGGGATCTCTGACCGCCAAGCCTGGCATAACGACTGCGGTCCGAACGTTTTTCAGACGAAGAGTGCCTGAACCATCCGATCTGTTCCATAGGTTCTAAAGCTTGATAGGGAGACTGCGTGGATATTTTAACGTATCTCAGGCTACACAAGCAACGCCGTGGCGGCAACTGTTCTAGGCTGCGTGTAAAAAAAGGCCAGCCTGGAGGTACTCGCTGCCGGTTGTTGGATTAGGCCAAGTACGATTGCATTAATGAGATTGGGGTGCTTTACCAACCCACATGGTCGGCATATACCGTGTTAGAATAGCACAACTACACCGTGCTCGAGTACACGACGCGTGTTTGGTCAAAGGATCGATTGCCGAACGATCAGTGAGCTTGATGTACCAATCAGCGACGTGTCTATTGTCAAACCAGCGCGGTCCCTATCAGCAGCCTTGTGGGAAGAATCGGGCGGACGCAATCTGGCCGCACTTGGAATGAAAGGCTGTTTTCTTTTAGTCAACTGACCCCGTACTGATAGCGAAGCGCCGAGCCAGCGCGGGACCGACCCACGACGGTGGCAACTCAGTTCGAGCTGGAAGCCGACGATCAATCGATGCATTTGTCCACGGATAATTTACAATATCCAAATGCGGACAACTACCGGTTCGAAGCTTCGCCCGCGGGCCGCATAGTGACGCCATACCGGAGACGTAAGCACAGCTGGGTCGATGCCAAGTTGGGGGGTTGAGTTGCGCCACCCCGTTGAAGTGGTGTACGGATGCCGTATATGCCATTTTACCCCTGTCCCACCGCACACGATCAATCTGCCAGATGGCGCGAACAAATTAATCGTGTTTCTATGCATCGTACTGGCGCAAGCGTTGGATGGCTCCTATTCGCCTTTTTCGGGGCGAATCTTGTCGTGAGATTCACCAGATTTGGGAATTTAATATGCGTGGTTGAAACAAGCATGGGTATATGTCCTCTCGCGAACTTACCGTAGGGATACTTGCTGTCGACACGGAGGCTGAAACGGGACGTGCGCGTACGCATAGCGGCATCCCCCATCTGCTGGCCGACATTCGTCGGCCAGCGGGATGATGGGGCCCAGTTGGTGACTGGCTCGAGCAAGCCTTGCCCGGTCTCGGACGTAGCTAGCATCGGAATTCAATCGGTTCGGGTTTGACGTAAATTGACAGAAATCGAGACCGAGGGCATGTGAGGCCAGTCGGAGCCGAATCCCAATGCTATATCAAGGCAAGTGATGTGAATGATCTGCATCGAAGATGGGAAAGACGCATAAAAAGTGCTCAGACTAATTTTGGTACGGAATTTCGTTGGAAAGCGGGCTATCGACTGCACATTAGACACCACATCGTGGACAATCGGGGGGGGGCATTTCAGAGTGAAGAATGCGGCGCGGAGGTTCGGGACCGACCGGATTGTGCCAGGATGCGATGTCTCGTCGAGGCGGTGCCGGACGGTCGCCAGGGGGGGACATGGGCGTGTGGGAGGGGCCACGATGGGCACACGTCGTGCAGCGTGAGGCGAGGGGCCATGCGCGTTGGTGGAGGCGGGTCGGTGTTGCCACCGCCCGTCTAGGCATGTGGACTGCCTAGTTTGCTCGGTGCTTGGGCACGCGGCGGGGCGGAGCTGGTGTGGATCTCGATTGGGGGCGGGGCCGCACGCGCGTGGAGGGGTGCCGCGGCCCGATGTGGTGATTTCTGGGGCGACCCGAGGGGGCGGTATCAGGGGCCAGGATGCGGGTTCGGGGGCCCGGAACCGCCAGATGGGGCCTAGTGGGCGAGCCGGGGCAGCGGCGCCCATGTTTGGCTCGGCTAGCGTAGAACCTTGCGTCTGCCACCACGAGCAACCACAGCGCGATCGCGTATATGACGAGGAGCCAACTGCACATCCACCGCTCCTCCATCATCATGAACTACACACACCACTGCGAGCGCACCATATATCCCGCCCCGCCCACCAAGGCCTCACTCGACCCCATCGCCGCCGGCATCGCCCTCGACGCCCTCGACGCCCACCTCGTCCGCGCCCACACCCACCCCCGCGCCGACCACCCCCGCGGCCAGCTCCAGGCACACTCCCACCCGCCCGACCCGCCTGCCGCCCCCCAGGCGCCCTGGCACCCTCTAGTGAGCGACGACTACACTGCCGACCTGGAATTAGCCCACCAGCTGATGCAGTCCGAGGAGAATCTCAACCCAGACGCATTACGCTCCCTCTCGCTCGACGAGCTCGTCCCGTCGCGCAACCAGAGCGGCGTCAAGTACGCCAATGCCCCCACGCGCGCCCGCCGCCCGCGTCGCAACAGGTGTGTGTGTCTGCTGTCCGCCGCCCCCCCGCTCTGCTCACGCCCCACAGCCCTTCGTCGTCGTCTGGACACGGCTCGCCCCACGGCAGCCCTGCATCGGGCTCGCGCGGGATATCGGTGCCGCTGCCGCACTCGGACGACCTCAGGCTGGCTGAGAGCCATGCGCTGCGCTCCTCCCAGTCCTACCCGGGATTCCTGCCGCACCCGCTCTCGCACGATCATTTCCCCGCAGTCAAGACCCAAGGTGCGTCTGCTTTCATCTCGTCCTGCCCCTGCTCATGGCGCATCCCGGGCACAGACTCCCTGCCTGCGCCCCCGCCCCCGCCCCCTCGCCTCCTGCGCTCTCCGCCCCGGCTGCTGCGCCGGGCCCCGCCCCTGAGCTGGCCCGCTCCCCCCAGCCGCCACCAAGCTCCTCGGGCCCCGCCCCTCGCCGACCGGCGCGCCCGACCAAGCGCTCGCCCGCCCCCCGACGCCAGGTCTGCCCGACGTGCGGCAAAAAGTTCCAACGCCCGTGCCAGCTCACGACGGTATGTCGCCCTGTCCGTCCCCCCCACCGCCCATCGCTCCTGCGGTGGCGTGCTAGCCAGAATTGGGCAGCGCTTGTTTGTTTGTCCTGTGTGGACCGGCTTCATTTGGCTGCGCGAGCGCGGCTATGGTGCCGGTAACAACGACGCCCGATCGCGCTGCCGGTTGCCGTGCTTCATTGTCGCTCCTATCCCAACGCTTGCCTCATCGACGCTCACACCATTCCTTTTGTTGCAGCACATCCGCTCCCATACTGGTGAACAACGTACGTCCCGTCGCCTCTGTCTCGTCTGCGATCCACTTGCGTCACGTGCGTTGGCCTGCATAGACGCCAGATTCGCGCGCTGCTACGCCTGCTCAGGGCCTCGCTCATGCGTCATTCTCCACGCGCTGGCGCCCGAGCTATTAGCCCTTTTTTTTCGGGCTGAGGACATGACATGACCCTCATCACTCATGCTTGTGCAGCCTGAATTTGTCGCCCATTGCTCTCTCATCGCTCTTGCGGCGCACCCCAGCACACACTACCCATCCCCGCCTCGTTTTTGTTTTTGCCCCTATTTCATTTATCCATTACTGACATTTGCCTTGTCTCGACTTGTTCCGTGTTTCTCCCCCCACCTGGCCCCTCGATCCTGTCACTGGACAATTTGTCGATCGCCGTGTCCTCGATCGACTCATTCGACCCGCGGAACGGAATTCATTCCGCCTTTGTTGTTCATCAACGTGACGCTAATTAGCGCACGCTGCCCCGTCTGTTCCAGAAGGTTTTCCGTAAGTGCATGTCTCGATATAGTTTTGCGGGAAGTGGGTGCTCGTGTTCCGAACTCATTCCGCACAATCCTTTCCTTCGGTACCTTTACCTTGACTCTTGATCTCGCCTTATATTCGTCCTCGTGCTCACGAACCACGCATACAGGTGCTGAGCAATTGCCAGCGGCATGTAAAGCTCTGCCAGAAACGTTCAGTCAAGCCCGCCATGCCCGGCACTGAAGAAACCACTCCTGTGGCCGAACCTGGATCGAGTTCCTCGTTTATCGCATTTTCTGAAACGGTCCACGACGAGCCAGCTCGTCGCTCGAGTGCCGGCGTCCCCATCCGGCCCAAGCCTCATTCAAGCGGTAGCAGCAACTCTCTGGGCATGGAGCGCTCCGACAGCGTAGCGTCTGCGGCCTCTGGATCATCGCACACGGCTGGAGTCGGGTCGGGATTCAACACCTTTGATGGGTCTCGCCCGGCGTTTGAACCTCCTCAGACGATTTACGAAGAACCCAGCTCAGAGTACGCATCGGGCGAGAATGGCTACGGCGCAACTGGCCCTGACTCGTTCAGAGCTGGCTCGACGTCTTATGACAACATTCCGAGTTCCTACGACTCGACCAACACCGGCTACGATTCGATCACGCTCTCCCACCCTGGGTCTTATGGTCAGTATCCTGTCAGGTACAACTCGGGGTACGCACAATCGAGCCCGGCGCCGGCACCGGTCGAGTACAACCAGTACTCGCACCCGAGCCCATCCCACGTGCATGCGAGTCCGTCGCACGTTCATGCCAGCTCTCCGGTGTCGTACAACCCGCCGTTGGCGATGGGGACGCCGATGATGCATTCGGTCTCGCAATATGCCTCAGGTTCGGTGTGGTTTCGGCTACTGCTTTTGGCCTCGGTATACTCACGCTTTCTATAGCTGCGCCCGGGATGGTCGCCCCCCGTTCGGCGCCGGCGATGAATATGGGCGGACGTCAGGTCCCGTTGTCCCATTCCGCGGAGGTCCACGGTATCAGGCATGTCCTCTGCGTACCCGGTCGAGGCCGGCCCTCGCCGTCAGACGGTTGTTCCATCCATGCCCGAGTCGAACATGAACCGGGCACAAGCTTTCGTCCCGTCCGACTCGGGCTCTCAATCGTACGTTGCCGAGCCGACTAGCCAGTCGTACGTTGCCGAGCCAACTGGTCAGTCGTTTGGCCTCCAGCGCTCGCCCGTGGGCGTGCTTGGTCGTCCGGCTGCTTCCGACGTCAAGGTCGAAAACGTTGATAGCACAGACGCGTGGGCTACCCCGGCCCAGACGGGCTTTCAGCCGGCCCGGGGAGATTACGACTGGAGCGGACGGAGTGGACGGTATCATCCGTACGGGATGACCGGCTCGGCGTCGACGTCGGCCGAGGGCTCGAACGCGTACTCGTATGAGCAGCGTACGAGCAACAACAGCAGCAACAACAAATGTACAGCCAGCAGTCGTCGTCGAACGGGTTCACGAGCCAACACCAGTCGTTCAAGACAGAGCATACGGACGAGTACGCGGGCAACATAGCGTACAATTCGTCGTCGTACGTGATGCCTCAACAATCCGGCTCGAACGACATCAAGGTGCAGCAGGGCTACTCGAGTTATCCTTGGCCCGGGACCGAATCGCAGTGGGCTGAACACTCTGGCTACGACAACACACCTCAATAATGCTCGCGAATTTGCTTGGCAGGATGTGTAGATACGATCACGTTTTTTTCTTTTTCTTTTTCTGGTTCTTTCTCGGCCAACTTGTCTCGCGTTCTTTCTCTCTCTCTCGTATTCTGGACACACCATTACTTCCTGGTCTCCCTCAAGTATTCACGTATATCGCTGTCTTGGTCCCCATCTGGTGTAATAGTACAAAAGGTGTCAATTGTTTCCTATCAGCCGCTCCTTCGCTTATCCTTATAGTATGGAGCTTGTCAAGATTCCCGGGCTAGTCGGTCTGGTGCTTTCTTGAGTGTCCGATGCTGTGGTTTCGGTGTACTTGCTTGTACGTCAAGGCGTTGGCCCGATGTCTAAATCGATCCTCGGGTACAGCGCCGTTATAAATCATCACCACGCATATAGCTCTCGTTCTTGGATGGCGTTGACAGGCTCCGCGTGGCTTTTCGTCCCACAGCTCCGGAGCTTTTTGTCCTCCTCGTCCACGTTGAAGAATCGAGTGGAAGAAGCGCAGCCTCCTTAACCTTGTCATGTGGCGTACATTTGTGTATTCAAAGCTTTCAATTCATAAACAGATAAATCCGGTAGGCAATACAATTGTTGAGGTGCCGCGGCCAGGAGGTTTCGCCGAGGATGGGGGTCCGCGCGGCGAAATGTCGTCACCCACACAGAGACACACATATACACACTTTTTTTTTTCGCTCCCTCACAGCACATCGGCCCCAATATCCTGGTTAATAGCGTGAGCCACCTCCGCGCACCACGGGGCTTTTATGCCATGCACAACCCACCTTGGCAATCATGCGGCGGGCAATCGGATGGAATTCGCTGCTGTGCGCTTCGAACGTGCTTTTCGCGAGGGCAGGCACCACCTTGTTGATCGCGCGGAACGTCGGCCTGCAAAATTTCATGCGGCCCTTGACCCCCTTTCCGGCGTCGGTACCCTTGCCACCTCCGACCACCCATTCCGCCGCGCGAGTCGCCCATTCGGTGGGTGCGGGGGATTGGGCCGAAAGAGCGAGCGCATACCAGCGCAATCGGATCTCGGCGTTCATCGTAGTATCCAGCGAGTAGGCTTCCGCGAGATGCCTGATGTGAGAACCTGGCAGGGCCGGAAACCCTTGCAGACGCTCGAGGAAGACGACTGGGGGGAAATGTAGGAGGATAGATCATGAGATATCATGATCTGTGGCTGACAGGATCAACGGAAGAGAAAAAAGGGGGCGAGGCCATACCTGTTTGGTTCGAGTTGAAGCCATCGAGGTCTTTGGCGGAAAACCCAAGTTCGCTTGCTTCCTTTTCCCGGGATTCGTCCCACTTGATCGCAAGAGCGTACGCTTTCTCAGCTAGGGAGGTATCGTATTTGATCTTCTCGGGCAGCTAGCAGAGCACATTAACTGCCAAAACGCTACCGATCAAATACGCAAACAAACCTCTAAGCCTTCGCCATACAGCCAGGCCTGAGACAGATTATGAGCTTGACCGAATAGCCAAAACAAAAGAACCCACCTGCCAGTCAACCGAGTTCAATACTTTGAGTTTTTCTTCTCCGCCGTGTTTTTCAAAGTAGGAGAACAAATGCGCCTTCCACTCATCGGTCCGAAGGGATCGGCCCCGGAACGTGTTGACATAGTCTCGAGCATACGGCAAGAACACGTCTAGGCCTCCGAGCTTGCGTTCGAGATATAGCAAAAAGTTGGACCCTTTTTCGTAGGGTATCGAGCTATATGCGTCATCCGGGTCTTCGCCATATGAGTAATCGATCACCAGTCGCTGAAATTTGGGCTTCTGCTTGTATTCCGCAAGCGCGTCGTTAAGAGCTTTCTTGCCGATGATATATGAAAAGTCGCGCTCGGCCGGCCCGTGCAGTGCCCGTTGCAATAAGCGTTCTGTATAGGTGGTCCAGCCCTAGTTGAAAGGGATCAGTGGCTGCAATGAGGTCAGGTGAGGAGTGTTGGCGGTGCGCTGACCTCATTCAGCCAAAAGTGGCCAGAGTCTGCGCAAGACACGTTGTTCCCAAACCAGCTATGCGAAATTTCGTGACCGACTACGTCGACAAGTGACCTATCTCCGGCCAAAAGTGCTAAAATGAGAGCATACATGAGATAAACGCGCTCAACCAAGCCTTTGCTCTTACTGGGTGTAACAAACGTAAGGCAAGCATTTTCCTGGAGCGATGACGGTTTGAATGGTTCGGACAAACTCGAAAAGGGAACGTACCATTCCACCATACGGGAATGATGGCGGGAGAACCAGCAGGTCGTAAACTCCGAACTCATAGGGCGTGAGGATATTCTCCGCCTCGTGGACGTATCTAACAGCGTTTAATTCGAGGTTAGTCCAAGCAAGAAACGTTTAGTGATACCCGACTCGAGCGCACAGCTACTTACCTAGCAGTGTCGTGGCTAAACTCCCAAAAGGCTGCATCCATCTGCTCGGGCTCGGTCCATACCCCAGTTTTCCAGGGCTTTCCCGGTATGGTCGCGAAGGGCTTGTAGACCACGTTTCCAGATGCGATAGCGATCAGATAGGAAGGGATAGGCACGGGCTGGCGCGCGTCACAAGTTGTGGGCAATTAGCCATTAGAGTTAATTATCAGGCGTATTCGATAAATCACCTGATTATACCGGTATTCGATTGCCTCCGTCCCGACACTCTTTCCTTCGTGGACAGGGCCGTCAACGGATGGCGAGACGCGAAGCGCGGACATGAGCACTGGTAGCACTGAGGTTACATTGGCACTATAGGTCTAGTGGCTTGTTATTGCCGTAGTGGCAATAGGCGTGAGGAAGCTGCGACCTACTATTTTCACAGAAGAGGTGTCTTCGGAATCGGGATTGTGGGTCAAACCGCCGATGCTTCCTGGATAACGGAGTAATACTGACCTTGAAGAGGGGCGAGCGAGCGAGCGTGGATCTAGACAGGTAAGGTTAGCCCGAGTGATAGAAACCTGACGCATTGTGCGGCAGGAGAAGAAACCGGAACGGGCAGCTTACAGCTTGACATTGCGAGAAGAGGTAGTCAAACTTTCCACCCGCTGTCTGCTCCTTCTCGAGCCAACCAATCGCCGTGCATTCACGGGTCGTGCTATAGGCGATTCGAACCGCGATCTTGGCGCCCTTGTTGAGAGAGGATGATAGGGGGATCACAAGCGCATTCCCCATAACAGGGTGGCGTTCCTTTAAATCATACTATACGAGCGAGCCGAATTCTAGTCAACTCAAGGCCAGGGCCCGGTAAGCCTGTGCTACGTGCCTTGACGCTACTGCCAGCCACCAGGACCTCCTTGATATCGAGATATGAGGTGTCTAACCTGAAGAAAGATGCTTGTTAGGGTCTATCTGCACCGCAATACGACGGCCAACAGGTGGAACTTACACAATTTGGGCCACGTTGTCTTGGTCAGCCTGCAAGTCGTGTGTAGCGGAACCTGAGATAACACGCTCCTTCCAGTCAATAGTCCAGTCAAAATGCACGTGTTTTGTTGTAATTTCCGCATAATTTGACTGAGTCGCAGGATCCATTGCAACCATCCTTGTCCTAGTCTGATGGCAAGATGACGTTAAGAAGAGATACAGAAGTTTCAAAAAGCGATTAGTCGTAGACCGAATGCGTATTTTTCATATTCTGCTAGGACGTACCTGGGGTAGCTGTTGGCTTTGTATGTCCTGCTGCAATGTTGCTCTTGGCTGTCCCCGACCGATCTGATCCTATCAGGTTACTAAGCACGGGGACTAATTAGGCTCAGTCACGTGACGCTAGATTTTTTCGGTTACATTCGTTCTATTGTAAGAAAAATAGAAACACGCTACATGAGTAAATTCAAAGCACGTATGGAAATGCAGCGCCTGGAATGAAAAGAAGAAAGTTACTGGTGAGAACAAGTGGGATGTTAGGCTACGAATTGGAAGGTACGGACAGCGCATGTGGCATCACGTGACGCTAGACATCCGGCCTTGACCCTCTGTCAAGACGGGATGAACGGGTCGGTCACAATTCAACGCCGAAGGCAATAATTGGGCTGCTGTTGGTTATAATACAAATTGCATCGGACGCTAACTTTGTTTGCTATCGCGCCACAAATACCTTCCCGGGGATGACTTCTCCTTCCGATGGCTGTATATTCCAACGCAACCGCGATACTGAAGCAAATGCCAGCTTTATTCTGAGCGATGCGACAACCATATTCGTAAGAACTAACCCCTTACTACAAACCAAATCCTGAAACAATTCCGTTAGATACAAATTAATGAGCTTGGATGTTCTTTATCAAATATCGGTAGATCTATGGTAGTAAACGTGACTACACCAGCGTGCCTTGTTGTTTTCGGCATATCCTACTATCAGCCGAACTGTGCTGCGTTCCATCCATGGCTTTAGAACCCTAGGGAGCCAAAGAACCTAATCCCTTCCGCAGCGGACGCCCAAAGAACAACGAATCAACTAGCCATAGCCCGTTGCATTCCATCGCGAAGCAGTATCGTCTCGCGTCAAGACGCTGTGGATCAAACGACCGATACCGCTTCCGTTACCCTCACGGTGGGGTTTACTTTACCTCCGGAGGCCAACGTGCATAATATGCATACAACCCGACGCACACCTTATCTTGCATGGATTTTAGTCATGAAGCCTTATGGGAACTGGTGCGGTCCCGTTTCAGCCTTGCTAGAAAACCAGCAACACGGTATATCATAAACGTACATACTCGCCCTAGTCACTTAGGGCTGGCCATCTTCGAATAACCGCCAATTTTACATACGCGGTGGATTGGGAGTATTGGGCCCCCGTGGGTGGGGGCTAACAAGCTAGCTGGACCTGGAGTGTGACCGCGGGGATCTCTCCACAACGTTATAAACGGCCTGTCATTGAGTTTAGATGCACTCACGGACTACGCATATCTGTATTATTGTTATTTGGCTGGAACCAAGTGTGAAAGGCTGGGCAATGGTCGGTGACGCGCGCGTACTTCGTGTCGGGCCTCTAGACCCAGCCAAATGACCGCCTGTCTTTGCCATTTTCCCCCTATAAAAACTGGTTCAACGAGCTACATAGGCGCGAGGTCATGTCGGCTGGAGAAGAGAGGAAGGGGCGGGGGATGAAAGCGGACACTTGTCTTGATCGACTTCCCTCGATGCGCCCTCCACAGGCTTGATCCCTCGAACCATTCCATTGTAGGCTAGGGATTTATGGTTTTAGCGGCGTGATCAAAGATTCAACTTCCCAAATTGGACGACCACCTGTAAGATGAGACTGATTATCTATGAAGCAAACTAGTTTGGTATTCAGTCCAAAACCAGTTAGCTTGGTTGTAGGTTGGTGGATCAGGTCTATCGTTTCAGCTCCACTGCTCATTAGCATCATTAATGGCCAAATCAGCGTATCTTTGAGAGACCCAATAGGTTACCTCTTGGCGCTGGGAAGTTTTTCAAAGCCGGACATACGCAACCGCAGCTATTTTCTGCCCTTTCGGAGTTCCCTGTTACTGATAAGAGCCCACCACGTTAACGTGTCCAACACGATGGGCGCCATGAATAATTTGCATGCGGGATTATCACACAGGAGCTGATCGGAAGCGACAAAGCCGCGGTCGAACCATACTCAGCGTTCGACTGTGCCCTCCGGATCCCCATGTATGCATCCTCGTACATATAGATATGGTGTTCATTATAACGGCAATATGTTCAATTTACTCAAACAAACCCTCTGAGCTAAATGGGCCCTGAGGGTCAAGACCATGGGTCCCTGCTCGATCCCTTCCTGTCGAATGCGCACGTCGACTGACGACTCTGTAAGATTAGCTGTGGTGTAATCTATCAACCCACTTTCAGCGATTTTCGGAGCCTGCCACGCCACGAACAGATTGGTAGCTTCAATTTACTATTGGTAAGTTGTTCAAATCTTGCCAGCTGTGGATGGTGTCATCTCTTTAGTCGCTTTATCTAACCATACCAAGCCATTCTCAGGGGGATTTTCATGGCCAACTTGTCACTCATGAATATTACAATTCAGACATCGGATTTCCCGTGATCGCTATTCAATCAGGCGGTATTCATGTTTGTCTAGTGCTATTGGGGAGTTTGGGGCATTACCCCCGGTTCCCGGGGCTAGCGATTTAGTCCATGTATCAAGACTTTCGCTATATACCCAGGCGAATACGGGTCCTCTCCGGCCTTAGATCGTCCGTAACTTACCAGAAAAGTGACCAAACCATTGAACGGGTTGGTCTGCATGGGCCGAAAGACAATAGAATCCAGACTGGACTAAGATGCACCATACAACATCTGACATAATCTATGAGGCTCTGGCGAAGATTGACACATTATCCTGCCCATAGTGCCCAGACTGCTGGCAACCTTCAGCCACATATTACGAATGAAGGACGGGGGTTTCTCCTCCGCACGAACTCGGACATACACTATGCAGCAAAGAGTGTGAGGCGTTCACATCGTTTAGCCCGAGCTGGTCGTCCTCAATTCAGTCGTTTGGGGTTTACACGAAAGGGTATTCCCTCGGATTCTTGGCCATTGTCCGGAGCCCAACAAAGTCGGGGGAGGGCATATCCATCGCTTGATCGGGTCGTGTCGATCTCAGTGGTTTTGTAGTCATCTTGAGTCTGACTAGCCTGCTCCATTACACCAAACTGGAACCAGGGCTCAATATTGTTTATCATTCGGGGGTGGCTCATTGAATTTTCAGAAATCTAACCGATGGAATCCGATGGCACACGTCGCGCGATGGGTGTCGTATCTGGGGTGAGTCCTGCATCTATGGGGAGGCCATTCGCCTCAATGACAAACTATCATCAATTCTTTTTGACGTAATAAGAGACCAACATGAAGCACTATGTGTCCGCCGTCAGGAATTTTTTGGAAGAGCTGGGCGTGCGTCCACTTTGGCGACGACAATGCGAACTGATCGGAATGTGAATCATGCGGCCATTGACAGTTATCGGGTAGGTTATAATTCTTATAAAGCACATATGCTCCGAAGTCACCCGATTATCATGTGGAGAGGACGAGCGAAAAGAGTTTGGTTTGAGAACACAGGTTAGACAGCGACAATCGTGACGGATCATATGGTTGGTAGTGATACGCGGCAACGGGTATGTAGTGGCCGACCCTTTCCTTAATAGTGGCAGCTCATGAGTGGTTTCGGACGAAGAAATAATAAACCATGAGGTATGCTTAGTGACAGGTCGTGTAGGCTTGGCCAACACAGGAACCACATGAGTGGTATTCGTACAGCTGGGGATATAGCGGCAAACCTCGACAGACTCTAGTCTCGTGCGAGTAGAGAAATTTCTCCGTGAGGGCCTGGATTTTCATTCATCGGGATTGCGCTCTTGTCCTTGCGGATAGAATATTGTTTTGAAAAAGGAACCAGGTGCACATCCGGCCGGGCCGGGGACTAGCGCCCGGAAGAGTCCGAAGGCTAAAAACTAACCACAAGCTTCCTTCCACTCTACAACGATCGCCGTTGGTTCTTGGGCCTTCTTGAAGTGGTCTCATACTGAGCACATACCGCTAAGAACTTTAAAATAACCCACGCTAGCGCGCTCAGTCTGTGTTAAGCTATTATTTCCGGATCCTGAGATATCGGTTAATCTCAACAGTATCATTGACGAGAGTCCTCACCGCACATGCGCGAGGTCCGGCCGCCACTATACACAGCATTCTGCGGAAGCGACTCATTTTACTGTACTCAGTTCTCGCCTCTAATCAGCGAATAGGCTCGTAGGCCAACACTTATCGATGGGACACCTTGACACACGTAATGAGATTTAGGAGACCGGTTGGCGCCGGCTCGCCTGGTGCATCCGTGGTGGAAGATCGAGACTGGCCGTAATGCATAGGGATCGATGCAGTTGAGATCCGCGTAATAGTCGTCCTGTTGTCCCTGTTCTGCCTTCTTTGTGGATATTCTTCCCCTGTGCAGATCGAACAGGACGATCAATGCTTCACGAGAGACCTCGCCTGTGAGCATCATTTCATTTTTTCATGCATGTTCGGACGGTGGGGGCTACAATTTTCCAAATTGGCACACTTTACGCGAGTATAGAATCAACGAGATTACAGCTCATCCAGATTCTTGGCGTACCCGTCAAGGTCGCCATACTGCCGATAATTTCGTGATTGATGCCTTTGGAAGAGCCCCAGCCGGATACCCGAATAGGGCACCATAATTGGTGGATCACGTCGAGCGAGACCATATGCGCATGGACACACCGATCGCTACCTCGAGAGCCGCTTTGACAGGTTCCACTGCTAGCCGCGTACCATCGAGTGTGGTCCGGATTGACCCGCACCGCAATCGCAGTGGGGTGCCACCTTCAGGTACTCGCCAACGGTTTGCCGTCTCGAAGAGTGGGATTAACCATGCGTGTATGCGTGGGCTCAATGATACCTAAATTCCTATAAAATAGGTGCCATCTCAGCGGTAAGGATCCATCAGCCAACCTTGGCTTTTCCTCCCTCTTCTCCTCCCCTCTCCTCCTCTCCTTCCTTACCTCACCTCCTATCTCCCGTGATTCCCAGTGCGTATAACATAGCTTGCATTTCGTACTCGAATACTTATTGTGGGGTTTCCCCCTACCTTCAGCTTTACGTCCGCAATGTCTATTGCCCCGGTGTCAATCGCACTGCCTGAAAAAGCGCAGGGAGGGTCAGCATTTAATTCTGGCCAAAACTCTCTCAACGGATCTACGACCGATCTCGAAAAGACTGGCGATGTCAACGAGAAGAGCTTGGAGGGTGCGATTGCGGCCGATATCGCTGTCCTGAGGCAGGAGGAAGAGCGCGACTATCACCGCCAAAATAAGTATATCAATGGCACTATGATTTGGGCCCACCAGATCTGGTGGATCATCGTAGCTATCATCAACGTAAGAGAGCAGCTTCTAAGTAAATCCTATGACCAATCTCCTGATGCTTCCCTTAGGTTCCGGTGTATATCTACTTGGCCAATAACGAGCATAAGGAAAAGATCGTGGACTGGATCGCCCATGCCGCGCTCATTAATCTTACTGTCGTGGTTCTGGTTCGCAATGAACTAATTCTTGGTGCTGCCTACTACTCCTTCAACTACATTCCTTTCCGTCGATTCTACTTCCATCGTATGCTCCACTCGATTGGTGGTTTGCACGTTGGGGGCGCCTTTGCGACATTGATGTAGGTGCCAATTTGGCCTTCAAACATACATGCTCTCAAACTAACGGTTTCTATAGCTGGATCATCACCTATGTGGCTGAACTCGGTAAACACACTCCGCTTGACACCAACTTGAATCGCGCTTTGTTTGTCACCGCGCTCTTGCTTCCAATCGGTATCACGACTATGATCATCTTCGCCCTGCGCCCGCTCCGTGAACGCTTCCACAACGCTTGGGAGTACACTCATCGTTTCGTCGGTTGGGCCCTCGTTTTTGACCTTATCGCTCATCTCGGCGTGAGGGCCGCTACCCTCCCCAAGGGTAAGATAGCTGAAACCACCGAGTTACCAAAAGCTAATATGAGACACTCTCAGCCCGCGACCTGTTCATCCACAATGCTCTTCCCTACCTCACGATAATCATCACCATCAGTATCTTCTACGTCTGGTTCACAGTTACCAAGCCCAAGGTCGATATCTTTGCAAACAAGAGCGTCGCGATTATCAAGTTCCCCGGCAAGCCGACCCTCGCTGACGGTACTTTTGCTCGTATCTCTCGCAACTGGTGGCAATGGCATGCGTTTTCCGTCGCGTTCTCTGATAACACCAACCCTGAGAAGCCCAAATTCGCGCTGATTGTTGGCAAGGCTGGCGACTGGACCAACGGGCTTATCGGCGATTCGACATCCGGCAACGCACCCGAACGCCTCTACATTCGCGGTGTCAACCCTCCCGGTTTCATGCACATGCACCACGCCTACAAGAGGGGTAAGCCACCCTATTCAATAAGCGTAAAACGCTCGCTAACCGATGGTTCCACAGTCGTTACCATCTGCACCGGCGCTGGTATCGCCCCTGCGCTTCCCCACATCAGGCAGCATACGTCTAACATCCACCTAATTTGGATCGGAAAGGTGAGGATTCCTAACTCCATCTTATAATCGAGTCGAGCTCTAACCTCTTCTTTCAGAACCACCGTGAGACCTATGGCGAGGAAGTCTGGGCATCTGTTGCGGACAACCTTCCTGCGGACCAGATCCAATTGCACGATACTGGCAAGCAAGGTCGCCCGGACATCAAGGACCTCATTATCAAGGCTGGCAAGAAACATCAAGCCGAGGCCGTCTTCATCGTCTCCAACGATCCGTACACGCTCCTCGTCATGAACATTTGCTGGCGCATTGGCATCCGCTGCTACGGTGCCACCCGCGACTCATAACTGCTTCGCCTCCTCTGACCTGACACAATTGGGCGCGGATCCCATCATAATCCCCTTAAAGTCCTGAATTCCATTAATCACATTATCTTTTGCATCTTTGAACCATGAACCCCAATCCATCTTCCACCCACCCCCGTCCACTGAACGCCACATGTAGTGCAGGTCTCCTAGACTTGAGATTCTGAACTGTAGACACCGCTGTATTCCTCAACATGATTGGCGTTTTGATATACGCTATCCGTTTGTGCGCTTGGTTTAAGCCTCGTCCAAGATCCGGGGGAACAACTAGTCGCAACCGTGTAGGTCTCCTGTACCTTGAGCATTCTCTAACACCGACGCCACCGGCTATTGGGCTTGGCGATCATTGGGAGTCCTATCAAGCCTAAGAGAGCAGGGTCTGATCGCGCCAATGGCAGAACCGAGCCCGACGATCAACCGCAGTTGCCGAGACAACTTCTCGTTCCAACAGTCCTTTCTGGGCTATCCTCGATCTACCGCCGGCTGTGACAGATACGTCATGATCCATGAAGTACGGCGATCTCTCTCACAAGGTACCAACCCATTTTATTTGGACCGAGAATGCTGAGATAGGTCGGTGGATGGGAGCTCTCTTGAGCCTGTCTCGCATTAAACCGAGTGGGGATTATGTGCGCTGGACATGGTTCGGCATGCTCGGGACCCACAAAGGTGTAGCGTGGATTTCGGGCGACGTGATATCACGGGATTGAAGGGTCGGCTGGGATGAGGCGGGCGGATCGTGAGGAGCCGTCGAGTCAGCGCGGTGGAGTGGGGGCTGTACTGTACGTGTTGGGTAGGTGCTTCTAGGTCGATCTATACCTGTATGGCGAAAGTGAGGCGCCGTCTATGAGCTCTTCGAGAGATATATGCGTGATTATAACTGGGATGCTCGAGATAGGGGTGACAGGGGGCTCCACATGGCCACTGCGATGCCTGAGAAAAAAAAAACGAGCCATAGCGCATACAACCGAGTCTCAAAAACGGTATCGCTTGGCTTGGGGGTCTTATACCTGCGGACTACGTGGCAGGGCTGAGCCTTGAACGACACAACGGACATATATGCCGACAGTTTGTGAGAACGAGATGTGTGCTCGTCACCCACTTCACTTAACGGCTGACGTCCCCACTGATACCCCCCAGGTGCAGAATTACTTGCCAAGAAACTGATGGCTTTTGCGCTCGCTAGTGGAGACAATTTCGCTGCCTTAGATAGAGCTCGAGCAAAATCATTCAAATATGATTGGGATCATATACGGCTGGGTTTATTAGAACAATCAAGAAAGAAAGCACCAAGTGCAATTTAATAGGTTATTTACGTAGAGAGACGTGTCATCCTTGTGACAACCCTAACTGCGTCGGCTTGCACTCGAATTCCGACATATCGTGGGACACGCTTTACCTGCCCCGGTTGCCATCAGATTGGACCTGTACTAGTCTCTCCATCTCACCCGAGCATTTGCCTATCACGCATTCGATCGATTCCGGGTGAGGTTAAGGAATGAGCATTGGAGCAAATGCGAACCTGAGCGAAACACCCCAATCCTCCCAGGCCCACACAAGGCCCTTGAACGTTGGTGGATGAGAATTCAACCGAGAGCTCCGAGTTGTTGGAGTCGAAGACGGCTCGGGGGCCGTAGCTTTGACTTCTGCATTGAGCTTTGTGCGAATTAAGTCATAGTTGTAGGGAGCGAAAAAGTGGAGGTCTGGGTCAGGCGACATTAAGCTGATATTGGATTAGTCTCCTGAGCTTACTTGTATGCTGGCTTTATACCGACCTGGTCAGACGTTTGATGTCGAGCGGAGCTTGGAAAAACTGTGACATGCTATGGCGGAGGGTGAGAGGGTAGGAGAAGAAGGTATATGGGTTGAAAAGGATTGACAGAGGCAAGGTGTCGCATACATGGGTGCTCTGTTTCCATGTGGTGTAAATGACAGACGTTTCGCATAGAGTGCCAAGCGCTGGTCGTGCCCTCGCCTGGTTTACGGCTACGTTTTCACCGCTTGACTTGACAGCTTGTGACCTCGTGCGATACCGGCTCAAATTGATAGCCTGTTTACCAATTGATGTGATTCGAAGAAAGGCAGGCAAAATTGAGTACGACTTCCAGAACCACTTTGCCTTCAGCCCATTCCTTACTGATTTTCAACCCCAAACGTATTCTTCGGATCAGAACGGCGCTTGATCTTCGTCTTCTGGAGATAGTGCCTGTATGAAATCAAGCCGATTTTAGAAAAAGGGGAACTTGTACGAATATTATTTATCCGACGCTTGAGGCCATCTCGGTTCTACAGTTACAAGAGTCTAGCTTTGTCCGCAACCCTGGGTATTATCCGCCTGTGCCAACTCTCGGTTATCCTTACCAAAGGGCCAGTCCTCATGGAAGGTCTACTTGTGCCATCCCCAGCCTCACTCCTTCCACTACTGGCTACTCGTCTCTCACAGGAACCCTCCACGTTGTCCATGACCAAACCGGTCTCCAAGCCCCTTGGCATCCTTCAGCATCTTTGACCTCGACTTTTCGTCCATCAGTCGGCCGCCGAGCCCCATATCTCTCGAGTGGTCCCATATACCAGGTGGGGCGTCGTCTGGGTTTGGCGTAGGCGCGCTGTGCATTGCAACGAGCGATTCGGCACGAGTGGCCTTCTGCAGAAACCGGGCCGGAAACGTTGAAACGTCAGCGAGGCTAGAGGTCAAGGACTGATGCTAGAGACAAACATTGTGTGCTTCAACCTGTGCCCGTAGCTCCTCGTCCCTCTTGCGTCGTTTGATGACGTCTTCGTCGGGAGCATCGGTCGTGGCGTTTTCGGCGCGTTTTCGCTTTCCGGAGATTTCGTCTGCCAGACGTTGTTGACGCTCTTGGGGCGTTTCGGTCCAGAGGTTGGATGCAGCGGATTTTTTATCGGTTGTCGAGCGGGAGAATTGCCTATTTTTGAGTTTCGTTGGATCGAGCGCTGGGGGAAGGAATCAAATTGGGCGAGGAGCACACAGAGGACGAGGGCGTACACGAGAACATGTCGCTGGAGCTCGGAGGAGCAAGCATCCAGTCGTCTCGTTTGAGTGCTTTGGGCTGTTTTGCTTCCTGTTGATCGTAGATATAACTATAGAGTGGCCAATGTCAGAAAGTCTGGTGACTCACCTCGATCTGCTGTTCTCTCCGCCTCTCGCGCTCAATAAACTCTCGTACGCCATCATTCTCATCTTCGACCGCTGATAGGCCAGCGGGTAAAGGCATAGGTCCATAGTCATCGTCGCTGTCAGACTCGTGCTCTTTGGGAGGTCGCTGGGGAAACGTGGGCCCTATTTGCCTAGCTGGTTCTGAGGAAGGGGTAGGGCCAGGCGCAGGTAGGTCTGGAGGTAGAGCGGGCAGGAACGCGTCTTCATCTTCTTCCTCCTCGTCCGCTGGTGCTGGTTGTGTTGGTTTAACCAAGTGCGCGGGTATACTCGGGCCAATAGACACAGGGGGCGTCGTGCTCCTCGGTGGCGAGCTCGGGCCAGCTTTGGGCTCGTCGTCGTCGTCGGGTGGGGCGGGGTTGAGGAGGTGGGCTGGGATGTCGGGGCCGATCATGGCAAGTGGTGGTCAGGACCAGGACCGCGGATGCTGTGCCGACTAATTAGCCGCAGTCGTCTTCACACTCGACCACACCAGCCTCGTCTTCGCCAAAAAGGTCGCTGCATCCTGCTATTATACACGTCCCACATGAAATAAACTAATGAAATGTTCTTTTCGAAATACATAGGCCACGTACTCCCCGCCAAACCCCATATGTCCGTATTCCATTTCCATGACTTCATTCCTCTCATGCTAAGCCTGAGTTTAACAGAAACACAAGCCTACGCGGCCACAGAATAGTCGTATTTTCCTCAAAGATTGCCCATCCTGCCGCCGAGTACGATCAATCCCACGGGTCCGGACCGAAGCAGCATGGACGACGGAAAGCTGCTTGCCGAGGCGCTGAGTGTCGTCAAGATACAGATGGTCCAGATGAAGCGATGTCTGGTGCGTTGGTTAATTATTGTTGACATTAACGCTAACTGGAATGACAGGAGAACGACCAGCTCATGGATGCGCTCAAGAGTGCGAGTACGATGCTGCCGAGCTGCGGACGTCGTCACTCACACCCAAAATGTACTATGAACTCTGTGCGTTCTTGCATGGTAAATAGCTCTTGCAAATACTTACGTTCGATGATAGACATGGCTGTATTCGATGCACTACGCCATGTGTCAAACTACTTGCTCGACGCGCACACCTCGGGCAAGCACCATCTTGCTGATCTGTACGAGCTCGTTCAGTATGCAGGAAACATCGTGCCCAGGTTATATCTCATGATCACTGTTGGCTCGGTGTACATGAGCATCCCAGATGCACCTGTCAAGGAGATCATGAAGGATATGATGGAAATGTCTCGTGGAGTGCAACACCCAACCCGTGGACTCTTTCTCCGCCATTACCTCAGCGGTCAGACGAGGGATCATCTACCCATTGGAGATAGCCAGACGTACGTATTACACCAAGTTGTACTCCAAACTACCCCGTTCTCACATGTAGACAGCCAAGCCGGAAACCTCCACGACTCGATCGCATTCGTCCTCACCAACTTTATCGAGATGAACAAGCTCTGGGTCAGGCTCCAACACCAAGGTCACTCGCGTGAGCGCGAAAAGCGCGAGATGGAGCGTCGCGAGCTTCGCATCCTGGTTGGCACAAATTTGGTCCGGCTCTCCCAGCTTGACGGCGTCGATTTGGGCATGTACCGAACGTTGATCTTGCCGAGCATATTGGAGCAGGTCGTTAGTTGCAAGGATGTCATCGCGCAAGAGTATTTGATGGAAGTTGTCATCCAAGTATGTCTATTCTGGTTCCGTTTAGGTCTACAAATACTGAGGATAAACAGGTCTTTACGGATGATTTCCATCTCCACACTCTCACCGAATTCCTCTCGGCTACCGCCAAACTTCATCCGAAAGTAAACATCAAACAAATTGTTAGTGCGTTGATCGACCGGCTGGCGTCGTATGCCGCGCGTGAAGCAGAAAACGAAGACCCAGAAGAGGTACGCAAGCAAGAAGAAGCAGCCGCAAAACGGCTCGCCGAAAAGGTTCGCCGGGCACGCGAGGCCAACGGGAATGGGCTGAGTCCGACAAGCCCGACGGCTGCTGGAAACGAATGGGGTCAAGCGAGCATTGAAGGAAGTGTGGACGAGGATAAGGGCAAAGGGAAAGAAAAGGAGGGTGCCCCGCCAAAAAAATTTAGAGGTATTCCGGAAGACGTCAAGTTGTTTGAGGTCTTTTGGCAACAGGTTGTCGAGTTGATCAAGGCATGTTTTTCGTTTTTCTGGATTGCATTGGGCTAGTCTCAGCTGGTGGATTGGATAGGCCCGACCGGATTTGTCCATTCAGGACATTACTGCCCTCCTGGTTTCGCTCATAAACCTGGCATTGAGCTGCTACCCTGATCGTTTGGAGTATGTGGATCAGGTGTTGGCATTTGCGCAGACCAAAGTTGGGGAATTCCACGATAGGTAGGTGTCTGTGTCTTCTCCACGCGACAACCCCACTCATGATGTCCCTAAAACAGCCCAGACCTCCACACAACGCACACTACATCAAACCTACTCTCGCTCCTTCTCGCACCGATCACATCCTACACCTCGGTCCTCACGCTCCTCGCGCTTCCACATTACAATGCCCTTCTCGCTCCACAGCCATTTGCAACCCGTCGGGCTGTCGCACACGCAGTCGTGGCAAGCGTGCTGAAGAACAACACGATCATTGACCAGCCGAGTGATGTTGGAGGCGTGTTGGAGATGTGCCATGTGCTCGTTCGAGACCAGAGGGACGCAGGGGCCGCGATGGGTGGCGTGGGCGGAGCAGGACGGGGTGCGAGCACCGTCGGAGCTGAAGATCTTGCGGAGGAGCAAGGATGGGTCGCGCGCATGGTTCATTTGTTCAGGGCAGAGGCTTTGGATGTGCAGTTTGAGGTGAGTCTTGAGAAAGGGAATAAGTAGGAATGAGGGTACTGACCGCGGCTGGACGTAGCTGTTACAAACGGCACGGAGGTTCTTTGCGGAAGGTGGGCCGAGGATGCGATACACGTTCCCGCCGCTTATTATCTCGGCCATCAATCTGGCAAGGAGGTTCAAGGCTCGAGAACATGTTGTGAGTACCCTCCGAGTCCTCTTGGTCCTATCCAGTTTCCTCATTTCACTCGATCGCAGGAAATTGATTGGCACAACCGCGTCACCACCTTGTTCAAGTTCATCCATCAACTCACCTCGGTCCTTTTCAGCACGGTCGAGTCACCCGACACGGCACTCCGTCTGTTCCTTCTCGCCGCGCAAGTGTGCGATGCCTGTGGTGCATCATTCGAAGAGCTCGCGTACGAGTTCTACGTCCAGGCTTTCACGGTGTACGAAGACTCAATCTCGGAATCGCGTGCACAGCTCCAGGCTATCGGGCTGATTATTGGCACGTTGCAAGGTGCACGGGTGTTTGGGGAGGACAATTACGATACATTGATAACCAAGGCTGCGGTCCACGGCGCCAAATTGCTCAAGAAGCCGCACCAGGCAACGGCGGTGATGCTGGCGAGTCATATGTGGTGGCAAACTGATGCACCCGAAGGAGAGCCTGCTGGAGAAGGCGAGGATGCGGAGGAACGGAAGGTTTGTCCCCTCTTTTACTTTACGCCCCAAGCTCGGAATATCAGTTGACGTTCACGTGAACGTAGCCAAGACGAGATGGAAAGCGCGTGCTCGAATGTTTGCAAAAGAGCCTGAGGATTGCGAGCTCGTGTTTCGAAGAGGTGGTGTCGGTGCAGCTCTATGTCGACGCTCTGGACAAGTACCTGTACTACTTTGAGCGCGGCGTTACAGAGGTTAGTTTTTGTGTTCCCTCTGTGGCTATCCTAACTGTTTCATAGGTTACCCCAAAATATATAAACTCCCTAATTGAGCTGATCACATCCAACGTGGACGTCATCTCCGCACCCGATTTCCATCCTACCTCGCGCTCTCCGCCAGGCTTGATTGAGGGGGTTCATACGGCCGATATGATCCTCCGACACTTCAAGCGCACGTTGTTGTATATCCAGGCACGAAAGGACGAAGGTGAACCCGCCTGGCTCCCCGTAGACGGCGTGGCTGGTGCCTTGCTCAAGTTGGGGCACAAGTGAAACTCGGGGTTAGACGAATGAATATGAGGGACGGTGCATAGGTCACTATTTTGTACATAATCTTTTTTTTTTTCTTTCATTTTGGAACCTTGTTGTAGTGTTTCGTTTGTTTGCTGTTCTTGAATCTTGAGCGATTTAACAGACGCCGTGAGAATGTATGACTAAAGATGTCTATGGCAAGACAGGCGCTGATGTCCGTGCTATATCAGTGCGAGGAACCACGAGTTACCCATCACCGTAGTGCCCCAGACCGCGAGTTGGACAGAACAAAGTGGACGCGTAACACACATGGGCAAGTTTCACGATACCATTCCCAAGGAGCTCATTCCGTAAGTCTATGAGATGACTGCACCACCGCTTATCATGCTCCGCTCTCGAGTTGTTTCCTGTTCCTAGCCTTTATCAGGAGTTTTGTTGTCGGTGATAATCAAACAAACCACCATGAGTGATCGATCAGTTTTGAATAACATAGATAAACTTCATTGTTATTAATGCAATGATGCTCGTGCAATATCTTTTTGCCCTATTCGCTCGTCTGACTATTTGGCTCGCAGATGGATCGAAGAGCAACGGTGTTTCTGGGTCGCGACAGCCCCGCTTAGCCGTTCCGGCCACATCAACATTTCGCCGAAAGGGATGACCGGGACCTTCAAGATCCTCGACGAAAAGACCTTCTTCTACCAAGATCTTACGGGATCAGGTGAGTCGACTCGTTTTCTGTGGATCCTGTGGCTACATACTTGTTGAATAGGGGTTGAAACTGCGTCGCATCTTCGTGAAAATGGACGTATTACGGTTCTGTAAGTAGCTTCGGGTGACCCGTGTCGGCGCTCATATTCACGCTGATTCACGCTCTGTATGCTTGTAGGTTCAATGCATTTGAAGGACCGCCACGGATTATGCGTCTGTTTGGTACCGGTTAGTCTGAATTTCCCGTTGCGGTGGTTCTTGTGTTTGATCCTACGGGTCACCCTGTGGTAGGAACGGTCCACGCAATCGGTTCTCCAAGATACAACGAACTCATCCCAGTGGAAGAGCGATTAGTGGGATCACGGGCGGCCATTGAGGTAGACATACATAAAGTTGGCACTGTAAGTGTGGTGGGTGATGCTGTTGGGTCTTTATTAATCTCGAGTGAACAGTCTTGTGGGTATTCGGTCCCGATGTACAAATTGGAGGGCGATCGCCAGGCCCTTCGTGACTGGACCGCTCCGCTTGAAGAGAGGGATCAAAAGTTCGCGTCTGAACAAGGCGAGCCCAACCGTCATGAATATGCACCCACTCTCCTAACCTAAACCATCTGGTCAGATAACTTTGATCAGACCAATCCTCTTTCTCATTTGCTGTTTGCCCCATCTCCAGAAGATTCGAGTAAAGACGTGCGTGATCCAAAGGGACTGAAACAGTACTGGGCAGACGCGAACGTACGATCGGTTGACGGTTAGACTATTTCTTTGTTTTTCGCCAAAGCGCAAAATTTAAAGCACACACAATGAACAGGTTTACCCGGTCTTGCCTTTTGTCGCGACCTCGCTGGTCTGCCGCAGACAAGAGTCAAGGAAGATGAGAAAGTCTTCCATGTCGATTTTGAGGAAAAACTTGCGACGAAATTTGGGAACGGTGCCCAATACATGGCCGAAAAGGTAGAACAGACAGGATTTGTAGGCGGGCTTTTGGTCGGGCTCGCCGTTGCCTTGACATGGGTGACGGTGTCTGGGCGCCGATGAAGTGGAGCCCGGAGTACTATATTGCTTCTTGAACGTATAAGTCCTATAAGATGACAAATCAAGGCGAACATAAACAAACTCGCAATCAATTCCGCCGTTTCTAAAGTACTTATCTTCCCGAAAAAAACAACTAAAAATGCGTGCTATAACGCCGAACGTGAAGATCGCGACGAGAATACAGCAACCCCATTCATCTTCAACTCTGGTTTCGCCTAGTCGACAATGGGGACGACACAGTGTATGCTACGTTCATTCGTCAGTCAAGTGGATTTTTGTGAGTTGCAAACGAGTGGCGGCCGTACGAATTCAATCCAATCCCGGATCGTTATGGTATAGATAACCCCAAGGCATGTATGCATGCATATACCACTACCTTGTTACTAGAGTTCACCATGCTCGTAAATACAAATACGCAGAGCGCCAAACCATCACTTGCATGCTTTCGTGAGTCTGAATATATTAATACTTGTAGTATAACCGGGCGTGAACGCCCAGCGCAGAATGGGTGAACATCGTCCTCAAAGGTACTCAACTCGTGTGGTCAGACGTCAATACCCCTTCAAGCACGATGCCCGCTACTAGGAACGACGCCACTCTAAGAAAGGGGCCTACAAACGGACTCTTTTGGATTCATACCTAATATGTCAGATAAGTATGCTATCCAAATGAAATAGTTTAACGCTTAATTGAGTTTCTGGTTCTGAGCGATTAAATGAGGGAACAGACTTTGCCCCGTACAGCATTTCCGTGTTTCAAGTGAAGGATCTAGGTCCTATCTAGGTCGCTCGGCCTGATGTTGACGCGTAGCAGTAGATTGGGGTATGTGTAAAGAAATAGTCGCTGGGAGGACTAGGGCACGTTACTTCACTGCCCTGGATAATGAAAAGGGCAGGTTACTGCGCATCCGGACCCGGTTATTCCGAAATTTCCAAACGGCGGGGAGACATGCCCGTCTATACATGAACTCTAAACTGTACTACATAAGAGCAATCGACTAATGTCAATTTGATTCTGGTCGAGGCTCGGGTAAACACGGCTAAATGATGTGGCACTGGACAACAAGCAGCCAGAGAAAAAAAAGTCTATCCCATTTCTGGGTACATTGAGCACAGATATCGGTAGGTTTCCTGATATTGCCCGATCCCGATAAAGCTAGTCAGGACTACCAGTGGCGCATAAAGGTAAGTTCGCGATTGCAAGATGAGGCAGGAGACACCAAAACAAAAGAAGGTTTAGATTCAGCCCGTTCTATACGTCGGCATCGCATCTATTCACATAGGGGCTTCCGCAATAAAAAGTCAATCGTTACAGTTCACGACTATGAAATCTCCGACCGGCGGCGTATCAAGAACAACGGCATGTTGCAGATGCACCAACGTCTGACTAACGTAACCGTTGCTGCAGTGTTGGCGAACCCTGGCTTTCAGTTCCATATCTTTCCGAGATACTTCAACCTACGAGATATCCAACATGTCGGATTACATCCATTCGAGGAGAATCTCAGGCCCGATTCACCAATCGGCACGACTTCACGTGGCACCTCAATCGTTCCCGTGACGTCAGCATCGTGTCTCATTGGATCATTGGCCGCTCGAACACAAAGAGACGCCCCAACGGACCAGGTATGCCCGATTCGGACGTAACGAAGGGCTAATTCTTGGCTGTCAATGTTGACAACCGCGACACAAACAAACTATTCATTGGCGTTGTTCGAAAATATGCTGGATTTCTACGTCGGCAAGTAAGTAAAGCGTAAAGCTCTGTTCGTGATGCTCGCTTGTGAGACGCATGCATGCTGGTTCCCGACGAGACCAATGGATATTATCAGTACCATTGGAACTCCTATATCCACCATCATAGTGTCTCGTTCTTGGATGGCTTTTTTGTGTATGAAATGATACTTAGCATATTCTTTGGCTCCTCACCCAAGATTCGACTTGTCTTTACCGTCAGCTACGTGTAAAAGGGGCAACCCTTGAATGACTGGCCAATAGTCAATTATGTAAAGGCAATCGAATGGCGACTCGATCCATCGTAGTCAACTTGTCGATTCCTCGATGGTTTCATTTCCGAAGCCTTGGGTCAGGCCGGAATGCTGGCCAGGATGTTCGCGCCCAATTGGCATCTCTAGAGGCGTATCAAACAAATCGCACTCGTTTACGGTAAGCGCGCCACTGACTGTCTAAGGGAACCATAGCTCGATAGCTTCTACATGACCCTTGTTCCCTACAACACCTACGTCAGCGACGCCACTGATTAGTGTATGAATTTGAGTGAATGATTTGCAAGCATAGAGCTTAATCGGTACAACTACCCGAGCAACTGGAGTAAAGACAGTAAGATATAGAGATAATGGGATGGTCAATAAGGGGTCGAAAGCACCCCTACTCATGCCCTAAAATTCCCGAGCCATACTTGCACTCGGATGCGCGTATACGGCGCATGTATTGAGCTAACTCGATTACTTACTCAACTCGATGACTCATTCATTCGAGAACGTTATACTACGTACAAAAATATTCTACAGGTATTTGGTCCCTTTTGTTTGAATGTTCAGAAGTTATATTGCTTTACTTGCACAGCACGTATATGTTCGGTCTGACACAGAAGGGCACTTGAGCTATGCTGCATACGAGTAGCTAAGCTTTCTATTAATAGTGTAGATTCAATTGTACGACATGCAAAAATTTTACTCGTCGAACTATGTGCTTTGAATAAGGACGTTTAAATCACTATGGATTGTCCCGATTTCGAGCCACTGAGAGTTCGACGCCCGACACTCGAACCTATGGGAGTTTCAGAGGCCTTGGTGTAAGCTAACCGTCAGGGCAATTTGGCCTATTATTCTACCGAGGCTGGCCATGTCGGGGCTAGGGGGCGAGCAGTAGGGCATGGAAGCGAGGATGAACTGGACGATACCGAAGAGAGAGAACACACAAATGTCACTTGGGGGATATTTTCAGTTTGCTTGGTCTCTTGAAAGAGTTCTGTCTCTGTCTCCAAGGGCTTCGTCCGCCCGACTACTCGGTCGTTTCAAGGTGTCAAATCCTTCTGGTTTGCCCGTACAATAGTATGAATTTTATCACAAAGCGACTAATGGTGATTAAATAATCCTAAAAAAGGAACTATCTTTTATACTATAGTCGAAAAAACATATACCTATGGCGAAACATTCACACTGAAATGATAATACTCGATCAAAGACAAAATGATGAAAACAAAACTCTAAAACAAGGCGTGTAGTGCATACGCAGATGACGCAGTCATTGTGACAAACACTATAATGGCTCATTAAAACTGGATAAATGCATAAAGAGAATACACTCACTCAGTGCATATTGAGGTATCAAGAACGAAGCTATATGTCCGGCTGATCCGTCAGGTGAGTAGACTTGCGTGAGGTATACCTGAGCGACATTTGAGTTTGCCATAGCTGCCCTGAGCCGTGTCAACTTACCTGAGATGTGGCAGTAGGAACGCCTGCGAAGTATATACAGACAAACCTCAACACTTTATCATTGGGATCAATCAAGCTCGTATGATGAGTCAAGCCCTCGACAACAAGGACTCCAAGATAGGGCCAATAACCATCTACATGAGAAGGACGCATTCACTAGTTAATTTCTGATCAGACACATTTGTGGAACCCGAGGACTGACTTTCAGAATGGATAGTGCGGTAATTGCACTCAAGGGTGCTCTGCTGATTGGTTTGGGTACTTGCAGCCTTGCGAGGGCGCTACCGAGGCAAATGAGACCAAGAGGGATACTACCACCACCGATGAAGCTAGCTGTGTCGATGATAAAATTCAGAGGCGGAAGACCATCTGGTGCTGGAGCGATATGAATATTCGAGTCGGCTGCAGGGGCAATAAAAAGGGCTTTGAGATTTGGAACGAGTGCGATTATAAATGCCGAGACCATTGTGATCGTAGGTGGAGAGGCAAGGGAAACCACGAAAGATTTTGTAACCAGCCATGCACGTTTGAGTCGGCTCGGTGTTGTGTAATGTTGGGGTTCGCCATCCGGCAGTGATATGTCGATTTTTTTGTCAGCCGGCACAGCCGGATTCTGGGACAAGTTGGTAGCAACGCCGCCCACAACAGTGGGTGCAGGTGAAGCGATCGCGGAGGGTGGTCGCGTTGACTGACCACCCCCCAAAACGGTAGGCTCAGAAGGACTGAATATAGCGTTGGGTGCGAGTGGGCGAGGAAGCGCCAGTTCAACCTACCCCAGCGACACCGGAATTAGTATAAAATGATTGACAGCTTGAACGGGCTGACCTCGATATCCTTTTCGGCAACACCATTGCCGTCATTTTTCGAATCACCTTGCTGAAGGTCTGACCTCAGGCTTCGCGAGCTTATCATACCGCGCAGGGTCACCCATCGACGCCGCATACGTGCAAGCGCTTCCTCTCTGGAATCATCATCTGTGTCGGCAGGCATCGCACCATCCAGATAATCTTTTGCGATTAGCTTGTGCCCTCCCAAAGGGAACAAAGTAACCTGTCGCACAACCACCTCAGTCGAGAACGCCAAAGGTCGGAGAGTAAACGCTCACGAAAAAGACCAGAATAAAGGCCGAAATATATGCTACGCAATGTCCGAGTCACCCTTGGAGAATGGGGCGCTTGCGGTCATGGACATGATTACGGCAGTGGCTAACCAGAAGGAATGTTATATAAAATTTGGTCATAATAGATTATGGGATGCTTACGAAGGTCTCCCCAGTTGCTCCACGCGCCAGCAACCAAAATACCATTGTGGAAACGGCGGGGCACCCAGAACACTGCCCTAATTGCCCAACCGACAAACAGCCCGTAAAGCTGGTAGATACATGCTATCAAGATAAGCGGGCCTAGAATAATTAGTCATAAACGTAAGATCAACGTTTGTTGGTAAGAAGGGAGGAGGGGAAAAGAACCTAGAGCGACAATGTTCTGCGTTGTAAACCCGGAGACAATCTTTGAGAAGAGAAGCGATGGAAGGAATATGTTCTGTTGAAAAGCTCGATGAACGCTTGCCAGCCCAAAAGGTTAAACAAGACACCTACGAGTAGAACTTGTCCCGCCCCTCTCGCCGCAACGGCACTAAACAAGTCTGCTTTCGTTAGGAAGTAACCAAACGAAGTAGTAATCACACTAGAACCCGACATGAGAAACTTGAGTCGTGGCTTCCCTTGCAGCTGCTTACAGTTTGAGCAACGGCTTGGCCGATATCCAAATGAGAGTGTTCGCGCTCGGCATGCTTTTTTTGTTCAGAGGTGAGAGTCAACCTCGGGTTGTGTGTGCCGAGGGAGTCAGTCGTAAAGGCTGAAACGGGTAGGTAGCGGAATACCCTTATGGAATACTCCGAGATGACATTAAATGAAAATGGAATGCATGTTAGCGGTCTAGAGCTCTGGGGCTGGCGGTGAATAGAATCGGCTGCTTTGCCAACGTCATAGAACTCGAGCTATTAGCAATACCCACATTGTCAGACAGCAACCACATTGTCTCCAAAATCCCCATCCTATAAAAGGGACCCAAGCCAGACCCGCTCTGCCAAGGCTAAGATTTTCATTTGGCTTAGTCAGCCTCCACTGATCACGATCCGATCAATACTCTACAAAAATCGTACATAAAGCTAAAACAAAATGTCTATAGAGATTACATCACTACAACATCCCAGTATACAGCTACGAAACGATCGATACTTTACAACTAATAGCAGCCAACACTCCAACTAAGCCCAAGTATCAAACCCGCTCGGCTGGTACGCGGTACTTCCCGGAAATACAGTAATCGGTAGTTCGCATTCGAGAGTCTCGAGCTTCAGCTTGACCCATTTTTCTTCTTCGGTTTCAGTACCTTCCTCGCCAGTCCATCGACCAAAGAACGACCCCCAGCTCTCGCTCGCTCCTCCGGATTCTGTAGCGGGCCCAAGCGGCGCCAGATCACTCGTCGCGCGCCAAGCTTCGCCCCACTCGTTTCCTGGCCCGTCGCGTGCCATGTGTCGAGATCGAGCGGGTGGGCTCATGCAGACAACAAGCGCCATACGGATGCGCCATTGAAGGCCGCCTTCGACCTTGAACCCTCGATAATTGCCATTGGGCAAGCCTTTGCCGTTCGGCTGAGCGGGAGCCGGGTTCAAAACCAGGCCGAATGAAGGCGTCCCGTCGCTCGGAATGTCCAACGAAAACGCCGCGCGCTGTGTCCCAAGCGCTAGCGCCGCATGGTGTTCTGCATATTTTCGCGTTTGTGGAGCAGGGGTGTGAAGAGCCAGAGATTCAGTCGATTCAAGTGTTGCAGAGTACTATGATCAGACCAGAATATTAGATTCGGTACAATAGCATGAGAAAAGGAGAAAATACCTTCAACACCCTCCCTTCCATGGTTGGGTCATTGAACTCTATCGCAGCAAGCACAGTCTCGCCCAATCGGTACGCAGCCTTGACAAACGTAACAACAGCTACAGTCTGGCCGTCTTTGGCGATGTCAAATGAGACTGTCCCAATCCCGATTAGCAACAATTTATAGAGAAAAAAACAACAACGTAAAACTGTCCTACCTTTTTTAGAATGCCGGGTCACGACTTCGACAGCATCCCTACAGCTCATATCTGCGCCTTCGTCGTCATCATACGTGTTGGTGGTGCCGTTTAGTTTCAGTCCGTTCATCCCTTCAACAAGTCCATTCGCAGTCGTTGCCAGGAGTCGTTTTGCATAGCCTGTAGTTCCCCGCGAGTGATCTTGTTCTTGTCGAACGGAGTTGGATTCGCCGATATTTGTGCTGGGGAGAGTCAATACCAATGTATATACAAACCTTCCGAAGCTGGACTCACCAAACCCATTCTCCCTATCGTTGACCACGTCGTTCCCCTCCTCTACCCGTCCAACCAACATCGGGCCCTCCCGCCTTCTCGCCAGAGGCCACATCAGATCGTACGGTCTCGCCAGTTGTCCCACTACAACAGCAAAAATCAGGGACGCACAAACAAACTGCGCAAATGACACGCACCGGCTACGTGGTTGTACATCCGAATCGGGACACGGATAATACGTCGAAGCTGGCCTGCGTCGGGCTGAGTATCAGGACGAGTGGTGCCCACGACGAGATGATAGGTCAGTCGGAAGTATTTTCCCCGGAACGAGGGAGGAAGAGCGGAGGGAAGAGTGATCGTGTAGGTATCTGCGCTCGAAATGTAAATAATTGCCTCGGAGGTCAAAGCAAATCCGACATACAAGATCGAGATTCTCCGGGTTGGAGTGTTAAATCGACAGCTAAAACACTCGGTTGTGTCTCCAAGACAGGAAAAACTCCTTCTTCAACAGTTGCACTCAGACCCATGCCATCAGTGGCAACAGATCCATTAGCACTACTACCACCCATTGCGCCGTCTCGGCGGTGCCCGTCGCTCGAAGAATCATCTCCACTCAAGAGCGCGCTTATACTCGCCATTCCAGGGATAAAACTTGCCATCGATGTAGCGCGCTGGTGCCCTCTCCGCCCGTTCAAAGGCCGGGTAGAGGGTGAATCCGGGGGCGCACTGGCCAATGATGCTGTGGAGCTTCCAGCCGAAGCTAGGCCTCCCAGTCCCAAGGCTGCGCTGACCCCCATCCCACCTAGGTCAATGCTCGACCCTGATGAGAGGCCGAACCATCCTCCCACACCCGACGCCGCACGAGGTCTTGTACGTGGATGAGATACGCCTATTCCCACTCTCCCGCCACCAACCACTCGGCGGCCTGTCCCTATTTCGGCTGAACGCCAGGTAGCGGCTAGTGCAGCAGAAGGAGGCTCGAGTGAAAGTGTTCCAGTTAGTTGGGTATGTGCCAGTAGAATGAGAGCCGAGTTGTCGTTGAGCGGGGTGACCGGAGAAGGCGCTTCCGGGTATGGGTAAAAGTTGTATAAGGCGGAGGGAGAAGCAGATGGAGGTGTGGGAGCCTGAATAGAGAGGGATGGTGTAGATGCTCGGCGGGCTGGACCAAGGTGACTGAATTTGTCACGTCCCGGTCCGAGAGGTGAAGGAGCAATCGAGTCGGAGGAACCTGATTCGGTTATAGGAGCAAGCGACATGGCGAATGTAGACGTGGAGGGCGTCGCAGGAAGTTTGTGGATGGATGACAATGATGTGAATGCGCCATCGAGTGCGGCAGAGTCTTTGCGCGCATGCGGGTGAGATTGTGGAATGCCAGTCGAGGTGCGTGAGCGTTTGGGCACCGGAGCTGGGAAAAAACATTAGCTTGATTAAAGAATTGATTGAAATAGACTCACGACGCGATCCCACTGGCGTTGTAGGCGTTCCGGACCCATTGAGAGCGAGGACACCGTCCAGCTCATGAAACGCATCGTGTGAGGTAATAGCGACACTGAGCGAGCGCACAGAGTGCAGACGAGACTCTCCGTTTGTGTTTTTCCCCGTTCCTATTAGACCGTGTCTAGGAGTATCCGGCTGGGACGAACTCGAGGAGGAAGACAACGACGAGGGTGTGTATCTATGCATTGTCGGTGGAGCCTGTCGTCGCAGGCCAGGACTTGTTGGTGGGCGTGCCATCCTGGCTTCGCTAACAGAGCTGATAGCTCTTCGATGTCCTTTTATGCGTCCGTACATCGCGAGCTGGCCCTCGGCCGACGTGGTTCGAGAGAGACCAGGGCGAGGAGTATGGGCCACAGGAGCCGCCCGCGTGTTGGTAAAGCTGATGGTGAATACTGCAGTCTCGCCAGCATGATAGTGAGAGGCGCTAGGTTCAACCCGAACCCGCACATCGCCTTCGTCGTCATCCATTTTAGTCGGGCTTGTCCACGATGTCAAGAAATAAGAGCCTAGGGACCACGTGATGGGTAGTCTATTCATCAAGCGCCAGTTCCTGGAGCCACGTGCCTCGCTGCTTCTAGCCACATCCCCCCACCTCACGACACAACATAAGACAGGCTACACATTTGATTTTCAAAGACAGACAAAGACAGACAAAATATTCACCGACGTCGATATGAAGCCTTCGTTGACTGAACTCCGTTGGTTGTGGAGGTATTGCCACCGATGGTCACACTAGGAATTGAGCTCCACTCTCCGCCGCCACGATAGGCAAAATCATCACGGCGGCTATCCTGATCCGACTCAACCGCCGACCCCTTCTCTGCATAATTCATTTCTCCCATTTCTGAACCCGCGGGCGTACGACAATAAACCTCTGTCAAAACGGTCGAAACCGAGAACGATAGCGGAAGATGAATGGATGCCATCGAGAGGCCAGGCTTTTCGAATAATCGATTAGATTTGAGCGCGGCGCTGGAGTCAAGCTTGAACGGCAGCGAAACAGGCTTGATATCGGAAAGCGTAGGCACTTTGCAGGCGCGAAGATAGCCTTGGATAGAAGGATCATTAGCATACTTCCAATGGTCCCGAACAAAATCAAGAGTTACTATCAAAAACGAAGAATATTTTTGTTACCACATTCCAAATCCATAGGGCCAGAGTAGCGACGAACAATGCTTGGGTCGTGTCTGCGAGAATACATCGAAGGGCATCGTTAGCGTCTTGTCCAGCGTGAGTATGAGATTATTACTCACGAGCCAAGATAGTCGTATCCTGAGCGCTCTCCCAACCGGAAATAATACCGACTGGGTAATGCATGCCAGTAAGGAGAAATAATGAAGTAACGGGACGTATGCCGGTTATTAAGGATAGCATAAACGGTGTGATAAATACAAACAACTCCCAGTTCCCCCATATTTTGGGCCAAATAGTAGCAGACATGCAGACAAGCTGAGAGCGAGGTGGTGGTTGGACAACCAGTAGTTGAAAGACCTCTGATTCCAAGCTGTTATACCATGACCAGGTTTGATAGGGGGTGTCTCAGGGATCGCGACTTCAAATCCCCTATGGCCATATTCAACGACAAGTTTTATAGAACAAATCGCAGTAGAGCATCGAATTAATCCTGACACGCATCTAAGTCGATACACTCGGTTCAACGGTGCATTTGGATAGCATAAATAAACTTGCGCTTCTTTTTCTGGTCAACGAGCTCCTTTTCGAGCACTGAGAACTCTGTTGTACAACTGGGCCTCTCGGAAGCCTAAAGTGGGAGCCCTTGCTCACTCCGTATATCCAAAATGTCCCGTTTTGTGGGAGCGCATGGGTGGGCACATTTTGAGGCTATGGCTGTATTTTAATCCAGGTCTGAGTAGTCAAAAGTTGGATAGGCGGCGTGGAGCATGTCGCAATACTCCTTTGGCTGCGGAGCCTTGGTCCCGACCACAATTTTCTCCATCATATTAGGCTTCCCTTGGTATAGCTGACCCCGAATCTGCCCCACTCCTGAAAGCTAGCATTGCGTAGGACCATAGATTCAGGCCTCATTCTAGTTGCTTAGGCCTGCTTCGAGGCGTAGGGTTTAATAAAATCACCAAGGAGCTACTTTTATCGGACCACATGAATGGGAGGAGGGAATATAGCCGTGTAGGATACAGTGCTGAAACGGTATATAGGTTCGTCGACTGGCGAAGAACTGCGGACACAAGGGGGCGCTGGTCCCGAGCAGCGAGAGGCTCTCTTTAGTGAGTGGGTCACTGTGGAATGATTAACTGCCAATAAATGTGCGCCGGTTGTGGAGGGGCGGCTAAGCGGGACAAAAGCGATTGCAGGAAGGCGTGTGGGTACTGGGGGGCACCAACACACTCGCCAGTGCCAGGTGGGATAAGCGCCGTGGCCAATCCCGTGATAGTGCAACATTCACAACTCCGCCGGTTCCGATGCACTTCCTCTTCTCCTACTGCGGAGGGAACTAGCGCATATGTGACCACAATAAGCACTTGCCCAAGACCCGGTGCTTGCTTTGATGAGAAAGCGAAGCGGCAGAAGATACCTAGAAACCCGACGAACTGGTATTCAAGCTAAGTCATGAGAGTAACATAAATCCGTGCTAATCAAAATATCAACTTAGATCCAATTGTTTTATGAGACGGGCCAATTAGGTATATGCACCCCATTACACTTATTTGGCTCATCAAATATCGCTCTCTGTACCTATTGAAAATAGCTTCACAGGGCCCCATAACCCGGTTTTCCTACGACGAACGTGCGTGTGGCTCACGCGAAAAATGGTTCACGTCTAGGTCAAATCTACCCTCACCCAATGCCTTTAAAAACGCGAACACGGGGTAGTCACGTTTGCTCCACTAAAACCCGAGATTGTCATCCAACGAACAAAAGGGCGCATAAACGGCTCCTAACTCGGGGATTCGACCTGATCGGCTCCGCTTCCCGTTATGATTTGGCTGGTTCGAACGCTGCTATAAAACCCGCGTGGGGTTCATTGCAGTATCTCATAGTTACCCCCGTCACCACCATGTCGTTCGTTCAGACCATCCACTGGTCAGCTTATCTTCCGCTTTAGTATTACTGCTTATCGTTCGCAAAATTTTCCGCTCTATGGCCAGTTCGTTGAAAGGTCTTTCCGGACCGGTAAGTCAATCGATTTTGGGTTCTGGTGAGCGTTCTTGTGTAATATCATTAGGGTGGCGCACACTGGTTTTGGGGGCACGAATTGATGGCCTCCGAACGCCCAAGTGGAGACGCATATACTGAGTGGATTGAAGCTTGCGGCCAAACGTTCAAGATCAAAGGCGCAATGTTTCATCCTGACATTGTGAGTTACTCTCAGAGCTGTTTCCTTTTTGAGAGGTTTCAATACCGTCCGCAGCTCGTGACCGTAGATCCTGGAGCCGTTAGCCGAATATTCACGGCAAGTGCTTTAGTACACGCGTCCCACACTACATTCACCCGACTTGGCCACTTAGGGGTACTCATATGGTGAGAGGCGAACTAGAGGACTATGGCTTGAAGTTCACCCAAAGTTCATGATATTCAGAAAAATCGAGCTTTATGCGAACGATGATAGATCGGCTCACGGGTAAAGGTCTAGTTTACGCAACTGGTGAAATGCATAAACGTCAACGTTACCAGCTTTCTCCTTTATTTACGTATGTCCACGAGGATCTTATTCGCGTTTTTCCTATGATCCTGATCTGCACCGTACATACAGAACGCAAGCAACGTGTGAAATGTTTGACGCTATCGTCACTTGTGCGCAGGCCTCGGTGAATCTCCTCGCGTCCGAAATTAGCAAATCTTCGGACTCTGCAGTGCTTAATATCCAAAAATGGACAAGTCGCGTAACACTTGATATTATCGGCAGATTTGCATTCGACATTGAACTTGAATCAGTTGATAACAACATTTCGAATCTAATACAAGAGGCTTGGGATGAACAGGTCCGCATTATGATGAACCGGAGCGGTTTGATTGTGAGTAATACGGATATTATAGAAAACGTACGAATGGGAAATATGGAAGCGTTTCTACAGGGTTTCTACCTCCTGCGAGCGTGCCCATGGATTGTAGACTTGCCCATCCCCGCGATCCAGCGAGATGGAGCTATGAAAATGAAAATCCGAAACCTTGCCGAGAAAGTCCTTCAACGCGGACTCTCTGAGAACAAGCAAAAGACCTTGATGACAGCTCTGAGTAAATGCTTCTATCTATCAAGTCTCTTGGCCGCTCATTTATACTCGCATTTCCATTCGATACAGTTACCGACGGAGGACTAGATGCAAGGAGTGAAGAAGTCCTAGCTCAGGCAAGTTAAACTACGTCATATATGAAAATTCAACGCCAACTTGGCTTAGATCAATACTATCATTATCGCTGGGCATGAAACCACCGCGGGAAGCCTTGCTTGGGTCCTTTACGAGCTCGCCAAGAAGCCAGAGTATCAAAAAAGACTCCGAAATGAGATTATGCAGCTCGGGGAAGAGCTAACGTACGAAGATTTCATGGAAAGAATGCCGTTTCTGGACGCGGTCATGAAGGAAATGTGGGTTTTAGATGTTTAACGTTTGAAATCTCATCAATTAAACGCCCTGCAAACAGCTTCAGGCACCGCCCCGGAAGTCCGCATCTTGAACGTGTTGCACAACGGGTGAGCAATCTGAGGAATCTTTGTGTTGCATAGGATGGTTACCAGGTGGTAGGATGATGTGCTAAAACTGAGGAATCCTGTGCATAACGACTGTGGTCACGAAATCACTGAGATTCCCGTCAAGGCCGGTCAAGTGCGTCTCATACTCACTCGTTGCTTGCCTTTCTAATTTTCTATCTCTTAGCTTATATTCGTTCCTACGATCTCGATCACTCATCAAAAGTCTATCTGGGGGCCTGACGCTGAGGAGTTCAATCCAGATCGTTGGCTCGATCCCTCACGTATCCCTTCTGCGAGCTTAACATGTGGGGCTTGGAACGGGTTGTTTATTTTCTCAGAAGGCACAAGAATGTGCATTGGCTATAAACTTGCGATACTTGAGTTCAAAGTACGGGTTTCTCTGCCTAAGCACTGTCGGCACTATACTCACAAGATTCGCAGGTGATCTTGGCATCATACCTCCGTCACTTTGAGTTTCATGACACGGGTGCATCCATCTCGCACAGATTCGCTGTGACCCTCCAGCCGTACATAGTAGGTAAAGAGGATAAGGGTAACCAGCTCCCGCTTCGTGTCTCTTTGATCGATCTACAAACACAAATGTGAGGTGCCTCGCTCTACTACAGCATATGCGTGGGGTGCATTTTGTTTCCTTCTCCCCGCTGTTTCGAGTATTCCAAAGCACTCTCTCCCTTGTTTCCGGCCCGATTTTGGTTAATATATGCAATCACGTCATTGCCGCAAAGGTTCGATATGACTTGCGTGTGCCATAACCATTGAACGCTTGGGTGAATACAAAAAGGAACAACCAAGACCCGAGAGAAGACCGTCTACGAATATCTCATTTGTGTAACATATGATCAAAGATCATAGGAAATTAACTTAATCTGCGTTATTTGGCTTACTTTTCAAAAAACCCTAGTCGCCTAGTCCAAACACCGCCCCATGTATGCGGGGTGTAAAGGCAGAATTCTATATGCGCAGTGAGTTTGAATACGCCATGCCTATCATGTATAGGCTGTGGGCCTAGCATTCTCCGAATAGTATCAATGCTTCCTCGAAAGGTCAAATAATGCGTCTTGTCTGGTCTGGCTTCAATTTATAATCTGAGTCACTAAACAGTTTGTACTCCAAGTACACTCATTTAATGATTTTGTCCACCGCATCAAGTATCTTCAGCCACCTCGTTATATCACTGGCTTTGACGTCACTAATCTCCTTAATACGTGTCCAAGGTCGGAAATATGGCGTGACAGATTTTTGTTCCGGTCCACGAGGGCCAGTAATCTTCGGAATGTCGACACCGAAACACTGCTTGTAGGTGTCAAAAGTCTCAGTCGTCCAATTAGGCTAGATTTTTCGAAAATATTATTAGACCATTAACCCATTGGAGAAATTGGCTTACCCCCATGTGTACAAGTCGATCATATTCGTTCACAAAGCTCTCTGCTTCCGACCAATCTCGCAACCTGGAAGCAGGCGAGCGAATGTTATCACCTAGTGAGTAGCCGTGTTCGCCCCACGCCTGCAAAATCCGCACGCCTTCAGGGCCAACAAAGGCAACGAACGCGTGAGAAAAGCTCATGTGGTTAAGCGATGCCCAAATAAATCCCTCGCCTCTCTCCATCATTTCAACGTCTACAAGGTTTACGGCCAATGCCGTCGACTTTTGGTGCTTGATCGCTGCTTCTTTGGCTCGAGCAAACGCGATAGGAACCGAAGCCGAAACCTGAGAACGGATTTGGGCCACAGTAGGAAGGCCACCCAAGGTGCGAGAATTCCAAGCGATGCAATCATATAAGAGCCCATCCCGAACGACTATCTGGAGTATGATAGTCACAGCAAGCTTGCAGGACCTCATAGGATAGCTGGCTCCTGCGCTGGAAAAGTTCTGACTGGTGAACCTCAAAGGGTTGTTTACGAGCGCCGAAGGGTCCGCGGCCATCTTGAAACTGAGATCAACTTGGGCCGCACGCTTCGCAGCCTTTCGGTCCCCACCCGCCATGAACCGTTGAAGCACTTGCATCAACAAGGACATTGGTGAATTTTCATTGACCTGCTTTGGGTCGGGTGGTTCGCCACTGTGTAAATCATTGCCACTCGGTAATTTGGGCTCAGTGTTCCTCGATATCGAGTTGGAGGGTTGCGGCTCTAGTTGCTTGGAAACATTTCGGAGTCGCTGTGATATTGAGCTAGAAGCATGCTCCCGATTCAAAGGAGAAATGTCTTTGTACCTTGGCAGTTAACCCCCATTCTGGATTCTTCTGCTTGATCAAAGTGACCGCTTTATTCATGCCTATATCAGGGCTATGGATGCGCAGATCGACCAACTGTCGAATAACCTCCTCATCGCTTGGAATATGCGACATTATGAGAGCTATTATGAGGTTTTCTATGATTTTTTTTGTTGAAATAGCGATAAACTGGAAATGCTGCAGACTCACAGATATTCACCTTGTAGACGGCGTCCTTCAGACTTAGGCAGCGCTTTTATGAACAGATCAGGCACTTCAGTTGGCTCCGTTGAGTTTGATACGTCTACCGGTCGAAGAGGAGACACCACTGCTAGCACTTAAGTAGGTAGTAGGGCCAGCCGGTTGGGACACACAGGATGAAAAACTCAACCCATCACCTCGGCAAAATCTCCGATGATTAACTAGGGATAGTCGTAGGATTTTCAGTGAGAAGTTCGGATCTGGGTGCCGCGTGGCTCGAGTGGCTATACCTGGTAGGCGTGACGAGGATGTCACATGTATGCATGCAAATGTGACACCAGGGGTGCGTGTAGATTCATTAAGAATGGTTTTGCGGAGCTAATGGAAGGGGGTTGGCCAAAATGTCCTAGGTATTTTCTCGAGCATACGATATTGCCACACTGGTTGATCACTTTGCAATCATCAATTACTGGACTACAGGTAAATAATTTATCATACAGTCTGCCAATCTCACTCAACATCTTTCAGCCACCTCTCGCAATCATTCCTTGGGCTCATTGTGCATTGAAAAGGTAGGGGGGGGGGGCTAATTCATAATGTATCATTAAGCGTTGGCACTCAGGGTGGTTTAATTATAGCCTACCTTATGGCGCCGCTGGAGTATCGTTCCTCAGGGGTAATTTCGCGACTATGCTTGTCTTTACGTTTGCCTATTGTGAAGCTGGCAAGGGTGTTGCTGCACAAAATTTCAATGCTTGACATTTTTGCAATGGATATAGAGCGCACCTTGTAGAGATCCACATAGATTGCTGTGCAATGTGGAGACCGGGGCAAGCCCTATTCCCGAGTAGTTTAGTTTGAATAGAATAAACTGGGGCTCGATTTAATCACCTGCGGCCGAAACCAAAGGCGTAAGACTCGGGAGCCGGTGGTAAATTATCTACCAGATGACGCTCTGGTATAACCCGTTCAGGCTGATCATAGACTTTAGGGTCGTGCATAATTGCCTGGGACACGACATGAGAACGCGAAAATGTCCAAGAATTTCATGGCATACCAAACATTTACTAGGACAAATGATTTTGCTGGGATTCGGTAGGCCTTGCCTCCTGACACAACATTGCAGTCATCCTCGTTGCCAGACTGGTGTCCAACCATATTAGAAATCGGGTGCCAACGTAGGAATTCCCGGACAAGAGCTCTTGTGTAAGGTAGGTTAGGCCTATCATCCGGCAGAATCATCCTTGAAGTGGCTCCACTTGCGAGTTCGCTTGTGGATATATGCGTCGAGCTCAGTTTGCGCCTTGATCTGGACTTCAGGGTAAATATCATAGCGAGAAAGAAAGCTTGAATCCCAGCAACGGTAGTATCAGAGGCTGCAAAGTATAGGTTTCCAGTCAGGGTCTGGCACATTTTATCAGCTCCTAGGCATCTGCGAGCGGATCAAAGACAGACTCTGATATGATGCCTAGATTCATCGTTCACTGGGTTGCTATCCTCGGGCTACAGTAGCTTCGACACAAATGAATCCTCTGCGGTACCTGTGGCCTGCTTCGAGATTACCATGAAGGTTGGGTAGGGGTTAAATGGGAGGGCCTGCCATTTGTCCTACTACTTCGTGGAATGATTCGCTATGTTGAGCGGCACGTAGCTGCTGAATGTGTTAGGCCTGACGCTTGGAGCCAGCGAAAGGAAACCATGCTGGAAGGTATTGTAATGTAACAAATATTGAGTATATGCTCGGATGACGAATGAAGCACAGGCAAGACACATACAAAACGGAAACATGTCAATTACCCATACGTTAGATGGCTTCATGAAATTTCTTCAATTAGTGGCCCAGCTGTATATCATTTGAAGCGACATACTATCCGAAAATAGTTGCATGAGCTCCTCTGCTCTCCGCACATATCGTCTTCGGCGGATTCAACCTTGTGACCATAGGTAATTCGGACAGCGATGCTCGTCGCCATCCTGAGAAATATCGTTACTACGTGGCACCGGGAAGTCTCCCAAGCTCACAGATGGACATGATTCATGAAATTACTAGGGTCGCCAACCAAACGACGCATGCGTTTTCGAACCTCAGATTGCTGGAGCGGAATGTAGTCCTGCGCAACTCGGTTGTTGAGTGCGCGATTGAGTATGGTTCGATATTGCTTGAGTAACGGTCCATACTGCATGAATACAATCCTTTCGTCCCACCCGATTCTAGACGGGCGTGTGGGTGTGGTCAGCAGATAATAGCCAAGTCGTAGTGCGAATAGACATGCAATTTGACTAGTCGATTTAGGGCCCTATCCGAGTAGTTTGCTGCCCTCTTCTCAAAAAGCTCCGAAGCTAGTTGAGGGTCAGATATTACAATCCACCGAACATTGAGCATTTGAACGGAAAAAATAGGGCCTATGCAATTTACTTTGTTGTACAAGTAGAGCCAGGGCAGGACCAGACGCGCTGCTCACCATATTGATTCGTGTATTCTGCAAATTTGATCCAGGGTGCCTCGGCTTTCTTCACCTGGGACGCTCATAAGAGAATGAAATCAAAGAAGAAAGCTATTCATCATACATCCAAGGCACTATCAAGCAAAAAGTTGACCTTTGGCCCAGGTGGGAGTGGCACGGCATGATGCGAGCGGTACCAATAATGCAGACCAGAAGCCAGAGCTCCCGTAATAAGCGTTGCTCGAATAGTAAGGTTGTCGTTCATGGTGAACAGGTCGAATTCTCCTCGGGTGGGAACAAACTTCATTTGTAGTCGTTGTCGACGCCCAGTTTGATCACCTTCTCGGCGGAGCAACTGGACGGACGCCGAGGGGTCCGGTATGTGATTGTGTGATTGGAGTGCAGCATCAAGAAGGATAGCAGACATGACGCAATACTGACACAAGGTCCATCTCGTAGCGCATACAAGCGGCTCGGGCCTATCAAGCAAATAGAATGATTCATATTTATTTCTACACAGCACAACTGCCATCAATGAATACAATGCTAATATTTATACAATTTCACCTTGACCTTGATCTCACAGGCTATCCCACCCACCATAATCCATCAAGCCGTCTAGTTTCCGTGCTACAAACGTGGGGATCCCGTGCGTGAGCCACACACGTCGGAGCTCTTCAAACCGTTGTGCATTCAGGAATTGGCGGCGGCCGCGTCTAAAAAATCATGGGCATGAGCTAATAGCGCAATCAAATCCAGGGTTGAGCATACCGCATGCCATAGTCCACCTCCCCATGTACATCCAGATATGGTGCCTGTCCAAAACTCCCGTTCCCGGCAGAAAGATAGAGAATCGCACACCTCCGCACAAGGAAATACAACCCAACCGCACCCGCACATCTAAAAAAAAAAACGATCAGTCCCCGCGCAGGAATCAAACCAGAGCAACACCCACTCTCTCAAGTGCATATTACACTCGCCCTTGCTCGTATCCGACTCATCAAAACAGCAATGACTCTGGAAACAAACCACCGTGCCGCAAAACAGACATATCGCCGCATCCAGGGGTACGGTTCGGCAGCGTTTGCACATGAGCGTATTTTGGTCGGCAAACAGCTCGTCCAAGAGCGCGGGCAACTGTACGAGTCGGTACGGCGCCGGATATTCGATTCGTGCGATCGGCTTAAGCCCGACTTTGGTCATGTACAGGCCAAAATGGGCACTCCAGCTTTGCAGCGCGGTCTGCAGATAGTCAAATTCGCCCAGGGAGGATGGGGGTGGGATCTTGAGCATCTTTAACAGCCGGTCGTACTCTTCCATTCCAGGTTCGTTCGTCGAGGCAAGGTCAAGGGTGAGCGGCAAGACAGCCTTGATCAAGATTGCCGCGCGACGCAGGTAAGGCAGCGTCAGCGCATGGAGCAACTTGGCAAGCGTTCCAGGCGGGGACTCGGCCAGGACCCGCTCGGCCTTGAGCGCGAGCTTCGGACAATGTCGAACCACGCTCGTTGTAAACGTGTCCACATCGCCCAGCAACGGTGTCGCCTCTTCTGAACCTACTACGGATCCTGGGGGGATCCGATCGAGCTGAACGACAAGCGTCAAAGCCGTCCGGGCTAGATGCGCATAATACATCAGCGTCGCCATGTACGGGAGTAGTGCCGGGGCAACGGCAGCAATCTCCACGAGCACAACCATCGGATCCCGCAGTAAAAACGGCATGCGCTCGCGTGGCCATTCGGGCAAGACAGGGTGCAAAATAGCCTCTTGAATACTGGGTCGATTGGCGGCCGTGTCTCCGTTTGGATCGAGCTGCAGAGCTGCAAGCTTGGTCAAGCAAGCCACGACTCCGCGGACCGTATGTTGTGCCGCCTCGCTCAGCCCATCGACCACGCTCGGGAACGTTCCCTGCCCACGAAGCCCAATCTCCATCGCCGCAATCGTATACACGCATAGATACTCGGGCAAATACATCCGCTTCCAGGTGCCGGATGGCCGCCCCGAATCCGGACGCAGATGTGCAGTCTGCAAAGAAAGTGCACGAGCGATGTTTCGAACCGTGTCCGTCATTCGATGATCTCCATCCCGCGTTGGGTTCATCAAGCGAGGATAGTTTGAGTCTTCTGCACCCCAGAACAAGAAACCAGGCGCGCCTTCGTCGTCTGATTGGAGATGTGCTCGCTGCCCGTAATTCGAGTTTGGCCGCAGCAGCTCGACTCGGACAAGCCTCAGCCATTCAGGCAGCGGAGGAAGTTTCTCGCCACACGATTGCGACGCAAACAGCGACCCCTCCACCGGAATGAGTGAGTTTCCGAGCGACTTGCATAGCGGGCAAATGTACTCCATTCGACCCGTGTTCTCGCATGATTCCGGGTAGCCTGCTGAGTATGCCGCTGTTCGACCGACTGGGAGTAGATCGTGAAGCACTCGTGGTGCATCATATGCCCGCACGCTTGGGCGACGAGCCCAAACTTGGTATCCGTCGTCGGCCAACCGTTCAGAGAGTTTGTATCGGGCCGGTCGATGGGAGATGCTTTGCCTTTGCCCTTGGCGCTCGCAGACGCAGGTTTCTCGGCCTTGAGATCCTCAACTGGGACTCGATCCAACGACGTGGGCGCCTCCAACGAATCCTCCAACGCCTTGCCTCCCAGTTTTCGAACGACGCGAATCATGCGACTCGGCTGAACATAGCACAGAGCCCCAAACGCTCGCTGGCCAGCCTTGAGCTCCTCTTGGCACACGATGCACGTCCCAAACGTGGGTTCTTCCTCCACTTCTTCGCTCTTGTCCTCTGCCTCGTCCACGTCATCCTCTGCATCATCCTCGTCGGCGTAATTGTCCAAAAAGTCCTTTTGCGCAGCCGCAAATTGCTTCATGATCGCGTCCTGACGAGCCTTGGCAGCAGCCTTTTTCGCCTTTTCCGGATCTTCACCCTCCGCGCCACCACTCACGACCACTCGAGAAGCAGCCACCACCTCAGGAACCTGCATCGCAAACCGATCGAGGCACCACGAGACACGAGCCTTGAGCGTCTTGAACCTCTCCCGATGCTCGAGCGAACACAGCAGCCCGATCAGAGTCTGCGCTGGACCTTCTCCCTCAGGAAGCGCCACCGCGATCTCGGCGGCCACACGAGACCACATTCCTGGTTTCTCGACGAGCCCGAGCATGATCAGATGCATCGTCTGGTCCAACACGGCATCGGCCGAGGGTGGGGGGCCGGATCCGCTCGGTGCGCGCTCGATCAGGCTGGCGATCCCCCAGAGCGCGAAAAAGATGATCCGGAGCACGGTCTCTCGGCCCCAGAGGTCGGTCAACCCGGCGTACGGTCCCTTGGTCAGGTTCATCGGTTTGGGCTCGACGACGGCTGCGCCAGGGTCTTTGGGGTTGATACGCTTGCGGAGGATGGCATCGACTTCTTCTCGCCGGTTGCGTGTATAGTGGAAGAAGAACGGGTTGACTTCGTCGTAGCATTCGGTCTTGAGCTCGTATCGTCCAGCATGAGCGTCAAAGACCGCAACCTCCCTCAAGGCAGCATCGAAAGCGGACTCGTCTGCCAGACGTTCCGCAACGCGTTTCGTGAGTTCTGTGTATGTGCAGGCGCCCAGCGCCAAGCCGTGGACAATTTCTCGTCGGACGGGCGGCGCACGCGAATGTTCGGATAAGAGGGTGATGAGGATGTAGAGGAATTCTTCGACCATGGCAGGCAGTGCAACGCCATCGTAAATCGGATGAACGAGGGAGCCAGTGAAAAAGTCACGAAGAGCAAACCGGTCGAGGGTGGTGACAAGCACGAGGTCCGGGTCGAGTATCACCAGGAAGGATTGGAGGAGGAATACGTCCGAGTCGTAGCACAACTCGCGAAGCATAAAGTCTCGATAGTGCAACAGTTGACCCCGAATGGCAAAACCGTTGCGCACCCATAGCCCGCACCTAATTTGGGCAACCATTACGATAACTGCGGTCAAATCAATTAGTTCGTGGATGCGAATCTAGCAAGTGGGGCGACGTACCCCGCAGAGGGAAATCCAAGACGGTCAGTGCCCCCTTTGGGCTCATGTTCTTCAACACAACGCCTCTTAGTCCCGTTTCCGAGCCATCTAGTAGCTCTTCGTGTTTGAACAACTCGGCCAATAGCCAGTGCAACGAATGGTGAAAGCTGACCCATTCGCTCGCAACATCGAATTTGAGTACTTGGTATTCCTTGCCCGCATATTCGACGTCATGCCACTTGATTGTGTATTTCGCAGGGTCGAGGTGGGGTTCAGCGAGTGTGCAGACCACCAGGATGTGGTGGGCGACTGTTTCGATGGCTCGAATCAGGTCGGGGGGCGTGCCTTTGGCAAAAGCTTCGCCAACGGCCCGCACGATCCGGACTAAGGACAAGCTAGCGTTGAATACGGAAATCCAGGCGTCGGTCTCATACTCGACATGGGATGAAGCAGCACGACGTTGCGCATTGGCGCCGAAAAAGAGGCGGCAGAGACGGAGAACGTGGATGAGGGGTTCCTGGGAGGTTGCGACGTGCAGCTGAACAGGGGGTGTGGAGATGAGGTACCGAAGGTCGTTGAATACAGAGGTGATGCGTTTACTCCTAAACGGAAACGATTCGATATCGAGTGCTGGAACGACCGCGCCTGGTCGAGGGGGTGGAAGGGGGTTGATTCGTTTTTCGTCGATTTGATTCGTGAAAAATGCGGTTAGGAGGGACAAGATTCGGGGGAGAAGGGCGTTGTGTTTGACAATATACCCCGCGACGGACGGGACGGTGAACAATTGAACTGCAAAATATTTTATGCTTGTTTCGACTTCTCGGTCCACGAGCAAATAAGCGTCGACGATGCGGTGGTAGACCGACGCAAAATGGGTTGCGACCGCGAGTTTATGTTCGTGGGACAGGGTAAGGACAGAGACGTAGATTTGCTTGAGGTGGAGACGAGGTCGCTTCCATAGACGGGTGTGGTACAAGAACAGCCAGTCGATCCGAGCAGGGTCCTTGAGCTCTGCATAGACCCGAGAGGCATCTGGGCTGGTCGAAAGAGAGCTCGAGTCCTTTTTGCGTGGGGCAAAGAGCTCTGCGGCGATGATTTCTCTTAGGACGACACCGTCGGTGCCTATTCGGGCGCTAGTCAAGTCGAGCAGCCACTCGAGAATAACCGCGGCGACCTGTTCGCGAAAGGTGTCGTAGGCGCGCCGGACGGTAACGCCGATATCGATGAGGTTGATGCTGTCGGCGATTTTGAGGAGCTGGTCGACATCTTCGCTGGTTCGGATGACCTCTCGGCCTTCCTGGTCGACGCGATTGACGGTGTGCATGGCCTCGAGCTTGGTGATGCCCGTGGTGTCCATGAGGTGGTTGATGACCTCGTCAAACGAGTGCTTCTCGTCGTTCCAAAGCACGACCGAGAACTTTTCGGTCTGGGCGGGGTCCGCGGTCGGGTGCTGACGCAGCTCGGTGTCGTCACCGGGCGGGGACGCATCATCGGGGGAAAAGTCGAGGGTGTCGAGGAGAAAGTCGAGGGCGTAGCCGATGGTCCTGGAGAGCGAGTCGCGGAGCTCGGGCGGGACGTTGGGCCGGGGCCTGTCGCGTGGTTTGGGCGGGAAGTGGGTGTAGGGCTGCGTCGCGGGGGACGGCGTCGGGGCCGGGGGGTGGCGGGGGCAGTTGAGGGGCACGGACCACGCCTCGGGGTCGCCGCAGTCGCAGCACCCGCCGGGGTGCTGGGTGACGGAGAACGAGATGTTGTGCGACGTGTGGTCGGTCGCATGGAAGCAGCGTGCGCACATGACCGTGCTGTCGTCCAGGCCACAGTCTCTGCAATCCGATCAGTACGCACACCGACAGACAGGGCCCACACGCACCGGCAGCGGAAACAGCTCTCGCCGCGCTTGAAGATGTGGCCGCATCCGCGCCCGGGGGTGGGCAGGTCGTCGACGCCGGGGATGTGCTCGCGCTGGGCGTCGGCGAGCAGGGTGTCGGGCGCCAGGGGCCCGCCCCAGGGGACAAAGAGGTGGGCGTAGGCACCCCACATGGCGTCGTAGAGCTCCTTGAGGACGTCTGCGCGCGTGCCGGCGGAGAAGACGTGCTTGCGCGACACGGCCATCGTCTCGAGCGCGAAGCGCAGGCGCGAGAGCGGGTCATTGGGACGCGTGCCCTGGCTGATCCCGAGGAACCTGGCGCGCGGTCAGTGCGGGCCTACATGCAGCGGCGGGACTTGCCTCGAAAAGTTCATCGTCGTCGCAGGACGTAACCCCGAAATGGCGATTATGTCAGGCCTTAGCGCAGGTCACGCGTCTGCTCGCCCTTGGTCCACCACCACCATGCCGCCGCCCGCGCAGCTCCAGACGCGCATCGAAAAGGTCAGTCGCCGCCGCCGCCCACGACGCCGCTGACGCCGGGTCCAGATGCAATCCACAGACTCGGACCTCAGGCAAGCCGGCGCGCACCTCCGCATGAGCCCCACTAACCCCACACAGGTTCATGGCGCTCAACGACCTCGCCAGCGACCTCGCCAAGAACGTCCTGTCCAACCAGGACGAGCAGTCCGAGGCCAAGCTCACGCGCCAGGTCGTCGCTCTGCTCGCCGACAAGAACAGCGAGGTCAAGAACCAGGCCGTCAAATGGTAGGCCTCTTGTCGCTCTCGACCCGCTTGCCTGACCCGCGCGCGCTAGTCTCGGGCAGCTCATCAAGGTCATTCGACCAGCACAAATGGACTCAACCATTGACCAGCTGATCGAGTACTCTGGCGGCAAAGACGACGAGCTGCGTGACATTGCCGGCCTTGGTGCGTCCCACTCGTGGCTGTCCCTTCATATATTCACCTTGTGCTCCAGCTTTGAAAACGGTCACGGCCGAGCTCCCGCAAGAAGGCACAGTCGCACCACGTGCAATTCAGAAACTCGTCCCCAAACTGCTCCAACAATTAGGCAGGGTACGTTCCGGTCCTTGCATACATCCACCCAGCGCTTAGCACACACGATAGCCCACAACACCCCCAGACGCACTCATTGAAACCTTGGCAACACTCACAATCCTAGTCTCGCGTTTCCCATCTCATGTCCCCCCAACAGAACCCATGGCCGTGCTCACGCCACTTTTGGGCCATGCGAGACCGGCCGTACGAAAACGGGCCATAAGCACCATCGGTTTGTCCCTTGTTTACTCTCCATTACGTATTCATCCCAACGTTCTCCAGCGAGTTTTGTTCCACACCTCTCCAAGGCACAAACCCAAGAGTTTATCTCGTCGACTATCTTGCCTGGCTTGGCAAACAAACAAGTCCCGCTTGATACCCAACGCACAACTGTAAACCTCGTAGCAGCCGTCGCCCGTCACTTGGGTCCCAGTTTGAATGAGATCGTACCAGGCATACTCGCTGGAATCGCGAGGGGCGACGAAGAATTGCGCGAGGGTGGACTACAGGTACGAGCCAAACTAGCCTAGTCAATAATAACCCTGATCTGGACTCTATAATAGGCCTTGGAGCTCCTCACTCTCCGTGCCCCGTCCGAAATTACACCCTTTCTCCCAGACCTCATCACATCTGGGACGACTTATATTAAATACGACCCCAACTATGCCGCAGACGATGACGATGATGATGAGCCCATGGCCGATGCAGACGACGAGGACGAGGACGATGAAGACGCGGACGGAGAGTACTCGGACGACGAAGATACCTCGTACAAGATCCGTCGATCGGCAACCAAACTTTTGACTGCAATTATCAGCACACGACCCGAGATGCTTGGAGAGTTGTACCAAAGCGTGGCGCCCGTTTTAGTCTCACGGTGCGTTTCTGCTTGTTCAAACGCATGTTGTGGCAATAACCAAAGACGGTGGCTAGATTTGGTGACCGAGAACCCACTGTCCGTCACGAAGTCTGGTCGGCGTTCACGGCCCTTCTCCGTCGAACGCGTCAACTAGGCACACCCTCGCATCCAGAACTGTCGGCCCTCCTCCCCAAGCTACTCAAGCCAATGCTGAAAACGCTTTCTCCCAAGTCCCCTCCACCCCTTCCGGCTCTGACCCTTCTCAACACTCTGCTCATTCCACTTCCAGAGGGCGGCTACTTGTTTGACGATAAAGGATTCCATGGATTTGAAACACAATTGTTCAAGGTTCTGGTCCAACCCGAGGCGTTGCCAACATTCACACTACTCACAGACCACGCATCCCCTGACGCCGAATCGCGGTCGAAACTCCAGACACTCATTCGTGAGCGCCACCCACGAGTCGCAGCGGACGCGATGCGTGCGTCCATCGCGACCATCATCGGCTCGAGCTCCTATATCGACGCGTACGGTTCCAGCCGAGACCAACCCCCGGTCGATCTCCAATCCACGCGGATCGAACAGTCTCAAGATCTCGCGACTGCGCTTCAGAAGGAATCGCGTGAGCGGCTCAAGAATGCGGCGACGGATGTTTCGGTCCGAGAGATCTCGGCCAAGGCGATCGGGGCGCTGTTTGTGGTCGGACATCCGTACGAAGACGATGATTGGGAGCTCGTCCGCCGTGCGGGTGCGGTCAAAGTCGTGAGCGGGGTAGTCCGGATGATGGGTGAGCGGGAAGTCAAGAAAGAGTGGGTCGAGTCGAATGTAGTTTGGTGTGTTGAGCTCGTGAGGCGCGGGACTGGAGCTGGTGGAAAGAGCGACAAGTTGAGGCTATGGAGTGTTTGAAGGTTTTGTTGGAAAAGACGTACGTCCCGCTTTGCATTTCCTTGCGGCAGATGTTAATGGAGTAGGGGGAGAATAGCGACGGGGCCCTGCCCGACGACCTTCAACAAACCCTCCTCGACAACTTGCTGCCATACCTGACACCATCGGATCCGACTCTGCTCCTACACTCCCTCACGTTACTCACATTCCTCCTACGTTTTTGGCCAAAGACATGGTACTCACCCGTCGAGAGAAAGGCACTCGCAAAGATTTATCCTATCGCGACCGAGCCTCTCTTGCTCACCACTCTATCGGACGCCATGCTTGGGTTTGTTTTCGCCTTGGCAGAGGCCGATGGGGAAATTGCGAGTCACTTGGTAGGAGGATTCAAGGTGGCGTTTGAAAAAAGTGGAAAGGAAGCTAGTGTTGCCGGGACCATCAGTAAATGTCTGGGTGCAGTGGTTCGAGCCCAACGGCCGATCGCGGCCGGAACGATCAACGAGTTTGCGAAACACATCAAGGTATGTGTGTTGCCTCTGCTTGGTCTAGGTTCAACGCTGATTCGGTTGGGGAAATGCAGCCTACAACAAAATCGTCTCAGAACAATCTGGTGCTGTGCTTGTTGACGGTTGGCGAGATTGGGCGCTTCATGTGAGTCGAGCCAGGCCTGACGATCGATCGGGGATGCTGAAATGGAAATTACATCCAAAGCGACATGTCCAATCAGCCCGATGTGTTTGACAACTCGCTTGGTTTCTTCAAGGCCGACTCGGAGGAAGTAAGGAGTGCGGCGGCGTTTGCGGTCGGTGAGTGTCATAGCTTGCATATGTCAATGTTGCGTCTGATCTAGGCGGTGGTGAATAGGGAATATTGCGATCGGGTCCCAGGAGCGATTCTTGCCAATTATTGTCAAGCAAGTCCAGACAGACGAGGAGAAGCGGCTATTGTCGATGCATGCTCTCAAAGAGGTATATTACCAAAATATGCAACCACGCATATATTCACGTGTTTCTGTCATTTCCCCAGGTGGTATCCCACTGTTCGCATGCTCACCTCGAATCAATTGCCGATTCGCTCTGGCAACCGCTATTCGACACTGGATCGACCCACGAAAACGCACTCAACATTGCCGCGTCTTGTCTCGGCAAGCTTACCACAACCAATCCTGCTCGGTTCCTCCCGCCACTCGAGCAAAGGCTAAGCGACCCCAGTCCGACCGTGCGTGCGCTGGTTGTGTCGGCCATGCGGTATATGTTTGGGTTCGAAGGCCAAGAAAGCGGACGAAAGGAGCTCGACGACATGTTGAGGCCGTTTGTAAAGGTGTTCTTGAGCTTGCTGGATGACAAGGACCTGGTCAGTCTTCGTGTTTGCTCATATCAAGTTCCATCGTTGACTATTGGCCTCGGGTAGAATGTCAAACGGTTGGCGCTCGCAGCACTGAACCAAGCGGCGAGGAATAAGCCTCGATTGATCGAGGACCAGCTTCCGTCGCTTTTGCCCAAGCTGTACGACGAGACGTTGCCCAAGCCAGAGCTGATTCGGATCATGGAAATGGGGCCATGGAGGCACAAGATCGATGATGGACTCGAGGCTCGCCGAATCGCGTACGAGACCATGTACACACTAGTATGTCTTGAGCCTGCCCTCGAATAACACTGATGACAATTTGCGCACAGCTTGACACGTCTATACATAAACTCGACCTCAACGAATTCCTGACGATCGTCCTACGTGGTCTCTCGGACGAATCCAACGAGATCAAAGTGCTCGGTCACATGATGCTACACCGGCTCTCTCAAGTCGCTCCGACTGCCGCAGCGCAACGGCTAGACGAAACCGTCGAACCACTTCAGGCGGCCATGAAAGAAGCGGCCGTGGACAAGAACACGGTCAAGCAAGATTTGGAACAGGCCGCCGAGCTGCAGAGGAGCGCGTTGCGGGCAGCCGCTGCGTTGAGCTCGGTGGTGGGTCTGAGCCACGGGGGCGCTCCAAAGTTTACTGCGTTTGTAGAAGGGCTGGAAAAGGGTAAATGGGGTGCAGAATTTAGAGAACAGAAGGCGTAGAGTTGAATGTATGCGTATTTCTGAACATGAAATCACAATTCTTTTTGTTTTGTTTTTTTGTTTTTGGCCTTGTATGGTCAGGCATTCTATAAACTACAAATGTTCCGATAAAGCCACCAAGGATAGTATCGAGTTAGCGTACGAGGAGTGGCTGTATTCAGGTACTGTCCTTGCTACGCTTATGTGTGTAATTCACGGGCGGAGCAAGTCTAATTTTCCCACCGGAACTTGTAGGGTCGGGCTAGGAACCCAAGAGAAGCAGCAGAGTGTCTTGCAGTGACAATGGAGATGGTGAGAAGGAAGAAAAAACTGATGGGGGTGACCCAACGTCGTGGTATCGTAGCACACATTGGTAAAAGCGTCCAAAGGTTGCAACCAGATGGAATGATCTGTTAAGGAATTTCCTCAAGCGCTTGTTACAACTTGTAATACCCTCACAAAGTGATTGCAGTAGGTTGCAACATGAATTTAACCACTTGAAATCAGTTCCGGATATCTGCAGATCCTTTCATGGGGTTGCGGTTTCCGCACCCCCTTGTGCCAATGCGTTAGGCGCGCGTTGAGGTCGTGGGGGTCACGTGAGAAGAGTGCGGTCCCTTCAGTGCTTTCGGGACCCCCGCGTTGCTTGTGCGAGCTTGGCGTTTGGAGAAACATTTGTAGATGGCTATAACGAGTTCGCTCTTCTTCGTTGTCTTCTGACAGAGACAGAGGAGTTCGGCAAGTGACGTCAGCTATCTCTCGTGATAGACGTGCTGAGCTCCATGAATCTTAGCTTCGTTAGCGCGTTTCGCGAGTTTGAAGGCATCGAGCCCCTTCTCGAGAGTCTCTTACGTGGTTGTGCCTAGGATAAGCAGATGAGATTTCCGCGAGATTACTAACATCCGCGAATGACTAGAATCATTTGACGATCTACCCATTGCGCTTGGCCTATATAAAATCTGGCCATGCTGGCTTCGTTGCTTCAGACTGCCACTAACCCTTCATCATGGGCTCTTATCTTTCGACAACTCCCAATACCGAGACAGATATTACAGGTCGCGTGGCGATTGTCACTGGCGCCAAGTGAGTTTGTGATAATCGAATTTCATGTGCATACATTGACCAGGTAAATGCACAACCATAGCCGAGGCATCGGATACGGCGTTGCCAGGCGATTGTATGAACTTGGCGCTACAGTATACTTGGGCTGTCGTACCGAATCCAAGGCGATACAAGCGATCGAACGGATACGCGTCGAGGTACCTAGCTCGCGAGGCCAGCTGAAATCGTTCATTGCGGATATGTCCACGGTCAAGAAGGCAAAACAGTCGGCAAAGGCGTTTCTCGCTGTTGAAAGCCAGCTTGACATATTGGGTATGTTATTTCTTTCTGCTGGTGTCTCTAACCCTGACTAGCGCCACCCAGTTCACAATGCAGCAGTGTAAGCGCAATTGGGGTGTAGTTATAAACCTTCTGAGAGTGCCCTACCATTTTTAGATTGGTCACAGATTTTGAGTTAAACGAGGACGGGATAGACTCTGCTATGGGCACAAAGTAAGTAGTTGAGCCATGTTCTGAATATAATTGACACAAGGTCAATATTGGGTCAGTCATTTTGCACCATTCGCCTTCACACATGCGGTTATGGACACAATGAAGCAAACGAGCTCTCGTCCGGGGTCAGACGTCCGTATTATTTCTGTCAGTTGCTCTTTTTTTTCCGTTTGGTGATATCAATGGTCTTAGGATCTGACGTGATGGATAGGTGTCCTCAGCGGCCCAGGCCATGGCTGGGAGCCACCCAGTGCGATTTGCGGATGAGGCCGAACTAATCAATCCATTTCCTTCGACCAACACCAATGGGTGGTATAACAGATTCGTTCGATATGGTTCGTGGCTCATTTTAGTATGTCGCGGCTAGTAACTGGGGATTGGTAGGCCGGAGTAAACTGGCCAATATTTTATTCGCTAGTGAGCTCCAGAGGCGTTTGGATGCTGAAGGAAGCAATATCATCGCCATCAGCCTTCCACCCTGGCGGTGTTACGACAGGTGCGTTGGTACTTGTGTTATCGACTAGAGCCATGTTCAAGAATTCTCGTTCAGATGGAGCTGTAAAATCCGTATCTGGGATTCCTTATATCGGCTTCATAGCCAAGGCACTTACGAATCTCTTTGGCCATGGGTTAGATACGGGGGCACTGAATACCGTATTTGCGGCTGCTGATCCTGTGGTCCGGGCTGAACCCGAAAAGTATAAGGGAAAATACTTGATGCCGGTAGGAAAGGTGACTGCACCCTCCAAGTTGGGCCAAGATGAAGAGCTAGCAAAACGGCTCTGGGACCTAAGTGAAAAATTTGTGGAGAGCAAAAGTTCTACTTGATCCTTGTGCTTTCTGATGCTTGTCTTAACAAAATCTGTATAGCATATTTACATTGCTTTGAATAAACAAGGCCAGGTGTGGTATACAAGTTTCGACTGACTCCTAACTGCAGCGTGTATAACAAGCACCGAAAGGCCCGCCCTTCAAAGACCAAAACTCAACGCATTGCTGAAACAATTATCAATGTTTATCCCATGCACCACTCAACAGTACCCGTACACGCTTGTATATTGTCATGTATATGTACATGCATATATCAACGGCAAATAACTTCAAATGAATCATTTACTCTGTGGTCACGTGCGCTCGGTGCATGCCTAGTGCTCCCAAGTGATGCCTATCATTAGGGGTTTTGAGCACTCATGGCTTGTCCTGATAATAGTGTAGGTATCACCCACGAGGTGAACACAAGCTGATTCGGCAGCGCAGTGGAGCACTCGGTACTATTGCAGCACCACATGGCCTTTGGGATGCGAGCGCCTCAAAAGGGTTCAGCATCTCATATACACTGCGCCTTTGAATGGACTCACGGGTTTGACATTTCGCGCCGACCCTGAATCTTGTCTGGTCGGGGCTAGTCGATCTGCCAACACCGTTTGCAAACTGACCACCGTAACCATGTCCTCCTCTGTTCAGCTGCAGGCTTGTGTCGAGAAGGTGAGTTGCGTGCTACGTTAAGACGCTAGAAATACAAGTCTCGCTCAATAAAATACGCGTTAGCTGGGCTTCGGATCCAGATGTTAGGTATGGTTGGCAGGCTTTTTTGGTGCTATTTTCCTTACACGCTCTAGGCTTGATACTCTTAACCATATAATAAGAGATGCCGCGAAAAGCGCGTTCATCAGCCAAGACCCCCCAGCGGAGACGCAACTTGTAAATCAAGTGGTCGCGCTTCTTTCGGATCATAACGAGGATATCAAGGGCCGAGCCTCAGAATGGCAAGTCGTTATGTATCCCCCCCCCTAAATCATCTGATTTCTGGTGTAGTATCCGTCGGCTCGCCGTCGTTGTCCGACCATCGCAAATAGAACACATTGCTACTGAGCTCGTTGGGCTCCTTGGCGGGAATGAATATGCAGCGATAGGCAAGTGCTTTTTTTAACGAGCTTGTTCAGCGCTCCTGATACGGCTCCCGTTAGCTCTAAAGGGTCTAGTTTCGGAGCTTTCCCAGGACAGCACCATTGCGCCTCGAGTTACTCGCAAAATTGCCCCTGTGCTACTTGAACGTGTTTGTGAGGTACGTGATGTCGCTTGGCTGAGGGATGTATATAGCTGCATCTCACTCCTAATAGATCACATCACCTACGGGTACGATGAACGAATTACTGGCAATTCTGAATATACTCGTCTCGCGATTTAACTCCCATATTCCTCCTGGGGCTCTCGAGAAACTTTCTCCACTTCTCTGCCATCCGCACGGGGGGATACGCAAGAAGGCTATCAAAATCATTGGTGAGCTAAAAGTCCCAGTCGATGACATCGCTATAATGAAATTGCCTATTTCTATCGACTTAAAACAACGGTGCAATCGTTAGCTCGTCTGGTTTCACATCTTGCCGATCCACAAATCCAGGTCTTCATTACTGCCAAAGTCATCCCTAGCCTTACGTCTGCGGCCGCTTCTGGCGAAGAAAAAAACACCGCTTTGCGCCTTATCTTGGCCTTGGCTCGTTACGTCGGTCCAAGCCTTAAAATGGTCATATCTTCCGTGATAACCTTGGTGGAAGAAGGCGACGAGCTATCGAAGCGGTTAGGACTGAAGGTATGGTAGCAGATTTCGTGTTTCGAAACGAGAGGATGCTGAGGGGCGATTGGGCCAGGTGCTTGACCAGTTGGTTATCGATTGTCCAGGCGAGGTTATCCCCTGTGCTTCGGAGCTGATTAAGTTGGGCGTCAAGTACGCAAACTGTGAATCTGCCATTCTTGCTGACAAGCCCGAAGATGGAGTAATGTGCGATCTCGAGGGCCAAGGCAAACTGGTTTCGAAGAAGATGACGACCATGATGAAGATGAAGACTCGGGTAGCGACACTGAGAACATGCCCCGCTTCATTCGACAATCGGCCATCGGCCTCTTGGCATCAATCGGACGCGCAACCCCAATGATACTTGAAACTCTCTTTACAGAGGTAGCCACTGTGCTCGTATCTAGGTTTGTCATAGTGTTTTTCTATTTCATGATATGATTGCTCATTGGGGTTTTAGATCTGGCGACAAGGACCTGGACGTTCGTTGTGAGGCATGGTCAGCGTTGACTACTCTCATCCGCCGCACTCGCCAAGTACTTTCCGACCGGTCCAACTTCACGTATGAGAATCGATGGAGGGCAAAGCCCCTCCCTAAAATCGGGGAGATTATAGCTTGCATTAATGCTCTCGTCCCAAAATTGCTGGAAACACTACTTGGAATATTATCACCCGAGGTGACCCCGCCTCTCCCTGCGTTGGTGCTCTTGGACACTCTACTCTCTCCTCTTCCCGAAGGCAGCCCAGTCGAATATGTCTTCACATCTGGGGAAATTTCTCGCATTTCTGACTCTGTCGAAGCTCTTCTGGAGGAGGTACTCCTGTTTCTAGCTCAACCAGCGACTCTCCTCACCTTCTCGTACATGTTGTCAGCATTCCCAGGTTGCTCCAGGGAAGATACGCTTGTCAAGCTTACAACTGTTATGCTTAATAGCGAAGCTGAAATTGCCTCGAACGCAATCAACATTATGCTTGAGATTATTCCCGACTATACAGAATTTCCTCCTGATGCTCACAAGGCCCTCCAAAACACCATACACGCCTTGTTAGAAAATCCGGATACTTCTCCTCCTGTTCGAGAGTTGGCTTGCAAAATCGTCAGTACGCTATTGGTTCAGGATATATCTTGCGATGAGAGAAGTTGGGAGCTACTACGTAAAAGGGGTCGACCACAAATCGTTCGGCAGACCATATGGGACCTTGATGAGCGCTTGCACGGGGCATACGATTTATGTGACACATGGTTGGGTGCCCATGTTGCTTGGTGTGTACAGTTGATCTGTAGCGAGGAAGAGGAAAAGAGAGTGGACAAGGCAGAAGCGATGGATTGCTTGCTGACTTTGTTTCATAAACAGTACGTACGCACTTTCTTCTTTAACGGACTGTTCTGATATTCGTACAAGTGGGCTGGATTTCCTCAATGAAGATCTGCAAGACGAGTTGGCAGTGGCGCTTCCGGACCACCTAGATTCAGCCGATCCAGCTCTTGCACAGACCTTGGACATCCTGGGTCAAGTTTTTCCACTTCGACCAGGAAAATGGTCGAAGTACATCGAAAACAGCATGCTTCCCAGGCTATTTTCTCTTGCTTCCCAGCCTTTGCCCGAATCATCCCTGGACATCTTGTTGATTTAATCCACGACTTGTCTGCGCAGAACGGGATGAAATCTGAAGACGAGAACAACGAAGAAGATGAAGACGAGGAGAGTGACGATGAGGAAAACGACATAGCAAGCATTCTGAAAAACGGCTTAAAATCCACCTTTGATAAGGTTGGGGCGAGTATCAACGCTGCTCATGGTACGTCCAGGTGTCTGGCAGCAGTAGTTCGAGGGCAACCCCGCATCGCGCCAGAGGTTGTCACAGAGTATTCAGAATATATGAGGGTACGTGATTGTCCTCGATACCAGTCTGGAGCTAATGACTGCCGTACAGCCGTCGAGCAGGTCCCCGGAAGGTCTATTGGTGCTAAGTCTCCTGACTCTTGGGGAAATTACACAATATGTGTAAGCCTGATGTCAAAATAGACGTCCCAATTAACTCACATAGATCACAGTGGTTTGGAAAGCCAACAGAAACTCTTTGACGATATCATCGACTTTTTCGATTCGGATTCCGAATCCATCCAAAAAGCCGCTATCCGATCGATTGGTAAATAACCCTACGACCGGCTCTTTGCTGTTTGACTGACACTGTAAAAATAGGGTACATATGCATAGGGTCTCCTAAAAGAGCCGTATCTGCTGTGCTTGACCGCGCAAAGAACGATCAGGCGAACCAACCACTGTTGATGCATGCGCTTGAAGAGGTAAGTCGGAGCCTATATTATTGCGCATACATTCAATGGTCGAATGCGGTTGGTTGTCCTTCAAAACAGTTTGTGCTCTACCGAGCAGCCTGGGAGCTTAAAAAACAAGACGGCGAAGCTATTTGGTCCACTTGCTGGAGCCTGGCCATTACGTCTAAAGGCGCACTCGATTCGTGCAGCTCTTGCTTAAACAAGTTGTTCCTCAAGAACCCCAGCTCCCTTGGCCCTCGAATAGCAGCTAGGCTTAGGGACCCAGACCCAACAATTCGGTTATTAGCTATACTGATAATCCAGCATTCATTCAAGGCTGGGCCTCGCGGCGAGGAGGGAGATAGTGACAGTAGCGAATATAAACATGTGTTTGGCACCTACGACCAATACACACAAGATCAGACCAAAAAAGAACTTGGTTCGTTCCTGGTAGCACTCATATCAATCCTTGAAGACAAGGACATGGTAAGAAGGCCATTTCGAGAACTTTTAAACTCATCGATCAACCGCCCTTCTTCCAGAACATAAGAGCAGCTGCGCTCCGAGCGATCAACCAATCACTACATACTAACTCGCAGAATTTGAAGAGTGATATTTCGCCCCTTTTACCTCACCTCTACAACATGGTTAAACCGATTGCGACACCCACTAGTGAGGAGACCGAGATAAAACATAAAGCATACGAGAGCTTGAAGATACTCGTAAGTTCCATGAAATGATAGATTGGCCGGTTCATTCAAACAACATACTGTTCACAGATTAGCACCCCCCAGCTGGCTGCTCATCTCGACCCAGATGAGCTTCTAACAAAAATTCTGCACGGCCTCTCCGACGACTCAGAGGAAATCAAGATTATTTGTCACATAATCTTTCAAAAAATTACCCAAACCTTCCCGACTAGCGTCGTTGCACGAAAAAGAAAGATCATGACTTTGCTAAACGCCACTGTCACCAACAGAGGAGCCAAGCTAGTGGAATACGAGCTTCAAACAATTAAGATGTTGGAGCAAGCCGAGGAGGCCCAACCTTGTGGAACTTTGATGACAGGAGAAGGAAACGGAATGGACTTGAGCTAGAGGGTCGCTCGTTTTGTTGTTGATCCTGTACCCTATACTCGATATTATAATATCTACATATCAAACCTCCTTGAACATCAATCCTGCATAATAGCTTGCTGGACACCAAAGGCCGTGACTTTGTGGTGCCAGCCCTGCGGTGTATATCTCGCTCTTATGTGTCATGTGGTATCCGTGGCCGAGAAGCGACAGTCGCCTGTTGCCCCCGGCCAAGATCCAAGTCAAAGATCATCTGACTCTTGCCTTGCCAGTATTGAAAGTATGAGAGCGCGGCTCGCATTTCACCGTTACTAAATAAACTTCAATGCGACAACAAGCTGAGCAACACCGACTGTCTAAGACATCTGTCAAAACCCTGACATTTCGCTCAGAACCGGGATTCCAAATGCCCTAGCGATCCCACCCATCCCTTCATCCTTGAGGCGATTCTCCTCGTAGTCACGTTCGCTGTCACTCCTATCCTCACCTTCCTCGCCATCTTCTTAGTATTTCAGATTACCCGGTATATTGAAGACTTTAGGAGCCACAATGAAAGCATACATATATGTTCTTCCGCGATCTCAGACCCAACGTTGGACTTCCTACCGTGCTTGAATCCATCGTATCCATTGTAGCGGCCCCACACCTCAAGGGATTGGATAGAATTTAGTGCGATTATCTGCTAGAGATGCTCTTAGTCTAGGATGCAGCGCTCGGGGGATAGGCTTTTCAAGGATAGCCAGATAGCATGACTAAACTCGATTGGATTTGGGTTCCGAAAATACTGGGGCTCGCCAGAGGTAAATACGCACTTGGTGAGGTGTACGTGATAACATAACCACCAGCAATGCAACACGAGGGGTTCTACGCTGACCAGAGGCCCAAGTTGGGACGCAAAGCGAGGTAAGGGATTCCCGCCAACCTGGATATTGTAAGCTCTCAAAAGTTGTCACGTTGGCTCAGGCTGATGAAATCAAAGAAGTGGTTTAAATATCTTCCGGGGAGAGCCCGTAGGACATATGGATACGCTCAAATCCAGTTCGTTCTGTCCTGGATCGATGAGTGGCAATACAGACTCTATCAAGCTAGAATTCTGATCGGGAGTAGAATTAACCCAGCCTTCAAGATTCAGTGAACAAAGGCGGTTTAGTGAAACGGACTTGATCTCCCGCGTAGTACAAGGTTCGATGTTTACATATCCCAACGCTAGGTGCCTTAAACCCGGACAGCTGGCAAGGGTGGCAAGAATGGATGGGACAATATTCACAGCCGTTTTACCATGGGGAGCCCCAGCCCAGATGTCAAGTTGAGCTAAGTTTTCGTAATCAAAAAGCCTCCAATGCATGAGGGTACGATGCAAAATCAGTACTCGAAGTGATTTCAGAAATTTTTCATATGGTTCAGAACTGGAAATTCTCAACGCCCCAGTGGTTGAATCCAGTGAATCGTTGTGAACGACTAGAGATTTTTGCGTTACCGATTGTCCCGTGTGTCGCCCATGAGTCTAACAAACTATCGAGAACTGAACTATATGACCAGCGGACAAAGAGACTGGGACGATGGATCTGGGACATGAGGGGAAGCGGGAAACCAATGAGCCCGCGAGCTATGGGCGCTGGTGCTTGCGCTGGCTGTGGACCCGGTATCATAGAGTCTAATTCCATTTTCGCACCCTTCTCAAAATTCTTCGAGTCCTTGTGATACTGAAATATTTTGACGTCTAGAGGAACTCCTTGGGAACGTTCGACCCAGATCTCGGGAGAATAGTATCGCCCGTGTTTATCCAAAAAGGTGAGCACGAGGTTGATATGAGTCCATATTTGACAGCAATCGTTTCGCCATCCCTTGCGCACACGGCTAGCTCCAAGTTCGATTGAGTCATCATCCTGTTTGCGTGAGCAACGAAAGGACTCGGAAAAGATTTGCACAAGTATTTCCGTGGGGATTGGTGAACACCAAGAGGTCATGGTATCCGGTTGACTTTTCGCCTCCTCCATCGATTGACCTAGAAAGGAGATCCTATGTTGATTTAATGTAGAGCTGGGATATACACAGTAACGCCCGTTTTGCAGATGAAATCAAACAGCTCACCACTATGGATTTTTGGCTTTGAAAGAAACGTCCCTATACCCTAGCAAGAGGAGTGGTGGAAGAAACGCGACACGCCAGATCACGGGCGGTTTTTCCAAATACGCTGCCCGCATAAGCGCATGTCACACATGTTTGAGGGGCGGGGTCTGGAATATTTACATAAACCCACCGATGATGAAAACCCTGCTCGTCACACACGTTGGCCATGTCACCGAGTGGCGGATCTACCAGCTCGGTGTTCCCAACGTATTTTCTGCGGTTGGAGTGCTTTGCAATACGTTCCCAGTTTGTCTGGTTGGTGCGAAAGAGCGCATACATGAACAAACAGTCACAGGCGTTCAGGTATAAACCTGTGGGAAGCATATCCGATTGTTTCTCACGCCCATCAGGCATCGAGCCAAAAATGACATGTCGCTTGGATAACGTTATTTGATTAATGGCTGGAAGGCATCGTCCGGTCGGCTGGAGAGAGAAGTTAAGATGCTTGGAAAGCATTAACTCTACGCCATTGATCGAAAATATGGTAATTGATCGGCCGCTGCCACCCGGCTTCGAAGCTCGTAATGGTCATGCGAAAAAAAAAAGGCGAGGAAAAAGTGATGTAAACAGAGCCCGCCCAAAGTGGAGCTGTATAGTTTGTGCCGTAAACAGGATGCAATTCACCTGACTCATTCCAAGCTCCAGATTGTTCCCACATTCAAGCCAAAGGCTTTTGGGTCAAATTGACACTATACTACACGGATTATCGAGGCAAACATGGGCAACTTTTACGATTCTATTCCAGAGTTCCTTATGACGTGTGTCTCATAATGCGTCTATTCGGCCGCAGGCATTGACCTCGCTTACTTGACAGCTGGATCGCTGAACAACACTGCTTCTGGGTGGCAACCGCTCCTCTCAGTGCCGATGGTCATGTCAACGTCTCGCCCAAGGGCATGACCGGGACATTCAAGCTCCTTGGACCAAACGAATGTTTCTACCAAGATCTCAGCGGGTCGGGTACGTGTAAACCGCATTAGGGGGGGTGCATCGATTCACTCGGTGTGTGCAGGCGTGGAGACCATTTCGCATTTGCGAGAAAACGGGAGGATCACGATCATGTGAGTGGAAAGCTGGTCATATTTAGGGAAGTATAATCATGGCCGATTTGGCAAATAGGTTCAGCGCATTCCAAGGATTAGGGTTGGCAAGGAGAAGGAGAATCTCCTCGGAGAACGTTTCTCCCCCTTGCTTCTGTCACGTGGGAGAAAGGGTCTGCTCTCCGAAGCAGCTCTTTGGAGACAGGGTTCCGTGTTCGGAGAAATTTCCATACCGGTTGGCTGACTCATGCACGCTGGGCGCTTAGACATGCTGTCCTGTCCAAAGCATTCCCGCCCTCGCGTCGCCCCACCGAATGACTCGAACCCCGCCATCTGTGCGGCGTCAGGCACTGTGCGCTGCGGAAGCTTACCATGTATGTAGCACTTTCGAATGTACGACGGTTTGCTCAAAAGATCTGTTGATTCTGAGTGAAGTATTTAAGAGGCGCATTGGTTGCACCATCAGACCTTGTCCTTGTCACCGAGTTTACTCGTCAAGAGCCCTTGACTCTATAGATCAGGCATATTTATTGATATCATGGTAGTTGGTTGTTACTGTGGTTCCGGGTATTGGTGCCCTACTCATCCTCATATTCCTCCATTCGACTTCAAAAACGCTACGACTAGCAACTCTACTGGGTCTCATGGTACCTATGCGCGCCAACCACTGTACACCTCTGGCTCAAATACTCCTCAAAACTATATTGTGAGTAGTACAGCCTGGAATCCTCATAACGTTGTGCACATACTTATATATATGCGTCAAAAATAGTCGATCGCTCAACCTCCTCTGCCCACTGCAATGCATGGTGGTCCAGCAAGCTCTCCTGGAGCAAATCGTGAGTATTTTTGGCGCATCTATGTCGAACCTAATGGCTAATAATATTTCAGTTCAAACGCCCACTTCTACAACTCAAGATAAATTGAAGCGAGCCTCTACTGGTGCACCTGCCCCTTCAAACCGCAAGCGAGCGCGGACTCAAAAGGACGCCTTTTCAACCGCCCAGTCCACATCTGTTACCTCCTCACGCACGATAACGCTACGTCAAATTGAAGTTGCGCAGCGCGCAGCTGCAAGCGTGCCTCAATTGTACCATGTCGACGACAAGGTAGCGAACGCGCAGCGTCGCATACAGGCAGCCCGGGCGATCGATTGCTGGTACTTCTATGTGGGGACACACCAACGTGACGAACCAAACACAGAGGAAACAGCCAGGTTGCAGATGGCGGATCAAGCAAGAGCCAAAGGTCAGACGCCTCTAGATCTTCGAAAGCCGTCCGATCCTTTTCTAAGGTGTACGGAATGTTTGTGAGTTAATTTGCTCTGTCGAAAAATATTTTGATCACTCACAAATATACAGGAAGAATAATAAATGGCGAACCTGGAAGAACAATAACGGTGGTGGCTCTGCTTCTCGCTTGCGCCCGCACTTGTTTAACAAGCACCATAGCGCATATGTTGCAGCGTGCGAGAAGATCGGGTACAAGATAGATATCAAACGCGACCCGAATTCTGACAGCGACGATGTACATGAGCCAATTACTGCAGAGGGAATCTTAAGGCACATAACTGAGTGGTTTGCTGAGGACGATATAGTAAGTTATCCTTCATACTAGCTAATACATATATGAGATACTAATAACCGCCTTTTTAGTCGTTTAACATGGTTTCGCACCGTGGGTTTCGGCGTTTTTTTAGCTACATTGGACAGGGAAAGGTTACCACGAAAGATATACCTGACCGGCATGCTATTTCCCTCAAAGTGCAAAAGCTATCAGCTGAGGCAAAGGAGAAGCTGAAAAGGGAAATCAAGGTATATTATATGCGCACTTATGAGCTGGAAACCAAGCTTACACTACTTTCTATTAGCATGCACAAGGAAGAATCTCATGTACATCCGACCTTTGGACAGATGAGATACAGCGCGCATTTATGAGCATAACTGCTCATTTTGTAAACAAACATTGGCGGATGGTTCATAGGCTGATTGGATTCCGTGTCATCGAAGGAGATCATTCTGGAGCGCACTTAGCAGAGACGTTCTTTGAAGTAGTCGAAGAATTTGGGTTTACCCACAAGGTAAGCTGTATGCGATTTGATTGCACCTTTTTTATACTAACAATCACTCTCCTTAGCTGGGTATGATAACGCTTGATAATGCCTCCAACAACGACACGTTCATGACTCAACTAGAGGCATATATGACCAAGCGAGGTCTTGACTTTGACCGCGATGGAAACAGGCTACGGTAAGGCTTTTTCAACAGTATCTACACGTTTTGTTGCTGACAGGTCCAATTACAGGTGTTTTCCGCATGTTATCAATATAGCTGTTCAGGCGATTCTTACAGCTCTACCTGAGTCGGCAGAACTGTTCCGCCACTATCTTGAGAAATCAGGCAAAACCATTAGCATCGAGCTCGAAACATACCTCCTTGCTCTGGAGTCCGAACCTCACAATCGCATTCGAAAGACAGCTGTCGTGCTCCGGCGCACACAGCGTCGCCAAGGCCTCCGCAGAACGATCCGTGAAGGCAATGAACAGCGCATATGGCGAACACATAGATTGGTCGATAACAAGTGGAGGCTGGAAGAGTTCGAAATGAAGCTTTTGGAGCTCATTCTTGACTGTCCAACAAGGTGGTCGTCGACTCGAAATATGATTGAACGCTTCTTGTATCTCTACCCAGTAAGTACCTTTCTTATTACCACTCAAGAAACCGACGCTCATTGAGATGATCTAGGCTACAAGTAGGTACATTGCCAGCGACCCAACCCTCGCCGAGTATGCGATTACACACACCGATTACGAGGTCTTAAGCGACATATTGGATGTGCTTGACCTAGCTCATCGCACTCAGGAGCTGCTGTCATCTGACCGAACTCCAATGCTATCTCTCGCCCTCCCACTCTATCACGCATTAATTGACCAATGGCGTGATCTTCAATCAAAGCGACCCGTCCTCTCCCATGCAATAGCAGCGGGAATCGACAAGCTCGAGGCCTACCTAGCGAAGACCCGATCATCTCCAGCGCATATAGTCGCCATGGCACTCAATCCGTCCATCCGGTACGAGTGGATCGACCAAAACTGGTCACCCGAAGACGCCTTGAACGCCAGAGATGTTGTAAAGCAGCATGTAAGGTCATGCCTTGTTGTTTCGCTTGATTCTAGCTAATCACCTTAATAGATGCGTCGTTGTTTGGATGAGGAGCAGCGAGAGCGCTCCGAGCTGACAGCTCAGACTGTGCGGTCAGCGGGAGTGGATACTGCTACTAAACGTGTCAATAGGGGCTATGCATCATTCCTGACCACTGGCCTGAGTGCTCGACCCAACTCGGCTCTTTTCTCGCCAGGCCCCTCTGGCACAATTTCAGAAACCGTTACTATCGATCCATCATCGCCTGAGGTCAAAATTACAGCGGATTTGCAGGTGCATGGCCAGATTCTGTCGCCCAGCGATGCACTCAACGATGCCACTGTCGAGCTCGAACATCAACGGTTTCTCGAGGAGCCGGTGATTCCAGCAAAAGATATGGAGAACACAAGCCCTATAGATTACTGGCTGGTACGTACTTTACACGACTCTGCCTACGCTAAAATAACCATATAATGTGACTTTTAGGCAAAATCAACTCGACTGCCTTTGATCTGCAAGTTGGCACTCGATTTGCTACCTGCTCAAGCGTCGTCAGTGTCATCAGAGCGCGTGTTTTCCTCAAGCAAGATGACCTGTATGCAGTTCCGAAACAGGATTTTGGCATCGAATGTTGAAGCGCTGCAACTCCTGAAACACGCCCTTCGATCCAATCCAGATTCACCGCTCGACGACGAAGCACGCACCCTCGATCTGATGGTCCAGCATGACGATGAGTTATCCGGACATGGTATTATATGCACAGTGGAATGAAAAATACATGTTAAAATTATTTGTTTAATTAATACTAAATACATCGTGTTCTGTGTGCTGCAAATGTCTCGAACCGTTTTGGGCGAGTAATGGTGACTAAGCGTGGCTGTGCCCTTCGGAGACAGGGTCTGCCGAGCTTCGGCTACTTCGGAGAATCTTGGTAAGCGGAGGAGAAGGAGAAAGAGAATTTCTCCTTCTCTCTCCGCACCAACCCTACCAAGGATCGCCTCGTATTGTTCGGCTATTTGGAACAGGTAATCGCTCGCCTCGCTTCTATATTCCAATTGATTTCGAATAGGCCGTAGGAACCGTGCACGAGATCGACACGCCTCGCTATGCAGAGCTCGTCCCGCCGGCAGAACGACTCGCAGGCTCACGAGCAGTTATCCAAGTCGAGATACATAAAGTCGGAAGCGTGCGTTGAACTTGAATCTCTCTCGAGGAGCGGACAAGGACTAATGGGGTGAACAGTCGTGTGGATATTCTGTGCCATTCTATACCTGGACAGGTGACCGAACGTTGCTTGTCGACCGAATGGCTACTCGTGAAAAGAGGGATCAGCAGACTTGCGCCGACGCGGTCACGGATGGCGAGTCTCTTCCGTTAACGGTTGGACTCGAGCTAATGATACACACGCCCCAGACGAAGATCCCATTGCGCACCTGAAGATCTCTGCACAAAACCCGCTTTCGCCCACCGAAGTGCCCGAAAAGAGCCTGCGCAAATACTGGGCGGTCAAGAACGTTCGGTCGGTGGACGGCATACCTGGGCTCGAGATTGGGCGGCGGCTGGCGGGATTGCCTCCGAACAAGCGAGACGAGGCGCACGACAACACGAGGTTCCATCAGCCCGCGGGGCCCAAGGCAGAGAGCGCGGGGACGCGGGGACAGGCGTGGGGGCCCGAGTGGGTGGTTGGCGCGTTTGTGGTCGGAGTGTGTGTAGCGCGGATGGTGGACGCAGTGGGGAACATGTAAGGATCAGTCGTAAAGATAGATCGAGTGCTTCGATTGAATTGGCGGGATTAGCGGCTCGGGCAGGGAATAGGTGCAGGCTGAGTGCGACGAGTCTCGTGAGGGGCGAGGGCGACAGGGGCGCATCAGACGCGTTCCGAAGGTTCCCGCAGACGTTGGTAGAGTCGATCGGACAGGCGAGCGAAAGAGGGACTGGCGCGGTCATGTGTCCTCCGAAGCGCTCCTATCTGGGCCATTTGTTCTCGAATTTGCGCAACACCATGATGGATGAAATGACGATTAGGCAACTGGGAGCAACGAAGCACGGCCCAAGTGGAGGCTTCATCATATGTCCTCGCGTCAGCGCGGATATCCGAACCCCGCGGACACGCATATAAGCCGTCTCCTGCGCTGCTCTCCATCTCCATCTCCATCTCTCTCATCTCCACCATGCCCTCCGTCTTCGAGTACAGCTTTGACAACCACGGCCACCCTATCAAGGTCAAGTTCAACACCGGCCTCTACATTGACGGCAAGTGGGTCGATGGCAGCAACAACACCACCATCGAGTGAGTCGATCGCCCGCCCGTCCCCGGCGATTGCTAACCGTCTCGCAGCGTGATCAATCCCTCGACGGGCAAGGTCATCACCAAGGTCAGCGAGGGCACCGAAAAGGACGTCGATATCGCTGTCAAGGCCGCCCAAAAGGCCTACGACACCGCTTGGGGCCTCAACGTCTCGGGTGTCGAGCGGTCCGTGTGTCTCTGATGTGGTGGGGCCTCGCGCTGACGTGATCTCATCGGATGTGCAGTGGCAAAATTTTGATCAGGATGGCGGAGCTCATCGAGCGTGACATTGACGAGATCGCCGCCGTCGAGGCACTCGACAACGGCAAGGCCTTTAGCATCGCCAAGGGATTCGATGCGTCCGAGGCTGCGGCGTGCTTCAGGTACTATGGCGGCTGGGCCGACAAGATCCAGGGCAAGGTCGCCGAGATCGACGACACCCGCCTGGGCTACACCCGCCACGAGCCCATTGGCGTCGTCGGCCAGATCATCCCCTGGAACTTCCCCCTGTTGATGTTTGCCTGGAAGCTCGCCCCAGCCCTCGCGACCGGCAACACGATCGTCATCAAAACCAGCGAGTTTACGCCACTCAGCGCCTTGAGGGTCGCTGCCCTGTTCGAAGAGGCCGGTCTCCCAGCTGGTGTCGTCAACCTCGTTACTGGTAAGTTTAGCCTGCGATCGGTTCGACCTCTGGCTAACAGATCGACAGGCTATGGAAACACGGTCGGCGCTGCGATCTCTTCGCACATGCACATCGAAAAGGTTGCGTTCACCGGATCGACCCTCGTCGGCCGGACGATCATGAAGGCCGCCGCCTCGTCCAACCTCAAAAACGTCACGCTCGAGCTCGGTGGCAAGAGCCCGAACATTATCTTTGACGACGCCGATCTCGATGCCGCCGTTCGCTGGGCTGCGTTTGGTATCTTGTGAGTGTTGCCGTCGCTTTCATTTGGGCGATCGCTGACTGGGATCTTAGCTTTAACCACGGCCAATGCTGCTGCGCTGGTTCGCGTGTGTTTGTTCAGGCGAGCGTGTACGAACAGTTTGTCGAGAAATTCACTGCGCACGTCGCCAAGCTCAAGGTCGGCGATCCGTTCAAGAGCGATACGTTCCAGGGCCCGCAGGTCTCGCAGATCCAGTTTGATGTGCGTGCTTTTCTGTCTTTTGATCTAGGTTGATGCTGACTGTGACCGCAGCGCATCATGGGCTACATCGAGTCGGGCAAGGCCCAGGGTGCCAAGGTCGCCCTCGGCGGTGAGCGCCACGGCACCGAGGGCTACTTCATCAAGCCCACCGTCTTCACCGACGTCAAGCCCGACATGAAGATCATCCAGGAGGAGATCTTTGGCCCCGTCGTGGCGATTGCCAAGTTCGAAAACGACGATGACATTATCCGCCAGGCCAACGACTCTGTCTACGGTCTCGCTGCCGCCGTCTTTTCGCGAGACGTGTCGCGGGCGTTGGGTGTTGCGCACAAGCTCCACGCCGGCACCGTTTGGGTCAACTGCTACAACAAGCTGAATAACCAGATGCCGTTTGGTGGGTTCAAGCAGAGCGGTATCGGGCGCGAGTTGGGCGAGTATGCGCTTAGCAAGTGAGTCGAGCTTGTCCCGGATGTGGTCTTGAGCGCGTGTGTGTGCTAACGGGTTTATGCAGCTATACCAACGTCAAGGCCGTACACGTCAACTTGAGCGAGCCTCCCCCATGAGCTAGTCTTGTCTGTTATCAAAAGTGATCGGGTTGTACACTAGTTTCCGTAGTCGAATGAAATTATTGTTGTATTCACGCTGTGTGACCAAGTATGACTGTTCTTCTATTCCATAGACAGCTGCAAGTACGAATACACTGGCGATACGATGATACAGATGGACCTACAGGATGGCGTGATCGCCGCTATTGGACCGTGTGGGGTGTAAAGACATGCGCCTCTGGGCTGAACCCGTCGTTCTCTTTCGGCCTGCCCCATCCAAAATCCAGAATGATCCCACCCCCATAGGGGCGCAAGTCGTATTGCCAGGGCAGCGCCGAAGGTGATGGTGATAACGAGGGAGAGGAAGACGGTTGCTCTATCAAACTTGGGGTCGATGCGGGGTCTGCTGTGCGAGTGGGTGTAGGCGTAACAGGAAACGCCGTTTTGGCGCCGTCGGGTTTTGGGGTGGAGAGCATCGATGGACGGGATCGGCCGTAGGAAGCGACTCGTTCGTGGAAGAGCGTCGCCCAGCGAGACTGCCATGATGATGATGATGATGATGATAATGATGGGTCGGGTGCGGCCGAAGTTATCTCCGCCTGTGCATGTCCACGCGCTGTCGTATCGGCCGTCTGGTTCGCGACGCTCGGCGGTTCGGGCAGATCCACTGGTTCGTCCACGAGCCACCCCCAAAAGTCGCGCCGGGCGATGACGCTCATCGTCGACTTGGATTCCCATCGGGTGATATTAAACGGCTCGAACAGGTTGTGGGGCGCGCACCAGCATCGTTTCGGGCGTTCGAGCCGGGCGGTGTATGTGACGTGCGGGTTGGTCCCGTTGGTGGACGGCGTGGCGTTGGCGGCGAGCAGCAGGTCGTGGAGCGGCGTCGGCGGGCCGTAGAGCAGCCCCGGCAGGGCGGTCTCCAGGACGTGCGACGGGATGTCGAGCGGGGTGGGGGCCCAGTAGCACGAGGACGTGAAGAGCGCGACGAGCAGCACAATGCAGTACAAACTTGGGTCGGGTCAGTTTTATTCCGAAAAAAAAATCAGAAAAAAATAGGACAGACCACGGACGGGCGTGCAGCGTGAGAGAGCATAGCAGCACAAGCAGGAAGAACGGCGGGGCGGTGGGAAACGGCAGGAGGAGCAGTGGGAGGTACCAGCGTGTGCACCACATCGTGTAATCGGGGTGAAGCGGGTGAGGTGGCTGAGCACGTGACTGCCCGTCCCTTCTGACCATGTCGACCGACTCGCGGCTGGGCACCGTCTCGTCGCTGCTCGCCCCGTTGGCGGGCGGCGATGCGAGCCAAGCTCCCAATCGCATCCTCTCGGGCCGTATGTCCAGCTATTTTTCTGACGAATTTCGGTGCTGACTCGGGTCACAGTGGCCCCTGTGATGATGACCCCCCGGCGGATGGCGGCGGCGGCCAACGCAGCGACGTCGGGCGGACCGAACCAGCCATCGCGGCCGATGGTGGATTTCGCCACGATTGGGCGGGTGCCTCTGCGCATCACCCTCGGCCGTCGCACGACCGCACGAGACTTGTCCATCCAGGAAGCGACCGATGCGCTCCTGCGCGAGCCCATCCCCGACACACCCGCCGACGAAGACCCGAACAGCGTCAGCTTCATGCGCGGGTTCAGCGCGACCGTCAACAGCGCTGACGCCGGACGCTCCAGACGACGCAAGGCCCGCAACGTCGAGCTGCCCCATCTCGGCCTCAAGCACAAGGCTCTGGCCGCCCGGGGCATGCTCACCGGCGGAGACGCAGAGGAAGCCGCCAAGGAGGCCAAGAAAAAGGCGAGACATCGCCAGTCGCTGTCGTCGTCGGTCAAACTCGGTCCGGAGGAGCTCGCGCGCCAAAAGGCCGAGATTATTCAGGATAGGGAGAATATCCATGTGCGCAGGGTGAGTCTCGTCCCGTCGCTCGAGCACGCGTGGCGGTCCCGAGCATGTGTCGACAGAGCCTGATCAACAACGAAATCGCCGAGATCACGCATAAAATTGCTGCACTCGACGTCATTCGCAATAACCTCGAGCAGGATCTCTTGCGATTGCACGAAGACGAACTCGAGCTCGAAGACGAGCGTGCGTGCATCTGTATCCGTCCTCTGCCCGCTGGCTCATCTCTTACGTAGTTACCGCCGTCCAAGAGCTGCTGTATCTCGAGGGAACGGCCACGCCTGCCGAGTCCGGCTCCTCTCGTCGGCGCAAGGGTAAGTACATCTAAATATCAATATTTTTGCCATCGAATCCGCCACTCGCATACTTCTTATTTCATTTCGTAATATAACTCATTTATTCCGTTTTAGGTCCGGCCTTTCTGCCATCCGAACACGATGACCTTCCACCAAACATTGCGTTCATGACCCTTACAACCAGCGGCCCTATCGCTGCCCTAGACCTCTCCGAGCCTTATGGCCTACTCGTCACGGCCTCTCATCCGCCCCACACGGTGCCTCAGACTCGCTCGACATTCCCATTTGCGTCCTCATCAGCGCCACAACCGTCATACTCGTCGGTTCAACATGCACCAGCTGATTCAGACCCCCGCATGTGGGATTTGTGTGCGGGTGAGCCCATTGGAAGGCTGAGGGGTGCCGGACCAGTAAGAGCGCTGCAGATTGCGGGTCAAGCATGTGTGACAGGTGGCGCGGATGGGGTGGTGAGAATTTGGGATATGAGCCGGGTGCCGGACGAGGACGACCCTGCTTCGGCCGGGTTCGTTGGTGCGCCCAGCAGCTCAAACGGCCGTAAATCGAAAGAAGAGGAGGACTTTGTACACCTCGAGAGGGAGAGTAGCAGTGAAGCGAGTGGTGGGGAGGGTCCGGAGACCGGGTGTGTGCGGGTGCTGGAGGGTCATTCCAAGGCCGTGACTGCTCTCTATTTTGAAGACGATTGCATGGCAAGTCACTATCGTGTGAGGTCAGGCTTCGTGGGAACTTATGGGGGTGGTTTGGGTTCCAGGTCACGGGGGCGTCAGACAAAACAATTCGGCAGTGGGACGTTACGACTGGTCAATGTGTGCTCACGATGGACATCTTATGGGCTATTGCACATCCCGTCGGGGGCGATTTGACTGACATGGTCGAGACACCGTATGTTGGCCGGTTTCGTCATAGGGCGTTTGGCTCATCATTGGCTGTCGCAGGTACGACTTTTCGTCCAGCATGGTTGCAGAACATGACGACCGGTTCGTCGGTGGCCTGCAATTCTGGGGGTACGCGCTCGTGAGCGGAAGCGCGGATGGCGCTGTTCGGATGTGGGACAGTGAGCATAATCTTGGTTCACAATATCTCCAATTCAACTACCCTTTTCACAGTGCGCACCGGTCAAGCCCACCGTACGCTCCTCGGCCATACGGCACCCATCACTGCTGTCCAATTTGATGAGACGCATGTTGTCTCTTCGTCTCGCGACGGAACTGTTCGAGTATGGGACCTTCGCTCGGGTGGCAGGGCTTTCGAATTGTTGAGGTTTGGCAGTTCACGGCAAGAGTTTGGGCTAAGTGCCGGAGTGAGCGTGAGCGAGTATTCGGCCGTGGGTGGGAACGCGGGTGGTGGAGGAAACGGGATCGGAATAGGAGACGTCCAGTTTGATACGCGCAAGATTGTTGCTGCTTCAGACACCGGCGTCGAGGTTGGTTGCTTTCGTTGCCGTTGTCTCGACATGAAGCTAACCGATACCCAGATCTTCAACCGGATAACACAGCAATATACCGCGTTGACAGTCAACGGACACATTGGACCCGTTGAGCGACTGAGATACATTGACCGATACCTCGTCTCGGGCGGACGAGATGCGACAGTGAAGATATGGGCTTTATAGATGCGTAAAAAAAAAGGCATAGTGATTCTTGGATTGAATATTGGATCGGAACGTATGCATGCATGCACAATTATGGTTCATTATGCAATGTTATGATGATTTGAATTCTCTGTGCGTGTTGCCGCCGGGTTGGGTTTTATGTCAGTCAAGACAAGCGTGCGATTGATATTCAACTCCAAGTGAGAGTAGTAGCCACCCGTTCAAGCGACAAAAAGGAATTTTGGGGTACTGGAGTAGAATGGGAGAAGCTGCCATTTGCAGCGAAAATAGTACACCGTGTACGAGATGTTTCAGTTGTATGTGTGACGTCCGTACATGCAGTCTCATGATTATGCTTCAGCACTTTCAGCTAGCCATATGATGTGGTAGCTGCTCACCGCAGCCAGATCAACAAGAACATAATAGGCCGCGGTGTAGGGTTCCGAGCACAATCTCCGCTGGCAGACTGAAGACCGAAGCGAAGAAGAAGAGGTCGATCAAACTGCTATCCACGTCAGACGCGTCCATCAAAACGCCATCGGGGACTTTACGCGTCGCCGCACTCGATGAGTCACATGACGCACTCACGGTCACGTGTGCTCGTGGCTCATCACTCGGCGACGACCAGCCAACTTTTTTCTTGGTATCTATCATGCCGCTCCCGGGCGAGCAGCAAGAGGCCGCTCAGCGTGTGTTTAATGTGCTGTACGCTCACAAGGTCAAGAATCGGCTCTTGTCCGAGATGTTCAAGGAGCTGCCGGATCGGTGACATGGGCAGAATATTATAGGATTATTCCAGAACCCAGGGCATTGAACAATATCAAAGTGAGCGCACATGATCTGGAGCTAGGTGCTGCTACATTAATCACATGCGGCTAGGACAAGCTGGAGAAAGGAAAATACAAAACTGCGTCAAACCTGTATTCGGATATCGAGTTGGTGTTTGCAAACGCGTGAGTCTGAAGGTCCTGGTTTTGAGAGCAGAAACATGACCTAGTCATAGAATCCACTTTAACGAGGAGAATTCGGGGATAAGCAACGATGCCAGGACGCTCCAGGTGAGGCTATTTATATCGGTGTTAGCAACACCATTTATTTATCTCCAGCATCCCCGTAGGGTGTACTCAAGAAAGAATGGAATGCTGCTGTCGAGGCTGGCACGCTCCCCAAAATTGAAGAAGAGATAGACCATCCACAGCCCGAAGCGCCCAACAGCTCCAACTCGCGCCAGCCCCACGGGCATCCAAGGCACGAGAGATTGCTCCACCTACAACGCCCGCCATCCGGCTCCCCAAAAAGGCAGCAACGTCAACCCCGAGCGTCTCACGGACTGCAACGGCGACCCCTGCGCCTCAGTCCCAAACACCCGTTCCACAACCAGTTGTTCAGGTACAAACGCCTCGGCCAATACAACCCATCGCGGCGACTGTCCCCCTTGCGCCCGTGCCTACACCTGCGTTGGCGCCAGTGCCCGTTCCTGCCATGGCCCCCGCTGTGGTTTCCAATCCTACGCCGGCTTCTGCAGACGTAGACGAAGATGCTACTACTGGTCTAGTGAGGGACAAGCAAGCAGACGAACTCGTGCAGCAGCTCGAGGCTACGTATCCACGCTGTCCTCCACCAGGGGCAGAAGGATGGATGGAATTAGAAAGGAATGTCGACTTCACGGAGATCTGCACGACAATATTGAACCACATTCGAGATTTTAAGGATTCAGGGTAAGTCACAGTGATGTCTTGGTTTCACATCCTCATTCATCACATGTGTTCAGAGGGGATCGAGCGGTCGACGTATTGGAATGCTTGCCGAATGAGACCTTGAACAAAACGTTGTCATTTGACGTGGGTGCTTTGACGACCTATGGGCACCTCCGCTAACCTTAAACCATAAAGACTCCTTTATCTCTTTCACTAATTGAGGTAGGCTGTCAGATCAGGCTTCGCGGACATTCTGTTTAACGCGCATCAAAGAATAAGCTCAGAACACGGACCTACGGCTCTGGCCAGGAATTTGATATTGATCTGTCTCGCCTTTTCGAAAAGGCGAGGCGATGGCACGAAGAAGGAACATACTCGTACGGCCGAGTGCTGGCGTTGCAGGTTCGTGCTCACCACTCCTGTGGGCTTTGCTGGCTCATTTCGCATTAGTGTCTTTGGCAAAACCTGACCTCACCAAAACAAGACATGCAAGTTGACGTAACATGGTCTAGTACACCAGCCGATTCGGCCACGTTCAAGGGGATAACATATTTCCCGGGCAATTGGGTACATCTTTCAAATAAGGACACACCATCTAAGCCGATCGTCGCACAGGTGCAGAAGGTCGAAGGGTATGTTTTGTCTTACATCGAGGCTGGGATTGATTTATCTGATGCTTGATTAGAGTCGGCTCGATGAAATCGCTCAATCTGATCTGGTACTACCGTCCGGAACAGGTTAGCTAACATTTTACACGTGCCGAAGCCGTCAAACAATCTTTTTGAACTTATGTCTTAGACTGTCCACAGCGCAACCCGGACATTTTGGGAACGAGAGGTGTTTAAGACGGGGTACACGACCTCTAACCCACTACACGAGATCATCGAACCGGTATCCTGCCAATTCTTCCCAAAACATATTCGTGGCCGCCCAAGCCCACCAGCATGGTATCCTGGACGCCCCCTCTACGTCTGTGAGAGTCGATATGATGCTTCTTCCAAGAGCTTCTCTCGTATCAAAAACTGGGCGTCATGTATCCCCGACGGGGCCCGCAGATCCGCAAACTCTAGCGACTGGGAATACATGCCAATCCTCAAATTTGCAACCGCCGGCAATAAACCTGTAGTGCCGAGGAAACTTCCGAGCCCATTCCTCAAAGGCATGGCTCTCCTAAAGAAGCGCGGCGCGCAAGATGGGAACACTGCAGCCGGGCCACAGAAGGACAGATCGCTAATGACAGCCGTCGGTGGGCCAACCGTTGTCCAAGCTTCCATTGTGGATATGCTACCAGAAGAAACCAGTAAGCCCAAGCGACATGTGCCGTATGCTCTCGTTGATCGAATTCTCTGTCACACAGCCAAGTATTTTGATCGAGACCCACACACAAACCAGCTTCTTTGGTTTGCAGGTACACCAACCGAAACACCTAGCATACACGCACGCCAGCCACGACACAGCCTAGATTATCTCTATTTTCTCGCCCGTCAACGGGAGAGGCAACATCGTGGGGAAGATCTCGACGAGAACAAACGTAAGGCTGCGGTTTTGCCTCCCCTGAGTGTTGAGCTCGCGAATCTCTATCAAGAGGTATTCAGGGGCACAAACGAGGGTGAAGTAACGAGAATGGAACTAGATCAGAATGGCGATGTTGAAATGAGCGCTTGATAGGATCAAGCAAATTATCTATACTCCAAGGTTTTGATGGCTATTTGTATGTTAGATTACGAAGAGATACCGTTTCTTTTCCGTGTAACCATTATGTGACTAGCCCTGCACTTCTTTCGGATATCTCCTTGCGACCGCCGATGGCTAAAATCTCTCTTTTCAGCGTGGCAATCCTTCAATCCAACTATGCGGACTCCAGCATGGGAGTCATAGATATCAGCCGATGCATAAACGTTTCCCCTAGTGGAAGAATAACGTGCTCTTAGGTATACTGCTTCCAGCATGTAAATGGGGTCTCCTCGACCGCAAGGGAGAACCCAACAATATCGTGAGCAGTCCACTTCCTGAAATTGTTTATGACCATCGCTATATTCCTAATCGCAAGTCACTTGAGCTCCTTACCCCTTCGATTGGAGAAACACTATCAAATGGCGCGCATAGAATTGATTGTCACAGCGTTGAGGATTATTTCTGGCTGTCAATCCATCAGTTAGCAGTGATTCAAGGTGGGCTGGAAAATATTCAATCGGCATGTGGCCAGTTCGGGCTGAGTCCCATCCACGAAATCGGATCCTCAAGCAGTGTCCTGTTATGAGACCTTGGAGACCATGCGGAAAAGTGGGTTGAGTCGCAAGGAAATGAAAGCAACGACCAGATAATCCCAAATATAGACCGTCAGACTAAGCGACATCCGAACCTTCAGCGATTCAATATTCAAGACACTTAAGCTCCTTCAGCAAAGGGGACCCAACCGTGCACAGTCTGGAAGCTTGAATTTCCTGATATGTCAACTACAACTGACGATGAGGTGTAAGCAACTGCTCGCATTTGGGAAATTCGTGTTCAGGGCTGAAGTCGTGCTATGAAATCAGTCCGTTCAAGAGTGCTTTGCGCATCACACCCAGAAATAGAGGTTCTTGAAACTGCACGGAACAACTGACTAACATATTTCAGAAGTAATTCCAGCCGCTCATATGAGTGCGTGGACGCACGTCTGAGATAGCTTCGGAACGCTTCTATCGATGAGTGACCAAATGTTAGCGCTCTCTTCTGGCAAGAAAGTTCGTAGATATCAAGGACCAGAACAATCTTCCCTGAGCCTTGCTACCAAAAAATATTACGAGAAGAAGGCGAGCAGGGCGATATAGAATGGTCACGATCTGGGAGACACCACGCAAGAAGTATTGGCTATAGCCACCTGATTTCAAGCGCGTGCTTGGTCAGCTGGTTGCTAGATTGTCATTTGTGATGTCAACGTCAGGGAATTTCCCGAATCTGACCACAATGAACGCTGAAAACACGCCACGGACGATCAAGGTCGTCATCATTGGCGACAGCGGTGCAGGCAAGGTTAGCCTCAAAACACCCTGCATGGTTCGTTGCTTATTTCGAACCTCTCACCTAGACTAGTTTCCGGAATCAGGTGAGTTCAGACTTATTTGGTTTACTGCTTGTCTGACTCGTTGCAGTACATTACAGGAAGGTTCTCTTCCGCCTACCGAGCAACCATTGGAGCGGATTTCATTACCAAGAAGCTTCCTCATTATGCTAACCCCGAAGAGTCAGTGATACTGCAAATATGGGTGCGCCTCTTGAACGTCCTACAATCATGGCGCAGCTATTAACAAGAACTCCCTAAGGACACGGCTGGACAAGAGCGATTCTCGGCTCTATCTACTGCTTTCTTTCGCGGGGCCGATGCTGCTATTCTCATGTTTGACGTGACGAATCCTGACTCCTTGAACTCCCTTCGAAGGTGGTGGGAGGAGTTTGCTACCAAGTGCCCAGTCCCCCCAGAAACGCAATCCGAGTTTTGCACCGCATTTGTTGGAAATAAAATTGACCTTTCTACAGAACATGGATCGTATACGGCCGAGATGAACGGAAATGAAGCGTACCCGCAGCCAAGTACACACGGAGGCTCCCCTGTCACCGAGCAATTGGCACAACAATTTCTCAAGGTGATTATTCCTAATCCTCGACCCTCCTCTCCGGCACCAGATCAGTTCAATCACCGGCGAAACAATAACCATAGACGGGGTTTCGTAGAGTCTGATTCTTCAGATGGTCTTGCCACGCAGCCGACTAATATCCCTCGCTCCAACGGGCACCCCCGGATCGCCTCCTCTGATACAGAGCCGGAGTCTCCCCCTCGCTCTATATCACGCCCTCGCTCCACTAGCGTTCCATCTAGCAGTCCACGTCCCCCTTGGGTACTGCGGCTAAAGTCTCGTGCATGGAGCCGAGAACGGAACGGGACGGCAACAACGGGCCATTCAGTTTACCATACTCCCGCGGCATCCTTGTTTCGCACGGCAAGTCCGGTTAGAGGACGAGGGTCGCCCAATCAAAGCCACGTCCACCGAGGTGGGTCGTCTGTGATGTCCATGGAAACGGCACGATCCCACTTTTCGACCTCAACGCCAACACAGCCCCCTCGCTCGCGGCTGGTTTCCTATTCGTCTGCAGCTACCTTCGAGTCTGATGCCACAGCAAAACCCCGCAAAGCATCCAATGAGGCGGTTCTGCCGGACCTCCAAGAGACATCTCCAGAACTTCCGGATCCAGCCATCGAGAGTTCTCCGCCGGAGACTGGCCCACGACTGTTCTGGGCAAGCGCTCGTACAGGGCAGGGTGTCTCGCCTGTGTTTGAATATATTGCCCGTCGGGTTGTGCGACGTTGGGAGTGGGAGGAATCGAGATTAGGGTTCGATGAGGGAGGGGATGAGGATGACGGACCTACTGCGCTGAGGCTGCGAGATGATTGGGGCAAAGGGAAGAAGAGTTGGAAGGCAGCATGTTGCTGAGCTGGGGATTTTTCTTTTCACACATTTGTAAAGATGGACATTGATATGATAATACCGTCACGTGACCTTTGCTCACGGTGTAAATCTCTCGCTCGTCGACCATCGGCTCGCACTAGAAGAAGCTACGAGCATACCATGAGCGGTCGATCACGCCAACCAGCATATCTCACACATTCGGGGCCCACCCACGATCCCAACGAAGGTGTATTCGCACGATTCATGAGGACGGAAGTTTGGGCGGCCGACAAGCGTGCAGGTAACCCCAGCTTCACTCTAGTTGCTCACCATAGGCTGACGATATCTTTCATCGAATCCTGTAGGAAACCTGAGCTTGCTGACTGGAGTTGGCTTGTTCTTTGGGTCGATTGTGGTAGTTCGCAATTTTGGCGAGTTACTCATTCCCGCATAGTCTAGTTGGACACTCGCCTTCGGTGAGTCTCAGTACATGTTTCCACCAGTTGATAGCTAATCCTACATGAAGCTTACAACTGTAGCCATATGTTCTAACTGTCCAAAATGATGTGAATTCACTTGACTCCAATAAACAATGTGTCACGCACCCGTGAATCAGTCGTAGCTCACCCAATAAACGGAAACTGCACAACGCATAGGTGTTCTTCGACCAATCACCCTTCTTGGCACGGGCTTTCCGGCCCGGCCGATTATGAGGTCGTTCCGCGCATATAAAAGCTCCCGATGTGCGCGATCTGAGCTACCTCCTGACACTTGGGTTCCAACATCTATGCCGTCTCTCAACCCATTTGACAACGTTGTCAACGCGCTCAACGAGCATCAGATTATCCCTGATGTAGGCCACTTCTAAGCAAACTTTCTTTATCACTGATGGATGTGGCATAGGTAATCCCGAAAGGATTCCTTCCTTCCACATTGCTCAATATTTCATGGGGCAGCAAGGAGGCTCAGCTTGGTAACGAGTTGACCAAGGCCGATACCGCCAACGAGCCCACAATTATATTTGCTCCACCGGCCGAAGACGATCCTGAAAGTACATATACGCTAGCATTTTTAGATCCTGATGCGCCATCGCGCGCTGATCCCAAATTTGGCCCATTTCGGCACTGGTTGGTGTGTACCCAGGGTTCAACTTTAGGCTATTCTGCACGAATCCTTATTTATCTCTCTGCAGATCACCGGCCTCAAGGCACCTGGAGTCGAGACACTTGTTGCACTAGCAAAAGAATCTGATCCCAGTCCGTCGATTGGAGCCAAATCATCCAAGCCTGCCACCACTCCGTATCGTCCGCCTGGTCCAGGACCTGGTACGGGTGTCCACCGTTATGGTACGTTCGGCTTTCTATTCAGTACGCACTCTCCTAGATAACTCCTTCCCCACAGTATTCCTCCTTTTCCGTGAACCAAACTCCGCGTTTGAAGTTCCAGCTGACGCGCCGGAATACGGGGCGGAACTTGAACAACGGAGAAAATGGTCTGGGATAGAATTTGGGAAGAGGTATGGACTGACGCTCTTGGCTGCCAACTTTTTCACACTTAAAGCCGCCGATGCGTAACCGTATATGTATTGAACTGTCAATAATTATAGAAAGTGAATTGCATGCTACGGTAGAGCCAAATGAATTCACGAGAAAGTAACAAACTTCGCCGCATGTGTCGCACAACCTATCCCGCGATGGACGGAGGATACAAACTAGGTATTTCCCATGTCAACCACAGGAGCGTGGGCAGCGGCAGAAGCTTTCTTGCGGCCGACCTTGGCTTCGGCATCAACTAGACAAGTGGGGGCGTTCAGAATCCCCAAGCGCGAACGGGAAAAGCACCTACCCCAAGGGCGTCGATCCATGGGGCATTGTTGTTTGGATGCTGGTTGGTCTAGCCACTTGATCAGACAGTGCATATGAAATACATGCGTACATTGTCCCCAAACTATGTCGGACACGTTAGTAGGGCGAGTATGTCCAGATATTGGCCAACAAACGCACTGAGCGGACAGTCGTCTCCAGGGGTTTTACACGTCGGGCAACAGCCCTCGAACGCGACACGGCATATCCCGCACACGTCTTCTTCCTCATCTTCCTCCCCCTCGTTGGCATGTGTTCCAATGTCCCATTTCCAGTGGGCGACGGCGTGCCAATGCTTGACCGTGACCTTCATGGCTGTGGAGACCAGGTGATCCAGACAGACGCCCAGCGCCTGGCGCAACTACAAACAATCGGCTCGGGAAATAAAACTAGCCGAACCGGTTCCTCCCCACAACGATGACTGCTGTCCCCAGCAAAACACCATTCGTCGCCGAACATGTGCCCTCGACTTCCACATTCAAGGACAACATCTTTGAAGGAAAGGTTCTGTTCTGCACAGGGGGCGGAAGCGGGATATGCAAAGGAATGGTCGAGGCCATGGTGGGTCATTCCGGTCGACGCCGGCCTGCTGGTACTGATCAAACACCCAGATGAGGCATGGTGCCAACGCGACGATTGTCGGAAGAAAGTGCGAAAATAGTTTCCTTGGCCCGACAATGACGATACTAACTCGAACCACAGCCTTGAACGACTCAAGTCAACTGCGAATGAGCTTTCGAGCAAGGTAGCCCGCAGATGTATCCCGCTCAGGCGGACGTGAGGAGCCCCGAGCAGCTTCGTTCTGCTGTAGAAGCAGCCATTTCAGAATTTGGGCGCATTGATTTCGTTATTTGTGGTGAGCCCATTTGTCTGAGGGGCCCGGCCAGCCTCATGCGTACCTTGCGGTTCTGTAGGTGCCGCCGGCAACTTCCTAGCTCCGATTGAAGGAATCTCAGAAAAGGGATTCCGACAGTTATGGAGATCGACACAGTGAGCAGCCTAGCTTTCCTCTGGTTTGGTCGGCCTGACTCTTCCCTAGATGGGCACGTTTAACACCGTGAAGGCAACATTGCCCTATGTCCGGGAGCAACACGGGGCGTATATAATGGTGTCAGCTTCGTTACATTATCGGGGTACTCCGTGGCAGGTGGGAGAGTAGACTCTGTGCGTGATTTGTCGGTTGACATGACAGCAAAGGTGCACGTGTCAGCCGCCAAAGCTGGCGTCGATGCTATCAGCCAGGTCATCGCAGTGGAAGAAGGTCCACGCGGCGTTCGAAGTAATGTTATTGCGCCAGGTACGTTTTTGCTTGACGCTGATGCCTAGTTCAAATTTTTATGGGAGCAGGCCCTATTGGAGGTACTGAAGGGATGGATCGATTGAGCGCCAAAGCCACCGAACAAGAGATGAGAGCGCAAGGATTGGCTCTCGAGTCGGACATCCCGCTGCAACGACAGGGGCACATAGGTGATGTTGCAAATGCGACAGTATTCCTGTTCAGCGAGGCTGCCAAGTGGATCACTGGCCAAGTTCTGGTGGGTCATTTAAGCTATATATTGGAGTGCCCAATAGTCACAGTTGAGTTAGGCTGTAGACGGTGGGGCACTACACACGCAAAAGAACACCCTGCCCTACCCATCTGGAGTCCTCGATCCTACCTCGGTTCAAAAATACGTTAAACCCAGGCTGTAGCCTCGTGACATCATTTTAGAGAGCAAGGCTCGATCCTGTATTTGGCACTGTTGCAATGCGTCTATCACGGACATCTGTATCTGACAATAAAATGTGCAAATGTGACCGCGTGCTCGCAGCGACGATCGCCTGTATCAAGTATCACAAGACCCATAACCAGCGACTGGTGTTCCATTGTCGCTTACTTCGCGCCCGATTGGGCTCGGCCTCCGACTCGTGACAGCACCAATCATTGGTCGTCGCTCATTTTCCTGGCTGTCATCGACCACCCTGTGCCCCCATGAAAGATCAGATTATAGATGCGAGCAAGTCGTGACGGTTGGAATCCAGCAAGTGTGCCACTAACCGCGCTGCCGTCTAGACTTTCCTCGCACTCCGGACGGTCGCGTGTACCACCTTGGCCTCAAGCACGGGGAAATTGCCAACCGGATAGTCAGTAGCATATCTGCCTCAGCCTATCGTCCCACCCAACTACGTCAAATTTTTTTTACTACCACAGATCACAGTTGGCGATCGACAACGCGCAGAAACACTCGCCTCGCACCTTGACAGTTCGCCGCCCTCGTTCAAGCTCCAGAGCGAGCGCGGCTTTCTAACGATCACTGGTATGTGTCCGTCTGTGGGCCATCGCACCGTGTGGATTAACATACACGTGCAATCTCCGATCTAGGTCGCTTCAATGGCGTTCCTGTCTCGGTCATCGCCATAGGCATGGGTGGTCCAAACATGGACTTTTTCGTTCGCGAGGCGCGTGAGTGTCTGCTGGGCGAGATGGTCATCATCCGGTGCGTCCGACACCTGGCGATCGCACGTGTTTGCCCGCACTGACCTACCGGGCTTGTGCCGCACCAGCTATGGTTCGTGTGGCGGTCTGACCGATATTCCTGTGGGGTCGTTGGTTATCCCAGACTCGTGCATTGCCGTCACACGAAACTGGGATTTTGACTTTGCTGCCCCGGAGCACGAGGCCGAAGACAGAGATGCATACATAATAAGCAAGCCAGTACGTTCTTAGTCAGATCATCGGAATGCAACCCAGCAACTCTTTTAAACTCAGGTTAGCGGAGACCACGAGCTGCACGCCAAGCTTGTTGAAGTGGTTGGCAAAGCCGCGAGCGCCGCGGCCCATGCAGCAGGTGCAGCCCAAACTCCCGTGTATGGAAATATCGTCAACGCGGCGGCGGACAGGTCAGTCGCCAATCCTGAACTGACTGCACGATATCCAACCCGTTCTGCCCAGCTTCTACTCTTCTCAAGGGCGCCAGACCTCGTTTCCAGATCACAACTCAAAATTGATCGAAAGACTGCTCCTGGAAGTTCCTGGGCTGACTACCCTTGAGGCAAGGCCAATCACCGCCGAGTCATTCGGAAATGCTGAATTCGATTCCAGATGGAGACGTTCCACTTGTACCACCTCGCCAAGGTGTATCCGCGCATGCCTCTGGCGGCTTCAGCCAACAAACCAGCCGGGGTTACCCTACATGGTATAGCAATTATCCCTTTTCAATAAGATATCGGATGTCCAAATTTAGCAATTCGTTGATCAGGGTCAGACAACGTGCGTCGAGGTGGTATTCGAGCTTCTGGTGTGCAGATGGTATTTGCATCCCGCAAGACACAAGAATTTATCGCCCCCGGGAGTGTGCAGAAACTTCAGGAATGGGTTGGTCGCGCGTGTCTCGAAGCGATCACGCAGTTTGAGATTGCTGACGAGGTGGGTGACGTAATCGCCTCTTGTATCTCGCCCTGACGCATCCGGCAGTTGCTGCATCCATCCGAGGGGAGTGTCTGGGCTTGAATGAGCATACGTCACGGGCGCTTCACGGGAAACCTAAGGGGATCAGAGCCGGCGGCAAATATGTGTAGGTATCAAGTGCCGCATATATTCACATGAAATGTTATAGATAGTTGCATCATAATTCTACAAGCGTGGGTTTCTCGGCTCCGTGCGGCTCGTCTTGGAGATGCGCGAGGAGCAAATATGGCAAAAGGACATGCATGCCAGACGACCACGTCTCGCCAGTCCCAGACCGCAGTCCGAAGCGGGATGAGCCAGGGGCAACCAACGCGACGAGGGCTGGCCATTTGACGGGTCATATATGGGAAGCCGCGGCGGACGAGGCTTCTGATGACTTGGATGGGAAAAGATCGACAGGATCACTGGACGTCTGGCCGTTCCCCAATGGTGAGCCGGTGCGAGCCGTGGGCCAGCGGAGTGATGGGTTGTCTGGACCATGCCGGAGATATCAGGGGACAATCGCCGCCTTGGACTGGGATACGATCCGTGTGGTTGCGACAAGGTTTAGCTGATCAGGAATGTTGTTTGCCGTCCTGGCTTCGACGTCGCGAGGCTAAGCCGTGTATGCACCTCTCGTGCCACGCTGTGGGCTCGATGGCCCTCGGCCGCCAGATTTCTCGCAAGGGCGCCGTGCGGGAAATCCGGCGGTTTCCGACTGGGTCAACCAGCAATGGAAGATGCGAAAATGGGGGACAAGGCAGACTAGGGCAGGATTGCGGAGTTGGATCGCATGGTGAGCTTTACCGTTCGATGTCCTCTGCACTTTTACACCTCTCTCCCTGGCTGCTCCCCCAACCCACCCGCCGACCCGCATCGATTGTCCCCAACCCTCGTTGAAATTTCTGTCCCGTTCGCGACGCACGCCGCTGGACCTGTTTGGGCCGCCGTGGTCTACGCCCCGGACGAGCTCCCAGGTCCTCGCCTCTGGTTTCCTTGATTTGTGACTGTGCGATTTGCAGACCATCATTTCCCGATCATCGCCCGCCATCCGGGTTTGTCTAGCCTGCTGGCCAGCCAAACACACCAGTTCGTGACCCCCAAGCGCCACAGAAGCTAGGCTGCGTCTATCGTGGTCACATCTGGCGCTCCCGACGCAATATTTGGGGGGTCCGCACGCTCGGTTTTTGCCCTCGCCCGGGGCTATTTGAGCTTGCACATATGGCGTCTCGAACTGGACCTTACCCGACCACGCAAGTCGACTCCCTGCCTGGGCGATCGTCTTTCCATCCTTATCGCTCCCTTGACTCTTTCAACGACCTACGTCACCGACTCCCCCCAGATATTTCAGCTGCCCCTTGTCCAGAAGACAGCTACGCTGAACACACTTGGACTCGCTATCCGGTTTTTCACAACGGCCATTCAATGCCCCATATGACCCACACCTATCCCTTCAACCACGGCCAGGACGCCAGCTTTCAGTTCCCTCAGGGTTCCTTTCCTTACCACAGCAACTATCCCGGCCCAGATGTCATGTATAATCCCGAGGATCTTGACATGTCGTCCATATCATTCGACGATGACATGGATGGGCTAGGTAAGACATCTGCCAATCCGTCGTCAATCAACCTTATATTGTTTGTGTAGACTCCAACGCTCAGCTCCGTTCACAACAGCTCAACTCGGATGGTACGCCCAAGCGTCCCATGAACGCATTCATGATCTTTGCTCGTAAGCGGCGACCCATGGTAAGTCCGCATCACACACCCGCAGCATAGTTCCGGTTATGATCTTATAGCTTACGTCCAAGGTATCGTCCGAGCAACCGACCATGAGGACCGGAGAAATATCGAAACTCCTGAGTAAAGAGTGGTCTGAAATGCCCAAAGTTTGTGTTTATTCATCCAGGATCGTTAACAAATCTTGACCCTGTCTGTCCCCTTCAGGAGGAAAAGCAGTTTTTCCTGGATCAGGCCAAGAAACTCAAGGCAAGTGGAAAATGCTTAGTCTTCACTTGCCAGCGTCTAACCCTAGTTGTGTAGGACGCTTTTAATCTGCGTTGGCCGGATTATGTGTACAGGCGGCGCCCAAACAACTCTCGCAAACGCCGCAAACTCGTGGGCGCTTCTGGTATCGGGCCTGTCCGAAATGGACATGCTCGAGTTGGTACCCCGGCCGACTCTGCAGGAGCAAACAACAGCGGCGATGAATCCCAGTCTCAATCGGCCGACTCGGTCTCTTCCCCTCTCAGCACCCAGTCTAATCGTCTCTATCCCGTAACTGACAACCTTGGTCGCGGATCTCCGGGCCAGATCTCAGACCGTCCCCCAACGCCATCGGTGGCGCCCGTCGGCCACCGTGTCGGCCACGCCTATAATCCGTCGGCTAACGCGGAAAATTTGGGCGAGCAAGCGTCCCTTGGGCAAACTCCGTATTATAGGGATCTCAACCCAAATGGAGCGTTTGGCCAAAATCAGGCCGCTGACACTAATCCGCAACTGGGTCATTGGGCCGTGTTTGACGAGCATGTCCCATCGGGGGTTGTAGGGACGCTTACGTCAACCCCTCCACCGATGGTCTCTCCTCCAACGGCTCCTGCTCTGGCCTCGGCTCTCCCGACTCGCAATTACACGCCTGGCGCCTGGGCAAAGCCTGGCGCTGGCCCAGAGCCGCAGGTGTTCCAAGGGTCGGTAAGGCTTTGGGGTGGCATTGCACCGTTGGAGGACTTTGGCAGCGTCAATGAACAGGGGATCCATTCGCTTCTCCCCAGAGAGGGCTCCGCGCTAGGCATTTCGCACCTCGGCTTTAGATCCGAAACCTCATCCGGGCCAACTATGCCCGGGATACACTCGTACGTCAGCGATGAAGCCGCTCTTATCGAGGGCGGCCACTATCACTCCGCATACATCGAGGCTGATGGGCTTGCTCGGCCTTCCCATGGGTCACGGTCTAGCTCCGCTGCATCGCCATACGAAGCATGCCTCCCCCTGCTCCATGAGAACCCGCCCTCGTTTGTCGGCGGTAACAGTTGGGCGCCTGGTACGCATCCCAGCTGAGCATCTGTTCTTGGCCTTTGCTGTACAACCAGATAGTCGGTTCTTCTCTGCATTACCATGTTGTATCGTATTCTCGTGTCTCGAGTATCGCCATACCATCATCTCCCATTGTGTTATTCATGACCACTGCTTTGTTACTTGGGCTTTGACGTGTACTGTTGTATTGCGATTCCGAAGTGTCTTGTCTCGTGGAAGCGGCGATTTATACACGAGCCGCCCTTCGAGGAGACATGGCTTCTATTATATATTCCTGTAACAAGTTTCTGCTATCAATTAGATCCCCGTGTCATACATAGTTTACAAATTAGTTGCCCAAATCAAGGCACATCAGATCGTAGGCGGCGATAGCTTGTCCTCCACCCCAAGCGCAACTAGCCTGCCTCTCGATTTCAGCCATCACATCCGCTCGCACATCTGATGTCGCCGGCATATCTGATTCTTCATAATCTGTAGAAGTACGCCCAGGAGACGAGAACCTAGCAGAGTTCGGTTAGTGCTGCATCGCCAGATGATCATCATCCAAAAGGAAACTCGTCATCTCGCACTGTCGACTATCAACCCCCCCCCCTTCCAAAGAGTCTGCGGCTGGACAGAAACGCGACATGACATGTGGACAATACTCAAAAATGTTGCTCACCTTGAGCCAAAATGATTTAGAACTAGCCTGTGAGCACGAATAGCACGAGCGAAATCCCCTGCCATCTTTGGCGTCGAGTGTCCGCGCAGTATCGCCCTCTCCGTTACGCTTGCTTCTGTGTCCGCTTTGGGACCCTTGGGGTCGATGCTAAGGGGGATGTATGCGTTTGTTGCCTCGTGCACCAGAACAGTTGCGCCCATGGCAATACCCTGGATCGACCACGGGTCGCAAGTGTCGCCCAACATTACCAGTTTCCGACCTGGGTGAAGCGCAGGAGGATCAAGCACTGTACCATCCGGCAAGGTAATCGTTTTGCGAGAACGCAGGAGCTGTCCAAGAAGCGACCGAGGGTTCCGTACGCCCTGCGCAGCGAGAGCCTCTGCGTTGCGGTCGAGCGGCTCGAGGTAGATACGCGACTCGTGTGGGGCAACGCGTGGAGACTCCTGGAAGACGTAGCCTATACAAGGGACTACAGAAAGCGTCAGGCAGTGTCCCGAACATTGGGATCGTCAAACGGGAATAACCGGCGGTAATTGCGAGGCAACATCAAAGCACGCCACCGTGCAACTTTGCGACACATGGCTAAATCAATAGACTCACTTCGGTGCTTGATCGGGCCGGCACTAACTGTCCAACCCAAGTCGGCCTCGAAGTCCGTCCAATATCCGTTGGACGATTGTGCAAGGTTCCTCCCTGTGGCTTCGTTGGGATGTAGATCAGATTGCCCACACGGGTAAGGCCCGTCGCCTGGGAGGAGGAGCTCGTGCACAGCATACCTTCCGGCCAAGGTCGTCTGAGTAATCTTGAGAGACATCCTCACCAATTCACGGAGCCCATTTGGTCCAAATATATCAAGTCGTCGAGAGTCGGGATTGGACAGAGTGCCTGTAACCGAGGACATCAAGTTCCTACGCGCGTATGAGTGAGCCATTTATTTTTAAGAGGGTGGATTCACCTCATCAAGGGTGCAATACCCATGCAATGATCCACTGTTATGCGGATTTCACCATATTAGGGATAGACCTATTTCATATACGGTTTTGTATGCGTACTATGCAAGTGAGTGACGAATATTTTCTGAACCTTGCTGGGCTTGAGCTTGGCACGCAACATTTGTCGCTCCGTTCCCTCTGCACAATCCACCACTAGTGAGGTGATATCGGCCCCATCGCCCAGATGAATTTTATCCTGCGACTCACACCATATGGAAGAAGATAGGCTGATCGCGCTTGAAGTGCAAGACCTCGATAACGTCGGTCCACCGCCGGCGCTGGTTCCGAGAAACGTGATGGCGAGCTTGGACATCTGCAGGTATTGGTCAAGTCGAGGATAGACTCCCAGAAGCCAAAGAGAAGTGTGGAACGCTCGCGAAGTGAAAGCACGAACTAGTGGAAGCAATTTGCGTTGGGAACAGCCAGCGGCATTAGCAGCACTGGCTAGGTCGTGGGTCAGCTAGTATCTCAGCGCTTGTCGAAATGCCATCACGGCGCAAAGCCCCAGTGTGGTCGTGGAACTTCCTCTTATGTTTTGGACCCAATGATTTTTGGATTAAACGACGTCCGGCTGACCCAAGGACATTCTAACTATGCCTCCGCGCCTTCGGGATGGGTGCCAAACACTGCCTTCTGACGCCGATATTCACAAGAGAAACTGAGGTGCAGGGCTGATACACGTTCTTGGCGTTCTAATCAACCGGGTGTGCGGGAAACGAGCTATTGTATTTAACAATGATTTCAAATCAGACTTGTCCCCAAATGTATCTGTACTGGAGTCGCCGCCGTGCGAACGGAAACTAAACGTGGTCATAGTTCATTCCAATAGCGTGTTACATCACATCTCTCGGCATATCTCTTGCAGGATCAAACGCGAAGCATATTCATATTAGCAACCGCGGCAGCAGAGCAAGGAAAACATTCAAGTGTAATGTGGGACCTAGGCTCTCTGTGGTGGGAATTTGTCTTGCATTGATGATATTAAATTGTGGAATTTTGATTGAGGCAATACCATCACACGCCCAGCCAAATCAGCTCCAAAAGAATCTGCCTCCCGGGGTGGTCGATGTGTAAACTCATAGTCAGCCTTCACGAGAGATACCTGGATGAATATTAACGAAACGAATCATGTGCAAATCTCTTGCTCCTTGCTTACCTGTTCGATGCACTCGTCTTCCGGATGATATGAACGCAAAGTCCCTCCTTTGCGCCTCTGCTTTTTGGTTGGTTTCCCTGTGCTAGCGAAGTTCTCTTCCTCATCACTGAATCGGAAGCAGCGGGATACTACAATGAAATTTTCGAAGTTGTAGGGCTCATTCTACTGGAGCATCAGAGGTTAAATCAAGTCGAGGGTCTCTTCTCGGACAACAGCGACTCTACCTCTTCGACGGCCCATTGGATTTCATCTCCCAGCATCTTGTACATGGGGGGCATAATTTGGGGCGGCATGTTAATCAGTCTCTCACTGAGGATCAGCCCAGTGTGTTGGTCGGAAGAAGCCAAAGCCTCAGAGGAAAGGAGGGAGCCTAGCGTAGATCCAGCAGCAGAATTGTGTGACACCTTCTCCAATAGATAGGAGACAAGCGCTTTGATAGAGGGGTGCTCCTAGAGAATCCATCAGAGTGAAGATCACGAGCAGCCGAGCGAGCCTCACCCTATGAACATTGATATTAATAACACTCAATACTGCGTAAGGATCCGAATCGATTCCGTCAGTCTTGACGGTTGAACCCAGCAACGGCTGGGATAGGATCAATTCCGTGAGTTTTCCGACCTCAAGAAGCGGCGAGTCCCAGCTAAACAGCTGGTTCAGGAGACGTTTGATTGCCAGGTAATCGATTTGTGAGGGATCGAAAAATTCAAAATCAACGTCGACCAGTTCCTGCTCATGGAATAAGTCAATTTCACGAACAGGTTGATCATTGTCTTACATTTAAATCCTCTTCTCCGCTCTCCCTTTCTTCTTCTTCGTTCTTTCGCTTAGCCATGGCCTGTGGGGTGGTAGTTGGGGGATGCGGTCATCGGCGGTTATTGGATCACCACTTACAGTGGATTTCAAATCGAGTTGGACACGTGACTCACCTGGAGAACAACAGCTGCGACGGGTGAGGGAGAGACAATATCAGGAGCATGTATCAGTAGAATATGAAGCTATCCACTCTGAGGTATACTACACTTATTTTAACAGTGATATATTTGCTCTATGGCAAGATACTACTTGGACACTGCAAGCAGCTCTCCCATTTGTTTTGCTAATTGGCACTCAGATGTTCGGGTGGTGTAAATAGTGCTTATTCTCCCATTTCTCAACCAATTTCACTGAAAAAAAGGGTTCAATGCATATATTTGATACACTCTGATCATAAGCTACACCCTCCCCTATCACTTGTTTCATTGCTGTTGAGGAGTCTCAGCTGAGATATATGAGTTAAAGATGCTTTATGGCACTACATTCTTTGTGTATACCCAGTTAAAAGCTTGACAAGCCAAGTCTGACCAATGGGAAAATGAATCCCTAGCATGGCATTGATCACACTGTAGTAGGAGTATTCAAGTGCTGGTGGAGTAGCTGTGTAACTGTTAAGCCATTGCACCACTCAATTCTCCCTGTTGTTCTGATTCCAAGCATTCAGAATTGGAGCAGCCATTCTCAAAGCTAATTTTCTGGTCATTGTGGATAATAGCAAAATTTAGAATTTCTCATACCTATGTGGGTCAAGGAGTGGGTGTGATTGGTGATAACTGGGAGCAAAGGTAGCAATCTTGACAAGAACTATGTGTTGTGCTTGGCAATATCAGATAGATGTGATTTGCCTGGAAGTTCTCAGCATTGTTTTATACTGATCAACACACACCCACCACCCACTGGAGGAAATCTGGTGGACAAAGGAGTGGTGCCACCCCACTCTATTGGTATTAGATGTTTTCAGCCAAGAATTTCTCCACAGAATTGTACTGTGATTGTTCTGGGTTCCAACTTGCAAAACACATTGCCACTTGTAACTGCATGCTCCAGTGCTGAATCATTGGTGTGCCTGGTAATCCTTTATCAACTTGCACAGAAATAAACATATGATGACCAAACAGGTCAGAACTACAATCGTGACCCCAATGATGTATACTGGTAAATAAGTATAGACCCCAAATAAGAATTCCACCTGGGCATGTCTGAGTAGTAATTTCAAATACGAGTCAGTCAATTACTAAAGCTATGATACTGCTGGAACAAGGTCGCCAAGGGTGGGATTCGTGCGCCTTTGATGCCTGCCCCTTGATGGTGATTGAGTCAGAGTAATGCAGAATAATCTAGAATAATCTAAATGTATATTAAGGCCTGCAGGAGCCCCGCTGTAAGTTAGAAATCTCTTTGGAATCTTTGGCGCTCTCTTTGGCCTGCATATACTTTACCATTTTACATATGTATGCTATGTTTTCGGGCTGGTTTATATGATTCTTATGGTTCATGCAGACATGAAAGCTAATCAAGGTACCTCTGCTCACCCGATTTCAGCTGTAGTCCCTGTTATGGATCACTAACATTTTCTATTATTTTAGTCTGCTCTGCCAACCTCAAGCAATGCCTCTGTAATTAAATTGTGAAATACTCGAATTTGTATGCACTCTGAATTGTACTATTTTCTGTTTCATTAAATAGTACAAATTTCCCGCTCTCCAACGCATATTTTATTAAGTTTTTACAATAAGATCTCAGAGAGATACAGAGGTTGCAATATTTCCTCTTATCAGGAGATATTGATTACAACATTCGCACCGCTATATCTCGGCAACCGCTTACGATATCAAAGCGATCTTGTGCTCTATCGATAGCCAATCTTCGGCGGTATCTGCTGCCCGAAGATCGTCGCGATCCACCGGATCCTCGCGCCGGAATGGCCCGAAGATCATTAGAATCTTACTGGACCATCAATCAAGATCTAATGACTCCAGTGAGTCAGGAGAGCTTCCCAAATCAATCCAGAAGCTTCTCTGACTCACTTTATGACTCACTGAGATGTAGCCTCCGTTCATTACATGTATATACTATGATAATATGATCTACAAGCCAATAGCAGGTCTCAGATGCATCAATGCCTTTGATCCACACCCTGTCTTTACTCTTTTATCCTATACTGGGCTAGGGTGTACCCCAAGTATAGCAGTACCCTCTTTTGATGATCGCACTGGCATGCATGTATCTATTTGGCTCTGGAATGCCCTCCTCAGGGTATAAAAGGACCTCCTCTGAGGCCCTTCCAGACCACCTCCTTATTCCCTCCTCTACTCAACCCAGACCGGTTATTGGTTTTCTTTTTCTCTTTCTATTTTTCTTGTCTGTGTGTGATTTCTTATATAACTAGTACTGAGGAATAAAGTACCATATTAGTTATATACTGTCTGAGTCATTGTATCTTATATACAGAGATATATAAGGATACAATATTGCCTGATTGAGCATGACATTAAGTACCAGCTATTAGAGGAAATCTAAGTACCTGTAGCTGAGGAAGCACATGCATTGGGCAGCCCACCATCTATCCTATAAGCTATCGCTTAAGTCTAGTATTAAGATTAGTATCAGTTAGTCCAAGCGACTAGGGCTGAACTACATTTAAGATATCTAAGGGAACCTGACCATAGTAGTCTTGCTCTTTATACCTATAAATTAGTCAGTTTACACTGTGAAAGATTAAGACTACCTTGAGTTTTACTTGATCGCATTGCAACTACTTTGAGCCTTCTTACTCTAGTCTAAGAAGTATTGAGTACGATTAGTGTATACTAACATATCTACATTTGCTTAAGCTCTAGATATTCAAGTGTACCCTGACCCGTAACAGGGACCCATTTCTGGCCAGTCCCAGAATCATTTGGGCTGCCTCAGATCTGGCAGATGGGTGCAGTGTCCAATCATGATCAACCATTGTTGCCAACATGCACACAACACTAGGTTGTGTGTCACCCATACATAGCCAACTAAAGTAAGCATCATTATATACCAACATCAACCATCCAACTATGCAGAGAACAAGAAGCAACCTAAATTTAGGGGGTGGTATCACCTGTTCCCAATGTCCATGTAGGACATACACCTAAACCTGACCACCTAAATCTTAGGTGCTGCTTCAGATTTAGGTGTATGCATTGTGTGAGATGCCCTCATTGCCTAAACTGTTAAATTGAGAAAATATGATATAATTTAGGTGATACACTTGCTGACAAAAATCTTGCAGCATGTGACCTCAACTCATGTTTTTTGGAGTGTTTGTCATGCAATGGACAAATGCAGATGTTTCAGCCTTCATTGAACTAATATATAATGTAGAATAGCATCTAAACTGTCTATGTACAAAAGACAGCATGCTGTCAACACCTGTGAAACAAGATATGGCCAACTTTGCAGGTGGCGGGCTGCAAGACTTATGTAAGTGGCAAGCCACCCCTGAATGGGCAAACAATTTTTCACTTGTAGAATGACAGACACATGTATTACAGCAGTTTGAAAAAATGATTGCACTTGGTGCTAGTGCAATCACTTATTTGGGTTATGGATTGTCAGAGCTATGACCAGAAGGGATGACCCAAATGTCTAAGGGGATGATGGGAGACCTATAGGCAACAGTGCTGGAGGTCTAAGTCACAATGTCAAGTGGAAGATGTGCAACAAGGAGTAGGGGTGCAATAAGACATGGATATAGAAGTATGTGCACTTGTCCTTAAGAGGACTGGGCAGGAACTATGGACTATAAGTCACACAGGTAGTAGGATGAACAACAGGAGGTCAAGTTCTGAGGCTTAAGGCTCTCAGACTCTCCCTTATATATTCATACAATGAGCTATATCAAATACACATATGGTGCAAGACAACTATCATATGATGTAAGAATGGTGCCATGTAACAGAATATTCCAGAAGGTACAAACAGAATGTAAACAACAACAAGGTCACATGATCATGTAAGTAATTCTATGCATATATCTGATTAAATGGGACTTGTCCAAAAATATGAGAAAGAGAGATGTACAAAATATAGGAAAATTATAATAAAATCCACATCATGGTCTAGGCCATGACATGGATAGCTCAATCACCTTCATGCCATATCTCTGTAAATACATAGCATAGAAATATAATAAAAATTGATACATGATCCAAAGATGCCAGCACAGATGCTCACACAGAAAAAACAACCAGGATTGTCCACCTCAATGTTGAACTCAGCAGCTGAATTTCCTAAGGCAATTCAGCACATTGCAGTTAGTTCCTGGTAGCCAGGACACTTAAAGACATGTGCAGGGGCTCTTTTAACTCCCAACACTTAGGTACAGGTGCAAGGCTATGTTGCTATGCTCAAAACTTGCTATTTTGGACAAACAACACTCAAATGCATCCCAGACCACTTTGCAGCTGGTCTGGGCTTGTTTATGGGTGTATTTTGATAAAAATTATACTGTTCAACTTGCAGAAGCCATGTGGAGGTGCTCACACCATTATCTGAGCAATGTGGCCATTCTGTGAGTGTGTCTCTGCTGGTGACCCTGTATTGTAGTGGCCCTTGAGCACCAGTAAACTTTTCTGTTCATACAGCTCTACTACTTATCATTTTGCACATTTATCATTCTTTCATACTATCTACTATGACCAACCAGCATGATAAGCACTGGAGATCTGTCCAGAAAGCTATCACTTCCTTCCAAAAGGCCAAAATTGTCTGAAAGTCAAAGCCTTCTCCATCCAGCCCTGCAAAAAAGCTTTGGAAGTCTCAGATGAACAAGAACATCAAGTCTGAGAATGACTCTGGTAAGTTTGATGTGTTTAGCTTATTTTCTGAATCTGAATATACTTGGATTCACCTTTAGAAATCTTTGAAGTCACCTCATCTGAGGCTGGGACAGAGGATCTGTATCCAGAGGAGATGGAGGAGATGGACCTTGATCCCACAGCCAATGACAAGGAGGAGATTGATGAATTGGCCAGTGATGTAGGGGAAGAGGTGGAGGCTGAGGCTGAGGATGAGGAGGATGAAAAGGCCTTTGAACCTGAGTGTGAGTGTGATTTTATGTGTTTTTTGTGCTCTGGCTGATTCTATCTAGCATACAATATTATCTACCTTGTCCCAAAGGGTTCTCCTTCTGGCAAGGTAGATAAGATTCTTGAGCTCTCCTCTAGTACTACCTGGACTGTGTTCCAGATTCATATGGGGAGGGTGATGGGTTATGGGTGTGCTGAGCATTATGGCATGTCTCTGTCCTTCCAGTTTAGCAATGCAAAGCCTGGGACACCTTATCAGACTCTGGAGTCTCAAGATGAGTACACATGCATGGTTAAGGACTATCAAGTTGCCCAGGCATCTAGCCAAGGCAAGAAGACAATCAAGGTGCACATCAAGTGCCAAATGGAGCTTGAGAAGCCCAAGGTGAGTGCCTTTTATGTATTATAGATTTGAATTCAATTCAGTCCTAGGCTGGTTCATCAAAGCAAGCTGCCCCCAAATCTACATCAGATCAAAAGGGTGGATTTTCTGCCAATGATTCAATCTCACACATCAACCTCAAGCTTCATGACAAGTACTCAGCATGTGAGGCACATCCAAACCAACCTTGTTATACTACCAACAATGGTGCACATCATGTGCTTTCTGTCCAGCAGCTGTCTACCTGGGCCTTGCTCATTGTAAGTCATGCCTTTATGTCTCTTTGCAAGGCTGAGATTTTTTTAGTATCACTATAAGGAAACACTGGATGAATCACCAGCTGAGCTGAAGCTTGGTGACCATCCAGTGAAGCCTTGGTAAGTGCCAATATAAGTGCCAAGGTGTAAGAGCTCTGCCCTCAATAAAACTGTACTTGAGGTCTTAATTTGCCTTGCACAGCAATAGAACATGTGTAAGTAGAATATATTACTTGAGTAAAAACAGCTGGTGATAGTAAAACAAGACTTGGAAACATACATCAAGAAAATGATGCATATATGAAGTAAAAGTGATCATGTGACCACTGGCCTAACACCCTCCCCCTCAGGACTCAATCAGTGGAGTCCATAAAGTCATCCATCAGGTGTACCAACAAGGCAGGCATTGCAGCACTAGTGCTTGCTAGCACAGACAAGCTAGACAGCATGTCCTCTTGTGTCATGGCCTAGACCATGAGCACGATTTTATTATGAATTTTCTATATTTTTATAACTTCCTTTTACAATACTTTGGACAAGTCCTGTTTAGTCAGATATATGCGGTCTATTTACCTTCATGTCACGTGACCCTGTTGTTGTTGACTCAATGTTTGGTGTTACCGGAATGTTCTGTAGTGACGTGGCACTGTTAGCTTCTTATTGGTCCTGGTATTTGATTTGTACTGCCTCGGCCATGAATATATAAGGGAGAGTCTGAGAGCCTTAAGCCTCAGAACTCGACCTCCTGTCGTATCCCCTCTACTACCTGTGTGACTTACCAGTCCATAGTCCCTGCCCAGTCCTCTTAAGGACAAGTGCACCTACTACCCTACCTCCTTGCGTCTCATCGCACCCTCACTGCACGTCCCACCTTAGACGTTGTCAGTAAAGCCTCTGGCATCGCTGCCCATAGGCTTGTCATCACCACTTAGGTGTTTGACGTTACTGTTCAGGTCGTAGCTCTGACATTAGGTCGAGTTCTTCCTCATTACTCGGGATTGAGACGTACCCCTGTACTAGCCTACTGTGAAATGGAGAAAGGCTCGGACCGCATAATAATCAAAAGCGGAAAGAGACTATCCAGTAACAGGTGTCTACAAGGCAGACGGTACCTATCGCCCAACCCTAGGACTCTTGTCCATCACCGCACGTGTCGCAGACAGCAAACTACCCGCTTGCAAAAAAGACGCTCTATATCATGCCTGTCAAAGGCTTGTTGATTAGTTGTAGTCATTGTTCAACGCTAGGTAGCAGAGCAGCCACAGTGTTTGAGAGTGAAAATCCCGGCTTCAAGAGCACCCACCATACTTGTCCATCCCACTCCCTTTTTTAGCTATGTCCGCACCAAACCCTGCCCCCGCTTGGATTCAGTTCGATGCCACTCAGATTCAAATACCCACCGATCCAGCCGACCTATTAGCATTTACCCAAACAATCAAGGACGCGCTGATTGCAATAAACAACAATCTGGTGGTATTCATCAATCAACAATCGGCTGAACTATCCACTATCAATACCACTCTCCAGAACCACGATACAAGCCTATCTAACCTTGATACAAATGTAGTCGCGCTCCAGGCTGCAGTCCAAGCACCTGGTACAAGCACCTCTATTGCGCGTACTCGAGCACCCAAGTTATCGGCACCTGCTAAATTCGATGGTTCGGATAAAAACAAGGCGGTATCCTTCAGGGTTGCAGTGGCTCATTATCTGTGGACTTCCTATCCCTCTGCGACTGCTGATGAGCAGATCGCTTACATCATCTCCTGCCTGGATGGCAAAGCCCACGAATGGCTGGAACCCTATCTGGAAGATGACGTTATCAATGGCAATCCAGTCACTTGGCTTCACAATGTCAATGATTTCTGGACCCAATTTAACGCTTGCTGGAACGTCGCCAACAAGACCAAAAACTTCAGGGCAAAATTCAAATCGCTCAAACAAAAGAATTCGGTCCAAGAATACTTCAAAGACTTCCAGACATATTCCCAGGGCCTCGGCTACAACGACGCATCCCTTCGCGATCACTTCTACAATGGTCTTACAGTCAAGATCAAGGAATTCCTTGTGGCCCAAGATTACGATCATATGGCTGCCAACGTCACCCTGCAAACCCTCGCAGACAAGGCACTCAGAATCGATCAGCGTATCGAGTCGTTCCAGGCACAAAACCCATCGTCCAAATCTTCCTCTTCCAATGTGGCTAGCACCTCTACCAAAGCTCCCACCTTGCTGTCAACAGCTCCTCCCAAAGGCCAGGCCAGGGAAAAGATGTCTGTTGGGGAAAAGGTGTACACGCTTGGTCCAGATGGCAAGGCTCGCAAAGGAACAATCACGGCTATAAACCGCAACGCCAAGGGACAGTCGATTCCCATGATCAAATGGAATGACGGATCATCTGAAGAAACAACCTTCAAACAAATCCAAAAAGATTCGCATCCAATCGTCGTCGCCCCTCCAGCTCCCCAACTCACCAAAGGATCAGGTCCAGGACCCATGGACCTTGACTCAGCGGGCAAAGGAAAAAAGCCTCTTATCTGCAATAACTGCGGAGGAAGAGGACATATCGCAAGTGCCTGCCCATCCAAACCCTATTCAGGGCAAGGCGCCACTTTATCTGATGAGGAGTCGGAAAACGAGGACCTCTGAACGCAGACAGAGCAAGCGTCTCAGAGGAACCAAACATGGACCTGGAAATTTATGCTGTAGATAACGTATCTCCTTTAAATATATTCTTTATTGCATCTCCAGTCCAGACCGCTCCTGATAGTAAAAGCTTGAATCGTATGAAGAGACTGCATGGATGGGCCATGATAGACTCAGGAGCTTCATCTTGCTTCATCCACCCACGCCTCATCTTGGAATACAAAATACCAACTCATAAAAAGAAAAACCCAAAAAAATTAAAAGTTATTGATGGTCGTGAAATCAGTTCTGGACTTGTCAATTCAGAATGTACATTTATATTAGAAATTGGTAGTCATAAAGAGCAGTTGATTTGTAACGTAGCAGACATAGGTAGACATAGTTTAGTACTAGGAATGTCATGGCTCAAGTTACATAATCCTCATATTGACTGGCCTATAAAACGTGTTGATTTTAATTCTGCCTTTTGTATTAAAAATTGTGTTCCCACGTCAAATGTAGTCTTTGGTAATATTGGTGGTCATTTGGATCCGTTTGAATCTGACCCTGGAGGTGTCGTGGCTTCAAAACCACTTGAAGGCATCCCAGTCGAATACCGAGACTACTCGGATATTTTTGCAGACGATAATGTGGTGACGGAATTACCTCCCCATCGTCCATATGATCTGGAGATAGCCCTCCAAGATCCCCAAAAACCAGTTAAAGGACCCGTATATCCCTTATGCCCTTCGGATGATGAAGAACTTTGCCAGATACTCAAAGAGCAGCTTGACAAAGGATTAATTAGACCATCCAAGTCACGTTATAGCTCCCCGGTGATCTTCGTACCCAAAAAGAATGGCAAAAGGAGAATGTGTGTCGACTATCGTGCGCTTAATGAAAATACAGTTAAAAACTCGTACCCCATTCCACTAATATCTACATTGGTGGAGAAATTACGGGGTGCACAAGTTTTCACTACCTTGGATCTGAAATGGGGTTATAATCTTGTTCGGATCAAGGAAGGCGACGAATGGAAAACCGCGTTCAAAACAAAGTACGGCCTGTTTGAATACCTGGTAATGCCGTTTGGACTATGCAACGCTCCAGCCGCGTTCCAAAACTTCATGAATGAAATCTTCCGAGATATCCTAGATGTCTACGTAATTGTATACCTAGACGACATCCTTATATTCTCGAAAAACTTGGAAGATCACGCCAAGCATGTTGCAGAAGTATTACGCCGATTAAGGCTTCATCAACTATACTGCAACTTGTCTAAATGCGTATTCAGTGCTCCTGAAGTGGAATATCTAGGCGTCATCGCTAACGGCGAAGGAGTCCGAGCTAACCCGGCAAAAATCACGGAAGCGGTGAATTGGGCAACACCAAAAACCGTGAAAGGCGTGCAGGAATTCCTAGGATTCGTGAACTACTACCGCAAATTCATCGAGGACTTTGCTGGACGAGCATATCCGCTCTACCAACTACTCCGCAAAGAAAATCCTTGGCGGTGGGGTCAAAACGAAGAAAGCTCATTTAACATTCTTAAAAGAGCCCTAGTAGAATCCCCCATCCTCATCCAACCTGACGTCACCAAGGAATTCACCCTGGAATGCGACGCTTCTGACTACGCCACTGGTGCAATCCTCAATCAGTTAGGCAAGGACGGAAAACTACATCCAGTGGCATTTTATTCCAAAACCCTATCACCAGCCGAACGTAACTACGATATACATGACAAAGAGTTGCTGGCAATGATAAGGGCGTTCAAAGAATGGCGTCACTTGCTTGAAGGATCAGTAATCCCAATTAAAGTACTGTCGGATCACAAGAACTTAGAATTCTTCCAGACAAAAAGGGAACTGAATCGAAGACAAGCAAGGTGGATGGGATTCCTAGCCGATTACAATTATAGGATCAAATACCGCTCAGGGGCACAAAATGGCAAAGCGGACATCCTCTCCTGTCGAGAAGACCTCCGGGAACAGGCACTTAAAGAGGGGGGTGAAATCCCGCCGCTTATCAGCCCTGAGCTTTTTATTTCGGCAATCCTGACTGACCACTCCCTCAATGATATGATAAGGGATGCGTTACCAGATGATAAGTCCGTATCCAAGATCCTCAAGTCCCTTGAGGAAGACATCCCGGTTAAAGGCTGGCGTCTTGAAAATGACTTGCTGTACTATCACGACCAAATCTACGTACCAAGCGAGTTAGAAATCAGACGTGCAGTAATAGAAAGCCGGCATGATAATCCTGCAGCAGGGCACCCAGGGCACTTCCGAACCTTAGACCTTGTATCAAGGGATTACTATTGGTCGGGAATGAAAAAGTCCATTGTCAAATATGTCCAGGCATGCGACTCGTGCATCTGCAACAAGCATTCAAATCAGGCTCCTCTGGGTCTACTCCAACCTATAGACTTACCCAATAAACCCTGGGAGGAAATCACTTACGACCTGATTGTTGGATTGCCGATGTCCGAAGGTTATGACACAATACTCACGGTGGTTGATCGTTTATCGAAGATGGTGCACTTTATACCAACTCACTCAAACGCCACTGCAGTAGATGTCGCAAACCTGTTTGTAAACTTTGTCTGGAAACTACATGGACTTCCCCGAAAAACAATCTCTGACTGCGGCCCCAACTTCAACGCCAAATTCCTACGCCAAGTATACAGTTGCCTCGGTATAGAGCCACATTATTCCACGGCCTACCAACCACAGGTAGACAGCCAAAGTGAAAGACTCAACCAGTTCATCGAAATCTATCTGCGTCATTATATAAACCATCGGCAGACGGACTGGGTTGCTGCGCTACCTCTGGGGGAATTTGCGTATAACAATGGGAAACATGCTGGATCAAAACATACTCCGTTCTTTGCCTGCTATGGCTACAATCCAGACTTTACAGTCGGGAATACCAAAGGAAGCAGTGTCCCTCAAGCCAATGAATATGCCGATCACCTCAAAACTATCCATGAAGAGGCCAAGGCTGCACTCACGATTGCAAATTGCACTTACTCAGAATACTACAACCGGAAGCATCGTGAGGCAACCAAGATCGAAGTAGGCTCAAAGGTTTTCTTAGACGGATCAAATATCAAAACCATCAGACCATCCAAAAAGTTGGATAATAGGCGCTTCGGTCCCTACAAGGTCGTTGAACAAATCGGGAAATATACATTTAAATTGGATTTACCCAAGTCCATGAAAGTGTACCCAGTTTTCCATACTGCCCTTCTGTATCCTAAGCCAGTGGACGATTACCAAAGGGACCCTGTCCCAGTACCCATGGTAATAACCCCTGAAGGAGAGGAACAATATGAAGTGGAGCGTATCCTGGACTCACACAAAGTCAGTCGGAGACTCGAATATTATGTCAGCTGGAAAGGCTACGGCGCAGAAGAAAATAGTTGGGAACCTAAAGCCCATCTCAAGAATGCACCGGAAGCATTATCCAATTTCCACCGAGATCACCCTGACGCGCCTGGGCCTTAATGGGGGGGAAGTGTCATGGCCTAGACCATGAGCACAATTTTATTATGAATTTTCTATATTTTTATAACTTCCTTTTACAATACTTTGGACAAGTCCTGTTTAGTCAGATATATGCGGTCTATTTACCTTCATGTCACGTGACCCTGTTGTTGTTGACTCAATGTTTGGTGTTACCGGAATGTTCTGTAGTGACGTGGCACTGTTAGCTTCTTATTGGTCCTGGTATTTGATTTGTACTGCCTTGGCCATGAATATATAAGGGAGAGTCTGAGAGCCTTAAGCCTCAGAACTTGACCTCCTGTCGTATCCCCTCTACTACCTGTGTGACTTACCAGTCCATAGTCCCTGCCCAGTCCTCTTAAGGACAAGTGCACCTACTACCCTACCTCCTTGTGTCTCATCGCACCCTCACTGCACGTCCCACCTTAGACGTTGTCAGTAAAGCCTCTGGCATCGCTGCCCATAGGCTTGTCATCACCACTTAGGTGTTTGACATTACTGTTCAGGTCGTAGCTCTGACATCTTGTCCCCAAGTGGAGAGAGCTGTGGTAAAACATGGCAAGAACATCACCTGGATGTAAGCATGTCATGCTGAAAATATGCTGAAATTCAGCACATTTGGGTTTTCATGGCTCCTGCTCCTGCTCCTGCATGCAGAAAGCAGGAATTCCACTGGATTTTTGACACTCTGGCAGTGTGCTGGCAGCTAGGGTCCTTCCTGCAAGTTCCTGCAGCTGCCAGCATGCTCAGGAGGAGCAGGATGGGGTTTACACAGTGGAATTGCTGCATGGAGGCTCACAGTGCATTTGAGACAACCACAAACCCCACCACAACTACTTGATAAGTGGCTTAATAAATGTGCATGATTGATCTGGTTCTAATTATATATTTACTTATGTGAAAATAAATCATATAGACAGTCCAACAGGTAAAATACATATAAGAAATATTCAGGGGGAATTGCACCCCTCAGTGCCAGCCATGTGAGAGCAATATCATGATTCCTTTTATGCGATGTACTTTCTGTGAGGTATAAGATATTATATATTGGATTAGAAGTAAATCCAATCAGTGACAGATGAGAAATCACCAAAGAGGGGTGACACAAACCCCTATTCCCTCCATGTGTGCAGCCTGAGGAAACCAAGAGGTTTGAGGTAAAGTCTATGAAGCCAGATTGATCAGAGTACTTGAAAACCTCTACTCACAAATTATCTCACTGGTAGCCACCTTGGATGCACATGAACTGACATGCTGCAACAAGCACATAACACCCAGTCTGCCACAACCAAATTACTCAATGCACACTTAACTGTTGGACTTTAGATACACAGTGGACATGCGATATATGGTTTTAAGGCACTTGGAGTAGATTGTACTCATGGAAATTTGCTATAAACCACTCAGTAACACTGTAGGGGGGGACTTAGTGTGATTTCAGCCCCTGTTGGGTGTCCCCCCTTGTTTCACCATGTTCCCATGATTGGAATGCTCTAAGATTTTGTATTTAAGCTACCTATATATATGACTAGTCGGCGCACTCAAGGGAGTAGCTTTTGTATGGCTAGATTCCTTAGTGCCTGTGGTAGATTTCAGGGGTAAATACCCCTTGGATATTGTTCCCTTATTTTTGAACCAGGGAAATTTGGTTGTGTGGGGGTGAATGTGTCTTCTGAGAGCTGCGGATTTTCTCTTTTTTATGGCACAGTTTGTATTAGAATGTGGTGGTGTTTCAGGTCAGTCATTTTTCTCATTCTGATGCAGTTGTACATAGTAGCATCTTTTGCCTTGCAATTCACTCAAATCTCCAGCTAAAAATATGCAAAAAATACCGTTCAGCAGATTTTGTCTGTTCCCACTCCTGCAATGCTGAAACTGTGGGAGCCAGAGCCAAAAAAATGCTGAAATTTCTGTGTGCAAAATTTCAGTGCAAAATGCTTACCCAGATGTTCTCCAGGATCCAGGCAACATATATGCTGCCTATATCACTGTGTGACAAGTCTGCACAGAGGATGTCAGACTGTGTGTGCACAGTCAGTGATGGGGCCAGGGACACTGGGATGGCCCAAATCATCTGCTCTAAATTGTGGATCATGAACACCTGTTGTATGGAAAATACAAAGTTTTGCCATGCAGGTAAAACCTGGCTGGGGGCTGTCACCATCTGGGTGAATGAAACCACATCCTCTGGTACTCCAGGGGAATTGGCTAGCTCAGCCAATTGTTGGGTAGCAACAGTATGTTGCACCTGCTGTTGGTAGAACAGCTCAAAAGTTACCCAGGCAATCAACCAGGGGAGATGAAGAGTCCTCCAGAGCCATTGATTGACTTGGAGGGGGGTCACCAACTCAGGAGTCAGGAAATGCAATGTGTTTATGCACATCTTGTCTGTAAGGACAGTCATGTTCAGCAGATTGCTGAATATATCCCTTGATGCAGTAGCATCAAGTTGAGCCACTCCCCACTTGTAAGTTCCTGGGCAGGAAAAAATGTCAATCATAATTTGCTCAACATGTTGAGCAATAAACAACCATCTGCTGGGACAGATTGCTTGCACTTTGTGCAGGACAGACATATTGACACTACTAAGCATCCTGCACTCACCAATCTGCATGCCTGGCAATACATGGTCCAAACCCTGTATAGGGTGATTGTAATTACACTCATGGAGCATACCAATGCAGATCACCTCCTGGTGAGCTGCAGACCTATATTTGTGTGGCACAAGATGTGCCTGCTGCAATAGGCCTTGCTGGAGGCTAAAGAGGGTCAAGTTGACCCAGGTCAATGATGGTCCATTAAAAACAGAGTGTATCTCTTGTGTGTTGTGTGCACACCACAATGCTGCCCCTTCAGGGTTGTTGGTATTGACCACCCACTGTGGTCCTTGTTCAAGGGATCCTCCCTTGAAACTCACTACATCTGCCCTTCAGCCAGACTTTGAATGGAACAGTGTCCACCTGCTGTGTCTGCAGCTGAAGCCACCCCAGTGCCACCCCAGGGTGCATAATTGTTGCTCACATGTGACTCATCTGTTGGTCTGCACTTCAGACTGCTTGAGGAATCCACCTCAGGCTCACCTGAGGCTCCTGGTTGGCCCAGGGGTACTAGTGCAACCTCCAGTACTGGCCTATATGCAGCCTTGGATCAGGTATAGCTGTGATACACAGTGCTCCCATGCAGATTCACAGGGAGATCTCAGGTTACCCCCAAGTATGTATGTGGGCCCTGAGAAGGGCCTGAGACAGGAGGTGTCAGTGGGGCTGGCATGACTGGCGTTACCCTGGTGGGTGTGGTAGTGGGGGCCAGCAGCACTGGCACATTGGGTTGAACAGCCAGTTGCACTGGCTGTGGGAGTGAGGCTGATGGGTTCATCAGCACATCAGCATAGAGGTCATCATCCTCTTCTTCATAATACAATGGGTCTTCATACAGACCTGGGGCTGCTCATGGTGGTGCTGTAGAGCTTGGCATCAAGTAATCCTGCAAGCAGGCTTGATGTAGCTCATCAATCTGCTTGATGAGATCTTTGCAATCTAGTTGCCATTGTTCATGCTCCTGGTCAAGTGTTTCTTCAGCTTGGCAAGCTGCTCAATGATATGTCAACACATCTTTGCAGAGGTCCTTAGCATCTGTGTGCAGCTCCACTGTCTTCTGTGCCATGGTATAAAACTCCTGTGTTGTGCAGGCCTCCTCTTGCAACAACTGGAGCATCTGCTCTGCTTGAGTAAGTTCTGCATGTAGTCACATGATCTCTGCTTGCAATTGGGCAAGCTCCAATTGCGTATTAGCCATATTATTGGCTTGAGCAGCAATGCTGCTCACCTGGTAGCCCTGAGGGGCTGTTACACCAGCATCCTTGCCAGTCCCCATTGTTACATCAGTATCAACATTGAAGCTAGCCAACATTGTTGCCAGTGCATTTGTTATGGGTCAGGGTACACTTGAATATCTAGAGCTTAAGCAAATGTTGATATGTTAGTATACACTAATCATACTCAACACTTCTTAGACTAGAGTAAGAAGGCTCAAAGTAGTTGCAATGCAATCAAGTAACACTCAAGGTAGTCTTAATCTTTCACAGTGTAAACTGACTAATTTATAGGTATAAAGAGCAAGACTACTATGGTCAGGTTCCCTTAGATATCTTAAATGTAGTTCAGCCCTAGTTGCTTGGACTAACTGATACTAATCTTAATACTAGACTTAAGTGATAGCTTATAGGATAGATGGTGGGCTGCCTAATGCATGTACTTCCTCAGCTACAGGTACTTAGATTTCCTCTAATAGCTGGTACTTAATGTCACACTCAATCAGGCAATATTGTATCCTTATATAACTCTGTATATAAGATACAATGAATCAAACAGTATATAACTAATATGGTACTTTATTCCTCAGTACTAGTTATACAAGAAATCACACACAGACAAGAGAAAAATAGAAAGAGAAAAGAAACCAATAACTGGTCTGGGTTGAGTAGAGGAGAGTGGTCTGGAAGGGCCTCAGAGGAGGTCCTTTTATACCCTGAGGAGGGCATTCCAGAGCCAAATAGATGCATGCATGCCAGTGCAATCATCAAAAGAGGGTACTGCTATACTTGGGGTACACCCTAGCCCAGTATAGGATATGAGAGTAAAGACAGGGTGTGGATCAAAGGCATTGATGCATCTGAGACCTGCTATTGGCTTGTAGATCATATTATCATAGTATATACATGTAATGAATGGAGGCTACATCTCAGTGAGTCATAAAGTGAGTCAGAGAAGCTTCTGGATCAATTTGGAAGGCTCTCCTGACTCACTGGAGTCATTAGGTCTTGATTGATGGTCCAGTAAGATTCTAATGATCTTCAGGCCATTCCGGCATGAGGATCTGGTGGATCGCGACAATCTTCGGGCAGCAGATACCGCCGAAGATTAGCTATCGATAGAGCATAAGATCGCTTTGATAGCGCAAGCGGTTGCCAATATATGAGTGGTGCAATGTTGTAATCAATATCTCCTGATAAGAGGAAATATTGCAACCTCTGTATCTCTCTGAGATCTTATTGTAAAAACTTAATAAAATATACGTTGGAAAGCGGGAAATTTGTACTATTTAATGAAATGGAAAATAGTACAATTTGGAGTGCATACAAGTTCAAGTATTTCACAAATTAATTACAGAGGCATCGCTTGAGGTTGGCAGAGCAGACTAAAATAATAGAATATGTTAGTGGTCCATAACAGCATTTAGCCCACTCTGGTGTGCAGTAGTCCCAACTGGGGTCCCAGTTGGGTGGTTTGCATCTGGCTCTGGTGGAGGGGGTGTCATTGCTGTTGATGACAAGTGTATGCTGGCTCAAATTTTGCCAGAGCCCTCTTAGGTAAGAGGGGAACAAGCACTTATGCTCATTATTGCTTCTAATCTCTTACCAAGATAACTCCTCAGGTTCCATAACCCCTTGAAACTTGAGATACTGCTCAAGTGCCTCTATTTCACTGCATTGTTGCAGTGATTCCCATGTCTGGTCCCCTTTGGACCATTTAACAAGAAACTTTATGTTTCCTCCTTTGTATTTATGGTTGATAATGTTATCAACTGTCCATTCTGTTTCAGGGTCTTCCCCAAAGTCATAGTAATGATAAGCTTCCCACACTGGGAATATTTTATCATTATTTGGGAGGTGCAGTCTTAACAGACTGCCATGAAATACAGGGTGTATCCTCTGTTTCTTTAATTCCTCTGGTAATTCAAGAGTGTATGTGGACACCTCTTGGTTGATCAAGAGGATCTTATATGGCCCAATATATTTTGGGAGTAATTTTCCAGCCCTTCCCTTTGGAAGGGTCAAGTTTTTGGTAGAGAGGTAGGCTTTTGATCCTACCTCTAAAGCTGGATCATCTTCTTGATGGTCCTTGTTTGATTGGCTGCACATATATACATGGCTAGCAATGATTGCATCAAATGTGCAGTTGATGTTTTCAGCTGCTTGGTCAGCTATTATTTGTACACCCCTAAATGCAGTGTTTACTTTAGGATAGCCTATTAATTTTGGCATCCATCCATAATTCAGCTTGAAAGGAGTGAATCCTGTACTTGAGCTGACACTCAAGTTGATAGCAAGTTCCATTGCTGGAATCTTTTCACTCCAGTTTAACTGGTCACTATTGATCAATGATCAAAGTATTTGGGCTATAGTTTGATTAGCCTGTTCAGTAGATCCATCTGTTTGCAGGTGGAATGCTGTTGTCACAAACTGACATGCATATATCCACTCTATAATATTTTCTCGATTTACTACATTTTATGAGATCAGCTTCAAAACATACTTGCCTTTTATGGTATATCTGTGTCATGTGAGTCAGGGGATGTTCCAGACCAATAACTGAGATGTATTTCAACTCCAATGTGAAATTCTGCAGTTCTGCAGTCACTTCTACTGCTTCTATCTCTTATTGGTTGTGACTCACTGTATGGACTTGTTTGTTATGATGTGGCTTGTACTATGTATATAAACCAGGTCAAGTTCACAGAGGACTCCTCAAGAACTTGACCTCTCATTGAATACAAGTTCTTTTCTTTTCTTACTATTTTCCTCATCACCTGACTTGTTGTCACTGACATCAGGTCAAGTTCTTGACAATCATAAGTCTCAGTGTTGTCTGGGATACGTCTGGAACGCTGTTGGCATTGTCTCGAGATAACTCCCTGTTGCCTTCCCCAATCCCACTCCACCTATCCACAGCCATGAGACATTGTTGCCCTATATGTGCCTCTGTGAAACCTTGCATAGTCGGGTCCCTCACATGTCATAACAAGCTTTGGTTCTCTAATCTCTTTTGTCAACAAGAGGTGGGGTTGCTCATTGCCCTTAAGTAGTTGAGCAACAGAGGTCACCTTCCTATTCCAATAGACTCGGGAAAGGGTCTATCTCTCTTGTTCTATCTTGTTCCCACTCGAGTATGTCTCTGACAGAATGCATGGCCCTCAGTGGCACAAACCTTTACAGAAGATCAGTGCTGCCATCTGTGTGGGTGGTTCAGACACCTCTCCATCCACTGCTTCACTCTCAACTCAGTCGAAGACATCCTTGAACAGGCTGGGCACATCGATTTTAACTGTGTGGTAATTATCAAAGTCCACCCCCAGAAAGTCGGACATGCCCAACAAGCCTTCATTACTGAGCCGGGTGCCCCTGAGTGCAAAATCTGCCATCGGGCAAACAGAGCCACCTTCCCAGCACACTGCCCTTATTGTCCTTAGGACAAATTCCTATACTATTACACCATCCCCCACAACCAGCTATAAGCTGGAGAACCTTGGCCAACAACTCCTTCGTCACCTGTTAAATACTATCGAAAACTTCCAAGACTGGTATTGTTATTGCTGAAATAAGTACAAAGAAACTCATGAAAAACTTCACAAAGCCAAGGCCCATTGCGCATACCTAACTGAACGACTGCGTGAACATCAGGAGGACTATCTATCCCTCCTCCAAGACCATCTCAGACTAGAAGCAATAGTCCAAGGAACAACTACACCCCACGAGTACGCCTTCCCCATCTTCTCAACACTGTCAGACCTCCCTCATCCTACCTTTTTAAGTGGCACAGGCTCACCAATTCAGGAAGAAGCACCCCTTCAGGCAGCCCAAGTCAATTCTCCCCAAGGAAGCCCTCCTTCAGGATCAAATTAAACTGAAAAGGGTGGAACGGCCATATTGTTGCCAGGACACCAAAAGTTGGGATTTGGATGACACATGGTTGAGGTTTGGGGGAATCAAAAACTTCAAAATTTATAGACTCATGCATGGAATGGAAATATTTTACTATCAAAATAACTCTCAGTTTCCTGTACTTCCTTATCATCTCCGTCGCCTCTAGAATCCATCCGAGTTCTTTTTGAAATGGCATTGCCAACTCCTGCCCCCGCTTGGGCAAATATGTCCGATGGAGACAAAGTGGTCTACATGCTTCAGTCAATGGATGAACTGCGAGAATGAACCAACAACCTCCAAAATGATATTGGGGATGTTGAACATAACAACAAGACCTATACAGACTTGCTTGAGGCAAAGCTCACAACAAACCAAGCAAAGATCAATGCCAATGTGGCTGGGCTGGCCACCAATGTTAATAACCTAGTCGGCATGTTAGCAATCCTTCAAACCACCATTATGCGCATTGAAGTGCAAATACACACCTCCTCAGGCAGCGCCAGTGTTGCCCAAGTACAACCTTCCTCAAGCACAGCTCAGCTGCAACCAGCAGCTACTACTCCCTCCAGTGGGTCGACAGCAAAAGTTAAAATGGCTGCTCCACAAAAATTTGATGGTACAAAGTGTGAAGACACTATTTCATTCAGAATTGCATGTGCCTGATACATCAATACAAATATGAGCAGGCACTCGGCTGACCAAGTGGTTGCCTTTATCACATCCTATCTTGAGGGATCTGCCACTGAATGGGTCAACTCATATGAAGAATTTGAAATCTTAAACCCTGGAACTGCAATCCCATGGCTTCATGATGCCAACTTGTTCTGGCAAGAATTTACTACCCATTATGGGGACTTGAACCACACCAAAAATAACCACAACAAGTGGTGGAAACTGAAACAATCCAAGACTGTTCAGGATTACCTCACCCTATTCAATTTATATTTGACAGGGCTCAACTACAACAATGCAGCCATGCGTGACCAGTTTTATGATGGTCTATCATCAGACGTAACAGTGGGGATCAGCACATGAAGCGTGCTGGTCCTGAGGCTTACATAATCGGATTTCAAGCAAAAAGTGGCACTAATAACTCAGACTCGTTTGAGCCTGTGATTCATGTATTTTAGAGGCCAAAACTAGTCATTGTGGTAAGATAAGATGTACTACATATGTTTGAGTAGTTAAATTGACTGACCATGTGAAGAAAGTAGGTTGAGGATCACATACCAAATAGGGTAAGGTGTACAGTGTTACATCGAGGCTGTTTGAAGAATTGAATGTGCTTGTACATACTTTAAAGCCAGATTCGATATCAAAAGCTTCTTATCTGCCACCCTAAGCTTACTTGTGCTTGGGAAACCTGGTTGATTGGCGAGGATTTGTCGATATAGTGTGAGCTGATCATTCAGCTCCTGTCCTGTCATCTTCGCTATCACCTCCTGGTTGAGCTCGATTTGAATACCAGCAACATATTCCTGCTTCTTCAGTCTCTTCTCTGTGCGCTTCTTGTGTAGCTCTTGATTCGTCTCTGCAGCTTGTTCCTCGGCCAGTACCAACTGTGCCTTTCGGTTTTCTTCTACTTTTGATGTATCAATGCGTATTGCCTCTCTTTGAGCCCATGTATAATGATCTGCAGTAAAATTGTCCTCCATATACTTCTCTGTATGATTTGTCCGATTTGCCATCAATGGGTTGTACTTATGTAGAGTGAGGCGTGGATATTGCTGTGCCCAAACTCGCCAGGTCCTGAGTGCGCCTTCATTTGTGTCATTAGTGGGAGGCATGAATGCCAAAGTATGCTGTTTGGTGGACAGAGCGGCCAATGGCGCATCTAGTTCAAACTCATCTGTAAAGCGAGCCCATGTCTTCAAAGTACCACGACAGAACGCAACAAAAAGATCCATAAGAAATGGGAGTTCTGCCTTATGTTTTAGGACTGCCAATAGCACCTTTGGCTCATCCCATTCGCACCCATCAAGCGTTGCAGTTGATGCGAGAGCGTCAGAGCCAAGTACTAGCATAGGATCTTCAATAATAGACTCAAGGTGGTGCTTGACCTGTCCATGTAAGGGGGCTAAATTGGCAAGTCCTTTGCCAGCAATAGTTGCTGTTCAAATGAGTTTCATATAAGGCTTGGATATAATTTGTCCATAGAGTGTGATGACAAGCAACTCAGCCAGCGTCAACAGGCAGTTTAGAGCCTTGAGTATATTACTTTCCATATGGTTCAGTGTCCCAGACCCTTTTTTGTGTTGACAGTGCTCCATGTACTGAATATATGCTGCGTGAAAAACACACAACTCTGTCGCAGCATCAATATAAGAGCTATAGCACACATTGCTGGTATCTGGAAAGCAGCAAGAACAATGGTAGTTCTTCTCAAACCAATATGTATGGCTGTCTTGGTGGCCTTTCTTGTTGTCTTTGTGGTTGAATATGGCTCCGGCTAAGCTACATAACTTGATTGCCCCAGCTTCAGAAACTGCAACTGCTTGCTGTGTAGCTGGTGTTATATGAGAAGACGACACATTAAGCAAGACTGTGGCATTGTTATCTTTGTTGAAAAGGATTATTGGCAGGGTAAGTTGTTTGTTTTCCTTCCAAAATGTCTGTAATCCAGCAGTACCACCTTTTACAGCATTCATATCTTTATGGGTGCAACACCCGCCTCATATTATATGAGAGCAATCAAGCTGAGTACTTGGTGAGCTTTTATGGAAATCTACATTGCCCAGTTCTGTAACATATCACTCATACTCAGCCGCATATAGACACTCTTGAGCATCAGGAGTTAGACTATCAAATATATCAACGCCCCCAGCAGTGATTTCAGATCGAGTCTGTATCTCTTGGTAGACGAGCTCAGCCTTGGCAGTTCCAAGATTTAAAAGCGCCAGGTTACCCAGATAGTTAACCCAGGAGTCAAGTTTCCACTGCTGCTCTAGCTCAGCTACCTTCAGCTGATCATTAGCATGGTTGCCATTGGCACCATATAGCTTTTGTGCAATGTCTGAAGTTGTTAGTGAAGCATTGTGGCTAGAAGAACACTTGGGAGCACGCTTCATGGTATCGCATACAGACTTGAGTGAGTTCTGCAGCATGGTAACTTGTGTTTTACTAGTATGATCTGGTGTAGATTCAACAGCAAGATAGAGCTGCTTATGCTTGCTTCCTGTATTGGCCATTATATGCATACTGCTAAAATTGATGCTGCACTGCGATGTTGAATCCATGCTTGTTGTGACGCCTACAGAAATCTAAGTCGACTTTCCAGATTGAGTATAAAGAAATGAGCATACCTTGTGCAGCAGCTAGGATACTACCTGCTTGAATTTTTGTGCCGATGCCTCCCTCTACTATAAACCGCCCAATTGATTGAGGTGAAGGTAGGCAACCAATCTTGACTCCAAAAGTAGTCGCACACATTTGAATTACATTTGGTACCTGGGCGGCAGATACTCCCAACATAACAAGTCGGCGTGAAAGGCTTTGAATGCATGGGGTATATACGCAAGATGATTTGGTTAAAAAAGAAGCTGAGACTCGACTATTTTTTGACTTTTTTGTGGGCATATAGCAGCGAGACTCCTCTGCTGCATGTACTCTTTTTTTCCAGGATAATTTTGATTGCTTGTATTGCTCAGCTTTGGTTTTGCGAAGCCTAGTTTCAATACCCAAAGCTGCTTGTTCCTTTTGTAGTTGAACGTTCAGACACTGAATTTTGCCATGTTGCTGTATGTCGTGTTTAGTCAAGATAGCAACTTTACACTTAGCTTGCTTTGCAGCTTTCATTAGGTTACGCTTTTGGGCGCATAAGCGCAGGTTTTGGGCATCAAGAATTTGGCCTTGAGCTGCAAGCTTTTTATAGACCTTGGAGTCCTTAGCCTGTAGAGAGCAAGCAGCTTGATTCGATTTGAGTGTCTTATTATCATAAAGTAAATTTAAGTAATGATTTTCCTTGGTACACATTAAACTAACATATTCCCCAGTGTCATCAAGACGTTGACACCTTCCGTGCATTAGAGCAGCCTTCTGGCAAGCAGTTCTTTGCCCTTTGCCTTGTTTTGGTGTTGCAGATGACTTAGGGCCCATTTTGCACTACCTAATATAGATTTGAAGAAGGCGATGTTTAGCCACAGGGTGGAAGGCTAGGAAACAGCCAATGACAGCAGGATCATGGGCATTACTAATCCAGGATAGCCAAACAACTGCAAGCACATAGAGTCGCATGCTAAAGACTTGAATTCTCCATCGCTTGTGCCATAAGCGCCATTTTTAGTTGATGAATCATCCATTCGTACAAGGGCAAGAACTTTGTTAAGACCAGAATATTGCTAAACCCAGTATTTTGAACACTTTATGCATTGCTACATAGTCTATCTTCTTGCACATGTTGAATATATTGATTTTTTTCTTAAGGTCCATCTTAAAATACAATTATATCTACCACTACATTGTTTAGATGCCCTGAAACGACTGCGCTGTAAAGAACTGAGGACCTGTTTTTTGGTGCCATCAATTCGCCTCGAATCCAGCACATGACACACAGGAACAGCATGCTTCGCATGCCAATCCCCAGTAACAGACAGCATGGTGGCCCAAAACTACGACCCCCGCACCAAAACCTTTGCCCAGCTCACTCAGAAAGCCTTGAAAATCAACTGCCACCTCATATCGTTCAGTAGCAAAAGGACATCTCATGGGGGTAACAAGTCCAGCAGCAACAACGCCTTGTCAAGTAGGCCAACAGCTACCTCACAAAGCAACCCCCAAAAGGAGAAATTCAAGAGTGGGGAGTGGATATACAAGATCAAGGACAGCAGGGCAGTTAAGGGCCAGATTGTGGCCATTGGGCCCAACACCAAGGGCTTCACTGTCCCTACTGTTCGCTATGATGGTAGCAATTCCAATGTACAAGAATCCTTCAAGGACATAAAGAAGGACAATCATCCACCAGCAACCCCCAAAGCAAAAGATCCAGACACAATGGACCTGGATAGCGCAGGAAAAGGGAAAGGAACAAACACCTGCTATAACTGTGGAGGACATGGTCATATCACCACCAAATGCCCTTCAGCCAAGATGTCAGGTTATGAAGCGGTTGTGGAGGATGTAGAAACAACTGACAAGGAGTCAGTAAAAGAATGAGCTCAAACTGTGCCAGGGGGGTGGTCTTGGGCACTATGTTACGAAGTGCGCAGAATGAAAATAAAAATATGGGAATGGAATGTATGTCATTAGGAAACCAATCACAACTTCAGTTTTTCTTTCATGCATTCCCACTGTGCACAACCCCCAAACACAAGTCTGCATATAATATGAAAAAATTCAATGGATGGGCCATGATTGATTCAGGGGCCACATCAGTATTTATCCACAAAGATCTTGTTAAACAATATCATATCCCTACCACCACCCTAAAAACACCAAAGAGATTATGAGTAATTGATGGAAGGGAGATAGACTCTGGGTCTGTGACCAATTATTGCACCTTTGAGCTGTGCATTCAAGAGCACCAAGAGATTCTCAGTGCTTACATTGTGAATGTTGGCAAAAATGATTTAGTCCTGGGCATGTCATGGCTCAAATTCCATAATCCAGACATTGACTGGGATGGAAAGGACATGAAGTTCAACTCACCAATATGCCTGAAGCATTGCATTACAAAACCCTTACACGTGCAAGCGAATGAACCCAAGGAGCTCCAGTTGGACTCTTTAGACTTGCTTCCAGTAAAGTACAGGGAGTTCAAGAAAATATTTGCTGAAGAAGATGATGTCCAACCACTACCACCCCATAGAAAGTGGGATATGGAGATAGATCTGAAACCAGATGTGAAACCAAGGCATGGCCCCATATACAGTGTGGGTGTCAAAGAAGACACAGAATTGCGCAAAACCTTAGACCACCAATTGAAGGCAGGGCATATTAGACCCTCAAGGTCACCAATGGCATCCCCAGTCATATTTGTTAAAAAGAAGAATGGGAAGCTGCGCATGTGCATCGACTACCAGTGGCTAAATGAAATGACTGTCTCCAATGTGTACCCACTCCCACGCATCAATGATATTGTGGAAACTTTGCATGGGGCAAAGATATTCACCAAGTTTGACCTAAAGTGGGGTTTCAACCTCATACAAATTCAGGAAGGAGACGAATGGAAGGCCACTTTTAAGACCAAATACAGGCTGTATGAGCCCTTAGTCATGCAATTCGGCCAAAAGAATGCACCAGGAACCTTCATGGCCATGATCCAAGAGGAATTCCAGGACATCCAAGGCATTTACATTGTAATTTACATGGACGACATATTAGTATTCTCGGGAAACCAAGAGGAACACAATGAACATGTCAGAGAAGTCTTGCGTTGGCTCCAAAGGGCTGGCCTATACTGCGCCCTGGAGAAATGTGTTTTTGATGTCACTGAAGTGGACTACCTGGGAATAGTAGTGACTCCCCAGGGAATTAAAGTAGACCCAGCCAAGGTCGAAAAGGCTGTTGAATGGCCAACCCCTACCAACCCAACTGAAGTCCTGGAAGGGCTGGGGTTTGCAAATTGGTTAAGGCACTTCATAAAGGACTTTTCAAAAATCACAAAATGTCTTTATGAACTTGTCAAGAAGGACGTAAAGTGGGAATGGACAGAAGAAAGGGATCAGGCATGGAACCTGCTGAAGCAGAAATTAAAGGAAGCCCCCCTCCTAATTCAGCCAGAACCCAGCAAACCATTCATTCTGGAAACAGATGCCTCAGGCTACGCCACAGGCACTGTATTATTGCAATATGGAGAAGACGGAATGCTTCACCCAATTTCCTACTACTCCAAGGCAATGGTCCCAGCATAAAGAAATTATGATATTTACAACAAAGAAATGCTGGCAATTATAAAGGCCCTCAAACACTGGTGTCACTTACTAGTAGGGTCTGAACACCCAGTAAACATTGTTTGTGACCACAAGAATTTGGAGTATTGGAAGACGAATTGGCCACTGAACAGTCAAGTCACACGGTGGCACGAGTTCCTATCCAGGTTCAAATTCAAGATTCTATACATTGAAGGGGCAAAGAATGGCCAGGCAGACATACTCTCTAGGCTGTCAAGACACATCCCTAAAGAGGGGGGTGAGAGCCAAGCTCTGCTTGTGCAAAACCAATTTTTGGAGCTGAAATCACTGTGCCTGCAAGCAATCACACCAGACCACAACCTGGAACAACTCATTAGGGATGCTATCCCAGGGGATGAACACCTATCAAAAGTGCTAAAAGCCCTAGATGACAATGAGAAGGTTAAGGATTGGGAATGGGACAAAGGACTTTTGCAACACAAGGGCAGAATCTATGTCCCAAATAACAAAGAACTTTGCAAACTGGTCATCAAAAGCCATCATGATAGCCCAGCAGCAGGACACCCAGGGCAGTTCAGAACATATGAATTGCTAAATCGCAAATACACATGGTTATCAATGAAAAAATCAGTCAACGAATATGTCACACATTGCGAGTCATGCATCAGGAACAAGCACAGCAACCAAGTTCCCCCAGGGCTCCTAAACCCAATACCAGCACCAGAAAAACCTTGGGAGGAAATTACCTATGACCTGATCACTGGGCTACCCCTGTCAGAGGGGTTTGATGCCATATTTACAGTTGTCAACCACCTGACAAAAATGGTCCACTTTATTCCATGTCAATCGGAAGCCAGTGCTATGGATTGCACCAACTTGTTCCTAACATATGTATGGAAACTTCATGGGTTACCATGGAAAACAATCTCAGACCGCAGCCCCAACTTTGCATCCAAATTCCTAAGGCACTTATACAAATGGCTGGATATAAAACCATCCTACTCCACAGCATATCACCCTCAGACAGATGGCCAGTCTGAAAGGGCCAACCAAGTAGTGGAAGGGTACATCAGACATTATGTATCAGACTGGCAAGACGACTGGGTCTCGCTCCTACCATTGGCTGAATTTGCCTACAATAACAGTGTCAACACCTCAACTGGCAAATCACCATTCTTTGCAAACTACGGTTTCCATCCAAGGCTGGCAGTTGGGGACAGGGAGGAACAAGAACTCCCCTTAGCAGACAACCATGCAGAATGGCTCCAAAAGGGCCACAACAAACTTAAGGCAGCTCTGGAAATAGCAAACCAGAGGATCAAGGAATACTATGACCAGAAGCATCAGACCCCAGAAGCTATTAAGGTTGGAGACAAAGTCTGGCTTGATACCAAGAACATACGGACACAACAGGCCTCCAGGAAACTGGCCCACAAGAGAGTTGGACCATTCAAGGTGGTAGCACAACATGGCACACATGCTTTCAAACTGGACCTACCAATAACCATGAAAATACACCCAGTGTTTCATGTTTCACTTCTCACCAGATATAAAGATGACCCCTATGGCCATCAGGTTCCCCCACCACCACCTGTGGTAACTCCTGAAGGGGAAGAAGAATTTGAAGTGGAACAGATCATAAAGTCATGATACAACAAAAGGTCTAATGTCTTCGAATACTATGTCAAATGGCTCAGCTACAATGAGCAACAATGGTTAACTTATGATGACCTGGTGAATGCACCAGAACTCATTGCCGACTATGTCAAGTCACATCCAAAGGCACCCCATGACCCCCATGCCTTGAAGGGGGGAAGTGTCATGAACTGACATGCATATATCCACTCTATAATATTTTCTTGATTTACTACATTTTATGAGATCAGCTTCAAAACATACTTGCCTTTTATGGTATATCTGTGTCATGTGAGTCAGGGGATGTTCCAGACCAATAACTGAGATGTATTTCAACTCCAATGTGAAATTCTGCAGTTCTGCAGTCACTTCTACTGCTTCTATCTCTTATTGGTTGTGACTCACTGTATGGACTTGTTTGTTATGATGTGGCTTGCACTATGTATATAAACCAGGTCAAGTTCACAGAGGACTCCTCAAGAACTTGACCTCTTGTCAAATACAAGTTCTTTTCTTTTCTTACTATTTTCCTTGTCGCCTGACTTGTTGTTGCCAACAGCTGTGGACATCAGCAGCTTAACACTGAGTAATTGGTGTAATTCTTGCCACATCATGGTGATGAATTTTGAGTCTCTATCAGAGACAATTGTGTTGGGTAACCTGTACAATCTTACTACTTCTTGTAGTAATATCATTGTTGTGTCTTGCACCATTATCATGGTCTGAGTTGGTACCAAATGTACCATAGATGTTAGTCAGCAAATTACAACTAATAAATAATTGAAGTTATTACTTTGAGGGAATGGACCCATAAAGTCCATTCTGATAGATCCCCACAGTTGGCTGGGGATTGGTAGAGTGTGTAGCAGCCCCTGTGGGAGCTGCAATGATGACTTCATCATCTGGCAATTGCCACATGATTGGCAAAATTTGATAATTTCTTTGGCCATTGTTGGCCACCAATACCATGGTCTTTTGTACAATACTGTTTTCTTGGACCCCATGTGTCCAATTGCTGAATGTCCAAGATCAATAATTATCTTGGGCACCCTCCTCCTCTTATAGAGGACATCTGGGATGCATATTGCATTCCATGGCCTATATAATAATAGGTCTTCCTGCCATTTGAAGTTGGGGTGCCCCTTAGTGTCAGTGCATATATGGCCAAAGAGCTTGTCTTTGGTGATGTTATCTTTGATAACATTGATAATGTCTTCAGTATTCACCAATACTGAAAGATCTTTCCTCTCTGGTATTGCAGAGAGCTTGTTGGATTGCATGGATCTTCAATCTTCATCTGTTTCCTCTCCTACCAATGGTAGAGGAATTATTATCCCTTGATTGTTTTTCAAGGGATTTTTATTTCATTTTTGCAGTTTATTTGCTTGAAGTTCTTCCCTTTTGTGCATTTCATGAACTTTCCAGGTCGGTTTGATGATCCAACCTGCCATGGTGAGGATTCCAGGGGAATCCTCCCCCTCTGGGTCTAGTCAGCTATCTACCAAAATGTGTTCATGTTCTTCCTGAATGTTGTCCAGTGTATCACTAGCATATTGCCATGATAATGCATCAGCCACAACATTGGCCAATCTTGGAATGTATTCAATTTTATAATCAAATCATGATAGGTATTCTAACCATTGCACTTGTCATCATGACAAGTTTCATTGCATTTGGAGCCATTCCAGACTTTTGTGGTTGGTCAATATTTTGAATGACTGGCCAAGTAATTTGTCCTCCCATTTGAGTAGACCTTCAATTATAGCAGGTAATTCTTGCTCTGTTATAGTATAGCTCATTTGAGCTATGCTGAATTTCCTTGAGTGGAAACCAGTGGGACAAAGGGTACTCCAATTGGTACCCTGGCTGTACATACAGCCTACACTGGCCACTGAGGTGTTGCAAACCAACCAGATTGGTTCATCACTATTAATATTAATCAGGTGTAATCTAGGGGCTCTGCATGCAAGCTCTTTGATGCAGTCAAAGCTGTGCTGGTGGACTGGAGTCCATAGGAATACCCAGCCCTTCCAAGTCAAGTCTGATAATGGGCCTGAGAAGGCCAATAAATCTGGCATATATGCAGCCAGGTATTGTACCAGCCCTAGGAAGCACTGGATGTCATGCACAGGTCATGGTTTAGGCCACAATTGGATTGGAGTCATTTTGTCCTTATCAGCATGAATGCTGTTTTTGTCCACTATGTGGCCCAGACACTCTATACATTCCTCATATATATCAACTTTCTTTTCAGAAAGGTGTAGCTCAGCATTAGTGAGTGTGTCCACTACAACTTGTAACAGTTGTTTGTGCTCCTCTATTGTGTCACTATACATGAATATATTGTCTAGATAGACAAATATTCCCCAGCCAATCCAGGCATGGAATATATGCATCATTAGATGCTGAAATGTACTCAGGGCATTACAATCACCCTGTTGCATGATGTTGCTGTAGAACATCCCATAAATGGTCTTGAAGGCTGTCTTTTTCATGTGCTCAGGCACAATTTGTATCTGCTCATATGCATTGGTCATGTCCAACCTAGAGCAATACTTTGTGCAGGCTATATGCTTGCAAATTTCCTCTTGGTCAGGGAACAGGGTGATATCTTTCACTGTATTATCATTGCACTTGCACAAATCTATCACTGTGCACAGTGACATCTTGTCTTTCTTGAAAAGACACAGCATAGGAGTGGCAGACTTGGCCACCCCTTTGAACCACCATCCAGCTCTTAAATAGAGCTTGTTTTTCTCTTGTAACTGAGGCTTCAATGCCTCAGGGCAATTTAGTTGGTGATGATCCACCTTAAGTTGTTCATCCACAAAGTGGATTTCATGATTTATTTTCCTCATAGGAGGGAGTCTCTCAGGGGCAGGTGCAGTTAAATGCACCAGCTTCTTCTTCCACTTGTCACAAAGCCTGGGGATGGCTTTGTCAGTAAGTGGGGAGGAACTCGCTGCACTATCCTTGTTGGATAGTCATTTGGCCCTGGTGGCCATAGTTTGCCAGACCAACATGGCCAGTTCAGCTTTCCTAGACCCCAAGGGTCTTTTGGTGAATGGTACTTGTCTCTCCATGAGGATTCTTTTACTTCCCCTTGGAAGCCATTGGGTATATGGGTATTGTTTATGCTTAATATGTTGCATGAAAAATCAATGTTAATTCCATACCATTGCATAGACAGGGTACCAATGATTATATCATATTTTTTGATGTTTACTACATCAAAATAATGTGTCCCTTTTATGGGGCCAATCTCTACCTCAGTGTAAACACCAAAGTTAAATTTTCCTTGGCTCCCTTTGAGTGCAAGTTGTAAGCTTATCAGCTTATCTAACACCATTGGCATGATATTTGCTACCCTCACAAATGAGGGCAATATCTTGTTGGTGCATGAACCCAAATCAAACAAAATGTACACCAATGTTGTACCAACTTTAAAATACCCAGTCATGGGTTGTTGGTCCTCCTCTTGGCAGACTGGTTGAGCACTCTTGTGGGGTGCTCCTCTTGTTCACACAACTGGTGTGGAGACAGGCTCCAGCTCTGCTGGCTGTCTTTTGCTTGTCAATGCAGTGTGTACATTGATTTCATCATCTAACAGTACTATATGCACTGTGCAGGCAGTGATATTGCTGTATTCTGCTGTGAATTGATTCCATACAGAATCCTCATCATCACTGCCTGAGTCGTCAGTGAGGGAATGACATGGGCTATCATCCTCAGGGGAGCTTTCTTCCTCCAATTTGGAGGTTGACACATAGGCCATTGCTACATTGATGGTGTCATTCTTGGGGGTTTCTCCCTCCTCAATAACAGGCTCTACAGCCTTAGTGGTGATAACCCCTTTCAAGGGGCAGTTAGGGGCAATGTGGCCCTTCTTCCTGCATTTATATCAGGTTAATTCTGCTTCCCCTTTGAACTGGGGCTTCATCTTGTCCCAAGTGGACAATTCAGCTACAGTCCTTGACCATTGCTTGGCTGCCCTTGTAGCATACAAGGGCCTTGGCTTTTCCTGCTGTTTGCCCTGCTGGTGATTCTTGCCTTTATGATTGATCTTTTGATCACTTTGACTCTGCCTGGCTGGTAGGTTGGGATCTTTTTCTTCCATCACCATAATGAGGGCAATTTCCATGTCCACAGCACTATGGACTAGCTCTCTGATGTTGTCATAATCATGAATGGCATGAAAGCCATTCCAGTTGACCAGATGCCTGGTTGGCACATGTAGTGCATTCATGTAACTTATGGCAAAGGTAAGGTTATCCAGAGGGATTGGCTGTTGATCAGCCAATAATCTGAGCTCTTTGTAGAGCTCCTGAGCATCCATGGTACCCTGCTTGATGGTACAGAACTCATGCATTGCTATAGTGGTGCTTTGTGTAGTCAAAAATCTACACTGTAATCATTGGATTACTTCCTGGGTGGTCCATCCTTCAGGACCATATTCACTCTTTTCCACAGTCTTGTGGAACCAGCTTTGTGCCTGACCAACACAAAGATGTCTGATGACATACACTTGATTATTATGATCAGGTACTGTAGGGCTGCATAGGCCACTCATTCTAAAATAGCAGAGTAATCTGCTCACCCATTCTTTGAAGTCTCAAAGTTTTGCCATACTGTCATAAGACAAGGGCAGGTCTAATTTCAGACCTCTTTTTGTTATGACCTGCACAGACAGCCATAACATAACAAGAGAATTAGCCTATAGTTTATAGCATTTTCTCCTAAGTCAAACAAGCTATAAACATAGTCACATAACCTTGGCACTTATCCTGGTGCTTACAGTGGTTATCTAACTCACTCCTGCAATTCTCTCCATCATAACTTGAAGTGAAGAGCAAGTTATCACATGACCTCAGTGCTTAAATCATGTGACCCTTGGACCTTGCACAGTTCTATAAGATTCAGAGCCACAACAACCCTAAGAGCAACTTACTTAATACTTGTCTATGCCACACATGACCCATAACCTACTGCAGACTGCAGAACAGTCTGACTCATACCTTGGAGGGTATATAACTCATTGAGAGCAAGACTGTGGACCCCAGCTTGCTTTGCCTTGTCAACCACAGGGATCATCTGTACATACTACATAAACACTATCAATATATACTGCAAATTACCACTGACAACATAGCCACTACTTAAGGAATCAACAGAGACAAGGAGATGGAGGGGTCTCAACACTTTTTCCCAGGTTCTTCTGGGTGTCTGCATCATTCTCATGTGCTCTCAGCATATTAATTATCATACACAATATGCTGTCCATTGGGACAGTCTGTATTGGGTACCCTGCAGCACAGGGTTGAATCTGAGGGCTACTAATAGCCACTGGACACTGTAGGGTGGACATTGGGACTTCAGGAGTAGTTCGCCCTATTATCTCCTCATTTGGGACCTTTCCTTGTGTGTGCCTATTATAGGCTCAAGTGTTATAATTCACTGAGTGTTGCTTGGTATAATTGACTACCTGCAGTTTGCAGGTATATGTGCAAGTGTGACTTGGAGTCTCACAGCCCATGGGATATGGGGCTTGGGACAGTAATTCACCTGTCCCTACTAGCAACATACATTGCCCATCACCTGGCCTGCTCACAGTAGGTATCCTTAATTGTTCACACCACTGTTGGGTGCAAATTTCATGCTCCTCAGGTGTGTGGATTACCAGTGTAACTGGTGTGAACAATCAGCTGCTACTATGCACCAATGTATTGCTCAACAGCTCTTCTCTGCTGTTGTGAGTAGCAACCTTGGGGCACATTTCACTGTCCACTATCTCTACAATAGTTGGTTCTTCACCCTCAAATGAGGGTTGGACATATTCATCCTCTGGGTAAATCCCAGTGATATCTTCATCAAGCTCTTCCTCAATGGTAGGGAATGCCAATCATCTATTCCAATTGGCTATGGGTTCTCCTATTGCCCTATTCTGGGGGCTGTGCCTAGCCTGGGTACTTCCAGGCTCAGTCCTCATTTCCACACCAGGGTGTGGTGCTTGGTCAGACACACCATCTTGACCAGTAAGTCCATCATTGAGCTGGGAATCTGGCTCTGGTTCTGCATGAGTGCTTCTTGCACTCCTTGCACTACTGTGACTACACTCACTGTGTACACTGCCAGCACTGCTGGCTCTATCAATGCTCCTTGTATGCATTGATAAATTCTTGATCATAGATTTGAGTCTGCCCAAACACTTGTCTATTGAGAATGTATGCACTTGGATTGCATCTGCTGCAATCAATTCTATCTGCTCACACTGCTGTTGAGCAGCCTCTTCCTGGGTTATACCTGTTGGCAACCTCTGTTGTGAGGTATTCTGCAGGATATCAGCCCTAGGGGTCAATGTGCTTGGTCCTGCTACTACTGGCAGGCTTGGCACTGTAGGTGTGTATACATATGGTACACCCAATTGAGTGTCCCTTATACCTCCTGGGCTGCTCCTGGGCTGCACCAGGATCTGCTCAGTCAAGGCCCAATAGGGGCTTGTATGTAACTTGACCCATGAGGTCAAGGGGACCAAAAAACTCCCTGACTATTGGGGGAATCAGGCACTGTGGATGGTGCCCCAACTGTACTTTTGCTCAATTGAGCTGATGGAGACTGCACATGAGGTGCAGTAGTTACTCAGCCCTGATTCAGGGTTATCTGAGACACATCCTGTCCACTGGCAAGCAGGGACCTGGTCACTGTGGACTGTTGTGGTGTGTTAAACAGGCCAACTATGGGATATGCAGGTGACAAGTCACCTGCAGAGCTACTCATATTTGCTCTAACAACCTATCACATTGTAGGATTTCCTTTTGGTATGCAAGGGATGGGTTAGCTTCACTATGTGTGCAGTGTTCAAAAAAATGTAAGGGCTCTGCCCTCAATAAAACTGTACTTAAGGTCTTAATTTGCCTTGCACAGCAATAGAACATGTGTACATAGAATATATTACTTGAGTAAAAACAGCTGGTGATAGTAAAACAAGACTTGGAAACATACATCAAGAAAATGACACATATATGAAGTAAAAGCAATCATGTGACTGCTGGCCTAACACAAGGTCATGTGATAACTTGCTCCTCACTCCTCATTACAAGGGAGAGATTTAAGAGGAGCAACTTGGTAAGCACCAGGTTAAGTGCCAAGGTCACATGATCTTGTTTACCACCTGTTTGCCTTGGGAGGTAATGTTACTCATAGTAGATTGACTCCCTTGTTTTGTTATGACTGCTGAGTAGGTCATGACAACTGTGTCATTTTTTCAGACAAGTTGAAGTTCAAGCTTTTTGGCAGTGATGGCCCCCTTCATGTCTGGAGACATCCAGGGCTTGCCCTCAATCCACACTACACTTGAAAGACAGTGAAACACAGTGGTGGGAGCATTATTGTTTGGGGGGTGCATAATGGCTGATAGGGTGGGCTGACTGTATCATATTGACAGGTGTCTTACTGTCATGGCCTAGACCATGACCACGACTTTTATTATGAATTTTAATCATTTTATTTATCAATGATTTCTTTGTATTTTGGACAAGTCCTGTTTATTCAGATATATGTGGTTTATTTACCTAGATGTCATGTGACCTTGTTGTTGTTGACTCACTGTTTGGTATTACTGGAATGTTCTGTGATGATGTGGCATTTAGTACTTCTTATTGGTCCTGGTATTTGATATGTACAGCCTTGGCCATGAATATATAAGGGAGAGTCTGAGAGCCTTTAGCCTCAGAACTCAACCTCCTGTTCTACCCTCTTCATTGTCTACCCTCTAGGCCACCAAGCCAGAGGTCCCTTGCCCAGCTATCTTCATAGCAAGTGCATCCTTACTCTACCCTGTGTCTCATCACACCAAACCCCTTGCTCACTGTGTGTTCTACCTTAGACATTGTGGTTTGACCTCTGGCTGTTATAGCCCATAGGTCTGCCATTGCTTCATCAGTGTTTGGCCCTAATTGTGATGGCATGGCCTTACACTTACAGCTGTGCAATACACCAAAATCCTGGGTGCTGAGCTCATGGGGACCCTGTGTGACCACCCAATGTCTCCTCATTGTGCTATCTTCCAGCACAACAACAGTACAAAGCACATGGCAATGCATACACATGATTGGATTGCCAACCATGACCTCTTGCTCCTTCCCTGTCCAGCCAGCAGCCCTGATATGAACCTGATTGAGAATGTGTGGGACTACTTGGACTGTCAGGTTTGCATGTGCCCACATTCGCTGCAGAATACAAATGAGCTGTGGGAAATTCTTCAGGAGTAGGTTTGTATTCCTCAGTCTTATATTGATAAATTGTATGATTCTATGGGGTAAGGATGTGATGCTGATATTCTAGCACTATGGCATCAAGGGTAGCTCATTTGCAGAAGCAATGATTTATAAGCTGATGCAATTGAGTTACCCTTGATGCCAGAATGCCAGAAATCAGCATCACATCCTTAGTGTGTACTCACTTGGCTCTTACTGTATTTCACAATCTTGTCTCTGGATTTGTAATTTATGATATATTTTATACATTTATACAATGTTAATTTACATTTGCTACCATTTCATCAGGAAAAACTGGGTTTTTTATAAACCAGGATTTCATGCATTATAGGCAATAAACCCCAATTTATGAAATCCACTTTTTATAAACCTAGGTGTCTCCCAGGAAGCACTTTGGATGTATCATTGAGGAATTTCAAATTGTGTTATTGCTATAATCCTGGTTTATCCACTGTTATCCACTGTTATCAACACCCCCCACATTTGATAACAGGCAATAAATGGGGGGGAGTCAGCAATTCTTGCAACTGGTTTATTCACAGTTATTACCTATTATTTACAGTAATGATTCCCAGGGGTTTTTGATGATGTTGCAAATTGAAAACCTCCAATATTCAGTGCCATTCAGGAGCTACATGTGATTTTGTGGCTGAATAACCCACCAGACCTTTGCAAGCAGCCAAAAAGAGTGTAGATACAAGTGAGAAAAACTAGATACATGAAAATTTTACCAACACATATAAGTGATTGGTACTGTACAGTTAAGCCACTTAAAAGTGCTGAGTAAGTGCATAACTGAGCAAAATCCAACAATCAAGACCCATGATTTCCACCCTTTGCAGCATTAGATCAGTTTAGTAGACACCTACTTTAGATGGTGGAGCATTAGCATGGACATGACCAAGACTTCAGGCCAAATCAAATTGTAGCCTTGGGTATTGTGAGTCAGACACCTCCATAGCTGATTCAAGCAAAGGCTGCAAAAGCCAGGATGATTGATGTGTTCACCAGAGCCTTGTGATAGCAAGGATATCCCACTAGCACTCTCACAAAGTTGATGCTATTTTTGTCAAGTTTCAGCATTGGTTAGTATCAATAGGCCATCGGCAAGATCAAAATGGCAGCTGGCAACCCACAAAGACCATGATTCAACAATGAGTGTACTATATAGAAACTATGTATAGATAAACTACAAATACAATATATGTATCCAATATCCAGTGTACTTAAGACGATGCCGGAGGTGCGTGAGTGATTTACCGGTGAAAGAATATATTCAATGGTGACTAGCTACGAGGCCGAAGGCACCCCTATTTATACATGAGAGAGGCTGTATGCGTGAACAGTGTAGAATGATATAGAACGCATGCGCGTCCTTTGAGAGCATCTTTCTAGTGCCTTCGGGCATGGGATTGTTCTAGTATACACTTATTGAATTATTATATGTATATACAAATCTGATTTCTACATACTACCCATTGGTAATTTGGATGAGGGGCAAGGCAGGAGTTACCAGAGATATTTATGCAATATCGACAAGATAGTTGTTAGAAACATAGACTAGCACATAAAAACAGGCAAAACGAGCCTCGACTCGAATGAGACAAAGACTCTATCAAAGAGATACGGAACCTGGCAGTTGCTGTTGACCGATCGAGAACCTCTCCCTGCCTTGAGTGATACGCCACTCGGTTGCGCCTCCCTCCGTAGTCGGATTTTCGCAAGATCAGCCAATCAGTTGACAGCACAGAAGCTGTCTTGCTAGCGGCAGGGAGGCCATTCAAAAACCTAATCCTTCAGCCCCCCCAGGTTGCTCGTGTAGGACCAGCTAGACGAAGGCGATCACAAGATTGGTCACACATCTAGAATAAAGCAAGTCTTCACTATTCACAAGAGCTTGTTTGCACCAAAAACAGTACAAAGACTAAAAGTACATGTGCGCTTATTTCGTACACCCTGTAGATGAAACAACATTGGGCCACATTCGAGAAACAAATAAAAGGCGAAAGGAATTACCAGTGCTATCAAACAGCCAAGGACCACTCCCAGACCAGCGTTGTGCAACCAGAAAGAAATATTTTCGCTGCGAGGATGAAGGAAAAACAAGAGAATCGGGGTTACTTGTACAGCGTACATGAGTACTTGATTGATCCAACTGGACTTTTTAGTAAAGTTTTTAAAGGGCCAGAGACAAGAAAGCATGATTCATCAATCCTAGTTGATGTAAGCGCTCACGAGACAGGCTCCGCTCCTGTCGGGCCTTGGAGACATGACATCCAAATGCGCGTTTTGTACAGCCTGAAGCAAACAATGAATTATTAGCCGTCCGATTTCTCTGGAAAGGCAACCCCATCTGCCCGGACGCAGGCTGCGTTCCTGCATTTGGAGATACCCCGAACAGTCACTCACCGGAACAGCTCGCGCACGAGCTCCCGAAAGTCGATTCGACGGTCCGCAACATAGTAGAACGTTAGTTTTCGACGATCCCTGTATGTAGTGTTAGACTATCGTATGATGGCCAAACTAGTGACGTACCATTGATATTCAGCATCAATCACCTCCATCGGAAGCTTCTTTTGTCTGATCTTGGTTTGACAAAGCTGAAGTGCCTTGACCTCGTCCTGCATTTTGGACAGTAGCAATCTCCCCAAGACTCAGTATCCCTCATCTCAATGGCCAGAAGACCGAACTCACTGGGTATCGGCAGGCCCCGCTCTTCCGTAGATTCGTTTCGGCATAATCTCCTTGCGCCCGCCTTGCCCGTCATCCGCCCCTTCCATCATGAACCGCTCGACTTCCGCAAGCGAGATACTGTCGTTGACAACCTTGCCCAGATCCTTGCCACGGTCTGCCTCAACAATCACCAAGTCTCCCCGACGTATGGGATCGTCCACGGTCCCCTCGGGGGTAAAGAACAAGTCGGTCCGGCCGGCTTTGAATTCGACCACATAGAGCGGCGCGCCATGGGGAATGGACGACAAGGGTAGACCGCGGCCAAGCTCTCCTTCTGAAGGGTTTGCATTCGGGTTGGCGTTCGTATGGTGAGTGTTGGGAGAGAGGGGAGTTTGCGGCAAGTGAGATGGTCCAAAGCTGGTACGCATAGCCGAGGGCGAGATAGGAAAGGTGCCTGCACGGGGTGACGCACTTGGGTGATACTGTTGGCCCTGGCCAAATCCTGCCTCTCGTCCAAACCCAGCGCCAGTCTGCTGTTCACGCCCATATACCGGTCCCTGCTCCCGTCCTATTCCCCCAAGCCCTAATCCCAAGCCTCCACGGTCGTTGTTCATTCCCTGGCTGTACTGAGTCTGCAAGCCCATGCTACGCTGCGTGTTGGGTGAGAGAGAAGGCGAGAAGCGCTGCTCTGATGACGCATTGGTGCGCAACGAATCCGTACGAAGTTGCGCGAGTGATGGGCGGGAGACAAAGCCGCGAGCTGTGGCAGACACATCATCTCGCTCCGGACTGGGATTTTTTCCGCGCTGGTTGGAGCGGAATGAAGTACCATTCTCGGGAACGTGCTCGAGCATCGAAGTACGCGGACTGTGCTCATGCAATCCCAATGCACCGACAGGTGAGTGGCGCTGGAGCGGCGCAGGGTACGTCGGCAGGCTTGAAGGTTGACTGATCAGTCCCGCGCCTGTGCCGCCTGCAAGTGGCCCACGCGGATTGAACGTGGCAGGGACCACGCGGCTCGCGGCAGGAGGGTCATCGAGGTCGAGGTTGAGCATATTGCCGAGCAAGTCGTCGTCGGAGATGACACTGCGGCCTTGGGCAAAGGCATCGATCGGAGCAGAACGCTCATCATGCTGGGTGTGCGAAACAAAGCGACGAGGCTGCACGACACTTACACTATGCCTACGGCTGGTTGTTCCACTCCCTCCACCATCATCGCGCTCGGCACCCCAGAGATCACGAAAGTCGTCGTGGAGGATCTGGCCGACATCACGCACGAACGGGCTGATATTGCTGATGTCTCCCTGGCGCTGTGGGGCAGGACGCGCATACGAGATGGGCGCAGGGATGCCAAAGCGCGAGTCAGCCCAGCTCTGGGGCAAGCCCTGAGATCCCGGAGCCGGGAGGGGTGATGAAGGGGCGTACGAGGCCGCATGCGCTGGCATTGGGCGCCTGCCAAGCGTGGCCAGCGAATGGGAGCGCGAACGCGTTCCGGATGGGTCAGGCGACGGCACCGGGAGCCCGTTGGCGCCGATCGAGGCGTACAGGCCAGGGCGGGGCAGGAGCGTCGAGGGCGACGCTCGACGAGGGCTCATATGAAAGTAGGCGTCATCGAGTGAGACCTCTGATTCGTCGTCCTCGAACGTCGACGGAAAGGCGGGCTGGTCTGTGCGTCGTGCCGGGAACCGATGGTCGGGCTCGCTGCTAAACGACACACTGCGCAACGTCGGACGTGGGTACTGGCCCGGACTGTGGCCGGCGATCGTCGGCCCCAGCGCGCTGCGGGCTGACCACGGTGAGGATGGACTGTTGGGCGTAGCGAGGGCGTTCTCGAGACGACGTTGGGCGAGCTCGATGCGGGCGGTGCGAGAGTCGCGGGAAGTGCTCCGGCGGCCGGTTTCGTGTCGTTCGTCGTCGCGGGAGGCGTCCATTCTACTCTATGTCTACGTCTAGTGGTCGTCTACTTTGCGGCGTCCCCACAGTCACGCGCCCTAGATCATGGGATCAGCCACGTGACCGACTGAATGAGGGGTCAAATGACTGCATTGCGCACAAGATTACAACACGAGAGCCACAGAATGAAAAAACAGACAAGACAGAAAACCCAAAATCAGAAAGATGGCTAATCGACACGGCGCTTGGGCAGATCGCCAACCGGCAAGACGAAATAGCTGGCATCGGGGCTGTAGAGGCCGGCCGATCCCGTGTAGAACGCGATCATGGCACAGATGCAGCCGAGGATGCCGCCGGCCTTGTGGACGTTGGCTGTGCGACATGTGAGATCGGGCGGGGGCGCAGACAGAGGAAACTTACCGTTCTCCAAGAACTCGCCGATGGCCAGGAGCATAAACGTAAGGACAAGCGTAAAGAAGACCAGGGCCAGAGCCAGGGAAGAGCGGAACGTGGCAAAGAACAGGAGCAGGGTGATGATCATCCATGTAATGAGCTGGACGGGAATTAGTCATGGCCTTGTAGCGAGGGCGGGGCGAGTGCTCACATAGATGCCGAGCGCGCTCGAGAGCTGAGCCTTGGCGGCGCCTTGGTATGCGTCCAGAATGCCAGACCCGGGCCAGTAGATCGCGCCAAACGAGAGCCAGAAACCGCCGTACATAGAGAATGCTGCGCATGTACGTCAGTTTCCTCACGTCAGCCAAGCCAGCGCCCAGCACCCACCGGTAGCACCAAAGGTGTTTCCTGCTGCAAACTCCCACATGCCCGCGAGGAGCTGGCAGAGCCCTCCAACGCCGAGGGCCATGCCGAGGACCGCGTTGGGCTGGCCGGGGTCAGTACAACGCAGGCGGACACGGGGCAAACGCACATACCACAGTGATGTGCCGCGCCCCGGCATTGTAGAGCGAGAGGATGAGCGTGGTCGAGGCAAAGCCAAAGAGCCCGAGCGGCGCGGGGTTGGCGAGCTTGCGGTGGTACACGGGGAACGCACGCTAGAAGACGGGTGAGCGGGCGATGATGATGATGAGCAGCAGACGGCGACCACAGACCTGGGTGTCGGCGCTGATGGTGTGGTGCAGAGCCGGGCCATCGTAGCCGGCGCCGTGGGACGCAGCGGCCTTCTCAGCGTCGGTGACGTTCGAATGGTGGGACATGGCAGCTAGGCGAGTCGTTAGGCGAAAGACGGGAGCTCGATGGTGGGGATGTGGGGTCGCGTCCCGGCCTATTTAAAGGCCCCGACCCACAAGCCCCTGTTGTCGGTCACATTTCTTCATAAATCCCCCCGGCCGGAAATAAAATCGTCAGATGATGGTCTCGCCACGCCTATTTCGAGCCATGCTCTGCGCCGTCCCTCCGAATCCGTCCGCCGCGCCCGCAATCCCCGCGCGCCACTGGCCACCGCCCCGCAAGCCCCCTGGGCGTCCTTGGCGTCCCCACGCTTGTCCTCGCTGTCGTCCAAAGCCGCTCAAGGCCGCCGCCCGCTCGCCCGCCGCCACTTGCCCCGCTGACGTGATCGGCCCCCCGCGGCTTCTCTCCGTCTTGGCATCTGCGCAATTTCCAAAAATACCTTCTTGCCCCTGCAGCCACCCTGCCCCATCAACAGCAGCCGCGGTCACGCCCCAGTGTTTTGTTGCTAGCAAATCTAAATTTACATTTGCCTTTCATCGTGGGCGCCCTGGTCGTGTCGCATGTTCGCAGCCCCCTCGGCCAGGCCCCCCGCCCCCGAGTTGGTGGGATATTTCCACCGAGACTTTGTTGGCATAACCTCGGTTCACTCATCGGGTTCTCCCTGCCAGAAGCCCAGAAGCAATCGTGATTCGCTGCATGGATCATGTTGGAAGGGCCAGCTTGCTACGGGATGCCCCCCGCGCCTCGCCACTCGCGAAACATTATCACATGTAGTTGACGCTCGGGGCCCAAGAGCAAAAGCGACTTGGACGTTACGTTCGCCTCAGTCCTCAAAAACGTACAAACGCGACAATCAACTAGCGCTCCCTACTCGGGCATCCCCACTCGGGCATCTCGCAATCTGCCACTACCGAACTCGTGTCAAGCAACCGCCTCAGTGCTTCTTTATTAATAGACGCGTTGCTCGGGCGAGATCAAGCGCCCGAGATCACCTTCACAACATCAATACAGTCCAAGGCCGAGACAGCCAAAGCATGATCGTGATGGAAACATCAGCCTACCAGGGTCGCTCAGCCTCGTCCTTTGATCAAACCTGCACCGACGTGTTTTCTATCCATTGACAATTTTATGCCATCGTGGCGTTTGGGCCGGCTGTGACTTTCATATATCCACGTATATCTGCCTCATTTCGATCACCCCGAACACGTGCGCTGCTGCCTCATGGCGCCTCGCAAAGTGCACAACCCTTCCGCTCACAATGTCCCTCTGCAGTGTTGGGCTAGACTGTGGTTCACGTGTATTACATTTCCTCTTACAAATACTACCCAGATCAGCGGCGCCATTGACAACTCAAGATTTGCCAGACAACTCGGATCCAGCGTTTAATTGAGTTTCGCTCTGTGTAGACCGCGAGGAGCCGAATTGATCAGCTGTGCACCATCATACCCCACATGATATTCACTTGAGCAGATCGGTCTCAGCTCGGTCAAGCGAAAATGTTGTGTATTGCCTCGATCAAAATTACTTCCACGCGATGTGCAGCATTTGGCACCTTGACTTGCGTCGCAGATCCCTCAGAGAACCGATTATAAAATAGGTTCTTATCCCTGTCTGTTGTTGCCATATTTTGGGGGCTGGAATGTGAAGAAAAAACGCCACACACTATTTGCCGACATCAAGAAAGGTTCGGATTCCAGAGATGACTGATGTTTTTAATTGAAGCAACCGAGGAATGGGAGGTGTGTCTGGCCGTTTCAAAAGGAGAAGCCAGGCACGACGAACTGGGCGAAAGGTCATTGCAAACTTCCACTCTGATCCACGGCTCTTGGCCGCTCTGCAACGAGTGAGAAACTTGGATCACTCGCCGTCTTAAAAGTTCATTCAAAATCAGACCAACTTGTCGGTCAAGGCAGACTGTCAAAGACAGCATATTTAGACCTTCTTGAAACATGGATAGCCTACCCACGGCATAGGTGGCTATTGAACCAGTAAACTCAACGGTCGTTTATTTGATTTTGATGTATGTGACGCAAATCCTTTACTCTGCTCTAGTCAGAGCATTGCGCTTTGGGCAACTGATGATGTGCAAGTTCAAAGCCCTGCTGGTAGGCCGTGCGATCGATCACACAGAACAAATTATTCAATATTTTCTCGTTGTGGGAGCCACTGTATGCGTCCATCAACGAACGATGGCTGATGAAACAAGAGGGATTTATGCTAATCATATCCATTATGCTTCTGCTGAAAATCCATCATCGACTTTGCAAGTTCAATGTTGGCTCGATACTGAGATCATTTCCGTCGGTTTACCACTGACCTGTCACCATCTAGCCGGCGATAGACAGCTCTACTCCTTCTCCATCTTGTTATGTTGAACTGTTACCTGCATATCGGATACAATGCATATTTTTGTTGAGCGAAGAAAGGACGGAGACCTAACCGGAATATGAAGAAACACGGAGTGTGCATGCGCAGATACTGAGAATGAAACGCGCATAAATTCCAAAAGGGAGCGAACATATTGGGCTCGGCAGTGATGGTCAACTGAGTCCCTGCAACGATAGGGGATACAAAGATAGGAGACGATCACCTTGCGGGTTGAGCACATAGACATGTGCAAGCGTAGCAAATGTGGTGGCGCTGCAGCTCTATGTGTTTGTAGGGCGTCGCCTTTGGCTCGGGGCTATTAGGGCTGATTCAAGTCATAAGTACGGCCAATTTGAGGCGAGGTGGACCCCAGTCCACGAGGGGGTAGCATGTAACGAAGCAGCGGACGAGGCAGCAAGGAGCGTGGGGGAGGAGAGGGAAAGACGAGCCCAGACGAAATATTTCCAGAGTACCTGGGATACCACGTCCCAATAGGCCTGATAGGGGGAAGAGTGCGTTCAAACAACCCTGCTCAAGGGGTGGGAGTGCCGGCACATAGGGCGGGAGCGGTTGGAGAATCCAGACTCGACCACCTGTCACTTTCTTTCTTCGAAAGTAGGAAGAACTGCCGAGGAAAGGTTTCGCAGTATTGGTGCAACTACTACTCACGCACTTGTAGGTAGCGACGTAACTCCATAAGTGCGTTAAACACCGGCCCGTTGACCAGTCTGCAGTTTGGCCGACTGGATGATCCGACCTTCTTGAAATGACGGAGTGCTAAGCTCATGCAGCGCAGAGAATCGCCAGACACCGAGCGATGGGAAGCGCATCTCACTCATTGAGAGTGCTGTTGGCTCCCGTGCAAGGCACTCAGCAAAAAGCCAAGGCTCTGACTAGCGGTCATTTATACCCCAGTGCCTGACTAAGATATTTAGCGCCTACGATCTGCTGGTAGGGCCGGTAGCCTGTGCTGCCAGTGATCCTGCGGGCGCTAAAAAGATTGGTTCAGCGTGCGGAGCTGCTTCACGCTAGCCAGCTTTCTACTTTTGGCTGATGCATACGCGGTTTGGTGGATTTCGGGAGCAGAGCGAGCCAGCGTAACAGGGAACAAGGTCTACAACTAAAAGGTGGGAGTCTAGGCGGGATAGAGAACGAGACGATGATGCAATATGCCAGTACTGATCCAGATAACAAAACTGTAGAAGTAAATACTACTTCTACATGAGCAATAGCTTCTTAACGCGCGTGGGAAGTGGTTGTTGGAGCTAGGGGCTGTCTACATGATACAAATAAATTACCTGAGCTGGCTTTGTACTATAGATGAATGCAGTGTATATACATAGTGAACAGATAAAGAAATGTGAAATATCGGAAACACAGATGTATGCGAACTGCATGAGCTGGAATGTCGGCAGCGCATGATCTCGTTCAACAAAAATAGAACATACTGCACCCCCAGAGCCTAGAGCCGAGGAAAATAAAAACCTAGAGTGATTAGCAAATGCGTGGTGGGCTTTTTTAAGGCACTAGAACGACCGAGGGAGGTCGAACGGCAGGGGGAGTAGGCTCGTGTGTCAGGCATTGCCCTAAGTGTGCAAGCAGGTGGCTTTCATTTCTCTATCGATATGCGCTGCAATTGTCCAACTCAACCCCTCGGGGTGAGCGCACAGAATAAACCGGATTTTCTTTTTGAAAAATGAAGCAAATTTGGGTATCAGGACACACTAGAGCAGACCCATTTCCGGTTGGTTCTGGGCTAAAATCACGTCTGTCATTTGGCTTCGAACGAGCGAGAAAGTCTCTAGGCCTATGTACCTATAAACCTCCCTCGCTGATTTCGGTCAAGGGAAATTTCTTCTTGCCGTAGCTAGAGCTCTCCCTTACATGTACTTTTTGTACAATTAGTTACTCAATGTGGGCTTGTGAAAGAACTGATTGGTGGGAAATTGGCCAGAATTGGGGTGGATGGAAATGGGTCGGTCCCCGTAGTACGGAAGTACTGAGTGGCGGTGATTGAGTATATCCTGTTCAAATAAAATTCACAGCGATTCGAAAATTGGGTTGTTAGTGTGGGTTATTTCGGTTGTCTGCTCGACGGGGGATCGTCTCCCAAATACGAGGCCTTCCGCTTCGCCGCCAAATTGGATGGCGGTGCCATCGGCAACGCTTGGCGAAGATCTATCTCGAAAAGCTTAGCCCTGGGGATGTTTGTGCGAGTTTAGCGCTGACGGCTGGGTCCCGGTATAAGTACCGTTGGAATTTTGCGGGGCTTCAATGCTGAAGCCACCATACTAGCATTTAGCTGGGCCAGGCGCAAAAGGAGAGGATCTTGGTGCGAATTCACTCACTGGTTACACACAGATCTTGTTCCAGCTGTCTTTGTAGAATCATAGAATACATTGTAGAACACTGTGTATGCAGTATGGGTGAATGTTTATTCAAAGGGTTTCTTATGCACTTGCGATAGGTATGTTCTAAGCCTCACTGGTACGCTCTTCCTGTGTTTTGTTAGATTCTTCCACGCATAGCATTTCCCAAAACAGAAAAGAAGGCAAGAAAACCAGACTGCTATGCTCATGTTTGTGCTTAGGCAGGTCCTGTCATGGCCTAGACCATGACACAGATTTTATTATGATTTTTGTATATTTTATCAAATCTCTCCTTTTCGTATTTTTGGACAAGTCCTGTTTAATCGGATATATGCATAGAATTACTTACATGATCACGTGACCTTGTTGTTGTTTATGTTCTGTTTGTACCTTCTGGAATATTCCATTACATGGCACCATTCTCACATCATACGATAAGTTGTCTCACACCATACGTGTATTTGATATAGCTCATTGTATGAATATATAAGGGAGAGTCTGAGAGCCTTAAGCCTCAGAACTCGACCTCCTGTCGTATCCCCTCTACTACCTGTGTGACTTACCAGTCCATAGTCCCTGCCCAGTCCTCTTAAGGACAAGTGCACTTACTACCCTACCTCCTTGCGTCTTATCGCACCTTCACTGCACGTCCCACCTTAGACGTTGTCAGTAAAGCCTCCGGCATCGCTGCCCATAGGCTTGTCATCACCACTTAGGTGTTTGACATTACTGTTCAGGTCGTAGCTCTGACAGGTCCTGATAGAGGACATAGTGACACTTTTGAGTCAGCAGAACCTTGCCTGAGCTAGGTAATAATTTTTACCCATGAATGTGAGCCAATGGAGCAATGCACACGGGGGAGCGTGACGATACTGAACGCGGAAGATGTGGGTGGGTGATCCGACACTGTTCCTTGCGTTGGTGTCATCTACATTGCCCCTGTTGTGCGGTTGTATGCGTGGTGTGACAGATCTATGCACGTAAAAATGGATCCACATATATGTTGGGGGATAGGGACTGGTACGCGTAGCGCTGCGAGCTCATCACACCGGCGCCCCTCGTGCGACGTGGATTTTTGTCCTACCTGCCGTTCCAGTCTCCTTGAATCACGACTAATCGTGAAATATGATTGAAGTCCTAGTGTGCGAGTTCTCAGACCGGAGCTCTTCGACTCCGCTGACACGTGGGGGTCCCGGGCCGCTTGCACCGCCAAAGGTGGGGCTTGAGTCCTCGAAACTGACTGGGGGCTGAGTCGAGCAGCATCTCGTGCGAATCTGAGCTAGTGGTGGACTCCGAGATGAAAATCTCTCATTCGGTATCCCGAGAAGCTGTTGTCCAGTATCAAAAGGTCAAGATGAACGAGTGGACGAGCATTGGTATTTGTTCAGGGAGACAAAAGAATTGTTGGTTGCATCGAGTGCCTTGTTCCAGCAAATTCAAGCAGAAAGACATGGATTCGTGACTTAATTAGTATATACAGCACGAAAAATGTACTCAATGAACTATTGGACTCTTTTTGGAACCGTGACCTCGTGCGCACGCCTGTTGGTGACATTTCGACAAGGGAGGTTTATCAAACATCTGTACACGTCCGAAGACGATGGTTGTCTGTCTTTTGCGTCTTAAATTCATCACAATATGTCAACCGTCCAATATTGAAACGTCGAATAGAGATTGATGTGACCGCGAGGTTCACAATAGCTCATAACCCAAACTTGCGTGTCGACCCTGGCTACGAGAGCATGGCCAAAAATCCCTTTCACGGATTCAAGTAATGTCAGATATGCACGTCTATACCTAGGCTTTTGTACAAGTTCGATTATGTCACACCATGCTCACCAAATCAGATACAGAGAAAGAAACGTCAAACATCAAACAAATAAAGTGCTTCCACCGATTGAGCCCTGCCCATCACAAGCCAAACATATACGAGTCATCATGTAATAGGAATCGTCTGTCATTAGAAATCATCCCCTGTACCCTCGATTCCGACCAGTCCTCGAACCCCACCGCTTTTGGTCCGGCCACCGTCTCTAGCCCGAATATTACGGAGCTGGGGTGCCTTTGAAGAAGTCTTGGGGTACCGTGGAGATTCATCTTCACCCTCGCCAGCAGGGAATGGGTAGCGGTCTTGACCTTCACGCGAGCGACTGAATGGCCCAGTTCCGGTGGGCGAGTCGTGCACATACGGCCCTTCACTAGAAAGCGGTGACTCTGAAGCACCAATCGCGGAGTTCGGAACCGGCAGCAAGTCTGGGGAAGGAGTCGCAGATATAGACAGGGTGATCGGTGCACCGTTCTCAGCACGGGGTATCTGTCTTACATCTGCAGGAGGAGGTGTTGGATCTACCCAGTCGTCATCGTCCTCGTCTTCATCGTCCACAGTGGCGTCCTTTGCAAGAGCGTTCACCTCAAATTTGGCCGAGTGGCGCGGGCCGGGTGTGACGACTTCCATGGATTCATCCGTTGTGCTTAGTTCCGATTCTCCGCGTCGAGAGTGAGGCATGTCTTGTGCACGATTGGGTGCCACACGTGCATATTGGCTTCCAGCAGCGCTTGAGCGAATCGACCGGGTTTCTCCCGTATGAGTGTCGAAGAAGTCGTCTGCATCGTCAGCCATTGATTCCATATCGGGCTCGGACACCGATTCGAGACCCATATCATCCGAATCGATATCGCCCCATGAGGGTCGTTCATCAGCAATGGAGAATAATGTGCGAGTTGTTTTGCTCATCTGATGCAACGTTAGTTCAGACTCCAATTGGGGCGATCGTGTACTCACATCTGCAACTCGGGCCCTAAAGTCTTTCCATTCGGCTTCGTCCCGACACAAAAAGCCAAGGAGCATGCTTGGGTCCAGTGCGCTGAGGGGCATTTTTCTGACTCGGTCACAGTGGAAGGTACGCAGCTCTGCAGCACTGTAGGCAGCGCAGTAATGAATCCCATCTGCAGAGTCGATGCCTCCAGGGATCAAGGGCTGAAGTTTACTGGTTGGCATGCTTGCAGGAAGGGTAACAGGAGGTAGCGGTGGATAATGCGGCGGGGGCGAAAGGCTAGACCGACCGCGTGGGTAATGCTGTGAAAGATTGGATTCGGCGTAAGACGAAGAAGCGGGGCTCGCGGGGGAGCTGATGCGCGCTCGAGGGGTAGGATGGGGTTCGGGAGTGGAGGGCCGCCGTTGCTTTACATTAGGTGTAGCTTGGTGCCAGAGTTAGAGTCAGGGTCGTTTTCATCAGACTCATCTGGTGGATCAGGCGCGACCGAAGGTGGCGGCCGAAGTGGAATGACAGGGCGAGTGTGGTGGGGGTCGAGATAAAAGAGGCTGTCTGCTTGAGTGCCAACAAAATAGTAAGAAGAAGAAGGTCGCCCGCCAGATATCCCAACAGACTGAGGGAAGCGGAATAAAGACTGGAACGACATCAGTACACGTCATTTGAAATAACCTGAGACAAACCTTGAGAGCTTCATAATAGATAGGATTGACGTTGTCGATGCCGAGGCGAATATTAACAAGAATGAGTACTGCACGGCCGCCCCACTTGCCTGCACTCTTGCGGGAGCTGATGCTTCGGCCGCCAGAGGCAATCATTCCGAAATGTGAAGCGGCATAGACATCGGAAGCAAATACGGTTCCATCCACAGCGAGGGAAACCGAGAGTTGAGCCTCGGGAAAAGCATGGACGAGAGTTCTGTGCAGCGTTAGCGAGGGACGGGTGGAGGAGCAGGAAACTCACTTGATGGAGCCGGCAGCAGTACTTGGGCCGAACCACGTACCGACGTCCTTTCCGAGGGCCTTGCCAGCAAGGGCCATGCGATGCACACCAAAGGGAGCTAGGGGCGAGGGGGTATCGAAGAACCATGTGAGGATCTTGACGTAGACGGCATGTTCTTCCGCAAACATGGGGTAGTGTGGTCGTCTCCAGTCTGCCTCAACATGAGCAAAACGACAAATGGGACGCAATGGAGCGGTCAAACTTACTGCGGCCGAGATGCAAGTGGATGAGCGCGTTGGCGAGCAGACTCTGGCCGGTGCGGAGCATGCAACCCCAGCCGGTGTCCGAGGTCCACGACTTTTCGCCCTGACCGGGCCAGTTCCATCGCCGGGGGCTCGCCGGCAGGGATTGACGCGGGGGCATTTCCATGTCGCAGGGGGAGAGCGAGGCGAGAGCATCGAGCGAAGTGTCGCGGATTGGGGTGTAGTGGGAGCGATATGTGAGCCAGAGCAACGACGTAAAGTCTTCGTAGAACGCGGGGGGCCAGGCGCCTGCATACTTGCTGGGGCCGCCAGACTCGATCGTGAAGGACGAGACCGAGGTGAGGGACGAGTTGGGGTGGAGGGTATACGCTCCGGGCGGCGCACGGTTCTTTCGGTGCAGCTGCGTATGTAAGCTGGACTCGGTGGAGTCGCGACGGTGTGCGGGTGTGGTTGGGCTCTGGGGCGGCGGCGGCGATGTGCTCGGGTCGGGTGGCTCATAGCCGGGGTGCTGGACACCGAGCAGCCAGATGGGATCGGTGCAGTGGTCCGGGGTCGCGTCCGAGTCGGTGAGATAGCGCATGACCTTGTCGAAATGGCCCTTGCCGTGGCGGGTGGCGGACGAGAGCGGGCCGTCGCTGGGTGAGCCGCGCGAGATGCTGGGCATTCGCTTGGGCGATGCGGTCGGGACCATCTGCGCGGCACTGGAGAGGCTTGTGGCGAGCCCGAGGTCGGTGCTCGAGCCCGTCAGGTGCGAGATCCAGCCAGAGAGCCGAGTGGGTAGATCGCTCAGACGGACGGAAGACGAGGGGGCGAGAACGGCAAGCTCGGGGCTGGTGCTGGCGCGGGACTGGGCGTGGGCGACGGCCTGGCTGGCGGTCGAGGGCGCGCGGGAGAGCTCGACGCCGGTGGTCGACGCTGCGTCGACGGCGAGCGCAGGCGGCGACGGGTCCTTCTGCAGCGTGCGGCTCGGCTTGCGCGTGACCCGCCGCGAGCGGGATGCGTCGGGGGCCTGGCTCGTCGAGGGCGCAGCAGCGCGGGCCGCCGACGGCTGCTGGTGCTGCTGGTCGTGCTTGCGCAGCAGCTTGGGGAGCTTCTGGGACGAGGTGGGGGACGTGGGTGCGGTCGAGCTCGACGGCATCGTGGTCGTGGCCGTCGTGGGTTCACAGCCCTCACACGTGACCGGGCGCTTGTGGCTGGCGGGGCGTGCATTGCTCGACGACTACGATGGCGCGGATGACACTACAGGAGAAGCTGCTGCCGCAGCCGCCGTCGTTCCAGAAGAAGCTCGCCTACGAGGTGCACGAGGAGCTCGGCAAGGGCACGTTCGGCAAGGTCCTGCGCGCGACGTGGACGCGCAAGGACGGCTCCAAGCTCGACGTGGCGCTTAAGGCAGGTCGTCGGGCGTATATTTAGCTCTCGTACTAATCACGTACGCTCACGTCACAGTCCATCTCCAAGAAGCGCGTCAAGGGCAATGAAGCCGCCGTCTGGGGCGAGATGGAGGTCCTGCGCGGTCTGGACAACGATCACGTCGTCAAGTTCTACGAGTGGTTCGAGTCCCGCGAAAAGTACTACCTCGCATTCGAACTCGCCGTCGGCGGCGAGCTCTTTGCCCGCATCACCGAGCGCGGCAAGTTCACCGAGCGCGACGCAATCGATGTTGTCCTCGCCATCCTCGACGGGGTTGCCTATCTCCACGCACACGACATTGTCCACCGCGACCTCAAGCCCGAGAACATCCTCTACCGCACCACGGCCCCCGACAGCGGCCTTGTCATTGCAGACTTTGGCATGTAAGTCCCCCATCGCTGTCTGCTGGCTCCTACTCATGTCGCCCAGCGCCAAGCATCTCCACTCGCCCGAGGAGCAGCTGCAGACCGTAGCTGGCAGCTTTGGTTATGTAGCACCAGGTATGAGCATCGGTCTCTGATTGTATGCACCTAACACCTCTTCAGAGGTCCTCCGTGGCCAAGGGCATGGCAAGCCCGTCGACATTTGGAGCACAGGGTATGTCTCGTGGCGTTTTTTTCTGCTGCGCGCCTAATTGTGTTCTAGCATCATTACCTATGTCCTCTTGTGCGGCTACTCCCCCTTTCGTGCCACCACCCAGGCCGAGCTAATAGAAGAAACCGTGCGGGCTCGCATCGAGTTCCATCACTCATTCTGGGCACATATCTCTCAAAATGGTACGCTCTGGTGACACTCATCTGCCGCCCGCTCACCCTGCCTCAGCCAAGGACTTTATCAAATTCCTCCTCAATCCGGACCCCAATGCCCGCCCCACTGCGGCCGAGGCTCTCAATCATCCTGTAAGCATCTGTTTAGCTCGACTGGGCGAATCTAATCCTCGCACAGTGGCTCGCCGGAACGGCTTCCCCTGCTCCGGACATCGACATTAGCGCCGGCTTACGCACCAAGTACACGCCTCGCCAGCGCTGGCGTCATGCCATCAACATGGTTCGCGCCGCGAACCGTCTGAGGTCATCGTCTACGGCCTCGTCTTCCCTACTTGCCCCTCATATGCCAAGCCGTACGACAAGCCTGGCAGTTCCAATAGAAAAGGCTTCCAGCACAGAATCTGGAGGGTGGCAAGAAGGCTCCCAAACCAATGGCATAATTGAACCCTCGCTCCCACTCCGCAAAGTGATATCCCACACAGACCAAGTCGCAGCGCATCTGGCCAGCCCGCCACCCCCGCGCCGTGTAATGAGCGCCGAAGACGAACACGAAATGACTCCGGCTGGTCCGCCTCCGGTGGACAGTGACAGCGAGGACGAGTATAGCCCACCGATGCCAGGCAGCTTCGACTGGAGCGCGTCGAGACGGAGCCGTATGCGTCACGAGGCGTCTCGGGCTGAAGGCGCCGCACCTGTTCCCGAGGTACCGCCACCATCTCCGCCCAGCGAGGGTCTTGCGGCCCGCCTGGTAAGGATGCGTATTGCTCTGGTGGGCTCGTGATCGAGGGGCTGGACTTGGGTCAGGGTTGTCTATAGACGATTGTACTAATCTCTGCTTTTGCATGCTTTCTTGTTTTTTTTTTTTTGGGGGGGGGGGGGAGGGGGCTGGGTTTTTCTGTCACACTGAATTCAATGCGTCGGGTCTATGTTTTACGCCAAACGAATTATAAATTCGACACAAGGTATATATAATCTGATGAAAAGCTGGTGAGTCCAACGGCTGTAACCCGGCCTCAATGTCCCACCCCAGTCATAAAATGATATGCAGGAGGTTCATCAGTGATGGGTAGTGGTGTCTCGTCGCCAGCCCGCATCAATGATACCCCAGCATCTTCCTCTAGTCGAGGGGGAGAGGGCTCTCTGTGGACGCGTCGATGGCGGGACTGCGGCAAGAGTGGTACAGCTTTGGAGGTGTATGAGGGGGACGGAATTGAACCAGAGCTGGTGTCTCCATGTTGTACAAGCTGCAGAGTCCGGATCCCGGGTGCTGATGCGGCTGCGTGTGGGGGGGATGCAGGGGACAGCACTAGCAAAGGCGCATCTGTTTCCCAGAGGTGAGTAGGAAAAGGCGGGAAAACGTTGGTTCTACTCGCCGGCCCGACTGGGTCCTGCAGATTGGGGTTGCTCGACAATAGGGCGGACCTGTGGACCCGAGTGCACCTCGTCCATCTCGAGATATGTCGGTTCTTCGCGCAGCTGCACCTTTCCAGGGCGTCTGGCAACCGTCGGCGCGACCCACGGCTCGATATTCATCGGATGAGCTTGAGGCTCGGCCGCAAGATCAAACAGCGCATTTGTAGAGCCACTTGACTGGTTGGAGTTGGCCGCTTTGCCCGCAGGGTCGGACTGGTACAACCTGAACTTTGGACGGGCGCGCCGCAACCGGTACAGAAGCCAAAACGCGAGGAAGAGGGCCACAGCAGAAACGAAACCAACGATCGTGCCGACGAGGATCCCGGTGCGTGTCGAGGTCCCGTTCGGCGGGCTGGTGACGGAGTGGCATCGGCAAATCCAACATGATCCGATGAAAGCGACAAGGCTCTCAAATCTGATTACGCAATGTCAGCTGCTTGTAAGACGCTGTAATGATATGATAAGATCAATAAAATTTAACCCGCTGGCAACAACTCCACAGGTGGACGTGATATTATGAATGTATCTAATAGTAGCGAGGGAGTGATAAGAGAGTGTTGAGAAGGCGAGAATGTAGGTAAGGTTGACGGCGCAATATAAGACATTAGAAGTCCAGCATGTGAAACCAGCAGCTGAGGCGGTATGCGGTTCAATCCAAGTCTCTTCAGTGTTCATCTCTGCAGCAAAGAGTCACATGGTATAGGAAGCAGGGGGACAGAGCACCGTAGAAACCTATCGCATATACTGCCTAATTCTAGCGTGCTGTCTATTTTGTCCCGTGGGATGTTGCTTTCTAAGCTGCAACGTACTATGCGTAGACTTATTAGCCGATTTTTGGTGCCTTTTGATCACCAGAGTTAGTCCTAACCTCCATTCGTTTGAGGAGTGAGTGTAATCCCGAGGCACAACATCAGAACATTGTAAGGCTAAGGAGCTACTCCGCCAAAATCCAATTCGCTACTGAGGGCTAGTCAGAGCGCCGGTTCTACCTAAGCAGAATAAACGCCAGTAGCGCTGCTAATCTGAGCTACCCGGGTGTCAATTCGGCTTAGGTAGAACCAGGGCGATAACTAGCCCTAACTAGCGAATTTGCTTTTGGCCGAGTAGTTCCTCAACGCTCAATTGATCTCATCAATCTTGCGAAGAGGTTCTGGGGAGCATAGTATCATCCTGGTAAGAAAAGAACCCCGTGAAGACGACACTTAAATTGAAAGACAGACCCCAAGTTTTGCTATCTTCACAAATCACTGGACGTAAGTGAAACTGGCATTGCCAAGAAAGTGCATGTATACCATTCGATGGCACAGAATCATACATTTGCGTTACGGAGATTTACGTTGGACCATTAAGCATGCTGGTCACCAATAATTATGTTCATGAGTACGAGAAATTGACATTAGTCACATGGCCTATCTATTTCCCGACGCATATAGCACCAACAAACATAGAATTGTGCAACAGGTACTTTGGATTACCGTCATAAATTACCAGCTTTCTTCTAGCAATAAATTATCTCCCTCCTCTCCCTCACGCACACTATTCCAATCATCATCATCATCAGACATATTTGCATCTAGGTCCACATCCGAATCGTCGCTTCCGTCTTGTTCACCATCCGCTTGAATCATGTTTGAATGACCAACACCATCCCCCCAGTATCGCATGAACATGTCTCGATCAACGAACCTAGCTCGTGGATAAACCATCATCTTGACATGAGGTAGAGAATGGCTTACCTGTTCACATAATATGAGTCCCAATCACCCTCAGTCCTGTCGTCTAAAGCAATCGAGGTTTCAGGTAAATTCTTCACTCGTCCAAACTTGAACAAAGGAATTAAGTGGGAGGCACGAATGACACAAGCTGGATCGACGAAACCAAACGCGTCCTGATACGCCGTTTGCTGTGCGTAACGAACGCGATCAAGCCGACACAATCCCCATGATCCTATGTCGACAATCTCCAACCATCGCACCCAAAGAAACTCGACGCGCCGTGCAGCATGCGCAGTGCTCAAAGACGCAAGCGTATGGTATATACCAAGGAGCTTGGCATACAAGAACGGATGACCGGTGTTAGGTTGGCTGTTAGCGAGCATGATAAAATGGTGGTTTAATCGAGGGTTGAGGACGTCGGTAGCGCGTCGAATGTCATACGTTGTATAGTTGATATGAATTGTTTGATGACCATACATGGCCCCAGTTGGAAAAACAATCGAACGGAGGTCTTGATTATCGACTGGAGTGTGCAAACCAATGTCGTAAAATCGGCGAACTAGATGGTCGCGCAGGTCGTTCATAAAATTCTAATTACATGTTGGGTGGTTGTGAAGGTGGAAGAAAATGAAAAGCAAACTCTAGCTAACCTGTGCAGCAGGATCGCTCGCATGTGTTGGAATGAACGTGATAAATCGTATAGTTTCCCCACGCAAGCTAATTGTGTGATGGACGTCCTTCGAGTTATCAACCGAGTTCAGAGGATCAAAAGTCATTTTAGATGGTTTCTTGGGAAGTGGGTATGTTAGAGGAGGGTAGCGGTTTAGAATTTGTGGTATCGAACACGCTACATATATACACAACAGAACAATGAAAGTGCTATGTTAATCACAGACATGTATAGCATAAAGGGAGTTCCGAAACAATAGTAACTAAGTCATTCGGTAAGATCTACTTGATCGCCCGAGTTGGGAGGGTTGTTAGGAAATAAATGCCGGTTCAACGCGTCCCCGCGGATCTGCAAGTGCGCAGCACGACGTTCTTGCTCTCCAACAGCTTGCGCAACGTTGTGTTGATTAGTTCGGCGGGATCTTGCCTTAACGAACCGATGCTCGAGTTCACCCTATATTAATACAGGAGTTTTTAGCAGCTCAGCGAATCCCATATCCAAGGCACATACATTTTGACTCGAAAAGCTATCAGTGGTACCAAAAAGCTTGATGCTTGCAGAGTAATCGCCTAATGCATGTAGTTTGTATGTTGTCAAACTTAAACCTTTTGGTTTGCGCGTAATACCCGTGCCCACAGTCGTTGGATTATCCGTCTGGCGTCGTCTTCTCGCGGCAAGCTCACGGTCTGTTTCCATTGTTGGAAGACTGGCCGTAGCCTTCTGAAACTTCCGAAGTCGTCGTCCTAGTGTTGATGTATGCGTGTCTAACGCTAAACGAGTTGACTCAGTATGCATACGTAGCTTAGCGAGCGCATGCCACTGAAGAAGAGTAAACATCATAGTTGAGAAGAGACGGCTTTCCTCAACTCTGGAGGCATCAGCCCTTCGAAGCACGGTATACAGCACTATCACATTATTAGCTAAATGTGGTGATGATCTATCATGCTGAAATATCACCTGTATAATATCTTCAAAGTCTCGGGCAGCCAATTTTTTCATCTCTGACACATTACCAGTAAATCTCCGAATTGTCTCAGGAGGGAAACTAGTTATCTGTCTAAAGCTAGAGCAGTTCAGGTCACGTAGATTTCAAACAAAACTAATGCAGTAATAGACGAACCGAGAGTTGAATTGTGTGACTGCCATTGGTCCTTGAAGGTGCAATAACCGGATCGCATATATAAAGATTGCTTTACATACGCCCAGGTCGAGCTCGTGTAGAGCGTCAGGGACGAGTATGCGATAAACATCAAAGGAAAGGAAGGACGAGAGCTGCAATGAGAGCGAATTCTTAGGGATAGAATAAGAATATAGACGATGATAATGATACAGGCCGAATTACTCACAATTGTTGGAACAAGCGAAGCCGACTTCAGAATATCTTCAACAACTCTGCTGCCAAGTGCAAAACCCTCGTAATAGATTTTGCGGCGAGCATTGTATATAAGCGCTCTAGTTGCCTCGTTGTCTACTCGGCGTGAATGTATGCGCATATTTCGGTCGGAATCTCTGCCGAGTTTGTGTAGATCCTCCTTGGCGACTAGGTCTTGAGGTGAAGGATGTAAGCCAAAGTCGCGAACCAGAGAGATAAGACATCTATAAAATAATATAGTATAAGTGCTCGCTTATTGGTTACAACTACAACCATGATAATACGGACTTTTCAGGGTAATCCGCAGAGTATGTCAAAATACGTGGATACAAGCGGCGCTCCACTCCATCAGAGCATAACACAACCAAACCATTCTGGTATGCCTCGACAAAATCATCATCTAGTAATACACGCCAGCACGAATGAAAGATCTCTCGTTTCACATGCGTAGCGAGTGTATCACTGATCGGTCTTCCGCCTAACGCTTTGACAACCTGCTCTTGTACATATGCTGTGGACTATTATAGAGTATTCAATACAACCATCTCATCATGCATGAAAAACCATAGTGTACCTTTGGTAAATACCCGATATGCTCAGTCAACTTTTTAGACAGTTGAGCGCGATCACCCTTAGGGCGGTTCCCAAATTGCAGGTATATTGGCCAGAGGCTAGAGTCCCCAAATTGTCCAAGGTGGGTCGCATCTGACCAAAGCATCATCGCTGCAATAGCACGTGGACGCGAACACCCTGGAACAGACGGTAGATGTTGAACTGCCTCATGCTCCTGCAACCAGGCGTCACCAGTAAAGAGCTCATCATATGTGCGCTCCTCTTGTCCATCGGCGAAGCAACGCATGAGTCGATATGGAGTAAAATGAAAAATACCTGGCCTTGCAGTGGCACATGAGAAGTGAGCATGAATAACATCAACTAGTTTTCGGTAATGGAAGCCAGGCACAGACACTGGAATGCCAAATTCATCAAAGGTTTGAGACACCACCTCATCGCGTGCTCTAGATGCACGACCAGAGAGAATGAGCTGAGGAATAGAGATTTTGACATCACCAGAGATCCAGTTACCACCAAGATAAAAGGAGCTTGATGATTCTTCTTCACCAAGTCGATTAAGTACACTATCCATCGCATCGAGAGAGTATTGCTGAAAGTGGCTTGGCGAGAAGAGAGGATGGAGAATAACATTGGAAACCAGACGCTTTCGATCTTCAATCGATTTGTTGGGTGAACCAACATGAAACCAGTGCGCAAGTAAGAAGGTGCTGATGTTAGGAAATGGATAAATGATATTGCTAATAGTTTCTTCAGGGCTTGTTGAGAGTGATGTTTCATCTTCAGCTGTGTGCATATCAGGTATGACTGGAAGTGTGTTATTCTTGTGCCGATAGTTGCGAAAAAGTCCAAACCGATCAGGCAACGTTGGGTACCACAGCAAGAGATGAACCCGAGGCCTCAACCCTGATGCGTTGATAGGTATTTCCTCAATAGTAGGAGTGATTAGAGGAAGTGGCCCCTCCGGGAGACAATCGATAACTTCTGTAGGGGTGGGTCAAAATGTATATGCTGAAATCAGCTGTGTAGAGATGACAGGACTAGGAGACTGAGCAGTTGCATGGGTGGGAATCTTTTAGAAAAACAAAAAGTATAAGCGACATGGTATTCGAGTAAGAGTAAGGCACATACCAAGCTTGTTTCGAGTATAGTACCTAATAGTCTAGGAGACTTCTCAAGTGTACTAGTGTTCTGCTCGTCCTGAAACTCTAAGGTTAGCACTAGTACTGAAAATCAAAAGATTTCAAAAATTTACAGATATATTCTCAGTTGCTGCAAGCGGAGTACACAGTTTGCCAGACCCGAGCTCAGAGGCTTCTTCGATAGCTTTGGAGCTAGTGGACCTATATAGATGTGCATGACTGTTGATCCACATCTGGCAAGTACGATTATGCTTTGACCAGCAATGGCCTGCCTTCTCTGCAGTTTGGCCACACCTGCAAGCATTACTGGGAACAATCTGTTGGCGACTCATTGGAGTGTTGGTAGTGATGCACACCCCAAGATCAAAGAACATGTATTTATACTATTTTGAACAATGTGAATCCAGTCATTCTTGGGAGAGACAAAAATTGATTGCCCCTATGGGCATATATGTGCTCTCAAGTCTTTGTTAACCTTTTGACATCAGGTGCTATTTTCAAAGACAAACTAAGGGGCTACAGAACAAAAGGCAAGGTCCAAACGAGGTTTTAGAGCATAGATACAATTGATTGCGGTCGCAAGGAGCTGTATAGCGCCATCTAAAGGAATTTGAAAATGCATATCACATACTTATTGAAATTTCGGAAATAGTTTTCCGCTCATCACACTTGTATCTACATATTGAGGATAAATACTGTTTGCTATGCATATATATGGAAATTCATTCTGCACTGGTTCCCATGCTTGTCCACCATTCTGAATAATCACAGATTAGTAGGAAGCATATCCCAGGGCTGCAGATAAAGGTCATCTCCCTCCTCAATCTGCTATTTCCTATTGTCTCCCCCCCCCTTCTTACTCTGGTCCCTTCCATTGTTCGCATGCTTCCATCATGGCGGAACCAGCAGCTCTTACCCCTAGCATTCGCCGTCGTAAGCGGGCGTAAGTTGCAACTCCCTTTATTAACCGCCCATAGAATTAAGTATCCACTCTTTTAGTAAACGTGATCCGACTCCAGCTTACCATGCCGGTGTTGGACATGGGAAGCATTTCTGTAGAATTTTTGACTGTAATGTTGATCATCGGGGCATGCTTGACTTTGCCCTAGAGATGTGGACACGAATTGATGATGGTGTTGCCGAACCTAATGAGTAAGTACATGCGACGTATAAGTAATTTGAGTCACTTGCTGAAACTATATCAATCAACTAGCAGCAATGCAGATTTTACTAGGTCGGCCATTGTCCAAATCGAGAAGATATTCAACTCAGATAAACACAGACCTGGAACACCTAAGTTCTTAAAGGAGATGCTTCGAGATAGGGCGACAGGGCCTGCCTTTCATGGCGATTATGGCGATGGGGTATGTACCTAATGTTTGAGCTATCCATTGTACTGCCTCACATATAATCATCTAGCTTGGAGATGGTGCCACGCAAGGCCGGTCCGACGACCTTTCTCAGCTCAAATCACTCCCCGCTATGTTCCCCGACCGCTTCCCAACTGTGTTACGCGGATGGAGTAACTCAACCTGTAAGGAACTTCTGATAACCCCAACAATAAAGCAAAAGTTTGATGCTGAAGGCGACGAGGGCGACGAGGGTATCGAGTAACTACGGTTTTGTACTCTTAATGCGTTAAATTGTGACACCTGCTTGTTATATAGACTATATCGTCAGCTTTGTTCTCGCGAAACTGATGCGCAATCAAACGAGTTCTATCAAGGTCTATTCCTCAACAGTACATTTTCGGCCAATCCCTTAAATCCGTATTTGGGTTTCCTGCGTGGAGACATATTCATTGCTGTAAGCTTTCTTGTCGTTGTATTGTTTCTTCGACAGCCTGATTTTTATCTTTTAATAGAGTCTTAGAATCGTCTTTACTGGGGCAACCAGCGCAACTGGCGGACCCGGTTCCAAAAGTCGTAGTAAATCAGCTATTAACAACATGACTAGTCTTACAATACCGGCACTGGCGTATATAGTAATGCTAGTGCGTATTCGGTCACTTGAAATGAACGTAACATTAACGAGTTGAATGGTTATAGCTTCGATTTGTACTTGCAAACCCCGGCTGTGATTGGTATACCATCCCTGAAGACTCCGATGCGCCAGACTACCGCTACAACTATTTGACACTGTACTACCAAGTCATCGGCTTCATGGAGGCAGCTGACTTCAAGCCCGAGATTGATGAGATACTTCAGGAGCTTAACCGGTATGTTACAATGTTTTCTCTTTGGCCGAAGCGGAAGTTTTAACTGGCTTGATTACTTTAGCAAAGTTTTCCCCAATGCACACCGTCACCCTCGAACTATCAACCTTTCTGGGTCTAGCTCGAATAGTATGATGGGAACGTTAGCTGCAGCTCGGCGTGCCCGTCAGGAGAGACAAGATAGGGGGGACCAGGCTGGTGGCAGTGCTGCCGATGGTTAGGTTTTCGACGCAGCCGGTCGCACTCCCACGGACATAGCAACCTCGTGCGCTTTCTGTCACGTACTGTTTGTGTTGATTTTCAGAGTTTATATATATATATATTGCTACCACCGAGCCATTGTTGTAGGACGAGAGTGGATTGCCGATGTGTGTATAATGGATAGAATCGGAAGCATCCGGGATACGATGTTATGCTTGTAGCGAAATTATAATCGCTTATGAGCCGTATCACTCTGTTTTAGCGTTATAAAGATGCTAAGATTCACGGGTATGATATATACTTAGAACTTCCATATGAGGAACAAAATCTGCATGAAGGTTGTATTGTATATAATCGTAACGGCGGTCATCAGCTTCATCGCTGTTGCCGCAAGTTACCTGCACGGAAAGGACGAATGGTCTGACAAGACGTTATCTGACAGCTCAGATAGACTCGCCTCATCGATGCAGCAACTATTACCTTGGTTGACAACAAGGACATCAAAGTATCATTCAAGGGTATACATTGTTGGAAACATATAACAACATATCCATCTTACGAGCCTTATCGGGATTTCAGCGCTTGTAACTCAATTATCAGCGCTTATAAGGTAGGGCCGATTCCGCCGATGCGAGGTCGCCGACGAGCTCGGAAGGGTGATCGGAGTGGTAGATGGTGTGTTGAGGGGTACTACCAGGGGGAACGTCGTGGTCAATGTATACGTGCCCGAGACAGCGGTCGTGTCGATGTACCATGTTGTGCTCAGCGCTGTAAGTGAGGAAGAGGCATTCATGGCCGAAGTGCTGACAAACCCAACATCGGGCATCGCATGAACTGCATCAAATAACAAATCTAATTACGTTAACTTCAAATTAAGCGGAGTCATTCCTCCTGAATAAAAATCTCATCGACGCCTTCCCATTGAGCGTGCCCCTTGCCCCCGAGTTGGAAAACTCGTTCACGTTCCGCCCAATACTCGATCCGATCGTCTCGCTTGGACGGGATCCATACCCGTTCCCCCGAGTCCTCTTCGATTGTCTCGGAAAACCAGCGTGGCTTGTGGGGCGGAAGTTCACCCAACTCGCGCTTTCGCCTGGTCGCACGCTGGAAATCCTCTTGCAGTGCCTTGAGCTCGTTGGCCCGCTCGTATCGACCCATTTCGAATGCGCGTTGGTCAGGTCGGATTCGACAGTCGGTCGGAGGAAGGCAAGGCAGGAGTGTATCAGCCGGGCAGTCGTTCAACGTGATGGCAAAAGGCGTGAGGTTAAAAGGAGCCGACGGCTTCTCGGTGTTTTTCCACAACAGCATATACTCGTTGGCTGAAAGCTGCTTCGGAGTCACCTGTGCATCTGGTAGGAGATTCCCGACGTCGGACCCAGCACGCCGCGCCAGCAGTTGGCTGTTCCAGCGCCCAGCGATCTCCCAAGTGACTTGGCCGGTCGCGTCCTGAATTGTACCTTGAATCTCGAACGAATCCTTTGCCCTCCAGCCCGAGGTTTGAACGTCAAGCGGCATGTGTCTCCCGTGCGGTGGTTGATGATCTGTAAACATCAGCCTGGCAGTATTGCATTGTATGGCGTCACGCACCGTCATATCCCCATAGTGATCAATCGTAGGCTGCCCGACGATAAATCCAGACACGTTCGTCGTGACCTTTTTCCAGCTATAGTGCTCAATCACTTTCTTCTGATCGCGCTCTGGCTCGCCCGAGGCAGGGGGATAATCCGGCGCCCATGCCGCAGGTAGCTTGATATCGGCATGTGCAACGCCAGTCGGTCGGATCTCGAAGGACTTGCCCATGAATTTGTTCTTGGCATCGACCTGTTGCAGTCTAGTTGAGCGCTTGGAGACGTATCCACGCCATAAATGAGCTTGCCTCTCCGTAATAGTTCCACTGGGGGGATTCTGCCCAGCATGCTGACATAGGAGGATGGTGGCTGACTTGTTCCGAAACGTATCGATATTGTTTATCTAGTCGACAATACTCAAATGTTTCACCCTAGCCTTTCACGTTAACGTAGGGCTCATGAAGACTGGGTCTGTAGTTACCAGCATGGGGTTGAAGGGCTTAGCAATGCGCCCGATTGTGCTCGAGTAATTGGACATCGCGAAGGCTGCAACGTATGCAATGCGTTTATGAGGATCACGCTCCTGTGCAGCTGCATCGACTGGTAAAGTTGTCAACGCACATCCAAAGTAAATAAATAAATCGCGTGTACTGTGACTTACGGCACTCTGAGAACTCCATATCCTCCGCCATGCGTTGAAGCATACTTGTTGGCTCGTTAAAAAAGACGGGGAAACTGATTTTCGTCAAATCCTTCCCAATGCTACCCTTCAAAACCGCCCACAGGCTCACGGGGGGCCTATTGTCACTTCCGATGGGTAGCCGGTCACGGAGGTTCTTATAGCCATGGTAAAGTGCAATATCCAGACTCGGAGGGAGTGGGGTGTCTGGCTGAGGGCGAATCGCAGATGGGACGTTAGATATCACGCCGCTCTCGATCGCGTCGAAAAATTCATCGTTTCCGATTCATCGTCTTCAAGAAGTTTGTCGTCGGCGAGTGCGCTCAGTTGCTCAGCGAGAGGCGATCTCACAGGATAGCGGGCGGTATCGGGCAGAGTAATCTGCGTAGGGGCATTTGCTCGCTCGAGCGTGGATGGAGTAGTGAGTGATGGATCGGGTGTAGGGTGATCTTTCGAATAAGTGGCAGTATCAACGGCAGGTCGAGGTGTGCTGGGCTCCTCCTGAAGGCTAGAACTCAACAGGCTTTTGAGTATTTTTCTTTGGCCTTTGTTGATTTGAACACTTCGAACGAGCTCCCGTTCGACCTTTTCACTTTGGTTAGCAAGGGCAACAACATTCTCTTCCCACATCCTGCGAGCATCGGCCTCTTCCTGAACCCGGTTAGAGTACCAGTTTTCACGTTCTCGAGCCATTGTACTATACTGGTCCATTGAGCTCTGGATGTTCAGCATACTACGTTGGAGGGTTGACTTGATTTCCGCCGCGCGGGGCGGGGCGTTGGCAGGAAGGACCAGCTCTTGAAGAAGCTGGCTGGCCAGATCAATTTCCATCTGCAAATTGTGGAGTTGGAGAGGAAATTCGTCTGCGTGAGGAACATGAGAGGCGTCGCTCTCGTCAGACGAGTGCGAGTGCGAGTCGTCTTCCGGCCGAGGTGGGACGCTCTCTGGTGCGCCGCGAGATCGAGTTGGCTCGGTCTTGGGATCGGCGCTGACATCTGCCCGTGAGCGGTTGACACTATGAGCTGAACGACCACTCCATCCGCGAAGCATGTCGACGCTTGATCGGAGGCTCTTTGTTCGCCTGGAGCTCTCTCGGTGACTGTTGACCGACTCGCCGTCGGAGCTCGGGGGAGGGAGTGACGCACGCTCCTTTTGCTCATAAAACTCGATGCTGCGAGACAAAACCTGGGTCCAGCGAGCGACCTCCCCCGGGTGATTAGCCTTCATGTACCATTTTTGAGCAGCCGAGGTGAGAGTGGATTGAGATCCTTGAGTCGAAGGGGCGTTTGCATGAACCTCGAAACGTAGCTTGTCACCCGGGATGGTTCTGACTCGGGCGGTGCGAACTGACACGGCTCCCCGAACAGCCAACCCTTCATCTTCGCGGGTGCGATAATACGATAGCATATCGTCCTTGAGGACGAACCATCGTGTGTTGTATCCCTTGGCCATGTTTGCATATTTTGACTATAATTTCTTTAGACGGGCCCACTGTAACCGGAAAGAGCTCACCAGATAGCCTTTGTACGTGGGAGGTTCATTGGTGACTGAACCTACCAGGCTGATATCTTGATTCAAATCTGGTGGGGACTATTAGGAGAATCGCGTGGCGGCTCTATTAATAGATACGCACACTGGCGCAAGAAAGCTCGGATACGTTCTCCATCCCTATCTTTATCACCGTCTAGTACACCTCTACCGCGGCGATCCCGGACAAATACATCTGCGCCTGCATGCACGGCGGCTTCTACCAGTGGCTGATCTCTTCGTCGAGCAGCCTCGTGAAGTAGAGTGGTGCCAGAGGATGGATCGAGTTGAGACAGATCGAGAAGTTTTACCCGGGGTGACTTGAGGATGGCCAAGAGCTCTGTCGCGGCTGGGGAGAGGCTGGTGACTGTAACAGATGGAGAGGACACGTATTGGGATAATAGGACCGTGTACTGGTGTCTAAAATCGTCTTGGGATTCTGCATAACAGTAGTCAGTGGTGGGCCGGGAGGGAGACAAAGGGCATGCCTCGGATCGTGTTCAGTGTTTTCTCGTCCTTGGCGACGTCCATGGCCGATTGACCATGATCGTCGAGAATGGTATCATCAGCACCGTCCTGGTCGATCAGCAACTTGAGGACATCCGTTCGACCAAGGGAGGATGCAAGGTGTATGGCCGTAAAGGAGGAGCCTGGAGGATGCCCGAGGTTGGGCGAAACATATTTGTTCGAAAGGACGAGTTCGATTGTCTGGTCTGGGGCAGTCGTGTGAATGGGGCTGTAGCGGATATGTTGTCGAGACTTACAGGACGCGCCGCGGATGGCGAAATGGAGGATGAGGGCCGCGGTGTCGTCGGTTGGTGGGCCGTCGGCGTGTTTCTTCGCGGGTCGGATGTCCGACAGAAAGGGCTGGATGTTGGCGACGTCGCCGGTGCGGAGGGCGGCGAGCAGCTTGACCTGCCACAAGGGATCTGTACCAGCGATGAGGGGTCATTCACGAGCGGGACGGTGTCGGTGACGCCTCGCCTTGAGTCATCTCCACCCGTGGTCGCTGTGCGCAGCCTGCCAGACTCAGTCGCCTCGGCCCGTTGGCGCCATCAGAGCCTTATGTAACCCGCCACTCGATCCCACCACCCGCCCACGACGATGTCCCGGCGAGCACGTGCCAGAACACCTCGACGCCCGAGGCCGCAGCCGGCACCCTGCCCATCGACCCACACGATCCCCACGCGCCCCCAGACGAGCCACACAACATCACCGAGCAGGAGGTCGGCGAGTATCGTGAGCAGGACAGATACCTGCCCGTCAGTGCATCCCTTCTGTGCCCGACGCTGGTATCTAACGCGAGCCTGCACAGATAGCAAACGTCGCCCGTATCATGAAGGCGGCTATCCCGGAAAACGCAAAGATTGCCAAAGACGCCAAAGAGTGTCTTCAGGAATGCGTGTCCGAGCTTATCAGCTTCATTACCAGTGAGGCGGCCGAGAAGTGTTTCATGGAGAAACGCAAGACAATCGGTGGCGAAGACATTCTCTATGCGATGACGAGCCTGGGGTTCGACGACTACGAGGCCACGCTCAAGATCTATCTCGCCAAGCTCCGACAGGCAAGTCATTGTGCGCTGTCCCCGGCTCAGCTTCTGACCTGCATACAGCACCAAGCGGCTGCCTCCCAAGCCTTCCCTGCAGCCGACGACGACAACCACGGGTACGACGACGCCGACGAGTAGCCTGATGTGCTGAATTAACTTATGTCCGTTATGCTCGCTGTTTGAATGAACGTGAATTGTACACTTCAACAAGCACGTGATCCCAATTGTCATGTGAAACCGATGTGCCAGAGATACCGGGCCGCAGAGAGCCTAGAGTGGGTTGTCGACGACCACAGTGATGAACTCGTTCCGCACAGCATCCCTTGTCGGGCGCACGCTTGGCCGCAGGACGATGGCGTCGCACGCCGTTGGCTTCGGGCTGACCGAGGAGCAGGCCGGCATCCAAGGTGTGTGCCTGTACCCGACGAGCCGTCGCCATCTCATCGCCCTCAGACCTGGCCCGCAAGTTTACGCGCGAGAACATCGTCCCCGTCGCCGCGCAGTACGACCGCTCAATGGTGAGTGGCCGACCGAGTCTGACCAGCGCTGACTCTGTCCCAGGAGTACCCCTGGCCCGTCATCAAGAAGGCGCATAGTGTTGGCTTGCTCAACACCCACATACCCGAGGCGGTGCGCACATCACAAAAAGGTTTGTGCCCCGATCTGACTACCCACTAGTACGGCGGCCCGGGTCTCGGTTTGCTCGAATGCGCGCTGATATCCGAAGGTAATCGAGCTCTTTCAGGCGCTCTGCCACGCTGAGCCCGTCTACAGAGCTTGCATATGGCTGCACTGGCATTCAGACGGCCATTGAGGCCAACGGCTTAGCTCAAGCCCCTCTGATTGTGGCCGCGAGCGAGGAGCTCAAACACCGATTTCTCGGCCGCATGACCGAAGCCCCTCTGGTAGCTGCCTATTGTGTGGTGCGTGAAAGCGGCTTACAAGCGTTTCTGTAAATTCACACCACGCAGACCGAGCCAGGAGCTGGCTCTGACGTTGCGAATATTTCCACACGCGCGGAGAAAAGGGGTGAAAAGTGGGTACTGAACGGGACAAAGATGTGGTGTGTCTGCATTGTCCAGCAAGCTTCGGCTCCGTGCCTCATGCTCGACAGGATCACCAACGCTGGCCATGCCAACTGGTTCTTTGTTCTTGCTCGTACAGATACCTCTCAACCTGCCTCTCGCGGTATGACTGGGTTTGTGGTTGAAGCCGACTCGCCTGGAATCAGTCTCGGCAAAAAGGAAATCAATATGGGCCAGCGCTGCTCGGATACTCGGATGGTCACCTTTGAGGATGTTGAGATTCCTGAATCGGTGAGTCTATCAGCAAGTGATGGTTTGGTGAATGCCCATGGCTATACAGCATCTCGTTGGTGCCCCGGGCGAAGGTTTCAAAATCGCGATGAGTGAGCCACAATGCATTAAATCAGACTTATGCTGCTGATTTTTTATTCCGCTGTCAAATCGGCGTATGAAACTCGCCGATTAGAGGCATTTGACATTACCCGGCCACTTGTTGCTTCGGCCGCTGTTGGGCTTTCTCAAAGAGCCTTGGAGGAGGCAACTCACTACGCTCAAACACGAAAGGTATGTTTGGGTAGACATCCTTTGGTGATGCAAATTAGTTACCACCTGTCAGACGATGGGTGTACCTATTATCCAACACCAAGCAGTAGCATTTATGTTAGCGGACATGGCAATTAACACCGAGGCATCTCGGGCCCTTGTGTGGAAGGCTGCGTGGACCAAGGACGTGGGACAGAGAAACAGTGAGTCTGTTGGGACATCCTCTCAAACTAGCTTGGGCTGAACCACTGTGCTGGCGAAGCGTTATACGCTTCGATGGCTAAGACAATGGCCTCGCGGACAGCCGTCGAAAATGCAAACCTAGCTGTTCAGGTTTTTGGGGGAGCAGGGTTCAACACTGAGTATCCGGTTGAAAAGTTATTCCGAGATAGCAAGATATTTGAACTGTATGAGGGTATGTTGGTCACCTTGCACATTCCTCCAGTTATTTACCATAGGTGATCTCCAGGAACAAGTCAGATTCAACGGATGATCATCTCTAGAACACTATCTGGACTGTACCCTGCAGCTTAATGTTTCTTCATATTTAGTCTTGCTGTAGAAAAATGCAAAAAAATGCAAAGGACATGCCATATACCCATAGCATTTTTCTCCTAAATGTGACATGCTGGAAACTAACTCCAGGTGCTTGAGTCAAATGAGCTAATTCTGATGATTGTTTTACAAAATGCCTTGTTTTGGGGTGATCAAACATGTCTACACCCCTTCCAGATCTTTGTTTGAAACCTGGGCTCTTTAAAACTGAAACAACCAAGTTGGCTTTTTGCTCTGCTGGCATGTCACCTGAGAAACCTGTGTCATGAGCCACAAACAAGGTCTCATGACTAACCATCATTTTCTCCTTTGTTTACCACTTTTGTCTTGTGGCTTGACCACTTTCCCTCCATGAGTAAGTGCCTCCACTCACTTACTGAGTCATGTCCTATTATTAGTTGCTTGCTTATTGATCACTGCCAGTCACCTTACTAATCCTACTACTATTAGTTACTTGCTGACTGATGGACATACTATTATTAGTAACTGGCTGACTGATCATTGCCATTTATTCTTACTCATCCTACATGTACACTTAGTCACTCCCTTGGTTAGAATAGTATAAAAGCAAGGAGAGCAAGCCAGTCTACCCCAGCTTGCTCTGCCTTGTCAATTCCCCTCTAAAGCACCCTGTGTGAAGAACAGTCCCTTGCTGACTTATTAGCTTAAGTAACAGCTAGAAAGGCCTTGAATCAAGGCCACATCACAAGCCCCAGCACTAAGCATCTGACTTAGCCACTGTCCACAGTTGCTTACTCAGCAACAGGTGTCCATCAGCCACAAGACAGTAGACACACAAGGCATCAAGCTGAGACAAGCCACACATCAGCAGTAGTGAGGACACTGTCCAGACCCATTAAGGGCATTAGTGTTATGGATCACTAACATTTTTCTATTATTTTAGTCTGCTCTGCCAACCTCAAGCAATGCCTCTGTAGTTTTTCTTGAAATTAAATGAATTTGTATGTGTTTGAAATTGTACTATTTGTGTTCTGTTAAATAGTACAAATTCTCCTCTTTCCAACGCCTATTTTATCGTGATTTTATCTTAAGAACTCAGAGAGATATAGAGGTTGCGATATTTCCACTTATCTGGAGATATTGATTACAACATTGCACCATGCATATCTCGGCAACCGCTTACACTATCAAAGCAATCTTGTGCTCTATCAATAGCTAATCTTCGGCAGTATCTGCTGCCAGAAGATCGTCGCGATCCACCAGATCCTCGCACCGGAATGGTCCGAAGATCATTAGAATCTTACTGGACCATCAATCAAGATCTAATGACTCCAGTCAGTCAGGAGAGCTTCCCAAATTGATCCAGAAGCTTCTCTGACTCACTTTATGACTCACTGAGATGTAGCCTCCATTCATTACATGTATATACTATGATAATATGATCTACAAGCCAATAGCAGGTCTCAGATGCATCAATGCCTTCAATCCACATCCTGTCTTTACTCTTTTATCCTATACTGGGCTAGGGTGTACCCCAAGTATAGCAGTACCCTCTTTTGATGATTGCACTGGCATGTATGTATCTATTTGGCTCTGGAATGCCCTCCTCAGGGTATAAAAGGACCTCCTCTGAGGCCCTTCCAGACACCTTCCATTCACTACTCAACCCAGACCAGTTATTGGTTTCTTTTCTCTTTCTATTTCTCTTGTCTGTGTGTGATTTCTTATATAACTAGTACTGAGGAATAAAGTACCATATTAGTTATATACTGTCTGAGTCATTGTATCTTATATACAGAGATATATAAGGATACAATATTGCCTGATTGAGCATGACATTAAGTACCAGCTATTAGAGGAAATATAAGTACCTGTAGCTGAGGAAGTACACACATTAGGCAGCCCACCATCTATCCTCTCTAGATATTCAAGTGTACCCTGACCTGTAACATTGGTGAAGCAACTCAGGTCCTTACATCAAGTAACTATCAACTAACATTGCCATTTTTGGTCAATCTATTGCCCAAAACAGAATTTCTCAATTTTGACCACTCTGTGTATAGAAATACTTTTCTTACCACAGAATACAACAACATATCTTGGGCTCTTGAGATAGATCCTGTCTGGATTCAAGCCCCAAACCCTACAATTACTGTTTTAGGTTATAGTAGTATTAGTGGTCCACCCCCACATATTACTCTGACATTTACCTTTAGGAATTATAGGCCATATATTCCAATAAATTCAGTATCAAGTGCTCTAAGTGCTGGACTTGAATTTTAAGTCTATATTCAACATCTTCCTGATCAACCACAACCAATAAAAGTTCAACACACATTTATTAGGTCTTTCTGGTCACCCCATACCAGCTACTGGGGATACAGTTTATCAAGCCATTTATCAATTTGTAACTGAAACATATTTTGAAAATTATTCCTAAGTACAAATTCATCCTGAATTGGAGAAGAACTGTTATGGCCAGTACTTCAAATATGTCTGTACATGTCCCTGGAAGTTTTTGGGACAGTACTCACCATCCATTACCACCTGAAGATCCTTATGCATCAGATTCCATGGTAGGAAGTGATGCAGGAGGTAGGCATGTACAATCAGACTATAGCTATCATTACCAAGATACTGTAGATTATGAACAATATTTGCCCATCCCTCCTAATGGATCTAGTTCATATATTGCTCTTACTCCTAGAGAGCAAAGGCATCTGACTTACCAACCTGCTGCTACTAGGATGACAAACCTAACAAGGATGCATCCAGAGATAGCAGAAAGGAGAAGGTTAGTTAGAGCAGTAGGTAGGAAGATATATGAACCCTCATCCCCATGTAATGCACATTAAATATCCATCTATTGGGTGTAGAGAATTCTTCAAGGATCTCTTACAAGAATTGGATTATTTATGTACATTTAGGCCAGAATGGTCTTGGTCTGCATCTGGAGAACCTGTCATGTTCATTGACTTGAACAGGCATAGGAGTTTTAGGACTAAGCTCTCTGCTTTCAAGTCCCAACTACTCCCTGTTAGGAGCAGGCATCCTATACCTCACCCAGATGTTCCTGCATTCCCTGAAACTAGGAAGCATTTTGCTTTCAGTAAGAAACAGCATGAAGTTGCTTGTGTATTATTCAGGGATGAAGTTGAGCGCTTTTTGGCTTACCTCTTTATTGAACACCAAGCTATGCAAGACCTTGGTAAAGGGAAGCAAAGGGAGCTCAACAAAATAATGTGGGAAAATTCTGAGAGCAGATCCAAGACTCCAGAATATGCTCCAGCCCCTCATCCTAAGCACTATTGACTCAATTAGATCTCCTACTGGTTGTCTAGAATTCAAACCTCTAGAAGTTCAGGAGGATCCAGATGAGCCAGTGAGTGGTGGAGAGGAGCTAGTTCAAATAGAAGAGCAGGAAGTGGAAGATATCACAAGGATAGCAGATGATTCTGCTGAAGATACTACCATGACTGCAATTCAACCTTCTGGATTTGCATCTACTTCAGCTATGGCTCAAGGAAGGAGCTTCCTTGGCCCTGTAACTAGTTCTCCAGCTAGACCAGAAGCTTTAGGTGCAATTACTCCTATAAGGACTCCAAGTGATAAGAGACTACAAGCTCTATTTACTCCAGAATCAGTGTCTCAAATAGAAGCTACTTGCATTCTGGGAGTTAGAGGTCCTTCTACTTACTTAGAGAGTTATCTAGGAACTTCATTTACTCCTGTAGATAAAGACTATCCTAGACGCATAGGAGTAGGTCCTAGGCAATCAGGAAGAGTGCTAGAACCTCTATTACCTCCTGCTCATGTGACTGAAGCTGGTCCCTCAGCTTTACCCACTATTGGAGAAGTAAATGAGGATGATACTGATCAGGACCAGGATTCTCCCTTGGTAAATAAACCTGCTAGACCTGATCAATCCTTTGACAATGCTATTAGGAAGGAACCTTTTAGAGGTCGACTTAGCAAAGGTCATGCAGTCACTATTGAGGAAGAGTTTCCACCTCATGAACAGTATACTGGAAGACCAGCATCTCCTTACCCACCTAGGGAGCCAATAACCCCTTCTAGGCCAGTAAGGGATGACTCTGGGACTGTTCCTCAAGGAGCTGTTCCCCTTATTGTTACTACTAGTGAAGAAGACTCTTCTGAGGAAGAAGCTAGGAGACCTAGGCATAGGAGTTCTAATAGAACTTCAGATGCTGAAGCAGGTAGGCCTACAGAAGATCATAGGGCTGAAGGTTTTAGAGAGCCTACTGGACCTTCTGTAACTATGACTGGAGATCCTTCAAAGATGCCAGTTTATAGTCCTGAAGGGAATACCTTATTAGGTTTCCAGCCATTAGTACCTCAGTCACAATTACCTGCTGATGCTAGCATACATATGCCACAAGTCTCTAGACCTACTGAAGCTGAAACATTTAGAACTCAGAGGTTTGATCCTTATCAACCCTTTGTGATAAATCTAGGACCAGGGTTCTCTGGTCTGGCTTCTACTCCACCTAGGAGGCCACCAGGACCTCCTCCCACTGGACCTCCTGCCTCTAGTGGCAGGAATTTCTCAGGAGGAAGTGCAGGTCCACCTAATCCTCCAGGAGGAGGACAGGGGCCACCTAACCCTCCAGTAGGTCAAAGTTACCCTCAGCAAGGAGGAGGACATATTCCTCATATTCCTCCCATTCCACCTATTCCACCCAATACTCCTAGGCCACAAGGACTACCAGGACCACCAGGACCACCTGGACCTCCAGGGCCCCCTGGAAATCCTCCTAATGGTCCTTATCCTTGGATTCAAGGCCCTCCAGGACGTCCAGGAGACCAAGGTCCCCCTGGAAGGGATGGCAGGGATGGAAGAGATGGTCCACAGGTCCACCAGGTCCACCAGGCCCAGAAGGCCCTAGAGGAGCTGGAGGAAATGGTAACAATAACAACCAAAATAATCGACCTCATCTAGACATGAAATTAAGCCTGAAGTGATACCAGAATATGATGGTGATCCAGATGAACTATATGAATGGATAGACCAAATCAGTTGTTATATAGCCATGGGTTTAAATGAGAACAACAGACTCACCCTGACTATCCCATTCAGGTTTACTGGAGATGCTAAACAATGGTGGTATCAGTTCAATGAGGAACAAAGGCTTAGAATGTCTACAGATTGGAATCAGATGAGAGCTCGCTTAATTAGTTTCTTTTGGACTCCTACTTGGATTACCAAGGCTAGGAACAAGGCTTTGGCAGCCAGGTTCAAGGATTCAGGCAACAATAAAGAAACTCCAGTTCAGTATGCACTTCGCAAAAAGAAACTGCTTGACATGGTTGAAGATTGGGATGACCTCACTATCATTGCTGAAGTGGCTAGGTCAGCTCCTACACAATGGAGAACTATAGTCAACCATGAGGATATTGCAGACTGGTCCACCTATGTGACTAGAATTAAGGAACAAGAAGATTTTGCAAGATTGGCCTTGCCATATGAACAACCAAGCTACCTATGACACAGTCAAGGAAGTGATCAAAGCTTTGAAGGCTGAAAAGCATCAGAAAAAGCATGGTCACAAAGCTAGTGCTCATGCAGTAAATTCTTCTAACTCTAAGTTCAAGTCAAAGCAGCCTGATAAATTCAAAGGCTATAAGAGGCCCTTCCCTCCAGACAATTCTAATGTTTCCAAACATAAGAAAGGGACTCCTAAAGCTAGAGGAATGAGAGGCTGTATTCATTGTGGAAGTCTTATGCACTATGACAAGGAGTGCAAGCATAATAAATCTAATGCTAACAATGTCCAAGTTTATTTTGCTGAAACTATTGAAGCTGAACAAACTGCTTATGCTGAATATGAAGCTGCCTGCAATGATTCTGATCCTGAACTATCTGAAAATGAGACATCTGAAGACCAAGAGGAAGAATCTGATTCTTCTAGCTCTTCTTCTGACTCGGATTTTTAATTAATTCCCAGCCTTCTGAATCTAATGAGACAGAGGACTTGGGAGTAAATGCAGATGACCAGGATATACAGGCAGTACACAATTATAATGCATTAGCAAATCAAACAATGGCTACCAAATCATTTTCTATTCAATTATCTACCAGGAATGAGCCTCTTGACCTTAAATCAATCCCTGAGGATAAAACTATTACTCTTAAAAAGGTGATGGAACGTCCTTCAGGAACTCATTTCTTGGGAACTAGACCTACAGTAGCTATGGCTAGGGTAGGGAATGAAGAAGGCTTAACAGAAATTACTGTTGACTCAGGCTCTGATATTACCCTGATTAGCTATAATTTTCTGACTAGCTTGAAACAACCTCCTAAAGAGAAATCTGGCCAAAAGATAAATCTTATTCAAGTGACTGGTAAAACTAGTATTACAGGATATGTAGTATTAGACTTAACCTTCCCTACTAAGGATGGACCTGTAAAGATGCAGGTAGAAGCCTATGTAGTGAAAGGAATGAAAGTACCTTTCATTCTGGGTAATGACTTTTCTAACCAATATAAAATCTCTTTAGATCGTCTTTCCTCTCCTAGCAGAATACTCTTTGGCAACTCTGGTAGGTCTGCTGAAGTAATTGAATTAGAAACTGAACCAAGATTGGATGAAGCTGGAAATGTATTTCAAGTTTACACTAGACCAGACTTCAAGTCAAACCTAGAGAGAAGAGCCTTTCATAGGAAAAAATCTTCTAAGAAGAAAGCCTTAAAGAAAGGGCCTGAGGGTACTACCCCAGTTAAATTAGCTAGGGATGTATTTTTAAAGGCTGAATTCATTACACAAGTACCTATTCTAGTTGAATTCCAGGAAGGACAGCAAGAAGGTTTTATTGAAGGCAGTCTAGAAATTAATAATGGAACTTTAGATGTTCATGGAACTACAGACAGCATCATCACTCCTGCTACTAAGACTATTCAGATAACCAACTTTTCTCAGAGGCCAGTGCATTTACCCAAAGGACATGTCATAGCATGTCATAGGATATATGCATGACCCCAAGATTGCATTGGATAAAGAAAAAGACTTGCCTGAAGAACTTAGGAAAGCAGGAGAAGCCAAGGCACATCTAATAAATACTCTTATGAAGGAAGTCAAAGTACCTTCTCCCTCTGCTGAAGAGATTGAACTCTCAAAGCAGCCAGAGGGAGGCCCTAAAACTGCTGAACTGCCTGACCCAGAGCCAGTCCCTAAGGAAAGACTCTTGGCAGCGGTACATTGGGGAGACAATTTGACTCCAGATCAGAAGCAAAGCTTGCAAAAGGTGGTAAAGAAGAACTTTGAAGCTTTTGGCTTTGATGGCAGACTTGGCAATTACCCAGCCAGGGTAGAGATTAATCTCAGACGAGGTACAAAGGAAATTGCTTTAACTCCTTATAGGCCAAGTGAAGAAGCTAAGGCTGCCATAGACAAGCAAATAGATGATTGGTTGCGCTTAGGTGTAATTGAGGAATCTAAGAGCCCTTGGGGCTTCCCAGTGCTTGTAGTATGGCGGAATAATAAGCCTCCTTGTGCATTGATTACAGGAAGCTTAATGCAGTAGCTATACCAGATGAATACCTTACCTAGGCAACAAGACATCCTTCATTCACTTGAAGGAGCCCAATATCTCAGTACTCTAGATGCTCTAGCAGGCTTTACTCAACTCCAGATAAAGGATGAGGATAGGCCTAAGACAGCATTTAGATGTCACAGAGGACACTTTCAATTCAGAAGAATGCCTTTTGGATGGAGAAATGGACCTCCAGTATTCCAAAGGGTTATGACTGATGTTTTGGCCCCATTCTTATGGATATTTGCTCTAGTATATATAGATGACATTGTGATATACAGCAAGTCATTTGAAGACCACTGTGAGCATTTAGACAAAGTATTAAAGGCCATTGCAGACTCTGGATTGACTCTTTCTCCTGGTAAATGCCACCTTGGATATCAATCTTTGCTCCTTTTAGGACAAAAGGTGTCCAGACTTGGCATGTCTACCCATAAGGAGAAAGTGGAAGGCATTCTACAATTAGAGGAACCTAAGGATATACCTACATTACAAACATTCTTAGGAATGATGACCTACTTTTCAAGTTATATTCCATATTATACTTGGATAGTAGCTCCATTATTTAATCTCTTAAAGAAGAGTGTCAAGTGGAAATGGGATAAATTGGAATCCCATGCTTTCAAACTAGCTAAGCTAGTCCTAGCCAATGCACCAGTCCTCTCTTACCCAATACCAGGGATGCCCTATAGGCTTTATACTGATGCATGTGACTTTGGAATAGCTGCTATCTTACAGCAAATTCAAACCATGAAACTTAAGGACCTGAAAGGAACTAGAGTTTATGATCAATGTAAGAAAGCTCACCAAGAAGGGTTACCTGTCCCCAGGTTTATTACACCTGACTCCAAAGGAAAGGTCATCCTGACTGGGGAGGCTGATGGTACTGAAACTTTTGACTATGAAGACTTTGAAGAAACTGAAGTACACATAGAGCAAGTCATTGCCTACTGGTCAAGACTTCTCAAATCAGGTGAGACAAGGTACTCAGCCACTGAGAGAGAAGCTCTAGGTGTAAGAGATGGTTGAGTGAAATTCCACATGTATCTTGAAGGTGCTAAAGTTGTAGTAGTGTCAGATCATGCTGCCCTTAAATGGAGTAAGACTTACCAAACTGTAAACAGAAGACTATCTGGTTATGGCATAGTAATAGCTGCTTTTCCAGACTTAGTAATAGTCCATAGAGCTGGCAAAGTCCATACTAATGTTGACCCAATCTCAAGATTAAGGAGAAGGATCCCTAGACAAGATGGACCTCTAGCAGACTTATCAACCCCTCTTACTTTTAACAATGACACTGAAGATGCCCCTGAAGAATCTGTACCAAGAAATAGGTGTAGACTTTGAGAAGGATTTGCTAGTCCAATTGACCATGCATGCTTTAGCCAATGAAGAAAGGCCTTCCAAAGGTTTTAGGACAAGGTTTAAGGTAAGAAACAAAGTATATAAAGCTAATGTCTCTCTTGCTACATCAGGTTTGAATGAGCTACACATCAGTATTAATGAATCTGAAGTTAATCACTTTTATGAAGCATACACTAATGATCCCCATTTTGCTGATGTACTCAAGAAACTGCAAGGTGAATATGATCATCTAAATCCACCCTACAAACAATACAGGATTGGAGAAAATGGTCTTATTTACTTTTGCAGAGATGACAATTACAAGCTGTGTGTCCCTAAAGACTTACAGAAGGAAGTAGTAGCTGAAATACATGACTCTCTTCAAGAAGGAGCTCATGCTGGCTACCATAGGACCTACAATAAAGTAGCTTCCACCTACTACTGGCCTAAGATGGTACAAGTCATTAAGGAATATGTGCGCACTTGTGATATTTGTCAAAAGGCTAAGCCTAAAAGACATGGACAAAGAGGTTTTCTTCAATCTATTCCAATTCCCAGTCAGCCTTTTGAAGTAGCAACCATGGATTTTATAATGGATCTTCCTCCTAGCAATGGATTGAATGCCATACTAACTATAGTTGATAAATTAACTAAGTATGCACACTTTATCCCTTGCAATACTTCAATAAATGAGGAAGAGACTGTCAAACTATTCCATGCGCATATATGGACTAAGTATGGCCTTCCAAGACAGGTTATTACTGACAGAGACTCTAGATGAACAGGAGCCTTTTGGGAACACTTAACCTCTTTGGTTGGAATCCAGAGATCACTTAATACAGCTTACCACCCACAAGCTGATGGACAGAGTGAGATTATGAACCAAACCTTAGAGATTGCCTTAAGAGCTTTTGTCTTTCCTTCAATGGACAATTGGAGTGACCTCCTAAATGATTTTAGCTTTGCTTACAACACCATGGAGCATACATCTACAGGATTTACACCTTCTTATCTTCTTTTAGGATTTGAACCACTTCAACCCTCAGATCTACTTACTTCTACTGGTAAAGCTTTAGCCAGACCCTCTGTAGAAGATCCTAAAGCTGTGAACTTCAATGAGATGATGAAAGCTATTTGCTCTCAAGCTCAGGATGCCTTGAAATTGGCTCAGGTTCACATGGAGGATCAATACAACAAGAATCATAGTTATCTTGATCTACAGGAAGGAGATTTGGTCATGCTGAATCCACATTCCCTGAACCTGCTGAGAAATCAGAAGGGAAAAGGAAGGAAGCTCCAGATGAAGTATGATGGTCCCTTTGAAGTTCTAGAGAAGCTTTCAGATGTAACTTATTGCATCAAGATTCCAGCCAGCTACAAGATTCACCCTGTTATTAATATAGCTCATCTGGAACCTTATCATAGAGATAAAGATGGTACAGACTGTCCCAAGAAACATCTGAATAGATCTGACTTTGACAAGGAACCTGAATGGGAAGTGGAAGAGATTCTGGATGAAAAGATGATCAAGAAAGGACAGAGAAAACAGCATAGATATCTCACAAGATTTGTGGGTTATCCATCTGAATGGGATGAATGGTTATCCAGGCAGCAGTTGACAAATGCTCCCAGGATACTCAAGGAATGGGAACTTAAGCAATGCCTCAAGACATCTAAGAAGTCCTAACCCTTTCCTGAAAATCATTCCAAGAACAACAATTGATTTCTCTGTTGTTTGTTTACTGACAAACTCATTTTGTAGATATAAATTGGCTAGCATTTACCACCAGAAACACCACTCCAACCATGGCCAACCTCATTATCATCATTGCTGTTACCCTCCCTATTGCTCTCATGGTCTTTGCCACTCTATACTACCTCTACAGTCTTGGGGAAGACTTTATATGGGTCACTCCTGGACAAAAGGTGGTGATGGAGTACTCCAACCTGGAGCACACCATCACTGTCACTGGCAGAGTGGTGATCTCTCTGCCATACAAGCTGGTATACTTCAGCAGGCAGAGGACCCTCTGGACAGTAAAGCCTGCTAACATCCTCTCCATTGCCTTGGTGAGGAATCGCAGGCAGTACAGTCCCTACAGGGGTCCAGGAAACAGAGGCATGCCCTCTGAGCTTTTCATCCTGCCAGACCACCCATACTGTAAGTCCAAAATCTTTTTATGGGATTTAAGGCTTATGGTTCTGGACAGATCAAATGCAAGGGATGGAGCAACAGCAATACTTAGGATCTTTTCTACAGCTGTAGATAAGATTACCCAAGCTTGTCCCCATCCAGAAACCTTTTTCCCCTATCTTCCCTTTAAGTCTTGTACCAGAACCTTCTGTATATAGATTTAAAGTATAAAGTTGTCTGATCCCTTAAGCAATCATCAGAACGAGTCACTGCAAAGTAATCTCAGTTGACTGCTTGGACCAATCACCAACTATAAGGTTTAAGGACTAGATAAGAAAGATCTGGAAGGATCAGCATGTGATAACTGTACAGATAACAGCAGAGCGCACTCTATTTGGCCAGTTACAAGCTTCTTTTATTTGGAGTAAGCTTCCTATTGGCAACTGGATGTGAAATACATGCAGTATAAGATTTTTGTGTTGTCTCTAAGGTACTACAGCTGTATACTGCACAGTTTCACCCTCTAAACATGTCTGATTACTTGATTGAACATCCCCAGACTCCCAGCTCTCATCTGGACATTCTGGAGCATCGCTTTATGGGCCTCAGATGGGAACACACTAGGGTGCAATCTCAAAACAGGCAGAATAGGCAACAATCTAGAAGGGAGGGCATCGAGCCTGCCCCAGATGTTCCCCTTCCAGTGTATCCCAATCCAGCACCCTCTGCACTTTACCCTCCACTTCCAACTTACCCATTGGAAGCTCCCAGTCAAGGCCCTCATTTCAAGATTGGATGGCTGACTCCCCCCTCTCCAGGGTTGGAGCCAACCCCATTTGATCTGGTTCTGATGCATGGATGGGGCAGGAGGGACAAAAGGCCTGTGCCTCCCCCAAGGAGTGCAAGCCCAGTCAATTATGAGGAGTTCCTGGAGAGAATGGACTGGTAAGTTCTTGACTTTGATTGAGTCAAGATCTAAAGCTGATCTGTTTAGGGATTATGCACATCAGCCCCATGATGCTTCCAGAGAGCCTTCCATACTCTCTGAAGCACCTACAGATGGGGAATATGAGTCAGGAGGAGAGCTTCCTGAATATCAGTGAGTTTGCTTCTCTTGAGTCAAGATCTAAAGTTGACTTGTTTAGACTTGCTTACCCTCCTTCCCCTTCTCCTGAATACCAGCCAGAATTGCCATCTGACTCCCTTTCTGATGAAACTGAGTCATCTGGTGACCTTCTGGTGACAGAGTTGGCCTTGGAAAGTAGGGTACAGGAGTTGAATAGGGACCTAGTGGAAGAAGTAGGGAACCTCAGAGCTGCCCAAAGACAGCTGAGGGATATCATGGAGACTCATGACTTGTATTAGTTTAGTCTGCTTGGAATTTATGCTATTGTCCCCCAATTCCACTTGTGTGAACCTAAGGGACAATCCTATAATTCCAAAGAGCAAAGCTGGATGTCTCTGGGCTATAAAAACAGCCTTGGAGAGCCCTCTCTCCTCAGCAGTTCAACACCCTACTAGCTCTTAAGCACTTTCACCTGCTATCCCCCTATTCTTACACAATGCAGTCCCCTCCTATGATGCTAAATGAGGAGCAAGCCAAGGCAGTAGCAGATTCAGTTCTGCTGTCCAAATACTTTGCCTGCCTGGCAGCCTCTATGTGCATGGGGGAAGGACTGTATGCCTCCAGTACTTCCATCCTGGAATGAAAGTTCAGGGATGGCATTGAAATCTACTATAGTTTCAATGAGGACTGGGGCACTGATGGATGGTATGTGCATGATCAAGTAGCCCATGCCCTGGTAGATGCACTCCTCCAAGTGCAAGATGCTGTGGGAACCTACTTGCAGAATGGGACTTTGGAAGAGGCCTACAGGTCTCATAACTTTTCAGTGGATTCACCTCTATATGCGCGCGTCAGGGAAGCAGGAATTGCTTTCCCTATAGAGCCAATAACAGGCTTCACTGCTTGCAACTGGCAGAATCCTTTTGAATCTCTTCCTGCCCTTATTTCTGAAGTGGTTCAATTGCAGACTTGGGTCTTACAGATGGTTTGCAGCCTGTGCTGTCTGGCTATGTATGATGGCAGGGACAAGACAGCTGTCCTCCCTCCTTTCCCCTGTGCCATGATAGCAGCTGGAAAGGATTGCTTCCATCTATATCACTCTATATTCTGCAAGAAGGGATGGCTGGAGCCCAACAAGTCTGGAGTTCCTATGACTTGGGGAGATGATATGCATGTCTACTTCTCTCTGAGGCAGCAATTATCTGCCAAGAAGTTCTACCAGTTCCTGAAGAGCAAGATGGAACAATTGGCTGCTGCTACAGGGCCCAAAACTGTCCCTTGGTATGCTTGAAATCCTAGCAAAGGGGAGTGGCATACCCAGCTAACCATATGAATTACAGGTCTTCCAACCCCAGGGATACAGGGGTGGCAGATGGTTGCCCTAGGGTTCATTTTGAAAATGAAGCTGGACCATCTCAATCTGTCTCTCTCTCTGAAGCTGATCCTGAGGCTAAGGAGTCAGATGATGAGTCCCTTACTGTGTCTGGCACCTCCACTCCTTCCGAACTAGCTGAGCCAAGCCAGTTGGAGGAAAGGGAGTACATTTACATCAGCTCTGACAATGAGGGATATGATTCTCTCTAATGTGAGTTGACATACCAGACTGGGGGGGCTATGTTATGGATCACTAACATTTTTCTATTATTTTAGTCTGCTCTGCCAACCTCAAGCGATGCTTCTGTAATTTTTCTTGAAATTAAATGAATTTGTATGCATCTGAAATTGTACTATTTGTGTTCCATTAAATAGTACAAAATCTCTTCTTTCCAACGCATATTTTTTCGTGATTTTATCTTAAGAACTCAGAGAGAAATAGAGGTTGCGATATTTCCTCTTATCAGGAGATATTGATTACAACATCGCACCACCCATATCTCGGCAACCGCTTACGCTATCAAAGCGATCTTGTGCTCTATCGATAGCTAATCTTCGGCGGTATCTGCTGCCTGAAGATCCTCACGATCCACCAGATCCTCGTGCCGGAATGGTCCGAAGATCATTAGAATCTTACTGGACCATCAATCAAGATCTAATGACTCCAGTCAGTCAGGAGAGCTTCCCAAATTGATCCAGAAGCTTCTCTGACTCACTTTATGACTCACTGAGATGTAGCCTCCATTCATTACATGTATATACTATGATAATATGATCTACAAGCCAATAGCAGGTCTCAGATGCATCAATGCCTTTGATCCACACCCTGTCTTTACTCTTTTATCCTATATTGGGCTGGGGTGTACCCCAAGTATAGCAGTACCCTCTTTTGATGATCACACTGGCATGCATGTATCTATTTGGCTCTGGAATGCCCTCCTCAGGGTATAAAAGGACCTCCTCTGAGGCCCTTCCAGACCACCTCCCTCTACTCAACCCAGACTGGTTATTAGTTTCTTTTCTCTTTCTATTTTTCTCTTGTCTGTGTGTGATTTCTTATATAACTAGTACTGAGGAATAAAGTACCATATTAGTTATATACTGTCTGAGTCATTGTATCTTATATACAGAGATATATAAGGATACAATATTGCCTGATTGAGCATGACATTAAGTACCAGCTATTAGAGGAAATCTAAGTACCTGTAGCTGAGGAAGTACATGCATTAGGCAGCCCACCATCTATCCTCTCTAGATATTCAAGTGTACCCTGACCCATAACACTCACCCTGCTGATCCTTCATTCCCCAGTTTTCTCTGTGCCCAGTGTATTGTACATTTGGTCAGATATATATCTTGGCTGTTCACACTGGCATTTTATTGAATTTACTTGCAAATTAGATTGTGCAAAACAACTAGTGAATACACATTTGGTAATTAACCATGTATATTATGTTGGTTAATGTTGTCTCATGTGATTATGTTGTTTGACCACATGAGATGTAATATAGCAAAATTCTACAGTTAATACATGATTACCACACCCCATGTATTATCACACCCACCATTTTTCCTGAGCAGGACCCCATCATGACGTACAACCAACTATCCAGTGCAACAATCATTCACCTTGGAACAGTGCACACTGCTGTTGGGAGAGTAGAGCTAAGTGCAAACATGTGGGTGATTGTTGACCAAAGCTGAGGGGGGTGCACACAGTTCAATGATGAGGGGGGGGGAGCCTGACCCAAACCTGAATTAGGTGTGCCAGTTTAAATTGTCTTTATTAGTCTGTTCTTTGTTCTGTGGTTTGCACCTTCTTGGTTCTGTATTGCACAGACTTGTGCTACTTTGTGTCCAACCAGTTTTTATTTTTTGCCACTCTCGTATTATTGTGGTATTGCCCCGTTCTCTGTATCTGCGCATGTAGCTCTAATCATCTATATCCTTGTTTGTCTCATGTCAAATTCAAATGGAGTGCCTGGATCTACGGAAATCCCCAGTGTTGGAGCCGAGCGGATTTCTTTCGGTCTGGGGCTTTCATCTAATGCGTGGATCCGCTGACAGGATCCAAAGAGATCCTGTCCGGACTGTCAATCTCCATTGGATATCCAGGAAGTCCAGGGGATTAAGTTTTAATCCCTGGGTTTCCTACAGTGAGGTCTTCTTGTGCAGGTACCACGGTATTCTCCCAAGCAGACCGATGAGACAAGCCGTCATCTCAATGGGCTCACGCCTCAGCTAGACGGACGCGACTAATCAGCGCTCCTATTATCAGCTCAGCGCCCCAGCGAGGTTGAGAAAACGATACCCACCACTCAGTCGCGCTCACGATCCGGCCTTGAGCCACTGGACCCTAGGAACGGAGCAAGAGGAAATGGTTGGCTTAGATGTGGACGTGGGAGGAACAGACCCCGTTTCGGGGAGAAACCTGAAGTTTTGTACAGCCGATGATGTATCGCGACGATTCATACTATCACCCATCCTGACCGTGGTCACATTGCCCGCACATCCGTTGCACGTCATCCCTAACATCATCTGATACATGAGATTGCATATGTTGCCCATGCGCGCATCCATCGCACATGACTGCCTGTCCTCGATTGTGTCGTGTCTATCAGCACGCGCATCGAGCAGCAGTCGGTCAGGATTAGCGAGCTGGGAGTTTTAATAGAGGGGTGAGGGTCTAACCGAGATGACTGCCGATTGTTTGATATCATAAGCAAACGCGACCAAACAGGCGCTTGTGTCTAGGCAAGCCATTTGAACTTGGGGGTGAATCACGCCTGAACCACCTCCACCTAAAATGAGCCCACTAGTTGAGCCTGAGTCTCCGAGTGTTCCAAAAGCATCTTCCGAAGTTTACTTGACCCCCCGCAACCGTGCCACTGGCTCCAACTCATCTGCTCACGCGAAAAAAAAAAACTCCCAGAGGTCTCAACTGTGCCTGAGCAATGTCTCATCACTCTGGCCAAACGGCCCCTAGAAGTTTGTCACGTACTCCAAAGAGCAACGAAGGCACATATGGTTAGTTCTTCCTTACCTGCAGATATCATTTATGGTATGGCATTTCGATAGTTGTGGAAGCTGGAGGATGCGTGGGGCTTAGAGAATAACAGTCTTAATCTTGATTCGAGACACGACCTCATTTATTGTAAGTTATACTTTCGTTTGCGTCCGCCTTGATTTGTCAATGACGTTAGCGCCAGTGGCTCCCACTATACGCCAATTGTTTGACGATGGGGAATGGGCACTTGTTCCCCCACTTGAATGGCTTCGAAAGATAGGTCTACTCGTGCTTCGAAAAAAGCTTCCACGTTTTGATGATGTACGTGAATTTCGCTTGTGTCCCTTCAGTGAGCTCACCCTCATCGATCTAGGAAACAATCTCAAGTGGTCACGATTATACCTTTCTTCCCCTCCGAGACGATATACACCCCTTCGTACGCCATCGGCCCGATGGAACCAACGAGATATATTCCTACCCATTTCAGGAGCTTCCACCTGTTCGCTCGCACACACACGCCTTCTTCGTGGTCTGTAATTTGGCGCAGAAGGAGCAGCAACTTCGTGAACTCGATGCAAAAAAAAACGCAGAACCGATCCCACCACGAACAGACTATGCGGAAGCGCTGGACCTCTGCATCGAAATCTACAACAGTTGGCTTGCATTCAAGAAATCACCGCTGCTTCCCTCTTCCCGTCCTCAGCTCCCTCCACGTGATCCGAGCCCATCGAGCGAACGTAGCACAAAGACTTCCTCCCAAAACCATGAGCAAGACGTACGTGCGGCCCGCCGAGCAGAAAAACGACAAGCCTCCCAGCTCGATGCCTCGACTAGCCAACGGGATAGTGGTGACATGAACTCCACATATAGCCAGCATAAGGTACCTAAGAGACCGCGTGCCGCTTCACTCCCCACCCCCCAGTACGCCCACACCAATTTGGACAAACGCCAGCTGTTCGACAATGCGACGCAGCTGATCGAAGTACCACTTGATATCATAGGATGGGCAGAGGAGGTGGCCTTGTATTCAAGCGGGAGTTACGTTATGAATGATTAGTGAAGATAGGAGTCTTGTGATTGTACTGTACTGAACGCTACCCGTTTTTACTATATGCACATGTCCAATCGATGGTTAGATACTTCTCGGCAATGGTCATACTATATATATCAGTTACCCAACGACCGTAGCCTCTCCATATTGATAGTTGTCGCCCATCATATTTCCTTGAGCATGTGCTCTCTGGACGAGCAGATCACCGCAGTTTACTCGGAATTTCCTGAGGGCGATCCAAGATGAATCACGATGGATTGTGGTGGATCGGGGTCGATCGGCAGTGGATTGTTACCTGTGTTTTCGGTGAGAGATCGGCCCAATTTCAAATAGCGCCCTATCCACACCCAAGGGGTTTGAGGACAACGCACAACTTACTCTTGACCACAACCGCGACCCCCACAACCACCATAGGCCCGTTCACCAAATCGTATAGGGTTCAGATCACAACCCGTATCTTCCTCTAAGTATCGAATGCAAGTATTTTAACTCAGATGCTGAGCGTGAAGGGTTTGAGTGTGACGGCGAAACAGGTCAAGAGAGTGAGCTTGACTTCTCTTAATTATACAATTAATTGATCCATGGAAGAACAAAGTTGGAGCTGGCTGATCTCTTGGCCTAGATAGAGTCTTGTGCGACTGCAAGAAATGCAATTCACGAGAAACGCGGTCCCGAAAGCTTGTTGGGAAGCGTCGTACAGTAGACTTCCGCTTGATGCTCGTTGATGGGCCCCAAGCGAGCCTCGGCTTCGCAACGGACCCTAAGAGATTCTAGGTCTGTCAGCGCTTTGTCAGCATTTTTGCTTTTCGCTTTTTTAATGTATTTAATGAGAATATAACGAGGTAAACATTCCAGATGCTACAGATGAGCACGGCTCGTATTTAGGGGCACATAAGAAGAGTCTTGAGGAGAGAACCCAATAAAGGAATGAATATATAACACAAAACTCTTAAGCTTCGGGACAAATGCCGGTATGGCGCCAGCAGTTCTCAATGGTCTTCATGTCTACCTCGTCCCAAGCCTGCTGCGCTAGGCGCATACCTCTGAGTTGATCGACGTGGTACGGGTCGTGAGCACCCTGTGCATCAAGTTCGAGTGCGTTTAGGCCCTGCAGGTGCCGGTAGTTTGCTTTGAACGTTCGAATAATCCCTGCATCCATTGGCTGGAGCCAGGATGTAAGGTTCGGGGGCAAATGGGCCACTTCGATGTGCAAGTACGACACCCCGTTGAGGTTGTGCAAGCTAGCGTTGTCACAGAGTAACAACACGTGTCGGTCTTGCCGCTGCATCTTGGTATTGAGAATAGAAACCTACCTAGATATGGATTAATTAGATTGATTTTCATCTTTGCTTTCGTACACATGAATGTACTTACTCTTGCCAAATTGTTGAAGTCATCCAGGCCTTGGCGTTATACCGGTAATAGAACCCATAGTCCTCGGGGCCACTGTGTTTGAAGCATCGCAGACACTTAGCATGGCCGATAACCAACGGCTTGAGTTTTTCGCCTGCCTGGCTTGTACCAACAACATATGTAAGCCAAGTTTTGTCAACCTTTAGCCCAGATAAAGCATGCGAGGCCAGCCCACCAGTGGGACTGTTCCGATACGGAAGCGCTGTCTCGTCGACATTGATGCGATGGGCAGGAGGATAGCGGGCAAGGAGCTGGCGGAGGGTTTGTCGATGACCATCAATTGTGTGAACTGGGGCAGATGATGCCTCGCCATGAAAGACATAGTGCTTTAAGCCATATCTCTGCTGAAATCGAGTAAGCCACCCATCGGAAAAGTTAATCATCTGGTCGGGAGGGATGCCAAGCTCCTTAGCAATCTGCTTGGCCTTCAATCGAATTAGCATCCCATTCAACCGTAGATTCCCCCCCTTGGCATCCATAATCCAATTGCATAGTTGCTCCTCTACCTCCGGGTGAGCAACAGAGGACTTTCGGTGAGCATCTGCGTTGGATGTGTCATTGGCGATGTGCCGACGAATTGATTCCTCATTCCGAGTGTATCGATGAATCGTTTGCTCGCAGATTGTAGTAAAACCCTTGCAGCGGAGCAAGAGTAAGAGCTGATCCATGGACATTTTACCATGATGTCGCTTGTAAAGCTTGACAACCTCAAGCTTTTGGCCATACGTGAGTTGATCTCGGCTGCCAGACATGGTCTATATCAAGAATGTGAGCATATAGGCAGTCAGACGGGGGTGTATGCATTAAGAACTTACAATTTGAGAGGGGGGGGAAATCACAAAAAAGAGTGTGTTGAAGGAGAGTGTGTTGAAGGAGAGTGTGTATTTAGTTCAATAAAATAAAATCTCATCCATTTTATAAGTACGTCTGGAGTGCAAAACAAAAACGACGCAGCTTGCGCAGTATCTGGTGCTTACTGCGCCCGCGCACAGGATGACATACACTCCGGTTATGTGCCGGTCCGAGAAACTTCATCAATCGAAGCGAGCATGTAGCGAGAGAGCAGTAACTGGAAGTCTACTGTATTATTTATGGACTCAAACCGACATCAAGTGCAAATCGCAGCAAGAGCACAATACCGGATTCTTCTACTGCTGGGCCGTCTTCTCAATCCCGGTTTGCTAGGAACTTGGGGGATTCCTTTGAATGCTTGCCAAAGGCTGCAAACTTGACCACACTAGGGTTCGGTTAGTTACAATTTGTTACTAACACAGGTTAGTAACACCCAGTTAATAACGTGTTAATAACACGCTCGGGATTCATGGCCGAGATCGGCGCGTTAGTAACCGCATTTCAACGAGTATGCCCGAGATGTCTCAGCCAAGAATAGGTACCTTAGTCTAAGCTCATAGATGATAGTAACCCCAGGTTTAGGCTATGCGCCAGGTAGGCACCAGGTACGTGCAAGAGCGATAGTTGTAGGTTAAAGACAACTGTGCCTGCCAATGGCTTAGGCTCAGTTACGTTCTTGAGTTATGCATGTATGCGACCCTAGGCGGCTGCGAGGGTGCATATTCCATTCTGGGAGATAGTACAGCCGTCAGTAGAATCGATAGACTATAAAATGTGCAAAAAATACGGCGGAAGAACATCAAATTACCATGAGCTCTTCCGCTTTTTACACCCCTAAGCTCAACAAACTTCGCTGTGCACTGGTATCTCTACCTACCTCACTGCCATCTGGCTGCTCTGTTTATGATTTTCGTGGCTAGGCGCCAGATCCTGAGCGAGTCGAAGATTGTGGTACAGAGTGCGGCGCTCTCAACGCCGACCTTGGAATAGAATCGATCGTTGGTATCTCTACTCACTACCTTGCTGGCGAGTACCTAGAAAAGCCGATCATTGCCAAGTGGCTGGATGATCTTGTCGATGCTGCAGAGCATCTATCGAACATGGTGAGCCCATCAGATTGCTACTTGCCGAACAATTGACTCAACGCTGAATGTTTTGTTGTAGACAAAACGAGTATCAAAACCTTCTGCAGCTTTGAAGCGCTCTCATGAGTGGCTGGGTGAAGTTGAAGAGGAGAAAACAAAGAAGAAAGAAGCTAGGATACAAGTAGTGAAGAAAGCGAAGAAACGAGGTGCCGATGTTGATAAAACTGCACAAGCGGTACAGCTATGCATTTATCTACTATATGCGAGGCTATACTGACTACCTCACTAGCTGAACTGGGATTTTGCCAATTTAAAAGATCCAGAAGACAAGAAGGTATACACGACTGGTCAACGGGGCTACCTAGTTATAGACGACCTACTTATAGAGTGCGAGACTATATCTACTGGCGCTCGGAGGTTTCGCTGTGCTCCCGAGGGTTGTCGTCAATCCTGGGCAAATCGTCAGCCCAAGCGAGTGCTAGCACATACCATTCAATAGTGCAGGTTTATCAGTAAAGATATCCGAGAGCAGGCCTCACAGCAGAGCGATGAACTCTCTCTTAGTCGCAAAGTTGCAGTCTAAATGCTGCGAAAGTGGAGCAAAGTCCTGCTAAGTCGAGCGAATCGCATACTCAGCCATCTGTAGCATCGCTGGTGACACTAGAGGAGCGCAAAGCTAAACACACCCGTTTTGACCTTGCTGTGGTCAATTTTGTGGCTGCAGCACAGCTAGCCCCGTTCAAAATCGACTCGCCCGAGTTCCATGAAATGATTGCTGAGGCTAACTCGATGCTGAAGCCCAAAACCAGCGCATACACTGCCATCCAAAATGATTGACCCATGTGACGAAAAAGTGACATTTTGCTGCTGCGTCTCTAACGATTGCGATTCGTGTACATACATTAGTGGATGCGATCTATACTACTGCAGAGTACAAGCGCAAAAATAAATAGAAAAATTGATAAGCAGAGTGTGGAGAAATAAAAGAAGTCCGGCGCTGGGTCAATCATTTTGGATCATGTAAGCAAACAAGACTTCACCCCTGCGAGGCACGGCAGAAACACTTACCTGGCATGAGTTGTTCTAATACCTAGTGTTACCTCCCTTTGCCTTTACAACTGCTGCTACTTGGTGGGGCATTGACCTATAGAGTTTCTGGATGTAGCTCTTGGGTATCTTCTTCCACTCCCTCTTCAGTGCCTCAGCCATTTCAGTACAATTTGTGGGAAGTGGTGATGTAGCACAAACAGCAGCATCAAGGTATGCCCATACATGCTCAATTGGGTTCATATCCAGGCTGCTAGCAGGGCAGGGAAGAACTTTGACACAATGATCAAGCAGCCAGTTCTTGGTCAACCAAGCAGTGTGCTTCAAATTGTTGTTATGCTGGAAGATAATGGAAGACAGGCAAGTGCAGGATTTGATCAGGGGGCAAAGGAATTTGGTAGACAGTATTTCAGTGTATTTGATTGCAGTCAGTGTACCATCTGTTATGGATCACTAACTTTTTTCTATTAATTTAGTCTGCTCTGCCAACCTCAAGTGATGCCTCTGTAATTTTCCTGAATTTAAATGAATTTGTATGTGTCTGAAATTGTACTATTTGTGTTCCATTAAATAGTAAAAAATATCCTCTTTCCAACGCATATTTTATTGTGATTTTATCTTAAGAACTCAGAGAGATATAGAGGTTGTGATATTTCCTCTTATCAGGAGATATTGATTACAACATCGCACTGCCCATATCTCGGCAACCGCTTACTCTATCAGAGCGATCTTATGCTCTATCGATAGCTAATCTTCGGCGGTATCTGCTGCCCGAAGATCATCGCGATTCCCTGGATCCTCGCGCCGGAATGGCCTGAAGATCATTTGAATCTTACTGGACCATCAATCAGGATCTAATGACTCCAGTGAGTCAGGAGAGCCTTCCAAATTGATCCAGAAGCTTCTCTGACTCACTTTATGACTCACTGAGATGTAGCCTCTGTTCATCACATGTATATACTATGATAATATGATCTACAAGCCAATAGCAGGTCTTGGATGCATCAATGCCTTCGATCCACACCCTGTCTTTACTCTTTTATCCTATACTGGACTAGGGTGTACCCCAAGTATAGCAGTACCCTCTTTTGATGATTGCACTGGCATGCATGCATCTATTTGGCTCTGGAATGCCCTCCTCAGGGTATAAAAGGACCTCCTCTGAGGCCCTTCCAGACCACCTTCCCTCCTCTACTCAACCCAGACTGGTTATTGTTTTCCTTTTTCTGTTTCTATTTCTCTTGTCTGTGTGTGATTTCCTATATAACTAGTACTGAGGAATAAAGTACCATATTAGTTATATATTGTCTGATTCATTGTATCTTATATTCAGAGTTATATAAGGATACAATATTGCCTGATTGAGCATGACATTAAGTACCAGCTATTAGAGGAAATCTAAGTACCTGTAGCTGAGGAAGTACATGCATTAGGCAGCCCCCCATCTATCCTATAAGCTATCGCTTAAGTCTAGTATTAAGATTAGTATCAGTTAGTCCAAGCAACTAGGGCTGAACTACATTTAAGATATCTAAGGGAACCTGACCATAGTAGTCTTGCTCTTTATACCTATAAATTAGTCAGTTTACACTGTGAAAGATTAAGACTACCTTGAGTGTTACTTGATCACATTGCAACTACTTTGAGCCTTCTTACTCTAGTCTAAGAAGTATTGAGTATGATTAGTGTATACTAACATATCTACATTTTTGTAAGCTCTAGATATTCAAGTGTACACTGACCTGTAACACCATCAATAACATGCAGTTGCCCAATGCCATCAGCAGTTATGTACCCCCAGACCATAACATGGCCACCACCATGTTTGACCACTGGTTTCATGTGCTCTGGCTTTGCTGGAGCTCCAACCTTCCTGTAGTATATATCTGGGCCTCCAGCACCAAAAACAAAGAATTTTGACTTGTTGGAAAATATCACCCTAGCCCAATCTACTTCATCCCATGTTAAATGGTTGTGTCACCACTGCAAGCAGCACCAGTGCTTTTTCTGATCAAGTAGCGGCTGTTGGCATCAGCAATAAATGTGAAATCCCAGCTCTATCAGCCACTGTCTCACTGTATTGATGCTAAGATTGGGGAAAAAGTCACATTGCAGCTCAGCAGCTGTTTTGACAACACCCCAAGAGATTAACAGTGCAGCCCAATGACCTGCCAATTCATCCATTTTACGTGGCTGACTGGTAGAATGCCCAGGAGTAAATATATCATCACCATGAAGGTAACTAGACCAGATGCGCCTGACAGTTCTGTAGCCTATGGGTGCCAACCTACTAGCTACATCTTGGTCAGAAAGACCCTTTTGTTTGTGATGAACAATATATGTGTGTTTCAAGGGAGATATAGTGGACACCATGAAGCAAAAAAACTTGAGGAATATGAGAGAATAAGTTCACTGGGGGTTGAGGAGAGAAGTAGAGGTTGGCTTTTGCTTACATGATCCAAAATGATTGACCCAGTGCCAGACTTACTTCTTTTATTTCTCCACACTCTGCTTATCAATTTTTCTATCTATTTTTGCGCTTGTACTCTACAGTAGTATAGATCACATTTGCACTAATGTATGTACATGAATTGCAATTGTTAGAGATGCAGCAGCGAAATGTCACTTTTTCGTCACATGGGTCAATCATTTTGGATGGCAGTGTACATAGGCAGCTGCCAAATACCAATGTAATCAGCACATCTGAGGTGGAAATCTGTGCTACATCTAAGGGAGTTCAAACACTTGACTATATCCTTTGATGGAGGTAGTATGAATCGACCCCAAAGCTTTATGATGATCCATGTTACCACTCCTGACACATGGATACCCTACTTGATGGAGGCACCTGAGGCTTCTGGTGTTTCACATACTGGCAACTTCTATTTTAGGGAGGTTGATAAGGTGAGTGAACCCCAATCTTGTTGCATGTATGCTTAGCCCTCCATAGGTTGTTGAGGAAGTAGGTTCAGATGCAGTCTCAGGCATTACTTGCAATAGCGCTTCCAATGCATGGGCTGCACAGGACATCATTCACTGGAAATACAGACACATTTTGTCCTGCCTGACCCATGCCACACACTCCACAATCCAATAAAGGATATTGTCAAGTTGGGATACTTCAATGAGGTACTGTAATCTGCATTTATAGTATGAATTGCAGTTTTGATGAATTTGTCTAGGCAAAATCACTTATGTAAAATACATGGGGTCATTTTGCACACTCTCCCTAGGCAAATGTGCATCTTTCAAGTGCATGGCAGCAAAAAGGTATCACCTGAGCATTGAAACAACCCAGCAAAACCTGCTTTGGGGGATGCACAATGCATCCGAGAGCATTGAACTAAACTTACCAGTGGTGGAAAACATTATCATCAATGGCATAATTGATGTAAAAAAGGTGAGCACTTTAAAAGGGTACAGTTACAAGGACTAATTTGGGCATATATCCAGGACCATAAACTGTCATTTATATGCAATATTGTTACATTCAATAAGTTCAAGGTTGAAGTACATCAAATGGCCAAAGTAACTAGGCCATTTGCATGAGCAATTAAATGCTTGGAGTACAGTGTTCTAATCCTGGTGATGTATTTTTGTTCACATTGGGTGTCATGGCATATCTTCAACAATTGTCTGACAATAACAATGCAGAGCTTGGCCTTCCACAGGATATCATGCAATCTATCAAAAATATTGCTAACTATTGATACTACAATGTGGTTCTTGCTTCTGGTATGGAAATATACATCTCAACATGCTTTCTTAACCCTTGTAAGCTTTCTTTATTTTGCTTTCTGGGCACAGTCTCATGTGTCTTAAATCATGATTAGAGTTTCTTAATACCAACATACTATGATGTAACCAGTTGAACCCTCTGTGGAGAGGTGTGGTTGTACTTTGAACTTCAGCTAGCTCTGCCTCCCCAGAAGAAGCAGACTTAGCTTGCTTGTTCCCATGCTTCCCTTGAATCAGGCTATTCCTAAAAGGAGTTCTATGTCAAGAACTAGCTTGTGGAGCCATACCTGCAGCCAGGGACTTTAGTGACAACAAAGCAGGTATCAGTCAGATCATTAATCTACTCAAGTCACTGTTTGCTACCTATGCTTGGGGCAAGTACCCTTTGTTGTGAACTTACCCATTCCTGCAACCTTCCATCTGCTCAAGTTCTGGGCTAATAAAGTGAAACATCCAGATGCATCTCTCCTAGCTGTATGCCTGCATTTATTTTGCTCTATGATTCTGCTGACGTACCTTCACCTCTCAGCCAGTTGCCATCAAGCTATTTTCCTTGGTGCCAAACTTGATGGCTGAGGAGTGCACAATGCCAGTATATCAAAGCTCAACTCCAAGGATTGTTCCAGGCAGAACGTCTCAACACTGGTTCACATGGCCAGAATCCAACAGGAGCTCATGTGTAAGTGCACAAAGAAGCAGATGGTATGGACTCAAATCTTAGTGCATCAGCCATCCTGGTATGCTGACACTCATGTAACTTAGGTTGTTCAGCCAGTGCTGAAGTTCTTTGAACTGAAGAACATTTCTTCTGTCCAGAATACCACCAGCACCTCAGAAAAGCTGCCAGAGCCAAGTACACTATTGCAAGGTTGGCAACTTGATGATTCTGAACCAATTGCACATGGCCAAAACACCACACACACCTGCAATGAGGCACCTACACATTGCAACTCAGATTCAGATTCAGGCTTTGATTGTGACAAGGTGTCTCCAGCTGCTCTTGCAACTTGAACTGTTGAGAGTATGTATGGGGTGAACATTTCAAATTGGGTTCTCAAGGAGCTTCTCTCAGATTGAGTGCAGACTTTAGACTCACTCAATTTAACATCAGGCAAATCAGGTATTCAAGCGATTAGCCATGAAGGCTCCTCTTCAGTTAAAAAAGACATCAGCTGTATAGATTTGGACATATACTAGATACATAAAGGCTATTTGCATTTGTTTTATGATATAATTATCCTATGTTAATAACCCATGTTAATTACACCCAGCTTTGGTCACAATGAGTTAGTAACATGTGAGAAACTCTTGCTCACTTTATAACTGAACCCTAGACCACACAGAACTCTCTGCCTGGCCTCAGCAAGGATGTCACAACTTCAGACAAAATGGAAGTTAATTCTGGTCCCCTGGAAGCCTTTGAGATTGGTAACAGGGTCTTCACATCCAAATCCACTCCCTCTCCTCCAGCTTCTAACTCTGCTGGCTATCCTCTCTCTAGTTCTCAAGCCTGTGGGGCTGCATGGAGTAGCACAAGCAACAAGCTTTGATATAGTAAGTGTTTTTCTCATTCACATTCCTAAGACAAGCTCATGTTTTTCACACCATGCATTAATTTTTTTATCCCTGTCATCCATCTCCACTGTTCCTTTGTTTCCATTGACTTGCCTTCAACACTCTTATTTCCTGCTCCAATTTTTCTGTTTCCTCCTCCCTGTCATTCTGTTCCTGACAAATATGTTTTGACTTTGGTTCAGAGGACCTGTTGGGCATGATGTGCTTAGTAGCATGAACAGGAGTTTGCTAGCAATCAATCTGCACCTCTCTATTGGGGACACCTTGATAAGCACAAGGGATTGCCATTTTCTAAGCTGGACTCACACTACAAGGTCACTATTCATCAATGATCAAAGTATTTGGGCTACAGTTCAATTAGCCCTCTCAGTTGATTGATCCTTTTGTGGGTTGAATGCTGTGGACATCAGCAACTTAACACCAAGTAATCAATGTAATTCTTGCCACATTGTGGCAATGAATTTTGAGTCTCTATTGGAGACAATTGTGTTGGGTAACACATGCAATCTTACTAATTCTGATAGTAATATCATTGTGGTGTCTTGAACTATTATTGTGGTCTGAGTTGGTACCAAGTGTACCATAGATGTTAGTCAGCAAATGACAACTAATAAGTAATCAAAGTTATTAATTCAAGGGAATGGACCCATGAAGTCCATTCTGATAGATCCCCACAGTTGGCTGGGGATCAGTAGTGTGTGTAGCAGCCCCTGTGGGAGCTGTAATGATGTCTTCATCATCTGACAATTGCTGCATGATCAGCAAAATTCAATAATTTATTTTGCCATTGTTGGCCACCAATACCATCACCTTATATACAATACTGCTTTCTTGGACCCCATGTGTCCAATTGCTGAATGTCCAAGATCTATTATTATCTCAGGCACCCTCCTCCTGTTATAGAGGACATTTGGAATGGATATTGAATTCCATGACCTATATAATAATAGGACTCCCCCTTGTTCAAAGTTGGGGTGTGCCTCAGTGTCAGTGCATATATGGTCAAAGAACTTGTCTTTGGCAATGTTATCATTGATAACATTGATAATGTCTTCAGTATTCACTAATACTGAAAGGTCTTTCCTCTCTGGTATTGCAGAGAGCTTCTTGGATCACATAGACCTGAAATCTTCATTTGGTTCCTCTTCTACCAATGGTAGAGGAGTTATTATCCCTCAATTGTCTTTCAAGGAATTTTTATTTAATTTGTGTGGTTTATTCACTTGAAGTTCTTCCCTTTTGCGCATTTTTCAAACTTTCCAGGTTGGTTTGATGACCCAACCTGCTGTGGTGAGGATTCCAGGAGAATCTTCCACCTCTGGATCTTGTCACCTATCTGCCAATACATATTCATGTTCTTCTCAAACATTGTCCAGTGTATCACTAGCATATTGCCATGATGATGCATCAGCCACAATGTTGGCTGATCCTGGAATATATTCAATTTTATAATCAAATTGTGATATGTATTCTAACCATTGCACTTTTCGTTGTGACAAGTCACATTGTGTCTGGAGCCATTCCAGACTTTTGTGGTCAGTCAAAATTTTGAATGACCAGCCCAGTAATTTGTCTTCCCATTTGAGGAGACCTTCAATTATAGCTAGTAATTCTTGCTCTGTTGTGGTATAGCTCATTTTAGCTGTGCTCAAGTGGAAACCTGCAGGATGAAGGATATTCCAATCAGTACCCTGGCCATACATACAGCCTACACCAGCCACTGAGGCATTGCAAACCAACCAGATGGGACCATCCCAATTAGTATTAATTGGCTGCAATATAGGGGCTCTGCATGCAAGCTCCTGAATGCAGTCAAAGCTGCACTGGTGGACTGGAGTCCACAGAAATTACCTGGCCCTTATAAGTCAAGTCTGATAATGGGCCTGAGAAGGCCAATAGGTCTGGCATATATCCAGCCAGATAGTGCACCAGACCTAGAAAGCACTGGATGTTGTGTGTGGATCACAGTATAGGCCACAATTTGATTAGGGACATTTTGTCCTTGTTGGCATGAATGCCACTTTTGTCCACTACATGGCCCAGACACTCTATACATTCCTGGTATATATCAACTTTCATTTCAGAAAGGTGAAGCTCAGCAATGGTGACCATGTCCACTATGACTTATAGTTGTTAATGCTCTTCAATCATGTCACTATACACAAATATATTTTCTAGGTAGATGAAGATCCCTTGGCCAATCCAGGCCTGGAATATATGTGTCATTAGACACTGAAATGTACTTGGGGTGTTACAGTTGCCCTGTTGCATGATGTGGCTGTAGAACATTCCATAAATGGTCTTGAAGGCCATATTTTTCATGTGCTCAGGTGGTATGGATTACAAACATTTTCTATTATTTTAGTCTGTTTTGCCAACCTCATGCAATGCCTCTGTAATTTTTCTTGAAATTAAATGAATTTGTATGCATCTGAATTTGTACTATTGGTGTTCCATTAAATAGTATAAATTCTCCTCTTTCCAACGCATATTTTATCATGACTTTATCTTAAGAACTCAGGGAGATATAGAGGTTGTGATATTTCCTCTTATCAGGAGATACTGATTACAACATTGCGCCGCTCATATCTCGGCAACCGCTAACACTATCAAAGCAATCTTATGCTCTATCGATAGCTAATCTTCGGCGGTATCTGCTGCCCGAAGATTGTCATGATGTACCAGATCCTCGCACCGGAATGGCCTGAAGATCATTAGATTCTTACTGGACTGTCGACAACGACAAGTCAGGTGACAAGGAAAATAGTAAGAAAAGTAAAAGAACTTGTATTCGACGAGAGGTCAAGTTCTTGAGGAGTCCTCTGCGAACTTGACCTGGTTTATATACATAATACGAGCCACATCATAACAAACAAGTCCGTACAGTGAGTCGCGACAGATAAGAGATAGAAGCAGTAGAAGCGACTGCGGAACTGCGGAATTTCACATCGGAGTTGAAATACATCTCGGTTACCGGTCCGGAACATTCCCTGAGTCACATGACACAGATATACCATAAAAGGCAAGTATGTTTTGAAGATAATCTCATAAAATGTAATAAATCGAGAAAATATTGTAGAGTGGATGTATGCGTGTCAGTTCATGACACTTCCCCCCTTCAAGGCACAGGGGTCCTGGGGTGCCTTTGGATGTGACTTGACATAGTCGGCAATGAGTTCTGGTGCATTTACCAGGTTGTCATAGGTTAACCATTGTCGCTCATCATAGCCGAGCCACTTGACATAGTATTCGAAGACGTTAGATCTTTTGTTGTGTCATGACTTTATGATCTGTTCCACTTCAAACTCTTCTTCTCCTTCAGGAGTTACCACAGGTGGTGGTGGGGGGATCTGACAGCCATAGGGGTCGTCTTTATGTTTGGTCAGGAGCGAGACATGAAATACTGGATGTATTTTCATGGTTACTGGCAAGTCCAGTTTGAAGGCATGGGTGCCGTGTTGTGCTACCACCTTGAGTGGTCCAACTCTCTTGTGGGCCAATTTCCTGGAGGCCTGTTGTGTGTGTATGTTCCTGGTGTCAAGCCAGACTTTGTCTCCCACCTTAATGACTTCTGGGGTCTGATGTTTCCGATCATAGTATTCTTTGGTCCTTTGGTTTGCTAGTTCCAGAGCAGCCTTGAGTTCGTCATGGCCCTTTTGAAGCCATTCTGCATGATTATCTGCTACAGGGAATTCCTGTTCCTCCTTGTCTCCAACTGCCAGCCTTGGATGGAAACTGTAGTTTGCAAAGAACGGTGTTCTGCCAGTTGAGGCATTGACGCCATTGTTGTAGGCAAATTCAGCCAGAGGTAAGAGAGAGACCCAGTTGTCCTGCCGGTCTGATACGTAGTGTCTCAGGTACCCTTCTACTACTTGGTTGGCCCTTTCTGACTGGCCATCCGTTTGTGGGTGATATGCTGTAGAGTAGGAGGGTTTTATGTCTAGCCGTTTATACAGGTGTCTTAGGAATTTGGATGCAAAGTTGGGGCCATGGTCTGAAATGGTTTTCTGTGGTAGTCCATGAAGTTTCCATACATAGGTTAGGAACAAGTTTGCACAGTCCATGGCACTGGCCTCTGACTGACATGGGATGAAGTGGACCATTTTTGTTAGTCTGTCGACTACTGTGAATATAGCGTCGAACCCTTCTGACAGGGGTAGTCCTGTGATCAGATCGTAGGTGATTTCTTCCCAAGGTTTTTCTGGCGCTGGTATTGGGTTTAGGAGCCCTGGGGGAACCTGGTTGCTGTGCTTGTTCCTTATACAAGATTCACAATGTGTGACATATTCGTTGACTGATTTTCTCATTGATGACCATGTATATTTGCGGTTTAACAATTCATATGTTCTGAACTGTCCTGGGTGTCCTGCAGCTGGGTTGTCATGACGGCTTTCCATGATCAGTTTGCGAAGTTCTTTGTTGTTTGGGACATAAATTCTGCCCTTGTATCGTAAGAGTCCTTCATCCCATTCCCAATTTTTGACTTTTTCATTGTCATCTAGGGCTTTTAGCACCTTTGACAGGTGCTCATCCCCTGGGATAGCATCCCTAATGAGTTGTTCCAAGTCATGGTCTGGTGTGATTGCTTGTAGCTGCAGAGTTTTTAATTCCAAAAATTGGTTTTGTGCCAGCAGGGCTTGGCTCTCACCCCCCTCTTTAGGGATGTGCCTTGACAGCCTAGAGAGTATATCTGCCCGGCCGTTCTTTGCCCCCTCGATGTATAGAATCTTGAATTCAAACCTGGACAGGAACTCATGCCATCGTGTGACTCGGCCATTCAGTGGCCGGTTTGTCTTCCAATATTCCAGATTCTTGTGGTCACAAACAGTGTTTACCGGGTGTTCAGCCCCTTCTAGTAGGTGACGCCAGTGCTTGAGGGCTTTTATAATTGCCAGCATTTCTTTGTTGTAGATATCATAGTTTCTTTCTGCTGGGACCATTGCTTTGGAATAGTAGGAGATTGGGTGAAGCATTCCGTCTTCTCCATATTGCAATAAAACAGCACCTGTGGCATAGCCCGAGGCGTCTGTTTCTAAGATAAATGGTTTGCTGGGTTCTGGCTGAATTAGGAGGGGTGCTTCTTTCAGTTTCTGCTTTAGCAAATTCCACGCCTGATCCCTTTCTTCTGTCCATTCCCACTTTGTGTCCTTCTTGACAAGTTCGTAGAGGCATTTTGTGATTTTTGAGAAGTCTTTTATGAAGTGCCTTAACCAGTTTGCAAACCCCAACCCTTCCAGGACTTCGGTTGGGTTTGTAGGGGTTGGCCATTCAACAGCCTTTTCGACCTTGGCCGGGTCTACTTTAATCCCTTGGGGAGTTACTACTATTCCCAGGTAGTCCACTTCAGTGACGTCAAAAACACATTTTTCCAGGGCGCAGTATAGGCCAGCCTTTTGAAGCCGGCGCAGGACTTCTCTGACATGTTCATCATGTTCTTCCTGGTTCTTTGAAAATACTAGTATGTCATCCATGTAAATTACAACGTAAATGCCTTCGATGTCCTGGAATTCTTCTCAGATCATGGCCATGAAGGTTCCTGGTGCATTCTTTTGACCAAATTGCATGACTAGGGGCTCATACAGCCCGTATTTGGTCTTGAAAGCGGCCTTCCATTCATCTCCTTCCCGAATTCGTATGAGGTTGAAACCCCACTTTAGGTCAAACTTGGTGAATATCTTTGCCCCCCGCAAAGTTTCCACAATATCATTGATGCGTGGGAGCGGGTACACATTGGAGACAGTCATTTCGTTTAGCCGCCGATAGTCGATGCACATGCGCAACTTCCCATTCTTCTTTTTGACAAATATGACTGGGGATGCCATTGGTGACCTTGAGGGTCTGATATGCCCTGCTTTCAGTTGGCGGTCCAGGGTTTTGCGCAATTCTGCATCTTCCTTGACACCCACGCTATATATGGGACCATGCCTTGGCTTGGCATCCGGTTTTAAATCTATTTCCATATCCCACTTCCTATGGGGTGGTAATGGTTGGACGTCGTCTTCTTCAGCGAATATTTTCTGGAATTCTTTATATTTTGTTGGGAGGGAGTCTAAGGCGTCCAACTGAAGCTCCTTAGGTTCATTTGCTTGCACATGCAGGGGTTTTGTGATGCAGTGCTTCAGGCATATTGGTGAGTTGAACTTCATGTCTTTCCCGTCCCAATCAATATCGGGGTTATGGAATTTGAGCCATGACATGCCCAGGACTAGATCATTTTTGCCAACGTTCACAACATAGGCACTGAGGATTTCTCGGTGCTCTTGAATGCACAGCTCAAAGGTGCAGTAATGGGTCACCGACCCAGAGTCTATCTCCCTTCCATCAATTACCCTCAATTTCTTGGGTGTTTTTAGGACAACGGTAGGAATACGGTATTGTTTAACCAAGTTTTCATGTATAAATACTGATGTGGCCCCTGAATCGATCATGGCCCATCCGTTGAATTTTTTCATATTATATGCAGACTTGCGTTCAGGGGTTATGCACAGAGGGAATGCATGAAAGAAAAACTGTAGTTGTGATTGGTTTCCTAACAACATACATTCCATTTCCATGTTTTTATTTTTGTTATGCGCATTTTGTAACATAGCACCCAAGACTGCCCCCCTGGCATGGTTTGAGCTCATTCTTTTACCGACTCATCGTCGGTTGTTTCTACATCCTCAACCACTGCCTCATATCCTGACATCTTAGCTGAGGGGCATTTGGCTGCAATATGACCCCATCCTCCACAGTTATAGCAGGTGTTCATTCCCTTTCCTTTTCCTGCGCTATCCAGATCCATTGCATCTGGATCCTTTGCCTTTGGGGCCACCAGTGGATGGTTATCCTTCTTTATGTCCTTGAAGGATTCTTGTATGTTGGCATTACTGCCATCGTAACGGATGGTTGGAACTGTGAAGCCCTTCGCATTGGGACCGATGGCTACGATTTGACCTTTTACAGCCCTGCCATCTTTAATCTTGTATATGCGTTCCCCATTCTTGAATTTCTCCTTTTGGGGAGCGCTTTGGGGGTTATTTGTGGGCCTGCTAGTCGAAGCATTGTTGCTGCTGGACTTATTACCCCCATGAGATGTCCTCTTGCTACCAAAGGAAATGAGGTGGCAGTCAATTTCCAGGGCCCACTGTGTGAGCTGGGCGAATGTCTTTGTGCGGGGATCATAGTTTTGGGCCACCATGCTATCTGTCACGTCTGACGACAGGCCATCATAGAACTGGTCACGCATGGTGGCATCGTTGTAGTTGAGGCCTGTGGAATATAAGTTGAATAGGGTGAGGTAGTCCTGAACCGTCTTGGATTGTTTCAACTTCCGCCACTTGTTGCGGTTATTTTTGGTGCGGTTCAGATCCCCATATCGGGTAGTAAATTTTGCCAGAACAAATTGGCATCGTGAAGCCAGGGGATCTCAGTCCAGGGTTGAGAATTTCGAATTCTTCATACGAGTTAACCCATTCAGCTGCTGACCCTTCGAGATAAGAGGTGATGAAGGCGACCACTTGGTCAGCCGAGTGTCCACTCATGTTTGTATTGATATATTGGGCACATGCAATTCTGAATGAGATGGCGTCTTCCCGTTTTGTGCCATCAAATTTTTGAGGGGCGGCCATCTTAACCTTTGCAGTCGACCCTCCAGAGGGGGCAGGTGCTGTTGGTTGTGGTTGGACTGTACCAGTGGGAGCTAGTACTTGAGCAGTGCCTGAGCCACCCGTGGAGATGTTGATTTGCACTTCAATGTGCGTGATAGTAGTTTGGAGAATGGCTAACATTCCCACTAAGTTGTTGACGTTGGTGGCTAGTCCAGCCACATCCGCATCTATTTTTGTCTGATTTGTGGTAAGTTTGGCCTCGAGTGAATCTGTGTAAGTTTTATTATTGTGTTCGACGTCCCCAATATCATTTTGGAGATTATTGGTTCGCTCTCGCAGTTCGTCCATTGATCGAAGCATATAGATGACCTTATCTTCATAGGACATATTCGCCCAAGCAGGGGCAGGGGTTGGCGATGCCATTTCAGAAGGGACTTGAGTAGATTTTTTTTTTTTTTTTAAAGGCGACGAAGACGGTAAGGAAGTACAGGGAATTGAGAGTTGTTTTGATAATAAAGGATTTCCGTTCCCCTCACAAGTCTATAGATTTCAAAGTTCCCGACTCCCACGAATCTCAACCAAGTATCGTCCAAGTCCCAGCTTTTGGTGTCCTGGCAACGATATGGACACTCCACCTTCTTTAGTTTAATTTGGTCCCGAAGGAGTGCTTCCTTGGGAAGGATTGATTTGGGCTGCCGGAAGGGGTGCTTCTTCCTGAATTGGCGAGCCTGTGCCACTTAGAAAGGTGGGGTGAGGGAGGTCTGACAGTGTTGAGAAGACGGGGAAGGTGTACTTGTGGGGTTCAATTGTTTCTCGGACTATTGCTTCTAGTCTGAGATGGTCTTGGAGGAGGGATAAGTAGTCCTCCTGGTGTTCGCACAAACGCTCGGTTAAGTATGCGCAACGGGCCTCGGCTTCATGAAGTTTGTCACAGGTTTCTTCGTACTTATTCCGGTAGTAACGGTACCTGTCTTGGAAGTTTTCGATAGTGTTTAGCAGGTGACGAAGAAGCTGTTGGCCGAGGCTCTCCAGCTTATAGCTGGTTGCGGGGGATGGTGTAGTAATAAAGGAATTTGTCCTTCTTAGGACAATAGGGGCAGCGCACTGGGAAGGTGGCTCCATTCGCCCGACGGCAGATTTTGCACTCAGGGGCACCTGGCTCGGTGACGAAGGCTTGTTGGGCATGTCCGACTCTCTGGGGCGGACTTTGGTAATTACTACTCGGTTGAAATCAATGTGCCCCGCTTCTTCAAGGATACTTTCGACCGAGTTGAGGGTGAAGCAGTGGATCAATAGGTGTCCAAACCACCCACACAGATGGCAACGCTGATCTTCTGTAAAAGGTTGTGCCACTTGAGGGCCGTGCGTTCCGTCAGAGATGTACTCGAGCAAGAGCAAGATAAAAAAAAATAGACCCTTTCCCAAGTCTATTGGAATAGGAAGGTGACCTCCGTTGCTCAGCTACTTAAGGGCAATGAGCGACCCCACCTCTTGTTGAAAAAGAGATTAGAGAACCGAAGCTTGTTACGTGTGAGGGACCTGGCTATGCAAGGTTTCACAGAGGCGCGTATAGGGCAATGATATCTTGTGACTGTGGATAGGTGGAGTAGGATTGGGGAAGGCAACGGGAAGTTATCTCGAGACGACGCCAACGGCATTCCAGAACGTATCCCAGACAATACTGAGACTTACGATTGTCAAGAACTTGACCTGATGTCGACAACGACAAGTCAGGCGACAAGGAAAATAGTAAGAAAAGTAAAAGAACTTGTATTTGACGAGAGGTCAAGTTCTTGAGGAGTCCTCTGTGAACTTGACCTGGTTTATATACATAATACGAGCCACATCATAACAAACAAGTCCGTACAGTGAGTCACGACAGATAAGAGATAGAAGCAGTAGAAGCAACTGCGGAACTGCGGAATTTCACATCGGAGTTGAAATACATCTCGGTTACCGGTCCGGAACATTCCCTGAGTCACATGACACAGATATACCATAAAAGGCAAGTATGTTTTGAAGATAATCTCATAAAATGTAATAAATCGAGAAAATATTGTAGAGTGGATGTATGCGTGTCAGTTCGTGACATGGACCATCAATCAAGATCTAATGACTCCAGTGAGTCAGGAGAGCCTTCCAAATTGATCCAGAAGCTTCTCTGACTCACTTTATGACTCGCTGAGATGTATCCTCTGTTCATTACATGTATATACTATGATAATATGATCTACAAGCCAATAGTAGGTCTCAGATGCATCAATGCCATTGATCCACACCCTGTCTTTACTCTCTTATCCTATACTGGGCTAGGGTGTACCCCAAGTATAGCAGTACCCTCTTTTGATGATTGCACTGGCATGCATGCATCTATTTGGCTCTGGAATGCCCTCCTCAGGGTATAAAAGGACCTCCTCTGAGGCCCTTCCAGACCACCTTCCCTCCTCTACTCAACCCAGACTGGTTATTGTTTTCCTTTTTCTGTTTCTATTTCTCTTGTCTGTGTGTGATTTCCTATATAACTAGTACTGAGGAATAAAGTACCATATTAGTTATATATTGTCTGATTCATTGTATCTTATATTCAGAGTTATATAAGGATACAATATTGCCTGATTGAGCATGACATTAAGTACCAGCTATTAGAGGAAATCTAAGTACCTGTAGCTGAGGAAGTACATGCATTAGGCAGCCCACCATCTATCCTATAAGCTATTGGTTAAGTCTAGTATTAAGATTAGTATCAGTTAGTCCAAGCGACTAGATCTGAACTACATTTAAGATATCTAAGGGAACCTGACCATAGTAGTCTTGCTCTTTATACCTATAAATGAGTCAGTTTACACTGTGAAAGATTAAGACTACCTTGAGTGTTACTTGATCACATTGCAACTACTTTGAGCCTTCTTACTCTAGTCTAAGAAGTATTGAGTACAATTAGTGTATACTAACATATCTACATTTTTGTAAGCTCTAGATATTGTAGTGTACCCTGACCCATAACATTGGTGAAGCAACCCAGGTCCTTACATCAAGTAACTATCAACTAACATTGCCATTTTTGGTCAATCTATTGCCCAAAACAGAATTGTTCAATCTTGACCACTCTGTGTATAGAAATACCTTTCTCACCACAGAATACAACAACTTATCTTGGGCTCTTGAGATAGATCCTGTCTGGATTCAAGCCCCAAACCCTACAATTACTGTTTTAGGTTATAGTAGTACTGGTGGTCCACCCCCACATATTACTCTGACATTTACCTTTAGGAATTATAGGCCATATATTCCAATAAATTCAGTATCAAGTGCTCTAAGTGCTGGACTTGAATTTGAAGTCTATATTCAACATCTTCCTGATCAACCACAACCAATAAAAGTTCAACACACATTTATTAGGTCTTTCTGGTCACCCCATACCAGCTACTGGGATACAGTTTATCAAGCCATTTATCAATTTGTAACAGAAACATCTTTTGAAAATTATTCCTAAGTACAAATTCATCTTGAATTGGAGAAGAACTGTAATGGCCAGTTCTTCAAATATGTCTGTGCTTGTCCCTGGAAGCTTTTGGGACAATACACATCACCCATTACCACCTGAAGATCCTTATGCATCAGATTCCATGGTAGGAAGTGATGCAGGAGGTAGGCATGTACAATCAGACTATAGTTATCATCACCAAGATACTTTAGATTATGAACAATATTTGCCCATCCCTCCTAATGGATCTAGTTCATATATTGCTCTTACTCCTAGAGAGCAAAGGCATCTCACTTACCAACCTGCTGCTACTTGGATGACAAACCTAACAAGGATGCATCCAGAGATAGCAGAGAGGAGAAGGTTAGTTAGAGCTGTGGGTAGGAAGATATATGAACATCCTCATCCCCATGTAATGCACATTAAATATCCATCTATTGTGTGTAGAGAATTCTTTAAGGATCTCTTACAAGAACTGGATTATTTATGTACATTTAGGCCAGAATGGACTTGGTCTGCATCTGGAGAACCTGTCATGTTCATTGACTTGAACAGGCATAGGAGTTTTAGGACTAAGCTCACTGCTTTTAAGTTCCAACTGCTCCCTGTTAGGAGCAGGCATCCTATACCTCACCCAGATGTTCCTGCATTCCCTGAAACTAGGAAGCATTTTGCTTTCAGTAAGAAACAGCATGAAGTTGCTTGTGTATTATTTAGGGATGAAGTTGAGTGCTTCTTGGCTTACCTTTTTATTGAACACCAAGCTATGCAAGACCTTAGTAAAGGGAAGCATAGGGAGCTCAATGAAATAATGTGGGAAAATTCTGAGAGTAGATCCAAGACTCCAGAATATGCTCCAGCCCCTCATCCCAAGCACACTATTGACTCAATTAGATCTCCTACTGGTTGTCTAGAATTCAAACCTCTAGAAGTTCAGGAGGTTCCAGATGAGCCAGTGAGTGGTAGAGAGGAGCTAGTTCAACTAGAAGAGCAGGAAGTGGAAGATATCACAAGGATAGCAGATGATTCTGCTGAGGATACTACCATGACTGCAATTCAACCTTCTGGATTTGCATCTACTTCAGCTATGGCTCAAGGAAGAAGCTTTATTGGCCCTGTAACTAGCTCTCCAGCTAGACCAGAAGCTTTAGGTGCAATTACTCCTATAAAGACTCCAAGTGAGAAGAGACTACAAGCTCTATTTACTCCAGAATCAGTTTCTCAAATAGAAGCTACTTGCATTCTGGGAGTTAGAGGACCTTCTACTTACCTAGAGAGTTACCTAGGAACTTCATTCACTCCTGTAGAGAAAGACTATCCTAGACACATAGGAGTAGGTCCTAGGCAATCTGGAAGAGTGCTAGAACCTCTATTACCTCCTGCTCAAGTGACTGAAGCTGGTCCTTCAGCTTTACCCACTATTGGAGAAGTAAATGAGGATGATACTGATCAGGACCAGGACTCTCCCTTGGTAAATAAACCTACTAGACCTTGTCAATCCTTTGACAATGCTATTAGGAAGGAACCTTTTAGGGGTTGACTTAGCAAAAGTCATGCAGTTACTATTGAATAAGAGTTTCCACCTCATGAATAGTATACTAGAAGACAAGCATCTCCTTATCCACCTAGGGTGCCAATAACCCCCTCTAGGCCAGTAAGGGATAACTCTGGAACTATTCCTCAAGGAGCTGTTCCCCTTATTGTTACTCCTAGTGAAGCAGACTCTTCTGAGGAAGAAGCTAGGAGACCTAGGCATAGGAGTTCTAATAGAACTTCAGATGCTGAAGCAGGCAGGCCTACAGCAGATCATCGTGCTGAAGGTTTTAGAGAGCCTACTGGACCTTCTGTAACTATGACTGGAGATCCTTCAAAGATGCCAGTTTATAGTCCTGAAGGGAATACCTTATTAGGTTTCCAGCCATTAGTACCTCAGTCACATTTACCTGCTGATGCTAGCATACATATGCCACAAGTCTCTAGACCTACTGAAGCTGAAACATTTAGAACTCAGAGGTTTGATCCTTATCAACCCTTTGTGATAAATCTAGGACCAGGGTTCTCTGGTCTGGCTTCTACTCCACCTAGGAGGCCACCAGGACCTCCTCCCACTGGACCTCCTGCCTCTAGTGGTAGGAATTTCTCAGGAGGAGGTGCAGGTCCACCTGATCCTCCAGGAGGACAGGGGCCACCTAACCCTCCAGTAGGTCAAAGTTACCCTCAGCAAGGAGGAGGACATATTCCTCATGTTCCTCCCATTCCACCTATTCCACCCAACACTCCTAGGCCACAAGGACTACCAGGACCACCAGGACCACCTGGGCCTCCAGGGCCCCATGGAAATCCTCCTAATGGTCCTTATCCTTGGATTCAAGGCCCTCCAGGATGTCCAGGAGACCAAGGTCCCCCTGGAAGGGATGGCAGGGATGGAAGAGATGGTCCACCAGGTCCACCAGGTCCACCAGGCCCAGAAGGCCCTAGAGGAGCTGGAGGAAATGGTAACAATAACAACCAAAATAATCAACCTCATCTAGACATGAAATTGAAGCCTGAAGTGATACCAGAGTATGATGGTGATCCAGATGAACTATGTGTGTGGATAGACCAAATTAGTTGTTATATAGCCATGGGTTTAAATGAGAACAACAGACTCACCCTGACTATCCCATTCAGGTTTACTGGAGATGCTAAACAATGGTGGTATCAGTTCAATGAGGAACAAAGGCTTAGAATGTCTACAGATTGGAATCAGATGAGAGCTAGCTTAATTAGTTTCTTTTGGACTCCTACTTGGATTACCAAGGCTAGGAACAAAGCTTTGGCAGCCAGGTTTAAGGATTCAGGCAACAATAAAGAAACACCATTTCAGTATGCACTTTGCAAAAAGAAACTGCTTGAATGGTTAAAGACTGGGATGACCTCACTATCATTGTTGAAGTGGCTAGGTCAGCTCCTACACAATGGAGAGCTATAGTCAACCATGAGGATATTGCAGACTGGTCCACCTATGTGACTAGAATTAAGGAACAAGAAGATTTATTGCAAGGTTGGCCCTGCCATATGAACAACCAAGCTACCTATGACACAGTCAAGGAGGTGATCAAAGCTTTGAAGGCTGAAATGCATCAGAAAAAGCATGGTCACAAAGCTAGTGCTCATGCAGTAAATTCTTCTAACTCTAAGTTCAAGTCAAAGCAGCCTGAGAAATTCAAAGGCTATAAGAGGCCCTTCCCTCCAGACAATTCTAATGTTTCCAAACATAAGAAAGGGACTCCTAAAGCTAGAGGCATGAGAGGCTGTATTCATTGTGGAAGCCTTATGCACTATGACAAGGAGTGCAAGCATAATAAATCTAATGCTAACAATGTCCAAGTTTATTTTGCTGAAACTACTGAAGCTGAACAAACTGCTTATGCTGAATATGAAGCTGCCTGTAATGATTCTGATCCTGAACCATCTGAAACTGAGCCATCTGGAGACCAAGAGGAAGAATCTGATTCTTCTAGCTCTTCCTCTGACTTGGATTTTTAATTAATTCCCAGCCTTCTAAATCTAATGAGACAGAGGACTTGGGAGTAAATGTAGATGATCAGGATATACAGGCTGTACACAATTATAATGCATTAGCAAATCAAACAACAGCTAACAAATCATTTTCTATTCAATTATCTACCAGGAATGAGCCTTTTGACCTTAAACCAATCCCTGAGGATAAAACTATTACTCTTAAAAAGGTGATGGAACATCCTTCAGGAACTCATTTCTTGGGAACTAGACCTACAGTAGCTATGGCTAGGGTTGGGAATGAAGAAGGCTTAGCAGAAATTACTGTTGACTCAGGCTCTGATATTACCCTGATTAGCTATAATTTTCTGACTAGCTTGAAACAACCTCCTAAAGAGAAATCTGCCAAAAGATAAATCTTATTCAAGTGACTGGTAAAACTAGTATTACAGGATATGTAGTATTATACTTAACCTTCCCTACTAAGGATGGACCTGTAAAAATGCAGGTAGAAGCCTATATAGTGAAAGGAATGAAAGTACCTTTCATTCTGGGTAATTACTTTTCTAACCACTATAGAATCTCTTTAGATTGTCTTTCATCTCCTAGCAGAATACTCTTTGGCAACTCTGGTAGGTCTGCTGAAGTAATTGAATTAGAAACTGAACCAAGATTGGATGAAGTTGGAACTGTATTTCAAGTTTACACCAGACCAGACTTCAAGACAAACCTAGAGAGAAGAGCCTTTCACAGGAAAAAATCTTCTAAGAAGAAAGCCTTAAAGAAAGGGCCTGAAGGTGCTACCCCAGTTAAATTAGCTAGGGATGTATTTTTAAAGGCTGAATTCATTACACAAGTGCCTATTCTAGTTGAATTCCAGGAAGGACAGCAAGAAGGTTTTATTGAAGGTAGTCTAGAAAGTAATAATGGAACTTTAGATTCATGGAACTACAGACAGCATCATCACTCCTGCTACTAAGACTATTCAGATGACTAATTTTTCTCAGAGGCCAGTGCATTTACCCAAAGGACATGTCATAGGATATATGCATGACCCCAAGATTGCATTGGATAAAGAAAAGATTTGCCTGAAGAACTTAGGAAGGCAGGAGAAGCCAAGGCACATCTAATAAATACTCTTATGAGGAAGTCAAAGTACCTTCTCCTACTGATGAAGAGATTGAACTCTCAAAGCAGCCAGAAGGAGGCCCTAAAACTGCTGAACACCTGACCCAGAGCCAGTCCCTAGGGAAGACTCTTGGCAGAGGTACATTGGGGAGACAATTTGACTCCAGATCAGAAGAAAAGCTTGCAAAAGGTTGTGAAGAAGAACTTTGAAGCTTTTGGATTAGATGGCAGACTTGGCAATTACCCAGCCAAAGTAGAGATTAATCTCAGACCAGGTACAAAGGAAATTGCTTTAACTCCTTATAGACCAAGTGAAGAAGCTAAGGCTGCTATAGACAAGCAAATAGATGATTGGTTGCACTTAGGTGTAATTGAGGAATCTAAGAGCCCTTGGGGCTTCCCAGTGCTTGTAGTATGGTGGAATAACAAGCCTCACTTGTGCATTGATTACAGGAAGCTTAATGCAGTAGCTATACCAGATGAATACCCTCTACCTAGGCAACAAGACATCCTTCATTCACTTGAAGGAGCCCAATATCTCAGTACTCTAGATGCTCTAGTAGGCTTTACTCAACTCCAGATTAAGGATGTGATGCTGATATTCTGGCATTCTGGCATCAAGGGTAACTCAATTGCATCAGCTTATAAATCAGTCCTTCATTCACTTGAAGGAGCCCAATATCTCAGTACTCTAGATGCTCTAGTAGGCTTTACTCAACTCCAGATAAAGGATGAGGATAGGCCTAAGACAGCATTTAGATGTCACAGAGGACACTTTCAATTCAGAAGAATGCCTTTAGGATGGAGAAATGGACCTCCAGTATTCCAAAGGGTTATGACTGATGTTTTGGCCCCATTCTTATGGATAATTGCTCTAGTACATATAGATGACATTGTGATATACAGCAAGTCATTTGAAGACCACTGTGAGCATTTGGACAAAGTATTAAAGGCCATTGCAGACTCTGGATTGACTCTTTCTCCTGGTAAATGCCACCTTGGATATCAATCTCTACTCCTTTTAGGACAAAAGGTGTCCAGACTTGGCATGTCTACCCATAAGGAGAAAGTGGAAGGCATTCTACAATTAGAGGAACCTAAGGATATACCTACATTACAAACATTCTTAGGAATGATGACCTACTTCTCAAGTTATATTCCATATTATACTTGGATAGTAGCTCCATTATTTAATCTCTTAAAGAAGAGTGTCAAGTGGAAATGGGATAAATTGGAATCTCATGCTTTCAAACTAGCTAAGCTAGTCCTAGCCAATGCACCAGTTTCTCTCTTACCCAATACCAGGATGCCCTATAGGCTTTATACTGATGCATGTGACTTTGCAATAGCTGCTATCTTACAGCAAATTCAAACCATGAAACTTAAGGACCTGAAAGGAACTAGAGTTTATGATCAATGTAAGAAAGCTCACCAAGAAGGGTTACCTGGCCCCAGGTTTATTACACCTGACTCCAAAGGAAAGGTCATCCTGACTGGGGGGGCTGATGGTACTGAAACTTTTGACTATGAAGATACTTGGAATGAAGACTTCGAAGAAACTGAAGTACACATAGAGTGAGTCATTGCCTGCTGGTCAAGACTCCTCAAATCAGCTGAGACAAGGTACTCAGCCACTGAGAGATAAGCTCTAGGTGTAAGAGATGGTTGAGTGAAATTCCACATGTATCTTGAAGGTGCTAAAGTTGTAGTAGTGTCAGATCATGCTGCCCTTAAATGGAGTAAGACTTACCAAACTGTGAACAGAAGACTATCTGGTTATGGCATAGTAATAGCTGCCTTCCCAGACCTAGTAATAGTTCACAGAGCAGGCAAAGTCCATACTAATGTTGACCCAATCTCTAGACTAAGAAGAAGGAACCCTAGACAAGATGGACCTTTAGCAGACTTATCAACCCCTCTTACCTTTAATAATGACACTGAAGATGCCCTGAAGAATCTGTACCAAGAAATAGGTGTAGACTTTGAGAAGGACTTGCTAGTCCAGTCAACTATGCATGCTTTAGCCAATGAAGAGAAGCCTTCCAAAGGTTTTAGGACAAAGTTTAAGGCAAGAGACAAAGAATATAAAGCTAATGTCTCTCTTGCTACATCAGGTTTGAATGAGCTACACATCAGTATTAATGAATCTGAAGTTAATCACTTTTATGAAGCATACACTAATGATCCCCATTTTGCTGATGTACTCAAGAAGCTGCAAGAGATGACAATTACAAGCTGTGTGTCCCTAAAGACTTACAGAAGGAAGTAGTAGCTGAAATACATGACTCTCTTCAAGAAGGAGCTCATGCTGGCTACCATAGGACCTACAACAAAGTAGCTTCCACCTAATACTGGCCTAAGATGATACAAGTCATTAAGGAATATGTGTGCACTTGTGATATTTGTCAAAAGGCTAAGCCTAAAAGACATGGACAAAGAGGTCTTCTTCAATCTATTCCATTCCTAGTCAGCATTTTGAAGTAGTAACCATGGATTTTATAATGGATCTTCCTCCTAGCAATGGATTTAATGCCATACTAACTGTAGTTGATAAATTGACTAAGTATGTGCACTTTATCCCTTGCAATACTTCTATCAAAGAGGCAGAGACTGCCAAACTATTCCATGCACATATGGACCAAGTATGGTCTTCCAAGACAGGTTATTACTGACAGAGACACTAGATGGACAGGAGCCTTTTGGGAACACTTAATCTCTTGGTTGGCATTCAGAGATCGCTTACTACAGCTTATCACCCACAAGCTGATGGACAGAGTGAAATTATGAACCAAACCTTAGAGATTGCCTTAAGAGCTTTTGTCTTTCCTTCAATGGACAATTGGAGTGACCTCCAAAATGATTTTAGGTTTGCTTACAACACCATGGAGCATCCATCTACAGGATTTACACCTTATCTTCTTTTAGGATTTGAACCACTTCAACCCTCAGATTTACTTACTTCTACTGGTAAAGCTTTAGCCAGACCCTCTGTAGAAGATCCTAAAGCTGTGAACTTTGATGAGATGATGAAAGCAATTTGCTCTCAAGCTCAGGATGCCTTGAAATTGGCTCAAGTTCACATGGAGGATCAATACAACAAGAACCATAGTTATCTTGATCTACAGGAAGGAGATTTGGTCATGCTGAATCCACATTCCCTGAACCTGCTGAGAAATCAGAAGGGAAAGGGAGGGAAACTCCAGATGAAATATAATGGTCCCTTTGAAATTCTAGAAAAACTTTCAGATGTAACTTATTGCATCAAGATTCCAGCCAGCTACAAAATTCACCCTGTGATTAATATAGTTCATCTGGAATCTTATCATAGAGATTAAAGATGGTACAGACTGTCCCAAGAAACATCTGAATAGATCTGACTTTGACAAGGAACCTGAATGGGAAGTGGAAGAATTCTGGATGAAAAGATGATCAAGAAAGGACAGAGAAAAGAGCATCAATATCTTACAAGATTTGTGGGTTATCCACCTGAATGGGATGAATGGCTATCCAGGCAGCAGCTGACAAATGCTCCCAGGATACTCAAGGAATGGGAACTTAAGCAACACCTCAAGACATCTAAGAAGTCTTAACCCTTTCCTGAAATCATTCCAAGAACAACATGTGATTTCTCTGTTGTTTGTTTACTGACAAAGTCATTTTGTAGATATAAATTGGCTGGCATTTACCTCTGGAAACACCACACCAACCATGGCTAACTTCACCACCATTATTGCTGTCACTCTCCAATCGCCTCTTGATAATGGCTGCTCTCTACTACCTCTTCAGTCTTGGGGAAGACTTTATATGGGTCACACCTGGACAAAAGGTAGTGTTGGAGTACTCCAACTTGGAGCACACCATAACTGTCACTGGCAAGGTGGTCATTTCCCTGCCACACAGATTGGTATACCTTAGCAGGCAGAGGACCCTCTGGACAGTAAAGCCTGCTAACATCCTCTCCATTGCCTTGGTGAGGAATCATAGGCAGTATAGTCCTTACAGGGGTCCAGGAAACAGTGGCATGCCCTCTGAACTTTTCATCCTGCCTGATCATCCATATTGTAAGTCCAAATCTATTTACAGGGTTTGATGCTTATGGTACTGGACAGATCAAATGCAAGGGATGGAGCAACAGCAATACCTAGGATCTTTTCTACAACTGTAGATAAGATTAACCAAGCTTGGTAAGTCAGATCTTTCCTGATCATCTTATCAAGTCCACTGATCTATTTGGATTGACCACATCTAGTGTCACGAACTGACACGCATACATCCACTCTACAATATTTTCTTGATTTATTACATTTTATGAGATTATCTTCAAAACATACTTGCCTTTTATGGTATATCTGTGTCATGTGACTCAGGGAATGTTCCGGACCGGTAACCGAGATGTATTTCAACTCTGATGTGAAATTCCGCAGTTCCGCAGTCGCTTCTACTGCTTCTATCTCTTATCTGTCATGACTCACTGTACAGACTTGTTTGTTATGATGTGGCTTGTACTATGTATATAAACCGGGTCAAGTTCGCAGAGGACTCCTCAAGAACTTGACCTCTCGTCGAATACAAGTTCTTTTACTTTTCTTACTATTTTTCTCGTTGCCTGACTTGTCGTCGTCGACATCAGGTCAAGTTCTTGACAATCTGGCACAACCTTTTACAGAAGATCAGCGCTGCCGTCTGTGTGGGTGGTTCGGACACCTATCGATCCACTGCTTCACCCTCAACTCGGTCGAAAGTATCCTTGAAGAGGCAGGGCACATTGATTTTAGCCGAGTAGTAATTATCAAAGTCCACCCCCAGAGAGTCGGACGTGCCCAACAAGCCTTCGTCACCGAGCCGGGTGCCCCTGAGTGCAAGATCTGCCGTCGGCCAAACGAAGCCACCTTCCCCGCGCGCTGCCCCTATTGTCCTAAGAAGGACAAATTCCTCTATTACTACACCATCCCTCGCAACCAGCTCTAAGCTGGAGAACCTCGGTCAACAGCTTCTTCGTCACCTGTTAAACACTATCGAAAACTTCCAAGACAGGTACCGTTATTACCGAAATAAGTACGAAGAAACCTGTGAAAAACTTCACGAATCCGAGGCCTGTTGCGCATACTTAACTGAGCGTTTGCGCGAACATCAGGAGGACTATCTATCCCTCCTCCAAGACCATCTCAGACTAGAAGCTATAGTCCGAGAAACAGTTGAACCCCACGAGTACGCCTTCCCCGTCTTCTCAACACCATCAGACCTTCCTCACCCCACCTTTCTAAGTGGCATGGGCTCGCCAATTCAGGAAGAAACATCCCTTCCAGCAGCCCAAGCCAATCCTCCCCAAGGAGACACTCCTGCGGGATCAAACTAAATTGAAGAGGGTGGAGTGTCCATACCGTTGCCAAGACACCAAAAGTTGGGACTTGGACGATACCTGGCTAAGGTTTGCGGGGATCAGAAACTTCGAAATTTATAGACTCGTGCGGGGGAAAGAAATCCTATATTACCAAAACAATTCCCAATTCCCTGTACTTCCTTACCATCTCCGTCGCCTTTAAAATTCTATCAAACCTTCTCTGAAATGGCGTCACAACCTCCTGCCCCTGCTTGGGCGAATATGTCTGATGAAGATAAGGTCATCTATATGCTTCGATCAATGGACGAACTGCAAGAGCGAACCAATAATCTCCAAAATGATATTGGGGATGTCGAACACAATAATAAAACCTACACAGATTCACTCGAGGCCAAGCTTACTATGAATCAGACGAAAATAGATGCAGACATGGCCGGACTAGCCACCAATGTCAACAACTTAGTGGGAATGTTAACCATTCTCCAAACTACTATCACGCGCATTGAAGCGCAAGTCAACATCACCATGGGTGGCTCAGGCGCTGCTCAAGTACCAGCTCCCACTGGTACAGTCCAACCACAACCAGCAGCACCTGCTCCCTCTGGAGGATCGACTGCAAAGGTTAAGATGGCCGCCCCTCAAAAATTTGATGGCACAAAACGGGAAGACACCATCTCATTCAGAATTGCATGTGCCCGATACGTCAATACAAACATGAGTGGGCACTCGGCTGACCAAGTGGTCGCCTTCATCACCTCTTATCTCGAAGGGTCAACAGCTGAATGGGTTAACTCGTATGAAGAATTTGAAATTCTCAACCCTGGAACTGCAATCCCCTGGCTTCACGATGCCAATTTATTCTGGCAAGAGTTTACTACCCGATATGGGGATCTGAACCGCACCGAAAATAACTGCGACAAGTGGCGGAAGTTGAAACAATCCAAGACGGTTCAGGACTACCTCACCCTATTCAACTTATATTCCACAGGCCTCAACTACAACGATGCCGCCATGCGTGACCAGTTCTATGATGGCCTGTCGTCAGACGTGACAGATAGCATGGTGGCCCAAAACTATGATCCCCGCACAAAGACATTTGCCCAGCTCACACAGCAGGCCCTGGAAATTGACCGCCACCTCATTTCCTTCGGTAGCAAGAGGACGTCTCATGGGGGTAATAAGTCCAGCAGCAACAACGCTTCGACTAGCAGGCCCACAAATAATCCCCAAAGCGCTCCCCAAAAGGAGAAATTCAAGAATGGGGAACGCATATACAAGATTAAAGATGGCAGGGCTGTAAAAGGTCAAATCGTAGCCATCGGTCCCAATGCAAAGGGCTTCACGGTTCCAACCGTCCGTTACGATGGCAGTAATGCCAACATACAAGAATCCTTCAAGGACATAAAGAAGGATAACCATCCCCCGGTGGCCCCAAAGGCAAAGGATCCAGACGCAATGGATCTAGATAGCGCAGGAAAAGGAAAGGGAACGAATACCTGCTATAACTGTGGAGGACGGGGTCATATTGCAGCCAAATGCCCCTCAGCTAAGATGTCAGGATATGAGGCAGTGGTTGAGGATGTAGAAACAACCGACGATGAGTCGGTAAAAGAATGAGCTCAAACCGTGCCAGGGGGGCGGTCTTGGGCGCTATGTTACAAAATGCGCATAACAAAAATAAAGACATGGAAATGGAATGTATGTCGTTAGGAAACCAATCACAATTACAGTTTTTCTTTCATGCATTCCCTCTGCACATAACCCCTGAACGCAAGTCTGCATATAATATGAAAAAATTCAACGGATGGGCCATGATCAATTCAGGGGCCACATCAGTATTTATACATGAAAACTTGGTTAAACAATACCGTATTCCTACCGTTGCCCTAAAAACACCCAAGAAATTGAGGGTAATTGATGGAAGGGAGATAGACTCTGGGTCTGTGACCCATTACTGCACCTTTGAGCTGTGCATTCAAGAGCACCGAGAAATCCTCAGTGCCTATGTTGTGAACGTTGGCAAAAATGATCTAGTCCTGGGCATGTCATGGCTCAAATTCCATAACCCCGATATTGATTGGGACGGAAAGGACATGAAGTTCAACTCATCAATATGCCTGAAGCACTGCATCACAAAACCCCTGCATGTGCAAGCAAATGAACCTAAGGAGCTTCAGTTGGACGCCTTAGACTCCCTCCCAACAAAATACAAAGAATTCCAGAAAATATTCGCTGAAGAAGACGACGTCCAACCATTACCACCCCATAGGAAGTGGGATATGGAAATAGATTTAAAACCAGACGCCAAGCCAAGGCATGGTCCCATATATAGCGTGGGTGTCAAGGAAGATGCAGAATTACGTAAAACCTTGGATCGCCAATTGAAAGCAGGGCATATCAGACCCTCAAGGTCACCAATGGCATCTCCAGTCATATTCGTCAAAAAGAAGAATGGGAAACTGCGCATGTGCATCGACTACCGGCGGCTAAACAAAATGACTGTATCCAACGTATACCCACTCCCACGCATCAATGATATTGTGGAAACCTTGCGTGGGGCCAAGATATTCACCAAATTCGACCTAAAGTGGGGTTTCAACCTCATACGAATTCGGGAAGGAGACGAATGGAAGGCCGCTTTCAAGACCAAATACGGGCTGTATGAGCCCCTAGTCATGCAATTTGGCCAAAAGAATGCACCGGGAACCTTCATGGCCATGATCCGAGAAGAATTCCAAGACATCGAAGGCATTTACGTTGTAATTTACATGGACGACATATTAGTATTCTCAAAGAACCAGGAAGAACACAATGAACATGTCAGAGAAGTCCTGCACCGGCTTCAAAAGGCTGGTCTATACTGCACCCTGGAGAAATGCGTTTTTGACGTCACTGAAGTAGACTACTTGGGGATAGTAGTGACTCCCCAGGGAATTAAAGTAGACCCAGCCAAGGTCGAAAAGGCCGTTGAATGGCCAACCCCTACCAACCCAACTGAAGTACTGGAAGGATTGGGGTTTGCAAATTGGTTGAGGCACTTCATAAAAGACTTTTCGAAAATCACAAGATGTCTTTATGAACTTGTCAAGAAGGATGTAAAATGGGAATGGACAGAAGAAAGGGATCAAGCATGGAATCTGCTGAAGCAAAAATTAAAAGAAGCCCCCCTCCTAATCCAGCCAGAGCCCAACAAACCATTCATTTTGGAAACTGACGCCTCAGGCTATGCCACAGGCGCTGTATTATTACAATATGGGGAGGACGGAATGCTCCACCCAATTTCCTATTACTCCAAGGCAATGGTCCCAGCAGAAAGAAACTACGATATTTACAACAAAGAAATGCTGGCAATTATCAAGGCCCTTAAACACTGGCGTCATTTGCTAGAAGGGGCCGAACACCCAGTAAACATTGTTTGTGATCACAAGAACTTGGAGTACTGGAAGACAAATCGGCCACTGAACGGGCGGGTCACACGGTGGCATGAGTTCTTATCCAGGTTCGAATTCAAGATTTTATATATTGAAGGGGCAAAGAATGGCCAGGCAGACATACTCTCTAGGCTGTCAAGACACATCCCGAAAGAGGGGGGTGAGAGCCAAGCTCTGCTTGCGCAAAACCAATTTTTGGAATTAAAATCTCTGTGGTTACAAGCAATCACACCAGACCATGACTTGGAACAACTCATTAGGGACGCTATCCCAGGGGATGAGCACCTGTCAAAAGTGCTAAAAGCCCTAGATGACAATGAGAAGGTCAAAGATTGGGAATGGGATGAAGGACTCCTACGACACAAGGGCAGAATCTACGTCCCAAATAACAAAGAACTTTGCAAACTGGTCATCGAAAGCTGTCACGATAGTCCAGCAGCAGGACACCCAGGACAGTTCAGAACATATGAGTTGTTAAATCGCAAATACACGTGGTTATCAATGAAAAAATCAGTCAACGAATATGTCACACACCGCGAGTCATGCATCAGGAACAAGCACAGCAACCAAGTTCCCCCAGGGCTCTTAAACCCAATACCTGCACCAGAAAAACCTTGGGAAGAAATTACCTATGATCTGATCACCGGGCTACCCCTGTCAGAAGGATTTGATGCCATATTTACAGTTGTCGACCGCCTGACAAAAATGGTCCACTTTATTCCATGTCAATCGGAAGCCAGTGCCATGGACTGCGCAAACTTGTTCCTAACCTATGTATGGAAACTTCATGGACTACCACGGAAAACCATTTCAGACCGTGGCCCCAACTTTGCATCCAAATTCCTAAGGCACCTGTATAAACGGCTAGACATAAAACCCTCCTACTCTACAGCATATCACCCACAAACGGATGGCCAGTCAAAAAGGGCCAACCAAGTAGTAGAAGGGTACCTGAGACACTACGTATCAGACTGGCAGGACAACTGGGTCCCTCTCTTACCTCTGGCCGAATTTGCCTACAACAATGGCGTCAACGCCTCAACCGGCAGAACGCCGTTCTTTGCAAACTATGGTTTCCATCCAAGGCTGGCAGTTGGAGACAAGGAGGAACAGGAATTCCCTGTAGCAGATAATCATGCAGAATGGCTTCAAAAGGGCCATGACGAACTCAAGGCTGCTCTGGAACTAGCAAACCAAAGGACCAAAGAATACTATGATCGGAAACATCGGACCCCAGAAGTCATTAAGGTGGGAGATAAAGTCTGGCTCAACACCAGGAACATACACACACAACAGGCCTCCAGGAAATTGGCCCACAAGAGAGTTGGACCATTCAAGGTGGTAGCACAACACGGCACCCATGCCTTCAAACTGGACTTGCCAGTAACCATGAAAATACATCCAGTATTTCATGTCTCGCTCCTGACCAAACATAAAGACGACCCATATGGCCGTCAGACCCCCCCACCACCACCTGTGGTAACTCCTGAAGGAGAAGAAGAGTTCGAAGTGGAACAGATCATAAAGTCACGATACAACAAAAGATCTAACGTCTTTGAATACTATGTCAAGTGGCTCAGCTATGACGAGCGACAATGGCTAACCTATGACGACCTGGTAAATGCACCAGAACTCATCGCCGACTATGTCAAGTCACATCCAAAGGCACCCCAGGACCCCCGTGCCTTGAAGGGGGGAAGTGTCACGAACTGACATGCATACATCCACTCTACAATATTTTCTTGATTTATTACATTTTATGAGATTATCTTCAAAACATACTTGCCTTTTATGGTATATCTGTGTCATGTGACTCAGGGAATGTTCCGGACTGGTAACCGAGATGTATTTCAACTCTGATGTGAAATTCCGCAGTTCCGCAGTCGCTTCTACTGCTTCTATCTCTTATCTGTCGTGACTCACTGTACAGACTTGTTTGTTATGATGTGGCTTGTACTATGTATATAAACCGGGTCAAGTTCGCAGAGGACTCCTCAAGAACTTGACCTCTCGTCGAATACAAGTTCTTTTACTTTTCTTACTATTTTTCTCGTTGCCTGACTTGTCGTCGTCGACATCTAGTCCCCATCCAGAAACCTTTTCCCCTTATCTCCTCTTTCAGTCTTGTACCAGAACTTTCTGTATATAGATTTAAAGTATAAAGTTGTCTGATCCCCTAAGCAATCATCAGAATGAGTCACTGCAAAGTAATCTCAGTTGACTGCTTGGACTGATCACCAACTGTAAGGTTTAAGGACTAGATAAGAAAGATCTGGAAGGATCAGCATGTGATAACTGTACAGATAACAGCAGAGTGCATTCTATTTGGCCAGTTACAAGCATCTTTTACTTGGAGAAAGCTTCCTATTGGCAACTGGATGTGAAATACACGCAGTATAAGATTTTTGTGTTATCTCTGAGGTACTACAGCTGTGTACTGCACAGTTTACCCTCTAAACATGTCTGACTACTCAATCAAACATCCCCAGACTCCCAGCACCCATCTGGACATTCTGGAGCATTGCTTTATGGGCCTCAGATGGGAACACACTAGGGTGCAATCTCAAAACAGGCAGAATAGGCAACAATCTAGAAGGGAGGGCATTGAGCCTGCCCCAGATGTGCCTCTTCCTGTGTATCCCAATCCAGCACCCTCTCTGCTGTATCCTCCACTTCCAACTTACCCATTGGAAGCTCCCAACCAAGGCCCTCATTTCAAGATTGGATGGCTGACTCCTCCCTCTCCAGGGTTGGAGCCAACCCCATTTGATCTGGTTCTGATGCATGGATGGGGCAGGAGGGATGAAAGGCCTGTGCCTCCCCCAAGGAGCACAAGCCCTGTTGACTATGAGGAATTCCTGGAGAGGATGGACTGGTAAGTTCTTGACTTTGATTGAGTCAAGATCTAAAGCTGATCTGTTTAGGGATTATGCACATTGGCCCCATGAGGCTTCCAGAGAGCCTTCCATACTCTCTGAAGCACCTAATGATGGGGAATATGAGTCAGGAGGAGAGCTTCCTGAATATCAGTGAGGTTGCTTCTTTTGAGTCAAGATCTAAAGTTGACTTGTT